>CM053031.1:58944487-60211313 GCA_028564925.1 Lithobates sylvaticus | reverse complement strand
TTTGCGCTATAAACAAAAACAGAGCATAAATTTTTAAAAAAATAAACATTTTTTTTTTTACTTTCTGTTATAATACATATCCCCAAAAAATATATAAAAAACAAATTTAGTCATCAGTTTATATTATATATTCTTCTACATGTTTTTTGGTAAAAAAACAAATCACAATAGGTGTATATTGATTAGTTTGCGTATGTTGATTGGTTTGCGCAAAAGTTATCGCGTCTACAAACTACGAAATAGATTTAGGGTCTTTTAATTTTTTTAACTGCTTTTACTGGTAATGGTGGCGATCTGCAATTTTTAGCGGGACTGCAAAATTGGGGCGGACAAATCTGCACAAAATTACATTTTTTGGGTACCAGTGACAATATTACATTGATCAGTGCTATAAAAATGCACTGATCAATGTAAAAATTACACTGTCAGGGAAGGGGTTAACACTTGGGGGCGATCAAGGGGTTAAGTGTGTTTCCTCAGCGTGTTCTAACTTTAGGGGGATAGGCTTACTGAAACATGACAAAGATAACGCTCTGGGAGCATTACGTGACTAGTTAGTCACAAAGATTAACATCAATTTCACAACACAACTGTTTATTTAGAAGATTCACCAGGATTATGGACACTCATGATTATTGTTACTAATCTATCACTTTGATGGGCTTTGATGTATACACAATTTATTTTGGATTTCAGCTATTGTGTTTACTTTTTCACACTATTTGGGATTATTTTTCTATAACATTAATGTGTAATGCTGCGTACACACGGTCGGACTTTCCGCCAGAAAAAGTCCAACGGAATCTTTTCATCGGATATTCTGATCGTGTGTGGGCCTCATCGGACTTTTTTTTTTTTTTTTTAAATTCTGACGGACCTAGAAATAGAACATGTTTTAAATATTTCCGATGGAATCAATTCCTATCGGGAAAACCGCTCGTCTGTATGCTGTTCCGACAGACCAAAAATTACGCACGCTCTGAAGCAAGTACGAGACAGCAGCTATTGTCTACTGGCTATTAAACTTCCTTTTTCTAGTCCCGTCGTACGTGTTGTATGTCACGGCGTTCTAGACGGTCGGACTTTGGTGTGATTGTGTGTAGGCAAGACAGTTTCTGAATTCCGTCAGAATGCTGTCGGAAAAAAACGTCAGAGTTTATTCTGACGGAAAAAACGGTCATGGGTACGCGGCATTAGAAGTCTGCGCGGATCACTTTCATCATTATGAAGGGGGTAAAACCTTCCTGGGGTGAAGTGGTTAAAGACCAAATTCCATAATTTAACATATAATTCCCACTTATAGTACAATCATGTCTAAATGTATTAGAACCGATTTATACGAGATTAATCAACAAACTTACACAATGAGGTATATCAGATTATACATCTTATCACTAAGGATGGGCCCGGTGTTCGATTCGAACCCATGTTCGAATCGAGCACCGGGCGTTCGCTTGCTCGGCGAGCCCAGAACTATTTGGGGCGCTCGCATCAAATTTGTGTGATGCGAGCGGCCCCGCAATGCATTGCGGCCCGCGCAGTGCAATGCTGGCTGATGATTGGCCAAGCATGCACTGTGACCCTGCATGCTTGGCCAATCACAGCGCCGGCAGCGAGGAGAGCCATAATTGGCTACAGGCAGGATGCCTGTAGCCAATTATAGCTTAGGGGCTTTAGTACACGCCCCACGGCGGCCTCGCATATTCTGTTTCAGTCAGTGTCAGCGTGTCAGTGTGTTGCTGGCTGCTGACAATATGTGCTTTATTTCTGGGGATATGTGTGTGCATGCTGTTAGAACAGCATTGCAGTATCACATCTGGGGGGTGTCTATAGGTGGCCTGTGAAGGGGGGCAGGTTTCCTGTGCTTAGAACTTTCCCTGCAAAAAAGTGTAATTTTTGCAGGAAAAAAGCTATTTAAAAGCACTCGCGGCTAATGAATTGATGGCTCCTGTACCACAGAGAACTGTCATTCATTGATAAAAAAACAAAAAAAAAAGCGTAGGGGTCCCCCCTAATTCAATAACCAGGCCCTTCAGGTCTGGGATGGATATTAAGGGGAACCCCAGCCCAAAAAAAAAAAAATGGCGTAGGGTCCCCCTCAAAATCCATACCAGACCCTTGAGGTCTGGGATGGATTTTAAGGGGAACCCTAGCCAAAAAAAAATGGCGTGGGGTCCCCCTCAAAATCCATACCAGACCCTTATCCGAGCACGCAACCTGGCAGGCCGCAGGAAAAGAGGGGGGGACGAGGCTCCCGCTGTGTGAGGCTCCGCTCCGTCTGACAGGTCTTTTATAATGGAGGGCACCTGGTGACCCCGCCCCCTCTGACGCACGGGGATGTCATGGGGAATTCCATGATGGCTTTCCCCATGACGTCAGAGGGGGGCGGGGTCACCAGGTGCCCTCCGTTTTAAAAGACCTGTCAGACGGAGCGGAGCCTCACACAGCGGGAGCCTCCCATTGCGCGGATCGGCCCAAGAAGACACCGACGCTGACTGAAGAAGATGCCGGACGAGAAGGACGAGAAGACCAGCGCAAGAAGAAGCGGATCGGAGGAAGAAGAAAATGGAAGAAGAAGATGGAAGGAGAAGATGAAGAAACCGAAGGATGAAGAAAGAAGAAAGAAGATTTTAATAAAGGAATTGTCAAAGACCGTCTCCTGTAATTTTTACAATTTTTGCCACTTTTTTGGTGAAATGGTAGGGGTACTTGTACCCCCTTACCATTTCACACAGGGGGGGGCGGGATCTGGGGGTCCCCTTGTTAAAGGGGGCTTCCAGATTCCGATAAGCCCCCCGCCCGCAGACCCCCACAACCACCGGGCACGGTTGTGGGGAAGAGGCCCTTGTCCTCATCAACATGGGGACAAGGTGCTTTGGGGGTCTTAGACCCCCAAAGCATCCTCCCAATGTTGAGGGCATGTGGCCTGGTACGGTTCAGGCGGGAGGGGGGGCCGCTCTCGTCCCCCCTCTTTTTCTGCGGCCTGCCAGGTTGCGTGCTCGGATAAGGGTCTGGTATGGATTTTGAGGGGGACCCTACGCCATTTTTTTTGGCTAGGGTTCCCCTTAAAATCCATACCAGACCTCAAGAGTCTGGTATGGATTTTGAGGGAGACCCTACACCATTTTTTTTTTTTTTTGGCTGGGGTTCCCCTTAATATCCTGAGTCGGGACGAAGTAGAGAGGAGACATTCCTGGAAGTGGCAGCAGAGGAGTTCCCCGCTTGACCATTTCTGAGCTCACACCATCCATCCTGAGTAACCTGTTAAAGCCTTTGGATACCCTTGGCCGGGATTAAGCCACAAGCTAGTGTGACCTCTGTGACAGGGGGTCGCACAATCCGGTAAGGGTCAGTGTGTTTGGACGGTGGAGGTGTTTTCTTTTTCTCATCAGGATCACCCCTTGAGCTGCTGTTTATTGAATTAAGAGCACTGTGGAATCTCTGGAACTTTCTATATGCTTATTGTGTTTTTCACAAATCACATTGATCTTTATAAGGACAGTCAGTCACCAATGATTGTTCTTTTCACTTTTGGTTTTACACGATTGTTTCATGTTATTATGGACTTCCTTGAACCTGATACTATTGAGTTGTAAGGAGGTTTAAATTTATTGTGTCAACTTTAATGTATGTTGGTTTACTTATTTTGTGTCACAAGTGCACGATTGTTTGCAGCGCAGTTGTTTATTTTTATAATATCCATCCCAGACCTGAAGGGCCTGGTTATTGAATTTGGGGGGACCCCTACGCTTTTTTTTTTTCATTTTTTTTATTTTTTATCAATGACTTTTTTTTTATGAATGAGTTTCAATGAATGACTGTTCTCTGTATTACGGGAGCTGTGAATTAACATTAGCCGCGAGTGATTTTAAATAGCTTTTTTACTTTCAAAAATGACACTTTGCGCAGAGACAGTTCTAAACACGGGAAACATGCGCCCCTTCACAGGCATACTATAGACACCCCCCAGGTACGAAATTTAAAGGAATATTACACTTTTATTGTTTCAATTTAAGCATTATTAAAATCACTGCTCCTGAAAAAACGGACGTTTTTAAAACTTCTTTTTGCATTGATACATGTCCCCTGGGGCAGGACCCAGGTCCCCAAACACTTTTTATGACAATAACATGCATATTAGCCTTTAAAATTAGCACTTTTAATTTTGAGCGTTCGCATCCATTATAACTAATAGCGTTCTAAAGCTCGCACGGACTTTAGGTCCGTTCGCGGGTTCTGGTGCGAGCCGAACGGGGGGGTGTTCGGCTCATCCCTACTTATCACCACTATCTGTTATATTATCACTACATTTGAAATGCTTCACTGAAAACTGCCTATGTTTTGACTATGGCCCATTAAATGTTATTACTACCTAAAAAACACTTTTTGCAAAATCAATACAATTACTTTAAATCTATAATAGAAAACTGAGAGGATATTACTGTCACAGGCAATGATGGCATGATTTAATAAAAGCAGCTTCAACACACTGAGAGATCCCTAAAGTGATTAATAGTATTATGAGAGCATTATCATGTTTGTGTTCATTGAAGGTAAGTTTTAAAGCTCTCTTCCCTTAATTATTTCTTTCTTATTTACTTGAAAGCACTACAGCAATTTAATACAGGCAGGAGGAAAAAAATTGCTTCCTCAGCAAAATACCACACAGTAGGGAGACACTTTAAATTAAATTGAAATCATATTCCCTGCCATTCAGAAAATAAATTTAATGAAAGGGTTTTAATAATATAATATTCACTGATGCTGTTTGTCAGCAGCTTTGCATCATGCCTAAATATAGAATGTGATCATACATATGTAACTGTCTTCTTTATGAAATCCATTTATCTGCTATTTTAAGATAAGTTGTTTTATATACACATATATATATATATATATATATATATATATATATATATATTTTTTTTTTTATGGTCGAAGCCCTTCAGCTGAGATGGATATGAACCACATAAACATGCCACAAGACTCACAACATAACATAGACCTGAAGTGTGCCCTGGTCTGCTGGCCAGTATACAAAAAAAGGGGGCATACCCAAGATAAGTAATACATGCTTGTGGAAAGAAATGTGCTGAGAAAGGCCTTGAAAGGGGGAATGGGAGGGAGGGTATCGCGCACAGGAAACGAAAAAGACCACAGATGAGTGGGCTGCTTAAATACTGCCCGGACTCCTCCCAGAAATTCAGGCCACCAGACTGGCCTTCTTATTTATGGTCGAAGCCCTTCAACCAAGATGGATATGAACCACATAAACACTCCACAAGACTCACAACATAACATAGACCTGAAGTGTGCCCTGGTCTGCTGGCCGATATACAAAAAAAGGGGGCAAAAACGTTCAGGTAGGGGTGAAGCTCTTTATTGGTCTAGTGTTATTTACTGAGCAAGTTTGGTAAATGCTTGCAACATTTCTGCCTGACGGTTCGGAATGTACCAGGCGAAGTAGGTGGATTTTCACCCGCCTTACCTCTTACCTCTGGAGCCCCGTGCTGAGAGGCGGCCGAGGCTGCTCCGGTTTGGAAGGAGTGTCCAGAGTACCGACTGGGGTCGAGGCCTAGGTTAGGCAGGAGGATCCTGATGTGCTTTATGAACTGACTGTAATTCAAGGAGTTGGTCGGAAAAGGAAGCAGGGGACTAGAGTTCAGCTGGCTGGGTGGAGCGACAGTAGGCGGTCGAGTATTGCTACTGGGAACCACATGTTGTTGGTCTGGAAATGTTGGGTGTCGACCCTGGGGCCGGATTGCTGGGTTTTAGGATTCTGTGAGGTGAAGAATGAAGTGACCTTGGGCCTGAGCCAGTTGATGTCTTACACAGTACCTGGCCGGCAGGGCCATCACAGGTAAACTCGCTAGGCCGCAAAAAGACGTAGAAGGCCAGGTAGATGGCAGCTTGAATGACCAAGCTGGGAGGAAACCCAAATGGGGACCAAGAGAGGATAGTCGACATGTCTCTGAAGATGGTACTAGTGATGGGCAAGCGTTTGGAGTTGGTTACAGGCTGTTGTTTCTGAATGCCACGCAGGATGTCTGTAATCCTATGGGCTGCGAACAAGGGCGGTTTTGCGGGATCTTGTAAGGCCAGGAAGTTTTGGATGCTGGCTAAGTATAGCCTGATGGTGTTATGTGATAGAGCCAGTTGTATGTGGCAAATGATGTGAAGGCTAGTACGTGCTAAATGTCTGCTGATGTTGTCCCGGGGCAGGATGCCAGAAACTTGCTGAAGGTGTTTCAAGCGGTGTGGTAGGCCTTCAGTGTGTTGCGGGATAAAGACTGATTGATGAGCTGGGTCGCGCTGTGAAGGTGTAGCTTAATCCAATGTCAGCTAAAACTAAGGTGGGATAGGAGATGATGTTGGATTGGCTCCAGGTTTCTGCTGGAAGAATGAAATGAAGTTAATCGGGACAGTGCATCTGCTGTGATGTTGCAATTGCCCGGAATGTACGTACAGTGAACATTGAACTGATACTGCAGAGACAACTGCCCCAGCCTGCGTAGGAAGGACATAATGGGGAGTGACTTGGACCTGCCCTTGCTAATGATATGGGCTATGGCCTGGTTGTCTGTGGCAAGGGCCACCGTTTGTCCTCCGGTATGGCCCCAGACCTGAGCGGCTGCCACGATCGGGTACAGTTCGAAAGTGAGGAAGACTGGATAAAACCGTGGATTAGGAAGATCTCTGGAGGCTATGATGACCAAAAATTGCAGCGAAACCTGTGGAGGTTGCGGCATCCGTTACTACCTGAAGTGATAGAGCTGATACTGACGGGATGAACATGAACTAATAAGGAACTCATCCCACGTAGACAGATCTGCTACTGCTGCTGTGTCTAGTCTAAGACTTTGATCGGGGCCCTGTTCCTGAGAGAGGAAGACCAAGAGGCATGAAATGAAAGATTGCCTCTGGGGAATAATCCTCATTGCAAAGTTGTAGCATCCATAACAGGGATTGAAGCTGTTTCTTAGTATACCCCTGTGCACGGGTAAGCTGACTGGAGATTCCTGCAGAGTGGGGAGCGTAGGCTGACAAAGTGGCAGCAGAACAACTGTGTGTCGATAAGGATCCAGTACGCACCAGCTTGGAACTGCGTGAGCCTGGCTGCCGCTTTGGCCGAGAATGAACAGTGATAGTTATAAAATGAAATCCCCTCGTATTTATAGCCTAGGTCCAGCACCGTATCCGACCTGGTGCAGAAGGGAACTACCTGAACTCGACTGACCTAAAGGAGAAATGACAGATGGACAATGGTGAGTGGCTTAATTATATGATATTGGAGATGATAAGTGGCCGGATCATGCCATTTGATATATGCTTGCAATGACTGCAAAAGAAAACCTTATCAGAAGGTGAACCATGAGGGTAGCGGAAACTGGAGTATTTAAGGAGGGGTTGTGATCACGAATGATAGCGACCATGACTGAAGCCCCATACACACGGTCGGACTTTTTCATGGATTCTGTCCGATCGGACAATGTTGTTGAAAAATCAGACCGTGTGTATGCACCATCGGACAGTGTACGTCGGATTGTCCGACGGACAAAGTCTTATCTCCTGCTGGAAAGATTTGCCGACAACACGGTCCGATCACACCAAATCCGATCGTGTGTACGGTTGTCCGACCGGACAAAGTGCTACGCATGCTCAGATCACATTACAAGACCAAAGCTATTGGCTACTAGCCTCTACGTAGTCCCGTCGTAGGCAACAAACGTCACCACGTTCAGAATGATCGGATTTTCCGACAACTTTGTCTGACCGTGTGTACGCAAAACCAACATCAGACAAAGTATGACGGACGTGGTCCGACGGACCTGGTCCTCGGATAATCTGCGCGTGTGTATGGGGCTTAAGAGTGTCTGACATGACCAAAACGAAAGTATGGTGTGATAGCGGTGGAAATCGTTAAGTCGCTGATATTACTAGGACTCAAATCGGGCTGAAGAGTGTATGAAATGAAATGAACGAACCTATGCGGTGATGATCGATGTGAATCAGAGCCGCAACGTGTGACTAGACTCGAATCGGACTAAGTGTAGAAACTAAAATGAAACAACGAGAGGCGGACACGAATGGCACAGGCCTAGTACAAGTCCTAGCGCCGCTATTGTGACTGTGTATGAATGAAATTTAGAATGTTTTACCATAACTGATGAGTACCGGTGTACTGCTGCAGCGACTGACTTCGAACCGGATAGTCGCAAATACAAAATTTAATAAAATGAATTAAAACAGCTGACCTGAAAGCAATGTGAGAGTCGATGTGCCATGGTTGCAACTGGATTTGAACCAGACTGTAGAGTGAGCCTTACTGCAGGGTGTCCGAAAATGACGTGAAATAACGTGCAATGATCTGAAACTAAAGTGAATCGTGGTGTCGCTGAAGCAAACTGTAGAGCGTACGACATGAGATGAGACAAAACAAAATTACCGACATGAACCGGCACAAATCGTGTGCCGCATCTAGGGGAGAAAGTGACAGACGTTATGCGAATAAGACAATCTGAAATGATTGAAGTGACATTGGTGCAATCGGTGCGCCGCAATTGCGACTGACAAGGATTCAGACTGTGGAGTATAAAATTAAATGAAATAAAATGAAAAGACCGAGTGAAGCCAACACAAATCGAAATGCTGCCGAAGCGACTGGATTCAGATCGGAGTGTAGGGTATACGAAAGGTAACAAATTAAATGATACCATGACAGAGGCACGAATCGTTGTGACGCAATTGTAACTGACAGCAAACCGGACTGTGGAGCATGAAAACAAATGAGATGAAATGACTGAAAATATGCCGTCATGAATCGGTGAGTCGCTGAAGCAACAGGACTCAAAAATCCAAGGGGATATACGAACTAAAATGCCTGAAATGATAGACGTGTTTAAATGAAATGAACCGACTGCGTAGCATGTAACAACGAAGAACAAAGAATGTACGAATGTAACCGATTTGAATTGACTCTGGGTTTGTGCTCAACAAACTGAGTCACGTGTTTGTGGTTTGCACAAGGCTAAATAAGACAAGGAAACTTGTGAAGTTCCGTCGGGGCCTCGATGATACGGGGTACCTAACAAAACACAGACTGCACAAGAAATAAAGAAATGACATACGAATCCTACCTGCGACAATTGAACAAGACTCGATCTATGAAAACTACGAACGAAAAAAAAAATCAAAGCCTGGAAGTATGGATATGAACCGGTTGCAAAGGGAGATGACTCCGGTACAAATCGGTTGAAAAATGTATGAAGTAAAACCGATACGAAATGGTAGTAAGATGTATGAAATTAATCCGATACGAATCAGTGGCAGAGTGTATGCCACAACTTACTCTAAAATCGAAAACATGCCAGCCCCCCAGGCTAATCAAGGTGCAGACAAGGCACCAGGTGGGTCTAATTACCACCTCGATCAGCCACAGAACCCATGCAAACAATACATGCTGATTTCTAAATGGATGAGACAGCCACCCCATAGACAGTGAACGATACGTCGTACGATAATCGGAACCTGTGTACGAGGCATAATGGTAGTGATCTATTATACATTGACTCAGGATCAGACCCTTTTTTTGAGGGTTGAGTACGATATTTAATTTTGCAGTTCATGTGAGCTGGGACCTATAAAGCCTGACAAAACAAATATATATTATCCCCTTCCTGCTGAGCATACGCGCATACTCGGCTTTTGGAGGTTATACCGGGATGATGCCTGCAGCTGCAGGCATGCAGGCTAAATTTCTTCATTCAGACATGGTGTTTTAGCCAAATCAGTCAGGAGCCTTAGTGCTTGCAGGGGTCCTCCAATGAACAGTGAGTTATGAATCCAACAACGTGCTCACAGAGCTCTTACCTTATGGGTATGTTAGTAGCACTTCAGTGATATTTGGTATTCTGTTCTCCCTTATAGCCAGGTTCTTTAAGGGTACTGTGTTGCTGACCATCCGTGTTCCATATTGGTATACATATGTAAAGGAATGGGGCTCAAAATAGTGTATTACCCAATATATAAATAGACTTTAATGAAAACAAATGGGCTGCTTACATAAATAAAGTTAAAATTAGGCCAAATACAGTACACCGTTAAGTATACTGAGGACAACAGCGTTTTGCAGGTCCTTCTTACACTATTTCCGGTCCACGGTACCTACTTCCGGTCTGCGTTGTTTACTTCCGGTTTGCTTACCTACGCGTTACGTTTCTTCAGGGAACCAGATTGGATGATACATCCATTTATATAGACCAGAATTGCTATCTTTGGTTATGCACTGACGTTCGCTATACACAATCATAATAACGGTCTCCAACAAAATGGCGTAATTGACACTTCCTGTCTATTGAATATAAATGGATGGATGTATCATCCAATCCGGTTCCCTGAAGAAGTCACGAGGTGCGTGACATGACGTAACGCGTGAGTACGCAAACCGGAAGTAAACAACACGGACTGGAAGTAGAGTAAGAAGGACCTGCAAAACGCTGTTGTCCTCAGTATACTTAGCGGTCAGAAATGTCAGAAATAGGCTTAGTTATGAAAGGGTTACATTTTATATATATATATATATATATATATATATATATATATATATATATATATATAAAGAGAGAGAGAGAGAGATACAGTATCTCACAAAAGTGAATACACCCCTCACATTTTTGTAAATATTTTATTATATCTTTTCATGTGACAACACTGAAGAAATTACACTTTGCTACAATGTAAAGTAATGAGTGTAGAGCTTATATAACAGTGTAAATTTGCTGTCCCCTTAAAATAACTCAACACTCCACCATTAATGTCTAAACTGCTGCCAACAACAGTGAGTACACCCCTAAGTGAAAATGTCCAAATTGGGCCCAAAGTGTCAATATTTTGTGTGGCCACCATTATTAGCCACTAATAACACATATTGGTTTAGGCCTACTGTCTTGTTCTATGTCTTGCTGAAACTTAAATCTAGTGAGAGAAGCACTTGAAAAGCTGGATGAGCTTTGAACATGCTCTACCCCCCCCCCTTTCCCAAAAATAGCCTAAAGAAAGAAAGAAAAAGAAAGAAAGAAAGTGATGCTGGCTGCCTTGTAAGTGAAAAATCTCTTCCTAAAATGAGGAATCAGTCCCAATTCCATGAGGGGCCAACAAAGTAAATGAGTTTATACAACCTTCAAATTTTCAATCCTATGGAGACATAGGTATTTTTTACAAAAATTCTTTATTTAAACATGGTTAGAGAAGATTATGTATCGTTTCCAAAAGTACAATTTCTGATCTCTCCAAAACCTTGATTGAGTTCAGTAATATAGTAGAAAGTAATAGGTAAAGTGTAGAAAATTATAACAGAACAAATCAAAAAAACACCACAGTCTTCCACATGGGCAAAGGTTGAAATAACCAAAAACAGAAATGGAATATTCAAAAGGGGAGTGGGAGTAGGGAAAAGAGGGAGATAATATGGGAAAGGAGGTTGGGGGGAAAAGAGGGGAAATGGGTAGGGAAAAGATTTGGTTGTCTTAATTCAATCCAGAAAGGCAGTGCCACTGTATTACCTTAACCCTGTGGTGAGATTTAATGGGCTTTATATCCCATTTTGTATGTGTAATCTATCCAGTAAAACCACCTCTGTCTGGAGGTTTATTAGGCAAGTACATGATGAAAAAATTAGTTTTGTTTAATTTTGATTCGTTAATCTAGTTATTTAGTTTTGTTAAATTCAGTTAATTCGTTCAATTCGTATACAGGATTCGTATTCAGAATTTGTTTTATGTATTTTTCCACTTTTCTTGGAATTTACATTTTTTTTCAATTCAAAGCGTTCGAATCGATAAATTTTGAATCGGTGGAATCAAAAACTTTTTTTTTTTTCTCGATTCGAATGTGGCAAAGTAAGCAAACAAAAGAAAATTCTTCATCAAATGATTATGATGACTCTTTAAATCACCTTTGGCTTAAAAAAACAACAACATTATTTCGAAATGGTACTCTAATAACACACACAGTCTTTGATATCAGCAATATGTATACAGTTAGAATTCGACTGAAGTTTGATGTAAAATTCTATTTGAATTTCAGTCAGTTTTTCCTAAATTCGGACAAATTTTGTTTAGTTAGTCGGAGCATTCAGTAAGATTTGTTTATATTGTAATTTGAGTATTCGGATATACAGTATCCGAATTTCTGAATAACAAAAAATGTGTCTGAATATTAATTCAGAACAAAATGAAATGCACATGTCTAAGGTTTATATATTTCCCCTTATTACATATATACCTGTAAGATTTTCAATGTGTTTAATATTGTTAATCATGGCAAAAGTTTGATTCATCATTGGAGGCTCTGGTCAATGTCATAATGATGGTACATATACCCTGACAGCTTTGAATAGGTGAGCAAGATCAGATTACTTGTGTGTTTTGCTTAAATAGGTTATGATGGAGAAGGAATTATGCTAGGTCTGGTGGGACATGGTGGTCTGTGAAGTTCTGCCACATTGTTCAAGAAGGGCAGGATTTTTGGACTGTACTAAAATACAGTATGTGTAGAAGAGATCTTTCATCTTCCCCCACATCTAGTAACTATGGGCAATCAAAGGATGGACTGTATAGAGATAGATAAGCTTGGACACTGCAAGTGGTATTTGCCATGTTTTAGCAGGACTGTGAGCACCTAGCAAGTCGGATAGTAGAAGACTATCAGGAGTGGATGTATTGAATGCTTACAGAAGTAGTCACTCAACTGATCTTTGAGTACTATTTTGCAATAATGAATGAATGAGCCATCTAGGCTTGGTGCTTTGCCTGTTAGATTTGCAAAGGCCTGCTGTAGCTCTTTAGTGCTTAAGGGGGTTTCTAATTGTCAGGTTTCATTTTTTTAAGGGGTGAGAAGACCAAACAACCTACTGTAAGATCTGATCTGGCTTTAACAGTAGTGTCTTTAGTGGGAGAAGTGTCTTTAGTGGGGTTGGACAAATTATAGAGGGACCTGTAGTATGGATGGATGGCATTGAATATTCAGTATATGTAAAGCGATATCCCTTGGTGCTGTTTGGCAGCTCTGATTTATTGCCAAATCCAAAGAAAGTACATCTGCATTTAGATAACTACACAGGAATGCTGTTTGGACTCTATTCCAGTATGTATGTATGTACTAGAGGCAACATTATAATTCTGCACTGAGGTGCTGACTGGAATAGAGTCCAAACAACATTCCTGTGTAGTTGCATGCCAGTCACCATGTCAAAGGGTAAGTATCAGATCATAAAAATGTAAGCCAAAGCAAGTACAATAACATAACAATTTGTATGATAGTCGAGTAGTGGCTAGTCAGGCCCATAGAATATACAGGTTCAGGTCAGTGGAAGGCATTTTGGTGGGCAGCTCCACAAGAATCAGAGAAGCATGGGACTTGGGTAAAGTCCCCCACTGTACCCAGAACAGAAAAGTCCTTGTAAGAGTGTATCAGTACACTCTTGGAAGAGGCCACAGATGCAAGAGAGGGTGTCTTCTGCAGAAAGAGCAAGCGCTGGATGGCTTACTGAATTCAGTAAGTCTTGTTTTTCCTGGTGTTTCAAGATAAGCATATTGTGGTTTGCCAGCCTTATGCCGCGTACACACGATCGGAAATGCCACCAGCAAAACTCCGATGAGAGCTCTTTGTTGGAAAATGCAACCGTGTGTACGCTCCCTCTTTCTTTTGCTGGCGGAAAAAAGATTGAGAGCAGGTTCTCTATTTTTCGTTCAGGAAAAGTTCCTATCTGAAAATGCGATCGTCTGTATGCAATTCGGACGCGCAAAAAATCATGCATGCTCAGAAACAATTCGACGCATGTTCAGAAACATTTAACTTTATTTTCTCGGCTCGTCGTAGTGTTGTACGTCACCGCATTCTTGACGGTGGAAAGTTCAGAGAACTTTTGTGTGACAGTGTGTATGCAAGACAAGCTTGAGAGGAATTCCGTCGGAAAAACCATCCAAGATTTTTCGGACGGAAATTCTGCTTGTATGTACGCAGCATTAAAGAGATGTTTGAAAGGTTCCTGCCTTACAGAGCTCCAGTACAGATTATCTTCATGCTTCCATAGCTATCCACACCTTTCCAGACACCTTTCCAGGCTTTTAAATATAGTTAGAAAAAGAAGTGTATATCTTTAAGGTGTTGGTAGCCAATGACAGTGTGGGTGCAAAGTGTCTGTGCTGCCTTTGCTCAAAGTTAATCCTAATATTCGGTAAAAAAATGACTGTGGTGTGTTTTTAGATTTTTAACTAACTAAAGACTCCATGCAAATTCTGTTTTCCTGGATTTTCCCCCTCATTTTGTGCCTTTTTCTACTACCAAATTTCATTATGCAGTTTTCACTTAATTTAGAAAAAGGTTTCTAATTTATTTTCTATCTAGCTAATATGTTAGCTTCTAATTCTTACAGTCAACTGTTTCTGGTTTCTGTACTTATTATAAAACATTATTGTGAAGTTTTCAAAAGGGATTCTAAAGTATTGTTAAAAAAAATAAAAATAACAAACATTTTATACTTACCTGCGTGTAGTGGATTTGCACAGAGCAACCTGGATCCTCCTCTTCTCGGGTCCCTCTTCACTGCTCCTGGCCCCTCCTTCCTGTCGAGGAAGGGGCGATGGGGCTTCCCTGAGCCGAGTTACAGGTCCGTGTGTCCATTCAGATACTGAACCCTGTCCCGGGATTGGCTAACTGACTTTGATTGACAGCTGCAGGAGCCAATGGTGCTGCTGCTATGCCTCAACCAATCAGGAGGAAAGTCCCGGACGGCTAAGACACTCATGGACACCTCTGCATAGAGATGGGGCTCAGGTAAGTAATTAGGGGGTTCTGGGGAGGCTGCTACACACAGAAGGTTTTTTATCTTAATGCATAGAATGAATGCATTATGATAAAAAATCTCCTGCCTTTACAACTCATTTAAGTGTAACAGTAGTTTTAAGTTATACATGTAACCAGATTCTGATTCTCAACTGTTTGTTGCTACTTTTTTATGTTATTTTGGATTACAAAATGGCAGTCTTAAAAAAAAAACTGTAAATATATTTGAGAACACCAAATTAAATCAGCGTATTTCACAGAATTTTGAGAAAATAAATATCAATCTGGAAAAAAATCTTTTATGATTTGCAAAAGTTCATTGAAGTAGAAGATATCCTAATACAGGAATAGTCTTGTATTAGACATATTCAGATATTACATTTTACAGTAAAACAATATATTATGTTAACTGACATTTATCTGAGCATTCTTTCTGAGATGGATAAATACAAAGTAATAACAGAATGCATAAATAATAAGTAATAGCAATGGAAATGGCTTTCCTCGAGAAATTCTGCTCTGGATTTCTTTTAAATCAACTATGTAGCTAGTATAAACATCTGTTGTCAGATATAAATTATAGGGATGTGCAGCAGGCTCAAAGAACCACCATTCTACCTAAAAGGCAGGCCTTTCTAATAGCAGCGTAGCCACTTCCTGGTAGCCTAAGGACTCCCACACATTTCTATTGGCCCATTACTATGATGAGGTGCCTATGTGTTGGAGTCTAGAGAGCAGTAGGAAAGCTTCAATATTACCAGCAAGTGTTAGAGCTTTTCACATCTGCAGAAGCTCTGTTAATTCTTCATTGTGATACCCTGGCCAGATGGCACTCTGGTAAGTTAATACATATACAGTGTATATAAAAAATGCTGGGCACCAACTGGGAGCTTTGTTCAGGGGTCCTATAAGGTTGGTATATGCCACAATTACCATACACAAGAAAAACTGACTTTGTTTAATCAAAGAACTTACCATGGATCCATCTGACCCATACTTGGAGAACGGGTACCCATCTAAGAAAGAATGTACTGGTTTCTTCTCATTTAAAACACTTTTATCTTGACAATGACTGACATGTTTTGCAGATATTATTATATATTTAGCAGATGTTTGAAGGATTCATGCCTAGCAAGCCTAGCATTCATATCCACACTGAGTGAACTACTGAACTAAGATCTAAATGTTTAAAGCAGTGTCACAAGTGGCATTCTGATACAAAAGTGTGCTTGCATCACCTTACTAATATCACAGGGAAAATTCATGCAGTGAAGTTTTGACAAGTTTCCATCTACTGTGAGAGCTCAAAAACACTGCTTTGCTGATTAAAATGTATCACAAATATAATATAGTGTCTGAGTATATTGCAGAATTCAAGTTACCGGTAGTGCAAAACAACCATTTAATTTATATGTACAGTATACATACATATTACTACAATGTAGGCTTTTTGAGATTGTTTATTATTTAATATGCCACTATTATTTTATTGCTTGAGTTTTGTTTACAGGTATAAACTGTAAAGGTTCTTTGTAACATACAGTATTTTTACATAGGAAATCAATTAATCAATGGCCACCTAGATGATTTTTTTAAGTTGTTTAACCTCTTGCGTACTGGGCACTTTTACCCCCTTCCTGCCCAATTTTCAGCTTTCAGCGCTGTCGCATTTTGAATAACAATTGCGCGGTCATGCAACGTTGTGCCCAAACAAAATTGTTAGAATTTTTTTGAGACAGATAAAGATTTCTTTTGGTAGTATTTAATCACCACTGGGTTTTTATATTTTGCTAAACAAATGAAAAAAAGCCAAGAATTAAAAAAAATATATGCTTTTTTATAGTTTCTGTTATAACATTTTGTAAATAAGTAATTTTTCTCATTTACTGATGTGCACTGATGAGGCTGCACTGATGGGCACTGATAGGTAGTGCTCATATGGCAGCACTGATGGGTCCTGATAAGGCTGCACTGATGAGGAGGCACTAATATGCAGCACTGATGGGGACTGATAGGCAGCACTGATATGCAACACTGATGGGCACTGAAAGGCGGCACTCATAGGTGGCACTGATAGGCAGCACTGATAGGGGGCACTGATGAGCACTGATAGGTGGCACTAACGAGCACTGATAGGCAGCACTTATGGGCACTGATAGACAGTACAGATAGGTGGCACTGATGGACACTAAGTGACGACACTAATAGGCACTGATTGGCACTGATTGGTGGCACTGATGGGCAGCACTGATGAGCGGGCATTGATGGGCACTGAAAGGCATCACTGACAGGCATCACTGATGGGCACTGGTTGGCATCACTGATGCGCACTGATTGGCATCACTGATGGGCACTGATTGGCATCATTGATATGGACTGATTGGCATCCCTGCTGAGCAGTGGCACAGATGGGGCTGCACTGATCACCAAGGCAGTGATGATTAGTGCCCTGATTATCTGTGAAAATCTCCCCTGAGGAAATGCTTCTGATTGGCTCTCCTCTCCTCACACGGTATCAGCGTGAGGAGAGGAATGTCGATAACCGGCATTTCCTTGTTTACATATGATTAGCTGTGATTGGACACAGCTGATCACATAGGTAAAGAACAGTAATTGATAAGTTAAGCGCACTTTGGGTGAGGGTGCAATCATATAGATAACCAAGGAAGAACAATAGGTCAAGCGATATTTAATAAAATATTTAAATGAAAGGGAACAGTGAATAAGTCTATGGCAATGAGTCCATAAGAATGCTAGGGAAAATGCTAATATCAAAGGAGGCTGCCTGCTTGCAGATTGAAGTGGATCTGAAACATATACAATAACAAAAAGAGGCACCTTCTAAGCGTAGCAATAGATTAAAATTTATTAACGATGAGGTAAGTAAATGACAGATACACTCACAAACGGTGGGAGAGATTGGGCATGTCACATAATAGTCATCCGCTCTGTCCAGGAATGGTGGCAGCTACTTGATGGAATGGGCTGCAGCATCTGTGTGCTGTCCCTCGTGTGGCACAGCGGCGGTGGATCCAATGCCTTGGCGGTGTCCGGGGATGGAGATCGGTGAACACAGGAAGGCATTGTGATGCAGCAATGACGTCACTACCAGGTACAGAACCAGCGGGGAGGTGCGTGCTTTCAAAGCATGCGTGCTTCTTCCTCAGGCTCAAGCCTTCAACCAGCTGCCACCCTTCCTGGACAGAGCGGATGACTATTATGTGACATGCCCAATCTCTCCCACAGTTTGTGAGTGTATCTGTCATTTACTTACCTCATCATTAAAAAATCTCACATAGGTAAAGAGCCTCATCATAGGCTCTTTACCGGGATCGGTGATGCGATGTGTCCCAGGGATGGAGTGCACCACCGATCACCACACCACGCACACCCCCACGGGTGTGCAAGTGCGGCGATAGTGGGAAGACGTCATATGATGTCATCCCAGAATGAGAGTGCTCCCACCCGCTCATCATTTGACAACATGGTGGGTGGGAAGCAGTTAAACAATAATTTAGCCTTATTAGTGATATCTATATACCACCAGAAGTGGTGGAGACATGGCTGGCGAGTGTGATCAGTTTCACCAGCCACTTGATTCTGGCCAGTTTGACAGTTGTGTCGTGTTGATAGTCAATAAAAATGTTTTTTTTTTCATTGTAATTGTTTTTAATAATACATTTTAAATACATTGGTTAAAATGGGATTACTCTATGTGGGACAATGTTTTCTCCTAGTATGTGTGTGGAGATTATGGAGAGCTGATAAAAGTTCTCAAAAGGAGCAGCAAATGGAAAGGGAATCCATTTGAGCGCTATTTGCCAATTAGTAAAATGAGAGGCAAATAACGTTAGTGAGTGTGGTGTCTTATGGGGAGTGGAGAGCACTTTCTACACAGTGGTGGAAAGTTGAAAGAATCGTACAAGTTGAATTGTGTATTGGAAGTTGGACGCTATTGTATGCATGATGTACTATGAACTTTATGAAGATATCAGTTATGTGGGCACTTTTTCTATAAGGTGTTTTGTGTTAAAAGCACAGACTTTTAATTGTGTTTGGATTGAATTAATATTGCGCTACCAGAGGGTGAAATTTATTTGCTCTTGTTTAAATATTTTTTATTTAAAATTTTATGGTGGAAGCATAAGTATAACTTATTTGTTAACATTCTCTAAGGTGTGATGTAATAAGTAGTTTGAAACATTTAGTCTTTTTCTTGTCATTTTTTTAATTTTTCTTCACCTTTTAACTTAACGTCATGGCTAAATAAGGTTTGCAATCTGGGATTTTTTTAGTATAGTAAATTAATAAATTCTTTATTACTTGGGAAGTTAAGCTGATATTTTCCTATTAGAAACTGCAGATCAAAGTGCCTGCGGGAGGTCTGCAATGATGGTTTGAACGGGAGAAAAGGTAGAGAGTAAACAGCACAAATTCAAAAGTGTGCATTCTTGTTTTAATTTATAAACAGTTTCACAGTTTCAATCCAGTTTCAATTTAAAGCACTTCCCCAACCACAAGGAGTGGGTGAGAGTGCTTTGAAAGCCATGCAGAGTTCAGTCAGAGTTCAAAAATTTGTAAGATGTCCGAGTCTTTACAAAAGAGTCAGGACTTGGAAAATCCTAGTATTAGAATGATGGCTTATGCATCTATCAACAACTTGTCCGACATTCTCATCTTTTATTCCAAACCCCTGTGAAGTCAATTGACCTGATAAGTGAAGTCTGATTTCATGAAAAACACAGTCGACAGGTAATATAAAATTTCAACTTGAAGGGCATCTATCTTTCTAGTTTTAGTTAAAGCAGGGAAGGGTTAGCAACTCTGTTATGTTTCTGGCTGTCTGTGCACCTGCTGGGAAGATTTAACCTCTTTGTTGTCCTTGTGACCATTGACACTGGGATGGGAAGTCATGGAAATCTAAAATGGTAAAGCTGTCAGCAGAACAGGAGGTGAGGGAATATCTTCCAATTGGAAAACCTTTAACAATGGCAACTGCCCATGAAGAAATTCCCACTTACTTTAGAGTTTCACTTACTTCCTGTTGTGTCTTCAGTACAGAAAGTCTCTGAAAATCTCTCTAACATGAAGAGACAACGCAAAAACAAACACATTTAATATCTTCACTACTCCAAGGGAAAAGGGAAGAAGTGTATCCTCTTGGTGCAGACACCAAGTTGCTATTATCCACTACTCAAACCAAACGTATGCATTATGTAATGTATGTATAGTATTAACCTGTGATGAGTTTCACTTTTCTAATAAACACTGTATGCATGTGCACTTTATGGACTGCTGGGCCCTTTGTTCTATTATAATAACTATAAAGGTGGTCACCTTCGATGTATAAATCCTGCATTCAATTAAATCCAGCACCAAGAAATATGCAGTAACTCACAATTTACATCTCTTCACTGTAGGATAATACTTGTAGTAAGAACAAAAAGAAAGAAAACAAAAACAAAACAAAAAAACACTGACTGTTCTAACCATTCCTTATGTTATCCCAAACTGAAAAATGTTTCAACTAAATATACACTTTATTTACGGTATCTATACACTAACTTGCAAGACTTGTAAGCACAATTTTTAGCTAGTACATGGTATGAATCCCCTGTGCCAAGTGTCCTTTATAGCTGATATAGTTACATAGTTACATAGTTGGTAAGGTTGAATAAAGACACCAGTCCATCCAGTTCAATAGTAAATCGCATATCCCTGAATGTTGTGATCGTTAAAATGCCCATCTAATAGTGTTTTGAAACTATGGATGCTCCCTGCTGATAACACTGCTTGTGGAAGAGAATACCATATCCTTACCGCCCTGACAACTGAAAAACCCTCTACACCAGGGGGTCCAAACTTTTTTCAAAGAGGGCCAGATTTAATGAAGTGAACATGCGTGAGGGCCGACCATTTTGCCTGACATTCTTCGAACCATTAAAATTCGGTCTAAGTTTGTTCGTCTGAGTACTAATACACTGCCCAACAAGAATTCTCTTGCCTTTGTGGCTGTGTGTGGTGAAGAGATGAGCTTGAGCATGTTGTTTGGATATATATATATCTTTTGTTGCCCCCAATGAATCCCTGAGCGCCTCTCAGGACAAAAGATGAGCTTGGGAGTGTTATTTGGATATACCATATTTGTCGGCGTATAACACTTTAAGGGGGAAGTTTCAGGTAAAAAAAACATTTTTAAATAAAGAACTGTGAAGCAAAATAAGTCATTGCCCATCAATGCAGCCTAATCAGTGCCCATCTGTGGCCTCACCATTGCCATGAATGCTGCCTCACCATTGCCATGAATGCAGTCTCACCATTGCAATCAATTCAGCCTTACCATTGCAATCAATGCAGCCCCACCATTGCCATGAATGCAGCCTTAACATTGCCATGAATGCAGCCTTACCATTGCAATCAATGCAGCTTTACCATTGTACAAAAGCATGCACAAAAGTGCATTAGGGGACGCCCCTTTGGAATTTGTATGGCAGCAATATGGTATCAAAGTCAAAAATCGATTGACAAATATGTAAAAAGGGGGGCACAATAGTGCCAACGTTATTATTTATATAGTCATAGAAAAAAATATATATAACATAAAGACATAAATGGATAAAAAATCCTAGAATGGTACATCAATGAATATTATGAATATATTGGATAATACATACAATACAATAACCGAAACTCGTTTGTCATGAAGAAGCATCAACCAGACCATGCGTGGGCTGGCAGGCTAGTTCAAACAACATAAACCCAACATGTTTCGGAAATTAATTTTACATCGATATATTCCTTCTTCAGGGGTGATATGAAAACAAGTAAAAAGGCGCAAAGTCACAATACCTGTTTTTTGCATATAGTTCCTAATAGTCCAAGAGGAGGTGGGGAGGGGGAGGGGCGGGGTATATATGTGTAAAGATATACACAAGAGAGCAATTAAGTCTGTCAGGGCTGCCACCGAAGAGGCCTAAATCCAGGTCCCATGGGAACTAGGAGAAAAACACAAGGAAAGGGACGCCTCTGAGTATATATCAAATTAGAATTTATTAGAAAGACAATATCCACTCACATGTAAAAACGTGTTGCGTTTTGGCACATCTCTGGGTGGGAGGACCGGAGGGACTACAGGTCTCAGCGAAATCCACTTTGAGCTGGCATCTTATCCAATCCTGGTGGGGATGATGTAAGGAGATAGGCACAGCAGGTGAATCTTCTTGGGTCCTCCAGAAAAAATGATCACATCCAATGGGTATCAAGTCCGTTCCGTTCTCTTAAAAGGGTGTGGGTTCCAAGGTAAGATAGAATAAAATAAAGTCTGGGGGGTATGGTGAAAATGGGGGAGGCCGACACAGTCACCCACTGTGCTGCGAGGTCTGTAGAGCCAGGGGGGCTTCCATGTGATGGTAAAGGCACGGCCGTGTCCAGGAAGCTGAAAGCGAGGCTTGGACCGCACAGCAGGGTTAGGCGCCGAGGTGTGACGTCATCATTCTGCGACGCGTTTTCGAGCATGCAGCGCAATTGTTGTTGTGAATAGCGCTGCTCCTTTGTCAAGCATGGGGGATGTAGGGACAGAGCAGGGGCTTCTTATATTCTGTAAGGGGGTAGGGCCAAAAGGGGGAAGAACACTTGCAGCAGTGAAAAGGGGGTATGTAATAAAAAGATCATTAAGGTGAACTTAAAATGCTGCAGGGGGCCATTGAATATGAATATATATGAGGGCAGACATAAATGCAAATAAAAAAGTACATAAATATAGGTGGGTATACATATGGGTATGAAGACCCAAATATATGAATAAACACACAGGCATCAAACATCAATTATGGGTGTTAAAAAATATATATATATGTATATACATGAAGACATGAATATATAAATATATAGAGACATCATCACAAATACACAAATACATAAATATAAACATGATCATAAATATGTAAAAATCTATGAATGCATAAAAATATATAAATATATATAAAAATAAAAATAAATATATAAATACATAAAAATTACGCAGACATATCAGCACTACAGGTATTTCAAAGGATGGAATTTTTAGGTTAACAGAAATACATGTATATATACATGCACGTATATTTAGGTTGGCGATGGGGCCATGGATTTTAAAAAGTGAATCAGTAGAGAGAAAAGGCTGTGAATAGGGATCAGATTGTAATCCAAGGAAAAAATCATCGTACATTTGCATATACATATCTGTGTAGTAGTTGCAGTTAAAACTGGAGAAATGGGGAAGGATGGGGGCAAAAAAAGGGGGGGGGGGAGAAGGAAAAAAGAGGAGAGGGAAAAAAGAGAGGGGGGGGAAGGGAGGGGGGTTGGAAAAACAAGAAAGAAGAAAAAAAACGGAGGGCAGGAGTGGGAGAAGAGAAGAGATGAGTGGGTAAGAAGGGAAAAGTTTAAGGAGGAGGGGTATGGAGGGGGGGGGGGGGGTTTGTACTTACAGGAAGACGACCAAGCCACCCCCATTTTACTAGTATATAAGGGACGGTTATATAAAATCTGTGGTAAGATGACAAAAAGGTATACAGATATATATGTTAGATCAATATAAATACTCATGATTTAAAAATTACATTTTTAGATAGGGGGCAGGAGAGTTGGGAGACTATAGGAGTGGCAAATAAAAATGGCAAATAAAATGACAAAAAACAAATGGCAAATAAAATGGTTGGTAGAATAATCATAAAACAGTGGCAAGCTTGATACCTTCGTTTAGGCAACCGGGCGAGAGGACGTCAAAAAAATAAATCCAGAACGTCTCTCTCGCACACAATTTTTTGAAACGTTCTGCTGCTGTAAGTGTTTTCGAGATTTGTTCGATTACCCAAACTTTTAGACCGGTGGTAGATTTTTTGTGATGTTGGGAAAAATGCAGTGGGACACTGTGTTGGTCCCTACCACCTTCTATAAGCCTACAGTGTTGGCCAAAACGCTGCCTGAGCGGGCAGATTGTTCGGCCAACGTATATCAGACCACAAGGGCATGTGAGGCCGTATAAAACAAAGTCCGAAGAACAATTGAAGAAATGGTCTAGCGTATAGATTTTGCCTTTAGAAGAGAATGATTTTTGACCATGTTCTACAAATGAGCAAGTTTTGCAGCGACTTTTTTTACATTGATACATCCCGGCAAGGGGTATGAGCACAGAGGGGGTAGTGACGGTGGGAGTGGTTTTTAATTTGCTGGGGGTAATTTTGTTTTTCAGATTTGGTGCTTTCCGGTAGGTGATCCTAGGTGTGGGTGGAATGATAGTTTTCAGAAGTGGGTCCTGTAGCAAAATCCCCCAGTGTTTGCTAAGGATATTTTCCATTTTTTTGTATTGAAAGTTAAAAGTTGTAATAAATCTGGTTGAGTGGTCTATTTTATTTTTCTCCTTCTTGGTAGGTTTACCATTAGCATATAGTATACAGGCCTTGTCTACCAGTTCATTGGGATAGTCTCTATCTGCAAATTGTTTCTTTAGTAGGATACTAGATGCCACATAATCGCTGTCCAGTGTGCAGTTCTGTCTCAAACGACAGAACTGTCCTTTTGGTATATTCTGGGTCCATTTAGGATAGTGACAGCTCCTGTAATGTAGAAAGGAATTGCCAGCAGTAGGTTTAATATCATTTTTGGCTATTATGTTATCACCTGTATAGCCCAGTTCTAGATCTAGGAAGGCCAGGGTAGTGGGATCAGACACATGAGTAAAAGCCAGTCCATAGGAATTTTGGTTACAGTGGTCTAAAAAAGAGCTGATTAATAAGGCGGGGCCATCCCAGATTACTATGATATCATCAATATATCTCCCAAAGAAAACAATATTGGCGGAGAAAGGACTGTTATGCCAAATATCGTTTTTCTCCCAGTAACCCATAGCCAAATTGGCATAGGAGGGTGCAAAGTTAGCCCCCATGGCAGTTCCTTGGACCTGTAGATAAAAGTCGCCATCAAAATTAAAATAATTATGCGTCAAACAGAAGCTGGTAGCATCAAGAATAAAAGCAGCCTGTCTGGGATTGATGAGGGGATCCTGTGCAAGATAAAATTCCAAAGCTAAAAGGCCAAAATGGTGTGGGATGGAGGTATATAGGGATGTAACGTCCAAGGAGAGCCACATGTAAGTAGATTCCCATCTATATGGTTTTAAAAGTTCTAAAAAGTGTGTACCATCTCTGATATAGGATGCTAATTGCTGGACTATGGGCTGTAGGTATAGGTCAATATATTGGCTGAAGCCCGTAGTGACACTGTCCATGGCAGCCACAATAGGTCTGCCAGGGGGAGATATAAGACTTTTGTGTACTTTAGGTAAGTGATAAAAATAAGGGAATCTGATAAAAACTTTTGTGGAGGAAGGATGCTTCCATTTTGTTGATCACTCCCTTGTTGGGGTGAAATGAGGTTAGGTAATTATATTCAAATCTGTGAGGGATATAGAGATACATAATAAGATTCATCTCACAACATCAGAAGAATATACATCTGTTGTCGGTGAATTTTGTTTTGACATATGTAAAAAGATAGTGCATGGACACAGCCAGACATACTTACATGTCATAGATTCACTGGCTTAAAGCCAAAATAAAAAACAATACATAAGGATAATACACGCTGGCTGTGCATGTGTCCATGCATGGGGCAGATGGTTGCGACATATGTCCACGACTCTATACTCTATTAAATTAATGGAATTTATTTTATTTATTTATTTATTTTTTCCTTTTACTACATGTGAGCGAGGCACGGACTGGTTCCGTGATATTCACTCCCCCTGTACATTACTAGCTTACCACCATATATTATATTATACTCTATATATTTATATATATAATTTATGTTTATATATATATATTTTTTTTTTGCCATATTGACATATGTGCACCTTCCACCTGCATAAAGGACTGACTTCTTTCCTTCTGCCATTATTTTACACAGTATATACTCCTGTTGCTGTGGCAGTGGTGAACAGGCGTCTTTTGTGTGCATGCTCCCAACGATTGAGTCGTAGACATTTGTCGCAACATATGCCCCATGCATGGACACATGCACAGCCAGCGTGTATCATCCTTATGTATTGTTGTTATGCTAGGGTCACCAGTAAGGTATTTGAGTATTGCTATCATATCTCATCTCAAGCTTCTCTTCTCCAGAAAGAAAAGGTTAAATGCTTGTAGTCTTTCCACATAACTGAGGTCCTCCAGTCCCTTTATTAGCTTTCTTGCCCTTCTCTGAACTCTTTTCAGTTCCAGCATATCCATCTTGAGGACTGGTGCCCAGAACTGGATGGCATACTCAAGATGCGGCTGGACCAGAGTCTTGTAGAGTGAGAGAATTATCGTTTTATCTCTGAAGTAAATTCCCTTTTTGATGTGTGCTAATATTCTATTGGCTTTTCTTGCAGAAGCTTGGCATTGCATGCTATTGCTGAGCCTGTCATCTACTGGGACCCCCAGATCTTTTTCCATGCTGGAATCCCCCAGAAGTTCTCATACTGCTCTCACTGCCTCTAAATTTTCAAAAGGCCTCAGACAACATCAGACTACCTATACTCACACTAAAACTGTACTATTGAACTAAACAAATAGCTCTAATCCCAATTAGCTGGGATATTAATTGCTGAACAAATAGGTATATTTTCTGGAATGTTTCTTTGGTATTTTAAAGTGGTTTCAAACTCCCATCGATTATTTATACCTATAGGTAACCCTATAATAATGCTTACCTAAAGGTACTGTAAATATGTCCTAAACATGCACCGTTTGCTAGATATTTACTGTATATGTAGCCGATAACGTCATCAGCACATGCACTCTGAAGGAACAGCCACCCGTGCCATTTCTTCAGAGCCCTGTGCCGTGACCAATGGCTCCCACGCGCATGCACGGGAGTAACATAATGTGGCTTCGGTCAGTCATGCAGCCGGAGTCCGTGGACATGGAAGGAAGACTGGTGAAGATGAATGCGGCCCCCAACGGTGGCAATGCATCAGTGGAGGACTTCATTTGCAGGTAAGTTTCACATAATGTGCTAGTATGCGATGCATTATGCCTTTACTTTGCAGGTCATAAAAAAAAGGCAAAGTGTTTGTTACCTACTGTAAACTGTCTACCAGTGAAACTGTTTGGGAATATGTCAGCTTCCAGTAGGTACACTGAGACATTAATGAGGGGAAACAGACACATGGGGGGTCTACTACCTAGACCACCAAATATTAAAGCTTAACTGAATTTTCAGTGTTAAATCAGCTAAATGCATACCATGTGCATTAAAACTAAAGTTGTGCAAATCTTTACAGTTTATAGAATGTAGTCACAATGAAGAAAAGTATTTTCCCTAATAGCATTATGCAGAGAATGATCTTTGTTTCTGTGTGAAAGCAGTGGTCTCTCTCGAGAAAAAGCTTGAGCTCAACAATTAACAGAGAATATGAGTTTTGCCAATTGCAGAGCTATAGGTCTGACTAAGCAGGGGGTATGTTGGACCTCTGCAAATAGACCGCTGCTTCCTGACAGTGAGCAAATTATTGACCTGGCCTGTTTTTAACCCTGTCTCTGCCCTTAAAACAGTAGCAAATAAGCAGACAAGGAGAAGTTGCAAATTGATCATGGGACAAATTAGGTTGGCGATTGGCATCATGCACTGTGTGAAGGACTATGTATGTACCTGAGCTTAAATCTGGCTTTATAGACTGGCACGATCTTCCTCACACTAAGTTACCAGTAGATGCCAGGATTATTTAGAAAAGCAAAGACAACTTTTAACAAAATAGACCAATTTTAGGGTTGTCCCCCACACTTGTATAGAGGGAAGAATAATGGAGTTCATTAGCATCAGGAATATGTAAAAGAGCTAGGGTACATGTTGGGGGCTCTGTGGTTCCTGGACTGAAGTTGTATGTAGCTTTAGTGTCTAATGGTTAGTGTCTCCAAGAGGCCAGCCAATCTTAACACTGAATTCCAGGTATGTTTTTTTTTTCTTAGTTACAGCTTGGCCCAATTATGTACCAATATTCCATTCTTGTCCATTCCTTACGTGTCTGTTAGGCTGAATTCTCTCTTGACAATTTTTGGACGCTGTAAACAGTTAGGTCAGTTTTCTACTTTCCATATTTGTTTTACCAGGGTGCGTATAAAATTGCTGATTTTGAAAATTGTTGAAATTATGTCTTGTTTTTTTTTTATAACTTTGAAGTTTATTAATTTTTCAAGTTACATATATAAAGGTTACATAAGAAATAATACAGCAGTACATTCTATCATACTAATGGTATGTATGCACCTTGATATATAGGTGTGTAAATCACATGTGTGGTGGTGTAGATTTTTATAACATACAATTATGTTGACTAAAGTGGTTAACAATCAGAACAGAAGAAAAAGAAAACGTCTCTTTTTTTTTTCCTGAGTTAGCGGTTCATTCGGCTGTGAGTCTTGTTATTTGATACGAGTGTAGGTATAAACTAGATAGTTGACAGGCAAGCACACTTGTAGATTTAGATAGTGGCATCATAAACTAGGTGCACAATGCTGAGATGCGTGTGTGCCTGTTAACCATTTATAAGGCAAAGTAAAGAGCAGGAAGTGAGGAACTTAACGGGTATCATGAGTCTTCCTAGGAAAGAGGGATTGTTCAAGATTTATTCAAGCTGCATACTCCTGGAGTCTTTGATCCATGGGTCCCAGTTGCTACGGAAGTTCTTTGTGGTGAGATGGGCTTTAGAGAAGCTGTGTTCCAGTTTGAAATTGTTGTTCAAGATAGAGATCACTTCTCGGATATTAGGTAGTTGCATAGTTTTCCATTTCCTTGCGAGTGCCAGTCTTGCGGCGATAAGGATATGGGTGGCTACGGTTTGATACTTTTTAGGCCATGAGGGGATCATCAGACCCAAGAGGAGGTCTATGGACGATAAGGTAATTGTTGTGCAGGTGGTTGATTGTAGCATGTTCCGTACTTGGTTCCAAAAGTCTGTAATATTAGGGCAGTCCCACCAGATATGAAAAAGAGTTCCTGGAAAACCACACCCTCTCCAACATAAGTGAGAAACATTGGGGTAGATCTTGGCAAGCCTGCTGGGAGTATAGTACCAGTGGTGAAAGAGTTTCTGCAGGGATTCCCAGTGTGCAGTGCAATGCGATAGTTTCGAAGGCAGGGATAGGGCATTGTACCACAGGCTATTTGGTGAAGCTGAGGGGATGTGCTCGGTCCATTTCAGGATTTGAGATTGGATTGGGCCATAAGAGGTTTGGAGGTGTTCAAATGATTTTAAGTTGGATGTGGAGAAGAATTTTCCGAGATCGTGAATACCTGCATCGATCCATGGCTGTTGCTGGAGGTCGGGGAGAATGAGTGAGAGGGCTTGAGTTGGGATGTATTGTAATATGGAGTGATTTATTCCTTTTGACATTTGAGGTAGTGAGGTCCATACTCTTAGAGAGGCAGAGATTGTGTCCAATGGGAAATGTTTGGTGGTGGGTGCGAGGAGCGAGGCACTGAGGAGAAGTTTGGGTTCTGCGGTCAGTGCTACTGCTTCTATCTGGGCCCAATTGGAGGGGGTAGTTGTGTTCCACCAAGACTTGAGTTGATCTAGAATGACTGCCTTGTAATAGAGGTTTAGGTTGGGAGCCCCCAGTCCTCCCATATTTGTTGGGGTCATCAGAGTATGCTTCTTGACTCTGGCTTTTTTGTGTCGCCAGATAAAAGAGTTGATGAGGGACTGGAGAGTTTGTAGATGCATTGGAAGGAGTGGTATTGGAAGAGTACGAAAAATATACAGGATATGCGGTAGCAAAAACATTTTGGCTAAGGCAGTCCTACCTGCCCAGGATACATAGGGGTGATTTATTTCACTAGATATTTTATTAAGCTTTTCTACTAGGGTTGCTAGGTTTATGCGCAGGAGACTTTTGCTGGGCGTGATTAGGCGAATTCCTAAATAAGTTAGGGAGTTATCTTTGGACCCTGAGAATGGGGAATGTTGGGAGACATGTAGTATAGTCGATTTGTCTAAGCCAAGGGTTGGCATAAAGGATTTGCTGTGATTTACTTTGTATAGAGATATTGTGCTGAATTGGTCAAGAATATGTTGTATCACAGCTAAGGATTGCTGTGGGTCAGTGACTGCGATTATCACATCGTCTGCGTATAGACCAATTTTATGTTCTGTAGGGCCTATTGTGATACCTTTGATTGTGGGCTCAGATCGAATTCGTTGGGCTAATGGTTCCATGACCATGGCAAAAATTAAAGGCGATAGGGGGCAACCTTGTCGTGTGCCATTGGTAATATTGAAAGGGTTAGAGATGACGCCCGAGGTCCATACTCGTGCACTTGGGTTTGTGTAGAGGCAAAGGATGGCATTCAGAAGCGTGCCTGATATGCCAAACTTTCTCAGGACTGCTTCCAGGTATGTCCAATGTACTCTATCAAATGCCTTCTCTGCGTCCAAAGAGAGGAGCAGAGAAGGTATTTGATTATGCTTTGTCCATTGTATGAGGTCAATAAATCGTCGGGTTCCATCTGAAGTTTGTCTTCCCGGGATGAAACCAACTTGATCTATGTGGATTAGTTGGTCCATGACCGTGGAGAGACAGAGAGCTAACAACTTGGCGTATAATTTAGTATCTGTATTTAACAGAGAGATGGGCCTATAGTTTCCTGGGATGTCCGATGGTTTACCTGGTTTAGGGAGAGTCACTATGAGGGCCTCGAGGCATTCATTTGGAATTTTTCCCGTAGATGCATATTGATTAAATGTGGTGCATAAATGGGGCGAGAGGATGTCATTGAAATGTTTATAATACTCATTAGTGAACCCATCCGGACCTGGCGACTTGTGTAGAGGAAGAGATTTGATGGCAGTACAAATTTCTTCCTGTGTGAATGGGGCAGACAGTTCGTTTAGTTGCGCGTGTGTCAGTGAGGGAAGTTGTATGGAGGAGAGAAAGGTGTAAATTTCCGCTGCATTTGTTGGGGCCTCTGGGTCTTTTTTTTGGAGGTTGTATAGTTGTTAGTAAAAGGATGCAAATGTGTTGGCGATGTCTAATGGGTTGGTCATGCGTGCGCCTTGGGAGCTGAGGAGGTATGGGATTCTGGTGCGTTTTTGTTGTTGTTTAACCTGTCTGGCCAGAAAGGCTCTAGACTTATTGCTAAAGGCGTAGGATTTTAGTTTTAGTCTTTTGATGTAGTAGTCAAATTTGCAATGTAGCAGTTCACTCAGTTTGCACCTATAGTCTCTGATTGCTTCCAGCGTTACCCGATTAGGTGAGTTTTTGTTTGTTGTTTCTAGAATTGTAATTTGTTGTAGCAGCGCGTCAATTTCTATTGATTGTCTCCTGCGTTCCTGAGCACCAACTTTGATAAGGAGCCCTCGTAGAAAAGCTTTGTGAGCTAACCATACTGTGGATTGGTTGTCAATAGATGTACAATTGATCTCAAAGAAATTCTCAATCTCGGATTTAATTCTGTTTTCATATCTCGGGTTGGTTAAGAGGGAGGAATTCATTCGCCATGAAGAATGATTAGTAGGGGATGTCTGGGGGAACATTTTCAGGGATATTGGTGCATGGTCTGACCATGTGATCACGCCAATATGTGATTCTGATGTGGACAATAAAGCTTTTTTTATTTGTAAGAAAAAGGTCGATCCGAGAGTATGAATTTCCAGGGTGGGAATAAAATGTGTAATCGCGTTCAACATCATGCATACATCTCCAGGGGTCATAGAGATTTTCGTTGGCTATGAATGCGGAAAGAGCCGAGGTCCTTTTCCTGCCTGGGTTGGTGGAGTCTAGTGTGGGATCGGGGATGTCATTGAAATCTCCACAGATGATTAATGAGTCAATTTTATAAGGATGCAATTTGGTTTTGAGTTTTTTTTTAAAAATAGTCTGGGAGATATTGGGTACATAAACATTTACTAGGGTTATTGGGTGATTGTCGATGGTAGCGGATATAATTATAAATCTGCCCTCATCGTCCGTGTCTACTTGATGTAAGGTAAAGGCGATTTTGGAGCTGATGGCTATCATTACTCCACATTTCTTTTTGTTGTTGTTAGAGAAGAAATAATGGGAGTATTTTTTATGTGTGCAGCTTGGGGGTTTGGAATTAGAAAAGTGCGTTTCTTTCACGCATAATATGTCCGCCTGTCGGGAACATGCTTCTTTCCATAGGAGATTTCTTTTGAATGGGGAATTGAGCCCTTTGGCATTAATGGATACGATATTGAGTGGCATGATGTCAAGTGACCTAGGACAGTGCGCAGGTGTTGAACGCGATCACAGTATGTACACAGTCGAGTATTACAAAGATTAGATATCAGGTAGACTGAATATTTAAGATTTATAACAGACAGTCTGTTAGTTCTTATTCGTTAGGTAGAGAAAAGGCAAACGGTATCGCCTAAATTGTATTTAACTCCAAATATAAACAATCGTTGAAAGGAAACAATTTGTTCAAATAACAACAGTTGTTAAAGAGCAAACACTATGCAAAAAAAAAAAAGCCGTGATATATTTGTGTTAAAAGTGAACACTTACGTGGGTGTGCTTAGCACACTCTAATTTGGTGGGGAGGTGGAAACAAGTAGGTCGCCCAAGCAGGACATTTCACGCTGGGGACAATGATCTTAGAGTGGACGTTAGGCTGTGTGTGTTTTGTTAGGGTGATGTCTAGGAGGAGGAGATGAGGAGGCAGTTTGATTACTGAATCTGTGAGAGGTCGCAGGGATGGGTAATAGTCCCCAGTTAGTCAGTTTCTTATATCCGTCTTTGGGTGATAAAATCGGGACAATTTTTTGCTGGTAGTTGACCAGAAGCTTGGTGGGGTATCCCCATCGATAACTGATTTTGTTTTCCTGTAAGATTGATGTGATCGGTGTATATGCTCTTCGAAGCTCCATGGTAGCAGGTGACAGATTTGTTAAGAGAGATAGTTTGGCGTAGGGTGCTGGTAGGGGTTTGAAATTTCTGGCTGCATGGAGGACTTGTTCCTTGATATGAAAAAAGTGGATTCTGGCCTGGACATCTCGGGGTATATCCGCTGGCAGGTGGTCTGGTTTTGCGATTCTGTGTACACGGTCAATAATCATGTCTTGTTGGGTGAGATTAGGGAGCAGGGTGATAAAGAGTTGTTGCAGGAATTTTTGGATCTCAGTGGGTGGTACGGATTCAGGGATCCCTCTAAATTTTATGTTGTTTCGTCTAGATCTGTCCTCGAGGTCTGAGAGCTTCATTTTTATCTTTTGGATCTCATCTGTGTGGTGATCGTGTGCATCAAGGAGTTCATTATGAGCTTTGCCCATTTCAGAGATGTGCTCTTCTGCCATGTGTGCCCTGTCCTCCAGGCAGTCAAGTCTGTCATGTGCCTGGGAAAGGGATAATTGTAGTTCCCTGTGCAGATCTTTTTGTAGGGTGAGCAGCATTGATTTTAACATGCTTTCTTAAACAGGAATGTCAGTCACTGGTATATTTGCCAGGGTGAATAGAGGTGTGGCATTAAGAGGCATGGGGCCTGGGTCATTTCCATGGTGTTTCTTAGCCTGGTGAGTTTTGTGAGGAGAGTTGCAGGGAGATGTGGCAAGTCTCTTACCTCTATCTGATTGTGCATCTCCTGAACCCATCGCTGGAGGGGGGAGACTGTCCATCTCCTCAGCTTCCCCTCTGCCTGTCAGCTCTGCACTCGCTGGGCAGCCTGGCTAATTGTTGTGTGTGGGTCCGTGTGCGGCTGAGCCCGGGTAATGGCCGGCGCGGTCCATGAGGTTGAAGTATTCAGTCAGAAGGCGCGGTTGTGGCAGTGGATTACGCCTCCCTGGCATGCCGCTCGTTGTCCCGCTGCTTTCCCCTCTCTGACGGGGGAGAGAGGATAAGCTAGTTGCAATGTAGTCGCTGTCGGTGCCTGCTGTGGAGCGGAGCTCGGGATTCAAGCTTCCATTCCGTTCCGCGGCTAGCCACGCCCCTTCTGAATTTATGTCTTGTTTTTATTACACATCCAGTTACTCTGGACAACAAGATATCGTCACTCTGTATTCTTACAACTAGTTTCATTGAAGTTGATTTACTAAAAGAGATTAGGTTGTTTAGTTTGCAAGGGCACTTTCCTTTACAAGAGAATTTACCCTTAGCTTAGTAAGTGAGGTGAAGTTCTGCTTACATCCATCAGCCATTCCTGCAGAAAATCACAAGTTTTTTTTTTATTTTCTTTGCACATGATCAAGCATTCTTTGCTAGATGAATTTTCACAACATTCACTAAGTAAAAATAAAAATTCCTTATTTGAACAGACTTTAGTAATGGTTAGTCTCATTAATACCAGTGGTCCAGCAATTGCTGTTGTTTTTTCCTATCTGTAGAACATAAGACGACAGGAATCTACAATAAAGTTTTATAAAAGGGATTTTCTTTCATATATAGCTGAATTTTCATTTTAAGCGTAAAACAATATGCCTTTTGATTTCCCTGCGTGTGGGGACTGCAGGGAAATCTCTAAGCATTACCATTTTGTTCAGTAGAACAATAATATGTCATAAACCACCATTCAAAGTTGGACACAACTGAATTGACTTCACATTGTGATATAAGATAAGCCTTATTGAAGAGAGAACATGCCTTAGAATCGGAAACAAGTTCAACATTACCGGTCCTAAATGTCTGACAATGAGCAAATAAGAGTGAAGCATCAGTGGCAAATTGGAATCCAACTTCCTTTGTGCTTGTTAAATGGTGGAATGATTATAATTGGAAAAAGTGATGTGCATTAGTTCTGAGTGAATGTACAAGAAATGACAAGCGTGTAACTTAATGATTGTTTCACAACACCCAGGACGGCCTCTTAGTCCTATGCTCAACAGATCAGCCCTTCCACGGAGAAAATGACTTGCCTTCTGCTATTTATGGGCATCCTATGCAGGTCACATGGAACTAACCCACAAGCGATAAGTCTTGGTCCTGGAATTTTGTGGCTTATGGGCTTATGAGGTATATTGCTAATATTAGAGATGTGTTTTTTTGTTCAGGTGCATGCTATTGTGCTAGGCAGAAATTGAACATTTTCATCTGAATGGCAAAAATAAAAACTGCATTTAGCCCTTTGTTGAAATGCTCTAGGACGTGTTGGAGACAAACAACATTTCATGTGATGAATGGTTGTTTAGGGGGAACTGCACTTAACCTTTCATCACCAGATATTTTCCCTTTATCCACTAAAATTTGTATCAGCTGAATATTATTGTAGGCTAAAGAAGGATTCTTCTGAGTTCATTTCAAAATGATAACATAATGTCAAAGCAATCTCTGCAAATTAACCCTCTTTTTCAAAGGGAAAAAACTCACTGGGGCTGTCTTACTAAAGCAAATGCACCAGAGCAGGGATACATCATTATGGCATGCTTGTGTGGATGTGCACATACAGGGAAAACTGGAGTTCTAGTCTCTTAAACGATTTTTGTTTTTGTTTACAAACTATTTTTATTTTGTAGTAAAAAGAAAGACATACAATTAGATATGACACATAGTCATGTTCATAATGTCTGATATCATTTCATATTTAAATGGATATTGGCCACAAAACGAGTGGCAGATGGTTACATACAGCATTTGTAAGGTTATCCATGTCCTGTGGCCGTCATATCAGGTAACTGGAACTAGCATATATGCCTAAAAGAAAATTGAAGAGGTATAACAAATACAAAATCATAGGGAGGGGAACAACGGCACTCCAGATGTAAAATAAATTTTGTATGTATGTGAAAACAAACCTTAACCTCAAAAATCATATGATGACCAGGAAGCCCATTTCCTTTCAAATACGGGCATAGTGTCCATCATGGTGTGGTGGACTCACTTCATAAGACAGATTGCTTCCATCTGTCTTAAAACTTGCTCCCAGGGGACTACTAGCGAGCGCCAATGTAGCGATATTGCCCAGTGTACTGCACTGAATAGAGTGCGGGTAAGTTTCTGAGCTGGGGTAGCCTCTGGGAGTTCTGTGAAAAGAAGGCACATCTAATAAGTCAGGCTAAGGTGAATCCCAGTGATTTGAGCAACCTTGGTAGCTATCTTCTGCCATAGGGGCTGAAGAACTCTACAGCTCCAAAATATGTGGAGATGTGTGCCTCTATAGGGGCAACCTCTAAAGCAGTTCCCAGGGACCAAGGAGCAAAATATATTCAGTCTGGAAGGTGTATAGTACCATCTGGTGTGGAGTTTTACTACTGTCTCCTTCACTGCCATAGATTTCATACATTTGTGCATGTTTGAGACCATATTTAACCAATCCTCAGGGGCTATCTCCAGACCCGTTTCAGCTTCTCAATTGAGCATTTCTGGTGATTTTATGGGGAGGTTTCGTTCATTTAGATATTGATACATGGTTGAGATAGTGCCCTTTTCTCTAGAGGAGAACCTACAAATGTGTTCAAAAGTATTGGTAGTATTTGTTGTCCCCCAGTGGTGGGTGGTATAGAAGTGTCTAATCTGTATATATTTATAGAACTCTGTTCCAGGTAGGGCATATTTTTCTTTCAAAAAGGTGAAAGAGCTAAAAGTGGATTCTTGAGTCAAGGCTTCTAGGGTGGTTAAGCCACACTGTGTCCATTGGGAGAAATCTTGGATAGAGTGGAATGCCAAAGGGAACCTAGGGTCACCTATAAATGAGGCTAAGCGAGGCTTGTGGGGAGCCAATAAGTACAACTAATTATATAGAGACCACAATTGTAATGATTGGCCCACTATTCCATTCAATGGTGTCCAATATTTGGGCCTAATTTGGTCTAACCAAAGGAGACCTGGGAGGTAATATGGATCCACTGAGGCCCGTTCAAATTGGAGCCATGGCACGTCCCTAGGGGGGCGTGCCATTGGGCCATCTGTACCAATCTATCATAAGCATAGTAAAGCCATAATTGTGGTAGTTCAAGTCCACCCAGGGCCGTTGGTCTGTAAAGTAGTCTTTTATTCAGATGGGGCTTCTTGGCCTGCCAGCTAAAAACATTCTCTTCCTTCTGAATTAGTTCTATGGTCTGACGAAAAACATATAAAGGCAAGGATCTAAAGTAAAATAGCAGCTTTGGGAGTATGGACATCTTAATTGCTCAGGACCCGCTTCCTGATTCGCCGGAAGGAGAATCAGGAAGACAACAGCGAATACTATTTCGTTATTGTAACACAAGTGAGTGGGCTCAGGGCGCAGTGCTCTGCGCCCCAAACCCACCCTTTATTGAAGCCAATTAGAGCCTCAGGCTCCAATCATGTGCTTCAAAAATAAAACCCCCATTGAAATCCATGCGTCAGGCACCCTGTATGTAGATTAGGGGCCGGACACATGGATTAGGGGGGCGATGCCCCTGCGCCCCGTGTGGACAGGCTTCTGCTGGTCCCAGACGCACTCACTTGGCAATAAATGTCCCAGACATATTCTTCTCAGGGTTCAGTTCTTATCTCTGGATGTTCAGAATGATGTGCACCAGTCACCGTTCATAGATTTTATGTAAGGAGAAAAAGAAGGATTTTTCGTGTGGGGGAGCAGCAGGTTCTAATTATTCTGCATGCTTTTCTTATGGTCCCTCTCTCACAGGGTTGACATCTTAAAGGATAAGTTCACCTTTTGGGAACTTTTTTAGGATGCCTCTCCCCCCTCACCCCACCAATGTGAAAGCGGGTGGGGGATCTTCTCTCTGCGAATGTGATGGACTTTGGTGGACTTTTAAGGCACACAGTTTTTACCCAAAAATAAATAAAAAGTTAAGATATTGTATTTTAAATAAAAAAATATTTATTACAAAAAACATGTATATAAATGCATTTAAAATGAAGTGTTTGAACATCATACAGAGTCAACAAAACATGTAAATGTACATCGTGGTCATAAGTAGTTTCTCACACCCGTCGTGTTTCGTAGATTATAGTTTCCTCCTTCTTCAGGGGTGAGAATACAAGGGAAAAACCCTATTATAGAGAAATATAATGAAACAATATATCAAAATACATCCTATGGTATATAGGAATAAAAATATGTCTGCACACAATGTCACAATTCAAAAACAGCGTGGCCATGTGGGGGCTCCAACTACACACCAGTGTCATTCATTTACAGTTTCCTATGAATGAATGAACTACAAGTACCATCAACCACCACGTCTTGTAGTTCTGAATGAACTGCGAAGGAGCCGATGAGCACCCTTGTAGTTCATTCATGAGCCCTGCAGCTTTCAGAATGACAGGATGAAAGCTGCAGGGCTTGTGTGTACCGACCGTTACATAAATATGTTGCAAGTTGCCCCATTTGATGTATGGACGGTAGACAGATTTCTGATAAATTTCTACAAGATGGGAAGTAGTGCCAAAGAGATACATGTGGCCCTGGGGCCACAGGTTGGGCACCAGGGCCCTAATACCTGTTTATAAAAATGAACAATTATATCAACTATACAGAATGACATTCATTACTCTGTAGTGTTTGAGTTCAGAAAAGCACGTCTTAAATCCCAAATTTCTCCATATGCTGAGCACAAACAAGTATCCATGCCTATGTAGCAAGCTGACCATGCTGACATCTTTTATGCATTTGCACATTTTCCCATCCTCAGGCAGGTCGACTGACTCTACTTCAGTTGGAGGCAGCCAAGACTGGAAGAATTTACTAACCATATATCTAAAATAAGTAATACAAAAATGGAAATATGGTACAACAAGCATGACAATTTGGAAAGTTATATCATATATAGAAATTAATTTCAGGTAAACATTGCAGTAATAATTCAAAGTACACGCTCACTGATACGTGCTCATGGAAATGGTTTAAAATATCAATTATACCCGCTGGTAGAATCTAAAATTTTTCTGGCTGCCACCTTGTCTGTATATAGTATTCTACAGTTATCTATTAATGACAATAAAATGTTGTGTGTATTTTTCCTGAAGCTGGCTTCCTCAGCAAAATGCAGTGATACTGAAACTTCCTTATATTAACATGATTAAAATTCTAAACAGTAGCTTGAGTCATAGAATCAGTGAACTGGGAACACTGTACACATACAAATCTACAGCATGTGGAATCACATACAGTGTATAGAATATCAAATATAAACTCTTTATGAACTCCCAAGTAAAAGTGCATACGTGTTGTGAGAGTAATACACTTTCTTTAGAACTTATTGATATTCAACAACACACATATAACATTTTCATTGGCTTTAAAGCTGAACCTCAGACAAGCAGCCATCAAATTAACAGTACAGCTACATATATAAACTGGTTTACCTGCTGGAGGATTTGTAATTCTGTTCTGGTCGTCTTGAGATCATGCCATCCCTGCCAGACAGCACAGCCGGGTTTTCCAAAGCAGCAGCATCCTGCTAAGGTTGTAACTCCGCTCTCTCCAGAATATTCCAATGCTGCGCCATAGAATCTAACTTGCTTAGAATGATGTGCCACCAATTGTCAATATGGATGCTGTTGGTGATAAAAGGATTAAATTACTAATTTAACTAATTACTAATTTTGGATCCTCAACAATATCCAAATTATCATCTGTTTGTAAAATTATATTTAAGTATTTTTTAAGGGATCTACTGTATAACTTTATTCAATGTTTTTCTTCTTATCTGTTTAAAGTTTAGCTTTATGGCCTCATTCACACTAGTGCGATTTCAACAGAAAAAGTCACACAGAATTGCATGACAATGGAGACCACATTGGTTTCAATGGTGCCTGTTCACTTCAATGCAGCAAAGAGTTTTGGAAAAGGTCACTAAGTTCTAAATAATCTTGGGTGCGATTCCAGCATGATTCTGGTCCTATAGAATATGCAAACTACATCCAAGTTACATCACATAATTGCGCTAAAAGTCAGATCAAAATCTGATTGCAGCCGTGTCAACCTAACCTAAATCTTTACTAAAAATGGCCTCTGCTGATTCAGTGAATGAATGAATGAATGAATGATTTGTATAGCGCTGCAAATGCGAACTGAATCGCCTCAAGGCGCTTGTCTGCTCTTGTTGTGATGCCATATTTAGAAGAGGTGGGTCTTGAGTTTTTTCCTGAAAGCCTGATGGTTTTCTTCCAAGCGGATGTTGTTTGGTAGCGCATTCCATAGCCGAGGTCCCTGTACTGCGAATCTTCGTTCCCCCTTTGATTTGTAGCGGGCTTTGGAGATGAGAAGGCGGTTTTGGTTTATTGATCGAAGGCTGCGATTTGGTATGTATTTTTCTATTTTCTCACAAAGGTATTGAGGAGCATTTCCTTGTGTACATTTGTGGGTAAGGCAGAGGGTCTTGAATGTGATCCTGTCTTTTACCTTGAGCCAATGGAGGGTCCTTAGGGATGGGGAGATGGATTCCCAAGGTTTCTTTACGGTGACTAATCTCGCTGCTGTGTTTCAGTGGTTTTACATCGAACATATCAAGCAACTAGCTCCTTTATGCATTAAAATAAAGATACACAATCCCACTTTTTTCCATAAATAATGCACATCATTATTGGTAACCAGGCAGATATAACTTAAAGAAATATGGCTCTTCAGCTACCCAATAGTCATATTACAAATGTCCCAGACACTGTGGGGAAGCAGCAGATTCTAATTAAAACACAGTCCTTGGTCTTCTGCATGCCTTTCTTATGGTCCTTCTCTCACAGGGCTGAACTCTTAAAGGATAAGTTCACTTTTTGAACCTGAAACATGCTCCAGTTCCTGATGCCTCTCCCCTCTCCTCCCTCAATGTGACAGCAGGTGGGGGATCTTTTCTCCGCACACGCTGTCACAATTCAAAAGTAGTGTGTCCATGTGGGAGTTCAGACCACACACCAGTGTCATTCATTCACAGTTTACTATGAATGAATAAACTACAAGTACCATTATCCACCACGTCTTGTAGTTCTGAATGAACTGCGAGGGCGCTGATGAGCACCATTGTAGTTCATTAACAAGCTCTGAAGCTTTCAAAATGACGAGCTGAAAGCTGCAAGGCTTGTTTGTAGCAGCCTGACATTGCACTCCTGATCCACTGATCATGGGGACAATGCTTTCCAGGCAGCTGTATGAACTAATAATAAATGCACAAATACAAAAATGCAATGCATAATAAGTGGTATGTGCTGTTGGTAAATGATGTATAGCTGTGGAAGACCGCCCTCTGTATCATCTACCCCCACCGCGCGCGGTGGGGGTAGATGATACAGAGGGCGGTCTTCCACAGCTATACATCATTTACCAACAGCACATACCATTTTAACCCTTTTACCTACTGCAGCCATGGAAGCTATAAATTTCCTGTCAAACAGACAGATGATTCCTGAAAACATCTTTACAAACAACCATGATATGGTTGATTGTGAGGAAGATATTACCGGCACTTTAAGATCTTTAGAAAATCTTTTAGAAAAACAAGTTAAGACTTGGTGGGACATTTTTACATTTGAGCACTATGAGAGGGAAAATTTGACTTTTAGAAGCCTGAGATGGGAGGTTTCCCCACAGGATGGTCTCATTGACCAAAAATATATGGATGAGTGGTTGGAATTTTTCAACAGAAGAGGTAGAGAACTACAAGCTCTGGTTCTAAAAAGAAAACACATTAAATTAAGTATTGTAAATCAAAAAATAAAAGATATACAAGCCTTATTAGAACCTTTGAAGGATTCCAACCAAGTTTTAGAATTTAACACCAACATGAAGAGAAAATTGGAAAAAATTGACCGTGAAACACAAAAGAAAAAAGTCAAAAAATATACCAGAGATGCAAATGACTTCCAGACAAATAATATATATGTCTGGCAGTCCCTCATTGCTGAGAAAGAAGAATGCTCTCAGACATGCGAACAGACATCATCTGCAATGGAGAAAGAAGAAAAGAGCGCAAATAACCCTAAGAAAATGACACACAAAAAGGCTCCCTATGAGAAGGAGAAAACCAATAATGGCACGGGGCGGAAAACCCAGTCCGCAACGAATAGGACTGAACCTCCTTTACAACCCCCGTACCAGACGAGAACCTACACACAAGATGGAGGCGGTGGACATTTCCCCCACTATCCAGAACCCCGCACTCCTCGAGGGGATTCCCCATACCAGTACCAGTCGCCAAGAATGAATAGAGGGAATGGACAATATGGAAACAACCACTATCCCCTATATGAACACACACATTGGCACCGCCACCCTCCACCACCCCCAAACCAATATTGGGACCAAAGAGGAGAAATACCCATGCACAACAGATACCAAGCACTGGCGGAAGACCACTACTACGGTAACCCATATCATCAACAACCACCCCCCCCTTTTTTAGGTCAACGGGGGAGGGGTGGGAGAGGAGGAGGGACACCGAGGAAGAATGCCCAGCCGAACAAGGGTGGAGAGAGAAATCAACCCCCATATTATCAGAACAAAGACAAAACGGCGCCCCAAAGAGAAGAAGGGGGTGCCGATCGGGACGCAGGGCACAATCCAAAAAAGCGAATGCGGGACAACTGAACAGTGGAATATACAACCTAAGTAAAATTGAGCTAAACCAAAAGGAACTAAATATACTAAATCTTGGACTAAAATGTGCCCCCAAAAAGAAGTTTAACAAGTTCGATGTGTTCATTGACACACATAAATTTATTAGAACACTTAATTTAAAGAAATATTTTTTAAGTGCTCCCACAAATTTTAAGCCAGCAGTCTCTTACACGGTGGAGAAGGTCGACAGTGGTCTAAGAAACAAGTCAATCTTCAACCCCCAAATCCCAAGCAATCACTTCATTGAGGTGTTTAAGAATTTGGTTTTAAAGGATCTGGAAGAATTAACTCCAAAAAAACATATTAACCCAGATTACATTAGAGAAGGCATTCGTTCATTAGAGGAACAAAAAGAGATCATCATACGCCCAGCGGATAAGGGTGGGGGTGTTGTGATAATGGATAAAACCTTCTACACTAACCAACTCAATGAACTTTTAGCAGATGCCCATACATATAAAAAGCTTCAAGTAAACCCGACTGAACCGTATAGGAACCAGTTGGACCTACTGATTGAATTTGGATACCATACCAAGGCACTAAACCTTAAGGAGAAACGATACTTGGTCCCCAGTGCGTGCAGAATACCAATTATCTATACGCTTCCGAAAGTCCACAAAAATGCCGAAATCCCCCCCGCCCGACCCATCGTAAATGGTATTGGGTCGGTCACTGCGAGACTCGGCGAATACTTAGACAAGTTTTTACAAGCCAGCGTCACTAACACAAGAGCATACTTGAAAGATACATCGGATTTGTTGATGCTACTTGATTCGATCCAAATTAGCACCACAAATCACACCTTTTTAGTTACAGCCGATGTTTGTTCTTTATATACCATAATCCAACACGAAGACGCGGCCTTGTCATTGAACTGGGCACTCAGCAAAAGAGACGACATATCGGACTCCCAGAAGAGATTCATAGGACAAGCTTTGGAATATTGTATGACGCACAACTACTTCTGGTGGGACGATCAATTCTTCTCCCAGAAGGTTGGCGTGGCTATGGGAGCAAAATATGCTCCCAGCCTCGCCAACCTATTCATGGCAGAGTGGGAGGATAGGTTCATTTTTAGCAAAAATCTCCCGCAACTGAAATTTTATAGGAGATTTATTGATGACCTCCTACTGATCTGGGAGGGCTCCAGGGAATCGGTTATAGAGTTCCTCGAGGTACTGAATGTGAATAATAACAACATCAAACTTGAGTATCAAGTAAGTGATACATCCATTAACTTTTTAGATGTAACCATAGAGAAGGAAGGGGCTAAATTATGCACTAAAGCATATTTTAAACCGACCGATCGGAACAGCTATTTGCCTATCCATAGCGGACACCACCCAGCCTGGATTAAAAACATCCCCAAGGGACAAATGTTGAGGATTCGACGGAACTGCACCAAAACGGAAGACTACTATGAGCAATCACTGATTTTAAAGAATAAGTTCACCCAAAAGGGCTATACTGAAAAATCTTTAGATAAAATCATTGATGATGTCGCTCTAATTCCAAGAGAGATGTGCTTGAGGAAGAAAGACAAACAAGAAAAGGAACAACAACAAGTGAATTTTATTTCAGATTTCCATTGTCAGTACAAAGAAGTACAAAACATTTATGAGAGACACTGGCACATTTTATGTAGGGACAGACATTTGGGAGCCATTTTAAATCATCGACCAAGATTCATCTATAGAAGAGCTCCAAACTTTGGAGATAGAATAGTCAAAAAACTTATAGATCCACCAAACCGCCAGGTCCTGAGGATAAATTTAAAAGGATTTTACGCTTGCAGGAAATGCATTTGCTGCAGGACTACGAGTGTCAATAATAGGGGTAAAACAGAAATCACAAACAGAGATGGTGAGGTTTTCCAAATAGAAGAATTTATCACCTGCAACACAACTCATGTTGTGTATCTTATGTGGTGCCCATGCGGGTTACTCTACGTAGGCAGAACAAAAAGACTACTGAGAATCCGGATTTCGGAGCACTTGGCCAATATAAGGAAAGGTTTCCAGTATCATAGCGTTTCATTACACTTTAAAGAAAAACATGATCGGGATCCAACACTTCTACAGTTCTGCGGAATAGACACCATTCACCCCTCTTGGAGAGGTTCAAACAGGGTCAGAGACCTCAGTCAAAGGGAAACCCGCTGGATCTTTTTATTAAAAAGTTTAACGCCACGGGGACTGAACGTAGAATTGGACCTAAACTGCTTCATTAATAATTTTTTAATTTTTAATCCATGCACTACAGTAGAAACCGCAGAGTGATGAAAACACTCATCAACTAAATCTGTATTGAATAGTCAGCCTTCTCCGAACTCCAATCTTAATTATTTTGGATTATATAAAAAAGTGTTTAGAAAACACCTCTCAGGTAATACACACACCCGATAGCTTAAAGGGGTTTGTGACAACCACACAATGTGTTGAACACGGACAATTTTCCATAATAAATATCACTCACCCACTTTTTCATTGAAAAACGCATGTGCATGCATGCAGCTTTTAATGAGAATAGTTTTAATATTTTAAGATTTTCATTATTCTTACATGTATATTTATACACATATATATAGGTTTGTTTTTAAAGATATTTTAAATATTCTTATAATATGCTCAACACTACTTATTTTATTTTAATAGTGTGATCAAATATCAAATTTCTCAGATTCTTTTGTGCAATTTTCTCACCAATTCCCGTTGGATGCAGTGCCTGTCATTCACTCATGATACAGCTCTCTGCACCTCTAAACTTAGGGAATTAGTGCTCAAATTGCGATGGTTTAATACATTTATATTTTTGTGTAGTCATGGAGTCAAGATCACACACCTTTTTTAATATGCACTAATGTTACAGCTTTGCCAAAGATGTGCCTTCCATGTAATGTGTCATCCCATCTCAACCGCAGGGACCCATTTCCGGTACTTCTATATAGGCTGAGGGGACACCTAGAGCGCGCCGCTGAACCGCCGCTCTAACCCTATTGCGCAGGTGCGGGCCGCATCTCATCATAGGGTGAAGGCTCGCCTGGGTAGTGTGCTGTTGGATGCGCGCGCACCTCCTGATACAACGCGCACGCGCACGGAGCCAGTGCGCACGCGCGCGGCGGTCTGCATTCTCAGCTGATGGATGAATATCCACGGCTGGAGAAGCCCAGTGCGCGCGCAGTGACCAGGACATTACGCGCGCGAACATACAGTACACTAATGTCCATCCCTCACTGAGCTATAACTACTGCGCAAGCGCAGATGCAGCGGCCCTCACAGCCATAAGAAGAGATACTCATCCACAGCTGTTGTGTGATGCGCGCGCACTGTTTGTGATGACAGGCGCGCGCACACAATAAATCAGCCAATACAGAGCCAATGGATGCACAGCGACACAATGTGCTGAACACGGACAATTTTCCATAATAAATATCACTCACCCATTTTTTCATTGAAAAACGCATGTGCATGCATGCAGCTTTTAATGAGAATAGTTTTAATATTTTAAGATATATATAGGCAGCGATCGAAATGGAACACATATACAGCATAATAGCGAGTCTCCATAGCACTATACCGTTGTGAAGCCAGGACTCCCAGTAAACATCCACCCTGACATCTTTAAGGTAATATAGTGACAATCATCCCTAATATCTACACATACACTCTCTGCACATCAAGGAACACCAGTGTGCATATTAGAGTAGGCATTTGAGATGGATTTTAGGAAAAAACTACCCGTACAAATATAGCATGAAGTTGTCAGTATTATTATTATTTTCATATTATGACACTATTGCCAGTCACACCACCAATGATCTTTCTCGCAAGCCGGGATAGGGGAATGTATACGGTCATGTGTATCAGCCCACATCTGATTGCACACAACATGTCACATGATTTGTCACATGATTGGGTCACTACCCATGTGACTAGCTCCCCTATCACTATAAATTAGTTTGAGATGGGCTGTGTAGCCATACCCATGAATAAGTCCAAGCGACGAAACATGTCGGGAATGAGGCTACAGAGCAAAAAGTAAAGATTGTATTTATTTATTTATATATTACGCCACTGTGGACTATAACTATACCACCACCAGGGTCTTCCTCTTGGTCCGCCGAGACCGCAGTATATATATATACTTTATATTTTTATACATCAGCGTTGTTTGGCTTGCCGTGGTTTTGGATTTGAGGCTTGATTTTAACCTTTGAAATGTGAGTTTGACCATTGGAGTGTTTTTACGTGAATAAATTTTATCATACGTTTTTACACTATGTGGAGTGTTTTACTCATTGTTTTACATATGGAATCGCATTGAGAGTTAAACGGATCAAACAAGCCATCCTTCATTAACCCCTGGAGTGGGTAAAACACGCATCTGCCAAACACGAGAGTGTGAGGCCTAGTGAGCTGGTGAGTGGGCCTTTCAGAGGGAGTGTGATCACGTGGTGTGGTGGTAGATTCAAGTCAGTCAGAAGACTCCACTTTGAAACTGTGACTGAAGACACTTGGAAAATCACTTACCTATTTATTTATTCACAATCTGGACTTTATATATTTATGAACTTTTTCACTTGTCACTAAGAGAAATAGACACACCGCTGCTATTAAGTTATACGTTGAGTCAATTATACACTACTATTTTTGTACTTTGATATTTATATAGCACTGTTTATATATTTGCACAGTATTTATTTGCATAGTATTTACTCAGCATTTTATATTATATTTTTCATTGTTTATATTAGCGCTACTGATTCACCTTATCTATGTTGCATTTTTAAGTTGAATTGCAGATTCCAAATGCATAATAAGTGCATTTATTATTATTTTTTAAAAGGTGAACTTATCTTTTAAATGCCAACTGCAGCTTCTTAAAAGCTGATGTTCTAGTTGTATCTCAAGCCTAAAATTCTAATTCAAGGCAGGATGACAATGGAGGGGTTCCTGTGCTCCACTTTCATAATGCCAGAGCCTCCACCAAGGGGAACAGTGAGCAACACAATAGCAACATCACAAAATCTCACTCCAAATCTCCTAGGCATTTAGAAGCACAGGGGTTGATTTACTAAAGGCAAAAAAAATGTCCACTTTACAAAGTGGAATTGTACTCTGAAAGTGCAGTTGCTCCAGAGCTTAGTAAATGAGCAGACGCTCTGCTGACTTCCATCATCCAATCATGTGCAGGCAAAAATGCATTTTTTTTTTAAATTTCCCTTGTACATGATTGGGTACTCTTTGTAAAGTGAAGCCCTACCTCATTTACTAAGCTCTGGGGCAACTGTACTTGCAGAGGGCAACTGCACCTTGCAAAGTACACAGTCTATTTGCCTTTAGTAAATCAACCCCACAGTGTCTTAGATGATATTGCACTGCAGGTATACAGTTATAAGGTTCAAGGTACAGGTATGTTGCACAGATTTTATTGTTAATAAAAAAAATTGTGTATTGTGCCTAAAACCAGCAAAATATTAAAATGTATTGCATTTACAGTATCTTACAAAAGTGAGTACACCCTCACATTTTTATTATTATTATATCTTTTCATGTGACAACACTGAAGAAATTACACTTTGCTACAATGTAAAGCAGTGAGTGTACAGTTTGTATAACAGTGCAAATTTTTACCCTCAAAATACCTCAGCACACAGCCATTAATGTCGAAACTACTGGCAACAACAATTAGTACACCCCTAAGTGAAAATGTCCAAAATGGGCGCAACATATCAATATCTTGTGTGGTCACCATTATTTTCCAGCACTACATTAACCCTCTTCGGCATGGAGTTCACCAGAGCTTCACAGGTTGCCACTGGAGTCCTTTTCCACTCCTCCATGATGACATCATGGAGCTGGTGGATGTTAGAGACCTTGCGCTCCTTCACTTTCCATTTGAGGATGCCCCACTCAATAGGGTTTAGGTCTGGAGACATGCTAGCAAGGCAGTGGTCATCTTGAAGGTGCGTTTGGGGTCGTTATCATGTTGGAATACTGCCCTGCGGCCCAGTCTCCTAAGGGAAGGGATCATGCTCTGCTTCAGTATGTCACAGTACATGTTAGCATTTGTGGTTTCCTTAATGAACTGTAGCTCCCCAGTGTCGGCAGACCATGACACTCCCACCACCATGCTTGACTGTAGGCAAGACACACTTGTCTTTGTACACCTCACCTGGTTGTTGCTACACATGATTGACTCATCAGACCACAGGACATGGTTCCAGTAATCCATGTCCTTAGTCTGCTTGTCTTCAGCAAACTGTTTGCAGGCTTTCTTGTGCATCATCTTTAGAAGAGGCTTCCTTTCTGGGACAACAGCCATGTAGACCAATTTGATGCAATGTCTGGCGTATAGTCTGAGCACTGACAGGCTGACCCACCACCCCTTCAACATCTACAGCAATGCTGGCAGCACTCATACGTCTATTTTCCAAAGACAACCTCTTGATACAACGCTAAGCACGTGCACTCAACTTATTTGGTCTACCATGACGAGGCCTGGCCACCGTGCTGCAGCTCAGTTTCAGGGTCTTTGCAAACTTCTTATAGCCTAGGCCGTCTTTTTGTAGAGCAACAATTCTTTTTTTCAGATCCTCAGAGAGTTCTTTGTCATGGGGTGCCATGTGGAACATCCAGTGACCATTATGAGCAAATGAGAGTGCTAACACAAAATTTAACACACCTTCTTTCCATTTACATCTGAGACCTTGTAACACTAACGAGTCACATGGCATCGGGAGGAAAAATGGCTAATTGGGCCACATTTGGAAAAAAAATTCTATCAAAATAACAAACATGTTATACTCACCTGCTCTGTGCAGTGGTTTTGAAGAAGGCAGCCCGAATCCTCCTCTTCTCCGGTCCCTGGCTAGAGCTCCTGTCCCCTCCCTCCTGTTGAGTGCCTCTACAGCAAGCAGCTTGCTATAGGAGCATCCAAGCCGAGCTGCATCTCCATGTGTCCATTCAGACACAGAGCCACACCTCCCCTCTCTCTCTTTATTGGCTTTTTTTTACTTTTTATTTCAAGTTTTTTATTGAGATTTAACAGTTACAGATGATCAAGGTAATAAATGCGATCAAAGAAAAACATATTAAAAAACCTCAACAAGGAAGGCACTCAGGTTGTTACAGTCAATGTGCCTAACAACAAGGTATACAGGTGCATCTAACAAAATTAGAATATCGTGAAAAAAGGGTGAACCAAATATCTAATTAAATGTGGGTGTGTATTGCAGCCAACACAGTTTGTTGATAGGCAAACCAAATAAATGTGAAAAAACTAGAGTGTGGCGCTATATTAAATAATGTGGTAAAATAGTGAGCAAAAAGTCCATCAGTCCAAGATGAAAAAAACACAAATTCGTGTATGTTCATGTATTGGATCTTCAAACAAAGTTCAGTTGATCAAAACATTACGAAACATCTTCCAACGCATATAATCTCAAATCTGCTTACCAGAATGTTGAAAATAGTGAGCGGTGTTATCACACGGTGCCAGAGGTTTGGTGATGAGATGAAATAAACAATGGTGGCGAAAGCCCAGATCCAGAAGACTTCAGTGGATGGATAGTGCCAGGATATTTAGAGCCAAAAAACACTGCAAAGCTGGAAAGATTCTCCCTAGGAAATGGAGGAAAAAAAAACAGCCACAATAGTGAAGCCCATAAAAAATTCCAAAACTTTTTATTACTTGTAGTCTACTTACAGAAATATGCAGACATCAGGGCATAAGTAAAAACAACAGATCCGCGTACTTGCATCAACCCGCCTGACATGTTTCATCCAATGGTGGATATCATCAGAGGCGTGGCTAATGCTGCAAGTACGCTAGTATATGTAGTGGATAGCATAGGTCAAGCTGTCTTGTGATAGGACGCCAGACATAATGATAAAACAACAGCAGCTGTTCCCCTTTAATGCAGTGACTTATTAGGCCCACAACTATAGAGATCATAAGGAAGCTATTCATATGACAGATGGACGTTAAAACCCCATTGATAGAGGAATCAATAATGAAAAGAGGAAAGGCTTGTATATAAACAAAAAAACGCCATACGGCGTTCGTCCGCGCATGCGCCGTACGGTCAATAGCCGCCCGCGCATGCGCACTGCGGACTACATCGATCCGCGCAAAGCGGCATGCGTTCCACCGCCGTGCGCGCCAAAGCCACGGCGCACACGATCTAGGTAACGGCGGACGACATGACGTTAGCGCATGCGCAATAGGATCTCACCCCACAGAAGTGACGCTGGTAAACATAGGACGCAGGAACTTCACATCCGGCAACTGCAGCCGGAAGTGACATATGCGTTTCAGCAATGTATACATTCCAGTGCCCGGAAGTGACCAGGGGAGTTTAAAAAAACAACAGGACACAACATGGCCCTTGAAATCAGGACATAATGGGGACCCAGGAAAAAATTACAAGTAAAAAACAAAAAATACACATGAAGGTTAAAAAAAGGCCCTCATTAAAGGAGCCAGGATTACACCCTTATCTATAGATAACTGAATGGTATCATAAGGCAAGGGTGTTAATGTAAACCTTACACCAAGGCTGTAGTAATATAATGCTAAAAACCAAAGTACGCTAAATAGCATACAAATGTGCAATATCACTTTAAAATTATTATTATTACAATAACGTTGCAATGAATTATACATTTATGCGCGTATTAAGGTTATTACGGAAACAGAAAGGAAATGAAAAAAAGGAGGCTCTCTGTTTGGTAAGCAAAATACATTGAATATACACATTATCCATATTTTAAATAAAAGGGTATACCCAGCGGACACTGATATATCCAACGTTATACCCAGCGGACACTGCCCACAATGTTCGCTTTGGCCGCTGGAAAGGGTAAAATTAAATTATACGTAAAAAAATATATATATATAAAAAACTGTTTCCTTAGCTATTATTTATAAAACAATTTACATCCCAATCGACGTTCATGCCAAAGGGAGTATAGCACTTTAAGTCATAGATCCACCGAGTCTCCAGTTTGGATATCTCTCATTTAGACATACTACCTCGCCAATGTGGGTTGAATCTGTCTATGGCTATAAAGGTGGTCCCATTGGGATTTTTATCATGGGACTCAAGATAGTGTCTCGACACAGTGTGTTTGGGAAAACCTTTCTTAATGTTTGCGATGTGTTCGCTCACCCTGACATGCATTGCTCGTGTCGTGCGGCCTACATACTGTAGGCCACAGGGACAAATTAGAAGGTATACCACATTCATAGAGGTGCAAGTAATAAAGGTGTTAATATCAAACAACTTGCCTGTAGCATGTGATTTAAATTGGCAGATCTTTCTGCTTTTGTTCTTATTTACAGTACAAACATTACAGTATCGACAGGGATGATACCCTTTGGATTTTTGAAAAAATGACACTCTATTAGGAGCGTCCAAGACATTAGGTGCAACCTGAAGTTTTAATGGAGGGACCCCCCTGAAAATGACCTGGGGTTTGTCCGGAAGTACAGGCCCCAGGATCTTGTCATTCCTGAGGACCCCCCAGTGTTTCGTGATAATTCTCTTGATATCACGATATTGGTGAGAGTAGGTGGTGACCATTGAAAAGTTATAATCAGTTTTGTTGCTAACCGGTTCCTTTTTCTGTAGAATGGTGGTTCGATCTACATTAGCCACCTGATCGATAACAGTGTTTAAATCACTGGGAGAGTATCCCTTTTCAACGAACTTTTGCTTTAAAAGACTTGCTTGTGTGAGAAAATCCTCCCTGAGGGTGCAATTTCGCCGCAAGCGAAGAAATTGGCTCTTGGGCACAGACTTCAACCAAGAGGCATGATGACAACTCCCCAGCCCAATATAGCCATTCCTATCTGTTTCTTTAAAGAAAGTGGTAATATTGAAGGCACCATCTTTGATTTCAATATTCAAATCCAAAAAATGGATTTTGTTGGTGCTACTCTCAAACTGTAAAACAATACCCAAGGTGTTATTATTGAGATACTGCATAAAATTATTGAGTGATGTTTGATCACCATCCCATAGGAGGAGGATGTCGTCTATATATCGACCCCAAAAGACCAATTCTGGTCTTCGGTCAGCATAGACGACATCCTCCTCCCACTGGGCCATGAACAAATTAGCCATGCTCGGCGCGAACTTCGCGCCCATGGCGACTCCCCTGTTCTGGAGATAATGAGTACCTCCGAACCAGAAGTAGTTATGAGTCATGGCGTATCTCAGCAGATCTAAAATAAATTCTTTCTGAGGGGGAATCAAGCTGGTGTCTCTAGTCAAAAATACATCAACCGCTTCCAAACCATCATGATGGGAAATGATGGTGTAGAGGGAGGCCACGTCAGCAGTGGCCATGATATAATTACCCCTCCACTGCATGTTCTCCAAACTGCGAATGACCTGGGCAGAGTCTTTAATAAAAGACGGGGTACCCATTACTAGAGGCTGTAGGAAGCCATCAATATATTTACCAACCCTGGATGTTATGGAATCAAGCCCACTGATAATTGGTCTCCCAGGTGGGTTAACAGGGTTCTTGTGTATTTTTGGTAGGAAATATATAATGGGTTTCCTAGGGGCTGCGGGAATTAAGAAATCTCTCTCCTTCTCTTTGAGGAGGCCACTCTGAAAACCACCCTCCACGATATTGGAAAGTGCTTTTTTGTATTTGAAAATGGGGTCATGATTTTTGAGAGACTCAAGTCCATCACGAAAGCGTGAGTCTTTATAGCTCTGTTTGATTTTTAGAGAGTCAATGTCTTTTAAGACCAACTCTTTAAAAACGGAAACAGATGGAGGTACAAAACCCGGAGGGTTAAAGAGAGAAGCGTTCGAAAGGCCAGAATGCCTTACTCCAACATTCTCTATGACGGAAGAGGCGGTGGCTTGGGACAAAAAAAATCTTTTGATATTAACCTTTCTGATATATTTTTGTATATCTATGAAGGCTCCAAACTTGCTTAGGGGTTTATCCGGAGCAAATTTCAAGCCATGATCCAAGACAAATTTTTCGTTCTCAGTTAGAATGCTATGACTTAAATTAAAAATCCCTGCATCCCTTATACTCTTCGCCTTTTTCAATCTATTTCTCCTCCCCCCTCTGGTCCCTCTTTTGACTCTCCCCCTCCCCTTTGTTTCAATGGGGCCTGAGGAAAAAAAGGAGATGTGGAGATGGGTGGGCCAGAGGGGTAAGGGGGACCTTGGTTGTATTGTGGGGGTCTCCTAGGTGGATACCCAGGACTATCCCAACCAGATCGTGTGTAGTCTGGTCTCATGTTACCAGAGCCTGAGGTAGACGGATGATCAATAATATATCGGTCATCATAGGTATGGTTACTGTGGGCATTGTAACCCCCATGGTGATTCACAAGTGGTGTATATTGATTGTACACAGGGACTCCCTCTGGATAATGGGATGTCCCATGATCATAATGTACATGGTCATTATTGATCGGTTTGAAATTGGCTTCCCTGTTTTGGGGTGGTCTGTACGGCAAAGGTTTTTTATTATTATTATTATTATTATTATTGGAAACCCTTCTCCAGCTTCCTTTAGTTTTTGGTGTGTTGCCGTTTGGTATGTCTCTAGCAGTCCCTGAATTCATAAGAGCAGTGGAAGGTAATGGGCGTACGGTTGGTGCTGGTGGTATCCCTATTTCTCCTTCAACAGGGGACGCCCTCCTAACCTGCCATTTGAAGACTTGTTTAGACTTGTAGTCCTCCAAATCCTAATTTTTTCATTTTTTTAGCTTTCTGATCAAGATCCTCTTTTTCTAAGATCTTTTTTAGATTGTCAGACTTAATTTTATATTCTTCTGACTCCTTATAGGGAAGCAACTTATCTTTAACTTCCACTATAGTTTCATCTAGTTTTTTAAGCTTAGTTCGTTTCCTGGCTATCAGAAATCTTAAAAGATCCAGACCCACATCATTAAAATATTTGAACCAGCTGGCAAGGTCAGTCTCATCCTCCTGAGGTTTAATTTCAAACTTGAGGCTTCTAGGGACCATGCCGTCTTCAAGATATCTCTCCAAGAGGCCAACATCCCAATAACCATGAACTTCCGATACCATCAGGTTTTTTAATCGGACAAAGAGACCGCCTATATCTAGGTTTTGTTGAACCTCTACATTGTTAAACACCTCCTTAAGGTTTAAAGAGCGTGAATTACGAAACTCAAAAACATCCATAGTGATGCAAAAAGTAAATAAATAAATAAAAATATAAATGTAGTTAAACAAATTGTGATTATACAAATAAAAAAGCAGCTGATATTAAAAATCAAAGATAATTGTGAAAAAAGGGTGAACCAAATATCTGCGCTAATTAAATGTGGGTGTGTATTGCAGCCAACACAGTTTGTTGATAGGCAAACCAAATAAATGTGAAAAAACTAGAGTGTGGCGCTATATTAAATAATGTGGTAAAATAGTGATCAAAAAGTCCATCAGTCCAAGATGAAAAAAACACAAATTCTTGTATGTTCATGTATTGGATCTTCAAACAAAGTTCAGTGGATCAAAACATTACGAAACATCTTCCAACGCATATAATCTCAAATCTGCTTACCAGAATGTTGAAAATAGTGAGCAGTGTTATCACACGGTCTTTCATGAATCTTGTTTGAGTATTCAATTAAAAAACATTTACTACAGCTCTTTCTCGCATGTACAGCTCACTTCTTCAAGGCAGTGAAAACATTGCCTTGACAAAGCATGCTTTTTTATTTATTTTGTATACAAAGGATAAATAAAGCAATCTATTCAACTAAAGTGCATGGCTGAGTATTCTCTTCTTACAATGAATGGACTCTCATTATTTAATAGTCTATCATGGCTTCTAAAATAATTAGAATCTTCTAACAAGCACCATACTATAATATTAAGGAAGAGGACACTTAGTTATCTGTTCCAACACAAATCGAAAAACACAAGATTTTTTTTCCTTTAAAATATTTTTTTTTTTAGAGTTATGTGGGCTATTTAAGGAGACAGCATGGCAGTAGTAACCTGTGTCGTACTTTGATTTAAAATATCAAGTGAAGGGGTGAGTCATTTAGTTCTATGTGAAAATTGCAGCTTGGGTTAAGTTTCTTAGTGAACAATATGCTTATTACAGCAGATTTCTAAGCGGTTTTTGGAAGACATAAGGAGACAAAAACTCAAAATGTTGGGTAAATAATGCCTGACAAAAAAATATATATATTTTTAGATTTTCATGTCCTTATTCCTGACTAAAAAAATAAATAAATGATATAATATATATACTATATATTTATACATGCATAATATTAATACATGATGATTTTATGTTAAAATCATATACTCCAGACAAAAAAGTTCATATTTGCTATCCATAAGGGCAATTATATTCTGTCAAAGTTGTAGCAAGTTTTAGCAGTGGTCTTGTTTTTATTATAATACCCCTAATTATATATTGGTTAATTTTTATATTATTATAGTATTATACTCTATGATATTATATTATTAGACTAATATCATTATGAATTATTATTTATTCTGCTCACAAATGAATTTGGTACTTACAGTATCTCACAAAAGTGAGTTCACCGCTCACATTTTTGTAAACATTTTATATCTTTTCATGTGACAACACTGAAGAAATTACACTTTGCTACAATATAAAGTAGTGTGTGTACAGCTTGTATAACAGTGTAAACTTGCTGTCCCCTCAAAATAACTCAACACACAGCCATTAATGTCTAAACCGCTGGTAACAAACGTGAGTACAGGCATACCCCACTTTTAAGTACACAATTGGGTTTATTTACTAAAGATAAAAAGTGCAAAATCAGGCTCACTTCTGCATAGAAACCAATGAGCTTCTAACTCCAATAAACCCCATTGTGTACTTAAAAGTGGGGTATGCCTGTACACCCTTAAGTGAAAATGTCCAAATTAGCCCAAAGTGTCAATATTATGTGTGGCCACCATTATTTTCCAGCACTGCCTTAACCCTCTTGGGCATGGAGTTCACCAGAGCTTCACAGGTTACCACTGGAGTCCCCTTCCATGACAACATCACAGAGCTGGTGGATGTTAAAGACCTTGCGCTCCTCCACCTTCCATTTGAGGATGCCCCACAGATGCTCAATAGGGTTTAGGTCTGGAGACATGCTTGGCCAGTCCATCACCTTTACCCTCAGCTTCTTTAGCAATACAGTGGTCGTCTTGGAGGTGTTTGGGGTCGTTATCATGTTGAAATACTGCCTGTGGCCCAGTCTCGGAAGGGAGGGGATCATGCTCTGCTTCAGTATGTCACAGTACATGATGGCATTAATGGTTCCCACAATGAACTGTAGCTCCCCAGTGATGGCAGTACTCATGCAGCCCCAGACTATGACACTCCCACCATCATGCTTGACTGTAGGCAAGACAAACTTGTCTTTTTACTCCTTACCTGGTTGCTGCCACACACGCTTGACACCATCTGGACCGAATAAGTTTATCTTGGTCTCATCAGACCACAGGACATGGTTCCAGTAATCCATGTCCTTAGTCTGCTTGTCTTCAGCAAACTGTTTGCGGGCTTTCTTAGAAGAGGCTTCCTTCTGGAACGACATCCATGCAGACCAATTTAATGCAGTGTGCGGCATATGTTCTGAGCACTGACAGGCTGACCCCCCACCCCTTCGACCTCTGCAGCAATGCTGGCAGCACTCATATGTCTATTTCCCAAAGACAACCTCTGGATATGACGCTAAGCACATTCACTCAACCTCTTTGGTGGACCATGGCAGGGCTTGTTCTGAGTGATACCTGTCCTGTTAAACCGCTGTATGGTCTTGGCCACCGTGCTGAAGCTCAGTTTCAGGGTCTTGGAAATCTTCTTATAGCCTAGGCCATCTTTATGTAGAGCAACAATTCTTTTTTTTAGATCTTTAGAGAGTTCTTTGCCATGAGGTGCTATTTTCAACTGCCAGTGACCAGTATGAGGGAGTGAGAGCGATAACACCAAATTTAACACACCTGCTCCCCATTCACACCTGAGACCTTGTAACACTAATGAGTCACATGACACCGGGGAGGGAAAATGGCTAATTGAGCCCAATTTGGACATTTTCACCTAGGGGGTACGTCTATATAAAATGAGTTTCACTTTTTGAATTGAATTACTGAAATAAATAAACTTTTTGATGATATTCTAATAACCTTAATACGCGCATAAATTTATAATTCTTGCAACGTTATTGTAATAATAATAATAATTTTAAAGTGATATTGCACATTTGTATGCTATTTAGCGTACTTTGGTTTTTGCATTATATTACTACAGCCTGGGTGTAAGATTTACATTAACACCCTTGCCTTATGATACCATTCAGTTATCTATAGATAAGGGTGTAATCCTGGCTCCTTTAATGAGGGCCTTTTTTTAACCTTCATGTGTATTTTTTGTTTTTTACTTGTAATTTTTTCCTGGGTCCCCATTATGTCCTGATTTCAAGGGCCATGTTGTGTCCTGTTGTTTTTTTAAACTCCCCTGGTCACTTCCGGGCACTGGAATGTATACATTGCTGAAACGCATATGTCACTTCCGGCTGCAGTTGCCGGATGTGAAGTTCCTGCGTCCTATGTTTACCAGCGTCACTTCTGTGGGGTGAGATCCTATTGCGCATGCGCTAATGTCATGTCGTCCGCCGTTACCTAGATCACGTGCGTCGTGGCTTTGGCACGCACAGCGGTGGAACGCATACCGCTTTGCGCATGCGCGGATCGATTTAGTCCGCAGCGCGCATGCGCGGGCGGCTATTGACCGTAGGGCGCATGCGCGGACGAACGCCGTATGGCATTTTTTGTTTATATACAAGCCTTTCCTCTTTTCATTATTGATTCCTCTATCAATGGGGTTTTAACGTCCAGCTGTCATATGAATAGCTTCCTTATGATCTCTGTAGTTGTGGGCCTAATAAGTCACTGCATTAAAGGGGAACAGCTGCTGTTGTTTTATCATTATGTCTGGCGTCCTATCACAAGACAGCTTGACCTATGCTATCCACTACATATACTAGCGTACTTGCAGCATCAGCCACGCCTCTGATGATATCCACCCTTGGATGAAACATGTCAGGCGGGTTGATGCAAGTACGCGGATCTGTTGTTTTTACTTATGCCCTGATGTCTGCATATTTCTGTAAGTAGACTACAAGTAATAAAAAGTTTTGGAATTTTTTATGGGCTTCACTATTGTGGCTGTTTTTTTTCCTCCATTTCCTTGGGAGAATCTTTCCAGCTTTGCAGTGTTTTTTGGCTCTAAATATCCTGGCACTATCCATCCACTGAAGTCTTCTGGATCTGGGCTTTCGCCACCATTGTTTATTTCATCTCATCACCAAACCTCTGGCACCGTGTGATAACACCGCTCACTATTTTCAACATTCTGGTAAGCAGATTTGAGATTATATGCGTTGGAAGATGTTTCGTAATGTTTTGAACCACTGAACTTTGTTTGAAGATCCAATACATGAACATACAAGAATTTGTGTTTTTTTCATCTTGGACTGATGGACTTTTTGATCACTATTTTACCACATTATTTAATATAGCGCCACACTCTAGTTTTTTCACATTTATTTGGTTTGCCTATCAACAAACTGTGTTGGCTGCAATACACACCCACATTTAATTAGCGCAGATATTTGGTTCACCCTTTTTTCACAATTATCTTTGATTTTTAATATAAGCTGCTTTTTTATTTGTATAATCACAATTTGTTTAACTACATTTATATTTTTATTTTTATTTATTTATTAACTTTTTGCATCACTATGGAGGTTTTTGAGTTTCGTAATTCACGCTCTTTAAACCTTAAGGAGGTGTTTAACAATGTAGAGGTTCAACAAAACCTAGATATAGGCGGTCTCTTTGTCCGATTAAAAAACCTGATGGTATCGGAAGTTAATGGTTATTGGGATGTTGGCCTCTTGGAGAGATATCTTAAAGACGGCATGGTCCATAGAAGCCTCAGGTTTGAAATTACACCTCAGGAGGATGAGACTGACCTTGCCAGCTGGTTCAAATATTTTAATGATGTGGGTCTGGATCTTTTAAGATTTCTGATAGCCAGGAAACGAACTAAGCTTAAAAAACTAGATGAAACTATAGTGGAAGTTAAAGATAAGTTGCTTCCCTATAAGGAGTCAGAAGAATATAAAATTAAGTCTGACAATCTAAAAAAGATCTTAGAAAAAGAGGATCTTGATCAGAAAGCTAAAAAAATGAAAAATTAGGATTTGGAGGACTACAAGTCTAAACAAGTCTTCAAATGGCAGGTTAGGAGGGCGTCCCCTGTTGAAGGAGGAATAGGGGTACCACCAGCACCAACCGTACGCCCATTACCTTCCACTGCTCTTATGAATTCAGGGACTGCTAGAGACATACCAAACGGCAACACACCAAAAACTAAAGGAAGCTGGAGAAGGGTTTCCAATAATAATAAAAAACCTTTGCCGTACAGACCACCCCAAAACAGGGAAGCCAATTTCAAACCGATCAATAATGACCATGTACATTATGATCATGGGACATCCCATTATCCAGAGGGAGTCCCTGTGTACAATCAATATACACCACTTGTGAATCACCATGGGGGTTACAATGCCCACAGTAACCATACCTATGATGACCGATATATTATTGATCATCTGTCTACCTCAGGCTCTGGTAACATGAGACCAGACTACACACGATCTGGTTGGGATAGTCCTGGGTATCCACCTAGGAGACCCCCACAATACAACCAAGGTCCCCCTTACCCCTCTGGCCCACCCATCTCCACATCTTCTTTTTTTCCTCAGGCCCCATTGAAACAAAGGGGAGGGGGAGAGTCAAAAGAGGGACCAGAGGGGGGGGGAGGAGAAATAGATTGAAAAAGGCGAAGAGTATAAGGGATGCAGGGATTTTTAATTTAAGTCATAGCATTCTAACTGAGAACGAAAAATTTGTCTTGGATCATGGCTTGAAATTTGCTCCGGATAAACCCCAAAGCAAGTTTGGAGCCTTCATAGATATACAAAAATATATCAGAAAGGTTAATATCAAAAGATATTTTTTGTCCCAAGCCACCGCCTCTTCCGTCATAGAGAATGTTGGAGTAAGGCATTCTGGCCTTTCGAACGCTTCTCTCTTTAACCCTCCGGGTTTTGTACCTCCATCTGTTTCCGTTTTTAAAGAGTTGGTCTTAAAAGACATTGACTCTCTAAAAATAAAACGGGGCTATAAAGACTCACGCTTTCGTGATGGACTTGAGTCTCTCAAAAAGAGGGATGACATCATCGTCCGCCCTGCCGACAAGGGGGGTGGGATAGTGGTGATGGATAAAAGTGCATACGTTAATGAAATGGAGAGAATTTTATCAGATACGGATACCTATATACCGTTAAATCATGACCCCATTTTCAAATACAAAAAAGCACTTTCCAATATCGTGGAGGGTGGTTTTCAGAGTGGCCTCCTCAAAGAGAAGGAGAGAGATTTCTTAATTCCCGCAGCCCCTAGGAAACCCATTATATATTTCCTACCAAAAATACACAAGAACCCTGTTAACCCACCTGGGAGACCAATTATCAGTGGGCTTGATTCCATAACATCCAGGGTTGGTAAATATATTGATGGCTTCCTACAGCCTCTAGTAATGGGTACCCCGTCTTTTATTAAAGACTCTGCCCAGGTCATTCGCAGTTTGGAGAACATGCAGTGGAGGGGTAATTATATCATGGCCACTGCTGACGTGGCCTCCCTCTACACCATCATTTCCCATCATGATGGTTTGGAAGCGGTTGATGTATTTTTGACTAGAGACACCAGCTTGATTCCCCCTCAGAAAGAATTTATTTTAGATCTGCTGAGATACGCCATGACTCATAACTACTTCTGGTTCGGAGGTACTCATTATCTCCAGAACAGGGGAGTCGCCATGGGCGCGAAGTTCGCGCCGAGCATGGCTAATTTGTTCATGGCCAAGTGGGAGGAGGATGTCGTCTATGCTGACCGAAGACCAGAATTGGTCTTTTGTGGTCGATATATAGACGACATCCTCCTCCTATGGGATGGTGATCAAACATCACTCAATAATTTTATGCAGTATCTCAATAATAACACCTTGGGTATTGTTTTACAGTTTGAGAGTAGCACCAACAAAATCCATTTTTTGGATTTGAATATTGAAATCAAAGATGGTGCCTTCAATATTACCACTTTCTTTTAAAGAAACAGATAGGAATGGCTATATTGGGCTGGGGAGTTGTCATCATCCCTCTTGGTTGAAGTCTGTGCCCAAGAGCCAATTTCTTCGCTTGCGACGAAATTGCACCCTCAGGGAGGATTTTCTCACACAAGCAAGTCTTTTAAAGCAAAAGTTCGTTGAAAAGGGATACTCTCCCAGTGATTTAAACACTGTTATCGATCAGGTGGCTAATGTAGATCGAACCACCATTCTACAGAAAAAGGAACCGGTTAGCAACAAAACTGATTATAACTTTTCAATGGTCACCACCTACTCTCACCAATATCGTGATATCAAGAGAATTATCACGAAACACTGGGGGGTCCTCAGGAATGACAAGATCCTGGGGCCTGTACTTCCGGACAAACCCCAGGTCATTTTCAGGGGGGTCCCTCCATTAAAACTTCAGGTTGCACCTAATGTCTTGGACGCTCCTAATAGAGTGTCATTTTTTCAAAAATCCAAAGGGTATCATCCCTGTCGATACTGTAATGTTTGTACTGTAAATAAGAACAAAAGCAGAAAGATCTGCCAATTTAAATCACATGCTACAGGCAAGTTGTTTGATATTAACACCTTTATTACTTGCACCTCTATGAATGTGGTATACCTTCTAATTTGTCCCTGTGGCCTACAGTATGTAGGCCGCACGACACGAGCAATGCATGTCAGGGTGAGCGGACACATCGCAAACATTAAGAAAGGTTTTCCCAAACACACTGTGTCGAGACACTATCTTGAGTCCCATTATAAAAATCCCAATGGGACCACCTTTATAGCCATAGACAGATTCAACCCACATTGGCGGGGTAGTATGTCTAAACGAGAGATATCCAAACTGGAGACTCGGTGGATCTATGACTTAAAGTGCTATACTCCCTTTGGCATGAACGTCGATTGGGACCTAAATTGTTTTATAAATAATAGCTAAGGAAACAGTTTTTTATATATATATTTTTTTTAACGTATATTTTAATTTTACCCTTTCCAGCGGCCAAAGCGAACATTGTGGGCAGTGTCCGCTGGGTATAACGTTGGATATATCAGTGTCCGCTGTGTATACCCTTTTATTTAAAATATGGATAATGTGTATATTCAATGTATTTTGCTTACCAAACAGAGAGCCTCCTTTTTTTCATTTCCTTTCTGTTTCCGTAATAACCTTAATACGCGCATAAATTTTTAATTCATTGCAACGTTATTGTAATAATAATCATTTTAAAGTGATATTGCACATTTGTATGCTATTTAGCGTACTTTGGTTTTTGCATTATATTACTACAGCCTTGGTGTAAGGTTTACATTAACACCCTTGCCTTATGATACCATTCAGTTATCTATAGATAAGGGTGTAATCCTGGCTCCCTAATGAGGGCCTTTTTTTAACCTTCATGTGTATTTTTTGTTTTTTACTTGTAATTTTTTCCTGGGTCCCCATTATGTCCTGATTTCAAGGGCCATGTTGTGTCCTGTTGTTTTTTTAAACTCCCCTGGTCACTTCCGGGCACTGGAATGTATACATTGCTGAAACGCATATGTCACTTCCGGCTGCAGTTGCCGGATGTGAAGTTCCTGCGTCCTATGTTTACCAGCGTAACTTCTGTGGGGTGAGATCCTATTGCGCATGCGCTAACGTCATGTCGTCCGCCGTTACCTAGATCGCGTGCGCCGTGGAACGCATGCCGCTTTGCGCGGATCGATGTAGTCCGCAGTATGCATGCGCGGGCGGCTATTGACCATACGGCACATGCGCGGACGAACGCCGTATGGCGTTTTTTTGTTTATATATAATCCTTTCCTCTTTTCATTATTGATTCCTCTATCAATGGGGTTTTAACGTCCATCTGTCATATGAATAGCTTCCTTATGATCTCTGTAGTTGTGGGCCTAATAAGTCACTGCATTAAAGGGGAACAGCTGCTGTTGTTTTATCATTATGTCTGGCGTCCTATCACAAGACAGCTTGACCTATGCTATCCACTACATATACTAGCGTACTTGCAGCATCAGCCACGCCTCTGATGATATCCACCATTGGATGAACCATGTCAGGCGGGTTGATGCAAGTACGCGGATCTGTTGTTCTTACTTATGCCCTGATGTCTGCATATTTCTGTAAGTAGACTACAAGTAATAAAAAGTTTTGGAATTTTTTATGGGCTTCACTATTGTGGCTGTTTTTTTTTCCTCCATTTCCTAGGGAGAATCTTTCCAGCTTTGCAGTGTTTTTTGGCTCTAAATATCCTGGCACTATCCATCCACTGAAGTCTTCTGGATCTGGGCTTTCGCCACCATTGTTTATTTCATCTCATCACCAAACCTCTGGCACCGTGTGATAACACCGCTCACTATTTTCAACATTCTGGTAAGCAGATTTGAGATTATATGCGTTGGAAGATGTTTCGTAATGTTTTGATCCACTGAACTTTGTTTGAAGATCCAATACATGAACATACAAGAATTTGTGTTTTTTTCATCTTGGACTGATGGACTTTTTGATCACTATTTTACCACATTATTTAATATAGCGCCACACTCTAGTTTTTTCACATTTATTTGGTTTGCCTATCAACAAACTGTGTTGGCTGCAATACACACCCACATTTAATTAGATATTTGGTTCACCCTTTTTTCACGATATTCTAATTTTGTTAGATGCACCTGTATACCTTGTTGTTAGGCACATTGACTGTAACAACCTGAGTGCCTTCCTTGTTGAGGTTTTTTAATATGTTTTTCTTTGATCGCATTTATTACCTTGATCATCTGTAACTGTTAAATCTCAATAAAAAACTTGAAATAAAAAGTAAAAAAAAGCCAATAAAGAGAGAGAGGGGAGGTGTGGCTCTGTTTCTGAATGGACACATGGAGATGCAGCTCGGCTTGGATGCTCCTATAGCAAGCTGCTTGCTGTAGAGGCACTCAACAGGAGGGAGGGGCCAGGAGCTCTAGCCAGGGACCGGAGAAGAGGAGGATTCGGGCTGCCTTCTTCAAAACCACTGCACAGAGCAGGTGAGTATAACATGTTTGTTATTTTGATAGAATTTTTTTTCCAAATGTGGCCCAATTAGCCATTTTTCCTCCCGGAGCCATGTGACTCGTTAGTGTTACAAGGTCTCAGATGTAAATGGAAAGAAGGTGTGTTAAATTTTGTGTTAGCACTCTCACTCGCTCATAATGGTCACTGGATGTTCAACATGGCACCCCATGGCAAAGAACTCTCTGAGGATCTGAAAAAAAGAATTGTTGCTCTACAAAAAGACGGCCTAGGCTATAAGAAGTTTGCAAAGACCCTGAAACTGAGCTGCAGCACGGTGGCCAGGCCTCGTCATGGTAGACCAAATAAGTTGAGTGCACGTGCTTAGCGTTGTATCAAGAGGTTGTCTTTGGAAAATAGACGTATGAGTGCTGCCAGCATTGCTGTAGATGTTGAAGGGGTGGTGGGTCAGCCTGTCAGTGCTCAGACTATACGCCAGACATTGCATCAAATTGGTCTACATGGCTGTTGTCCCAGAAAGGAAGCCTCTTCTAAAGATGATGCACAAGAAAGCCTGCAAACAGTTTGCTGAAGACAAGCAGACTAAGGACATGGATTACTGGAACCATGTCCTGTGGTCTGATGAGTCAATCGTGTGTAGCGACAACCAGGTGAGGTGTACAAAGACAAGTGTGTCTTGCCTACAGTCAAGCATGGTGGTGGGAGTGTCATGGTCTGCCGACACTGGGGAGCTACAGTTCATTAAGGAAACCACAAATGCTAACATGTACTGTGACATACTGAAGCAGAGCATGATCCCTTCCCTTAGGAGACTGGGCCGCAGGGCAGTATTCCAACATGATAACGACCCCAAACGCACCTTCAAGATGACCACTGCCTTGCTAGCATGTCTCCAGACCTAAACCCTATTGAGTGGGGCATCCTCAAATGGAAAGTGAAGGAGCGCAAGGTCTCTAACATCCACCAGCTCCATGATGTCATCATGGAGGAGTGGAAAAGGACTCCAGTGGCAACCTGTGAAGCTCTGGTGAACTCCATGCCGAAGAGGGTTAATGCAGTGCTGGAAAATAATGGTGACCACACTAGATATTGATATGTTGTGCCCATTTTGGACATTTTCACTTAGGGGTGTACTAATTGTTGTTGCCAGCAGTTTCGACATTAATGGCTGTGTGCTGAGGTATTTTGAGGGTAAAAATTTGCACTGTTATACAAACTGTACACTCACTGCTTTACATTGTAGCAAAGTGTAATTTCTTCAGTGTTGTCACATGAAAAGATATAATAATAATAAAAATGTGAGGGGTGTACTCACTTTTGTAAGATACTGTAAATGCAATACATTTTAATATTTTGCTGGTTTTAGGCACAATACACAATTTTTTTTATTAACAATAAAATCTGTGCAACATACCTGTACCTTGAACCTTATAACTGTATACCTGCAGTGCAATATCATCTAAGACACTGTGGGGTTGATTTACTAAAGGCAAATAGACTGTGTACTTTGCAAGGTGCAGTTGCCCTCTGCAAGTACAGTTGCCCCAGAGCTTAGTAAATGAGGTAGGGCTTCACTTTACAAAGAGTACCCAATCATGTACAAGGGAAATTTTAAAAAAAAAAGCATTTTTGCCTGCACATGATTGGATGATGGAAGTCAGCAGAGCGTCTGCTCATTTACTAAGCTCTGGAGCAACTGCACTTTCAGAGTACAATTCCACTTTGTAAAGTGGACATTTTTTTTGCCTTTAGTAAATCAACCCCTGTGCTTCTGACTGCCTAGGAGATTTGGAGTGAGATTTTGTGATGTTGCTATTGTGTTGCTCACTGTTCCACTTGGTGGAGGCTCTGGCATTATGAAATTGGAGCACAGGAACCCCTCCATTGTCATCCTGCCTTGAATTCGAATTTTAGGCTTGAGATACATCTAGAACATCAGCTTTTAAGAAGCTGCAGTTGGCATTTAAAAGATAAGTTCACCTTTTAAAAAATAATAATAAATGCACTTATTATGCATTGCATTTTTGTATTTGTGCATTTATTATTAGTTCATACAGCTGCCTGGAAAGCATTGTCCCCATGATCAGTGGATCAGGAGTGCAATGTCAGGCTGCTACAAACAAGCCTTGCAGCTTTCAGCTCGTCATTTTGAAAGCTTCAGAGCTTGTTAATGAACTACAATGGTGCTCATCAGCGCCCTCGCAGTTCATTCAGAACTACAAGACGTGGTGGATAATGGTACTTGTAGTTTATTCATTCATAGTAAACTGTGAATGAATGACACTGGTGTGTGGTCTGAACTCCCACATGGACACACTACTTTTGAATTGTGACAGCGTGTGCGGAGAAAAGATCCCCCACCTGCTGTCACATTGAGGGAGGAGAGGGGAGAGGCATCAGGAACTGGAGCATGTTTCAGGTTCAAAAAGTGAACTTATCCTTTAAGAGTTCAGCCCTGTGAGAGAGGGACCATAAGAAAGACATGCAGAAGACCAAGGACTGTGTTTTAATTAGAATCTGCTGCATCCCCACAGTGTCTGGGACATTTGTAATATGACTATTGGGTAGCTGAAGAGCCATATTTCTTTAAGTTATATCTGCCTGGTTACCAATAATGGTGTGCATTATTTATGGAAAAAAGTGGGATTGTGTATCTTTATTTTAATGCATAAAGGAGCTAGTTGCTTGATATGTTCGATGTAAAACCACTGAAACACAGCAGCGAGATTAGTCACCGTAAAGAAACCTTGGGAATCCATCTCCCCATCCCTAAGGACCCTCCATTGGCTCAAGGTAAAAGACAGGATCACATTCAAGACCCTCTGCCTCACCCACAAATGTACACAAGGAAATGCTCCTCAATACCTTTGTGAGAAAATAGAAAAATACATACCAAATCGCAGCCTTCGATCAATAAACCAAAACCGCCTTCTCATCTCCAAAGCCCGCTACAAATCAAAGGGGGAACGAAGATTCGCAGTACAGGGACCTTGGCTATGGAATGCGCTACCAAACAACATCCGCTTGGAAGAAAACCATCAGGCTTTCAGGAAAAAACTCAAGACCCACCTCTTTTAAATATGGCATCACAACAAGAGCAGACAAGCGCCTTGAGGCGATTCAGTTCGCATTTGCAGCGCTATACAAATCATTCATTTAGTGAATCAGCAGAGGCCATTTTAGTAAAGATTTAGGTTAGGTTGACACGGCTGCAATCAGATTTTGATCTGACTTTTAGCGCAATTATGTGATGTAACTTGGATGTAGTTTGCATATTCTATAGGACCAGAATCATGCTGTAATCGCACCCAAGATTATTTAGAACTTAGTGACCTTTTCCAAAACTCTGTGCTGCATTGAAGTGAACAGGCACCATTGAAACCAATGTGGTCTCCATTGTCATGCAATTCTGTGTGACTTTTTCTGTTGAAATCGCACTAGTGTGAATGAGGCCATAAAGCTAAACTTTAAACAGATAAAAAGAAAAACATTGAACAAAGTTATACAGTAGATCCCTTAAAAAATACTTAAAAATAATTTTACAAACAGATGATAGTTTGGATATTGTTGAGGATCCAAAATTAGATTTAATCCTTTTATCACCAACAGCATCCAGATTGACAATTGGTGGCACATCATTCTAAGATGATACAAAAAGCCGCGCTAGTGAATAATTAAGTGAAAAAATGATAAATCGATCAATAGGTGTGCAGATTCACAAATGCACCCAAACAATAATTAAGTCCAGTGACGTGAAGTAATAAAATAAAAAAATAAAAAAATAATAAAAAAAGTTCATATATGTGACAATGTGAAGTCCAAAATCTGGTGACTGTAGAAATCAAAACCACCGTGATCCACCACCAATATATGAATGCGCTTACCAGAGGGCAAGCTTAGATAAGCCTGTAATGATGATGATAACGAGACAGATCTGAACCATCAAGAATCGGCACCAATCCGGATCTCCTTATACAGGGTTAACCAGGGACAGAAATTCCAATGGTATTCCTCCTTCAGATCAGCTGTAATGTGCACACTCTCCAAGACTATCAGACCAGGAATCACTCAGCAACCAGTATGTAAATACAGGAAGAAAAGGGATGCTCCCATAGTGTGATACCAGATAAAAAAGTTTATTAAAAGAAAAAACAATCCTACTTACACAAAGGAAGATAAATATAAGCAGGAACAAGTAAAATACGCCGGCCGGCTAGCAGTACACCTGCTCACAACGCGGAACGCGATGACGTCAGTGCGTCAGTCTCCCTACGTCCGTTTCGTCCAATGACGTCTTCTGGGGAACGGGCGACGCACTGAATCATCGCAACTTTATAAAAATCCAACAGACACGCCCTGGTGTGAACCCTCAATGGCGGATAAGTGGAAAACTTCACATTGAGCAATATTAACGACCAGAAATCATCAATTATACCGGTCCTATGTGGATATTGAAATATAAGGTATATTCTCATTAAAAAAATATATCTATATATATAAAAATAAATGTGAAAAACTGTTTAAATAAAAAAAAAATATGGAAATATGACCCAAATCCACTCAACAAGAGAGAAACGAGTCTGCCTCCATCTTGTGTCCAAATGCCAAAAATGCAAGTCCTAATGTTCACATCTCTAACAACATCTATTAGAGAAACAGGGACATGTGATATAGTCCTATTGCAATAAATAGGCTCACATAGGAACCCAAACTAAAAATTGGAAAAATAATTTAAATTAATTTAAATTTAAATTATGAGTCAGATGTGAAACCAGATATGAAGTCTAAAAAGTCATTCTTGTAAACCCACCTATGAATATAAACATAAAAAGATACATAAAAAAAATATAAAAATTGAAAAATATTAAATATTAAACCCGCATACCAAAGCCCAAAAAAAAGGCTTAAATAGATCAGAATCCGCCATTGAGGCCTAACACCTTACATTATGGTATGTCACAATAATCATGCCATGCAAGTATTCATCACATATCAGACCCAAACCAGGTGAGTGTATCAGACCGGATGGAGAAAAATACTAAAACCTCAGGGATTATAAATCATTAAAGGTAGAAGGCCGGCAAGACGTCAAGCATTATCGATAAATGCATTGACGTCAGTGTCAACATTCAACCCAAACGGGGTGTAACATTTAATCTTGTATATCCAAGACATCTCCAATCTAGAGATGCCACGGACAAGTGAACCACCCCTCCATTGGGGAGTATATTTGTCAATCCCCAAAAAAATGGTTTTGGAGGAGTCCTTCTTATGGACTTCCAAATAGTGTCTGGATACTGGGTGCTTAGGGAACCCACCCAGAATATTGGTAACATGCTCATTTAATCTCACCTTAAGGGGGCGCTTGGTCCTACCCACATATTGAAGCCCACATGGGCATTGGAGCAGATACACGACCCCCTCAGTTGAGCAGGTGATAAACGGTTTAATCTCAAACTCAACTCTAGTGCTAGTAGAGATGAATTTGTGAGTCCGCCTATGAATACAACCACTGAGGGAGCAAATCCTACACCGCCTGCACTGGTAGAAGCCTGTCAGATTACCAAAGAAATCAAAAGTGTTGACTACAGGTGGGTCTAGGACATTGGGGGATATTTTGGTCTTAAGAGAAGGGACACCTCTATAGACAATCTGTGGTTTTGATGGAAGGACTGTGTTAAGGGTCAAATCACTTGTAAGAACATGCCAATGTTTTTTGATCATCCTACCAACAGTCCTATGCTGGGTAGAGAATGAGGTAATAAAGGGGACCCTAACCACATCATTACCCCTGGCAGGTTTTTCCTTAAGCAAATCGACTCTATCCTTTAAGGTGACCTCTTTTTCAAGGATTTTAAGGAGTGTTGCAGATCTATCTTTGTAATCGTTCTCATCTTTGAGGGGGTTGAGTTTTTCCTTTATACTCTTGATCTCTTCGTCCAATCTCGTTAGTTTGGACGATTTTCTCTCAATCAAGAATTTAAGGAATTGATTACAAAGATAGATCTGCAACACTCCTTAAAATCCTTGAAAAAGAGGATAGGGAGCAAAAAGTAAAGAAAAAGAAGAATTTTAATAGAGATCTAACAGACTATCAGGGTGGTATAGTGTTTGAATGGCAAAAGAAAATATTGATTGAACAAGCCAACATCAGGAATGTAGATATGGAGGAAGGAGTGGGGATCACAACTTCGGCTCCTATTACCCCCCATCCTACACTCAATAAATCCACTAAGGCTGCTGCTAAGCCCTTAGGGTCTGTATATCGGACTAGTCAGGGTACCTACCAGTCTCCCAATAGGCAAGGGAACTTTGGTAGGAACCCCCTACCTACCAACCACTTTCCACCATCTTCACGAAGGCCCCGTGGATCCAGTTATAATAATAGAGGTCCTAGGGGTCGTTTTAATAATAATAATGGAGGTGGTTTTCCTCCACCTCCGAACATCAGACCTTCAGGACAACCCAATTATTACCAACAGGGAGTGGGGGGTTCGTTCCCACCCAACTTCGGTCCTAGTTATGGTGTCAACCCTTTTAGGGGTTATGGGGTGAATCCTAATTTTAGGATGGACCCATATATACCACCACCTGTGGGTTTTCATCACTTTGACACCACAGGGGGTTATGACTTTAGAAATGACCTTGGGCATAATTCAAATGCCCAAAATAATTTCTATCCCCCATTAGATTTTGAGGGATCCCCTGGTGATTACGAGGGTACTAATAGTGTAGGGTTGGCTAATCCCACCCAACATCTAAGCTCCGGGCCACCCAATCAACATTGGGGTTTTCTCAGACCGAATCAGGGCTTAAAAAGGCCTATGGATCGAAAAGAGGAACCAGAGGGGGGAGGAGACGTCGAACTAAAAAGAAAAAGGCCCTCTTAGATGATGGTATTTTTAATTTGAGTTCTGTCTCTTTGAATGACTCAGAAAAACTAGTTTTAAGTAAAGGTTTAAAATTTGTCCCTCCGCGGGGACTCAATAAATTTCAGACGTACATGGATGTACATAAATTTGTACGTAAGATTAGTATTAAACGGCATATGGCCATCAATCCCATTAGTGTGAATAGTGATGTGACTACAGGTTTTTGGCACTCTGGATTATCTAACGCTTCACTTTTTAATCCACCTGGTGCTTTGGCACCAGCCGTAAAGGTTTTTAGGGATTTGGTGTTGGCCGAATTGGAGCAAATACCCATCAAAAGGGTTAAAACCGATAGGGAGATTGTGAATGGTTTGAATTCTTTATGTCAAAATAAAGACCTAATAATACGACCTGCTGATAAGGGGGGTGGGATCATTATTTTAGATAAAAAGGATTATTTAGACGAAATGTACCGAATTTTAGGGGATTCTGATACGTATACACCTCTTCGATCTGATCCCAAGACCTTATATGTGTCCGAGTTGAAGACTCTGGTACAAGGTGGTGTAGAGGGTGGGATTCTTAACAAGAAGGAGGCTCTCTATTTGGTGCCTAAGTCACCCCGTACCCCCACCATCTACTATCTACCCAAGATACATAAGCACCCTACCTGCCCCCCGGGACGCCCCATAGTCAGTGGGATCGACTCTGTGACGTCCCGGGTGGGCAGGTATATTGATTATTTCCTCCAACCCCTAGTTAAAAACATGCCATCTTATGTCAAAGATTCCCGCTCCATTATCAATCTATTGGGCAACATGACCCCTTCCCCTGGTTTATGGTTAGTGACAGCCGATGTCACTTCTTTATATACCATTATACCACATGATTTGGGTTTGACAGCTGTTGAATATTTTCTCAGGCGGGATTCTGGTTTATTTGACGAGCAAATTTTTTTCATCTTACAATTGCTCAAGTTTGCTGCATCTCGCAGCTATTTTCGGTTTGGGGGACGTTTTTTCAGACAGGACAGGGGAGTCGCCATGGGGGCAAAGTATGCCCCCAGTTTGGCGAACCTGTTCATGGCCCTATGGGAGGAGGATGTCGTCTATGCCCAACGGAGTCCACAGGTGGTCCTGTGGGCTAGGTATATCGACGACATTCTCCTCCTATGGGATGGGAACAAGGATGATTTGGACCTCTTTCTTACAGGTTTAAACGTTAATCAGAGGGGCATTGTCCTTAATTATGAAGCCAGTCAATCTGCCATTTCTTTTTTGGATCTAAGAATAGGGGTCAAAAATGGAGTATTCACCACTGCGACCCATTTCAAGGCTACGGACTGGAACTCCTATATCCCTATGGGCAGTTGTCACCATGAAGCCTGGCTCAAGTCAGTGCCCAAAAGCCAGTACTTGCATCTGAGGAGGAATTGTTCTGATCCTGCAGAGTTTCTGATTCAAGCTGAGACTCTCACTGAACGATTCTTGGAGAAGGGTTATACATTACCATCGCTTAGAGCAGTACTCGATGAGGTCACCTTAAAGGATAGAGTCGATTTGCTTAAGGAAAAACCTGCCAGGGGTAATGATGTGGTTAGGGTCCCCTTTATTACCTCATTCTCTACCCAGCATAGGACTGTTGGTAGGATGATCAAAAAACATTGGCATGTTCTTACAAGTGATTTGACCCTTAACACAGTGCTTCCATCAAAACCACAGATTGTCTATAGAGGTGTCCCTTCTCTTAAGACCAAAATATCCCCCAATGTCCTAGACCCACCTGTAGTCAACACTTTTGATTTCTTTGGTAATCTGACAGGCTTCTACCAGTGCAGGCGGTGTAGGATTTGTTCCCTCAGTGGTTGTATTCATAGGCGGACTCACAAATTCATCTCTACTAGCACTAGAGTTGAGTTTGAGATTAAACCGTTTATCACCTGCTCAACTGAGGGGGTCGTGTATCTGCTCCAATGCCCATGTGGGCTTCAATATGTGGGTAGGACCAAGCGCCCCCTTAAGGTGAGATTAAATGAGCATGTTACCAATATTCTGGGTGGGTTCCCTAAGCACCCAGTATCCAGACACTATTTGGAAGTCCATAAGAAGGACCCCTCCAAAACCATTTTTTTGGGGATTGACAAATATACTCCCCAATGGAGGGGTGGTTCACTTGTCCGTGGCATCTCTAGATTGGAGATGTCTTGGATATACAAGATTAAATGTTACACCCCGTTTGGGTTGAATGTTGACACTGACGTCAATGCATTTATCGATAATGCTTGACGTCTTGCCGGCCTTCTACCTTTAATGATTTATAATCCCTGAGGTTTTAGTATTTTTCTCCATCCGGTCTGATACACTCACCTGGTTTGGGTCTGATATGTGATGAATACTTGCATGGCATGATTATTGTGACATACCATAATGTAAGGTGTTAGGCCTCAATGGCGGATTCTGATCTATTTAAGCCTTTTTTTGGGCTTTGGTATGCGGGTTTAATATTTAATATTTTTCAATTTTTATTTTTTATATTTTTTTTATGTATCTTTTTATGTTTATATTCATAGGTGGGTTTACCAGAATGACTTTTTAAACTTCATATCTGGTTTCACATCTGACTCATAATTTAAATTTAAATTAATTTAAAATTATTTTTCCAATTTTTAGTTTGGGTTCCTATGTGAGCCTATTTATTGCAATAGGACTATATCACATGTCTCTGTTTCTCTAATAGATGTTGTTAGAGGTGTGAACATTAGGACTTGCATTTTTGGCATTTGGCCACAAGATGGAGGCAGACTCGTTTCTCTCTTGTTGAGTGGATTTGGGTCATATTTCCATATTTTTTTATTTAAACAGTTTTTCACATTTATTTATATATATATAGATATATTTTTTTAATGAGAATATACCTTATATTTTAATATCCACATAGGACCGGTATAATTGATGATTTCTGGTCGTTAATATTGCTCAATGTGAAGTTTTCCACTTATCCGCCATTGAGGGTTCACACCAGGGCGTGTCTGTTGGATTTTTATAAAGTTGCGATGATTCAGTGCGTCGCCCGTTCCCCAGAAGACGTCATTGGACAAAACGGACATAGGGAGGCTGACGCACTGACGTCATCGCGTTCCGCGTTGTGAGCGGGTGTACTGCTAGCCGGCCGGCGTATTTTACTTGTTCCTGCTTATATTTATCTTCCTTTGTGTAAGTAGGATTGTTTTTTCTTTTAATAAACTTTTTTATCTGGTATCACACTATGGGAGCATCCCTTTTCTTCCTGTATTTACATACTGGTTGCTGAGTGATTCCTGGTCTGATAGTCTTGGAGAGTGTGCACATTACAGCTGATCTGAAGGAGGAATACCATTGGAATTTCTGTCCCTGGTTAACCCTGTATAAGGAGATCCGGATTGGTGCAGATTCTTGATGGTTCAGATCTGTCTCGTTATCATCATCATTACAGGCTTATCTAAGCTTGCCCTCTGGTAAGCGCATTCATATATTGGTGGTGGATCACGGTGGTTTTGATTTCTACAGTCACCAGATTTTGGACTTCACATTGTCACATATATGAACTTTTTTTATTATTTTTTAATTTTTTTATTTTATTACTTCACGTCACTGGACTTAATTATTGTTTGGGTGCATTTGTGAATCTGCACACCTATTGATCGATTTATCATTTTTTCACTTAATTATTCACTAGCGCGGCTTTTTGTATCATCTTGTCTTGTTTATTGTGTCTATCTCGCAATTTTTAGCTGCTGCTATTATTCATATATATATTGTGTTTTTTTCACTTGTCAATTATATGACTGTGGTCAACACAATATATTTTTCAGGTATAGGATCAGCGCGGTGTTTATTTCTATTTTTTTCGCACATCATTCTAAGCAAGTTAGATTCTATGGCGCAGCATTGGAATATTCTGGAGTGAGCGGAGTTACAACCTTAGCAGGATGCTGCTGCTTTGGAAAAGCAGAACCCGGCTGTGCTGTCTGGCAGGGATGGCATGATCACAAGACGACCAGAACAGAATTACAAATCCTCCAGCAGGTAAACCAGTTTATATATGTAGCTGTACTGTTAATTTGATGGCTGCTTGTCTGAGGTTCAGCTTTAAAGCCAATGAAAATGTTATATGTGTGTTGTTGAATATCACTAAGTTCTAAAGAAAGTGTATTACTCTCACAACACATATGCACTTTTACTTGGGAGTTCATAAAGAGTTTATATTTGATATTCTATACACTGTATGTGATTCCACATGCTGTAGATTTGTATGTGTACAGTGTTCCCAGTTCACTGATTCTATGGCTCAAGCTACTGTTTAGAATTTTAATCATGTTAATATAAGGAAGCTTCAGTATCACTGCATTTTGCTGAGGAAGCCAGCTTCAGGAAAAATACACACAACATTTTATTGTCATTAATAGATAACTGTAGAATACTATATACAGACAAGGTGGCAGCCAGCAAAATTTTAGATTCTACCAGCGGGTATAATTGATATTTTAAAAGGAAACCATTTCCGTGAGCACGTATCAGTGAGCGTGTACTTTGAATTATTACTGCAATGTTTACCTGAAATTAATTTCTATATATGATATAACTTTCCAAATTGTCATGCTTGTTGTACCATATTTCCATTTTTGTATTACTTATTTTAGATATATGGTTAGTAAATTCTTACAGTCTTGGCTGCCTCTAACTGAAGTAGAGTCAGTTGACCTGCCTGAGGATGGGAAAATGTGCAAATGCATAAAAGATGTCAGCATGGTCAGCTTGCTACATAGGCATGGATACTTGTTTGTGCTCAGCATATGGAGAAATTTGGGATTTAAGATGTGCTTTTCTGAACTCAAACACTACAGAGTAATGAATGTCATTCTGTATAGTTGATATAATTGTTCATTTTTATAAACAGGTATTAGGGCCCTGGTGCCCAACCTGTGGCCCCAGGGCCACATGTATCTCTTTGGCACTACTTCCCATTTTGTAGATATTTATCAGAAATCTGTCTACCGTCCATACATCAAATGGGGCAACTTGCAACATATTTATGTAACGGTCGGTACACACAAGCCCTGCAGCTTTCATCCTGTCATTCTGAAAGCTGCAGGGCTCATGAATGAACTACAAGGGTGCTCATCGGCTCCTTCACAGTTCATTCAGAACTACAAGATGTGGTGGTTGATGGTACTTGTAGTTCATTCATTCATAGGAAACTGTAAATGAATGACACTGGTGTGTGGTTGGAGCCCCCACATGGCCATGCTGTTTTTGAATTGTGACAGCGTGTGCAGACAGATTTTTATTCCTATATACCATAGGATGTATTTTGATATACTGTTTCATTATATTTCTCTACAATAGGGTTTTTCCCTTGTATTCTCACCCCTGAAGAAGGAGGAAACTATAATCTACGAAACACGTCGGGTGTGAGAAACTACGTATGACCACGATGTACATTTACATGTTTTGTTGACTCTGTATGATGTTCAAACACTTCATTTTAATTCAAATAGTTTTTTTATTAAAGAGTTTTCAAAATACAAAAATCACACATACAGTCTGTATCAAATATCTTAGTACATATTCATTCGATGGTAACAACATGCAGGTTCTAATACAGATAGTTATCAGGTCAAAGAGATTCTATACTGTGGCCTGATGGAATTTGTCCAGTCTAGATTATTTGTGATTTTGGGGGCTACGGCTGTCCCCTGGCGCCCCAATTGGGACTAACTGCGCCCGGGGACCTCCGCCCCCCACCTTGAAATTTAAAGTTTCAAACTATAAACGTTTGTGAAGTAAACACGCCATCCATGCCACACTGTACCTATTTTCTTCCCTCTGAAGGGATGGGGGGATGGGTAACTTCCTTGACCATATTCATAGAGGTTACTTTACTAGTGTTACCTACTGTAGTAGAGACCAGCATGAGATATATCATTAACTAAAAGAGTATGAGAGAGTAAAAGGGGGAAGTAGGTGATATTAGATGGGGATAGATTAAGGTTTCAGTCCAGTGGGGGTCCAGGTAGGGTGGCCCCCCCCTGCACCGTTGGGCGTGTGATCCAGGGCGACCAATTTAATGTGTATAAGGGCATCCTGCCTTCTCTGCTTGCGATTATTTTTTCGTATGCTGCTATTACGTTTATTCAAGCTGATACTTCTGGTATTGAAGGGATTTCATCTGTCTTCCATTTATGGACTATCGTTGACTTAGCTGCTGTAAGGATGTGATAGATTATAGATCTTTTAGATCCGTGAAAGTCAGAGAGGCGTAGCCCTAAGATTGCTAGGTCTACGCTAGGTGTAACTGTTATAGACGTTACTTGCGATACTAGTTGGAATATCCTATGCCAGAAGGGTTTAAGGTGTGGGCAAGACCACATTATGTGTACTAGTGTACCTACTTGTCCGCATCCCCTCCAGCATAAATTAGAGTTATCTTTTGAGAATTTAGCTACAACATAGGGGGTGAAGTACCACCTTAATAGTAGTTTTTGATTAAGCTCTTCATAGTTGGCACATCTGGAATACCTATGGTTACACTTAATAGCATTTACCCACTCTGCTTCTGAGTATTCTTTTCCCAAGTCTGCTTCCCATTTAAGTAAGGGAGTGTATTTTTGGAACTCGTCTTTGCCATTCAGTGAGTTATATATAGTCGAGATTCCTTTTGTCCTTAAATTACAGGACCTGATGGTGTACCATATTTTTTCAGTAATGGGAATGTGCGTTAGTTTTATACTGTTGTATAATGATGCTATTTGGGTGTACTTGAAGAACTCCAGCTGTGGCAGCCTGAATTTCTGCCTGATTCCTGCAAATGGCAGCATTTTCCCCTCCTTTACAATGTCCTCAATATTGTTCACCCCATGTTCTTGCCATTTTTTCACTTTTGCGTTTTGTATTAGCCAAGGGATGGACTCTAGAGGGATGGGTACTTTGATTGCTGGATATTGTATGCTACCGTCCGTTTTGGCGCTTGCCCACGCTTTACCTGCTGCATGGATCATAGGGTGATCTATGAGCTGGGTGGTTGTATGAATAGCTGAGGCCATTAGAAATGACATGGGTGAGAGGGATTTGAAATTGGCCAATTCTAGTTGGCACCAAGGTTTCACGGTGGGTACCGAGAACCAGTGTCTGATCTGATCTAGGACCACTGCTGTGTGGTAGTCCTTCAGGACCGGTACTCCCATACCACCTGCTTTCCTATGTTTCGTATGTATGGCGGGTGAGCATCTTGCTCTACTGCCCCCCCCCACACAAGGCTTGTTAACTGCTTTTGTATTGTGGTGAAGAAGGAGTTTGGAGGTTGTATCGGCAGGGTTCTGAATATATATAGTATTTTGGGCATCACTAACATTTTATATGCTGCTAGGCGTCCGGACCAGGTCAGGTAGTGTTTCTGGATTTTAAGGAGGTCTTTCTGGCAATTGTCTATCATAGGTTGGTAGTTATCATGATATAAGTTATTAATGGGATAAGATAACTGGAACCCAAGGTATGTGATGGACCCAGAGGTCCAGGGAAATGGAAGAGAAGCTTTCAGTCCCTTTTCTACAGATTTTGGTAGTGCTATACCTAGTATATTGGACTTGGTCTCGTTTATTTTGTAATAAGATGCTCTTCCAAACTGTTGGAGGGCATCATAAGCTGTTGGAAGTGATGTGAATGGGTCAGATAATGATAAAATCACATCATCCGCAAATAATGAGATTTTGTGTTGGTGACCTAGTGACCTTATACCGTGGATGTTTTGGTGCGATCTTATTTTCTCTGCTAAAGGTTCCATTACCAGAGCGAAGATTAACGGGGACATAGGGCAACCTTGCCTCGTCCCATTGGTAATAAGAAATGGTTTAGAAAACATGCCTTCTGTATATACGTAAGCTGAGGGGGAGGAGTATAGTGCCATTATTGCATTCCGTATCGGGCCAAGAAAGCCAAATTTCCCCAGTACTCCCTCCAAATATCCCCAATGAACCCGGTCTAAAGCCTTCTCTGCATCCAATGTGAGGAGCAGAGAAGGCTCCCTGTTTTTTTCGGCAATGTTAATGAGGTTTATCATTCTCCTCATGGCATCTGTGGTCTGGCGACCGGATACGAAACCCACCTGGTCATAATCAATTAGCTGTGGCAGTATGTTCGTCAATCTCAGTGCTAGCAGCTTGGCATAGATTTTTACATCTACGTTTAAAAGCGAGATGGGCCTAAAGTTTTGCGGTTTATTGGGTTCTTTCCCTTGTTTTGGTAGGGTTATAATTGTTGCTGTCAGCATGTCAGGTGGAAAACTTGCTACCGTCATTGCAGTGTCAAAGACTTTCTGTAAGAAAGGAGATAGGGTCGTGTTAAATAATTGGTAGTACTCCGAGGAGTAGCCATCTGGGCCTGGGGCTTTATTGTGGGGAAGTTTCTTAATTATCTGTTCTATCTCTTGTTGCGTCACTGGTCTGTTCAGAATGTCAAGATCTGTCTGGGATATAGTTGGCAAGTTAACTGAGTCCAAGAATTCTGCTATCATGGCAGTGGTTGGTTGGGGGGTATCCTGGTCATTTTTTAAGTTGTATAGACCTTCATAATAGTCGCTGAATGCGTCAGCTATGTCTTTGGGGTTCCTGGCTTCCGTCTTGGTCTTGGGGTTCAGAATGTGGGGTATCTTTTGTTTTTCTACCTTCTCCTTCAGTTGATTGGCTAGGGTCTTTCCTGCCTTGTTACCGTATCTGTAGCTGCTGGCTTTTAGTGAGCGGAGCTGATATTCCTGTTGGGACACCAGATGTGCTCTCAGTTCTTGTCTTGCCACAAATAATTGACCTTTTAATTGATTAGAGGGGGCCTGTTTGTTCTCAGAGTCTAGTTGGTCTATCTCTCTCAGCAGCTCATTCAGTCTCTTATTTTGTTTTTTTTTTAATCTAGCACTCATTTGTATTAGCAGACCCCTAATATACACTTTGTGGGCATTCCATAATGTGAAGGGATCGTCAACCGAGGGAGCGTTGATGGTAAAGAATTCATTAAGATCTGATGTAATTTTCTGTACATTTGCGGGTTGTGACATAATATAAGTGTCGTTACGCCATCTATTTGCTCTGGTCTCGGCACGACGATCCCCCACTTGTATAGATATAGGAGCATGGTCTGACCATGATATACTGTGGATCTGCGACTTGATTATTCTTTGTAACAAAAACTTGTCGACCAAGAACAGATCAATTCGCGAATACGAGTTATGTACCTGAGAAAAAAAGGAAAAATCCCTTTCCGAGGCGTGTTGGCACCTCCATACATCATATAGACCGGACAGGGAGATGACCCGGTCCAGCGTGACCTTACGTAGTTTAGGGTTGAATATTTTTTTTTATTAATAATATATGCACATACAGCTCAATAAATTCTGTCTATACAACATAGTAAACATAACATAAACAGTAAGCATATGATAAGGGGGTAGGGGGGGAACTTGGGGGATTCGGAGGGGGTAGATGGTGCTGGTATCATAGGCAGGAATAGATTATAGGTTGCACCCGCGGGGGTGTATATACAGCTTAGTGCTGCGCTATTCTACCTGGTTTTCTATGGGTAAGGTTTGTCTAGCAGTGAGCTTGGTTGTCCCCGCGCGGTGTCATCTATCAGTGGACACCGCCCGGGGCCTGTGCATTGTAACATTTCAAACCTTTCTGGTGAGTATTCTTCATGGTGGTGGAAGAGAGTGTTTGATAACTGAGGGGGGGATAAGTGGGGTAAGGGGGGGGGCAGGGGGGGGGGGTAAGGGGGTAGGTTAAGTCCTCTTTCTGCTTGGTGAGCAAGTTTGGGATAGCTTATAGGTATAGCTTGTAGCTAGTATTAATTTCAGTCCTATACCGTGTTTGATAGCCCCACTATAGTGGAGTGGTGGCGCCATATTGACCATAAGTTGTTGAATTGATCATATCTGTCATCTGTTTTTGCTTGCATTTCTTCCATTAACATGGTATCATTAAGTATGTTCACCCATCCTGATAGAGGGGGAGTAATGTCTTTCTTCCAGTGTAGGGTTATATTGTGTCTCGCCGCTGAGAGGATAAATCTTAATAGGCAATGCTTTTGCGATTTGATGGACCCAGGGATGATAGATAGGAGAGCAACCATGGGGGAAGGGGCTAGCGTGGTTTGATACATGTCATTGTAAATCTTAAATATGTTGTCCCAGAAGGGGCGTACCTTAATGCAGTCCCACCAAACGTGGATGTAAGATCCCTGTCCTCCGTGACATCTCCAGCAAGCGTCTGTGGTGTCGGGGAACATCCTGTGCACCGAGAATGGGACTCTGTACCACCTTGAAAGTAATTTAAAGTTCTTTTCCTGTGTGAACCCTGATCTGGATGCTTGGTGTGTGTGAATAAAAGATGTACTCCACTGGGAGGGGGTTATATCTACCCCTAGATCACGGGCCCATCTGTGGGTGTATGCGGGAAGGGTTTCACATTGGTGGGTCTGTATGTTTTTATATATGAGAGATACGGTGTGTCTGGGGGTCTGAGAGAGATTACACATAGTTTCAAAATCGGTAAGTTGTCTGTGGACTTGGCCTGAGAGGTGTAGAGATCTGCTGAGGTGGTTCAGGGAAAGAGTTGACAACCAGTCCGCTGCAATGTCAGTCGGTGAGTCCGACGAGGGTCGGAAGTGACCTGTGGAGGGGTGAACAAATTGATTGGCTGTTGGCCATTGTTTTCGGTGGTATGTCCCTAGGTTTTCCCTGAGTAGGGAGGTGGAGAGGTCTGCGTTGTCAAACAAGGGGGCAAGAGGGCCTGGATCCGTGGTAAGTGCCAGTTTGCAGGCTTTGTCGTACCATAGGGTTAGTGCTGCGGTTGTCAATGGGGATAGCCCTGGGAGCGAGCGAAATTTGGCATTGTAGCCCCATAGTAAGGCTCTTAGGTCCGTTTGCGCCATGTCTTGTTCGACAGAGATCGAGGGTTTGAGCAAGGGTCTTGGGAACCATTCAAGGAGTCTGGAGAAAAGTGCGGCGTTGTGGTATGTTTGAAAGTCCGGCAGTCCTATGCCTCCCCTGTCCTTAGGGGCGCATAGCACTTTGTGTTTAAGTCTGGGTGGGTGGTGTTGCCATATGAATTTGGTCATTAAAGTGCGGAGGGAGAGAAAGAATGCTTTTGGGAGAAGGATTGGTAATGTCTGGAATAGATATAATGCCTTAGGTAAGATATCCATTTTTATTACGTTCATTCTCCCCCACCATGTTAGTTTGAGGTTATGCCAGGATTCCAATGAGCGTCTGATCGTAGTCAGGAGCGGGCTGTAGTTCAGGGGGTATATGTCTTGTGTGTCGGCAGGGATCTCTGTGCCCAGGTATTTAACTGATTTTGTCTGCCAGCGGAAGGGGAATTGTAGTTTGAGGGTCTCTAGCTCTGGGGGTGTTAGAGATATGTTCAGGGCCTCTGTTTTAGTAATGTTCAGTTTAAAGTTGCTGTGTGTTCCGAATCTATCTAGTTCGGCTAGGATGTTTGGTATAGTGAGTCGGGGTTGGGTGACGTACAGTAGTAGGTCATCAGCGTATAGTGACAATTTGCGTGCGGCGGATGGGGTAGGGATCCCGTGTATGTTTTCGTTTTTACGAATGGCTTGCGCCAGGTGTTCTACTGTAATGGCGAATAATAGTGGCGATAGGGGGCAACCCTGTCGTGTGCCATTAGTGATGCTAAATGCTTCCGATGTTTCTCCATTAGCTAATACTTTTGCTGATGGGCGTGAGTACAAGGACATAATTTTGGAGATCATGCGCGGTCCTATGCCTATCTGTTGTAATGACGCGTGTAGGAATGGCCAGCTGACTCTATCAAACGCTTTTTCGGCGTCACACGCCAGTAAGCAGGTTGGGATATGTTGTGATTTTGCATGTGTTATGAGATGAAGTGTTTTAGTTGTGTTGTCCCTGGCTTCGCGTCCAGGTATGAAACCAACTTGATCACTATGGATCAGTTCGGGCAGTAAGGGGGCTAGGCGAGTGGCTAAAATTTTGGAGTATAGTTTTAAATCAATGTTCAATAGGGAGATGGGACGGTAGTTGCTGCATATAGAGGGGTCCTTTCCTGGTTTGGGGATCACTACTATTTGAGCTTGTAGAAGTTGAAGGGAGAGGGGATGAGTGTCATCTACTTCGTCGAAGGCTTTCGTCAAGATTGGGGCTAGTTGTTGGGCGAATTTCTTGTAAAATAGGGGGGTATACCCATCAGGGCCTGGGCTCTTACCATTCTTGAGGCCTTTGATTGCTGCAACGAATTCAGTTGTGGTTATAGGTAATTCTAAAGCTTCAACATCTGGTTGTGGTATCATTGGGAGGGCTGTCTCCTGGATGTATTGCTGTAGGTCTAAGGTGGTAGTGGGGGAGGAGTCAGAGGGAGGTGGGAGGTTGTAGAGGGTGGAATAGTATTGTCTGAATTCCGAAATGATTTCAGAGTTTTTTGATTTTTTCTGTTGTGATGGGGATATAATATGGGTTATGTTCTGCCTCTTTTGTCTTGGGTGTAATACCCGTGCAAGGTGTTTCCCGCATTTGTTCGCCTGGGCATAATGGATGTGGCGGCCTTTGGTGAAGGCGATTAGTGCTCTGTCTGAGAAGATCTGTAGTAGGTCTCTACGGGCGTTGGATAGTTCGGTCAGGGTCTTTGTGTCTAACGTGTGTTTGTGTTGAGCTTCAAGAGAGGCTATCTGGGAGAAAAGGCGTTTGATATCAGTGGTGCGTGCTTTTTTCAGTCTGGATCCGTGCTTTATGAGGACCCCCCGTAAAACACACTTAAGGGTTTCCCATTTATTCAGGTTAGAGGTCTCGTCCTGTATGTGCGTTTGTAAGAAGTCGGTAATTGTTTTAGACACGTCGGCAAAGCATACCGTGTCGTGGAGTAAGTTGTCGTTGAGTCTCCATGAGGAATGGCGGTTGGTGTACGGCAGTTTCCCTAGTGTCATATGTACTGGGGCATGGTCCGACCATAGTTTCAGGCCAATCTCACAGGTGGGGTCAAAGTCAAGAAGTGTTTGTGTTAGAAAGAAGTAGTCAATTCTGCTGTATGATTTGTGGGCTGGGGAGTAGTATGTGTAATCTCTCTCAGTAGGGTGGGTAAACCGCCAGAGATCTACCAGTGATATACCTCTGAGGGTGGTGCGCATGGTGTTTAGCGCAGATGGTGGTATGTGTGACTTACCAGTGGACGAGTCCATTCTCGGTACCAGTGGAGCGTTCAGGTCACCTGCTAGTATCAAGTTAGTTGTCCCGAATTTTTGTAGGCGGGTGGTCACGGAAGACAGGAATCCTTGTTGGTTCTGGTTAGGAAGGTAGACATTAGCTAGAGTTAGTACCGTTTGCGAGTATTGCAGTTTCATAAATATATATCTACCGTTTGGATCAATACATGTATCTAGGATTGTTGGGGTGAAGGTGCTGTGGAATGCTATTGATACCCCTTTCGTTTTAGCTAAGGGGTTGGTGCTATGGAACCATGTGGTAAAGTGCTTATCTGGGAGTGTTGGTATTTTGTTGGATTTAAAGTGGGTTTCCTGGAGCAGTAATATGTGAGATTTGGCTTTATGAAAGTGGTGAAGAATCTGTCTACGTTTTTCGGGGGTGTTGAGTCCTCTACAGTTGAGAGAGGATATCTTGATGCCTAGGGGGGCTGCCATGATGTCGGTAGTACAGGTATACTAGTGTGTGTTTTTTATGTTCTGGTTTGCTCGAGGCAAGAACACTCGGTTCCTGCTGAGCTGTGTTAGAGGATAGTGTGGGGGATGAGGTATGGGGTATCAGGTGGTAGCTGAAGGTAGAAAGGGGAGAGGGGGAAAGAGGTAGTAAAAAATACCCAGGGGAGGGGGGGGAGGGATGGTAAGAGGGGGGAGGGAAGGTATAGGGAAGGTATAGGTATTGACACAGGGAGCTAGTGTTTCTACGCTAGGTGATGGTGTCAAAAAAGACACTGTTGTCACCGATGTCGTGTGTCCTGCGTCTAAATGTCTATTCAGCTAGTGAATCTTTAAGTACTGTAAACTTATAGGGAGGTAGCTCCCTCTAGTGTCCGAAGTGTATAAGAAACCTCAGACACTACTTAGTAAACCTAGTGGAAAAATATTCCACCACAGAGGCAATTAAGTCTCTGTAAACCCTAACGTGGGGAACGTGTTTGGTCTGTGAACAGGAGCTCCGCTCCAACCTGAAACAAAAATTGTCTAAGTGCATAAAATCAAGGCACACAGCATTAAAGTGCATAACATTCAAACTTCATTATTAACCGCAAAATTCCCTGATGACAGGGGGGTCTTCGGCTGCCTCCCATAGCCTTTCCAGAGAGCATGTCTTCCTCCTATAAGTAGTTAGACATGAGCTTTAGGCAATTAGGTAGGGGGTATTAGATCTGAGGGATTTCTTCAACAGCCATGGGGAGCAGCCGAGATCAAAATAAACACTCTAAAAGAGTCAGAGGAATATCTAATGGAGAAAATCTAAGTAAGCTCCGTTAGAGTCAGTGCAATTGCTGGATGCTAGCCAGCTTTTCTTATGCAGTTCCAAAGAACTTATGCAGGGGAGCCACCGGCCGGTGGTAGTAAAGGTGATCATCCTGGGGGAGAGGTGGTAGTATTGGGACGGGCTCTTTTCTTTTTAAGTTGTCCTTCCCATCCTGGTTTCCTGGGGAGGCCCGGGGTCGCGGGGTGCAGCGGCCAATCTGGGATTTTGATTTGGGGCAATTCAAAAGTGCCCAGAAAATTGGGTAAGTCTCCTAGGGTGCGGAAGGTTGCTGATTTGCCGTTTTGGGAAGCAAAGAGGTGAAAGGGAAATCCCCATCTGTATTTGATTTGCTGCGCGTGCAGGGCGTCCGTTACTGGCTTCAGGGCTTTCCGCATGGTCAGCGTTTGCTTTGATAGGTCAGTCAAGAGCATTACTGGGGTGCCGTCAAACATAATGGATTCCTGGTTGCGTGCTGCTTGCATTATCTCATTTTTGACGTTGAAAAAGTGTATGCGACATATTATGTCTCTGGGGTACGCTGGGTTGGGGTTGCGAGGTCCCAGGGATCTGTGGATCCTGTCAATTTCCAGGGGATCATCTACGGGTTTGTTCAGCAGGGTGTTGAACATGGTAATGGCCGCCGCGGGCAGATCTTTATTGTCTAGCGACTCTGGAACTCCGCGTATGCGAATGTTGTTGCGGCGACTTCTGTTCTCTTGGTCGTCTAAACCGTAAAACAATTGTTGTATCTGGATTGTGTGTTGCTGCAAAATGTCATCATGCTCTGTAATTCTGGATACATTCTCCTCCACCGCTATCTCAACCTCCTCAAAACGTTGGCCAATATCGTGGCGTAGTTCTGTAATCTCCCTCTTATAGGACCTCTCTAGTCTGCTTATGTAGGCTTCAATGTCGCCTTTGGTAGGGAGAGCTTTGATGTAGCTTTCCATGTCCCACTGGGTCTTCTGGTTATATGTGTCTGGTGAGGGGCTTCTCGAGTGGGGTGATGCTCTGTGAGCAGATTGGCTTGAGCCCGGGGATCGGGGTGAGGAGGGAGACAGTGGTGGATGTGAGGCCTGTGAGGCCTGTACCTTGGATGCAGCGTGGGCTGCCTGTGCTGCCGCCGCGCGGGTCGCCGCCATCTTGGAAGTCGGTGGGGCCTTGGTATTCGTTCCCTTCAGCGGGAAATAGTCGCCGATTTCGGCCGTTTTTTGCGGGCCCGCTGTGCGGGGAGTGCTGCATCCACCTCTCCTGCTCATGGGGAGGTTTTCTGGTGCTGTTTGCGGCTGTGCTGTGTGCCGTTCGTGGACGCTGGAGCGGGAGCTGAGCTCTCACACGTCTGTCCTCTCCATGCGCCAAGCCACGCCCCCCGACCTTACGTAGTTTAGTAGCCGTGCCTGTAGATACGTCCATCTCCCTGTTCGGCACTGCATTAAAATCACCACATACAATCAGTGAACCTTTCTTCAATGCCAGTACCTTTTTCCAGATTTTGTTCAAGAATCTGAGTTGTTTCACATTAGGGAGATATACATTCACCAAAGTGTATACAATGTTATCTAGTTCACAAACTAGGACTATGAATCTACCAGTTGGGTCCAGGTAAACTTCTAGTTCCTTAAAGAGGAGTGAGTCCCTGATAGCTACTGCCACCCCTTTTTTCTTTTTGGGGTTGTTTGCTGTGTAAACAATGGGGAATTTCTGGTGTCTGAACACGGGGGGTTTTGATAGGCAAAAATGAGTCTCTTGGAGACAGAGAATGTCACTGTGGAGTGAGATGGCCTCCTTCCATGCCATCTGACGTTTAAAGGGACTGTTTAAGCCCTTCACATTGATGGAGGTAATATTGATCGGGATCTCGCTATGAGATATAAGTCCTGTAAAATGGTATGTTGAGTAGGTTACTAGGTAGGTATTACCTTGTTCAGGCAGTAGTCAGAGTTCAGGAGCCGGATATGACTGTTACGCCCCCTGGTAGTGGTGAGTCTGGTTAGCAGAGAAGGGCCTCCCTTGCGGCTCCCGCTCGCCGGTCCCCTGATGATGGGACAGTAGGACCAGGAGTCAGGAGGGGCACAGGTGCCTGGCAGGAATGGTAAGACCGGTACAGGAGCTTCCTGGATCAGCTCAGCGGGTGAGGTATGTAGGTCTCTGCAGGTAAGCAGGTTCTGTAGGCAGACTGGAACAACAGGCAGACTTGGATCTGTATGCAGACTGGAACAACAGGTAAGCTGGATCTGTGTGCAGGCTGGAACAACAGGCAGACTTGGATCTGTATGCAGACTGGAACAACAGGCAGACTTGGATCTGTATGCAGACTGGAACAACAGGTAAGCTGGATCTGTGTGCAGGCTGGAACAACAGGCAGACTTGGATCTGTATGCAGACTGGAACAACAGGTAAGCTGGATCTGTGTGCAGGCTGGAACAACAGGCAGACTTGGATCTGTATGCAGACTGGAACAACAGGTAAGCTGGATCTGTGTGCAGGCTGGAACAACAGGCAGACTTGGATCTGTATGCAGACTGGAACAACAGGTAAGCTGGATCTGTGTGCAGGCTGGAACAACAGGCAGACTTGGATCTGTATGCAGACTGGAACAACAGGTAAGCTGGATCTGTGTGCAGACTGGAACAACAGGCAGACTTGGATCTGTATGCAGACTGGAGTGGTCAAACGGGCCGGGTCAGGTATCAGGCTGGCAGCACAGTACAGGTGGAGAAGACAAGAGGATGGTCACAGACAAGCCAAGGTCGATACACAGGGACAGAGCGGATGGTCAAGGATAGCCGGGTCAGATACAGGTAAACAGACTTCAGATCAGGTTTAAGCACAGAACGTTGTAGAGCAGACAGCGGGGACCGTCAGTGACAGAAGGGTTTAAATAGCCTCATTGGCGCCAATGGAGGCGCGCACCCCGTCTGCGCGCTTGCGCATGCGCAATGGCAACCGAGAACGGGAACCAGGGATGCTGAGGCGCCGATTACTGGCAGGATCACCAGGTCGCCGGCCACGGATGGAGCCTTCATGACAATGACGTTGGGGTACCTGCTTCTGTCACTTTCGTTCCGCAGAGACGGTCTATGTTCACCTGGATCACTGGATAAACTTGGTAAGCAAGAGGGAAGAAAAAATAAGATGGGAGAGAGAAAAAGGAGAAAAAAAAAAAATAGAAAACGATAGCCAAGAATTAGGCACTTAAAGTAAACAGTCAACGTAGTTGTGGTGTAGAGGTATATGTAAACTTATGCGATTCGTAAAAGAATCTGTGCGGTGCAATTACCGCTCCTTCTGGGGGTTTGAGTGAAGGGATAAAAAAAACACAGCCATCCCTTGGGCCAACAGAGGTAAGTATGCAGTAGATGTGAAGCCTGTACATCAGCCTGTGTCATCATCCGAGTCTGCTCTATTGGTGTTGAGGGTCTTGCTCCTGAGGTTGTCCTTTCTGTCTGTGGGTAGAATTTGCCAGTCTTTCATCAGGCGGATGCCTTCTTTGACACTGGATATTATGTGGTTTTCGCCATCTTTGGTGATCATCAGCTTAGCCGGATAAATCCAGCGGTATACTATCTTGTTGTTATTCAGTGGCTTAGTAATGCTGGCTAGTTGTCTGCGTTGTTGCATCGTGAACGCAGATAGGTCTGTGAAGAAGGACAGATCTTGCATGTCTGCTGGGATGTTGTCTCGGTGCCTCACTGCTGCCATAAACCTGTCCTTTGTGTGGAAGAAATGAATTCTCACTATAGTGTCCCTGGGCAGGTGGTACGCTATATGCTTGGGCTTGGGGAGTCTGTGGATCCGATCCACAATAAGGTCTGCCATGGGAGCCTCAGGGAGTATGGTCTTCATGACTGTGGTGAAGTACTCTTTCAATTCAGGAGGTTTAACGGTTTCAGGGATGCCTCTGATTTTAATATTATTCCTCCTGGATCTGTCCTCTAAATTTGCCAGTTTCAGCTGCATCTGCATAATCTCATCATCCCTGTCGTTGTGGGCATCCACAAGATCATTAAAGGTTGAGGCAAAATCACCCATCTTGGATTCTACATGTGAGACCCTCTTTTTCACCGCTGAAATTTCAGATTTAAATTGTGTAGTCAGGGCCATGATGTCAGCATGTAGTGTAGATCTAAGGGAAACCAGCATGTCTTTTAACCACTTGCCGACCGCCCCATGTAGATATACGTCGGCAGAATGGCACGTACAGGCAGAACCACGTACCTGTACGTGCCATTCTTTAGGCGGTTGGGGGGTCCGATCGGACCCCCCTCCGCCGGCGGGGACGGTCGGCATCGCTTCAGGAGCGATCCGGGACGAGGGGACGGCCAGTGGTTTCTGGCCACCCCCTCGCGATCGCTCCTGGCGAATGAAAAGCTTCCCCTTCCTGTCTATTGTATAGACAGGAAGGCGGAAGTGATGTCACGCTCGGTGCGCCGGTCTATGTGACCGGAGACGCCGAGCTGTGAACATGTTAAGGTTAGTGCACAACACTACACTGACACCAGTACAGTTAGGCACACAAAACACCCCCCTGTCACCCCCTGATCACCCCCCAGATCACCCCCTCCCCCCCCAGTCACAGTGTCACTAATTGCAGTGATCATTTATTTACTGATCACTGCATTTAGTGTCAGTGTGACTGTAATAACTGTCAGGGCAGTTAGTTTTAGGTCCTAGGTAGCCCCCTACCCCCCCCTAATAAAGGTTTAACCCCCTGATTGCCCCTAGTTAACCCCTTCACCCCCTTTTGCCAGTGTCACTAAGCGATCGTTTTTCTGATCGCTGCATTGTGTCGCTAGGTAACCATTTTTTTTTTATTTTAACCGCCATGTTTTATATAGGTTCATAAATAGTTTTATAGGTCAGGTACCCCCATATTACAACCTAAATAAAGGTTTTAACCCCCTGATTGCCCCTAGAGTTAACCCTTTCACCAGTAATCACCGTATAACTGTCACTGGTGACGCTGGTTAGCCAGTTAGTTATTTCGTTATTTAGGTTCCCCGTCAGGTTTTTATATAGCGTCAGGTACCCCCATATATTACCTAATAAAGGTTTAACCCCCTGATTGCCCCTAGTTAACCCTTTCACCCCCTTTTGCCAGTGTCACTAAGCGATCGTTTTTCTGATCGCTGCATTAGTGTCGCTAGGTAACCAGTTTTTTTTTAGGTTAACCGCCATGTTTATATAGGTTCATAAATAGGTTTATAGGTCAGGTACCCCCATATTACAACCTAAATAAAGGTTTTAACCCCCTGATTGCCCCTAGAGTTAACCCTTTCACCAGTGATCACCGTATAAAATGTCACTGGTGACGCTGGTTAGCCAGTTAGTTATTTCGTTATTTAGGTTCCCCGTCAGGTTTTTATATAGCGTCAGGTACCCCCATATATTACCTAATAAAGGTTTAACCCCCTGATTGCCCCTAGTTAACCCTTTCACCCCCTTTTGCCAGTGTCACTAAGCGATCGTTTTTCTGATCCCTGCATTAGTGTCGCTAGGTAACCAGTTTTTTTTTGTATTACTGTTACGGGTGACGCTGGTTAGTTAGCTTGTTTTTTATACTGTCAGGGCACCCGCCATTTATTACCCAATAACGGTTTAACCCCCTGATCGCCCGGCGGGTGATATCAATTAGGTTTTAGGGTCAAATAAGGTCTGCGTCGCCCCAGGTTAGTGCCAGTACCGCAAACACCCACGCGCAAAGCATACACCTCCCTTAGTGGTATAGTATCTGAACAGATCAATATCTGATCTGATCAGATCTATACTAGCGTCCCAGCAGTTTAGGGTTCCAAAAAAACGCATTGTTAGCGGGATCAGCCCAGATACCTGCTAGCACCTGCGTTTTCCCCCTCCGCCCAGCCCAGCCCACCCAAGTGCAGTATCGATCGATCACTGTCACTTACAAAACACTAAGCACACATAACTGCAGTGTTCGCAGAGTCAGGCCTGATCCCTGCGATCGCTAACATTTTTTTTGTGGTAGCGTTTTGATTCAGTCGCTAACAGTCAGGAGCTTTTTTACCTGTGAATCTCAAAAAAATAAAAAAAACAAAAATAGTTGTCGTTTTATTGTTCTCTCTCTCTCTCTATTGTTGCTCTTTTTTTACTCCATTCTATTCTGCAATGTTTTATTATGTTTTATCATGTTTTATCATGCTTGCTTTTCAGGTATGTAATTTTGTTTACTGTGTTTTAGTGTTAAGCATTTTTTTTGTTTTCAGGTGCGCCATTCAGTTGCAGCGCGGATTTATTTATCTTGACAGCAACAGCGTTTGCTCCCACGATACATAAAGCCGCGACTCCAACGCTGTAGGAGGTGATTTCACCACCACAGTTAAAAAAAAGAGCATATATGCCGAAGCATGGGGGCAGCAGGGGGCGGGGAGGAGCGATTGGCTCCTAATGCCACGTACATACGGTCGAAATTCCGACCGTGTGTACACGGCATAACTTTTGCGGGAGGATGCCCCCATGCATCGGCATATATAAATGGTGCATGTATGCCCATCATTAGAAGTGGGTGGATGAAGGGAGGTATTCTAATGGTGGGCATACCCACCAATCAATCTCTTTTTTTCGTTCAGCCAAGAGGCTGCATGAAAAAAAAAAAAAGATTACAATATATGTCCAGTATGTTGCTGGACTTTGAATGGTTATACCAGAATGATGCCTGCAGGTTTAGGTATCATCTTGGTATCATTCTTTTCAGCCAGTGATCGGCTTTCATGTAAAAGCAATTCTAGCGGGTAATTAGCCTCTAGACTGCTTTTACAAGCAGTAGGAGGGAATGTCCCCCCTCCCGGATATAAACCGCGCCATTGGGAAATTGGGAAAGCATTTTATCACACCAATCTTGGTGTGGTCAGATGCTTTGAGGGCAGAGGAAAGATCTAGGGTCTAATAGACCCCAATTTTTTCAAAAAAAGAGTACCTGTCACTGCCTATTGCTATCATAGGGGATATTTACATTCCCTGAGATAACAATAAAAATCATAACAAAGAAAAAAAATGGAAGGAACAGTTTAAAAATAGAATAAAAAAGCTAAATAAATAAAAAAAAAAACTAAAAAAAAAAAAAAAAAAAAAAAGCACCCCTGCCCCCCCTTCTCTTGCGCAAAGGCGTACACAAGCGTTGGTCTGGCGTCATATGTAAACAGCAATTGCAGCATGCATGTGAGGTATCACCGCGAAGGTCAGATCGAGGGCAGTAATTTTAGCAGTAGACCTCCTCCGTGAATCTAATGTGGTATCATGTAAAGGCTTTTAAAGGCTTTTAAAAATGTATGTAGTTTGTCGCCACTGCGTGTTTGTGCGCAATTTTAAAGCATGTCGTGTTTGGTATCCATGTACTCGGCCTAAGATCATATTTTTTATTTCATCAAAAATTTGAGCAATATAGTGTGTTTTAGTGCATTAAAATAAAAAAAAAGTGTTTTTTTTTTCCACAAAAAATGCGTTTGAAAAATCGCTGCGCAAATACTGTGTGAAAAAAAAAAAAAAATGCAACACCCACCATTTTAATCTGTAGGGCCTTTGCTTTAACAATATATATAGTGTTTGGGGGTTCAACGTAATTTTCTTGCAAAAAAAAAAATATGTTTTCATGTAAACAAAAAGTGTCAGAAAGGGCTTTGTCTTCAAGTGGTTAGAAGAGTGGGTGACGTGTGACATAGGCTTCTAAATGTTGTGCATAAAATGCCAGGACAGTTCAAACCCCCCCCAAATGACCCCATTTTGGAAAGTAGACACCCCAAGCTATTTGCTGAGAGCAATGTTGAGCCCATTAAATATTTTTTTTTTTTGTCCCAAGAGATTGAATAATGAAAAAAAAAAAAATATATATATTTTTTTTACAAAAAGTTGTCACTAAATGATATATTGCTCAAACATGTCATGGGCATATGTGGAAATACACCCCAAAATACATTCTGTTGCTTCTCCTGAGTACGGGGATACCACATGTGTGGGACTTTTTGGGAGCCTAGCTGCGTACGGAACCCCAAAAACCAAGCACCGCCTTCAGGCTTTCTAAGGGAGTAATTTTTTTATTTCACTTCTCACTGCCAATCACAGTTTCGGAGGCCATGGAATGCCCAGATGGCATAAAACCCCCCAAAATGACCCCATTTTGGAAAGTAGACACCCCAAGCTATTTGCTGAGAGGTATTGTGAGTATTTTGCAGATGTCGCTTTTTGTCACAAAGTTTTGAAAATTGAAAAAAAAGAAAAAAAAAAATTTTTTTTCTTTACTTTCTTCATTTTCAAAAACAAATGAGAGCTGTAAAATACTCACCATGCCTCTCAACAAATAGCTTGGGGTGTCTACTTTCCAAAATGGGGTCATTTGGGGGGGTTTTGTGCTATTTTGGCATTTTATGGCCTTCGAAACTGTGATAGGTAGTGAGGAGTGAAATCAAAAATTTGCACCCTTAGAAATCCTGAAGGCGGTGCTTGGGTTTCGGGGCCCCGTACGCGGCTAGGCTCCCAAAAAGTCCCACACATGTGGTATCCCCATACTCAGGAGAAGCAGCAAAATGTATTTTGGGGTGCAATTCCACATATAACTATGGCATGTGTGAGCAATATATCATTTAGTGACAACTTTTTGAAGAAAAAAAAAAATTATTTTTTATTTTTGTCTTTATTCAATCACTTGGGACTAAAAAAAAAAATATTCAATGGGCTCAACATGCCTCTCAGCAAATAGCTTGGGGTGTCTACTTTCCAAAATGGGGTCATTTGGGGGGGTTTTGTACTTCTCTGCCATTTTAGCACCTCAAGAAATGAAATAGGCAGTCATAAATTAAAAGCGGTGTAAATTCCAGAAAATGTACTCTAGTTTGTAGACGCTATAACTTTTGCGCAAACCAATAAATATACGCTTATTGGCATTTTTTTTACTAAAGACATGTGGCTGAATACATTTTGGCCCAAATGTTTGACTAAAATTGAGTTTATTAGATTTTTTTTATAACAAAAAGTAGAAAATCTCTTTTTTTTTCAAAATTTTCGCTCTTTTTCCGTTTATATCGCAAAAAATAAAAATCACAGAGGCAATCAAATACCATCAAAAGAAAGCTCTATTTGTGGGAAGAAAAGGACGCAAATTTCGTTTCGTTACAAAATTGCATGACCGCACAATTACCAGTTAAAGTAGTGCAGTGCGAAATTGAAAAAAGACCTCTGGTCCTTAAGCTGACAATTGGTCCGGGGCTGAAGTGGTTAATGTAGTGTCCATTACAGGCATATTGGTTGTGGGGAAGTCTGATATGGACTCTTGCAGCTCCCTCGTGTCATCTAAGGATGAATCAAGGCTTACCTCCATGTCTGCCCTGTCCTCTGTGCTGTGGAGCTTCTGCTTGCTTTTAGCTGGGCTGGAGGAGGCCGATGGTGGAGGTGACCTGTGCTCCGGTCTCTGAGTAGAGTGATTGCGGCCTGTGGATGTTGCTGCAGGCGCGCCGCGCTGTGTGTATGGGCCGCGTGTGTCCCTCCAGCTTCCATCGCCGCCATCTTGCTCTGTATACCGGCGCTGCATAGCAAAGAAATCGGGCATTTCCCCCGTTTTTTTCGTCTCCTTGCGCTTCCTCGATGCCATCCTGGGCTTCCGCAGATTGTACCTGTGCTTTTGGGGTTAAGTCTGAGGCTTTTAGTCGCTGTATCTGCTCTGATGGCCCGCTGTGGAGAGGAGCTGTTTCAGAAAGCAGCCATCCACTCCGTCGGTCAGCCACGCCCCCCCCAAACACTTCATTTTAAATGCATTTATATACATGTTTTTTGTAATAAATAATTTTTTATTTGCTTAAAATACATTATCTTAACTTTTTATTTTTTTTTGGGTAAAAACTGTGTGCCTTTAAAAGTCCACCAAAGTCCATCACATTCGCAGAGAGAAGATCCCCCACCCACTTTCACATTGGTGGGGTGAGGGGGAGAGGCATCCTAAAAAAGTTCCCAAAAGGTGAACTTATCCTTTAAGATGTCAGCCCTGTGAGAGAGGGACCATAAGAAAAGCATGCAGAATAATTAGAACTTGCTGCTCCCCCACACGAAAAATCCTTCTTTTTCTCCTTACATAAAATCTATGAACGGTGACTGGTGCACATCATTCTGAACATCCAGAGATAAGAACTGAACCCTGAGAAGAATGTGTCTGGGACATTTATTGCCAAGTGAGTGCATCTGGGACCAGCGCCAGCCTGTCCACACGGGGCGCAGGGGCATCGCCCCCCTAATCCATGTGTCCGGCCCCTAATCTACATACAGGGTGCCTGACGCATGGATTTCAATGGGGTTTTTATTTTTGAAGCACATGATTGGAGCCTGAGGCTCTAATTGGCTTCAATAAAGGGTGGGTTTGGGGCGCAGAGCACTGCGCCCTGAGCCCACTCACTTGTGTGACAATAACTAAATAGTATTCGCTGTTGTCTTCTTGATTCTCCTTCTGGCGAATCAGGAAGCGGGTCCTGAGCCATTAAGATGTCCATACTCCCAAAGCTGCTATTTTACTTTAGATCCTTGCCTTTATATGTTTTCCGTCAGACCATAGAACTAATTCAGAAGGAAGAGAATGTTTTTATCTGGCAGGCCAAGAAGCCCCATCTGAATAAAAGACTACTTTACAGACCAACGTCCCTGGGTGGACTTGGACTACCACAATTATGGCTTTACTATGCTTCTGATAGATTGGTACAGATGGCCCAATGGCACGCCCCCCCTAGGGACGTGCCATGGCTACAATTTGAACGGGCCTCGTGGATCCATATTACCTCCCAGGTCTCCTTTAGTTAGACCAAATTAGGCCCAAAGATTGGACACCATTGAATGGAATAGTGGGCCAATCATTACAATTGTGGTCTCTATATAATTAGTTGTACTTATTGGCACCCCACAAGCCTCGCTTAGCCTCATTTATAGGCGACCCTAGGTTTGGCATTCCACTCTATCCAAGATTTCTCCCAATGGACACAGAGTGGCTTAACCACCCTAGAAGCCTTGACTCAAAAATCCCCTTTTAGCTCTTTCACCTTTCTGCAAGAAAAACATGCCCTACCTAGAACAGAGTTCTATAAATATATACAGATTAGACACTTCTATACCACCCACCACTGGGGAACAACAAATACTACCAATACTTTTGAACACATGTGTAGGTTCTCCTCTAGAGAAAAGGGCACTATCTCAACCATGTATCAATATCTAAATGAACGAAACCTCCCCATAAAATCACCAGAAATGCTCAATTGAGAAGCTGAAATGGGTCTAGAGATAGCCCCTGAGGATTGGTTAGATATGGTCTCAAACATGCACAAATGTATGAAATATATGTCAGTGATGGAGACAGTAGTAAAACTCCACACCAGATGGTACTATACACCTTCCAGACTGAATATATTTTGCTCCTTGGTCCCTGGGAACTGCTTTAGAGGTTGCCCCTATAGAGGCACACATCTCCACATATTTTGGAGCTGTAGAGTTCTTCAGCCCCTATGGCAGAAGATAGCTACCAAGGTTGCTCAAATCACTGGGATTCACCTTAGCCTGACTTATTAGATGTGCCTTATTTTCACAGAACTCCCAGAGGCTACCCCCAGCTCAGAAACTTGCCCACACTCTATTCAGTGCAGTAAACTGGGCAATATTTCTACATTGGCGCTCGCTAGTAGTCCCCTGGGAGCAAGTTTTAAGACACATGGAAGCAATTTGTCTTATGAAGTGAGTCCACCACACCATGATGGACACTATGCCCGTATTTGAAAGGAAATGGGCCTCCTGGTCATCATATGGTTTTTGAGGTTCCGGTTTGTTTTCACATACATACACAATTTATTTTACATCTGGAGTGCCGTTGTTCCCCTCCCTATGATTTTGTATTTGTTATGCCTCTTCAATTTTCTTTTAGGCATATATGCTAGTTCCAGTTACCTGATATGACGGCCACAGGACATGGATAACCTTATAAATGCTGTATGTAACCATCTGCCACTCGTTTTGTGGCCAATATCCATTTAAATATGAAATGATATCAGACATTATGAACATGACTATGCGTCATATCTAATTGTATGTCTTTCTTTTTACTACAAAATAAAAATAGTTTGTAAACAAAAACAAAAATCGTTTAAGAGACTAGAACTCCAGTTTTCCCTGTATGTGCACATCCACACAAGCATGCCATAATGATGTATCCCTGCTCTGGTGCATTTGCTTTAGTAAGACAGCCCCAGTAAGTTTTTTCCCTTTGAAAAAGAGGGTTAATTTGCAGAGATTGCTTTGACATTATGTTATCATTTTGAAATGAACTCAGAAGAATCCTTCTTTAGCCTACAATAATATTCAGCTGATACAAATTTTAGTGGATAAAGGGAAAATATCTGGTGATGAAAGGTTAAGTGCAGTTCCCCCTAAACAACCATTCATCACATGAAATGTTGTTTGTCTCCAACACGTCCTAGAGCATTTCAACAAAGGGCTAAATGCAGTTTTTATTTTTGCCATTCAGATGAAAATGTTCAATTTCTGCCTAGCACAATAGCATGCACCTGAACAAAAAAACACATCTCTAATATTAGCAATATACCTCATAAGCCCATAAGCCACAAAATTCCAGGACCAAGACTTATCGCTTGTGGGTTAGTTCCATGTGACCTGCATAGGATGCCCATAAATAGCAGAAGGCAAGTCATTTTCTCCGTGGAAGGGCTGATCTGTTGAGCATAGGACTAAGAGGCCGTCCTGGGTGTTGTGAAACAATCATTAAGTTACACGCTTGTCATTTCTTGTACATTCACTCAGAACTAATGCACATCACTTTTTCCAATTATAATCATTCCACCATTTAACAAGCACAAAGGAAGTTGGATTCCAATTTGCCACTGATGCTTCACTCTTATTTGCTCATTGTCAGACATTTAGGACCGGTAATGTTGAACTTGTTTCCGATTCTAAGGCATGTTCTCTCTTCAATAAGGCTTATCTTATATCACAATGTGAAGTCAATTCAGTTGTGTCCAACTTTGAATGGTGGTTTATGACATATTATTGTTCTACTGAACAAAATGGTAATGCTTAGAGATTTCCCTGCAGTCCCCACACGCAGGGAAATCAAAAGGCATATTGTTTTACGCTTAAAGTGAAAATTCAGCTATATATGAAAGAAAATCCCTTTTATAAAACTTTATTGTAGATTCCTGTCGTCTTATGTTCTTCAGATAGGAAAAAACAACAGCAATTGCTGGACCACTGGTATTAATGAGACTAACCATTACTAAAGTCTGTTCAAATAAGGAATTTTTATTTTTACTTAGTGAATGTTGTGAAAATTCATCTAGCAAAGAATGCTTGATCATGTGCAAAGAAAATAAAAAAAACTTGTGATTTTCTTGTACAGGAATGGCTGATGGATGTAAGCAGAACTTCACCTCACTTACTAAGCTAAGGGTAAATTCTCTTGTAAAGGAAAGTGCCCTTGCAAACTAAACAACCTAATCTCTTTTAGTAAATCAACTTCAATGAAACTAGTTGTAAGAATACAGAGTGACGATATCTTATTGTCCAGAGTAACTGGATGTGTAATAAAAACAAGACATAAATTCAACAATTTTCAAAATCAGCAATTTTATATGCACCCTGGTAAAACAAATATGGAAAGTAGAAAACTGACATAACTGTTTACAGCGTACAAATAGTGTCAAGAGAGAATTGAGCCTAACAGACACGTCAGGAATGGGCAAGAATGGAATATAGATACATAATTGGGCCAAGCTGTAACTAAGAAAAAAAAAAAACATACCTGGAATTCAGTGTTAAGATTTGCTGGCCTCTTGGAGACACTAACCATTAGACACTAAAGCTGCATACAACTTCAGTCCAGAAACCACAGAGCCCCCAACTTGTACCCTAGCTCTTTTGCATATTCCTGATGCTAATGAACTCCATTATTCTTCCCTCTATACAAGTGTGGGGGACAACCCTAAAATTGGTCTATTTTGTTAAAAGTTGTGTTTGCTTTTCTAAATAATCCTGGCGTCTACTGGAAACTTAGTGTGAGGAAGATCGTGCCAGTCTATAAAGCCAGATTTAAGCTCAGGTACATAAACAGTCCTTCACACAGTGCATGATGCCAATCGCCAACCTAATTTGTCCCATGATCAATTTGCAACTTCTCCTTGTCTGCTTATTTGCTACTGTTTTAAGGGTAGAGACAGGGTTAGAAACAGGCCAGGTCAATAATTTGCTCACTGTCAGGAAGCAGTGGTCTATTTGCAGAGGTCCAACATACCCCCTGCTTAGTCAGACCTATAGCTCTGCAATTGGCAAAACTCATATTCTCTGTTAATTGTTGAGCTCAAGCTTTTACTCGAGAGAGACCACTGCTTTCACACAGAAACAAAGATCATTCTCTGCATCATGCTATTAGGGAAAATACTTTTCTTCATTGTGACTGCATTCTATAAACTGTAAAGATTTGCACAACTTTAGTTTTAATGCACATGGTATGCATTTTGCTGATTTAACACTGAAAATTCAGTTAAGCTTTAATATTTGGTGGTCTAGGTAGTAGACCCCCCATGTGTCTGTTTCCCCTCATTAATGTCTCAGTGTACCTACTGGAAGCTGACATATTCCCAAACAGTTTCACTGGTAGACAGTTTACAGTAGGTAACAAACACTTTGGCTTTTTTTATGACCTGCAAAGTAAAGGCATAATGCATCGCATACTAGCACATTATGTGAAACTTACCTGCAAATGAAGCCCTTCACTGATGCATTGCCACCGTTGGGGGCTGCATTCATCTTCACTGGTCTTCCTTCCATGTCCACAGACTCCGGATGCATGACTGACCGAAGCCACATTATGTTACTCCCGTGCATGCGCGTGGGAGCCATTGGTCACGGCACAGGGCTCTGAAGAAATGGCACGGGGGGCTGTTCCTTCAGAGTGCATGTGCTGATGATGTTATCGGCTGCATATACAGTAAATATCTACTAAACGGTGCATGTTTAGGACATATTTACAGTACCTATAGGTAAGCCCTATTATAGGGCAGGGGTGCCCAACAAGTGGCCCGGGGGCCACATGTGGCCCGCGGAGCCCTCTGATGTGGCCCGCCCCCTAATGCCCTGGGATGGCAGGTTTGCAAGCCCAGATTGCGGGTTGCCAACCTGCCATCCCAGAGCATCAGTGTTGTGAATGAAGCCGACAGTAGAGGAAGCAAGCACCTGCAGAGCAGAGCCGCATAAGCCAATGCTTCCTCTATAGCGCCGGCTCCTGTCATAGGCGGAGTGATATCAAATGCGCTCTGCCTGGGACAGCAGCAGCTGGCGATAACTGAATGGAACTCACTAAAATCACAGTGTATGTAAGGGCATATCTGTTCTGCAGTGGTTACTGGGCTGCTTTTAAACTGACCCACAGGTGCACCTGCGGGTTACCTGCACTGAGCCATAGACTTCTGGTTTTACCTGCGGGTTGGTGCGCTTTCAGAAAGTGCACCAAACCTGCAGGATATAATAGAATTGTATGGCAAAGTGCAGCTAACCCACAGGAAAACAACAGGTGAACTGTGCTGCACCTGCGGCGTGGGTAGACCACAAACCATCAGTGTAAAAGCAGCCTTAGGCCCCTTTTACACAATCGGTCCAACCCAATCGGACCCTCTATTCACCTCTATGGAGCGGCAGATGAAAACAGACTTGTGTCCGTTTACACCCGCCTACCTCATATCTGATCTATTAAAAAAACAGAAGTGGATCCATTCCCATCCATCTAATCGGATCAGAGGGCCCATAGAGTAGAGTGGGCTGTGTCTGTGTCCACTCTGCATATGCAGAGTGGGCATGGACCTGTCATCCGCCCACTCCGCTTATTGTGGCCCGCGACTGGTTACTAAGTCGCTTACGTGGCCCTCGCTCTTCAAAAGGTTGGGCACATCTGTTATAGGGTTACCTATAGGTATAAATAATCGATGGGAGTTTAAAACCACTTTAAAATACCAAAGAAACATTCCAGAAAATATATCTATTTGTTCAGCAATTAATATCCCAGCTAATTGGGATTAGAGCTATTTGTTTAGTTCAATAGTACAGTTAGTGTGAGTATAGATAGTCTGATGTGAATTGAGAATTCCAGGTGATAAGACATTTTGAATTGACCGATCTTTTAATTTGTGATGTTAAAAAGCTCTGTTGTCCTCAGCTCTGTTGTCCGCAGCATACAGTAGATTAATTTATATATGTCTGAGGCCTTTTGAAAATTTAGAGGCAGTGAGAGCAGTATGAGAACTTCAGGGGGATTCCAGCATGGAAAAAGATCTGGGGGTCCCAGTAGATGACAGGCTCAGCAATGGCATGCAATGCCAAGCTTCTGCAAGAAAAGCCAATAGAATATTAGCACACATCAAAAAGGGAATTTACTTCAGAGATAAAACAATAATTCTCCCACTCTACAAGACTCTGGTCCAGCCGCATCTTGAGTATGCCATCCAGTTCTGGGCACCAGTCCTCAAGATGGATATGCTGGAACGGAAAAGAGTTCAGAGAAGGGCAAGAAAGCTAATAAAGGGACTGGAGGACCTCAGTTATGTGGAAAGACTACAAGCATTTAACCTTTTCTCTCTGGAGAAGAGAAGCTTGAGGTGAGATATGATAGCAATATTCAAATACCTTACTGGAGACCCTAGCATAAGGAAAAAACGTTTCAGTGGGAGGGAGGTTAAAAAGACACGTGGCATTTACTGAAATTGTAAGAGAAGTGGTTTAACCTTAAACTGTGTAGAGCAGGCATGTCCAAAGTCTGGCCCACGGGCAAATCGTGGCCCACGTTCAGATTTAATATGGCCCCCCTGGTGATTTGGATATGTATATCTTTTGTGGACCCCAGGGTTACAAAAGATATAGATCGAATTTATCTGCCCTGCCTCGGAGGGGGAGGGACGAGCGACATACAGGAGAATCTCCTGTTTACTCAGAGGCGTCTGTAATAGGACATCCCCTCTTCTAGGCTGCCATTGGACAACTGCTCTGTCTATCATAGGAGGCAGGACTTTGTATTAAAGAGGCTGCTGCGTAAACAGGAGATTCTCCTGTATGTAATCTGTTGGCGCTCGTTCCGCCCCCCTCCCTGTCCCCTCCAAGGCTGCAGATGGACATTGATCAGGCTGCACTGATGGCAATGGTGAGGCTGTATTCATGGCAATGGGAAGGCTGCATTCATGGCAATGATAAGGCTGCATTGATTGCAATGGTGCGGCTGCATTGATTGCAATGGTGAGGCTGTATTGATTGCAATGGTGAGGCTGCATTGATTGCAATGGTAAGGCTGCATTGATTGCAATGGTAAGGCTACATTCATGGCAATGGTGAGGCTGCATTGATTGAAATGGTAGGGCTGCATTGATTGCAATGTTAAGGCTGCATTGCTTGCAATGGTAAAGCTGAAGAAAAGATCTTGAGAAATTGATTAATGTGTTGTTGCTACCAACATCCTAATAACATTATACAAAAGCATGCACAAAAGTGCATTAGGGGATGCCCCTTTGGACTTTGTATGGCAGCAATATGGTATTAAAGTCATAATTCGATTGACAAACATGTAAAAAGGGGGGCACAATAGTGCCAACTTTATTATTTATATAGTCATAGAAAAAATATATATAACATATAGACATAAATGGATAAAAAATCCTAGAATGGTACATCGACAAATATTAATATATTGGATAATACATACAATACAATAACCCAAACTCGTTTGTCGAGAAGAAGCATCAACCAGACCATGCGCGGGCCGGCAGTCTAGTTCAAACGACATAAACCCAACATGTTTCGGAAATTAATTTTACATCAATATATTTATTCTTCAGGGGAGATATGAGGTTAGGTAATTATATTCAAATCTGTGAGGGCTATAGAGATACATAGTAAGATTCATCTCACAACATCAGAAGGATAGACATCTGTCTGTGAATTTTGTTTTGACATATGTAAAAAGATAGTGTATGGACAGAGCCAAACATACTTACATGTCATAGATTCACTGGCTAAAAGCCCAAATAAAAAAACAACAATACATAAGGATGATACACGCTGGCTGTGCATGTGTCCATGCATGGGGCATATGTTGCGACAAATGTCTACGACTCAATCGCTGGGAGCATGCACACAAAAGACGCCTGTTCACCACTGCCACAGCAACAGGAGTATATACTGTGTAAAATAATGGCAGAAGGAAAGAAGTGAGTGCTTTATGCCGGTGGAAGGTGCACATATGAAGTCAATATGGAAAAATATATATATATATATATAAACATAAATTATATATATATATATATATATAGAGTATAATATAATATATGGTGGTAAGCTAGTAATGTACAGGGGGAGTGAATATCACAGAACCAGTCCGTGCCTCGCTCACATGTAGTAAAAGGAAAAAATAAATAAATAAATAAAAGAAATTCCATTAATTTAATAGAGTATAGAGTCGTGGACATATGTCCCAACCATCTGCCCCATGCATGGACACATGCACAGACAGCGTGTATCATCCTTATGTATTGTTGTTTTTTATTTTGGCTTTTAGCCAGTGAATCTATGACATGTAAGTATGTTTGGCTGTGTCCATAAACTATCTTTTTACATATGTCAAAACAAAATTCACCGACAACAGATGTATATTCTTCTGATGTTGTGAGATGAATCTTACTATGTATCTCTATATCCCTCACAGATTTGAATATAATTACCTAACCTCATATCACCCCTGAAGAAGGAATATATCGATGTAAAATTAATTTCCGAAACATGTTGGGTTTATGTCGTTTGAACTAGCCTGCCAGCCCGCGCATTATCCAATATATTCATAATATTCATTGATGTACCATTCTATGATTTTTTATCCGTTTATGTCTATATGTTATATTTTTTTCTATGACTATATAAATAATAAAGTTGGCACTATTGTGCCCCTCTTTTTACATATTTGTCAATCTAATTTTGACTTTGATACCATATTGCTGCCATACAAAGTCCAAAGGGGCGTCCCCTAATGCACTTTTGTGCATGCTTTTGTACAATGGTAAAGCTGCATTGATGGCAATGGTAAGGCTGCATTGATGGCAATGGTAAGGCTGCATTGATGGCAATGGTAAGGCTGCATTCATGGCAATGGTAAGGCTGCATTCATGGCAATTGTGGGACTGCATTTATGGCAATGGTGGGGCTGCATTGATTGCAATGGTAAGGCTGCAATGATTGCAATGGTGAGACTGCATTCATGGCAATGGTGAGGCTGCATTCATGGCAATGGTGAGGCCGCAGATGGGCACTGATTAGGCTGCATTGATGGGCAATGACTTATTTTGCTTCACAGTTCTTTATTTAAAATTACATTTTGTTCCTGAAACTTCCCTCTTAAAGTGTTTTACGCTGACAAATACGGTATATCCAAATAAGACACCCAAGCTCATCTTTTGTCCTGAGAGGCGCTCAGGGATTCATTGGGGGCCACAAAAGATATATATATATATATATATATATATATATATATATATACAAATAACATGCCCAAGCTCTTCTCTTCACCACACACAGCCACAAAGGCAAGAGAATTATTGTTGGGCAGTGTATTAGTACTCAGATGAACACACTTAGATCGAAGGGAAAATAAAAATTTTGTAATTATGTATATATTGTCTGTATGTAAAATTCATTCGGCTGTGTTTATGCTGTCTACTTAAACTTACGATCCATTTCAGACATTACTCCTGAAGAAGCGGATAGACCGCAAAACCGGTCGAGGAACCACGTCTAGACAAACGCGAAGTTTGCGGGCAAGCCCAGCATTCATCTGTTTTGACATCTACACGTTTAGGAGTGGTTATAAGCTGATTTTTTAAATTGATCTGTACTCTGTACATTTTTTTATTCATACATGAATTTTTTTATTCATGTATATGTTTTTCTATTAAATATCTTTTGTTATTACTTTCTCTACTTTATGTATTTACTTGCCCATTACAAGTACCGAGATAGTCCAAACCCTCTTTTCTCCAAAAGTCTTGTGGGTAAAAACTGTATTGACGCAGAGTCAGCACCTGCGTTTATGGTTTGAGTAGTGGATAATAGCAACTTGGTGTTTGCACTCTGAGGATACACTTCTTCCATTTTCCCTTGGAGTAGTGAAGATATGTGTTTGTTTTTGCTTTGTCTCTTCATGTTAGAGAGATTTTCAGAGACTTTCTGTACTGAAGACACAACAGGAAGTAAGTGAAACTCTAAAGTGAGTGGGAATTTCTTCATGGAAAGTTGCCATTGATACAGGTTTTCCAATTGGAAGATATTCCCTCACCTCCTGTTCTGCTGACAGCTTTACTATTTTAGATTTCCATGACTTCCCATCCCAGTGTAAATGGTCACCAGGACAAAAAAAGAGGTTAAATCTTCCCAGCAGGTGCACAGACAGCCAGAAACATAACAGAGTTGCTAACCCTTACCTGCTTTAACTAAAACTAAAAAAATACGTTTTGGCTATAGATGCCCTTCAAGTTGAAATTTTATATTACCCGTCGACTGTGTTTTTCATGGAATCAGACTTCACTTATCAGGTCAATTGACTTCACATGGGGTTTGGAATAAAAGATGAGAATGTCGGACAAGTTGTTGATAGATGCATAAGCCATCTTTCTAATACTAGGATTTTCCAAGTCCTGACTCTTTTGTAAAGACTCTGACATCTTACACATTTTTGAACTCTGACTGAACTCTGCATGGCTTTCAAAGCACTCTCACCCACTTCTTGTGGTTGGGGAAGTGCTTTAAATTGAAACTGAATTGAAACTGAAACTGTTTATAAATCAAAACAAGAATGCACACTTTTGAATTTGTGCTGTTTACTCTCTACCTTTTCTCCCGTTCAAACCATCATTGCAGACCTCCCGCAGGCACTTTGATCTGCAGTTTCTAATAGGAAAATATCAGCTTAACTTCCCAAGTAGTAAAGAATTTATTAATTTACTATACTAAAAACTCCCAGATTGCAAACCTTATTTAGCCATGGCGTTAAGTTAAAAGGTGAAGAGAAAAAAAAAAAAAAACAAGAACTAGGCTAAATATTTACTACTTAATACATCACACCTTAGCTTAGAGAATGTTAACAAATAAGTGATACTTATGCTTCCACCATAACATTTTTAATAAAAAATATTTAAACAAGAGCAAATAAATTTCACCCTCTGGTAGCGCAATATTAATTCAATCCAAACACAATTAAAAGTCTGTGCTTTTAACACAAAACACCTTATAGAAAAAGTGCCCACATAAGTGATATCTTCATAAAGTTCATAAACAGTACTTCATGCATAAAATAGTGTCCAACTTCCAATACACAATTCAACTTGTGCGATTCTTAAAATTTTCCACCACTGTGTAGAAAGTGCTCTCCACTCCCCATAAGACACCACACTCACCAACGTTATTTGCCTCTCATTTTACTGATTGGCAGTATTCCCTTTATATTTGCTGCTCCTTTTGAGAACTTTCATCAGCTCTCCATAATCTCCACACACATACTAGGAGAAAACAGTGGCCCACATAGCGTAATCCCATTTTAACCAATGTATTTAAAATGTATTATTAAAAACAATTACAAAGAAAAAAATATAATTTTTTATGACTATCAACACAACACAACTGTCAAACTGGCCAGAATCAAGCGGCTGGTGAAACTGACCACACATGCCAGCCATGTCTCCACCGCCTGGTATCACTTCTGCTGGTACATAGATATCACTAATAAGGCTAAATATTTGTTTAACTGCTTCCCACCCACCATATTGTCAAATGATGAGCAGGCGGGAGTACTCTCATTCTGGGGTGACACCATATGACGTCTTCCCACTATCGCCGCACTTGTGGACCGGTGGGGGTGTGCATGGCGTGGTGATCGGTGGTGCACTCCATCCCTGGGACACATCGCATCACCGATCCCGATAAAGATCCAATGATGAGGCTCTTTACCTATGTGATCAGCTGTGTCCAATCACAGCTAATCATATGTAAACAAGGAAATGCCGGTTATCGACATTCCTCTCCTCACGCTGATAGCGTGTGAGGAGAGGAGAGCCAATCAGCAGCATTTCCTCAGGGGAGATTTGCACAGATAATCCGGGCACTGATCATCAGTGCCTTGGTGATCAGTGCCCCCCATCAGTGCCACTGCCCAGCAGTGATGCCAATCAGTCCATATCAATGATGCCAATCAGTGCCCATCAGTGATGCCAATCAGTGCGCATCAGTGATGCCAACCAGTGCCCATCAATGCCTGCTCATCAGTGCCACCAATCAGTGTTGTCAATTAGTGCCCATCAGTGCCACCTATCTGTGCCGCCTATCAGTGCTCATCAGTGCCACCTAGGGATGAGCCGAACACCCCTGGTTCGGTTCGCAGCAGAACATGCGAACAGGCAAAAAATGTGTTCAAACACGCAAACACCGTTAAAGCCTATGGGACACAAACATGAAAAATCATTGTCATAAAAAGTGTTTGGGAACCTGGGTCCTGCTCCAGGTGACATGTATCAATGCAAAAAAAGTTTTAAAAACGGACGTTTTTTTGGGAGCAGTGATTTTAATAGTGCTTAAAGTGAAACAATAAAAGTGAAATATTCATTGAAATTTCATACTTGGGAGGTGTCTATAGTATGCCTGTAAAGTGGCACATTTTTGTGGCACATTTGCACAAAATGACAATGCTAAAGGAAAAAAAGTAATGTAAAACTACGCGCGGCTAAAATGAATTGTCGGGTCCTGGCAATACAGATAAAAGTCATTGAAAAAAATGGCATGGAATCCCCCCAGTCCATTACTAGGCCCTTTGGGTCTGGTATGAATATTAAAAAAAAAGAAAAATTGGGCGGGGGTCCCCCCAAATTCCATACCAGGCCGCTGTCCCTGTTTAAATTTTTTTTTTGCATTGATACATGTCCCCCTGGGGCAGGACCCAGGTCCCCAAACACTTTTTATGACAATAACATGCATATAAGCCTTTAAAATTAGTACTTTTGATTTATTCCATAGACTTTTAAAGGGTGTTCCATGGCTTTAGAATTTTCCGCAAAAACCCCAAATTGTTCGCTATTTGGTGAGCAGGCAAACACCCAATGTTCTAGGGCTCATCTCTAGTGCCACCTATCAGTGCTCATCAGTGCCACCTATCAGTGCCCATCAGTGCCACCTATCAGTGCCGCCTATCAGTGCTGCATATCAGTGCTGCCTATCAGTCCCCATCAGCGCTGCATATTAGTGCCTCCTCATCAGTGCAGTCTTATCAGGACCCATCAGTGCTGCCTCATCAGCGCCACCTATCAGTGCCCATAAGTGCAGCCTCATCTGTGCACATCAGTGAAAGAGAAAAATTACTTACCGTATTTATCGGCGTATAACACTCACTTTTTCCCCCTTTTTGGGGGGAAAGTCATGGGTGCGTGTTATACGCCGATCCCCCCCAAAAAAGTGACAAAAATAGCGAGTGCCGCTGAAAAAGACTGAGTTTGGCTCTGCTCGTAGTCCCGCCTCCCTGCACTCGCTCTCGAAACAGCAGGGAGGCGGGACTTTTTTAATTTGTTTAGCAAAATATAAAAACCCAGTGGTGATTAAATACTACCAAAAGAAAGCTTTATCTGTCTCCAAAAAATTATAACTATTTTGTTTGGGTACAATGTTGCATGACCACGCAATTGTCATTCAAAGTGCGACAGCGCTGAAAGCTGAAAATTGGGCAGGAAGTGGGTAAAGGGGTTAAACAACTTAAAAAAATCATCTAGGTGGCCATTGATTCATTGATTCCCGATGTAAAAATACTGTATGTTACAAAGAACCTTTACAGTTTATACCTTTAAACAAAACTCAAGCAATAAAATAATAGTGGCATATTAAATAATCAACACTCTCAAAAAGCCTACATTGTAGTAATATATATGTATACTGTATATATAAATGAAATGGTTGTTTTGCACTACCGATAACTTGAATTCTGCAATACACTCAGACTCTATATTATATTTGTGATAAATTTTAATCAGCAAAGCAGTGTTTTTGAGCTCTCACAGTAGATGGAAACTTGTCAAAACTTCACTGCATGAATTTTCCCTGTGATATTAGTAAGGTGATGCAAGCACACTTTTGTATCAGAATGCCACTTGTGACACTGCTTTAAACATTTAGATCTTAGTTCAGTAGTTCACTCAGTGTGGATATGAACGCTAGGCTTGCTAGGCATGAATCCTTCAAACATCTGCTAAATATATAATAATATCTGCAAAACATGTCAGTCATTGTCAAGATAAAAGTGTTTTAAATGAGAAGAAACCAGTGCATTCTTTCTTAGATGGATACCCGTTCTCCAAGTATGGGTCAGATGTATCCATGGTAAGTTCTTTGATTAAACAAAGTCAGTTTTTCTTGTGTATGGTAATTGTGGCATATACCAACCTTATAGGACCCCTGAACAAAGCTCCCAGTTGGTGCCCAGCATTTTTTATATACACTGTATATGTATTAACTTACCAGAGTGCCATCTGGCCAGGGTATCACAATGAAGAATTAACAGAGCTTCTACAGATGTGCAAAGCTCTAACACTTGCTGGTAATATTGAAGCTTTCCTACTGCTCTCTAGACTCCAACACATAGGCAGCTCATCATAGTAATGGACCAATAGAAATGTGTCCTTAGGCTACCAGGAAGTGGCTACGCTGCTATCAGAAAGGCCTGCCTTTTAGGTAGAATGGAGGTTCTTTGAGGCTGCTGCACATGCCTATACTTTATACCTGACAACAGATTTTTATACTAGCTACATAGCTGATTTAAAAGAAATCCAGAGCAGAAGTTCTTCAGGAAAGCTATTTCCATTGCTCTTACTTATTATTTATCCATTCTGTTATTACTTTGAATTAATCCATCTCAGAAAGAATGCTCAGATAACTGTCAGTTAACATAATATATCGTTTTACTTTAAAATGTAATATCTGAACATGTCTAATACAAGACTATTCCTGTATTAAGATATCTTACACTTCAATTAACTTTTGCAAATCATAAAAGATTTTTTTTTCAGATTGACATTTATTTTCTCAAAGTTCAGTGAAATACGCTGATTTCATTTGGTGTTCTCGAATATATTTACATTTTTTTTTTTTAAGACTGCCATTTTGTAATCCAAAACAACATAAAAAAAGTAGCAACAAACAGTTGAGAATCAGAATCTGTTTACATGTATAACTTAAAACTACTGTTACACACTAAAATTACTATTACACTTAAAAGAGTTGTAAAGGCAGGAGGTTTTTTATCTTAATGCATTCATTCTATGCATTAAGGTAAAAAACCTTCTGTGTGTAGCAGCCTCCCCAGCACCCCCTAATTACTTACCTGAGCCCCATCTCTATGCAGCGATGTCCATAAGTGTTTTAGCCGTCCAGGACTTTCCTCCCGATTGGTTGAGGCACAGCAGCAGCACCATTGGCTCCTGCAGCTGTCAATCAAAGTCAGTTAGCCAATCATGGGAGAGAGGGGGTGGGGCCGGGACAGGGTTCAGTGTCTGAATGGACACATGGACCTGTAACACGGCTCAGGGAAGCCCCATCGCCCCATCCTCAACAGGAAGGAGGGGCCAGGAGCAGTGAAGAGGGACCCGAGAAGAGGAGGATCCAGGTTGCTCTGTGCAAATCCACTATACGCAGGTAAGTATAACATGTTTGTTATTTTTATTTTTTTAACAATACTTTACAATCACTTTAAACTGCTGTTTGCCCTTTTGAAAAATTCACAATAATGTTTTATAATTGTCTGTAAAATCAGTACAGAAACCAGTAACTGTTGACTGTAAGAATTAGAAGCTGACATATCAGTAAGATAGAAAATAAATTAGAAACCTTTTTCTGAGTTAAGTGAAAAATGCATAATGAAATTTGGTAGTAGCCAGTGGCGGCTGGTGCTCAAAATTTTTGGGGGGGCGCAAATAATTCTGAAAAAAAAGCCCATCAAAACGCAGCCACTGTGCCCATTAAAACGCAGCCACTGTGCCCATCAAAACGCAGCCACTGTGCCCATCAAAACGCAGCCACTTTGCCCATCAAAACGCAGCCACTGTGCCCATCAAAACGCAGCCACTTTGCCCATCAAAACGCAGCCACTTTGCCCATCAAAACGCAGCCACTTTGCCCATCAAAACGCAGCCACTTTGCCCATCAAAACGCAGGAGCGCCATGTTGGCACCTCTTAAGGCTTAGTTTGCACCTATGCAGGTGTGACAGCATGAATGGGCCATTCATTTCAATAGGCTGCCCTACACATGACAAATTGCAGAAAAGAATTGCAAACAGTTTTTTTTTTTTTTCTTTTAAATTTGCACCACACTGAAACAAGTGGCACTTTTGTTAACATGATGATGGAGGACTGCCCTACCCACCTAATCCAGTATTCCAACTGCCACAGGGCAGTTGGGCAGTGCAAAGGATGCACCCTTTTGCATCCTTTGCTGTGGATCTCCTCCAGCCTCTTTGCATCCACTTCTTGTTTACATGTGCCCATCAAAACGCAGCATTATTGACCACACCATCTGTGTGCTGGCACAACTGTCCAATGGTGACACGATTGATAGATCGGTGGAATTGTCATTTTGTATTTAAAAAAAAAAAAAAAAACCTGTTATACTATCTCCTCCCCTCCCCCCCCCCCCCCCCTTCCCCTCCTCTGCTCTTCCAGCAACCACAGGAAATACACCTTACTGTTACCTGCAAGATCACCAGCCGGTGACATGTCTTGGAGCCCCCCCCCCCTCGCCCTGCACTTACCTTGTCTCAGATGACGGCGGCATCGTGTCCTCCATTTCCTCTTCTGCCCGCTCCTCCTCTCATCCTCTGCTATGATTGGACGCCTGATAGGCGCCCAATCACAGCGCCTGTCGTTTCAGCCAATCAGGGCACAGGTCACACGGACCTGTGCTCCTGATTGGCTAAGGGGCAGTACAATGTTAGCAAACCGAATTCCTTCGGTTTGCTAACATCAGTGCTGAGTGACAAGGAACGCACAGCGTTGCGCCCGCTTGTCACCTTTTTGGACGCCTATTAGCGCCTACAGCGCTAATCAGGTGTTTCCAAAAAACACCCCCACCACTGTAATTCAGGCGCCCGGTGACCGCAAAGGGGCCGGACACCTGAATAGGGGGTGTCAGCAGAGACCATAGATAGATTCATGCAATGCATGAATCTATCTATGGTATATAGAAAGTGACAGGAGAGGGGGGGCGAGTGCACATAAAGACTTAAAAAAAATGTTTTATTTTTTTTAAAGGGACAGGTTTAAATATATTATTTTTTTTTTAACATTTTTTTTTTTTTTTAACATTTTTTTTTTTTTTTAAAAATTTTTTTTTTGTTACTGCATGGGGGGGGGGGGGGGGGGGGGGCGGGGCGGCGCCCGGGCGCCCCCTATGGACGGGCCGCCACTGGTAGTAGCAAAAGGCACAAAATGAGGGGGAAATCCAGGAAAACAGAATTTGCATTGAGTCTTTAGTTAGTTAAAAATCTAAAAACACACCACAGTATTTTTTTTACCGAATATTAGGATTAACTTTGAGCAAAGGCAGCACAGACACTTTGCACCCACAGTGTCATTGGCTACCAACACCTTAAAGATATACACTTCTTTTTCTAACTATATTTAAAAGCCTGGAAAGGTGTCTGGAAAGGTGTGGCTAGCTATGGAAGCATGAAGATAATCTGTACTGAAGCTCTGTAAGGCAGGAACCTTTCAAACATCTCTTTAATGCTGCGTACATAGCAGAATTTCCGTCCGAAAAATCTTGGATGTTTTTTCCGACGGAATTCCTCTCAAGCTTGTCTTGCATACACACGGTCACACAAAAGTTCTCTGAACTTTCGACCGTCAAGAATGCGGTGACGTACAACACTACGACAAGCCGAGAAAATAAAGTTCAATGCTACTGAACATGCGTCAAATTGTTTCTGAGCATGCATGATTTTTTGCGCGTCCGAATTGCATACAGACGATTGCATTTTCGGATAGAAACTTTTCCCGAACGAAAAATAGAGAACCTGCTCTCAATCTTTTTTCCGCCAGCAAAAGACAGAGGGAGCATACACACGGTTGCATTTCCCAACAAAAAGCTCTCATCGGAGCATTTCCGATCGTGTGTACGCGGCATAAGGCTGGCAAACCACAATATGCGTATATTGAAACACCAGGAAACACAAGACTTACCGAATTCAGTAAGCCATCCAGTGCTTTCTCTTTCTGCAGAAGACACCCTCTCTTGCATCTGTGGCCTCTTCCAAGAGTGTACTGATACACTCTTACAAGGACTTTTCTGTTCTGGGTACAGTGGGGGACTTTACCCAAGTCCCATGCTTCTCTGATTCTTGGGGAGCTGCCCACCAAACTGCCTTCCACTGACCTGAACCTGTATATTCTATGGGCCTGACTAGCCACTATTTGACTGTCATACAAATTGTTATGTTATTGTACTTGCTTTGGCTTACATTTTTATGATCTGATACTTACCCTTTGACGTGGTGACTGGCATGCAACTACACAGGAATGTTGTTTGGACTCTATTCCAGTCAGCACCTCAGTGCAGAATTATAATGTTGCCCCTGGTACATACATAAATACTGGAATAGAGTCCAAACAGCATTCCTGTGTAGTTATCTAAATGCAGATGTACTTTCTTTGGATTTGGCAATAAATCAGAGCTGCCAAACAGCACCAAGGGATATCGCTTTACAAATACTGAATATTCAATGCCATCCATCCATACTACAGGTCCCTCTATAATTTGTCCAACCCCACTAAAGACACTTCTCCCACTAAAGACACAACTGTTAAAGCCAGATCAGATCTTACAGTAGGTTGTTTGGTCTTCTAACCCCTTCAAAAAATGAAATCTGCCAATTAGAAACCCCCTTAAGCCCTAAAGAGCTACAGCAGGCCTTTGCAAATCTAATAGGCAAAGCACCAAGCCTAGATGGCTCATTCATTCATTCATTCATTATTGCAAAATACTCAAAGATCAGTTGAGTGACTACTTGCTGTAAGCATTCAATGCATCCATTCCTGATAGTCTTCTACTATCTGACTTGTTAGGTGCTCACAGTCCTGCTAAAACATGGCAAATACCACTTGCAGTGTCCAAGCTTATCTATCTCTATACAGTCCATCCTTTGATTGCCCATAGTTACTAGATGTGGGGGAAGATGAAAGATCTCTTCTACACATACTGTATTTTAGTACAGTCCAAAAACTCTTGCCCTTCTTGAACAATGTGGCAGAACTTCACAGACCACAATGTCCCACCAGACCTAGCATACTTGCTTCTCCATCATAACCTATCTAAGCAAAACACACAAATAATCTGATCTTGCTCACCTATTCAAAGCTGTCAGGGTATATGTACCATCATTATGACATTGACCAGAGCCTCCAATGATGAATCAAACTTTTGCCATGATTAACAATATTAAACACATTGAAAATCTTACAGGTATATATGTAATAAGGGGAACTGAATAAACCTTAAGCCCCATACACACGCGCGGATTATCCGCGGACCAGGTCGGTCGGATCCTCTCCGTCGTACTTTGTCCGATGTTGTTGTTGCGTACACACGGTCGGACAACGTTGTCGGAATATCCGGTCTGCAAGAACGTCGTGACGTAAGTCGTCTTCCACGAGACTAGAAAAGGGAAGTTCAGCACCACGTCAGGCACCCGTTGGGCTCCTTCTGCTGATCCCGTGTTTATCGCGAGTTAGTTGAAGTTTGGTGACTTAAGATTCGCGCTTCTCAGTTTTCTGACTCAGATCGTTACTGCTCTTCAGTTTGTGCTTGTCGTGCGTATCTGTTTATTAGTGCATGTAGTCAGTTCGCATTTGTTGGTCATTGCGGCCTATATCTTGATATAGGACGCTTTGATTTGCACTGCTTATTGTCTGCTCGTTTCTGGTATTCATTTCGTTCTTTCAGGCCTTGCTGTTTATCGGTGCTTTCTGTTTGTCCGTTCTGACCAGCCGACCTTTTGTGACCTTGTGAGCGATGTTTCCCGTGCGTACTCGTCGCCGAGTTCGTGCTGTACGCGGAATTGGTGTCGGGCTTTTAGCTTTGACCCAAGACCCGTCCATGAACAGAGTGACGAGGAGTATGTGGACCAAGAATTGGTTGCTTCAGCGTGATCAGTTCTCGCACATGCCTTTGCTTTGTGAGATCCGGGAGAATAATCCTGATGATTTCAGGAACTTTCTCCGGATGACGGACCCCGATTTTCACCGTCTTTTGGCTTTGCTGACCCCTTTTATCAGCCGGCAGGATACCTGCATGAGACAAGCCATTACTCCGGAGCAGAGGCTTGTTGCCACGTTGAAGTACTTGGCGACAGGGAGAAGTCTTCAGGATTTGAAGTTCTCTTCAGGTATCTCTCCCCAGGCCCTGGGAATCATTATTCCAGAGACCTGTTCTGCCATCATCGAGGTCCTGCAGGAGGACTATATTAAGGTAACATTTCTCCTTTACTATTCCCGTCTATGTATGCTCTGTTTGCTAATGTCTTGTATTTTTGACCTCCTTCCCTAATTACCATGATTGCAATATGCTCTAATATGCTGTGCCCCTTTTCTCCTTCATGCATTTTTCCCTTCACTTACCTCCCCAGCATGCTCTTCTGCCCCAATAGACACCTATGGCCTAGTCACTTAAGCAATGTCTTTTGTCTGCTGCATAGTATTGTTTGCCCCCAAACACCCACTAAAATATGCACTAATGTTTGCTGTGTGGTTTACTTCATGTAGAGCCCCTTTTTTTGTTTTTTTGTGGGGGGGGGGGGCAAACTCATTAGGAACCCCCTCCCCCAACTGCTCTGTCAGATGGTACCAATCCTCTATCTGCTGGCTTTCCCAGGGTCAATACACACTATATACTTACCTCTTTATAGTGGGCATCTTTAGGGATGAATTCAGCAAAGCATGTAGTGCAAGGGGCTGCCTCCCTACTTTCCATTTCCTCTTTTTTTGTGTTCTTTCCCTCCTATTAGCTTGCTTGGTAATTTCAGAATGTCACAATGTGCGTTCCTTTTTTTGGGGGGGGGGGGGGTTTGAAATGTTAGTTTAGCTTTCCTGGGGGCTGCCAATAGTGTTAAGTACAGAGGGTCTGGCCAAACTAGCACACATTATTGAGCCATTTGCCAATCAATGAAGTGCAGAGGGTTACCTGTCCAACACCCCCCCCCCCCAAAACCCTAGTTATTGCCAATGGCCCATCATAAGTGGGGGGATTGATGGGGGGTGATTAATCTGTGAAGGGGAGCCTCTACTTTTCTGTGCAAATACTTTCCAGCCTCAAATTTTAAACAATGCTCTTGTTCCAAGATGTTGATTGTCTAATCTGCTTGCAATGTTTATGTGCAAAGTGACTAATTTTTTTTTCTGGTTTCACTCCACAGTTCCCTTCCACGTCACAGGAATGGCAGACTGTGGCCTCCCACTTTGCCAGCCGTTGGGACTTTCCTAACTGCGGAGGGGCAATTGATGGGAAACACGTCCGCATCGTCCCACCGCCCAACTTGGGGTCCTACTATTATAATTATAAAGGGTTTAATAGTGTAGTGATGTTGGCGGTGGTGTCGGAGACATATGAATTTATGTATGTGGACGTGGGGATGAACGGCCGGATCTCGGATGGTGGTGCCATTGCGCACACGGAGTTCTACTGGCGTCTCCAAAGTGGCAGTCTGTGCTTGCCACCTCCAGAGGAGAATGCAGAAGGACTCCCCTTTGTCTTTGTCGCAGATGAAGCGTTTGCATTGACTCCCCATCTGATGAGGCCGTTCCCGATGAGGACCCTCACCCCAGACCAGAGGGTCTTCAACTACAGGCTGTCCAGAGCCCGAAGAGTTGTGGAGAACACTTTTGGCATCCTGGCCAGCCGCTTCCGCCTGTTCTTGACGGCAATTAACTTGGCGGAATACAAACTGAACCACATAGTTCTTGCCTGTTGCATATTGCACAACTTCCTCAAAAGACATAACAGGAACTATGTGGTGACCGTTGGCCCAGATGTGGAGGGCCCTCCAAATGCTGACCTCACAGCCCTTCAAGTGGCACGTCCAGGCTTGCCCCCTCTAAATGCCCGCGCGGTCCGCGAGCAATATATGGACTACTTTGTGGGTAGGGGGGCCATTGCTCTGCCTGACGATGTGTGAGAGGCATTTTTAAATAAATATTATTTTTCAACCAACCTATGATTTCTTGTCATTTCCGTATTCTTTTTAGCTTATTTTACCTTGAAATTTTTTCCCTTTGCCTTCGACAGTGGGAATGCACTTTCTGGGCAAAAGGAGGTAACAGTCTCTTCTTCCCAAAAAGATTATTCTCATGTTGTGTGTTTGATACCTAATCTTTGGTCTAGAGAAGGTTTGTAGTGCATAACTGACACCCAAAATACTCCTTTTCATCACCAGGTCAGACATGTGTGTATTCTCAAAAATGCTGTGCTCCGTGTTTTCGTACAAAGCACTGTGGGTGTCATTTACATAAGTCAAATCCACTATGCTCTACAAGTGCAGTGAAAAAGTGCCCTGGAAAAGAAACTTGCAGTGCAAACTGGACTTGCCTTTAGTAAATAACACCCATTGCCCCCCAAATCCTTTACATTTGACCTACATAATGCATTTTGTTTTTTAAATAAGGAAGCCACACATTTAGAAAAGTAAAAAAGTTTACTTGCAAAACATTCACAAGTGCGTTTACAAACTTCTTGCCCAAACTGACAACATCTTGGTTATTTACAACATTGTTTACAAACATTCCGCATTTTGTAAAACCAGGCATGGAGCAAAACAGAACCTAGGAACTAGGAAAGTTCAACTTTCTAAAGTGAAGACAAGATCAGACATGACTATATGTTCAAAGTGTGTTTGATCTTGCCTTCATCACATGGGGGGGTCACCCCTGGAAAGTGGAAATTTAGAACATGCACACAATTTGGGTATGAAAATGGTCATTATATGGTAAAACACATGCCTCGAATCTTCAAAAGTGCCATTTTCCATCATGGGGATGAATGGACGTTTTTTGGGGGTGCAACCCCTTCACCACAACCACTTTAGTAGTTCGTAAAGTGGTTGCCCCCCCAAAAAAACGTTGTCATTCATCCACCATGATGGGAGCTAGCACATGTGGACACAATGTGTGCATGTTCCAAATTTAACACAGTTCTTAACTTGCAAATGTGTTCAGAAGCAGCCACAAATGTGTGTTAATTACTTGGTGCGTTTTCAGATTTTTCCTAAAACATCAATGATGTTCTTCAATTTTTGTTGAACATCATTGATGTTTTGCTTTATGTAATCTAGATCTCTATTGCAGACCATTATCTCCCCGATGAGTACGTGGGCACTCTCTGTGGTAAAGTGCGATTTTTCTTCCACAACATCCACGTCACCTAAAAACCAAAAACAAAAAAAAATAGGGTCTTGGAAATGAGGCAGCCATACATTGATTAGCTTACCAGTAGCTGTGTTCTCCCACACTCACCTGTTGTGGTAACAAGTTCTCCAATTTCTATGATCTCTCCTTCCTCCTCCTCCTCCTCCTCCTCTGCTTCTGCTCTTTCCCCTTTTTTGGGAGGTGTTGGTTTTGGGGTTTCCTCAGACGTCCCAAGTTTTCGCTCCCCTATGAGAATGTACAAAAGGAAGATTTAGCAACACAATCTATTGAGGGCAGAAATAGGAAATGACAAACATTGCTTGAAAGTGAGGGACAATATTTTTGGGTGTCCAGTTACAAATGACACCAACATGAATGTAGTCACTTTGTAAAGGTCATAAACTTATAGCTTTTTGGTCGACGTTTGGGTGATGGAGACCCCCCTCTAGTATCCACTGGATCACATGTGTGGAAAAGCCTAATAAAAAGGGGGTTTAGGTGTCCCAGCACTAGTGCTCTAGAGTCCAGATGGGTAAACAGCTACTGGGTGACGTCTCCTTTACATTGAATAAATTGGCTGGACAGTCTTGATGACATTTCTAGAGAGAACAAACTTCCTTTCCCCCAAAAAAAAACAACAAACATCGTATTATAAGTGGCCGAACGATCGAGGTTGAGTACGATCGAATGGACACACACACACACACGAACATGACAGTGGCAGAAAGATCGAGGTTGAGTACGATCGAATGCACAGACGAACCTGAAAGTGGCCATTTTGGAATGTACAACTTTGTAAAAATCCAAACACATGGAGCAGTATGCAAGCAAGAAATCAAACACAAAACACAACTACTTACTTTTTTGAAGAACTCGCTTGATCTTTCTGTACTGATCGGGCTCCCTCAGTTTCAGGTCTGACCAGCGTTTCCTCAGTTGCTCCTTGGATCGTTGTACCCCAAAATGATTGTACAGCCTCCTCACAACTTTAGACATGATCTTGGCCTTGCGGACATTGGGGTTGAGGTAAGGCCCATACTTCCCATCATAGTCGCTCCTCTTTAATATGTCCACCATCTCCAACATTTCTCCAAATGACATATTGGAGGCCTTGAATTTCAGGCTCCGGGATCGGGACGTTTCTGCCTCCGGACTTTCCTCGTCCTCCTCCTCGTTGGTGGGATATTTGGGGCGCACCTGCTGTGTCCCCGCCATGTGCTCTCCCCACTGCGCCGTAAAGTGAAGGGGTGGGGAATAGACGAGAAAGATCGTCAGGGGCAGGCGGAGTTTGACGCATGCGCACTGTATATAAAACGTCACACGCCTGTGTCGTAGCCACGATCTGGGAGACGAGGGGAGAGAAAGCTCACGCACGAGACGATCGCTATAACGAAGGTACAATTTGACGTTGGTACATAACTAGCCTAGACTGATTAGACCTTGAGGCTTCTTTATGGAGAAGATTAGGAGACTTTGGACTGACATTATTTATAGTGTTTTGTGTGGTGTTGTGTCTTGCAGAGATTATGGACGGCTTCAACGATGTGAGTTTTCTCCCCCTCTTCATTGATAAATACAGGGAAATGCCCCTATTATGGCAGGCAAAACAACGCGACTATAGCAACAGACCAAAGAGGTACGCAGCCATGCAGAAACTTTTGGCATTTGTAAAGCCAACGTTCCCCACGGCAACTGTTCGTAAGTTAAGAGTAAAAATTGCTAACCTGAGGACTACCTATTTCCGGGAGCGCAATAAGGTCCGGAAGTCCCAAGCATCTGGAGCTGGAGCAGATCAGGTCTATGCCCCCACGCTCTGGTACTATGAGAGTCTCCACTTTCTCAAAGACCAGGCTAATGTCAGGAAGTCACTCTCGACTCTTCCTTGCACGCGTCCTTCCGCGTACGCCACCCCTGATGAGGCTTCCGAGGACCAACCTGGGCCTTCCAGTATGGAAGATGTGCAGGAGCCCAGCTTGAGCCAGGTATAGTAGTTTTGTTACCATTTTTGGGAATAATGAATGATGTTCAGTTAATTCAGGATCCCCAATTGCTTAGTTCCTAACGTGATTGACATATCAACTGACAGTAGTGTTGGAGACATTTTTGGGAAGAATCTAAACTGCTGGGCTGAGAATTGTATGGTTTTCTATTTGTAAACATTTTGCAACAGTCACTAGATGAGAATTGTGTGTGTTTTATGAACAAATAACTGAAACTATGTCCCTTTTTCATACACAGGAAGACCTCAGCCAGGAGGTGGCTGTGGAATGTGGCAGTCAGGAGGAGGCAGGGGTTAGTGGCAGCCAAGAGGTGGGTAGTGGCAGCCAACAGGGGGGTAGGCGTAGGAGCCTGACTGTCTCCCAAGTCTCTCCCCTCCGCCTTCCCTACAGAAGGGCGAAAAGGATGGGGGAGGTGGGAGAGTCAGCGCTCCAGATGATCCGAGATGCTTCAGCCTCCCTATATGCCACACCCACCTACGAGGAGGCCTTTGCCTCCTTGGTTGCCAATAAAATGACGAGTATGGAGGCGGGGCAACGCAGCATGTGTGAGGATGTCATCCTCAAAATCCTAAATGAGGGGATGGCTGGGGAGATGACTCCCCTCATACATGTTTGCGAAAGTCACCTTGCTCCGCCTCCTCCTCCTTCTGCCACCCCACCAGCACCACAGCGTGGAAAGAAGCGTACAAGGAAGACAAGAGAGTGACGACCTGGATTCAGTCTGGTCTGAGAGAAGATGGAGCCTCTCGTAGTACCAGAGCCTGGGGACCTAGATGGCATCTGCTGCAGTTCCGGATGTTTTGGACTTCAGGACCAGATTGCACTCCCTTATTATTTAGATAGGTACTCCTCAGGCCCCCAATTTTCTAAGCTTGAAAAATGATGGTTGCCGTGGGGGGCCAAGGCTTTGCAAATTCCCCAAGTTTCACCATGGCTGCGTTCCTCTTTGGTTTGTTGCTGAGACCTAAATAAAGTTTTTTTTGATTTGAAATAATCATTGCCTATTGTGTTTTACTTTTCTACAATGACAGTTTTTCTTTGAGTAGGCAGGTACATTTCACAAATAATAAAGTATAATTAACAAGGGGCACCAACAACCAACAAACTCCTAGTAAATTTAAGCAACAAATACTAATGTTAATAATGTGGTTTTGCTAAGTTGAGACACAACCCCCCTCCCAAAAAAAAAAAAAAAAAAAAAATCTCCTTCAAATATGTATTCCCAAAAAAAAAAAAAAAAAAAAAAAAAAAACATCCGAAAAATATAACAAAGATTCTTTTACGATCTGAGTAAAAGTAAACATGTAGTGTATAAATCCTGAAAAGTAATAAAGAACTAAGTTTGTGAGAAGTGCGGGTGAATAGGAGCAGCTAAAACATGTCATTCTTCTTGCATTGTAAAGAAAAAGAGAATGCGCTGCATTAAAGACATTTTAACATTGCAGCGTGACGAATGTGCTGCGTCGATTAGGAAAGGTAGTTTTACCTGACCGAGCGCTTCCGTCACAGAATTTCTTCTGAGCATGCGTAGCACTTTGTCCGCCGGACAACGCTACACACGATCGGATTTGGTGTGATCGGACCGTGTTGTCAAAAAATCTATCCAGCAGGAGATAGGACTTTGTCCGTCGGACAATCCGACGTACACTGTCCGATGGTGCATACACACGGTCGGATTTTTCAACAACATTGTCCGATCGGACAGAATCCATGCGATAATCCGACCGTGTGTATGGGGCTTTAGACGTGTGCATTTAGTTTTGTTCTGAATTAATATTCAGACACATTTTTTGTTATTCAGAAATTCGGATACTGTATATCCGAATACTCGATTTACAATATAAACAATAAAGAAGTGTAGCAAACACCGCGCTAATAAGTGCAGAAATTGTTAATATGCCCCAACAAAGCAAATATTGGGGCTAAAAATATAAATCAAAGTGTACATAGATAGCAGCAGCAAAAAAATGTGGATACACACATAAACACGATAAAACAATAAATAAAGCCGCGCTAATTGAACAAATAGGTAATTGGTGACCTATACCTTAGTGTAAAAAGTCTTCAAACAACAATGTAATAAATGCAGAGGCAGAAAAGACAAATTATATATCAAACAATAAATATGCACAAAAATAGTATCTAAACAATAAAGTCCAGAAACATAAAAAATTAGTGAAAAAATGATAAAAATAAAAATAAAAAATGTATAATAGTGAGTGGAAAAATAGTTCATAAATGTGACACTGTGAACTCAAACTTCAGGTGCAGTAAAAACGAAAACACCGTGATCCACCACCAGTACAAAGTTGCGCTTACCAGAAGCAAGCTTTAAACACGCCTCCTGGGGGAGGAAGTGCAGAACTAAAAAGAAAAAGATCCTAGATGGTAGCGGGATTTTCAATTTAAGTTCTGTTACCTTAAATGATTCTGAAAAAATGGTTTTAAACAAAGGTTTGAAATTCGCGCCCCCCCGGGGGCTTAACAAATTTCAAACATATATGGATGTACATAAGTTTATTCGTAAAGTCAGCATTAAACGACACATGGCTATTAACCCGATCAGTGTTAATGGGACTATGACCACTGGCTTCCAACATTCGGGGCTTTCAAACGCCTCACTTTTTAATCCTCCGGGTGCCATGGCACCAGCCATAAAAGTCTTTAGAGACTTGGTGTTGTCTGATTTAGACCAAATACCGATTAAGAGGGTTAAGACCGATAAGGAGCTTGTTAATGGTATAAATTCTTTATGTCAAAATAAAAAAAAAAATTTAATAATTAGGCCTGCAGACAAGGGTGGTGGAATCATCATCCTTGACAAGAAAGATTATTTAGAGGAAATGCATAGGATACTGGGCGATTCTGAAACATACACACCCCTTCGGTGTGACCCCAAGTCACAATATCTATCAGAATTAAGGTTGCTGGTTCAGAATGGGTTGGAATGCGGGATTTTAAATAAAAAGGAGTCACTGTATTTAGTCCCCAGATCTCCCCGCACACCCACCATATATTATTTGCCCAAGATTCATAAACATCCTACCTGCCCCCCGGGACGCCCTATAGTCAGTGGCATTGACTCTGTCACGTCCCGGGTGGGCAGGTACATTGATTATTTTCTACAGCCCCTTGTTAAAAATATGCCATCCTATATTAAAGATTCTCGCTCTGTTATCAACCTATTGGGTACAATCTCTCCTGTATCCGGCCTATGGTTGGTAACAGCAGACGTCACCTCACTATATACGGTCATACCTCATCATTTGGGTATATTAGCAGTAGAATATTTTCTCAGGCGTGACTCCGGTTTATTTGATGAACAGATATTTTTCATCTTACAATTACTTAAATTTGCTGCGTCCAGCAGCTATTTTTGGTTTGGGGGTACCTTTTATCGACAAAACCGTGGAGTTGCTATGGGGGCAAAATATGCCCCTAGCTTAGCAAATCTCTTCATGGCCCTATGGGAGGAGGATGTCGTCTATGCCCGAGATAGACCACAGGTGGTTCTATGGGCAAGGTACATAGACGACATCCTCCTCCTGTGGGATGGCAGCAAGGTAGATCTAGATATCTTCCTTGCTGAGTTAAATGCTAACCAGAGGGGAATTGCCCTCAACTATGAGGCCAGCCAAAGTTCCATCAACTTCTTGGATCTGGTAATAAGGGTTAACAGTGGTGCAATTACTACTGCAACCCACTTTAAGGATACTGACCGCAACTCATACATTCCCTTAGGAAGTTGCCATCACGAGTCTTGGCTCAAGTCTGTACCCAAGAGTCAATACCTGAGACTAAAAAGGAACTGTTCAGATCCTACTGAATTTTCTTCTCAGGCGGAGATTCTCACCAAGCGGTTCCTAGAGAAGGGCTATAACATCTCCTCCCTTATGGCTGTACTTCATGAGGTGTCTAGCATTGATAGAGCAGACCTACTCAAAGAGAAGCCTACTAAAGATAGGGGTTTGGCTATGGTCCCTTTTATCACTTCCTATTCTATTCAACATAGGAACATAGGTAAAATGATTAAAAAACACTGGCACATCCTTACCAGTGACACTACCCTCAATACAGTCCTTCCACAAACACCCCAGATAGTGTTTAAGGGAGTCCCTTCTCTGAAAGACAGAATAGCACCTAATGTCTTAGACCCGCCCACTGCTAAAACTTGTTTCTTTGATAACCTCACTGGTTTTTACCAATGTAGGAAATGTAGGATCTGCTCTCTTAGTGGCTGTAGCCATAGGAGGACACATAGGTTTACCTCTACGAGTACGGGCACAGAATTTGAAATTAAACCTTTCATCACCTGTGCCACCGAGAGGGTGGTTTATCTACTCCAGTGCCCATGTGGGCTCCAATATGTCGGTAGGACAAAGCGCCCCCTGAAGGTGAGGTTGAACGAACATGTCACCAATATCCTGGGAGGGTTCCCTAAACATCCAGTTTCCCGACATTATTTGGAGGCCCACATGAAGAACCCCTCTAAGACGATCTTTCTGGGAATCGACAAATATACGGCACCTTGGAGAGGGGGTTCTCTTGTGCGTGGCATCTCCAGATTAGAGATGTCATGGATACACAAGATTAAAAGCTACACCCCTTTTGAGTTAAACGTTGACATTGATGTCAACGCTTTCATCGACAATTCCTGATTCTCCTAATCACTTTTGAATACTTGGATGGCTACCATGGGGGTTTAATTGCTACACTGTCCTTACGATGTAATTCTATGATTAATACATTTGGTTGCACAGCGTACATATTGTGATGTATAATAATGAGAGGTGAGAAACATCAATGGCCATTTTTTGATCTTTTTGACCTCTATTGATTTTTTGCTTTTGTCACCTAATTATGATGTAAAGAAAGAAAGTTTTTTCTTTGAGGATCTTTTTCTTCTTTCTTTCTGTAATTTGTGCCTCTTATGCCTCTTTTGGTGACAAATATACGCATAACATATTGATTACATTAAATCTCTTAATATGTTTATTAGTTAATCTTTAGCGTATCAGCTGAGATATATACATATTTTTATTGGGCTATTGGTCACCGTCAAAGCTCCATTTCATGGGGTTAGCCGGGGTAATTTCCCACTTGTGGTGTATCACACGGTCAGTTTATCTAGCTGTGATCTGATACTTGTCCTCAAGATGGGGTTAGCCGTGGTAATTTTCCACTTGTGGCATATCACACGGTTTGGTTCATCTAGCTGTGGTTTGATATTTGTCCACAAGATGGGGCCCCTTTTTTCAGATAATTTTCAGTTTTTTAGTTTTTTATATATTTTTTTATATATTTCTCATATACATTGATACAGGCCACTTTTTGCCTTGAGCTTAATTCATAGTTTCCATTTTGACCTGTACAAGTATACATTCAATTTGGCTTTTTCATATGCTGCTCAAGTTGAAAAATACACATGGATAAGGCTATCATTCTCAGTCTTTCCTATGAGAGGGTTAAAATCATGGTCAGTTTGGTTTTTCCCGCCATTGATGGTTCTCACCGGGGTGTGTTTGCCTGTATCTATAAAGTTGCGATGATTCAGTGCGTCGCCCGTTCCCCAGAAGACGACGATTGGTCGAAACGGACGTAGGGAGGCTGACGCACTGACGTCATCGCGTTCCGCGTTGTGAGCGGGTGTATTGCAAGCCGGCCGGCGATTTTATTTGTCCTGCTTATATACTTTTCTTTTGATGTAAGTAGGATTGCTTTTCTTTTAAATAAACGTAATTTTTGGTATCACACTATGGGAGCATCCCCTTTTCTTCCTATATTTCATATGGGCTGTTGAATGGTTCTGGGATCGATGCTTTTGCTTGGAGAGTGTGTCCATTCCTGATTGATCCAAGTGATAAACAACATTGGAATTTCTACCCCTGGTTTAACCTGTCCGAGGAGATCCAGATTGTTGCTGATGCCTGATGGTCCATTTCTGTCCCGGTGTACTACACACTACAGGCGTGTTTAAAGCTTGCTTCTGGTAAGCGCAACTTTATACTGGTGGTGGATCACGGTGTTTTCGTTTTTACTGCACCTGAAGTTTGAGTTCACAGTGTCACATTTATGAACTATTTTTCCACTCACTATTATACATTTTTTATTTTTATTTTTATCATTTTTTCACTAATTTTTTATGTTTCTGGACTTTATTGTTTAGATACTATTTTTGTGCATATTTATTGTTTGATATATAATTTGTCTTTTCTGCCTCTGCATTTATTACATTGTTGTTTGAAGACTTTTTACACTAAGGTATAGGTCACCAATTACCTATTTGTTCAATTAGCGCGGCTTTATTTATTGTTTTACAATATAAACAAATCTTACTGAATGCTCCGACTAACTAAACAAAATTTGTCCGAATTTAGGAAAAACTGACTGAAATTCAAATAGAATTTTACATCAAACTCCAGTCGAATTCTAACTGTATACATATTGCTGATATCAAAGACTGTGTGTGTTATTAGAGTACCATTTCGAAATAATGTTGTTTTTTTTTTAAGCCAAAGGTGATTTAAAGAGTCATTGTAATCATTTGATGAAGAATTTTCTTTTGTTTGCTTACTTTACCACATTGGAATCGAGAAAAAAAACACGTTTTTGATTCAACCGATTCAAAATTTATCGATTCGAACGCTTTGAATTGAAAAAAAATGTAAATTCCAAGAAAATTTGAAAAATACATAAAACAAATTCTGAATACGAATCCCATATACGAATTGAACGAATCAACTAAATTTAACAAAACTAAATAACTAGATTAACTAATCAAAATTAAACAAAACATCATCATGTACTTGCCTAATAAACCTCCAGACAGAGGTGGTTCTACTGGATAGATTACACATACAAAATGGGATATAAAGCCCATTAAATCTCACCACAGGGTTAAGGTAATACAGTGGCACTGCCTTTCTGGATTGAATTAAGACAACCAAATCTTTTCCCTAACCATTTCCCTATTTTTCCCCCAACCTCCTTTCCCATATTATCTCCCTCTTTTCCCTACTCCCACTCCCCTTTTGAATATTCCATTTCTGTTTTTGGTTATTTCAACCTTTGCTCATGTGGAAGACTGTGGTGTTTTTTTGATTTTGTTGTTCTGTTATAATTTTCTACACTTTACCTATTACTTTCTACTATATTACTGAACGCAATCAAGGTTTTGGAGAGATCAGAAATTGTACTTTTGGAAACGATAAATAATCTTCTCTAACCATGTTTAAATAAAGGATTTTTGTAAAAAATACCTATGTCTCCATAGGATTGAAAATTTGAAGGTTGTATAAACTCATTTACTTTGTTGGCCCCTCATGGAATTGGGACTGATTCCTCATTTTAGGAAGAGATTTTTCACTTACAAGGCAGCCAGCATCACTTTCTTTCTTTCTTTTTCTTTCTTTCTTTAGGCTATTTTTGGGAAAAGGGGGGGGGGGTAGAGCATGTTCAAAGCTCATCCAGCTTTTCAAGTGCTTCTCTCACTAGATTTAAGTTTCAGCAAGACATAGAACAAGACAGTAGGCCTAAACCAATATGTGTTATTAGTGGCTAATAATGGTGGCCACACAAAATATTGACACTTTGGGCCCAATTTGGACATTTTCACTTAGGGGTGTACTCACTGTTGTTGGCAGCAGTTTAGACATTAATGTCTTCCGGTCCGCGTTGTTTACTTCCGGTTTGCATACCCACTCGTTACGTCACGTTACGCACCTCATGACTTCTTCAGGGAACCGGATTGGATGATACATCCATCCATTTATATTCAATAGACAGGAAGTGTATAGCGAACGGCAGTGCATCACCAAAGATAGCAATTCTGGTCTATTGAATATAAATGGATGGATGTATCATCCAATCCGGTTCCCTGAAGAAACGTAACGCGTGGGTACGCAAACCGGAAGTAAACAACGCGGACCGGAAGTAGGTGCCGCGGACCGGAAATAGAGTAAGAAGGACCTGCAAAACGCTGTTGTCCTCAGTATACTTAGCGGTGTACTGTATTTGGCCTAATTTTAACTTTATTTATGTAAGCAGCCCATTTGTTTTCATTAAAGTCTCTTTATATATTGGGTAATACACTATTTTGAGCCCCATTCCTTTACATATGTATACCAATATGGAACATGGATGGTCAGCAACACAGTACCCTTAAAGAACCTGGCTATAAGGGAGAACAGAATACCAAATACCACTGAAGCGCTACTAACATACCCATAAGGTAAGAGCTCTGTGAGCACGTTTTTGGATTCATAACTCACTGTTCATTGGAGGAACCCTGCAAGCACTAAGGCTCCTGACTGATTTGGCTAAAACACCATGTCTGACTAAAGGAATTGAGCACATCTATGCACTTTATTGAAGTGAACTATAGAAACTGTGCATTTGCACACCACACTGGACATTGCAGCATACGGCATCAGTCTGTATGTAACTGATACACTGGACAAATTTTTTCTGTTACATTGTCTAATGTAATTTAACATTATTTATACAAGTTCACATCGTCCTAATAGCACTTCAGAGATTTTATTTATTTATGATATGCGCAGAGTCATGTACACCTGAGTACACGCCCAATATATATATATTTTAGCAGAGAATCTAGAAAATAAAATGGCATTTGTTGAAATATTTTATTTCACACGGTATTTGTGCAGCAGTGTTTTAAACGCAACATTTTGGGAAAAAAATAAATTTCATGAATTAAAAAAAAACGAAAAAGTAAAGTTAGCCCAATTTTTTTGTATAATGTGAAAGATGATGTTACGTCGAGTAAATGGATACCAAACATGTCATGCTTTATAATTGCACGCACTCGTGGAATGGCGACAAAATACGGTACCCAAAAATCTCCATAGGCGACGCTTTAATTTTTTTTTTACGGTTACCAGGTTAGAGTTACAGAGGCAGTCTAGTGCTAGAATTATTGCTCTCACTCTGACGATCGCTGCGATACATCACATGTGTGATTTGAACACCGTTTACATATGCGGGCGCGACTTCCGTATGCATTTTCTTTGGTGCGCGAGCTCGCAGGGACGGGGGCGCTTTAACATTTTTTTTTCAGATTTATTTTATTTATTTTTACATTAATAAATTGGGTTTAAAAAAAGCTCTTAGCCACATCGGTTGTTATGCCTGGAAAGCTGATCGCTCGCTCTAAAAAATGATACCAGGATGATGCCTGCAGCTGAGGGCATCATCCCGGTATAACCTCCGAAAGCCGAGTACGCACATCTGCGTACGCTCGGCGGGAAGGGGATAATATATATTTGTTTTGCTCAACAGGCTTTATAGGTCCCAGCTCACATGAACTGCAAAATGAAATATCGCACTCAACCCTCAAAAAAAGGGGCTGATCCTGAGTCCATGTATAGTAGATCACTACCATTATGCCTCGTACATAGGTTACGATTATTGTACGACGTATCGTTCACTGTCTATGGGGTGGCTGTCTCATCCATTTAGAAATCAGCATGTATTGTTTGCATGGGTTCTGTGGCTGATCGAGGTGGTAACTAGACCCACCTGGTGCCTTGTCTGCACCTTGATTAGCCTAGGGGGCTGGCATGTTTTCGATTTTAGAGTAAGTGGTGGCATACACTCTGCCACCGATTCGTATCGGATCAATTTCATACATCTTACTACCGTTTCGTATCGGTTTTACGTCATACATTTTTCAACCGATTCGTACCGGAGTCATCTCCCTTTGCAACCGGTTCATATTCATACTTCCAGGCTTCGATTTTTTTTTTTTTCATTCGTAGTTTTCAATTGTCGCAGGTAGGATTCGTATGTCATTTCTTCTTTTCTCGTGCAGTCTGTGTTTTGTTAGGTACCCCGAGGCCCCGACGGAACTTCACAAGTTTCCTTGTCTTATTTAGCCTTGTGCAAACCACAAACACGTGACTCAGTTTGTTGAGCACAAACCCAGAGCCGATTCAAATCGGTTACAAACGTACATTTTTTGTTCTTCCTTGTTACACGCTACGCAGTCGGTTCATTTCATTTAAACACTGTCTATCATTTCAGTCCAGTTGCTTCAGCGACTCACCGATTCATGTTGGCATATTTTCAGTCATTTCATCTCATTTGTTTTCATGCTCCACAGTCTGGTTTCCTGTCAGTCACAATTGCAGCACAACGATTCGTGCCTCTGTCATGGCAATCATTCCATTTGTTACATTTCGTATACCCTACACTTCAATCCGAATCCAGTCGCATCAGCAGCACACCGATTTGTGTCGGCTCATTGTCAGTCATTTCATCTCATTTCATTCCTTGCTCCACATTCCGGATCGCTGTCAGTCGCAATTGATCCTGAGTCTGATTCCTTGTCAGTCGCAATTGCGGCGCACCGATTGCACCACTGTCACTTCAATCATTTCAATCATCTCCCCTAGATGCGGCACTCGATTTGTGTCGGTTCATGTCGATCATTTTGTTAATTTCATTTTTGGGCATTTCAGTTGCAACCATGGCACATCGACTCTCACATTGCTTTCAGGTCAGCTGTTTTAATTCATTTTATGAAATTTTGTATTTGCGACTATACGGTTCGAAGCCAGTCGCTGCAGCAGTACACCGGTACTCATCAGTTATGGTAAAACATTATAAATCTCATTCATACACAGTCACAATAGCGGCGCTAGGACTGTACTATCATTTCAGTTCCTACACTTAGTCCGATTCGAGTCTAGTCACACGTTGCGGCTCTGATTCACATCGATCATCACTGCATAGGTTCGTTCATTTCATTTCATACACTCTTCAGCCCGATTTGAGTTTTGGTCAAGTCAGACACTCTAATGCCCCGTACACACAGTTGGAATTTCCGACGGAAAATGTCCTATCAGACCATGTTGTCGGAAAATCTGACCATGTGTGGGCGCCATCAGACTTTTTCCGTTGGAAAAAATTTGAGATCCTGCTCTTAAATTTTCCGACAACAAATTCCAAACTGACTTTTTCCGATCGTGTGTAGCGAATTCCGACGGACAAAGTGCCACGCATGCTCAGATCAAATTACAAGACCAAAGCTATTGGCTACTAGCCTCTACGTTGTTCCGTCGTACGCAACGAACGTCACCACGTTCAGAATGATCAGATTTTCCGACAACTTTGTCTGACCGTGTGTATGCAACACCAGTGTCGGACAAAAACCGGCAGAAAAAATCAGACGGATTATGTGGTCAGAATTTCCGACCGCGTGTATGGGGCATTAGTTACGGTCGCTGTCATTCGTGATCACAACCCCTCCCTAAATACTCCAGTTTCCGCTACCCTCATGGTTCACCTTCTGATAAAGTTTTCTTCAAAGTCATTGCAAGCATATCTCAAATGGCATGATCCGGCCACTTATCATCTCCAATATCATATAATTGAGCCAATCACCATTGTCCATCTGTCATTTCTCCTTTAGGTCAGTCGAGTTCAGGTAGTTCCCTTCTGCACCAGGTTGGATACGGTGGTGGACCTAGGCTATAAATACGAGGGGATTTCATTTTATAACTATCACTGTTCATTCTCAGCCAAAGCGGCAGCCAGGCTCACGCAGTTCCAAGCTGGTGCGTACTGGATCCTCATCGACACACAGTTGTTCTGCTGCCACTTTGTCAGCCTACGCTCCCCACTCTGCAGGAATCTCCAGTCAGCTTACCCGTGCACAGGGGTATACTAAGAAACAGCTTCAATCCCTGTTAGGGATGCTACAACTTTGCAATGAGGATTATTCTCCAGAGGCGATCTTTCATTTCGTGCCTCTTGGTCTTCCTCTCTCAGGTACAGGGCCCCGATCAAAGTCTTAGACTAGACACAGCAGCAGTAGCAGATCTGACTACATGGGATGAGTTCCTTATTAGTTCATGTTCATCCCGTCAGTATCAGCTCTATCAGCACTTCAGGTAGTAACGGATGCCGCAACCTCCACAGGTTTCGCTGCAATTTTTGGTCTCCAGAGATCTTCCTAAACCACGGTTTTATCCAGTCTTCCTCACTTTCGAACTGTACCCGATCATGGCAACCGCTCAGGTCTGGGGCCATACCGGAGGACAAACGGTGGCCCTTGCCACAGACAACCAGTCCATAGCCTATATCATTAACAAGGGCAGGTCCGAGTCACTCCCCATTATGTCCTTCCTACGCAGGCTGGGGCAGTTGTCTCTGCAGTATCAGTTCAATGTTCACTGTACGTACATTCCGGGCAATTGTAACATTGCAGCAGATGCACTGTCCCGATTAACTTCATTTCATTCTTCCAGCAGAAACCTGGAGCCAATCCAACATCATCTCCTATCCCACCTTAGTCTTAGCTGACATTGGATTAAGCTACACCTTCACAGCGTGACCCAGCTCATCAATCAGTCTTTATCCCGCAACACACTGAAGGCCTACCACACCGCTTGGAACACCTTCAGCAAGTTTCTGGCATCCTGCCAGAAACAGCAGACATTTAGCACGTACTAGCCTTCATATCATTTACCACATACAACTGGCTCTATCACATAACACCATCAGGCTATACTTAGCCAGCATCCAAAACTTCCTGGCCTTACAAGATCCCGCAAAACCACCCTTGTTCGCAGCCCATAGGATTACAGACATCCTGCGTGGCATTCAGAAACAACAGCCCGTAACCAACTCCAAATGCTTGCCCATCACTAGTACCATCTTCAGAGACATGTCGACTATCCTCTCTTGTTCCTCATTTGGGTTTCTTCTGAGCTTGGTCATTCAAGCTGCCATCTACCTGACCTTCTACGTCTTTTTGCGGCCTAGCGAATTTACCTGTGATGGCCCTGCCGGCCAGGTACTGTGTAAGACATCAACTGGCTCAGGCCCAAGGTCACTTCATTCTTCACCTCGCAGAATCCTAAAACCCAGCAATCCGGCCCCAGGGTCGACATCCAACATTTCCAGACCAACAACATGTGGTTCCCAGTAGCGATACTCGACCGCCTACAGTCGCTCCACCCAGCCAGTTGAATTCTAGTCCCCTGCTTCCTTTTCCGACCAACTCCTTGAATTACAGTCAGTTCATAAAGCACGTCAGGATCCTCCTGCCTAACCTAGGCCTCGACCCCAGCCGGTACTCTGGACACTCCTTCCAAACCGGAGTAGCCTCAGCCGCCTCTCAGCACGGGGCTCCAGACCATGTCATCAAGAGGTAAGGCGGGTGAAAATCCACCTACTTCGCCTGTTACATTCCGAACCCTCAGGCAGAAATGTTGCAAGCATTTACCAAACTTGCTCAGTAAATAAATAGCTTCAACCCTACCTGAACTTTTTTTCCCCCTTTTTTTGTATATCTGCCAGCAGACCAGGGCACACTTCAGGTCTATGTGAGTCTTGTGGAGTGTTTATGTGGTTCATATCCATCTTGGTTGAAGGGCTTCGACCATAAATAAGAAGGCCAGTCTGGTGGCCTGAATTTCTGGGAGGAGTCCGGGCGGTATTAAAGCAGCCCACTCATCTGTGGTCTTTGTCGTTTCCTGTGCGCGATACCCTCCCTCCCATTCCCCCTTTCAAGGCCTTTCTCAGCACATTTCTTTCCACAAGCATTTATTACTTATCTTGGGTATGCACCCTTTTTTGGTATACTGGCCAGCAGACCAGGGCACACTTCAGGTCTATGTTATGTTGTGAGTCTTGTGGCATGTTTATGTGGTTCATATCCATCTCAGCTGAAGGGCTTCGACCATAAAAAAAAAAAAAAAAAATATATATATATATATATATATATATATGTATATAAAACAACTTATCTTAAATAGCAGATAAATGGATTTCATAAAGAAGACAGTTACATATGTATGATCACATTCTATATTTAGGCATGATGCAAAGCTGCTGACAAACAGCATCGGTGAATATTATATTATTAAAACCCTTTCATTAAATTTATTTTCTGAATGGCAGGGAATATGATTTCAATTTAATTTAAAGTGTCTCCCTACTGTGTGGTATTTTGCTGAGGAAGCTATTTTTTTCCTCCTGCCTGTATTAAATTGCTGTAGTGCTTTCAAGTAAATAAGAAAGAAATAATTAAGGGAAGAGAGCTTTAAAACTTACCTTCAATGAACACAAACATGATAATGCTCTCATAATACTATTAATCACTTTAGGGATCTCTCAGTGTGTTGAAGCTGCTTTTATTAAATCATGCCATCATTGCCTGTGACAGTAATATCCTCTCAGTTTTCTATTATAGATTTAAAGTAATTGTATTGATTTTGCAAAAAGTGTTTTTTAGGTAGTAATAACATTTAATGGGCCATAGTCAAAACATAGGCAGTTTTCAGTGGAGCATTTCAAATGTAGTGATAATATAACAGATAGAGGTGATAAGATGTATAATCTGATATACCTCATTGTGTAAGTTTGCTAATTTTAAAGGCATGCATGTTATTGTCATAAAAAGTTTTTGTATCAATGCAAAAAGAAGTTTTAAAAACGTCCGTTTTTTCATGTATAATAAAAGTGTAATATTCCTTTAAATACATTTAGACATGATTGTACTATAAGTGGGAATTTAAAATCACTCGCGGCTAAATTAAATTAATACGTTTTTAAATACATTTAGACATGATCTGTACTATAAGTGGGAATTATATGTTAAATTGATGAGAAAAAGAAAACACCCCACACTCCGCCCCCCCCTGTGTGAAATGGTAAGGGGGGTACAATGTACCCCTACCATTTCACCAAAACAGGTGGCAAAAATTGTAAAAATTACAGGAGACGGTCTTTGACAATTCCTTTATTATAATCTTCTTTCTTCTTTCTTCATCCTTCGGTTTCTTCATCTTCTCCTTCCATCTTCTTCTTCCATTTTCTTCTTCCTCCGATCCGCTTCTTCTTGCGCTGGTCTTCTCGTCCTTCTCGTCCGCATCTTCTTCAGTCAGCGTCGGTGTCTTCTTGGGCCGATCCGCGCAATGGGAGGCTCCCGCTGTGTGTGACAGGTCTTTTAAAACGGAGGGCACCTGGTGACCCCGCCCCCCCTCTGACGTCATGGGGAAAGCATCATGGAATTCCCCATGACATCCCCGTGCGTCAGAGGGGGCGGGGTCACCAGGTGCCCTCCATTATAAAAGACCTGTCAGAGGGCTGGTATGGATTTTATTTTTTTTGCCTCGTTCCCCCCCTCTTTTCCTGCGGTCTGGTATGTTGGGGGGCCATTTTTTTTTTTTTTTGGGGTTCCCCTTAATATCCATTGATTTTGGGGGGACCCCACGCTTTTTTTGGCTAGGGTTCCCCTTACAGGCCACCTATAGACCCCCCCAAGGGTCTGGTATGGATTTTGAGGGGACCCTACGCCATTTTTAGTTTTTTTTGGGCTGGGGGCCCCAATTTGGTCTTTAACCACTTCACCCCAGGAAGGTTTTACCCCCTTCATAATGATGAAAGTGATCCGCGCAGACTTCTAATGCTGCGTACACATGACCATTTTTTCTGTCGGAATAAACTCTGACGTTTTTTCCAACAGCGTTCTGACGGAATTCCGATGGAGTTCCGCTGAAACTGACTTGCCTACACACGATCACACCAAAGTCCGACCATCTAGAACGCTGGGACATACAACACGTACGACGGGACTAGAAAAAGAAAGTTCAATAGCCAGTAGCCAATAGCTGCTGTCTCGTACTTGCTTCAGAGCGTGCATCGTTTTTGGTCTGTCGGAACAGCATACAGACGAGCAGTTTTCCCGATAGGAATTGATTCCATCGGAAATATTTAAAACATGTTGTATTTCTAGGACCGTCAGAATTTTCCAAAAAAAAAAGTCCGATGAGGCCCACACGATCAGAATATCCGATGAAAAGATTCCGTTGGACTTTTTCTGGCGGAAATTCCGACCGCGTGCACGCAGCATTACACATTAATGTTATAGAAAAATAATCCCAAATAGTGTGAAAAAGTAAACACAATAGCTGAAATCCAAAATAAAATGTGTATACATCAAAGTTCATCAAAGTGATAGATTAGTGACAATAATCATGAGTGTCCATAATCCTGGTGAATCTTCTAAATAAACAGTTGTGTTGTGAAATTGATATTAATCTTCGTGACTAACTAGTCACGTAATGCTCCCAGAGCGTTATCTTTGTCATGTTTCAGTAAGCCTATCCCCCTACAGTTAGAACACGCTGAGGGAACACACTTAACCCCTTGATAGCCCCCAAGTGTTAACCCCTTCCCTGACAGTGTAATTTTTACATAGATCAGTGCATTTTTATAGCACTGATCAATGTAATATTGTCACTAGTACCACAAAAAGTGTAATTTTGTGCAGATTTGTCCGCCACAATTTTGCATTCCCGCAAAAAATTGCAGATCACCACCATTACCAGTAAAAGCAGTTAAATAAATAAAAGACCCTAAATCTATTTCGTAGTTTGTAGACACGATAACTTTTGCTCAAACCAATCAACATAGGCAAACCAATCAATATACGCCTATTGTGATTTGTTTTTTTACCAAAAAATATGTAGAAGAATATATATCGGCCTAAACTGATAACTAAATTAGTTTTTTTATATATTTTTTGGGATATGTATTATAGCAGAAAGTAAAAAAAAAATGTTTTATTTTTTTTTAAAATGTACGCTCTGTTTTTGTTTATAGCGCAAAAAAAAAAAAGAAAAAACGCAGATGTGATCAAATACCACCAAAGAAAGCTCTATTTGTGGGAAAAAAAGGACGTCAAATTTGATTGCGTATAGCATCCAACGGCCACGCAATTTTCAGTTAAAACGACGAAGTGCCGTGTCGCAAAAAATGCTCTGATCATTAAGGGGGCAAAGCCTTCCAGGGCTTAAGTGGTTAACTGACATTTGCATGCTCGTGTGACGCTGTACCCAAATAAAATTGATGTTCTTGATGTTGATGTTCCTGTTTCCTAGGGGTGCTTACTAACTGTGTGGGGATTGCTCTGACTGGGAGAACACAGAGATCCGTGTTCCTGCTTATTAGGAACACAAGATCTCTATGTTCTCCCCTGTCATAACGGTGATTTGTCTTGTTTACATAGATAGATCACCATTCTGCCTCTCTGGGGAACGAGTGCAGGCTGGTGGACATCTTGACCGACAGACTTGCTGATTGGCCCCCGTCTGTCCAGTCAGCGTGCATGCTCCCAGAGACTACTGCATGAAGCGACGTACAGGTTCGCAGTGATTGTGCGGAAGGCGGTCCGGAAGAGGTTAAAAGGGTTGTATAATGGTTTTATACATATTTTCTATATTTATTTATCATGAGCAGCACTAAAAAATACAATTTTAAAAATGTATTTTTTATTTTTTTGTTAAGGTGAGTATGCATTAGTATACATGAATATTTAGCATTTTTATATTCATTTGTCAGGCCAAGATTTAGGCCAGCCATACATGGATCAAATTTCAGCCAGTTCAGCAAGGACCGTTCAAGATTTGATCCAGCTATTGGCAGGCTAATTGTACCCAAGTCAATCCTTCAATCAACTTAAGTAAGACCAGCCAGTCCGATTTTTTACATGTGTTAACTGCCGGCGGCTATAGCTGCTAGCAGTAATTATTGTGTTCTACCGGCCTCTGCATGCCCCCCCTGTCAGCAGAACACAATAGCGCTTCAGGAGGCATTTCCCCATCAACATAGACTGTGTTGATGGGGGAAACTAGTGATTTTCTTTCCTTCTAAAAATGTAATTCATGAATAAGTGTTCAATTGATTTCTCTACATTCATGAAATTCACAGAAACATACAAAATTATAATAATAAGTAAATCATGATGTATTATGACCAATAGTGATACAGGAGAAGGTTGGCCAAAGTACAACTTTCCTAGCTGACATTGGTATTTGCATAATATAGTCCCCCAGATACAAGGTACCAAGCCAAACCTGACAATCACTAAAAATGCATATGCACCTAGAGGTACCTGCTATAAAATTCAGCTGCCCCTTAAAGTGTTACTAATCCCACTACAGTAAAATCAGTCTGTTTATGCAGTAAAGCATGATTTTTATACTCACTGTGGAACCTAAGGGGTTAATCCTCTGCACTGTGTAAAAAGGCTGCTATGTCCTGCCTTCTCTGATCCCCTTTTTTTCCACATTCCCCAAACCATCTCCTGATAGAACAGATCATTGGGCAAGCTGCACATGCTTTGTTTGGTGTGTATTGTTAAAGATTTTTTTTTTTTTTGGAAGAGTGCATGTGATCAGCACAGGGCCAACCAGCACTGTCCAGACAGAGGGTCAGGAGTCATGCAGCCTCATAGGACAGTCAGAGTAGAATTAAGACTCCTCCTACAAGTTTTATTCAGACACTGATAGAAATCACATGACTGCTCTAGTTGCTGATGAGAAAAGGTATTTAGCTGTTTATATTTACTAAAATGATTGCATTTCCATGTTCTGTGTACTGTGGGAGACCAGATATAGTAAATGCAGGGTCCTGGGTTTAGTAACACTTTTAATTATCTGGGAACTCATTACTAATAAACTTCGATGGTAAACAGACCTTTCTGCCTTTTTCCTACATACATTCTTCTATGCAGACCATAGCTTATTCTTCCTCATGCCATTCAATTGCTATAATTTCATCCATTATCAGAAGTATATCAAATGTACACTATTATCATGTTATGAATGTTTCTACAAAAGTAATTCACCAATAAGTGCTCAATTGATTTCTCCACATTTATGAAATTCACGGAAACATACAAAAGAATAATAAGATGTAAATCATGATGTATTATGAAGTTAATGTATATCTTCCATTTTATATATCTGCTGCCTTCATAACCTTTTTTTTTAGCTGTTCAACAAACAAAAAGTTAGAAAAATTAAGAAAACAATTGTCAGTATGCACAGGACATGTCTTCCTCAGCCAGTACACAGAACCATCTCAGCCTGGCATCAGGGGTTTTGACTATGCTTTAGAGCAGGGGTAGGCAAACTTTTGAGCACAGTGTGCCAAAACTTTTTTTCAGATTGAGCGTGCCGATTTTATAACCAAAAAATTTCAAATTTAAAACTCTCAATCACGAAAAGGATTTTTTATAAAGTAAATGCTGTAAACTACTTGAGCAGTAGTGAGAAATTAACATCCTGCACTCACGCCTCAGATCAGCCCCAATTCATGCACCTTCACACCTCAGATCACTGTACCCCTGCTCATCTGCCCCACCACTGTAATCCCCTGCACATCTGCCCCACCACTGTACCACCCTGCTCATCTGCACCACCACTGTACCACCCTGCTCACCTGTCCCACCACTTTACTTCCCTGCACATCTGCTCCACCGCCATATCCCCATGCTCTTCGGTCTCACCGCTGAACCATCTTCTCATCTGTCCCAACACTGAACTTATCTGCTCAATTGCCCCACCACTGTAACCCCCTGCTCTTCTGCCCCATCACTGTAACCCCCTGCTCATGTGTTCCACCAATGTACCTCCTTTCTCCTCTGCACATCTGCCCTAACTCTGTGCCCCCCTGCTCCTCTGCCCCACGGCTGTTACCCCCTGCTAATCTGTCCCACCAATGTACCAAATTTCTCCTCTGCCCCGCCACTGTACCCCCTGTACATCTGCCCCACCCCCTGCTCTTCTGCCCAACCACTGTAACCCCTTACTCATCTGTCCCACCATTGCATCTCCTTTCACATCTGCCCCACCGCTGTACCCTCTGCTCTTCTGTCCCACCGCTGAACCCCCTTCTCATCTGGCCCAACACCGAACGCCCCCGCTCCTGTCCCACCACTGTAACCCTCTGCTCATCTGCCCCATCACTGTACCCCTTGCTTTTCTGTCCCACTGCTGACCCCCTTCTCACCCCTCCCACCACTGTACCTCCTGCTCATCTACCCCACCACTGTACCTCCTTGCACATCTGCTCCACCGCTGTATCCCCATGCTCTTCTGTCTCACTACTGAATCACCTTCTCATCTTTCCTAACACTCAACCCATCTGCTCATCTGCCCCACCACTGTAACCCACTTTCTCATCTGCCCCACCAATGTACCTCCTGCACATCTGTCTCACCTCTGTACCCCCTTCTCTCCTGCCCCACCACTGTAATCCCCTGCTCATCTGTCCCACCAATACACCTCCTTTCATATCTGCCCCACTGCTCTACCCCCTTGCTTTTCTATCCCACCACTGAAAACCCTTCCCATCTGCCCCAATACTGAACCCCCCTGCTCATCTGTCCCACCACTGTAACCCCCCTGCTCTTCTGTCCCACTGTTGAACCCCATTCTCATCTCTTCCACCACTATACCTCCCTGCACATCTGCCCCACTGCTGTACCCTCCTGCTCTTATGTCCCACCTCTGAACCCCTCCTGCTCATTTTCCCTACCGCTGTAACCTCCTGCTCATCTGCTCCACTGCTGTAACCTCCTCTCATCTATGATATGCGTTATATGCAGAGTGGTGAAAGGAAGAAGAGATGAGACACATCTACCTGTCCTGGCACACTCATCCTGCTGATCCACCTCTTGTATCCAGCCCAGTGCTTGTATGTGATGTATAGGATGTATGTGATGTATGTGATGTCACATACAAGCATCTGGAATAGATGTGCAATGATGAGCTCAGGTCAGGGGCATTTTCTGAAAGCAGTGGGCCTGTGTGCAGTTTCATAAGTTGGGCCCCCCGCAGCTGAGAAAAAGTGCACCGCAGAAAAAGTTGGGTGTGGTTTTCATTGCACTGAATACTGGCTGTGGCTTAAAGGAACACAGAGTTCCGGGGTTTAGTAGTAAGTGATGCAAAGTTCCCAGAAGCTCAACAGTAATTCCACAAACTGTCACCTGATTGTGGTTTTCTCAATCACAGTGAAATCCCTTCTTTCTGAGATTGGTAATGGCAACCAAGCGAGTCATCTTCCTCCAGATGGTGGACGGAGCTAGCAGGACTGTGATTGGCTTTACTTGTGGCCAATGACAGTCCTTCTCCTCATGGAAACAGGCACCACCCCCCCAGAAGATCTGCACCCAATCTCTTCCCCATCACAAAAGCAGACGATCACAGCTACAGAAAAGTTAGAGAACCAAACAAGGTTTCCCATATTTTACAATGTGTGGGGGCACAATGCCTCCCCCTTAGTGCAGGTGCGGCGTTAAAGTGCACCAGACATTTTCCTATGCAGAATACAATGATTTCAGAAATGAAAAGCTTGCATATACATGCAGATATTTTCTTAGGTAACACCATATTCCACGGATGTTCACACAGAGCAAGCCAACACAAGGCAAAACTTCAATCTGTCATTAAAAATAAAAATGTAGGTAGACTTCCACTTTAAGGGATCTATATACTAGTGCCTAATACATTCAAAGAGTATTGAAGATAATTTACTTTTAAGTGTAACTATGGCCAAGATAAAAAAAATCACATATAGATACAGCCATTATCATTAACACAGCACTTTTTTTGTTCCTTTGTATTAAACATTTATTGCCTGTTTATCCTTATACTATTATTATTAGTATACATGATTAATATAGCGCCAACAGTTTACGCATCGCTTTACAGTGTTGAGGGGGGACAGCACAATTACAGTACAGTTCAATACAGAAGGGACAGAAGGGCCCTACTCATAGAGCTTACATTCTAAAGGGAGGGGGTGGTGGTACAAAAGGTAATAGCTGCGGGGAATGATTTGATGGGGGTGGCTCAAGTACAGTTCTTAGGTGGTTGTGGGATAGGTTTCCCTATATAAACTAGTGTTCAGGGATTTCCTAAAGGTGGACAGTTTAGGGGCTGATCGGACATACTGGGCAGGGAGTTCCAGAGGATGGGAGAGGCTCTGGAGAAGCTCTGAAGGCGAGCATGGAAGGAGGTAACAAGAGAGCTAGAGAGTATGAGGTCCTGGGAGGAGCCGAGGGGACAATTTGGGTGATATCTGCAGATGAGGTTGGTGATGTAGCTGGGGGTGATGTTGTGGATGGCCTTGTATGTTGTGTTTAGTATTTTGAATTTCATACAGTGGGGTAGGGAAAGCCAGTAAAGGGATTGATTGGCAGAGAGGAGCAGCAGTCACAGATCGGTTAGTAAGGTGTATTAGTCTAGCAGCAGCATTCATAATAAACTGAAGGGGGGATAGCCTGCGTAAGGTTAGACCATTAAGGAGAGAGTTGCAATAGTCGAGGCGGGAAATAACCATGGAGTGAATAAGTCGCTTTGTGGTGTCATTAGTCAGGATGGGTCGAGTTATGTTATTTTTCCCCTTCCTTTAACAGGGTGACAATGCTGTTCTTTCTGCAGTGAATAGAAAAAGGTTTAAGCTATTTGAATACAATGTTATGATGTAACTGCCATGCCAAGTCAGAGGCTACTCACTTTGCAAGGGAATTTTATTGTAGCTTAGTGAACGACGTGAAGCTCTGCTGACTTCCATCATCCAAACAAAAACAAACTGAAAATCTTTTTTTTTTCTTTCACACGATTGGGTATTCTTTGCAAAGTTAATTTTTACCTGTTTCACTAAGCTAAGGGGAAATTTCCTTGCAAAGTGAATAGTCTATTTGCCTTGAGTAATCAACCCAAAAGTACCATATGTTTCTTCTGCCATAATAAAACATCACTGCTTGTGATTTTTTTCTTAGCCAAAATGTTAACTTTATTACTATTGACATGCTGCATCACAGATGTCATGTTCTATTTTGCCCATTGTTTCACTTTAACTCTGTTAAACACTGCTAAAATGTATGTGTAAATCCAGAAATAAATCTAAAATGAAAGATTTAAGCAGACATTCTAGTTATTAAAGATGCTATGTTTACCTTTAATTTGTTGTATTTCCCCTTCTATTTACTGATGCATTTGGTCAATTTCCATTTAGCATCCATGCCTTCCTGCATCCATTTCTATAATACATCTGAAAGACCTGTAATTCCCATCTTTCACACATTATGTTGGTCAATACGGAGATTGTGATTTTAAACAGCCATTGGCTATATATTTATCTTGCCTCTGAAAAAAAAAGAATAAGTAGAAAAAAAAAACAAAAAAACAATTCATCATTTTGTTTCAGATGCCTTAAAGCAAGATATTTCTTGAAGCAATTGCAATTTTAACAGCTACTACTAAACTCTTTGTAGCACCAAGCAAATCTTCACTGGGGTAGAACTAAGATCTGGAAGTAATCATCAGCAAGCACTGAACATTGGAAATTCTTTTAAAAATGGAGGAAAAAAAAGATGTCAACACAGCTGGAATCAGCTGCTACTTGTGATATGATTCAGGTACCCAGTCTCTTGAGGTTACATTGCTTTTCCTTGTCCTTTTTGTCTTATATGTGGAAGTAAGGATCACCAGGGTGTTGATGGTGGCAAGCAAATGAAGGTATCTGACCCCTGCTGTGAGCAATAAATAAAAAGTAAAGCTGTCACTGTTAGTTTGTGCGCTCTTGCTTGCTATTACCTTTAGGTTCTTTGATTTCTTTATTGTGCAACATATACAGTTGTTTTAGTTTAAACAAGAAGGCCTTGAATATGAGCAAGCTTTTTGATCAGTCATCTCATAAAATATATATTTATGAATCGGGTTGATCTGTTATTTTACTCAGCAGTAACCAAAGCATTGAAAAGGTTATGAAACATAGATGATTTTTTATTATTTTAAATATGCTTGATATGTTCTGAGCAACAACAGGGAAAACATATTGATGATGGAAATTGTACTACGATTGACATGCTATTGTGTATTTTGGCTTATTTTTTAAGTGTCTATGCTATTAACCAGGTAGATGATTATTTTTACTTTTAAAAAAATGTCTACTTTCAATAATGAGTTAAGTTTCCTTTTCTCAAGTGCATTCAGTACATTTATTCAATCGCAGTCGGTAACTTGCTGCAATTAATTATTATAGTCAATATTATATTTACTTTTCATGTGTAGATATGTTCTTATAAACCCTAAAATGTAACCCTTAAAGTATATGTAAAAAACATTTTTTTTATAAAGTAGGGAAGGAAAAACATAATAAAAATTTAACTTTAATGGTACCAGAGTTTCCAGACATGTAATAATATTGTTAAAAATTCATATTTATTTATTATCTAAAATTAATAAAAAATATTATCTGTACAGATATTTTAATAACTAGTGTGTTTGCATGCACCTCCCTTATTTCTCACCTCACAGATCATTAATCCTTACTATGAACAGTTTTCCCAATCAACTTATTCTATTTCACCATGGTTAGATACAGTATAATTTATATTTCCATATTTGGTGAGGGGGAGGATAACAATTCTATGTGTTTCTCAGACGTGCATCCACTTCCTCTAGGGTTGCTAAGAGGTGTCTATCTAAAACAACATATACGATATATAAATATAAAGATATCTTAAAGGAGTTGTAAAGTCTCAAGGTTTTTCACCTTAATGTGAAAAACCTTCTGTGCTGCAGCTGCCCCCCAGAGCCCATCTTTTTCTTACCTGAACCCGATCATTCCAGCGATGAGCACGAGCTCAGCAGCACCAGCCGCTGTTTCAGGGCCTCATTGGATAGATTGATGGCTCCCGCTGCTGTCAATCAAATCCAGTGACATGGGAGCTGGGGGTGGGGCCAAGTCCTACTGTCTGTGTCAATGGACGCAGCAGCAGGACTAGGTAGCGCGTCCGCACGAGTGCCCCCATGGAATGCGGCTCTCTGTGGGAGTACTCAATGAGAAGGAGGAGCGAGGAGCACTGCCGGGACATCAAAGAATAGGAGGATCAGAGCCGCTCTGTGCAAAACCCTGGCGCAGAGGAGGTAAGTATGACATGTTTGTTATTTAAAAAAAAATTAACCTTTACAATCACTTTAATGGTGATTCTAGCATAGGGATCAAACTATTCAGTCTCAGGGAGTGTAAGAAGATATGGGGCCACTCAATGAAATTGGAGGAAAATCGGTTTAACCTTAAACTGTGTGTGTGTGTGTGTGGGGGGGGGGGGGTCACTGTCAGGGAGGTAAGAATGTGGAACTCAAAGAAGTATTGATAGTTTAAAAAAAAAAAAATCTTTGATGGGCATCTTAGTGAACACAGTATACAGGGATATGGAAAAAAATATTTTTCTCAATATTATTATTATTTTTTTACGTGAACATACACACCCACACAGGTTGGACTGGTGCCTTTATTTAACTTTCCCTACTTTTACTATGTGTAACATAAATGTCATATTACAAACTATTACAAAACAATAACATTATAGTGAGTGACTTCGCATCTAACCAAACTGGTAAAATGAAGCCTTAATGTTTAGTTTAGTACTAACACTTTACTCTGTCCCTTCCACTAACCTTAACCCCAACCTAAGCGTTAAAAGTAACCCCTAAGCCAAGGGTTAGCAACCTATGGCAGCAGCCGCTAAATGTCTGGCCCATCAATGCACGTGATAAATTCATGTACACCTGGCCCATGGAAATTTGAACCCCTTCACACCGAACTTTACCTGGGGTGATGCATGTAGCTGCATGGCTGATGCAGCTAAGAAGCTGCTCGGCTGTTATCCCAAGCAGCGGGAGGGGACGCCCCCCCTCCTGCTGACGTCCATGGCTTGCCCGGGCTCTTCCGTCCGACCAGAAGGCCCGAGCAACTAGCAGCCACTTCCATCGGCTGACCAGAGACCCGAATGAAACCGGAATCAACAATGAAGACCTGAACAATGAGGATAATGACTGTCAGGCAGGGCAGAAGTATAAAATGTTGTATACTGTAGTTCATTGGATTGTATTACTGACAACAACATTATGTACTGTATGGGTGGCTGTGTGCCACCTCTGGCAATCACACTACCCACATAGGACAGGTTTATGTTAATTAAGCAGAAATATGGCCCTGTGTGGTGAGATGACCAAGGAAGCAGAACTTTAGTGACCACTTTTCCATTAGTCACCCATCAAATAGGTGAGCAACATAATATTAAGAGCCTTGTATTAAGATATTTGCCTGGATTTTTCAATTAAGCATTTTCAAAGGTATACAAAAAAATGTGACCTAAACCTGGAAAAACAGTGACTGAGAAAAAATAACAATGCACAAGTAATGATCAAGTACACCAAAATAAAAAGAAAATATCACAAGAAACACCAAATGAGATAATCTAAACTACCCTAAATATACAACAAAACCTTCTAAATAAAAACGTGTATCTAAAGCCAAGAAGAACATTTCTTCCTTTCTTTATTTGATACCACACTATTTCACTAGAGTGCCATACTCTACTTATGGAGGAGCTCTGTTATCACCCTAGAAAGAACTAACAACTACTTCCATATCCTTCTTACCATAACATGGCAGGGGTGTTTCGTATTTTTCGTATTTTTGCGGATATAATAAAACCTTTTATTTTTTTTATTATAGGGAGACCAAAACAGAGCAAATAAAAATTTAAATTTTTAGGGTTTACGCACACTTTAAACAATTTTTGTCTAAGCAGCTCTATAAACTAAATTGAGAGTTTGCACTTTTTGGCTAAATCTTAAAATAATTTCCCCCAAATTCACCTTGCTCTTTCCCACTTGGAAATGGTATTATCACTCAAAAAAACATACTAATATGTTTCCTGCTTTCTTATTTTGCTAGTATCAATAATGTTTCACGTATCAGTGCAAAGGTATGTGATGGCAGATAACATTATCTACAATAAAGGCCTGTTTATTTATCTGCAAGCACTAAGTTAATAATAATCTTGATAAAATAAAAGAGAGACAGTGCTTTATAATAACATTTGATCATTTGACCAAGTTACCTGTCAAGCTGCATTGATATTACAATATCAATTTTATTCAAAGCAAATTCTGCTTAAGATCACTTTTGTTTCACATTGTGTGACTATTTCAGGCAGTGGATCAATGCAATATTACCACAGAAAATATAATTTTCTTTTTACAGAAAATTATTTTTAAAATAAAGGCTGACAGGGAGGGCATTTCCTGGCAGATAATGACTGACTGGCAGACTGGTACTCTAAATTTCTAAATCGCAACAACATAAATTGATATATTGGTTGTAGCATTTGTTTGTTTGTGTCTCAATGTCAAATACAAATTCAATGATCATGAATGCAAAAGTTGCACTGACTTGTCTATTTGAAGCTCAACTCCAGAAGCATATTAAGAGACACATATTAAGAGATACATATTAATCCATCTATAAATGAATACGTCATCATTTTTTTAATGCAAGCAATATACTGTAAGTAATAAATAGAAGATTATTCTGGACTGCCGCACTCCAAAAAATATTTGCTTCTATTCAAAATATAGCATCAAAAATACATGACACAGCAGAACAGACAGAAGAATTGACGCATTTCGCACTACAAACAGTGTTTAATCACAGCTATGATTAAGCACTGTTTGTAGTGCGAAACGCATCAGTTCTTCTATAAAACAAAACTTAATAGCCTGCGCCAAATGGAATGATATTAAACAAACATAAATTGTGAAAATCGCATTACAATCACTATGCGATAAAATAATCAGCTGCTGCTGCCTGGAAAGGTTAAATGAACCTTGAAGACTGGAATATAGGCAATTGAAGGCTGCGCTAGCAAATGTGACTGACCACTGTGAGTATAGATAAACCATACACAAAAAAAAAAATTAGAGACTAAATTAGCAAATGTGACTCACCACTGTGAGTGTATGTGAAACAAATAGAAACATATGTATTGATATAACAATCAAATTGTGCAACAATGGCTACAAAAATAGAATAGTGTCAAAGGTGACTTATTGTATTAATCAAAAATTAAATCATGGGTGATGGACAGAACTAATTAGACTATTAAAATGATTGAAGTCATAAATTGCAGGTGGTCATTTGGACGATGCCCTTTTGAAACCCCACTTACCAAAACGAAATGACCCACGGCTTTGCAGTCCTAGGGTCTTAAAAAGTATTTTCAGGACGGTGAAGTGGATGATGTAAAAGATCCTATTGAAACACGGGGTGGATCAGCAGGGACTCCAGATAAATATCAAAGCCGTGGAAAGGAAAGAAATAAAACAACACGTGTAGTATCGCCGAGATAGACCTGTGGAACACTGTACAATAGTAACTCACTATTGAGCAGACAGGGATCAGCGAGTTCCGGGTGCGCGCTTGGCGTGCGCTCCAAAACAGAACAGGAAGCAGCGTCACTGGCTTACTGACCGGAAATTGCGTTGACGCGCTTCGCCCCTCCTCCAGGGCGTCATCAAGGGCATCAGTTCTTCTGTCCGTTCTGCTGTGGCATGTATTTGTGATGCTATATTTTGAATAAAAGGCAAATATTTTTAGGAGTGCGGCAGTCCAGAATTATCTTCTATCTATTGCTAAAGCATTGCCAGCACCTGTGGCTTCCTAACTGGTGAAGAGCTTTACCTTCATTAGACCCACCTGGAGCGCTGACACCCTTGCCTTCCCTACCTCGATTCCTGGACTTTGCAAATATACTGTAAGTACCTGAATGTGGCTTGGCATATCAAACTCTTGCAGTACCTGTAAACCCAAGCTTATACTGGAAGAAGAAGAAGCAGAACAAAGAGCCAATTAGTGATGCTATAGTTCAAAGGGCATGTTAATAGGGAAGGAGAGCAAACTGCCAGAGAGATGAGCTTATCAGTGAGTTTTTTTATTTTTGTTCAATGCCCAGTCACAGGCTGGAGGAGGGACAAGACATGTAGATGTTAGTCTGTAAACCAGAGTTAGTACTGGTTGAGGAAGAAGCAGCATAAGGAGCCAATCAGTGACGCTGTAGTTCAAAGGACATGTTGATAGGGAGGGAGAGCAAAGTGACAGAGAGATGAGCTTATCAGTGAGGCTTTTGTGTTCCATGCCCTGTCACAGGCTGGAGGAGAGACAAGACATGTGGATGTTACTGTAACATATTGAACTCAGGACTCCTGCCCTGCCAGATAGGGCAGTGCTGTGTGGCAGAACTGTGTAAATCCACTGTGTTTGGACTGAATTTCGGCTGGTCAGAGATCTGGACAAAATTCTGACTTTTGGGACATTCAGCAGGAATTGTTCATCCAAATGTAGCATAATGCATTGCAAACAACTGTCACTGACCAAAGTCTTGCATCTGACCTCTGGTTTACACCCACCTGCATTTACTGTGCTGTCATAAGACACAACAGTCATATTGAGGACTAGTTTTTTTGTTTTTTCCTGTGCTGTGCTAGTTAATTTATTAAATTTTTTTTTTTTTTTACATTTTACAGGGTCAGCTACAGCAAAAGAAACTGCCCCTTGTTTGCTGTAAAGCACTGTATATTATTGTGGTGCAGTTTAGGCCACAAAAACATCATAGTTTCCAGTGCACCAAAGCACAACATCACACACATACAACTTTTGATCTGGCTGTCAATAAAAGGCAGGAGTAAGCCCCATGTGGAAAACATCATGTCAGGGAGGCCCAAAGGGAGATGCAAAAGTTGAATGGTTCTTATTCAGCTATCAGGGGGCCAACAGCATCTGTATCCACAGATCAAATCAGTGGTTGGAGTGCAGAGACAGAGCACATGTGCCTTTCTTATCTGGTAGTGGGGTACTGGGACACCCAGAGCATGAGGATTGCATCATGGTGTGGCTAAACAAGCATTCATCATCCTCCTCCTCTGTCTCCCAGGCGCAGAGCAGCTTGACCCTATCAGCATCTGCTAAAGCATCCTATTCTGCTTCCTGGACCATGTAGTCAGCAGAGGGTCCACCTGACCAAGACCTGCTGTCAGGGATGGTTCCACCTGCTGGTAGCATTGTCAAACATTGGGCATGCAGTACTGATGTCCACCAGTGGGTGGTTCCTGGCAGTGTGGAGTCGACATCATCACCTGCAATCAGGTGTCACCTGAGCCTGATTGCATGAGATGTCTATAAATACCCAGCAGGCAAACACACACCTTGCCTTGGTATCTTTCCTTGCACCCTGACCCTGAACATGAGAGCTCTGTATCTGATCCTGTTCCTGTCAGTTTACCTGACCCCTGAGCCTTCTACCTGTACCCATCCCTCCTATGATCCTGTTACCCTTACCTTTGTCCTTTGGCCTGATCCATTCATATTCCGTTTATGATTCTGGTATGCCCCATTATATGTATATATCTGTCTGTTTATTATTATTATTTGTGGGTTTCTGTTTGTGGGTGGTTGGTTGGTTGCACATTGTATTATATTAGAGGCGGTTGTGTTCATTTACTTATCTTAATAAATCATCATATTTCACTTATGCACATTTGGGTTTCCTCTGTTGTAGTCCACACAATTCTGATCTTACCTGATACGTGACACCTGTTGAGTAACTCTGCTGCAGTGGGGAAGGCTGCAGTATGGGGAGAGTCATTGGAGCTAGCTGCGCTTCTCCACATCCATACTGCTGGTAAAGGTGACAGTGCAGTTGCCTCCATCTCCTCCTCTTCCTCACTGCTGTATTCAGTTTAATCATCCTTTGAAACCACCGGTTACCCTCTATAATTCAAGAAAATATACAGTGTTGTCCTCAGCTACTCTGGTGTTCCTTCTCCTCCAGTAATTTTGGTCCGATGGGCTGATTCATGCTCTAGGAACCTGCAAAAGGACCCTAAGATTTATAACATCAAAGTGAGGGTTTGGCAACCCTTTTGGATCCATGTTATAAGAGTAAGGTCACAGAGCTGATATCGCCTTTGCAGGGGAAGCAAGAGATGAAACTGTTTCAGGAAAGGAGGATTACAGTGTTTCATCTCTTGCTTCCCCTGCAAAGGCGGCATCAGCTCTGTGACCTTACTCTTGTGTTCAAAACAAGGTGTTCAAAACACGTAATTGTTATGAAAAGTTAACGAACCTAAAAGTTAAAAACCCAGGAAGTCAGCACAGCACATTGATGGTGGGAACCCCTCATAATGATAAATTCATCATAACGAAAATTCGTAATTGTTACGAAAAGTTAACGAACCTAAAAGTTAAAACTCCAGGAAGTCAGCACAGGGATGGTGGGAACCCTATGGGAATTTCTATGCTTACAAATTTTATACGAAATACGGAATTTCGTTAACGAATTTCAGAATTTCGGATCCAAATTAACAGAAACGTGACTGGTGTTTTGTTCACCAATCAGAGGAAGTCAGCACAGCACAGCACAGGGATGGTGGGAACCCCTCATAATGGACAAACAGCAGGTGTACAGACCTGGGAACTCAGCACAGGGATAGTGGGGACCCCTCACAATGATAAATTCATCATAACGAACATTTGTAATTATTACGAAAAGTTAACAAACCTAAAAGTTAAAAACCCAGGAAGTCAGCACAGCATGGGGATGGTGGAAGCCCCTCATAATGATAAATTCATCATAACGAACTTTCCTTATTTTAACAAAAAGTTTACGAATCTAGCGAAAATTCGCATTTTGTACGAATCCGAATTGAATTACGAATTACGAAATACGATTTTTTTTTCGTACGAAACGAAAACGGAATGAAACAAAACTAATTTGTTGACGCCGCCCATGTCTAGTTTGTGGAGAATACTCACTTCTATAAAAAAAAAAAAAGAGAATTGTGCAGCAGATCAATACCATTATAATATAGTGTCTTTGAAGAAAGAAAATTCTGGAATTTCTCTGAATGTAAAAATGTGATTCTAAATTTGTTTTTCATATTTCTGCCTGAAAGAAGCTAACTCTCTCCAATGGAGTTCGAAAGGGATGCCCCCTCTCTGCCTTGATCTTCATTCTGATACTTCAGCCTTTCCTATGCAAAATCAGATCAGACTCTATCAGACTATAAATAAGAGGCTTCAAATCTCATCCATAGAACACAAGATTGCAGCCTATGTGGATGACATCCCTGACAGTGTTATTAGACCTCTTTGTTCGATATGGACGCCTTTCAAATTTGTCATTCAATTACTCTAAAGCTGAAGCATTTAATGTCATCCTCTCACCAGCAAGGGTTAGTTCATTCCATAGGGGTCCGCAAGCCTTGAAATACCTAAGGGGCAGGATCACCCAGAACCCATTCACATTATACATAGCAAATATAACTCCATTACTGAGTTAAATTTGATGTGGCATTAGTATGTTAAAGTGTTACTAAACCCAGGACCCTGCATTCACTATATCTGGTCTCCAACAGTACACAGAACATGGGAATGCAATTATTTTAGTAAATATAAAGTGCTAAATACCTTTTCTCATCTACAGTATATAGCAGTCTTGTGACTTCAATCAGTGTCCAGCTGAGCACTGGATAAAGCTTGTAGGAGGCTTGTAGGAGGCTTCCATTCTTCTATGACTGTCCTATGAGGCTGCATGTCTGCATCAACAGTGCTTATTGGCCCTGTGCCAATCACATGCACTCTCCCAAAAAACAAAACAAAAAAAAAACTATCTAGCAATGCGCACCAAATCTGAGCAAATGCAGATTGCCCCCAAGGCTCTTTACTGTCAGGAGATAGATTGGGGGTGTGGAAGAAGGGGGGATCAGAGAAGACAGGATCAAATAGCCTTTTTAAACAATGTGCAGGATTAACCCCTTAGGTTCCACCGTGAGTATAACAAGCATGCTTTACTGCATATACTGACTGATTTTACTGTTGTCAGTAACTGTCATGGTCTGGAGTCAAGCTATAGTAGTGGAGCGGCACCCACACCGACAAGTGGGACAGGTATATAAGCAGGTCACCCTGGCTGATGACAATGGTTCATCTGAGGTGTGGGGTCTAAGTACTAACCTGTATTCACCAAAACGCCTGATGGTGGAGATGGGTTTTGCTGCGTGTTAGTACCAGGTTGCAGTCCTCAGGATCGCCCCACCAGGAGGTGAGCAAGCCGGGGGCCAGTAACGGATATAGCAGGTAGGGATCAAGCAGAAGCGTAGTCAGGAATCAAGCCAAAAGTCAGTAATGAATGGTTGCAGGTTGGAATTAAGCAGAAGTAGTCGAGGAACAAGGCACAGGTCGGTAATGAATGGCAGCAAAGATATGGCTGGCAGCAGGAGAAATAAAAGCGAGATATTGGCTTGATGAACACAATAATCTGGCAAACAGGAAGTGCAGAGACATTGCTTAAATCAGGAAGTTCATGGGAAGAGCAAAGAGTTCAAGGTTCAAGACAAACAACATTTAAGGCAGGATCATTCAAGGAATTGTCCAGGAAACTGTCCAGCATTCCAGGTTGCTCAGCAAGCAGAGTCATTGCCAAATCCAGCAGAGATCCCAGGTTCAAGTACAGACCCTGACAGTAGCACTGGTTTGGGTGTTGCAATGCTTTTAACCCTTTCACTGCCTGGCCCTGTGCTCCATTTTCTACACCACTTTTGCAATTTTTCCTTTGCTTTTTTATTTTTCACTTATAGCTTTCAGAATTTGTGAAAGACCCCCCATACCATATATTTTCTGAAAGCACATAACCTCTAGAATAAAAAGAAGGTGCTTTTATTATTAGCAGATAAAAACACAGCTAATTTTACCAAATTCCTACTAAATATAAGCTTAACCTGTATTGAGTCAATAAATAACCAATATTTGTAACTTTTAAATTGCACCTTTTTGAGAAATGGTGAAAATTGAACAGACGCAAAAGTGTAAATATCCAAATTTCTCAAAAACTCTGAAGGTTTTAATTTTTCACTTACAGCTTTCAGAATTTGGGAAAAAAAAAACAAAACCATATATTTTCTGAAAGCATATGACCTCTAGAATAAAAAGAAGGTACTACTGATATATTGGCAAAAAATACACTAAAACCATCATTAACAGATAAAAACACAGCTAATTTTGCACAATTTCTGCTAACATCCTACTAAATATAAAAGTGTAACCTGTATGGAGTTAATAAATAACAAATATTGGTAAATTTTAAATTTGAAAATCAAACGTACCCAAAAATTTCTCTAAAAATCTGGAGGTTTTCATTTTTCACTTATAGCTTTCAGAATTAGAAAAAGACCCCTCAAACAAGACACTTTCTAAAAGCACATGATCTGTAGAATAAAAAACAGTACTACAGATTTTTTGGGCCTCGCAATAATTGCGCAAATGTTTATCATATCGCTATTTTCACAAAAAATACACTAAAATCAGCATCATTCACATGTGGCATACTAAAGTGTACACCCATGGAGGGCCATGTTTACCCGCACAGGATGCACAGGTGTTCCGTGCATCCATGTAGAGGCAGTCCCATTTATGTCAAATGGGATCTGGCATCCGTGTGGGTGTGGGTACGTGACCCCGAAAACAGACAGTGTGAGTTCATGGACATGCATGTGGACCTACATGGATGTGAAATTGGGAGTAACGGCTCTGTTCGTGCAGGTGCTACATCCCAAATGACATCAATGGGACTGCCTGCACAGAGCTGCCCGGAACACCTGTGCATTCCTGTAAAGGTATGCTTTGTATGCCCTGTGTGAACAAGGCCTTAGGCCGCTTTCACACAAGTACACTAACGGGTCTGCCTGTCTGTTTTTCAGGCTGGCCCAATTGGACCACCTATTGTTCTCTATGGAGAGTCTGATGTAAATGGACATGTGTCTATTTACACCTGCCTGCATTTGATCCAGTCTGCTAAAAACAGATGGATGGGAATTCCATTTCCCAGCCATCTAGCAGATCGGATCGGATGGCATCCGATTGGAATTGGACAGGCGGCCGTTTCCACCCGAAAGCGCCATAGAGAACAACAGGCTGTGTCCTTGCCCGATCTGCATCAGCAGAGCAGACAAAGACCTGTCATCCACCTGCTCAGCAGGGATCAGCTGAGCATGCGGATCTGCTTGACAGAGTCCACTCCATGTGAAAGGGGTCTTACCAGGAGCGGCCGGTCCATGGGGGTAAGAAGGGAGGTGAAGGGGATGGGAGAGGAGAGTGGGAGGCAGTTTTAGATGGAAGGGTGAGGCGGGGGTGGAGAGGCAGGGGACAGGGAAGCAGCGGCATGGGTGGGGGGGCGGGCGGTCACACTAGGGGTTAATAACTATGATCAGCGGGTTGTAATCCACTGATCAGAGTTTGCTGAACAATTCTGATATAAGCTTATGGTCATTAAAGTGACCATAAGCTTATAGGAGAGGGAAAAAGAAGGTACGTACGCTGTACTGACTTGGCCACCTGCTGGCACTTCTGTAGGTCCGTATGGTGTATGGATTAGGCAGTGAAATGGTTAAGATGATGGTATTACCCCAGATTTTATATCTGATTCAAGCATTAAAATACCTCAGTCTTTCTTTCACTCTCTTTGCACCTTGCTAACTTAATATGGGGGGGGGGGGTAATATAGCCTGGGTAAGACTTTCTGTTCTCATCCTCCCTAAAAGGAATGGTAGTATTAGTCTCCCTGACCTGGGGCAGTATTACAACTCCTCCACTTGTGGATAATAGTGATATGGTGTACAACACCTAGATCCAAACCACGGGTCCAAATTGAACCAAGTTTCTCTCCAGTTACTTTTTCTGCTCTTCCCTGAATTACGGTATATTCAAAAAGTATAGGACACTAAAGTGACATCCTACAATAAGTGACACGACACGATTGAGATCATTAACATGACTTTTACTCGAAAAGGGTATATCCCTCATCCCTCTTCCCTGACAACGGTACTGGACAACCTTAAATTCTCTCTAGACACGGAAAACAAACATTTCTCACACCCTTGCTGTAATTGTCTGTGTCCGAAGTGTAAACTTTAGAACTATATAGGGGTGGATGACTCTATAAGCTATACATGCTCTAGTGGATCCTCCACTAGAAGCGTACCAACTTAGACAGTTTATGGCTTGCCTAGCTGATCAAGGTCTTTACTCTTGACCTCCTTTGAACATCTATGTAGCGAGGGTAATTTTGTACCCCTTTTGCTTTCTTCTATGTACAAGCTGCTAAATGCCCCAGTGGAGGACTCTGTACATCCATAAATGAGAAATCAATTAGCATCTAATTTTATACTTATTGCTGAAATCAGCTTGCTTTTTCTCTCAGAAATAGCAGTCCATTCAAAAGGGCTTAAAAGTTGTACTTGAAATCATTTACATTCTTCTGGTTTAAATAAAAAAAAAAAAAGATGAAATCTGCCTGCTCTCTATCTCAGCACTGCTGTCTGTCCAAAAGAGTATAACAGTTGTTCTGCTATTCATCATATTGTTTCTTGCTTCTGCCTTTGGCGTTAGACATGTGTGGTCAGTTTCGTTTTGGATTTATCTGAATCTCTGAATTACAGTACATATTTTACATATTTAACAAATTTTTACTGAATTCTCAGAAAAACGAAATAAAATTAATTTGAATTTCTGAAATTCAAATCAAATTTGAAATCGAATTCCATTCAAAAGGGAATTCGAACTGTAAACGTATTGCTAAAATTAAAGACTGTAGGGTTGATTTACTGAAAGGCAAATCCACTCTGCACTGCAAGTGCACTTGAAAGTGCCCTGTAAGTGCACTTGAAAGTGCAATCGCTGTAGATCTGAGGGGAAGATCTGAAATGAAGGGAAGCTCTGCTGATTTTATCATCCAATCATGTGGAAGCAAAAATACAGTTTTTTATTTTCCTTGCATGTCCCCCTCAGATCTACAGTGACTGCACTTCCAAGTGCACTTCACGTGTACTTGTAGAGCAAAGTGGATTTGCCTTTAGTAAATAACCTCCCATGTGTCTTAGTGTACCAATTAAAAAAAAATCTGTTTATAAAGCTAAAGATTGATTTTAATCATTTGGTGAAGATTTTTCTTTCGTTTGTTCACTTTGCATGTATAAAATTGATAAAAAAAAAAAAAACAGTAATATATACATATATATATATTTGAAATCATTTGTACTTGACATCATTTTTTCTCAGTTAGCTAAAACTTCTGCACATTATTGTACATAGTAAAATTGCAAAATACATTAAAGTCTTCTTGGAATTTCACAAAAACGGAACTGAAGGGCTCTTAGACTGTGAGGAATTAGAATATTCTCTGGCCTGAAGAAAGAAATATAGAACTTTTTTGCCTCAATTATAAATGGTATTTGTGAAGGAAACCATTTCAGCTGAGGCATTTGAATCCAAATGCAAATTTTTTTGATTTGGACGATTGGAAATTTTTCGGTTTGACCGTTTTGAATTAAAAAAAATCTGGAAAATCAAAGAAAATTAAGTAAGTAATAAAGGAAACAAATTCCAAATATGAATTCAGAATAAGAATTCAATGAATTCAGAATAAGAATTCAATTCTAGTTTGAATGAAGTGGGTAGCTGTGTTATGGATGTTATGTTTCTTTAAATGCAACTCTATGGTGCATCTCTGATCTCTGTTGTACTTCTTCCTGTGTGGTGTTTCCTGTTCCTGCTGAACATGGCTTCTGTACAGTAATGACTTGTGCTGTCTTTACTTTCATCACATCAAACATGGTGTCAGAAGTATCTGGATCTGCGCTCTTTCTACAAATTCGATGCTGAGAGCATGCTAGCCTTGATGTGAGAGTTCATAGAACTGATTGTGCCTCCTAGCAATTGCAGTCTTGTCCTGGAAGCTAAGCATTTGCAGCAAGGAAAATGACATAATGGCAGCTAATAGCATTCCACTGCCTGAGGCAATGAGGGTGAGTGGCAACATCAGCAGTAACTGGGACAATTTCAGGGCTGAGTTTGAGGACTACTCCCTAGCCACATAGTTAAATGAGAAGCCTGCAGCAGTGCAAGCAGCCACACTGAGAAGGGTGATGGGCAGTGAATGCCTCCATGTTTACAAGCATAATCTGAACCTCACAGAAGAGCAAAAGAGCGACACCAACATCATTCGGGATGCAATAGAACCTTTCTTTAGTCCCTCTAAAAATGTCATATGAAAGATATATATTTGGCTGCTGTAAGCAAGAAGACTGTGAATCAATAGAATTAACTTATTCGTAATAAAATAGTTTTGGGTATCTCCAGTGAAAACACACGCTACCACCTATTCAGGAAACATGATTTAAACCTACAAACAGCAATTGAGATATGTCATATCGCAGAACTTACTGACAAACTTATGAAAGCTTTGGAGCAGGATAAACTGATCAACAATATCAATGCAGCCTCTAAACAACAGCAAAGCTTGAAAAACCACCAACATAACTTTCAGCACAAGGGTCATCTACACAACTCCCCTGGGAGGAAGCCTGCATCATGCAAGTATTGCGGCAATGTGCATGTACGAGAGAGAGAAAAGTGTCCTGCATATGGGAAAATATGTACTGCATGTGGTAAACCAAATCACTTTGCAAGAGTGTGTCTCTCCAGTAAAATGGAAGCAAGGAAGCTGCACACAATTGAGCAAATGTCAGATCTGAAGGACGCACACCTGCTTAGCACTGCTATGGTTTACTCCTCAGAATGCATTGGTGCTGTAAACACAAAGGGCAAAAAATGGTTTGTAAACCTCAGATCAAACAATATAATCCAACCCTGCCAGCTGGACTCGGGTGCAATGTGTGATGTTATGAGTATAAAGGACAAAATTAAACTGGCACCCAGAGCACCCCTTCAGCCTAGTAGCACCAAACTAAACTAAACTAAAGTTGTATTCAGGGGAACTAATGGAATCATTGGGGCTATTCCAAACAGAATGTAGCATATGTGATTGTATACACAAACTGAATTTTGAGATTGTTGAAGCCGATCAGAAACCGATATTATTGGGTTCAACGTGTGAGCGCCTTGCCCTGCTGAGCTACAAAATGTTGATAATAAGCCTGCAAAATCTCTGACTAGGCCACTGACAAAATAGCAAATTCTTCACGCCTACAGTGATGTGGTTGAGGACCCGATAGTCTCTATTCCAGGAGAGGTTAATTTTGAACTTGATCCTACCATTCAACCTGTACAATGTGCCCCACGCAATGTGCCCAACGCAATGTGCCTATCACCATTAAGCCACAGGTTAAAGCTCAATTAGATAAATATGAAGCTGAAGAACACCTAACTTCAGTATCAGAGCCTACAGATTGGATCAGCAACATGGTTGTTATGAGAAGATCAGAATATGCATTGATCCCAAGTTTCTGAATATGGCCCTGAAGCGGTCATGCTAATTAATGCCAGCACTCAATAATATTTTGCACAAACTACCTAAAGCATGTGTCTTCACACTTGTTGATGCTAGAGATGCCTTTTTATAGTGCAAACTGGATGAAAATAGTAGCTACATGACCATGTTTTGGACTCCTTGGGCAGAAAGAGATGGCTCAAACTACCATTTGGAGTCTCTGTAGCATCTAAGGTATACCAGCAAAAGCAGCATGAACTATTAGGTGGTCTTCATGGAATTGAGCCAATAGCTGATGACATTCTTATAGTTGGCTGTAGTAATGCAGATGAGGAGGCTGAGCATGAGCATGATGAAAAGTTAATAGCGCTACCGGATCATTGTAGGCAGGTGATGCTGAGGCTTAGTGTAAAGAAATTACAGTTCAAGGTGGAAGAAGTCAGTTTCCATGGACATATCCTGTCTTCACAAAGCTTAAAAGCTCACCCAAAAAAGATTAAAGCCATTGTGGACATGCCAGAGCCTGCTGATGCCAAAGCGGTAGAGATATTTATTGGCTTTGTTACATACCTAGCGAAGTTCCTGCCACTCTTATCTGAGGTGTGTGAGCCATTCAGGCAACTTCTGGACAAAGATGAAGTTTGGCACTGGCTTCCCAAGCATGACCGGGCAGTAGAGAATATAAAACGCTTGGTCACCTCTGCCCCAGTGTTGAAATACTATGATGTTGCAAAGCCTGTTACGATACAAAGTGACTCCAGTAAAAATGGTCTAGGTTGTTGCCTATTGCAGGAAGGTCAGCCAGTTGCATATGCGTCCTGAGCTCTTTAATCAGCTGAGCAAAATTATGCTCAAATTGAGAAGGAATGTGTAAGCATTGTATTTGCTTGCCAGCTTTTCCATCATTCTCTTTATGGACGGGATTCAAATACAGCTGAAACTGATCACAAACCTCTGATTGCCATATTCAAGAAGCCCATTTTGTGTGCTCCTAACTGTTTGCAGAGCATAATGCTTACATTGCAGCATTACAACCTCAATGTTGTCTACAAGCCAGGATGTAAAATGTATATCAGTGATACCCTGTGCAAAGCTACATCAGATAATGTGGCACCTAGAGGTGAGCATGATCATCGTACAATTTGTCTGCTGCATCATGAACAAAATGTATTTGCCTAAATCAATCAAGCGGACTATCTTAATGTAACAGATCAACAACTACATCAACTCATACAGCACACCGAGAAAACAAGTAGATACTAATTTCAAGGACTACTCCAATAGTACCCTGAAGCATCGACTAGTGGGGATGCATACAGCACAACGACAGTAATGCAACTTTACAAGCATTGAAGTCTATGGTTTTGAGTGGGTGGCCAGATGAAAAAGAGGCAGTACCTGGAATTGTAAGGGAATACTTGTCCTTTAGATCAGCATACAAAATGGTATCTTGTACAAGGGTCCAAGGGTCATCGTGCCAAAGTCACTGAGAGCAGAGATGTTATTATGCATACACTCCAGCCACATTGGAGGTGAAGCCTCCTACAGACAAGCTTGGGATACTCTTTACTGGCCCAACATGCATGGTGAAATCAAAAAATTTCTCAGTAATTGTCCCACCTGCAATGAATATGCCCATTTACAACAAAAAGAAATCACAATGTCGCATGAGATAACTTCACGTCAGTGGCCAATTATCAGTATGGACTTATTCAACTACGCAGGCAAGGAATATATAAAAGTTAATAAAGCTCGGGGGGCGTGGCTTGGCGCGCAGCGTGTATGGACGCTGACTGAGAGAGCTCCGGCAGAACGGGAGGCCCAGAGCCAAAAAACGGCCGCTCTACAGGACGAATATGCCCACATACACAAAGAAGGGGCTCCACAATCGTTCCCTACGATCAACAGGGACTCCAAAGGGGAAACTATCGGCAGCAAGCCTCAACAAATACCGCTATAGCGGGGACCGCAGCGAATCCAAGATGGCGCCGCAGTACGGAGCACGAGGGGATGAGGACAGAGACGAAGATGAAGTCTCCCTTCCAGCCTCAGAAGACTCCTCCAGAGGTAATGCAGCCCATGACCTGCCCCTGACATACTCCACCATGACAGAAATAGCTGCAGATATTAAAAACTCGTTTTCTGCAGCCATCACTGACCTCAAAACAGAACTCCTCAGGCTTACAGAGCAGATGGCAGTAAATGAGAGAGCGGGGAAAAGGAGAGACAGGGCCCTGGTAAGACTGGATGAAATCACTGACACCCACTCCCAACACATGCTGGATATGAACAGGCAAATCGAGGAACTCGATAACAGGGGGAGACGTCATAATATCAGGGTGAGAGGTGTGCCCGAGTCAGTCACCCCAGAGCAGATCAAGCCAGCCCTGTCCTCCATCTTTAACGGCCTCCTGGAACGGCCCGCAGACTCCCCCATTGAGTATGACAGAGCTCACAGAGCTCTCAAACCCAGGGCCCCAGATGACAACCCACCGAGAGATATTATCTGCTGCCTGCCAAATTTCCCCTTAAAAGAGGAGATTCTCCAAAAAGCAAGACTGAGTGAACAAGTGACATTTAATGGGGTGAATGTACAGCTCTTCCAAGATCTTTCCCCCATCACACTAAAAAACAGAAGAGCCTTAAGGCCCCTATTGGAAGTGCTTAAGGAAAAAAGAATTCTTTATAGATGGAAATATCCCTTCGCTCTCCAAGCCTCCTATAACGGCAAGCAGCACCTACTCAGAGTCCCGGATGACTTGCAGAAGTTTTTTGAAAACCTGCAGATAGCCCCTATAGATCTGCATGAATGGTACGCAGAATACAGACTCCCACCGTATATTAACAACATGCCTTCCCCATCAGGCCCATCGCCAGCTAAATCCCCTTACCACCAAGGGAAAAGCAGAGGAGGTGCCAACAGAAACAACCATAACTCACCCTTTGGCAAGGGACCAAGGGTGTAAGCAGACAACAAGTGTATCATCTTCACCAAGCATACCTAATGACTCTCTAAAACTCATCATATCTCCAAAATAACCACCTGAAGTCCACAACTCACCTATGCCTGCACCTGCAATTTGTACCTACGTCCACTAGATGGCAGAAGACCACAAGAAATAAATAGCCCTCTAGATCTGAAAATGCTTTCTATTTTCCAATGCCTCGCATTCCACACCACTAAGACTTATCCCCTAGAAGTCTGACTTGATATTATAACCACAAAACCCAAATAGCCAATCCAAATGCATACCAGCAGGAAACCTCAACTTGCACTAATCTCAGGATATATGCTTGATACGGTTTATTTGCATGCTTTCCCTATTTTTCCTTTACCTATAATATCACCCTACAGGCTTGACCCACTATTTCTCTTGCGACTCCAATCTACACAGCCAAAGGACAGAGGATAACCACCTGAGGGTAAGGAATACAGAAATCCAGGTTAGTACGGAACTATGCGGGTATACAACACAAAACAGCCACCTGAATACTACAACTCACTTATGCCACCACCCGCAGTTGGTACCTACACCCACTAGATGGCGGAAGATCTCCTGAAATAGACACGCCAATAGAGTTGAGAAGGCTTTCCTTTTTTTAAATTTTTTTTTTTTGTTGCTCTCTTTTTTATATTTTTCCCAACACCTCACTTTCCGCTTCATTAAGTCCTATACCTTATAGTAGAGGTTTGAAACCATAAAGAAAAATGGAAACAAACAAACCGATTACGCACCAGCAGGAAAACTAAATCTGCCCTACCCTCAGGTCATAGGTTCAATATGGTTTGACTCTATACTTTTCCTTAAAACATTTTCTCACCTTACAGTCCGGAAGCACTAATACTACCCCTGATTCCGCCCTCCACAGCCAAAGACTAGATGACAACCACCTGAGGATAAGAAACACAGGAACTCAGGTCAGTACGGAACTTTGAAACGCACAACAACAACACTAAACCACATAGATGCCGAACCTCCCTCACCCTCCACGCAGTCATAGACTGGCATCGATGATCCACAGAGGAGACACTTATACTCACATCCCCTGGAAGATTAGAACACTATGAGGCAAAAAGTCGGATGCTAATCCTTGACATCAGTCCCAGAGCATCAAACTGACACTGAAGTTCACCCCATTACTGGCTGTAATCTTTACAGAAGGACACACCCGGACCCCAGCAGTCAACAGTTACTACCTGGTTGTATTGTTTGTTCCACTTTATATATACCGCCTCTCATAATTTAGAGGCTGATCATTAGCATCTATGCACTGACAGCTTCTCGGGATCTTCGCAGGGGTCCCATCGGCGGGCCTAATGAGTGGTGGGCCCGCCGCTGTGACACAGGGCAGGGGATCACGATCCAAGCTAGGTTGCATAATCTGCTTAGTTATAGAATGTTTAATCCAGAACTCTTGGTGTATACATATCGCTTCTCTCTTGCATCTTAAACAAAAGGACATACTATGATGCAACGGTAACGATAAGATATAACTAAGTTTTGTTTATTTATGTTCCTGTACGTATAATATCTGTTATATTTCATACAAGGCCTAAGACACAACTATCTTAACCGACCCACACCTAGGGCCTCCCGACACGCCTTGAATCCGGAGGTACTTCCACACACAGTTACACTTTACACATCCACGGGTGTGCCTCCCACTAACCCCCCAGAGTCAACTCAGACGTTATCTCATAACGCCTCACTACTGATTCAGAGTCAGGCGGCTGCCTGCCTGAACCAAGACACAACTACAATCCTACCCTACACCCCCTAACTACCCCCCCCCCCCCCCCCCCACCCCCCCCCCCCCCCCCCCCCACCCCCCCCCCCACCACCCCCCCCCCCTTTTTTTTTTTTTTTTTTTTTTTTTTTTTTTTTTTTTTTTTTTATCAGACCTCCCTCAACTCCTGAACAATGTCTTACTCCTTCTTAGGTAAAACCCCAACATTAATATCGCATAACATCAATGGACTCAACATACCAGAAAAAAGATCCAAACTACTCAAAGAACTTAAACTCACTAATCCCTTATTAGTATTTCTACAGGAAACACATTTCAAAGGCCAAAACATCCCTAAAATTACCAACAATCTCTATACAAGAGCATATCACGCAACAAATCCACAAGCCAAGACTAAAGGGGTCTCAATCCTTATAAACAAAAACGCCCCCTTTGAACTGACTAACCAACTCATAGACCCAGACGGCAGATACATATTTCTGAAGGGCAACTGGGAGGGTTCCCCCATAACTTTAGCGAACGTATACTTCCCAAACAGGGCACACATCACCTTCTGCAATACGATTGTCAGGGAACTCAAATGGTTTGCCGAGGGCTGTATTGTCTTAGGAGGAGATTTTAATATCCCACTATCCCCCCTCCAAGACACCTCAACAGGTTACACCCATGTATCCTACAGAATCCTGAAAAGAATCAAACTCCTATTACAGTCCCTCACACTAGTAGACTCATGGAGGACAACTCATCCCACCGACAGGGACTTCTCATACTACTCCCCCCCTCACAGACGTTACTCCAGAATAGACTTGATCTTTATAACCCAACGAGACTTAACCACTATCAAAAGAGCTGACATAGGCATTATCACAATCTCAGACCACGCTCCCACAGCCATCACCCTAAAACTCAACCAGACTAACCGCAACCCCTTTAACTGGAGACTGAACGCCTCTTTGCTCACAGACCAGACCATACACGATGACATACACAAAGCAATAAACGCATACTTCAGAATTAATATAGACACAGATACAAACCCACTTAACAACTGGGAAGCGCACAAAAGTGTCATCAGGGGGGAATTCATCAAGTGGGGTGCCAGAAAGAAGAAAGAAAAAAACAAAAACATACATGACCTATCGGTTAAAATAGCCCAACTTGAGACACAACACAAAAAAACCCTCACAGCTATAGCGGCTGACGAACTTACTCAATGCAGAAAGGATCTACTAGAAATCCTACACTTTCAAACGCAAAAAGCTTTGTTCTTCCGTAAAAGTGTTTTCTATGAACAAGGAGACAAAAGTGGCAAACAGTTGGCTAGAGCTCTGAGGGATGCAACCACAGCCAAACACATCTACGCCATACGCAACAAAAATGGGACTCTAGAACACAACTCTGAAAGAATAGCAGACCTATTCCAGGAATTTTACTCCAAACTATATAACCTAACCCCCCAACACAAACCGGCACATATACATCACACCAGGGAGGACCTGATAAAACAATTCCTAGAAGACAGTAAACTTCCCGCCCTGAAAACCCTAGATACTGACACCCTGAATACCCCCATCTCCTTGACTGAAATCCAAGACGCAATTAAACAATTAAAAACAGGGAAAAGCCCTGGACCCGACGGACTGACCTCCCAGTATTACAAAACATTTTCAACCCTGCTCTCCAAACCATTACTCACAGCATTTAACCATTTGGCCTCCCACAAAAACACCTCAGACTCCCTACTCATGGCCCACATAGCAATCATCCCCAAACCAGACAAAGACCACACAGACTGTGCAAACTTTAGACCAATTTCACTCCTCAATATAGACGTTAAATTACTAGCTAAGATTATAGCTAACAGACTAAAACCCCTACTCACCCAAATTATAGGACCAGAACAAGTGGGCTTCATGCCCGGACGTGAGGCTAGGGACAATATCACCAAATCCCTGAATTTGATTCATTATGCACGCCAGCAAAAACTCGAAGGTCTTCTGGTCTCTACAGACGCAGAGAAGGCCTTCGATAGGGTCTCATGGGAATATATGTTTGCTACCTGCGCACACATAGGCTTAGGAGGAAATATGATTAATTGGATTAAGGCTCTCTATCAAAACCCGCAGGCTAGAATCAAAATCAACAATACCCTATCTGACCCCATTCATATACACAACGGTACCAGACAAGGCTGCCCCCTCTCTCCCCTACTTTTTATTCTTACACTAGAACCCCTCATTAGAACAATAAATCAATCAATCGACATAACAGGCTTTACAGTACACAAGAGGGAATACAAGACGGCTGCTTATGCAGATGACCTCTTGTTCTTCATAACGCGTCCCCACACCACACTCCCAAACCTCATAAATATATTTGCAACATTCGGCTTTATCTCAAATTTCAAAGTGAATCAATCAAAGTCTGAAGCCCTCAACCTAAGCTTACCACCTGATGAGCTTAAACTGATTAAAGAAAATTTCAAATTTAAATGGGAACCTAACTCTCTAAAATATTTAGGTATCAAACTAACCTCTAACATTGACTCTTTATACTCGACCAACTTTACGACCCTACTGAGCAACATAAACAAAGACCTCCGACAATGGACTACAAAACAGTTCTCATGGTTCGGAAGAGCCTCAATACTAAAAATGACTATCCTCCCCAGACTATTATATTTTTTCAATGCGTTACCCATACATATACCCAATACCTTTTTCTCCAAATTGCTTTCCATTCAGAGAAATTTCCTCTGGTCAAATAAAAGGCCCAGGACCAACTTCAATACCCTAACTTGGCCCAAAAGCCGAGGCGGTATTGGCCTGCCTGATTTTAAAAAATATTATCAGGCCTCACATCTATCCAGAATAATAGACTGGCATTGTCATGGCCAAACAAAAGACTGGGTACAACTAGAACACGCGCACAACCCCCAGCAACTACTCTATTACCCCTGGACTAGACACTCTAGATATACCAGGGAAATCACACACCCACTAGTCGCAAATACCCTTAAAATCTGGCATTCCCTAGCCACAAAACACGAATTGGCCACAATCCCAGGTCCACTAACCCCCTTAGTTAACAACCCAGATTTCCCACCAGGTATGAACCTGAAAATGTCTTCATCCCCAAGACATGCCACCAAACTCTTAGCTACCCACTGCATGAATGGAAACAGGGTTAAATCCCTAGATACGCTCAAAATGGAATATAAAGAGGTTTTTTCAAACTTTTGGTTCTACGTACAGGTAAGGGACTTTCTTCTTAACAGCAAGAACAAACCCTCATTTCACCAGAGACTCACACCTCTAGAAGATATCTGCCTTAAAGGCTCACAAACAGCTAACACGACCTCATTAGCATACAAATGGCTATCCCATCCTACCAAATTGAGCAGAAACAAACACAAGGAAAGATGGGAGAATGAACTTGGTTCTATAATAAGTGAGGCACATTGGGAAAAAGCTTGTATTTTTGCACACAAATGCTCACTTAGTACTAGATACCAAGAAATATCATATAAACTCCTTACACAGTGGTATATAACACCAGTTAAAGCTAAGAAATGGTCTGCAACGGCATCAGACTTATGCTGGCGCTGTGGAAATGATATAGGTACTCTTTTACATCTTTGGTGGGAATGTCCCCCAATCCTTGACTACTGGAACCAAATTATTAGATGGATCAAACACATCACAGAAACAAAAATTACACTAGACGCAGCTGCATGCCTGCTACATATCAATTCATTTTCAATTAGAAAATATAAAAAATCTCTATCTAGGCACCTTCTTACGGCAGCTAAAAGTCTAATACCTTTGCACTGGAAAACCACTCACATTCCTACAGTCAAGGATTGGTTGGACAGGGTACGTTACATGTATAAAATCGAGGAATTACTGGCAATGAAAAAAGAAGACGGGTCCAGTTTCAATTCACTATGGCAGCCTTGGCTGGTTTTCACCCTTTCCAACGAATATTCCGCCTTAATCACCTAAACACTATAAGAGCCATGAATCTAAACACCGGCAATACGCCACGCTCCTAATACGCCTGGGAAAACATCTAAGCACCTCCACATTATCTAGAGTCCCCCCCCCCTTTTTTTTTTTTTTTTTTTTTTTTTTTTTTTTTTTTTTTTTACCCCTCCCACCCGTGTCCCCTCCACCGCCCCTCCAAATGTCACCCTAAATCTACCCCACCCACCTCTCACCCTACCCCACTCAGCAATCAATAATCATTGCCTTACGCTATGTGTTAAATCTCGCAACGCTTGAAAGTTACGTTTTCTGTTACTATGTTCCAATGTTGAGACGATACAAGTCTCTATTCTTGTTACAATGTGCACTGCAAATTATCATTCTGATATTTCTATTGTATGCAACTTTTTCTCAATAAAAACTTTGATTGTGAAAAAAAAAAAAAAAAAAATAAAGCTCTACCATCAACCTTAATATAGCACAGTGATCCAATAAATAATGTGATCCAATAAAAGATGCGATCCTATAAAAGATAAATAAACTAATCATAAATATATATATATGTCCAGTAAACCACACTAAATATAAATGAATTACTGTTCTTCCAAAATGCTTGTAGATTTCTGAAGATACTGGGAAAAAGTCAGATACCACTCATTTGTAAGATAAAACACAGAAGGACAACGATACCCAAATGATCAGGTGTGTAGTCTCTTATGATGTTCACATGTGGTGGATTGCTTTCAAACCTTCATTGCATTCAATCCTTCATAGATCGATATTGCTCAAACAAAAGAAAAGACAAACCTCATTGCGCAAATAAATAAACTAAAAACGACATGTGGGTAATAAAACACAATTGCACTCACACATGCCCCGCAATAAGATCGCATTTAAGAAGGTCGGTTGCATATATTCAGAGACAATCTCTTCACTTAGCTGTTCCTGCTCACACAGCACTGGGGTTACTGGCTCCTCCTACACGTTACATCACTGGCACGTGACTTTTTCAAGCCTACAATTCAGAAAATTTGCCACTGAATGCGAGATTGAGCATGTTACTTCCTCACTACGTCATCCACAGGGTAATAGCAAAGCTGAATCAGCTGTAAAGATTGTTAAAAAGGTATACAAGAAAGCACAAAGTGATGGTAAAGATCCATGGAAGGCCATTTTACATTGGAGAAACACTCCGACCGAAGGCATGGATAGTAGTCTGGCACAAGGACTGATGCCAAGGGGATTAAAGACCCCCTTACCAGAAGCAAATAGGCTGCTTGAACCCTCTGTCATACAAGGTATTACAGAAAAGTTGAGGATTAAGAGAAAAGTGTCAAAGGCACGATTTGACACATTGGCCAGAGATTTGTTGGAATTGAATATTGGGGAACTAATCCATATGAAGCCATTACCTGGAAATTGAACAGGCTGTTGGAGAATGGGTACTTGTCTGCAAAAGGTTGCACCACGCTCCTATCTTGTGGACGTTGAAGGAACTCTCTATCACCACAATCGAGTGGATTTGAGAGTGACAGAGCAGCCTGAATCTCAGTATCCCGTTGAAAGATCAGACTCACCCAGTATCACAAGTACATACTCACCCATTGACAGGGAGGCATGTACAGAAGCGATGCCTCTTACCAATGGCAATGACAGTTCTGGGCAAGCAAGTATATATGACAGCTGTCAAGCGCAGAGCATGCCAGTACGTGATGAGAGGTGCCCAGTAACTTCAGAGAGGGCTAAAGGAATCCTTGCACAAGGGCCAGTCTTCACCCGTAGTGATATATGTTCAAAACCACCTATGAGACTTAACCTATAGAATATGTTATTGCTGTTCTCTTTCAAATTTCTCATTGTTTATTTATTAACACTTAAAGGGGGAGATGTTATGGATGTTATGTTTCTTTTCATGCAACTCTATGGTGCATCTCTGTTGTACTTCTTCCTGTGTGTTTTTTCCTGTTCCTGCTGGATATTATTCAATGAACATGGCTTCTGTACAGTAATGGCTTGTGCTGTCTTTTCTTACATCACATCAAACAATTAGCTTTATTCTTTTTTATACTTTGTGATAAATTTTAGCTACACTTCCAGCACTCAATTATGGTCTATCACTGCTGCACCCTTGAAAAAAACTCTTTAATAAATGTAAAATTTGGTTGCTGCAGCTCTATATAAGCCACTGAATGATAATTTAGTAAACTAATTTATTATCCATGCAATGTATTTGTTGCCACAATATGGTGTTGCTGACACTGTCCCTGAGAATAGTAATACTCTGTGAAATCACATACAGCTTTAAGGCATCCCTTAAGCATGCAATTTGATGTATTTTTGTATTTTCAATGTTGCCTTTTAAGCCACATGAGAAGACCCTCTCCCGACTGTAAGATACATTTAAAAAAAAAAAAAATAACTTTTTTTCATTGGTAGATGTCCCCAGGCCCTTTGTTTTACAATCTCTTGCCTATTAGCCCAGAAAATGGCCATTACTGATTTCTAAAATTTAGCTCCCATTGACGTTTGCATTCAGGATCTGAATTCGGTAGCATTTAGTTACATTTATAATTATATCATGTCATTAACAGATTTTCGGACTATCTAAGCCATCAATCTATAGTTTTATTAGTCAACCTATTAAGATGATAATAACTTTTACATGCATCTTTACGTGCAAGGATCATAGAGAGGTATTTAAAAAACATGACCAAAAATAGGAGCATTGCAATTTACCTTGTTAGCCATCTCACTGGTGCTGTTAATGAGGACTCAAGGGTATCCTCTGCTTTCAGATTTGTTATCTCTATATTAGTGACCATTGTTGACCTCCGCTTTAGGTCCAATATATAAGCATTCATTTAGAAGAGCTGTAATGTCTGGTGTAGTCATATAAGGGCTAACAACGTGACACATGATGCTTCTGTTTTACTTGACCCCAACTTGACATTCTGTAGGTGTAAATAGAACATCAGACATATATTAGCAATTTTTGCTTTTATCTTGTACATATCTTTGGAAACTCAAAAAAAAAAGGTCTTATTCTAGGAATTACCTTGTCACACATTACATGACCCATAAAACCACAGGGCAATTAGGAAAAACTCACCCCTCCAATGCTTTACTGCATGTGAAAATGTACACGTACAAAGAGATTACATACAACTAAATTGAAATACAGTGCAATTCATTTAAAACTGCCCCTATTCTTTTTCCATTTATCCAAATGAAGCAGATCTCCCATATAATAATAGGTTGAATTTTTATAAACATAAATTTAATTTTGGCGGTGTAAATGTGCACGTGTCAGGCAATTGTGCTAGTTACTCCTCCCCATGTCCATGCTGCTTATCAGCTGTCTGTAGTACTTTTCTGCTTGTTATCATAAATGGGGCTGTTTAGAGACAAACTGGTTGTCAGTGATCTTTCTGCCAAACAACCAACCTTAAACCACAGTTTGACATTGCATGTTAACCTTGGCAGACATTTAGAGCAAGTTAAGCTATTTACACTAAAGATGTGTTCCTAAATTGAGTGAGCAATTCTGTTATTGCGCATCCTACTGTAAAGTTCAGTCATGTGTCCTTGTCCATTTGCATGGTACTCCTACAGCCAGTTGCTGTCATGTACCTGGTCTGAAGCTGAAGTGACGGGAGGGCTTCCCTCGTCACAACACCCCTGAAGGGTGGTGACAGGAGATGATAAGCCAAAAGAAGCACAGGTTGCCAACTGTACTGTTGCCGGATGGATCTGTGGTCATGAGGCACTTCCTCTAGACAGGGCCAGACTGGAATGGCAGCTGGGTCAGGTAACGCACTTGATGTGCAGGCAGGTCTGGAACAGCAGGGCTGGACAGGATACATAGTCAGGAGCAGGAGCCAAGGTCAGTCACGGTAATCAGGCTAAAGCATAAGCAGGAGCATAGTCAGAAGCAAGCCAGGGTCATACACAGGGAGCAGATAACAGTAAGTCTGTGGAAGCAAGCCAAGGTCAGAGTGCTTTTAAAGGCCATATGGTGCCATGAACCATCGTACGCAGAATGCGCCAATGTACCTGTGCACATTCATGCGCAATTGAGCACGGTCATATTGTATATTGGTAAAGGTGCCAGGTCTTTGTACATTCTTCTTCTGGTTAGTACCCTCACAGTTGCCCATTGGTCACACATCTGTTGGCTATTTGACAATCCGTCATTCAACTATGTGTGGCTTGTTGTTTTGTCCTTCAGTGTATGCCTAGTGACTGGATGCTTGCAGTCATCTACCTGTTGGCTATCTGCTGATCCCTTGAATGCTGGAACATTTGTCTTTTCATCATCCATCTTCTAGCGAGACATCTATTGGGTGTTTGCTAAGTTTTGTGTGTTATATGATGAGGCTCCTGCTCCGTGACCAAACCTTGGTCTTACTCACCTTTAGAGACATGTATATAATATTTATGCTCATTGTACATTGCTAAGCTGTTCATCAGTAATTCAGCTATTCATTTAGCCCTACGTTATCATTTTACGTTAAAAAAATTAACCATACATAATCCTATATATACACAACTGCATACACTGTATATTGTGAGAGTGACACTTAAATGGAGAGCTTTCTAGGAATGCAGGAAAGTATGTTTTGGTGCAGAAATACCCTTACCCATGGTATGCCCTGACAGGAGTTCTCAGCTTCATGCAGATATACTGTAAAGTAAGTATTCATCTTCCTGACCATTTGGTTAGCTTGGTCTGCATTAGTCAGCATATACTGAACTTTCTTTGATTAGAGTGCCTGTCTGTATGGTTTGACAGGCCTGGAAACACACTCCTTGCATGTCTGTTACACACACACTGCTCCTGCAGCAACCTGTCTCCTGGGAAGAGAGCATTGACTAAAGGTGGCTATAGGTTTAAATCTCGGCCGGTTCAGCAGGAACCAGCCGAGATTTGAACCATGTATGGGCAGGCTGATTGTACCCAAGTTGATCCATCAATCAACCATCATGTCAGATTTTTAGGATGCAATTATTGCCAGCGGCTACAGCCTCTGGCAATATTCACCATGTTCTCCCAGTAGGGATGGCTCCCCATGCCCCCCCCCTCCAGTGGGAGAACACAATAGCTCAGCGAGAGGGATTCCCAAATCAATATTGACAGTGTTGATGGGGGACTAGAGCGATGTTCTTTCCTGCAACCTGTGTTTTCAGGAAAGAAAATTGAATCATCTATGGCCTGTCTAAGTCAAGGAGGGATTCCCAAATCAATATTGACAGTGCTGATGATCAGAGTTATTCAATACAAGGGGACTGGGTTTTAAGAGCCAAGAGCATTAAGCCCTAGAAACCAATCAGTATTTAATGCATCATAAAGGACATAATAGATGTTGTTTATTAGCTATGGGTGTTGCACTTTGCATTGATCATTTGCCCTTTGAACTTTTTTATGCACAGCCATGAGCACACAACCCATACGTATTTTCTTGAGTTACAGTGTAAATGCATACAAACATATGTGTTTATGTTTATGGTGTATTCACCACAAAAGTATGACCAGAGGAGCTCCAGGTAATCTCTTTTAGGCTAGGTTTATACCTTGGCATCTGCATTTTCATGCATTTTTTGACCTTTATGATGTATGCTTTTAATGCATTTTTTTTTAATTTTGTACACGTCTATTAACCGCTTGCCGACCGCCACGCACAGATGTATGTCGGCAGAATGGCACAGGCAGGCAAATGGGCGTACCAGTACGTCCCTTTAAATTTGCCGCCTATCAGGCACACGCGCACCTCCGCCGCATGCCGCAGGAATGTGCCCGTGGGTCCTGGGAACTCGATGTTCGCAAGTGGCACACGATCGCAGTGTGGAGAGGCATAACAGGGAGATGCCTATGTAAACAAGGTATTTTCCTGTTCTGCTTGTGATATGACAGAGATCCACTGCTCCCTGTCATCGGGAGCAGTGATCACTGTCATGTCAGTGGTAGCCCATCCCCCCTACAGTTAGAACACCTCCCTAGGACACACTTAACCCCTTTATCGCCCCCTAGTGTTTAAACCCTTCCCTGCCAGTGTCATTTACACAGTAATCAGTTCATTTTTACAGCACAGATCGCTGTATAAATTACAATGGTCCCAAAATAGTGTCAAAAGCGTCCAATGTGTCCGCCATAATGTCACAGTCATGATAAAAATCACAGATCGCCGCCATTACTAATAAAAAAAAATAATAATAATAAAAATGCCATAAATCTATCCCCTATTTTGTAGACGCTATAACTTTTGTGCAAACCAATCAATATACACTTATTTTTTACCAAAAATATGTAGAAAAATACATATCGGCCTAAACTAAGAAAGACTTTTTTTTATATATGTAGCACTGACCCCCAAAGAAGCTGCTTGTTTTTTGTTGGGCTTACCGTTACCTCACACGTTCACTGTATCTGTCTCAGGGGTCCTGTAAAAAGAGTTGGTCAAAGAATAGTGCTCCGACACTTAGTCCTTTTTCTGGATGTTTATTTAACAAAAACACATACTTTTGCAATAGAGGGGTAGAGGATAAGGGGAATAAGATACCTTTGTAGTTTTGTGGGTTAGAGGTATTTCCTTGATCCAGAAGACAAACAACTTCAACAGGCTGGATCCAGCAACCACTGGATAGGTCCCTCTCCTGACCCAGCAGCGGATGAGATGCTCGGTCAAAGTCTCTGCCACGGACTTGACAAGTTTAGCGATCTTGTTGTGCAATCCTCTGCCACAGGAAGGCACAATCAGATTTATGTTGCAAAGTTAAAGAGTTGCCCCACAGTACCTGGTTCTTTCAGCCGACCTGGACATACTGTGTGGTAGATAACCCAGGATGCATCCTCCAACTGAGTCGCCAGGCTTTTCCATGAGGTACCAGCCTTGTTGCTCAGTCCTCTTTCGAAAAAGTCCTCCCCTGGATCCTCCAGTTGCGTGGCTTCTCCCCTCAGGCAAGACAGCACAGGACCATCTCTGGATCAGTAGGCCCCAGAGCTTCTAGGCCTACTTTTCAGTTGCAGAGCCTCGGGCCCGAGACATTAAGTAAGCCAGCACACACCTTAGGCCAGGAGGGCCATGAGGTCGGGATAACGAACGCCAAAATATTGCATCGGTACCTGAAGTACCCTTACCCAGAATGCTCAGCGGGTAGACCACTCCCTCCAGGCTGTTTCTGAGTAAAAGGGGTAGCCAATACATTTAGCCTGTTGCATTTCCAACACTTACCAGTGGTGACAGTGACACCCACGGCCAAGTGGAAATTAGCACAACCCAGCTAAACTGGTACAGAAACCAGAACTTTAGTATAATTATTCTGAGCCAAACTGCAGCTTCAGACAAATTTAAATTTACAAAAATTATAGTGTCTGCTCATTAGAAGCAGGGTGCTACATATATATATATATATATATATATATATATATATATATATATATATATTATTTATATTTATTTATTGGGGATATTTATTATAGCAAAAAGTCAAAAATGTTGCTTTTTTTTCAAAATTGCCGCTTTTTTAAATTTATATCACAAAAAATAAAAACCGCAGAGGTGATCAAATACCACCAAAAGAATGCTCTATTTGTGGGAAAAAAAGGACGTCAATTTTGTTTGGGTGCAACGTCGTACGACTGCGCAATTGTCAGCTAAAGCGATGCAGTGCCGAATCGCAAAAAATGCCCTGGTCAGGAAGGGGGTAAAATCTTCCGGGCTGAAGTGGTTAAAGTCAATGACACTGATGCACCAAAAAAGCACCTGAAGTATTTTTCCCAATTCATAGCAGTGCAGTGCACTGGTGCAAACGAGTCCCATGACAATGACACTTTGGACAATGCATGTTAAATTAGGGCCCATGTGAATGGGGGACTTACAAATTCCAGTTTCCATGTCACATGTATCACATGGGAGCCGGAACTTCCTCTAAAATTTGTATGTGCATTTGTGTGCTCTTATGAGACTTGATCACTGAGCATTGCTGTCAGGTATTTACTGATAAAGTGTTGTGGAACTGTTTATTTACCGTATTTATCGGCGTATAACACGCACTTTTTCCCCCTTAAAATCGGGGAAAGTCGTGGGTGCGTGTTATACGCCGATACCCCCCAAAAAAAATGACAAAAATCGGTTGCGGCGCCGAAAAATGGCGACCGCGGCCGAAAAAGGCCGAACTGCGGCCGAAAAAGGCCGGAAAAAGCCGAAGCGCGGCCGAAAAAGACCAAAGCCGGCTGTTCAGCTCCGCTCGTAGTCCCGCCTCCCTGCGCTCGCTCCCGAAACAGCAGGGAGGCGGGACTCCGAGCGGAGCTGAACAGTCGGCTCGGTCTTTTTCGGCCGCACTTCGGCCTTTTTCGGCCGCGCTTCGGTCTTTTTACGGCCGCGCATGCGCGGTTTGTCAAGCGGCGGGAAATTTAAACGTGGGCAAACTGCAAATGACACTAGCAAGCTGCAAATGACACTGGGTAAGCTACAAATGACGCTGGGCAAGCTACAAATGATGCTGGGCAAGCTACAAATGACGCTGGGCAAGCTACAAATGACGCTGGGCAAGCTACAAATGACGCTGGGCAGGTTGCAAATGACGCTGGGCAGGTTGCAAATGACGCTGGGCAGGTTGCAAATGATGCTGGGAAAGGCTGCAAATGACGCTGGGAAAGCTGCAAATGACGCTGGGCAAGCTGCAAATGACGCTGGGCAAGCTGCAAATGACGCTTAAATGTAAGTTTTTTTTTTTCCCTAAACTTCTCTCCTAAAACTTTTTTTCCTTAAAATTCCCTCCTAAACTTGGGGTGCGTGTTATACGCCGGTGCGTGTTATACGCCGATAAATAATATTTATAATTATTGCCCATGATAAGCTTCTCCCAGAGACTTTCCCCTGAGAAAAGTTGTGATTGGTGACAGTAATGTGCATGTGTGCGTCGATGCATCATTTTACAGATTAAGGAGAGCTATCACTGCTCAAATCTCATATAAGGTCTCATATCAGATATTTTAACACCTTCCTGTCCTGCCTATAGCAGAATGACGGCTGTGCGGTGTCTTCACCATTCTGCGTGAATGTCATATGACGTCCTTTCAGAAAGCACCTCCCGCGCGGCCGATGGGCTGTGCAGCGGCGCGATCTGTAACTGGCTTTCACCAGCCAATGACTAATCAGTGTACTGGCTCACTGCCAGTACCATGTGACCACTGTGACCAATCACAGTAGGTCACATGACAGTTGAAAACAACGGATGGCTTCCTTTCATTCCATCCCTTGTGTACAATTGTGTTGCTAGCTGTGATTGGTCAATGTGATCACATGGTACAGACAGGGTTAATCACAGCCCATCTGTACCATGTGATTAGCTTTGACCAATCACAACTAATCACAACAAAACAAACCGAATGAATCAGTTTCATTCAGTAAAATGCTTACTTATAACAATGTAATACACTACTATAAGCAAACATAATGTGTTAAAAGAAAAATCCTGATCACGTCCCCAGAGTATTACAATGTTATGGTAACATTATATTGTTCTGGTCACAGTGTGTTAAAAAAAAAAGTGATAAAATTTTTTTTTTTTAAAGTAACTGTCACCAGTAATGCCGCGTACACACGAAGGGACTTTTCCCGGCGGACCTAGTCCAGCGGACAATCCGCCGGACTTTCCAGCTGGCTTCGCCGGACTTTCCGAGCGTGTGGCCTTCCCACACACGCCCGGACTTCTCCGGCGGACAATCCGCTGGACAAAGTCCGCGGGACTTTTGAAAATGAACGGACTTGCCCACACACGGAGCAGTCCGTTCATTTTGAACGTAACTTCAGGTACGTAGCTAGCGTAGGCAGTAAATGCCGGCGTGCTAGCTCCGTCACCTGGCATGGATTTAAAGGGAATCCCCACGCCGAAAAACGGTGTGGGGGTCCCCCCCCAAATCCATCTTAGACCCTTATCCGAGCAAGCAGCCCGGCAGGCCAGGAAAGGGGTGGGGACGAGCGAGTGCCCCCCCCCTCCTGAGCCGTACCAGGCCGCGTGCCCTCAACATGGGGGGTGCCCTGGGGAAAGGGGGGCCGTGCGGCCCCCCCACCCCAAAGCACCTTGTCCCCATGTTGATGAGGACAAGGGCCTCTTCCCGACAACCCTGGCCATTGGTTGTTGGGGTCTGCGGGCGGGGGCTTATCGGAATCTGGGAGCCCCCTTTTATAAGGGGCCCCCAGATCCCGGCCCCCCAACCTATGTGAATGAGTATGGGGTACGATGTACCCCTACCCATTCACCTAAGGTGTAAAATGTAAAGTAAAAAAAACACACTTTTGAAAAAATATTTTATTGCACTGCTCCGGGGGTCTTCTTCCGTCTTGGGGGTCTTCTCGCCGGACTCCTCCGCCATTTACGTAGCTCTTTTACCGAGCGGAGAAGTCCGGCTACCTACAGCACTGGTGACAGTATGTAAAAAGAAAAAAAATAATTTCTTAATTTCCAGAAACTTATGACAAAAAATTACAACTTCAAAAAACCTGCAATGCCGCTTACTAAATACCTTAAAGAAAATGGAAAGATCCCCCTGTCACCAAAGTATATAAAATCACATATTTATTAGTACATAATAAAAAAGATCACACACACATGTAATGATCTCATAAAAGGACAACACAATAACACAGAGTGGATTCATGTACATAAAGTAACAATCAATATAGTATTATTCGCCAATTTCTGAATATCTCATCAGTATCCAACGTGTTTCAGGTCAAGCCTTTCCTCAGGGTTATAGAATGGGAGAATATATTCAAATATATATCTAGAATCAAAGTATGCAAAAAAGTACAGTGTTCAAGATTATGGTATCAACAGGAATCCAAAGGATCACTGCAGAGTAGTGAGGTCTGCCTGTTAGAAGGACATCCTCCCTGGCAGTAGAGGATGGCGTTCTGACAGGCAGACCCCACTACATCTTAACTAAGGGCAAGGGTGCAAGACCACATATTTTTACAATTGCATATTTAAGGACCCAAACAGCACCCAGGAAAGAGCCCCTACTACGACACTGTCTTTTAAGATCATTTGTTTTTTTCTGTGATCCCTATTCACATCGACTACAACCAACTTAACATAGGGACATCCATAGGACAGCTCTGCTTGTTCCCTTAGGGTAGTGTCGGTGATCTTCATTAAACGCCATCCTCTGCAGTGATCCTTTGGATTCCTGTTGATACCATAATCTTGAACACCGTAATATTTTGCATACTTTGATTCTGATATATATTGATATATATATATATGAATATATATATATATATATATATATATATATATATATATTGCTATATATTTGAATATATTCTCCCATTCTATACCCTTGACGAAAGGCTTGAAACTGAAACGCATCAGGTACCGATGAGATATTCAGATTATGGAGAGTAATACTATATTGGCCGTCACTTTATGTACATGAATCCACTCTGTGTTATTGTGTTGTCTTTTTATGAGATCATTACATGTGTGTATGATCTTTTTTAATATGTACCAGTAAATATGTGATTTTATATACTTTGGTGGTGTTGTTGCCTTTAAAATCTCAGACAGGAGGTCTTTCCATTTTCTCTATACAACAGGGATGTGACATCCACTTATGACCTTCTGACATTGTTAAAACACTCTTCTTACCAAATACCTTAGACTGTTTACTTTCCAAAAAGGGTTCATTTTGGGAATATTTGTACTGTCTTCACATTTCAGGGCCTTGTGAAATGAGATAGGCTGTCAGTACATCAGCATTGATCAATTTTCAGATATATACCGTAGATTGTGGACTCTATAACTTTTCTACATATTAAATAATATACACTGATTTGGGTTTTTTTCACCAAAGAAATGTAATACATTTTGGAATACATTTATAAAGAACAGTTATTTGTTTGCAAATTTTTATAACAGAAAAGAAGAAAAAAAGCAAGATGTTTTTTTTTTATTTTTTTATAATTTTACATATTTTTTGTTTATTTAGCAAAACATTTAAAACCCAATGGTGATTAAATACCACCAAAAGAAAGTTCTAGTTGTATGAACAAAATTATAAAAATGTTGTTTGGGTACAGTGTCATTCAAAGTGTGGCAGCCTGGGCAGGAAGGGGGGGGGGGGATTGCCCTGTATTGAAGTGGTTAAATCAGGTCAAAAATGTTTTTGAAAATGTTTAGTGCTGTTTCTGTGGATGTATTAAAAGTTCAGACCATACAAATCCTTCAACGCCCTCTTGCACCAACAATCTTTCGGCAGGGACACACTGACAGCCATTATTACCATGATACCCAAGCCCAACACTGACGACACGCTCTGGTCCAACTACAGGCCTATTTCTCTACTAAACGTAGATATAAAGATCCTAGCAAAAATTCTAGCACTCCGACTCAACCCGATTATAGGTAAACTGATCCACAAAGACCAAGTGGGGTTCATCCCCAAGCGACAGGCTAGCGATAACATTAGACGTGTCATTCTCCTACAGCATCTAGCAAAATCACGTAATATACCCATGCATCTCCTGTCTCTCGATATCAGAAAAGCTTTTGACATGGTTTCCTGGTCCTACCTAGACTTTATCCTGAAGCGCTGGGGTTTTGGCCCTCACTTTCTCCAGTGGAACAACGCCCTCTACACTAATCCCCAAGCTTTTGTGAAGTATTCGGGGTTTCGCTCTGAATGCTTTCCAATACAGAGAGGGACGAGACAGGGTTGCCCCTTGTCCCCCTTAGTTTTTGCCCTGGCAATTGAGCCCCTAGCCGAACTGATACGAACAGATCCCAATATCCAAGGCCTAGAGATAGCCTCAGTCACTCACAAACTATGCTTATTTGCAGATGACGCTCTCTTATTTGTCACCTCCCCTCATATCACATTACCAAATTTCCTACAACTCTAAAGCCCCATACACACGGTCGGACAATCCGCGGACCAGGTCGGTCGGATTTTGTCCGTCGTACTTTGTCCGATGTTGGTGTTGCGTACACACGGTCGGACTACGTTGTCGGAATATCCAGTCTGGAAGAACGTCGTGACGTAAGTCGTCGTCCACGAGATTACAAAAGGGAAGTTCAGCACCACGTCAGGCACCCGTTGGGCTCCTTCTGCTGATCCCGTGTTTATCGAGAGTTAGTGGAAGTTTGGTGACTTAAGATTCGCGCTTCTCAGTTTTCTGACTCAGATCGTTACTGCTCTTCAGTTTGTGCTTGTCGTGCGTATCTGTTTATTAGTGCGTGTAGTCAGTTCGCATTTGTTGGTCATTGCGGCCTATATCTTGATATAGGACGCTTTGATTTGCACTGCTTATTGTCTGCTCGTTGCTGGTATTCATTTCGTTCTTTCAGGCCTTGCTGTTTATCGGTGCTTTCTGTTTGTCCGTTCTGACCAGCCGACCTTTTGTGACCTTGTGAGCGATGTTTCCCGTGCGTACTCGTCACCGAGTTCGGGCTGTACGCGGAATTGGTGTCGGGCTTTTAGCTTTGAGCCAAGACCCGTCCATGAACAGAGTGACGAGGAGTATGTGGACCAAGAATTGGTTGCTTCAGCGTGACCAATTCTCGCACATGCCTTTGCTTCGTGAGATCCGGGAGAATAATCCTGATGATTTCAGGAACTTTCTCAGGATGACGGACCCCGATTTTCACCGTCTTTTGGCTTTGCTGACCCCCTTTATCAGCCGGCAGGATACCTGCATGAGACAAGCCATTAATCCGGAGCAGAGGCTTGTTGCCACGTTGAGGTACTTGGCGACAGGGAGAAGTCTTCAGGATTTGAAGTTCTCTTCAGGTATCTCTCCCCAGGCCCTGGGAATCATTATTCCAGAGACCTGTTCTGCCATCATTCAGGTCCTGCAGGAGGACTATATTAAGGTAACATTTCTACTTGACTATTCCCTTCTATGTATGCTCTGTTTGCTAATGTCTTCTATTTTTGACCTCCTTCCCTAATTACCATGATTGCAATATGTTCTAATATGCTGTGCCCCTTTTCTCCTTCATGCATTTTTCCCTTCACTTACCTCACCAGCATGCTCTTCTGCCCCAATAGACACCTATGGCCTAGTCACTTAATCAATGTCTTTTGTCTGCTGCATAGTATTGTTTGCCCCCAAACACCCCCTAAAATATGCACAAATGTTTGCTGTGTGGTTTACTTCATGTAGAGCCCCTTTAGAATTTTTTTTTTTTTTGGTGGGGGGGGGGGGGGTGGCAAACTCATTAGGAACCCCCTCCCCCAACTGCTCTGTCAGATGGTACCAATCCTTTATCTGCTGGCTTTCCCAAGGTCCATACACACTATATACCTACCTCTTTATAGTGGGCATCTTTAGGGATGAATTCAGCAAAGCATGTAGTGCAAGGGGCTGCCTCCATACATTCCATTTCCTAATTTTTTGTCTTCTTTCCCTCCTATTAGCTTTCTTGGTAATTTCAGAATGTCACAATGTGCCTGCCCTTTTTTGGGGGGGGGGGGGGGGGTTGAAATGTTATTTTATCTTTCCTGGGGGCTGCCAATAGTGTTAAGTACAGAGGGTCTGGCCAAACTAGCACACATTATTGAGCCATTTGCCAATCAATGAAGTGCAGAGGGTTACCTGTCCCCCCCCCCCCAAAACCCTAGTTATTGCCAATGGCCCATCAGAAGTGGGGGGATTGATGGGGGGTGAGTCATCTGTGAAGGGGAGCCTCTACTTTTCTGTGCAAATACTTTCCAGCCTCAATTTTATACAATGCTCTTGTTCCAAGATGTTGATTGTCTAATCTGCTTGCAATGTTTAAGTGCAAAGTGACTAATTTTTTTTTCTTGTTTCACTCCACAGTTCCCTTCCACGCCACAGGAATGGCAGACTGTGGCCTCCCACTTTGCCAGCCGTTGGGACTTTCCTAACTGCGGAGGGGCAATTGATGGGAAACACGTCCGCATCGTCCCACCGCCCAACTCGGGGTCCTACTATTATAATTATAAAGGGTTTAATAGTGTAGTGATGTTGGCGGTGGTGTCGGCAACATACGAGTTTATGTATGTGGACGTGGGGATTAACGGCCGGATCTCGGATGGTGGTGCCATTACGCACACGGAGTTCTACTGGCGTCTCCAAAGTGGCAGTCTGTGCTTGCCACCTCCAGAGGAGAATGCCGAAGGACTCCCCTTCGTCTTTGTCGCAGATGAAGCGTTTGCGTTGACTCCCCATGTGATGAGGCCGTTCCCGATGAGGACCCTCACCCCGGACCAGAGGGTCTTCAACTACAGGCTGTCCAGAGCCAGAAGAGTGGTGGAGAACACTTTTGGCATCCTGGCCAGCCGCTTCCGCCTGTTCCTGACGGCATTTAACTTGGCGGAATACAAACTGAACCACATAGTTCTTGCCTGTTGCATATTGCACAACTTCCTCAAAAGACATAACAGGAACTATGTGGTGCCCGTTGGCCCAGATGTGGAGGGCCCTCCAAATGCGGACCTCACAGCCCTTCAAGTGGCACGTCCAGGCTTGCCCCCTCTAAATGCCCGCGTGGTCCGCGAGCAATATATGGAGTACTTTGTGGGTAGGGGGGCCATTGCTCTGCCTGACGATGTGTGAGAGGCATTTTTTAATAAATCTGATATTTTAACCAACCTCTGATTTCTTGTCATTTCAGTCTTCTTTTTAGCTTATTTAACTTTGACATTTTTTCCCTTTGCCTTCGACAGTGGGAATGCACTTTCTGGGCTAAAGGAGGTAACAGTCTCTTCTTCCCAAAAAGATTATTCTCATGTTGTGTGTTTGCTACCTAATCTTTGGTCTAGAGAAGGTTTGTCCTGCATAACTGACAGCCAAAATACTCCTTTTCATCACCAGGTCTGACATGTGTGTATTCTGAAAAATGCTGTGCTCCGTGTTTTCGTACAAAGCACTGTGGGTGTCATTTACATAAGTCAAATCCGCTATGCTCTACAAGTGCATTGAAAAAGTTCCCTGGGAAAGGAAATTGCAGTGCAAAGTGGATTTGCCTTTAGTAAATAACACCCATTGCCCCCCATATCCTTTACATTTTACATACATAATGCATTGTGTTTTTTAAATAAGGAAGCCACACATGTATAAAAATAAAAAAGTTTACTTGGAAAACATTCACAAGTGCGTTTACAATCTTCACGCCAAAACTGACAACATCTTGGTTATTTACAACATTGTTTACAAACATTCCGCAATTGGTAAAACCAGGCATGGAGCTAACCAGAACCTATGAACTAGGAAAGTTCAACTTTGTAAAGTGAAGACAAGATCAGACATGACTATATGTTCAAAGTGTGTTTGATCTTGCCTTCATCACATGGGGGGGTCACCCCCGAAAAGTGGAAATTTCGAACATGCACACAATTTGGGACTGAAAATGGTCATTAGATGGTAAAACACATGCCTAGAAGCTTCAAAAGTGCCATTTTCCATCATGGGGATGAATGGATGTTTTTTGGGGGTGCAACCCCTTCACCACAACCACTTTCGTAGTTCGTAAAGTGTTTGCACCCCCAAAAAAACGTTGGCATTCATCCACCATGATGGGAGCTAGTACATGTGGACACAATGTGTGCATGTTCCAAATTTCACACAGTTTTTAAGTTGCAAATGTGTTCAGAAGCTGGCACAAATGTGTGTTAATTACTTGGTGCGTTTTCATATTTTTCCTAAAACATCAATGATGTTCTTCAATTTTTGTTGAACATCATTGATGTTTTGCTTTATGTAATCTAGATCTCGATTGCAGACCATTATCTCTCCGATGAGTACGTGGGCACTCTCTGTGGTAAAGTGCGATTTTTCTTCCACAACATCCATGTCACCTAAAAACCACAAACAAACAAAAATGGGGTGTTGGAAATGAGGCAGCCATACATGGATTAGCTTACCAGTAGCTGTGTTCTCCCACACTCACCTGTTGTGGTGACAATTTCTCCAAGTTCGATGATCTCTCCTTCCTCCTCCTCCTCCTCTGCTTCTGCTCTTTCCCCTTTTTTGGGAGGTGTTGGTTTGGGGGTTTCCTCAGACGGCCCAAGTTTTCGCTCCCCTATGAGAATGTACAAAAGGAAGATTTAGCAACACAATCTATTGAGGGCAGAAATAGGAAATGACAAACATTGGTTGAAAGTGACGGACACTATTTTAGTTTGGCCAGTTACAAATGCCAACTACATGAATGTAGTCACTTTGTAAAGGTGCTAAACTGACTAGCTTTTTGGTAGAAGTTTGTGTGATGGAGACACCCCTCTAGTATCCACTGGAGCACATGTGTGGAAAAGCCTAATAAAAAGGGGGTTTGGGTGTCCCAGCACTAGTGCTCTAGAGTTCAGATGGGTAAACAGCTACTGGGTGACCTCTCCTTTACATTGAATAAATTGGCTTTACATTCTTGATGACATTTCTAGTGAGAACAAACTTCCTTTCCCCAAAAAAACACCAAACATCGTATTATAAGTGGCCGAACGATCGAGGTTGCGTACGATCGAATGGACACACACACACGACCATAACAGTGGCAGAAAGATCGAGGCTGAGTACGATCGAATGCACAGACGAACCTGAAAGTGGCCATTTTGGAATGTACAACTTTGTAAAAATCAAACCACAATGGAGCAGTATGCAAGCAAGAAATCAAACACAAAACACAACTACTTACTTTTTTGAAGAATTCGCTTGATCTTTCTGTACTGATCGGCCTCCCTCAGTTTCAGGTCTGACCAGCGTTTCCTCAGTTGCTCCTTGGATCGTTGTACCCCAAACTGATTGTACAGCCTCCTCACAACTTTAGACATGATCTTGGCCTTGCGGACATTGGGGTTGAGGTAAGGCCCATACTTCCCATCATAGTCGCTCCTCTTTAATATGTCCACCATCTCCAACATTTCTCCAAATGACATATTGGAGGCCTTGAATTTCAGGCTCCGGGATCGGGACGTTTCTGCCTCCGGACTTTCCTCGTCCTCCTCCTCGTTGGTGGGATATTTGGGGCGCACCTGCTGTGTCCACGCCATGTGCTCTCCCCACTGCGCCGTAAAGAGAAGGGGTGGGGAATAGACGAGAAAGATCGTCAGGGGCGGGCGGAGTTTGACGCATGCGCACTGTATATAAAACGTCACACGCCTGTGTCGTAGCCACGATCTGGGAGACGAGGGGAGAGAAAACTCACACGAGACGATCGCTACAAACGAAGGTACAATTTGACGTTGGTACATAACTAGCCTAGACTGATTTGAACTTGAGGCTTCTTTATGGAGAAGATTAGGAGAGTTTAGCCTGACATAATTGAGAGGGTTTTGTGTGGTGTTGTGTCTTGCAGAGATTATGCAGGGATTCAACGACATGAGTTTTCTCCCCCTCTTCATTGCCAAATTCAGGGAATTTCCCGTTTTATGGCAGGGTAAACACCCACATTACACCAACAAACCAAAGAGGCACGCAGCCCTGGAGGAACTTGTGGAATTTGTCAAGCCAAGGTTCCCCACGGCAACTGTTGATGATCTAAGAAAGAAAATTGGCAGCCTGAGGAGTGCGTATATCAGGGAGCGGAAGAAGGTCGTGAAGTCTGAGGAAACTGCAACTTCAGCAGATGAGGTCTATGTGCCCAAGCTCTGGTACTATCAGAGTCTCCATTTTCTGAAAGACCAGACTGATGTCACGGAGCCAACCTCGACTCCTCCTTCCACGCTTCCTTGCGCGCAGCCCACCCCTGTTGAGGCTTCCGAGGAGCAACCTGGGCCTTCCAGTATGGAAGAGGTGGAGGAGCCCAGCTTGTTCCAGGTATAGTATTTTTGTTACCATTTCTGGGAATAATGAATGATGTTCACTTAATTCAGGATCCCCAATTGCTTAGTTCCTAACGTGTTTGACATATCAACTGACAGTAGTGTTGGAAACATTTGGGGCCAGAATCTAAACTGCAGGGCTGAGAATTGTATGGTTTTCTATTTGTAAACATTTTGCAACAGTCACTAGATGAAAATTGTGTGTGTTTGATGAACAAATAACTGAAACTATGTCCCTTTTTCATACACAGGAAGACCTCAGCCTGGAGGTGGCTGTGGAAGGTGGCAGTCAGGAGGAGGCAGGGGTTTGTGGCAGCCACCAGCTGGGTAGTGGCAGCCAAGAGGGGGCTAGGCCGCGGAGCCTGACTGACACCCAAACCCCTCCCCTCCGCCTTCCGTACAAAAGGGCGAGAAGGGGGGGTTATGCGGCACAGTCAGCGCTCCGCATGATCAGAGAGGCTTCAGACTCCCTACATGCCACACCCGCCGACGAGGAGACCTTTGGCTCGGTGGTTGTCACAAAAATGATGGGTATGGAGGTGAGGCAACGCAACATGTGTGAGGGGCTCATCCTCCATGTCCTAAATAAGGGTAGGGCTGGGGAGATGACCCCAGTCACACATGTTTGCCATAGCTACCATGCTCCGCCTCCTCCTCCTCCTCCTCCTCCTTCTGCCACCCCACCAGCACGACAGCCACAGCGTGCAAGGAAGCGTGGAAGGAAGACCTGAGAGTGACGACCTGCAATCAGTCTGGTCTGAGAGAAGATGGAGCCTCTTGTAGTACCAGAGCCTGGGGACCTAGATGGCATCTGCTGCAGTTCCGGATACTTTGGACTTCACGACCAGATTGCACTCCCCTTAATATACGTACTCCTCAGGCCCCCAATTTTCTACGCTTGAACAATGATGGTTGCCGTGGGGGGCCAAGACTTTGCAAATTCCCCAAGTTTCACCATGGCTGCGTTCCTCTTTGGTTTGTTGGTGTGACCTAAATAAAGGTTTTTTTGATTTGAAATAATCATTGACTAATGTGTTTTACTTTTCTACAATGACAGTTTTTCTTTGACTAGGCAGGTACATTTCACTAATCCTAAAGTAGAATTAACAAGGGGCACCAACAACAAACAACCTCCTAGTAAATTTAAGCAAGAAATACAAATGTTAATAATGTGTTTTTGGTAATTTGAGACACACAACCCCCCTCAAAAAAAAAAAAAAAAAAAAACATTCCAATATGTATTCCCCCCAAAAAAAAAAAAAAAAAAGACAAATCATGGTAAAAAAATAACAAAGATTCTTTTACGTTCACAGTCAAAATAAACATGTAGTGTATAAATGCTGCAAAGTAATAAAGAACTAAGTTTGTGAGAAGTGCGGGTGAATAGGAGCAGCTAAAACATGTCATTCTTGTTGCATTGTAAAGAAAAAGAGAATGCGCTGCATTAAAGACATTTTAACATTGCAGCGTGACGAATGTGCTGTGTCGATTAGGAAAGGTAGTTTTACCTGACCGAGCGCTTCCGTCACAGAATTTCTTCTGAGCATGCGTAGCACTTTGTCCGTCGGACAAGCGTACACACGCTCGGATTTGGTGTGATCGGACCGTGTTGACGGCAAATCTTTCCAGCAGGAGATAAGACTTTGTCCGTCGGACAAACCGACGAACACTGTCCGATGGTGCATACACACGGTCTGATTTTTCAACAACCTTGTCCGATCGGACAAAATCCATGAAAAAGTCCGACCGTGTGTATGGGGCTTTAGACAGGTTTGCTCGGATTTCGGGTCTAGAAGTTAATCAATCAAAGTCTAAAGCTCTAAATGTGTCCCTGCCGAAACCCACCCTCGTCCAGCTACAAAATAATTTCTCATTCCAATGGTCCACTTCATCCCTGCCCTACCTAGGAATAAAACTCACTAGCAACCCGTCAGACCTATTCCAAACGAACTACCTCCCCATGCTAGCCCACCTTACTTCACTTCTCAACGCTTGGCGTCCCTTATGTATATCTTGGTTGGGCCGCATAGCTGCGGTCAAAATGTCGCTGCTTCCCAAACTGCTATATTTATACAGAGTGCTGCCTATTTTAGTACCCCCCTATTATCATAGAATTATTCAAAACCGAGTGTTCAAATATATATGGAGCTCTACGAGGCCTAGGGTCTCCAGAATAATTTTGCTTCGTAACAAAACCTCTGGTGGTTTGGGAGTACCGAATTTTCTCAAGTATTACCATGCGGCCCAACTAGCACAAATCACATTATACCACGCCAAAGACGAAATCCCTATTTGGGTGAGTCTAGAGGCAATTGAATTACACCCTATCCTCATCTCTAATGTCCTATGGTTACCAGCCCCGCTAGGAGGGCCCATATCTAACCCCGTCACTCTCCACTCCTTGAGACTCTGGGATAGGTTACGAACTCCATTCAAACTGATGTCCTCCCACTCCCCGCTTCTCTCCTTCCTAGATCATCCTCTATTTTACCCAGCTTCTACTGAACCGACCTCTTTCCAAACCTGGCGGCGCCTGGGCCTGAGTCGCATATGCGACCTAATTGAAGGGAACACTATTAAAACGTTTCCATTCCTCCAATCCAAAACGCAACTTCCCCATAGGGAATGTTTCCGTTATCTACAAATAACTCACTTCTTGAAGACAGTCTTAGGGCCTGGCTTTGAAACAGGCCCCTTATCTGTATATGAGAAGGTATGCGACTCTGATCCACATGCCCCAGGTATTATATCTGACTTCTACTCCTATCTTACCTCTGCACCTGATGCTCTTCCACCCTATGCCCAGCATTGGTCGAGCGATCTCTAAAAAAGAACTAGACACGGATGGGTGGTCTACCATTTGGTCCAATACCAGGATATCGTCCCAAAATATTGTTGCACTTGAAGCCAGCTACAAGGTTCTGATGCGATGGTACCTGGTCCCGGCTAGGATTGCCAAGTTCCTCCCATCATACTCTCCTAACTGTTTTAGAAATTGCGGTGAACGAGGCACACATATACACATATGGTGGACGTGTCCTATAGTGAAAAGCTTCTTGGCAACAATATTTCAGATGATCTCCACGTTAACCCAGGAAACACTCACCCCTGACCCGACCCTAGCCCTTCTAAATTTGCTCCCAAATCACTTCACTAAAGCACAAACCCGTCTCACGCTACAACTCACCACAGCTGCCAAGCAAACCATCGCTAAAGCATGGAAAACCCCTACACTCCATGTGACTGAAACTAAAAGTAGGGTCACCCAAGCTATGATTCATAGCAAAATTGAGGCCACCATCCTAGACAACATTCCCAGACACCTTAAAATATGGCATCATTGGATTAATCATTTCCTGCCTCAGGATTTCGACAACAGTCTTATGGAACCATAACTCCCTACAACTACCCTAATTCTCTAGGCCTACTTATCTGCCCGGTGTGTGCCGCCCGACCCATCTTTTTCTCCTTTCCCCCCTCTTTTTTTCTTACTCTTTGTTCTTCCTTTTCCAAACTGCATCTATAGCTCCCCCCCCCCCCAGCCTACTTTTCCTTTCTCCTCCTTAAACCCATAGTAGAGTTTCATTTTGTTATAACTTGTTTGGCTGACAGCCTATCTCCACCCTCATAGAGTACTAACCCCGATTCGCACTTTCTGTTATTGTGGGCTCTGGCCTAACTTTGTTTACAGTTTTGCAACTGCCTATTTCCATGCGTGCACTTATGCTCCCCTTGCCCGAGCACCTTTTACTGTATTACTATGTTATCTCTATGTACATTATTGAGTACTCTCTATGCACCTGCCTGGATAGCTAAACTGTTATTGTTTATGTATCACACTTGTTTGTTACCAATAAAAACTTTGAAAAGAAAGAAAAGTTCAGACCATGTAAAAGCAACATTTCCATTATGTGTGTTTTCTGGTGGGCTAAACCAAATAGAAACTCCATATATCCCCAAATACAAACTCCCTATAGATACTTTCACTAATATGAGTTTTACTAAAGCCATTTTTTTGTTTCGATAGAGTGCAGATTAGGTAAAATTCGTTTTTTTTATTCCTGTCTGTGTCTACATTGTAGATATGTTCCCTTACTTTCTATCTCGTTGATACCCATGTTGTGGGTGTCACCAGGACAAGAAGCCATGGGCAGTGATAAAAATATTAAAGTGATTGTAAACAATCATCTTGTAAAACAACTCATGCAGTTTAAAATAGAAATGAAAGGCAAAACTTTTTTGTATAGCTCTCCAAAAAATTATACATACATTTTCTTCCCTTTTTTAAAAGTGATCTTATCTATATCCCCACCCAAGAATCACCTATATCCCCACCCAAGAATGTACTATAATTCAAGCAACCCACAAAAATGTCTGCTTACATTGTATATGATGTGTTTATTTCTCTGAACACTGTTGTAATATCGAAAATTGGAATTAACAAAAAAAATGTAAAAAAAAAAAAAAGTGATCTCATTCCCTCTGTTCTCAGCTTCATAAGAGCTAGGGGGAGAAGCAGTGCACTGAGCTTTCCAGTGAATGGCTGTGCAGCGGGGCATGTCAGGACAAGTCTGATCATTGGAGGAGGACACACTGAGTTCACAACATAGCTAGAGAATTTACCACGGCGTGTTCTCCTGCTTAGTGTTGTCAGTTTTTAATAGGAAAGCAAGGGGACTGACAGGAACACCAGGCATTTCATATAAAGGAAGCAATACAGAACAGGTGCCTTTTTCCTACAAGTACATGGTACAGAAGGCACATATCAGGAATTTGAAGTGTTGGGGTAACAAACACTTTAATAATAGCTTGCCACTTCCCCTTCCCTGCCCTATTGAAAGTGTAGTAAAACATTTTGGCTAGAGCTGGGCTTTCAGTGTAGTGCTTTAAAAAAACATTGATACATTACATTATTTTAATGTTTTGCTCTTTATGGATTTTCTGCGGCTGTATCCTTGTCAGAGTAAACAAAAACTTCTTTCTTACAGTATTTACCATTTTTTATTTTAAGGTCACCTGACATGGGATTTAGTTGGACTTGTTGTAAGTCCATGTGAAAACTTGTTCAATATAGTTTTATATACTCTCTACAGAATAGGTTAGTGCCCTTTAAATAAGTAATATAAACTATTAAATTTGGATGAAGGTAATGGATAGTTTCCTATACAGAATGAACTGCTCTTTGGATGGATTAAATTAATAAATACATGTGTTGAATCTAGACTGTACAAGAGTCTGCTGGTTAAGGAAATCTGTGCAGAGGAAATACAAAGGCTTTCACTATGACCTCTCCCTCTGAAGATACTAGTTCCCTCACTGTCAGGCTCAGTGTTGATTTACTAAAGAAGTAGAGTCTATCATGAATGCTGCTGCCAGACTCATCTACCTTACCAACCGCTCAGTGTCTGCCACACCTCTCCATTAGGGATGAGCCGAACACCCCCCGGTTCGGTTCGCACCAGAACCTGCGAACGGACCGAAAGTTCGCACGAACATTAGAACCCTATTAAATACAATGGACGCGAACGGTCGAAATCTAAATATAACGGCTAATATACATGTTATTGTCCTAAAAAGGGTTTTGGGGACCCGGGTCCTGCCCCAGGGGACATGTATCAATGCAAAAAAAGTTTTAAAAACGTCTGTTTTTTCGGGAGCAGTCACTTTAATGAGGCATAAAGTGAAAAAAAAAAAGTGAAATATTCCTGATGCCTGTGTTGCACAACTGAACTACAGAACAACACCAGCAATTATGGGGTAGCTTCAGGTGTATACTGTGCAGGAGGCACACTACACCCACTGAATATTCTGCAGATGCCTGTGTTGCACAACTGAACTACAGAACAACACCAGCAATGAGGGGTAGCTTCAGGTGTATACTGTGCAGGAGGCACACTACACCCACTGAAACAGCGCTAGGTTAAGAAGCAAAGCAAAGCTGACACTGTCCCTGCCTATCCTGCAATGTTTTGAAAAAACATTTGTTTATTGCTAGGGGATCACATGTGCTAGGGGCCAAAGAGAATGGTTCAAAAAATTTTACTTTTTTATTTTACAACGTAAACTATGTACTACATTCTTTCTCCATTGCATCATGGGCTGATTGGCTTGGAGGTTCTGTGAGATATGATGTTTGTTTCAATGTTACGGTCTATATACATGAATATTGGAAGAAGTAAATGTTTTGTTTACCCTGGCCTGTTTCTCTGATATGGCCGCTTATGATAATGAGGCCTGGCTTCAACCGCCCCTATTTGGAAAGAGGGCGGGAATTTGGGGAAGGATATTGGTCATGTATCCGCCTCTTTCCCCGCTTACAACTACTAAAAACAAGGGTTAGCGTATTATCACCAATACATGATTTGAACACTGGATCAGCCGCCCAGGGGGTAGGGTGGGACACAATCAAGGCCTTCCTCTGAGGATTATTGATCCAGCAAATCTCAAAACTAAAAAAACACTCAAAGGAAGGGGAAGAACTGGCAGCAGGCAAAGTAGTATCCTCAGAAGAAAAATATATAAACGACCCGACACCCGAGAATTTCCGGGCTTGGACAGAGACACAACAGAATTATCGCTTAATACTCCTAGGCAAAGTTTAGAACAAACAAATCTTTCAAAAGCAAATAGCCTATGGGGAAGGGGAAAGTGTAGGTAGGATGTTGGCCCACTTAGTTAGAACTAATTCACCATCATCGGTTGTACCGATGATTACTATTAGCGAGGGTAGGACATCCACATACACACCGGAAATAGTGGACAGATTTAGAACTTACTATGAGGATCTATACAGGTCCAACCAGGAGGAAAACGAGGAAGAAATGGACAATTGTTTTCAAAACCTGATGGTCCCCTGTCTTTCCGAGGAGGACAGGGCTGCTCTTGATAGCCCCGTCACCCTGGAGGAGCTACGGTGGACCGGTTGGGAAATGGCGGGACTGAAGTCCCCGGGCCCGGATGGTCTCCCCATCGAAATTTACAGACATTATGGCGAGGTACTTCTGCCTGAACTGCTAAAGGTATTTAACTCTTCGGCGGCGAAGGGAGAGCTCCCCCTATCCATGATGGAGTCCTCTATAATAGTGATCCCTAAGGAAAACAAAGACTTACTTAGCCCTGCCTCATATAGACCTATTTCTTTACTAAACTCAGACTTTAAGGTCTTATCAAAGGTCTTGGCAGCTAGATTAAATGGAGTCATACAGAAACTGGTTCATCCTGACCAATCGGGATTTATACCCGGCAGGACTACTAGCATCAATATAAGACGGCTATTTTTAAATCTTCAAATTCCTACGGACGAGGACGGTCATAGGGCCGTTCTCTCTTTGGATGCCACCAAGGCCTTTGATACCCTTGAGTGGAAGTTTCTTTGGAGAACTCTGACAGAATTCCAGATTGGACCGAATTTTATTAATTGGGTGAAGCTATTATATGGGTCTCCTGGGGCGAGGGTAAAAGTGAATAATGAACACTCTGCCAGGTTTTGAATGCTGAGGGGGACAAGACAGAGGTGCCCTTTGTCCCCCCTTCTCTTCTCCCTCGCCATCGAGCCTTTGGCTTTGTCTCTTAGATCTTCCCCAGGGATAAAAGCATTTAACCACTTGCCTACCAGGCACTTAAACCCCCTCCCATCCAGACCAATTTTCAGCTTTCGGTGCTCTCACGCTTTGACTGACAATTACTCAGTCATGCAACACTGTACCCAAATTAATTTGTTGTCCTTTTTTCCCCACAAATAGAGCTTTCTTTTGGTGGTATTTGATCACCTCTGGGTTTTTTTTTTTTGCGCTATAATTGAAAAAAGATTTTGAAAAAAAAACGCATTTTTCTTTGTTTCTGTGATACAATTTAGGAAATTATTAATTTTTCTTCATAAATTTTGGCCACAATTTATACTGCCACATATCTTTGGTAAAAATAACCCAAATTAGTGGATATTATTTGGTCTTTGTGAAAGTTACAGACTCTACAAGCTGTGGTGCGAATTATACAAAATTGATCACATCTGATGCACTGGTGGCCGATCTAATTTCTTGCGACCCTAACAAGCCAGGAAAGTACAAACACCCCCCAAATGACCCCTTTTTTGAAAGTAGACATTCCAAGGTATTTAGTAAGAGGCATGGTGAGCTTTTTGGTGTTGTCATTTTTTCCCACAATTCTTTGCAAAATGAATTATTTTTTTATTTTTTATTTTTTTTTCTACAAAATTGTCATTGTAATAGGTTATTTCTCTCACATGGCATGTGTATACCACAAATGACACCCCAAAATAAATTCTGCTACTCCTCCTGATTATTACGATACCACATATGTGGGACTTTTACACAGCCTGGCCACATAGAGAGGCCCAAAATGCAGGGAGCGCCATCACGTGTTCTGGGAGCATAAATTACACATCTAAATTGTTGACTACCTATTACACTTTTGAAGGCCCTGGAGCAACAGGACAATGACACGTGACACTGACGGGGCACTGATGACACGTGACACTGACGTGGCACTGATAACATGTGACACTGACGTGGCACTGATGACAGATGGTACTAATACGGGGCACTGATGACACGTGACACTGATGACAGATGGCACTAATATGCAGTGTTGGTCATCTTACTTTAAAAAAGTAATTAGTTAAGTTACAAATGACTTCTCCCAAAAAGTAATTGCGTTAGTAACTCAGTTACTACATTGGAAAAGTAATTAGTTACGCAGCAAAGTAACAGACTTTTTTTTTTAAATATTCTATACGTGTAACTAAGGGGCGGGTCTAGTATTACTGTAACCAAGGGGCGCATTTATTATTATTGTTATATATTGTGTAACCAAGGGGCTGCTCTATTATTACTCTAACCAAGGGGCAGATCTTTGATAGCGTGTAAGCAAGGGGCGGGTCTATTATTATTATATCGTGTAAGGGGCAGAAGAGGGCGAATGTTAAATTAATGGGCAAAGCTCGATATATAATAATAATAATAAATGCGCCCCTTGGTTACAGTAATACTAGACCCGCCCCTTACTTACACGATAGACACCCCTTGCAGAGTAGCACGAGCATCGGGAGCATGCGGCATTGCCTCGTACAATTACATGTTAACTGCGCCTGCGCGGTGTAGAGTTCACTCAGAGCTGTTTAGGTTCGGCAATTTTTGGAAGCTCCCTAGTCCTTCGTACTGCGCAAGCCCTGCGCCTGCGCAGTACAGGGGGTCCTTATCTGGCGGGGGAACTTTTTCGTCAGGACACCGGAATTACACTACTGCCATCTAGTGGCGGTAGATGTAATTGGGGTAACTAAGCCAAAGTAATGGGAACTGAGTTACCATGAGGGGAAAAGTAATCAGTTAGATTACTCGTTACCCTCTAAAGTAACTGCGTTAGGTAACTCAGTTTATTTTAACTCAGTTACTTACATCACTGCTAATATGTGGCACTGATGAGAGATGGCACTCATACATGGCACTGATATCACGTGGCACTAATATGTGGCACTGATGAGAGATGGCACTGATACGTGGCACTGATGACAGACGGCACTAATACGTGGCACTGATGACACATGACACTGATGACACTGATGACAGATGGCACTGATACGTGGCATTGATGACAGGTGACACTGATAACAGATGGCACGTGACACTGACAGGTGGCACTGATGACAGATGGCACTAATACGTGACACTGATGACAGATGGCACTAATATGTGGCACTGATGACAGATGGCACTATGTGGCACTGATGACAGATGGCACTAATGACAGATGGCACTAATGACAGGTGGCACTGATGACAGGTGGCACTGATGACAGATGGCACTGACTACAGATGGCACTGGCAGATGGCACTGGCAGATGGCACTGACTACAGATGGCACTGGGGATGCCCCTGGGGATGGCACTGGGGATGGCACTGGCAGATGGCACTGGGATGGCATTGGCAGATGGCACTGGGGATGGCACTGGCAGATGGCACTGGGGATGGCACTGGCAGATGGCAATGGCGATGTCACTGGGCACAGATGACATTGGGGACAGATTGCAGTAGTGGCAGTGGGCACAGATGGCATTTCATTTTTATTTTTGAGTTTTTTATCTGTGTGAGGAGGGGGAGCGGCGCTGACAGATGATCTCATATGTTTACATATGAGATCATCTCTCATTGGCCAGGGCGATCGCGCTGTAAACGGCCGCTGTGATTGGCCGTTTACAGCGATCTGTGATTGGCCGTGTCCGAGGGACACGGCCAACACAGAATTTCCCTGCTGCGCGCTCGTGAGCGCGCACAGGGAACGAGGATAGGGGAGGCCGTCATATGACGGCCTCCCGGGATTTCACATCCGCGCTGTGGCCGTCATTCGGCTACGGCCGGATGTGAAGTGGTTAAATGAGGAGAGGAAGAAGAGAAAGTAATACTATTTGCGGATGATCTCCTTCTATTTCTTAGTGACACTCAGAACTCACTGAGGGAGACTATGTGTAAAATTAAATCCTTTGGACACCTTTTAGGATTGAGGATAAATTGGGAGAAATCCACTTTGCTGCCCATTGATCCACTAGACTACTTCTTCCCCAAGAAGCAAAACGGTTACAAATAGCGAATCAAATAAAGTATCTTGGTATAAATATTTCTAGATGCCCTAAACAATTTATTATAAATAACTTAGTCCCATTGTTAAACAAATTCAAAGCCAAAATCAAAATCTGGAAAAAAACTCCCATTATCAGCGGCAGGTCGTTGCAACCTTATAAAAATGATACTCCTGCCACAACTGTTGTATGTTCTCCACAATTCCCCAATATGGATACATAAAATATGGTTTCACAAGATAGACATTATATTGAGAGAACTAATTTGGAAAGGGGGCTTATCGTGCATTAGCCTTAGTACATTGCAACTTTTAAACAATGAGGGAGGGGTAACCCTCCCACACTTCTTTAGCTACTTCTTGGCAGCCCAACTACAACACATGGGGGGATGTGAAACTGAGAGTGAAGGGGCGAGAGAGGAAGATTCTTCTTGGTAACGCGATCTATAAGTCTCTGACTGAAGTATTGGAGGCGGGGACCTTCCTGAGGGGGCTCCCCACTCTTGACTTGATGGCAAGAGTTTGGGAAGTGGCAAAAAAAATCTTGTTTTATAGAGGATTCTCAAAATATTCCCCTCTGTGGGAAAACAGCAAGCTGGGTGAGGTGCATAAATTGGTTCCAATTAGAGAATGGGAAAGACGAGGTTTATCTTCCAGATCTATCGCGATGGAAAGTTAAGATACTTCCAGGATTTAAGAGACCAATTCGCACTCCCTAAGAATTTTTTTTCAGGTACTTACAGGTAAGACACGCTTTGACAGAACAGTTTAAAGGGAGGACAATAGAATGGAGCACCATGCCGGTACTACAGAACACCATTAAGGTCAAGTCATGGAAGGGTTTAATATCTAAAATATATTCAAGTATACACAAAGGGACATGGGAAGGGCTGCAAATAAGGCCCTATAGGAAGAAATAAGAGAAAGACGTGGGAAATATATCGGAATGGCAATGAGAAAGGATCCTTGAACTTGCCCCATGGGTATCACTCTCCCCACCCCAGAAGACGTCACACCTTTTTTTTGTTATATAGAGTTTACTATACTCCACAATGTTTTGGTTTGGTCGGAGACAGGACGACACTTGTCCAAGATGTGGTAGAACAGGGGGGGGACCTTATTCATATGTTTGGAGATGTCCAAAACTATTTCGGTACTGGAGGGAGGTGGTGGATACTATTGCCCAGGTGTTCAAAATCCCTATTGACATGGATCTTATTCTTTGTGTCCTGGGGTGAGTAAAGGGAGAGGGTAGACCTAAAGATACCCAGTTGGCAACTTTGAGATGCCTTTTCCAGGCTAGGAAACTTATTGCCCAGAGGTGGCAGTCCACTTCCCCCCAACTAGTAGGGAATGGGAACAGAGTATGGAAAGGACGTCATACATTAAACAAGGACATTTTTATAAATTTGATAAGATTTGGAAGATGTGGAATGAGAAATACAGTGGTGTGAAAAAGTGTTTGCCCCCTTCCTCATTTCCTGTTCCTTTGCATGTTTGTCACACTTAAGTGTTTCGGAACATCAAACCAATTTAAACAATAGTCAAGGACAACACAAGTAAACACAAAATGCAATTTGTAAATGAAGGTGTTTATTATTAAAGGTGAAAAAAAATCCAAACCATCATGGCCCTGTGTGAAAAAGTGATTGCCCCCCTTGTTAAAACATACTATAACTGTGGTTGTCCACACCTGAGTTCAATTTCTCTAGCCACACCCAGGCCTGATTATTGCCACACCTGTTCACAATCAAGGCATCACTTAAATAGGAGCTGCTTGACACAGTAAGGTCCACCAGAAGATCCTTAAAAGCTACACATCATGCCGAGACCCAAAGAAATTCAGGAACAATTGAGAAAGAAAGTAATTGAGATCTATCAGTCTGGAAAGGGTTATAAAGCCATTTCCAAAGCTTTGGGAATCCAGCGAACCACAGTGAGAGCCATTATCCACAAATGGCGAAGACATGGAACAGTGGTGAACCTTCCCAGGAGTGGCTGGCTGCCCGAAATTACCCCAAGAGCGCAGCGACGACTCATCCAAGAGGTCACAAAAGACCCCACAACAACGTCCAAGGAACTGCAGGCCTCACTAGCCTCAGTTAAGGTCAGCGTTCATGCCTCCACCATCAGGAAAAGACTGGGCAAAAATGGCCTGCATGGCAGAGTTCCAAGGAGAAAACCACTGCTGAGCAAAAAGAACATCAAAGCTCGTCTCAATTTCTCCACAACACATCTTGATTAAGGATGGGCCCGGTGCTCGATGCGAACCCATGTTCGCATCGAGCACCGGGTGTTCGCTCGCTCGGCGAGCCCAGAACTATTTTGGCCGCTCGCATCACATTCGTGTGATGCGAGCGGCCCCGCAATGCATTGCGGCCGGCGCGGCCGGCGCAGTGCATTGCTGGCTGATGATTGGCCAAGCATGCACTGTGACCCCGCATGCTTGGCCAATCACAGCGCCGGAAACTCGGAGAGCCATAATTGGCTACAGGCAGGACGCCTGTAGCCAATTACAGCTCAGGGGCTTTAGTACACGCCCCCTCTTATAAAAGGCCGCCACGCCGTCGGCGTTCCGGCGTTAGAGAGAGCAGGCTCATTCTGTGTCACTCTGCTAGATTCATTTAGAAAGATTTATTTAGAAAGATTCATTTAGAAAGATTCAGTTAGAAAGATTCATTTAGAAAGATTCATTTAGAAAGAGGGGCTTGTAGTGTGTTCGTGGCAGGCACTGGCAGCAAACAGAGCTCCTATATTTTGTTCCCAGAAGCACCTATAGGACTTGTAGTGTGTTCGTGGCAGGCAGGCACTGGCAGCAAACAGAGCTCCTATATTTTGTTCCCAGAAGCACCTATAGGACTTGTAGTGTGTTCGTGGCAGGCAGGCACTGGCAGCAAACAGAGCTCCTATATTTTGTTCCCAGAAGCACCTATAGGACTTGTAGTGTGTTCGTGGCAGGCAGGCACTGGCAGCAAACAGAGCTCCTATATTTTGTTCCCAGAAGCACCTATAGGACTTGAAGTGTGTTAGTCCCATCACACAGAGCTATATTTTCTTCCCAGAAGCACCTATAGGACTTGTAGTGTGTTAGTCCCATAACACAGAGATCCTATATTTTGTTCCCAGAAGCACCTATAGAACTTGAAGTGTGTTAGTCCCATCACACAGACCTATATTTTCTTCCCAGAAGCACCCATAGGACTTGTAGTGTGTGTTAGTCCCATCACACAGAGATCCTATATTTTGTTCCCAGAAGCACCTATAGGACTTGAAGTGTGTTAGTCCCATCACACAGAGCTATATTTTCTTCCCAGAAGCACCTATAGGACTTGAAGTGTGTTAGTCCCATCACACAGAGATCCTATATTTTGTTCCCAGAAGCACCCATAGGACTTGAAGTGTGTTAGTCCCATCACACAGAGATCCTATATTTTGTTCCCAGAAGCACCTATAGGACTTGAAGTGTGTTGTCCCATCACCCAGAGATCCTATATTTTGTTCCCAGAAGCACCTATAGGACTTGAAGTGTGTTAGTCCCATCACCCAGAGATCCTATATTTTGTTCCCAGAAGCACCTATAGGACTTGAAGTGTGTTAGTCCCATCACACAGACCTATATTTTCTTCCCAGAAGCACCCATAGGACTTGTAGTGTGTTAGTCCCATCACTCAGAGATCCTATATTTTGTTCCCAGAAGCACCTATAGGACTTGAAGTGTGTTAGTCCCATCACACAGAGCTATATTTTCTTCCCAGAAGCACCTATAGGACTTGAAGTGTGTTAGTCCCATCACACAGAGATCCTATATTTTGTTCCCAGAAGCACCCATAGGACTTGAAGTGTGTTAGTCCCATCACACAGAGATCCTATATTTTGTTCCCAGAAGCACCTATAGGACTTGAAGTGTGTTAGTCCCATCACACAGAGATCCTATATTTTGTTCCCAGAAGCACCTATAGGACTTGAAGTGTGTTAGTCCCATCACACAGAGCTATATTTTCTTCCCAGAAGCACCTATAGGACTTGAAGTGTGTTAGTCCCATCATACAGACCTATATTTTCTTCCCAGAAGCACCCATAGGACTTGTAGTGTGTTAGTCCCATCACACAGAGATCCTATATTTTGTTCCCAGAAGCACCTATAGGACTTGAAGTGTGTTAGTCCCATCACACAGAGATCCTATATTTTGTTCCCAGAAGCACCTATAGGACTTGAAGTGTGTTAGTCCCATCACACAGAGATTCTATATTTTGTTCCCAGAAGCACCTATAGGACTTGAAGTGTGTTAGTCCCATCACACAGACCTATATTTTCTTCCCAGAAGCACCCATAGGACTTGTAGTGTGTTAGTCCCATCACACAGAGATCCTATATTTTGTTCCCAGAAGCACCTATAGGACTTGAAGTGTGTTAGTCCCATCACACAGACCTATATTTTCTTCCCAGAAGCACCCATAGGACTTGTAGTGTGTTAGTCCCATCACACAGAGATCCTATATTTTGTTCACAGAAGCACCCATAGGACTTGAAGTGTGTTAGTCCCATCACACAGAGATCCTATATTTTGTTCCCAGAAGCACCTATAGGACTTGAAGTGTGTTAGTCCCATCACACAGAGATTCTATATTTTGTTCCCAGAAGCACCTATAGGACTTGAAGTGTGTTAGTCCCATCACACAGACCTATATTTTCTTCCCAGAAGCACCCATAGGACTTGTAGTGTGTTAGTCCCATCACACAGAGATCCTATATTTTCTTCCCAGAAGCACCTATAGGACTTGAAGTGTGTTAGTCCCATCACACAGAGATCCTATATTTTGTTCCCAGAAGCACCCATAGGACTTGAAGTGTGTTAGTCCCATCACACAGAGATCCTCTATTTTCTTTGCAGAAGCACCCATAGGACTTCTAGTGTGTTAGTGGCATCACACAGAGCTCCTATATTTTCTTCTCAGCAGCACCCCCAGGACTTCTAGTGTGTTAGTGGCATCACACAGAGCTCCTATATTTTCTTTGCAGAAGCACCCATAGGACTTCTAGTGTGTTAGTGGCATCACACAGAGCTCCTATATATTCTTCTCAGCAGCACCCACAGGACTACCGACTACAATGGCTGGAAGACCACCAAGGGGAGGCAGAGCGTGCAGAGCCAAGAACACAGGGCAGGCAGGCTCTGTTTCTAGAGGACGTGGCCGTGGACGTGGTCGTGCATCGTCATCAGCACGTGGCCATGGGACACGCGCGTCTTTGTTTTCGGCAGCTGGACATGTGGAGCCGCATCATGCTGAAGGCCTGGTAGAATGGATGACCAAGCCCTCCTCATCCTCCTCATCCTCTCTCACCCAGGCTCAGGGTACTGGCAGAGCAGCTGCCAACGCGTACTCAATGGCATCATCAGCCACCCCTTCCCTAGACCCACCATGTCCTCCTGAGGAGTCCCCCGAACTCTTTGAGCACAGTGTTGGGTACATGCTCCAGGAGGATGCCCAACGATTCGAAGGCTCGGATGATGATACCCAGCTTGAGGAATCTGGCAGTACTGTTCCACCAGCTGCAGCTTACTGCCAGGTTTGCTCTAGTGGTGAAGAGGGAGGGGATGATGAGGTCACTGACTCCACGTGGGTGCCTGAAGGGAGAGAGGATGAGGAGGAGGACGAGAGGAGGAGGATGCGGCGTCACATGTCCAACGAGGCAGGATGCCCCCTGGAGGCCAGGTAGAGGCCAGCACAGCAACTGTACAACACCGCAGAGCTCCGCCTGTGCAGGGCGCTGCCTCTGCACGTTATCAGAAAAGTTCTTTGGTGTGGGCCTTTTTTGAGACGAGTGCATCAGATCGCACCACTGCTATTTGCAATATTTGTCTCAAGCGTATCTCGCGTGGCCAAAACATCAGCCGCTTGGGCACCACAAGCATGAGCAGACATATGTCGACCTGCCATGCAGCTCGTTGGCAGGCACACATAAAAGACCCACACCAAAGAACTAAGCGGACCTCTCCTTGCTCCTCATCAGCTGGGATCTCCATCCCCAGTACACCTTCAGTCCGCTCTGAAAGCTGCTGTGAGAGGACTGAAGGTGTAGAATTAGGTGTGTCACAACCAAGTACTTGCAGTACACCGACGTCCGATTCTACCAGGCAAATTTCCCTGCCCCAGCTGCTGGACCGTCGAAAGAAGTACACTCCCAGCCATCCACATGCCCAGCCGTTGAATGCTAGCTTAGCTAAATTGCTAGCACTTCAACTGCTGCCTTTTCAGTTGGTAGACTCGGCCCCCTTCCGTGAGTTTGTTCAATGTGCGGTTCCTCAGTGGCAGGTTCCCAAACGCCACTTTTTCTCATGGAAGGCGATTCCGTCTCTCTACCGGCATGTGGAAGGCAATGTCCATGCCTCGCTGGACAGGGCGGTCAGCGGTAAGGTGCATATTACCGCTGACTCATGGTCCAGCAGGCATGGACAGGGACATTACCTTTCTTTCACGGCCCATTGGGTCACTCTATTGGCAGCTGGGAGGGATGCAGGACAAGGTGCAGTAGTGTTGGAGGTTGTTCCGCCACCACGCCTCCAAAACGCTACTACTGCTACTGGTTGTGACACACCTCTCTCCTCCACCCCCTCCTCTTCTTCTTCCTCCAGTGCTCTGTCCTCGGAACCAGCGGTGCTCCGTAGGCGTACAAGGGGCTACGCAAGTACGCAGGCAAAAAGATGCCATGCCATGCTTGCGCTGGTGTGTTTGGGGGACAGGAGCCACACTGGGCCAGAGGTTCTGGCAGCTCTGCAGGGGCAGGCCGAGAGGTGGTTGACGCCACGTCAGCTTAAGCCAGGAATGGTCGCTTCTGACAATGGCACCAACCTCCTCTCCGCCCTGCGACAGGGCCAGCTCTCCCATGTGCTCTGTATGGCTCACGTCCTCAACCTGGTGGTGCAGCGGTTCTTGGGCAGGTTCCCAGGCTTACAGGATGTCCTGAGGCAGGCCAGGAAAGTCTGTGTGCATTTCCGCCGATCTTATAATGCCAGTGCTCGGCTGACTGAGCTGCAAAAGGAGCTGAACCTACCCAAGAACCGCCTAATATGTGACATGCCCACCAGGTGGAACTCAACGTTGGCCATGCTGCAGCGACTGCACACGCAGCAGAGGGCCATCAATGAGTACCTTTGCGACTACGGCACCAGGACAGGGTCAGGGGAGCTTGTTTTTTTTTTTCCCCACGTCAGTGGAGCATGATCAGGGATGCATGCACTGTCCTCTCACCATTTGAGGAGGCCATGAGGATGGTGAGCAGTGACAGTGCATGCATCAGTGACACTGTACTTCTTGTCCACCTGTTGGAGCATACGCTGCGTGGGATAATGGACAGGGCACTTGAGGCAGAACAGAGGCAGGAAGAGGAGGACTTCCTTGCCTCTCAAGGCCCCCTTTATCCGGACAGTGTTCCTTCTGTCCCACCCATCACACAGGAAGAGGATGAGGATGAGGAGGAGGAGGGGGAGGAGGAGGATTGTGTGAGCATGGAGGTGGAGCTTGGCACTCAGCATCAGCAGCAGTCTTTTAGGGATGATGTACAGTCCCAACAAACCAGTGGACTTGTACGTGGCTGGGAGGAGGTGGCTGGCGATCATGTCATCCTCAGTGACCCAGAAGACTCCGGACCGAATGCCTCAGCTAACCTACGCTGCATGGCCTCCCTGATCCTGCAAAGCCTGCGGAAGGATCCTCGTGTTCTTCGGATCAAGGAGAGGGACCATTACTGGCTGGCCACTCTCCTTGATCCACGGTACAAGGGTAAGGTTGCGGACCTTATCTTGCCGTCGCAGAGGGAGCAGAGGATGAGACATCTCAGGGAGGCCTTGCAGAAAGGTCTGTGCAACGCGTTCCCAGAAACTGGGAGGTTACAAACTCCTGGTCCTGGGCGACGAGTTGCTGAGGCTTCGGTCAGTAGCAGAAGGAGCGGTGGGGAAGGTGGACGTCTGACCGATGCGTTCAGACAATTTTTTAGTCCGCAGCCCCAAGGTATGATCGGTTCCAGCAACCATCGCCAGCGTCTGATATACATGGTGCAGGAATACCTTGGGCAAGGTCAGACTTGGACACCTTTCCCACCGAAAATCCTCTGGCTTACTGGGTCCTGAGGATGGATCACTGGCCAGAGCTTGCACAGTATGCAATTGAGCTACTGGCCTGTCCTGCCTCCAGCGTTCTTTCCGAACGCACATTCAGTGCTGCTGGAGGATTTGTCACCGATCATAGGGTGCGCCTGTCCACCGACTCGGTTGATCGACTGACCTTCATCAAAATGAATCAGTCTTGGATCACCACCAGCTACCAGGCACCTGAAGCGGATATAACGGAATAATTTATAATGTCACATCCCTTCAAGACTGCCTATGCTGATGCTGAGTGACTGTCCTCTTATGTTCACTGACTATCCTCTTCCTCCTCCTCAATGATCCATGCCACCACACCAGTGCCTAAGGCACAATTTTTCAGCCCCTGTTTAACAGGGGCGTGTACTTACAATTTTTTTAAAAAATGCTTCGCAACACGTGTGACTGCTGTGCTCCAAGTACAGTATCTGTGAGGGGTTGCAGTGTTGTGGCACCAGCACCAGTGCCTAAGGCACAATTTTTCAGCCCCTGTTTAACAGGGGCGTGTACTTACAATTTTTTTTAAAAATGCTTCGCAACACGTGTGACTGCTGTGCTCCAAGTACAGTATCTGTGAGGGGTTGCAGTGTTGTGGCACCAGCACCAGTGCCTAAGGCACAATTTTTCAGCCCCTGTTTAACAGGGGCGTGTACTTACAATTTTTTTTAAAAATGCTTCGCAACACGTGTGACTGCTGTGCTCCAAGTACAGTATCTGTGAGGGGTTGCAGTGTTGTGGCACCAGCACCAGTGCCTAAGGCACAATTTTTCAGCCCCTGTTTAACAGGGGCGTGTACTTACAATTTTAAAAAAAAAATGCTTTGCAACACGTGTGACTGCTGTGCTCCAAGTACAGTATCTGTGAGGGGTTGCAGTGTTGTGGCACCAGCACCAGTGCCTAAGGCGCAATTTTTCAGCCCCTGTTTAACAGGGGCGTGTACTTACAATTTTTTTTAAAAAATGCTTTGCAACACGTGTGACTGCTGTGCTCCAAGTACAGTATCTGTGAGGGGTTGCAGTGTTGTGGCACCAGCACCAGTGCCTAAGGCACAATTTTTCAGCCCCTGTTTAACAGGGGCGTGTACTTACAATTTTTTTAAAAAATGCTTCGCAACACGTGTGACTGCTGTGCTCCAAGTACAGTATCTGTGAGGGGTTGCAGTGTTGTGGCACCAGCACCAGTGCCTAAGGCACAATTTTTCAGCCCCTGTTTAACAGGGCGGGTAATTACAAATCTTGATCTAATAGTTCACAGCAGGGCCCATTCCTGCGCCCACCAAGAGTAACTATGAGGGCCTACAGTCTTGTGGCAACACCGTCCACCACCACCGCCAAAGGCCCAATTTTTCTGCCCTGTTCAACAGGTGCATGCAATTACAAATCTTGATCTAATAACTCACAGCAGGGCCCATTCCTGCGCCCACCAAGAGTAACTGTGAGAGCTTACAGTCTTGTGGCAACACCGTCCACCACCACCGCCAAAGGCCCAATTTTTCTGCCCTGTTCAACAGGTGCATGCAATTACAAATCTTGATCTAATAACTCACAGCAGGGCCCATTCCTGCGCCCACCAAGAGTAACTGTGAGAGCTTACAGTCTTGGGGCAACACCGTCCACCACCACCACCACCGCCAATTTTTCTGCCCGGTTCAACAGGTGCATGCAAGTACAAATCTTGATCTATTAACTCACAGCAGGGCCCATTCCTGTGCCCACCAGTCTTGTGGCTACACCAACATCTAATAGGGCAAATTTCTGCAGAGTATATACGCCAGGCCCCTACTTTCAAACATCCAACTTACAAACGACTCCTACTTGCAAATGGAAAGAGAAAACAGGAAGTGAGAGGAAATCTACCCCTAGGAAGGGAAATTCTATCCTGTTAGATTTAATTTGGGAAAAAGGTATCTCCTCTCTACTGATACTTTATCACCAATCCTTGTTTCAATTAAAACCCCACTTTTCCAAAAACATTTGTCATTGGGACGGAAAGTGAGGTGACATGTTCTGAACACATGTGCAAAGACAGCAAATGTTACAGGGGTGATAACCCCTCCCTATGTTCTCCAAAAAGCTTAAAAATAGATTTTTTTGGGATGGAGCTACACTTCATAATGTACCTGTTCAGATTCTACTTAAGAACAAACCTACAGTCCGTGTCTTGTTTGCACCACCTATATACTGCTGTTCAGAGTATATAGGGTTGTAGGTATAGGGTTTTATTTTGGGTGCGGGGTCCCCCTTAATATCCATACAAGACCCAAAGGGGCTGGGGTGGGGGGGGGTGATGGGGTAGCCATGCCATTTTTCTCAAGGATTTTCAGCCATATGGCGGCCAGGACAAGACATGACATTAAAGCCGCAAGTGGTTTTAAATGGCTTCTTTTTTTCCTTTACAAATGTCATTTTGTGCAAGGACAGTTCTAAACACGGGAAACACATGCCACTTCACAGGCATACTTTAGACACCCCCCAGGTACCATATTTAAAGGAAAATTTCACTTTTTTTTTTTCACTTTATGCATCATTAAAATGACTGCTCCCGAAAAAACGTTAGTTTTTAAAAGTTCTTTTTGCATTGATATATGTCCCCTGGGGCAGGACCCGGGTCCCCAAACCTGTTTTATGACATTAACATGCATATTGGCCGTTGTAATTAGCACTTTTGATTTCGAACGTTCGCGTCCATTATAACGTATAGGGTTCGAAAATTTGCGCGAACTTTCGGTCGGTTCGAAGGTTCTGGTGCGAACCGAACCCGGGGGTGTTCGGCTCATCCCTAATCTTGATGATCCCCAAGACTTTTGGGACAACATTCTGTGGACCGATGAGACAAAAGTGGAACACTTTGGAAGGTGTGTGTCCAAGTATATCTGGCGTAGAAGGAACACTGCATTTCAGAAAAAGAACATTATACCAACAGTAAAATATGGTGGTGGTAGTGTGATGGTCTGGGGCTGTTTTGCTGCTTCAGGACCTGGAAGACTTGCCGTGATAAAAGGAACTATGAATTCTGCTGTCTACCAAGAGATCCTGAAGGAGAATGTCCGACCATCTGTTCGTGTACTCAAGCTGAAACGAACTTGGGTTCTGCAGCAGGACAATGATCCTAAACACACCAGCAAGTCCACCACCGAATGGCTGAAGAAAAACAAAATGAAGACTTTGGAGTGGCCTAGCCAAAGTCCTGACCTGAATCCTATTGAGATGTTGTGGTATGACCTTAAAAAGGCCGTTCATGCTCGAAAACCCTCTAATGTAACTGAATTAGGACAATTCTGCAAAGATGAGTGGGCCAAAATTCCTCCAGGAGGCTGTAAAAGCCTCATTGCACGTTATCGCAAACGCTTGGTTGCAGTTGTTGCTGCTAAGGGTGGCCCAACCAGTTATTAGGTTTAGGGGGACAATCACTTTTTCACACAGGGCCATGATGGTTTGGATTTTTTTTCACCTTTAATAATAAACACCTTCATTTACAAATTGCATTTTGTGTTTACTTGTGTTGTCCTTGACTATTGTTTAAATTGGTTTGATGTTCCGAAACACTTAAGTGTGACAAACATGCAAAGGAACAGGAAATGAGGAAGGGGGCAAACACTTTTTCACACCACTGTAGTATTGTGGAGGAACAATGAAATGTGGGTAAGGCCCGATAAACTAGGAGGGATTAAGGATAAGTATTTTGCTGAGGGATGAAGGAAGTGATGAGTGATGGAGGTATTGGAAGTATGGAAGTGTGGTATGGGAGATTAGTAGACATGTGCATTCGTTTTCGTCCGAATGCATTTTCGTCCGAATTTCAGGTATTTTCGTTATCGTTTTAACAAACGATAACGAAAGTGCAGAATCCAAAAAATGAAAGATCCGACATAAACAAATGCTTTATTTTCGTTGTGACAACAGTTCGATATAGATAGGAGATTCAACGCTGACAATAACAATCTGTGTCCATTGAACCTGTGGTCGAATGTGCCTAACTATTAGTCCAAGATTATTCTACATAGAGAGAAAAGATTTGACGCAGAGAGGAAAGATTTGACGTAGAGAGAAAAGATTGCTGCTGGAATTTGGTGGAATTGCAGCTAAACTATACAGAGTCATACAGTTTAGCTGCTCCGTCAAATCTTTTTTGAACATTTGACAGACACCATAAGCCTTCAATCACAGATTCGACCTTAATTCATTTGGATTTTCGGACGAATGCAATTTTTAACGAAAAAAAAATAAAAAAAAATAAAAATTAATTTCGGGAGTAACTAAATAAATTTAGTTATTATTATAATTATATGGGGACAAGGTGCTTTGGGGGGGCACCATGTTTAGGGCAAGCGACCTTGTATGGTTCAGGGCGGACACTTGCTCGTCCGCTCCCTTTCCTGGCTTACCAGGATGCATGCTCAGATAAGGGACTGGTATGGATTTTGTGGGGGATCCCACACCATTTCCTTTATTGATCCGGTCATAGGGTTCCCCTTAACCCCTTCAATACACTGTATGACAGGGATATGCAATTAGCGCACCTCCAGCTGTTGCAGAACTACAAGTGCCATGAAGCATAGCAAGACTCTGACAGTCACAAGCATGATACCCAGAGGCAGAGGCATGATGGGACTTGTAGTTTTGCAACAGCTGGAGGTCCGCTAATTGCATATCCCTGCTGTATGATATACTCTGCACTGCACTATATACTCTGCACTGTATTATATATAATACACTGATTGCACTTCATACTATCCACTGTATTATATACTACACTGACTGCACTATATACTCTCCACTGTATTATATATACTACACTGACTGTATTATATACTTTAAACTGTATTATATATACTACACTGACTGCACTATATACTCTGAACTGTATTATATATACTACACTGACTGCACTATATTATATACTCTAAAGCCCCATACACACGCGCGGATTATCCGAGGACCAGGTCCATCAGATCCTGTCCGTCGTACTTTGTCCGATGTTGGTGTTGCGTACACACAGTCGGACAACGTTGTCGGAATTTCCGGTCTGCAAGAACGTTGTGACGTAAGTCGTCTTCCACGAGACTAGAAAAGGGAAGTTCAGCACCATGTCAGGCACCCGTTGGGCTCCTTCTGCTGATCCCGTGTTTATCGCGAGTTAGTCGAAGTTTGCGGGAACCAGAAGACGACGATTAGTCGAAACGGACGTAGGGAGGCTGACGCACTGACGTCATCACGTTCCGCACTGTGAGCGGGTGTTCTGCTAGCCGGCCGGCGTTTTTCTTACATGTACTCTGCGAACATTTCTTTTTATTGATGTAAGTAGAACTTTTATATGATACAATAAATTTTATATATGGTTTCACACTATGGGAGCATCCCTCATTTTTATCTATTCACATGATGAGAGTGCATGGTTCCCTGGCTTGATACTTTTGGAGGAGTTCGATCCCATTTACACCCTATAAAGGAAGATTTGCCTGATCCAGGATTTTTGGTCGCTATCACCAGCCGAACACGAGTTCTAGAGGCGATACCTAGTGGTTTGGTCATACCCTGACGGCTTTCGAGTTACAGGCTTATCAAAGCTTGCCTTCTGGTAAGCACACCATTAGAGCGGTGGTGGATTAAGATCACTTGGTGGAGTTCCTTTCACATTCACGTTTTTGGAAACTACATGTCACCATAAACTTTTTTTTTTTTTTTGTGTCACCATCACTTTTAGTTTGAATTGGACTTTATTGTATGAATAATTTGTTCACACAGATTTTTTTCAATATTTTTATTTCAATAATTTTCATTTAAGTGTTTTCATGTGATTTTATTCATATTATCACTTTAGCGCGGCTTTTTTTCACTGTATATTTCTGGTTTATGTGTATATCTCACATTTATTAGTTGCTGCTATTATTATTTTGTTTGTATTTGGGTATATACATATATTTTTATATAGGTATATTTATACAGTATTCACTATTTGTCACATTTAGGGATGAGCGCGGTGTTAGCTTTTATTTTTTCCAGTTCTCGCACATGCCTTTGCTTCGTGAGATCCGGGAGAATAATCCTGATGATTTCAGGAACTTTCTCCGGATGACGGACCCCGTTTTTCACCGTCTTTTGGCTTTGCTGACCCCTTTTATCAGCCGGCAGGATACCTGCATGAGACAAGCCATCACTCCGGAGCAGAGGCTTGTTGCTACGTTGAGGTACTTGGCGACAGGGAGAAGCCTTCAGGATTTGAAGTTCTCTTCAGGTATCTCTCCCCAGGCCCTGGGAATCATTATTCCAGAGACCTGTTCTGCCATCATCCAGGTCCTGCAGGAGGACTATATTAAGGTAACATTTCTACTTTACTATTCCATTCTATGTATGCTCTGTTTGCTAATGTCTTCTATTTTTGACCTCCTTCCCTAATTACCATGATTGCAATATGCTCTAATATGCTGTGCCCCTTTTCTCCTTCATGCATTTTTCCCTTCACTTACCTCACCAGCATGCTCTTCTGCTCCAATAGACACCTATGGCCTAGTCACTTAAGCAATGTATTTTGTCTGCTGCATAGTATTGTTCTCCCCCAAACACCCCAGAAAATATGCACAAATGTTTGCTGTGTGGTTTACTTCATGTAGAGCCCCTTTTTTTTCCCTTTTTGTTGTTGGGGGGGGGGGGGTGCCAAATTCTTTCTGAACCCCCTCCCCCAACTGCTCTGTCAGATGGTACCAATCCTCTATCTGCTGGCTTTGCAAAGGTCAATAGACACTATATACCTACCTCTTTATAGTGGGCATCTTTAGGGATGAATTCAGCAAAGCATGTAGTGCAAGGGGCTGGCTCCATACTTTCCATTTCCTCTTTTTTTTTGTTCTTTCCCTCCTATTAGCTTGCTAGGTAATTTCAGAATGTCCAAATGTGCGTTCCTTTTTTTTGGGGGGGGGGGGTGGGGATTTTGAATGTTATTTTATCTTTCCTGTGGGCTGCCAATAGTGTTAAGTAAGGAGGGTCTGGCCAAACTAGCACACATTATTGAGCCATTTGGCAATCAATGAAGTGCAGAGGGTTACCTGTCCAAACCCCCCCCCCAAACCCCTAGTTATTGTCAATGGCCCATCAGAAGTGGGGCGATTGATGGGGGGTGAGTCATCTGCTAGGGGGACCCTCTACTTTGCGTTGCAAATACTTTCCAGCTTTAAATGTAAAAGTCTGATCTTGTTCCAAGATGTTTAGTGTCTAATCTGCTTGCAATGTTTATGTGCAAATTGACTAATTTTTTTTTCTTGTTTCACTCCACAGTTCCCTTCCACGCCACAGGAATGGCAGACTGTGGCCTCCCACTTTGCCACCCGTTGGGACTTTCCTAACTGCGGAGGTGCAATTGATGGGAAACACGTCCGCATCGTCCCACCCCCCAACTCGGGGTCCTACTATTATAATTACAAGGGGTTTAATAGTGTCGTGATGTTGGCAGTGGTGTCGGCGACATACGAGTTTTTGTATGTGGACGTGGGGATGAACGGCCGGATCTCGGATGGTGGTGCCATTGCGCACACGGAGTTCTACTGGCATCTCCAAAGTGGCAGTCTGTGCTTGCCACCTCCAGAGGAGAATTCTGAAGAACTCCCCTTCGTCTTTGTCGCAGATGAAGCATTTGCGTTGACTCCCCATCTGATGAGGCCCTTCCCGATGAGGACGCTCACCCCAGACCAGAGGGTCTTCAATTACAGGCTGTCGAGAGCCCACAGAGTGGTGGAGAACACCTTCGGGATCCTGGCCAGCCGATTCCGCCTGTTTTTGACGGCTATTAACTTGGCGGAATACAAACTCAACCACATAGTTCTTGCCTCTTGCATATTGCACAACTTTTTAAAAAGACACAACACCAACTATGTGGTGACCGTTGGCCCAGATGTTGAGGGCCCTTCCAATGCCGACCTTACAGCCCTTCAAGCGGCACGTCCAGGCTTGCCCCCTCTAAATGCCTGCGCGGTCCGCGAGCAATATATGGAGTACTTTGTGGGTAGGGGAGCCATTGCTCTGCCTGACGATGTGTGAGAGGCATTTTTAAATAAATATATTTTGTTACCAAACCTATGTTTTCTGGTCATTTCCATATTCTAGCTTCTTTGAGATATACATTTTTGCCCTTTAGCTTCAACAGTGGGAATGCACTTTCTGGGCAGAAGGAGGTAACAGTCTCTTCTTCCCAAAAAGATTCTTCTCATGTTGTGTGTTTGTTACCTAATCTTTGGTCTAGAGAAGGTTTGTAGTGCATAACTGACACCCAAAATACTCCTTTTCATCACCATGACAGAAATGTGTGTATTACCAAAAATGGTGTGCTACGTGTTTTCAAACCAATCACTGTGGGTGTCATTTACATAAGTCAAATCTACTATGCTCTACAAGTGCAGTGCAAAAGTGCCCTGGAAAAGAAACTTGCAGTGCAAACTGGACTTGCCTTTAGTAAATAGCACCCATTGCCCCCCAAATCCTTTACATTTGACATACATAATGCTTTTTTTTTTTAAATAAGGAAGCTACACATTTAGAAAATTAAAAAAGTTTACTTGCAACACATTCCCAAGTGCATTTACAAACTTCTTGCCAAGACTGACAAGATCTTGGTTCTTGACAACATTGTTTACAAACATTCTGCATTTGGTAAAACCAGGCATGGAGCAAAACAGAACATAGGAACTAGGAAAGTTCAACTATCTAAAGTGAAGACAAGATCAGACATGACTATATGTTCAAAGTGTGTTTGATCTTGCCTTCATCACATGGGGGTCACCCCTGGAAAGTTGAAATTTAGAACATGCACACAATTTGGGTCAGAAAATGGTCATTATATGGTAAAACACATGCCTAGAATCTTCAAAAGTGGCATTTTCCATCATGGGGATGAATGGACGTTTTTTGGGGGTGCAACCCCTTCACCACAACCACTTTAGTAGTTCGTAAAGTGGTTGCACCCCCAAAAAAACGTTGTCATTCATCCACCATGATGGGAGCTAGCACATGTGGACACAATGTGTGCATGTTCCAAATTTCACACAGTTCTTAAGTTGCAAATGTGTTCAGAAACAGCCACAAATGTGTGTTAATTACTTGGTGCGTTTTCAGATTCTTCCTAAAACATCAATGATGTTCTTCAATTTTTTTGCTTTATGTCATCTAGATCTCGATTGCAGACCATTATCTCCCCGATGAGTATGTGGGCACTCTCTGTGGTAAAGTGCGATTCTTCTTCCACAACATCCACGTCACCTAAAAACAGCCAAAAAACTAAAAAATGTGTTGTGGAAATGAGGCAGGCATACATTAATTACCTTACCAGTAGCTGTGTTCTCCCACACTCACCTGTTGTGGTGACAAGTTCTCCAATTTCTATGATCTCTCCTTCCTCCTCCTCCTCCTCTGCTTCTGGTCTTTCCCCTTCTTTGGGAGGTGTTGGTTTTGTGGTTTCCTCAGACGTCACGAGTTTTCGCTCCCCTATGAGAAGGTACAAAAGGAAGATTTAGAAACACAATCTATTGAGGGCAGAAATAGGAAATGTCAAACATTGCTGGAAAGTGAGGGACAATATTTTTGTTTGGCCAGTTACAAATGACAACAACATGAATGTAGTCACTTTGTAAAGGTGATAAACGTACTAGCTTTTTGGTAGAAGTTTGTCTGATGGAGACCCCCCTCTAGTATACACTGAAGCACATGTGTGGAAAAGCATAATTAAAAGTGGGTTTGGGTGTCCCAGCACTAGTGCTCTAGAGTCCAGATGGGTAAACAGCTACTGGGTGACCTCTCCTTTACATTGAATAAATTGGCTTTACATTCTTGATGACATTTCTAGTGAGAACAACCTTCCTTTGACCAAAAAAAACACCAAACATCGTATTATTATTGGCGAACGATCGAGGTTGAGTACGATCGAATGGACACACACGAACATGACAGTGGCAGAAAGATCGAGGTTGAGTACGATCGAATGCACAGACGAACATGAAAGTGGCCATTTTCTAATGTACAACTTTGTCAAAATACAAACACATGGAGCAGTATGCAAGCCAAAAATCAAACACAAAACACAACTACTTACTTTTTTGAAGAACTCGCTTGATCTTTCTGTACTGATCGGGCTCCCTCAGTTTCAGGTCTGACCAGCGTTTCCTCAGTTGCCTCTTGGATCGTTGTACCCCAAAATGATTGTACAGCCTCCTCACAACTTTAGACATGATCTTGGCCTTGCGGACATTGGGGTTGAGGTAAGGCCCATACTTCCCATCATAGTCGCTCCTCTTTAATATGTCCACCATCTCCAACATTTCTCCAAATGACATATTGGAGGCCTTGAATTTCAGGCTCCGGGATCGGGACGTTTCTGCCTCCGGCCTTTCCTCGTCCTCCTCCTCGTTACTGCAATATTTCGGGCCCACCTGCTGTGTCCCCGCCATGTGCTCTCCCCACTGCGCCGTAAAGAGAAGGGGTGGGGAATAGACGAGAAAGATCGTCAGGGGTGGGCGGAGTTTGACGCATGCGCACTGTATATAAAACGTCACACACCTGTGTCGTAGCCACGATCTGTGAGACGAGGGGAGAGAAAGCTCACGCACGAGACGATCGCTATAACGAAGGTACAATTTGACGTTGGTACATAACTAGCCTAGACTGATTAGACCTTGAGGCTTCTTTATGGAGAAGATTAGGAGAGTTTTGCCTGACATTATTTATAGTGTTTTGTGTGGTGTTGTGTCTTGCAGAGATTATGCAGGGATTCAACGACATGAGTTTTCTCCCCCTCTTCATTGATAAATACAGGGAAATTCCCCTTTTATGGCAGGCCAAACACCCCCATTACGGCCACAAACCAAAGAGGTACGCAGCCCTGCTGAAACTTGTGGAATTTGTAAAGCCAAGGTTCCCCACGGCAACTGTTGGTAAGATAAGAAATAAAATTGGCAGCCTGAGGAGTGCGTATATCAGGGAGCGCAAGAAGGTCCTGAAGTCCCAAGAATCTGGAGCTGCAGCAGATGAGGTCTATGTCCCCAAGCTCTGGTACTATGACAGGCTCCATTTTCTCAAAGACCAGACTGATGTTACGGAGCCACTCTCGACTCCTCCTTCCACGCTTCCTTGCGCGCATGCCACCCCTGATGAGGCTTCCGAGGAGCAACCTGGGCCTTCCAGTCTGGAAGATGTGGAGGAGCCCAGCTTGTGGCAGGTATAGAAGTTTGGGAACCAATTTTGTGAAAAATAAATGATGTTCAGTTAATTCAGGATCCCCAATTGCTTATTTCCTAACGTGTTTGACATATCAACTGACAGTAGTGTTGGAGACATTTGGGGCAAGAATATAAACTGCAGGGCTGAGAATTGTATGGTTTTCTATTTGTAAACATTTTGCAACAGTCACTAGATGAGAATTGTGTGTGTTTGATGAACAAATAACTGAAACTATGTCACTTTTTCATACACAGGAAGACCTCAGCCAGGAGGTGGCTGTGGAATGTGGCAGTCAGGAGGAAGGGGTTAGTGGCAGCCAAGAGGTGGGTAGTGGCAGCCAAGAGGTGGGTAGTGGAAGCCAAGAGGGGGGTAGGCCTAGGAGCCTGACTGACTCCCAAATTCCTCCCCTCCGCCTTCCCTACAAAAGGGCGAGAAGGGGGGGGGGTGAGGCGGGAGAGTCAGCGCTCCGGATGATCCGAGAGGCTTCAGCCTCCCTACATGCCACACCCACCGACGAGGAGACCTTTGCCTCCTTGGTTGTCACAAAAATGATGGGTATGGAGGTGGGGCAACGCAACATGTGTGAGGATGTCATCCTCAAAGTCCTAAATAAGGGTATGGCTGGGGGGGGGGGTGACCCCACTCACACATGTTTGCCATAGTGACCATGCTCCGCCTCCTCCTCCTCCTTCTGCCACCCCACCAGCAACACAGCCACAGCGTGCAAGGAAGCGTGGAAGGAAGACCTGAGAGTGACGACCTGGATTCAGTCTGGTCTGAGAGAAGATGAAGCCTCTCGTAGTACCAGAGCCTGGGGACCTAGATGGCATCTGCTGCAGTTCCGGATGTTTTGGACTTCAGGACCAGATAGCACTCCCTTATTATTTAGATACGTACTCCTCAGGCCCCCAATTTTAGACGCTTCAAAAATGATGGTTGCCATGGGGGTCCAAGGCTTTGCAAATTCCCCAAGTTTCTCCATCGCTGCGTTCCTCTTTGTTTTGTTGCTGAGACCTAAATAAAGGTATTTTTGATTTGAAATAATCATTGCCTATTGTGTTTTACTTTTCTACAATGACAGTTTATTTGTGAGTAGGCAGGTACATTTCACTAATCATAAAGTAGAATTAACAAGGGGCACCAACAACCAACAAACTCCTAGTAAATTTAAGCAACAAATAGAAATGTTAATAATGTTGTTTTGCTAAGTTGAGACACACAACCCCCCTCAAAAAAAAAAAAAAAAAAAAATGACAAATCCTCCAAAAAATATAACAAAGATTCTTTTACGATCTGAGTAAAAATAAACATGTAGTCTAGAAATCCTGAAAAGTAATAAAGAACTAAGTTTGGGAGAAGTGCGGGTGAATAGGAGCAGCTAAAACATGTCATTCTTCTTGCATTGTAAAGAAAAAGAGAATGCGCTGCATTAAAGACATTTTAACATTGCAGCGTGACGAATGTGCTGTGTCGATTAGGAAAGGTAGTTTTACCTGACCGAGCACTTCCGTCACAGAATTTCTTCTGAGCATGCGTAGCACTTTGTCCGTCGGACTACGCTACACACGATCGGATTTGGTGTGATCGGACTTTGTTGTCGAAAAATCTATCCAGCAGGAGATAGGACTTTGTCCGTCGACAATCCGAGGTACACTGTCCGATGGTGCCTACACACGGTCGGAATTTCCGACAACATTGTCCGATAGGACAGAATCCATCGGAAAATCCGACCGTGTGTATCGGGCTTTATCTGTATTATATATTATACACTGACTGACTGCACACTACACTACCTGCCTAATCTCCATTCATTCTCTATTGATGGCCGCCGTGTAAGCAGCAGTCTTATATAGTGTGGGGCGTGGACTTAGCCTCTGAGTCATGATTGGCCAAAGGAACCCTAGCTGCCTTAGTAACTTTTCCTCAATGGTACTAGATTAACAATCTCCTCTTTATCAAATACAATATTACCCTACTCTTACCACTGAACTGTTACCACTGAACTTGTTATCTTTTCCCCCATTACACTAGTGAATTGCAGGTATACAATTTCAATATATGTGATAGGCAGCATTACCAACACTATTAACATCAAATTTTTTTTAAATTCCTTATAATATTACTCTTTGGATCTTGTTAAGCTTGCGAAGATTAACAGTCTTACACTTGTTTGTTAATGTTGTTTTTTTAAGCATAATACCGTATGTAATATTATTATTGTAATCTCTACTGGAAAGAGCTTGTTTAACCACTTCAGTACCCGCCTATAGTAATATGACGCCCACAAGATGGATCTCCCATCCTGGGTGGGCGTCATATGACGTATGACGCGCGCACCCGCTGCGTCGCTCGGGACCCGGTGCACGTGCCTGGTGGCCACGATGTCCGCCGGGCACCCGCGATTGCCCGTGAAAACAGCGGGACCGCGCAGGACCGTGGAGCTGTGTGTGTAAACACACAGCTCCACGTCCTGTCACTGGAAAGGAGACCGATGGTCCCAGAACAGAGGAACACCTATCGGTCTCCTCCCCTTGTGAGTCCCCTCCCCCCACAGTTAGAATCACTTGCAGGGAACATATATTAACCCCTGCAGCGCCCCCTAGTGTTAACCCCTTCCCTGCCAGCCACATTTACACAGTAATGAGTGCAATTTTATAGCAACGATCTCTGTGTAAATGTGAATGGTCCCAAAAATGTGTCAAAAGTGTCCGAAGTGTCCGCCGCAAAGTCGCAGTCACGAAAAAAAATCGCAGATCGCCGCCATTACTAGTAAAAAATAAATAAAAATAAAAATGCAATAAATCTATCTCCTATTTTGTAAACGCTATAACTTTTGCGCAAACCAATCAATAAACGCTTATTGCAATTTATTTTACCAAAAACATGTAGAAGAATACATATCGGCCTAAACTGAGTAAAAAATTTAGTTTTTTTTTCAAAAAAAATTGATATTTATTATAGCAAAAAGTAAAAAATATTGTGTTTTTTTCAAAATTGTCGCTCTTCTTTTGTTTATGGCGCAAAAAATAAAAACCGCAGAGGTGATCAAATACCACCAAAAGAAAGCTCTATTTGTGGGAAAAAAAGGACATCAATTTTGTTTGGGGGCAACGTTGTCAGTTGTCAGTTAAAGCGACACAGTGCCGAATCGCAAAAAGTGCTCTGGTAAGGAAGGGGGTAAAATCGCCCGGTGCTGAAGCGGTTAAATAATGTAAAATTAATGAATCATAAAAAAATAATAATAAATACAAATTCATGAAAAACTGCAATATTGTATGTTAATAACTATACAAAGGTAAGGTGTATTTAAAAAATAAAAAAAAAAGACAAGTTTTCTTTAAAATATTAGGGAAAGTGAACAAATCAGTTGACTCGGACTGTGGATCAGACAGTTTTTATAGAAATCTGCTATTTGCAAATCTGCCTCATTTAGGACATATTTTAGTCCTCGATCAATTTGCTGTACTCATTATAACAATTTTCATTTTTTTTTTACCACATTCTGTTTTTTTTTTTACTATGAGTTCAATTTATTATATTGATTAGTTTGAACTCTAAAAATACAATTCACACTAAACCTGTGGTATAAAACAGGAGATATTACTCATTTACCACTTTCAGTAGACATCTATCTTGAACGTGGAGCTTTTATACAAGTACTTTTATTTTAGATAAAGAAAATCATTACGACATCAGGCTGACTGCAGAGAATAGTATCAATAATACATGCATACTGCATGTATTGCTCAACAAGATGTTACAGGGAGAGATTTGGTTTGAAACATTTATAGCAGCCATGTATTTTATTGTTACTGGCTGAAAGCCAAGCAATATGTTTCTTGACAAAAAAAAAAAAATACCTTGTAATAAGAGAACCTCCAAGGCATAATTATGCAATAAAGTTCTTATTGTGAAACCTGGAAGCTAGCCAAAGCTTGTCCAAATATAGTGAATGTCACAGCCAAATTTATTATCCTTTACTATTAAAGGGAGAAGGCAGGTTTTGTTTACAAAGCCTAATTCTTCCTTAATTACAGGCACTATAAAATAATTACTATCCATGGGATAACAGAGCAAAAGCAGTGCACATAGAAAGAAACTGCAGAGATCTGGTATCACAGAACAATTCTTTTTTTTTCTTTCAAAAGCTTGAAACAGAGGAAAACAGAGCAGGAGGCAAATTAAAGAATCTGAAAATTGCACCAAAAAGATGAAACTGCAAAGATAGAAGTGAATGCTCTAGTACTACAGCTGTCAAGAAGATTATAGTTTTCAGTTTTTGAGAACTGGCCTACCTTTTTTCTTGACATAAGAATTTTGGCACAAAAATGTTTGACACTGTTTTGCACAAATAAAGTAAGTAAACATCTTTTTTTTTTGCACTTGTTTTACAGTTTTTGCAGCTGAACAATTCATTTATTACACAAAAATACACATTTCACACATTTGCCTACTGCAGCACAGAGGAGACACAGCGGGTGACGGAGGCACATAAACTGACCACGGTGTCAGGGCTCAGCAGCCATGATAGACGTGGTCAGTTTACAAGTGGGAAGGGCAGAAACTGGCAGGATCAGCCAGGTATTTACAGTTTCCAGAGGGGCAGGTTAGACAGCACAAGCACTGTACTGTTTAACCTGTTATAAGGAAACAGGATCTCTATTTCTTTTTTTTTAGGGTAACATCCACTTTAATACTCAAAAGATTCAGTGATTCTTTTTTTTTCATCGTGAAATGTGTATTACATTTCAGAATATACAGTACAAATAGGGATGTATCGCATAAATAACATTCAAATAATTCACAACACGGTAGTAATTTTAAAAAGGTTTCCAATTTCACATTGTTATGCGTCATCAAGTAGATCTATTAAGGGGACCAAAGCATCCAGGAGTTGTAAAACATAAACAACAAAGTAGATAAAGGAAAGCAAAAATTAACATAGATGAATAACTTTGTTCAGGTGTCAATAGGCTGCATGCTAAAAAAGGAAAAGAGAGAAAACCATCAGTACAAGATTTATTGATTTATGAGTCAAAATTTAGCAAACCTAAATTTAAAGGGAAATCCCACTGTAGTCAAAGTGAGAAAATCTTGTTGCTTAATTTTGTTTAATATAGGGCTAATATGCAAACTACTGTAAAAAAAAAAAAAGAAAATCTGGGCACTGTCATGGAAAATTGTACCAATGCAAAAAATATATATATATCTTGAAATACTGTACGGGAGAAGGGTCTCTTTCACTAACATATTTGGGGGTCGCCATAAAGTTGTATATGGTGTTAAGGATTAATAACAAAATGGCTGGTTCTTGCCGCTGCAAAATTTATATCAAGCTATCAATAAAGTGATACTATACAGAGAAGTGTTCATTTCCATAATTTATTCACATAAATCATATATTTTCTTTTTTTTGTTTAGATCCTCTAAGTACCTTATTCCTGCAGCACTGTTGTGTGCTGTCTGCAGGGAAAGATCTTTGGGAGGGGCTTCTATTACCAAATATGTAACTGTTTTACAGCTCCCAAAAAATCTCTATTGAACATGAAATGTGTATTTTGTGCATTAATATGGTGTAGGCAGAGTCAAAGATGATTGACACTAGATTTCATTTTGTTCAGAAGGGATCTGCAAAGATGCTTTTTTTACTATACAGGTATTAGCGATTACATTAGATTTATTTAAAACCGGTTTATATTAAAACTAAGTGCCTTGTGAGTTTCTTAGTGAATGTAATAAATCAACATACTATATCTTGTCCCCAGGGAAGGGAGTGTCATTTACCACTGGGGGACTGTATAGTAATGTGGGATGCACGAATAAGAAAAAGGAGAAAGGAAGAGCTTAGAAAGGAGGTGAAATTGGACATGCTCAGTAGAGGACACCAGCTAGTCTACACAATCTCAATCTGCAGTGGGGCCACGGAGAAGATGGGAGGGACAGCTGAAGGCAGGATCAACCAGGTATATTTCACTCTACACAAAACAAATGATTTAGTGGCTTTGTGAGGATGCACACTCTGTTATATAGCATGTAATGATGTAATGAAAGTTTTCCAAAGTCTGAGTTCAATGACACTTAAGGAAATAAGAAACCACAGATGACACAACAGTGTAAAAATGGTGATCAGCAGCACAATTTTAAATCGTAAGGCTACGCCCAATGTTACTAGAGACAAAAAGTACAGGATTAGATTTTAATACAAGAATTGTCATACTGCAGAGGATAGAGCAGTGTAAAATTGGCCAGCAGCAGGACAGTTTTAATCAGGGATAATAGGTTTAACATGTGTAAGCTTAACTTTATTTTATCTATGGGGATGGGGGGGAGTGCATAGGGATGGGGGGGAGTGCATAGGGATGGGTGAACGGTTCGGCCCGAGCATAAGTTTGTGCCAAACTTTCATTGTTCGGACATCCGAATGTTCAGACATCCGAACATCCGAAAAAAAACTGGTCGTTCGTATGTTTGTTCGACCCCCTCGAACTGATTACAATCCATTGTGGCACTGAATAGTGCATTGCAAGCCCTAATTGGCTGAAGCAGTGAAAGCTTCAGCCAACCAGGGCACAGAGCACTGTCAGAGTCATGAATGGACACTGTCATCGTGACTTTATCCAATCATGGCTCATTCCCGCCCCACAGTACAAGTATTCTTTCAATGGAAGCCATTTTCAATGTAATATTGGCGTGGAGATAGATAGAACAGGGCTCTGTTCAGTGCTATTTGTTAGTGTGCTATACTGTGCTATTTTGCTTAAATTTTCAGTGTAGAATATTAGTTTAATGTCAGTCTAGGGATAGTCTGAGTGTAGTGAGGAGGACCATCATTCAGCTTTGCATACTATGCAAAACTGAATGATGCGAGTTTACATACACAGATCCCGGTTCTCCGTGTGCCCCGAGCAATCGCGGGAGCCCGGCGGTGATCGCGACCCTTGGCACTTGCATTGGCTCCATGGGGGAGCAGTGGCAAAATAATGAAGTGACTTAACATGAGGGCGATTCGCGCAGCCGAGCCATGTTGCCACAGTACAACTGCGGCGGCTGGTCCGCAAGCAGTTAAAAATGCAAATATTGCTGCAGCAGATTCTAGACATGGTACAGATCTGCCACTTTACAGGTAGACTAAGTGGACCCCCCAGGCACTATAGTGGAAGGAATTTTTCATTTTTAGGCTTTCACTTTAAAAATCAAAATATCACTGCTCATTTAAAAATGACTATTTTCACAAACTTTTTTTTAATTGATACATATCCCCCAGGGCAAGACCTGGACCCCTATAACCATTGTATGCCCAATTACTTGCACATAAGCAATCAAAATGAGCACTTTTGATTTTTGACGTTCGAGTCCCATTGACTTTAATGGGGTTCCTTATTCGGGTCCGAACTTTTGCGGTGTTCGAAAGTTCTGGTGCGAACTGCACAGGGGTCCATTCGCCCCATCCCTAGTGGTGGGAAATGCAAGTGATTTACTGTAATGAGTGGTTCATTAGATGTACACTGTTCTTGCATCTAGTTGTTTCTCTTTCAAACAAAGCAGCGGTGTACAGTGACCAAAAGACAACTCCAAGTGGTAGGCCTTAATCAAAAAGATACCTTGTTGGACTTTCTAAGCCAGTTGGCCATATTTTAAAGGCCATGCAGTACATTGTGGTTTAACCACTTTAATACCAGGCACTTTTACCCCCCTGCCCAGGCCAATTTTTAGCTTTCACACTTTGAATGAAAATTGCGCAGTCATGCATCACTGTACCCATAAGAAACCTTGATCATTTTTTTCACACAAACAGAGCTTTCTTTTGGTGGTATTTAATCGGTATTTAAAAACGTTTTCTTGGTTTCTGTTATAAAATTTGTCAAATAAATAATCTTTCTTCATTATTAAGGCTTAACTGTATTTTTCTACATTTCATTGGTGAAAGTAACCCAAATTAGTGTATATTATTTATTCTGTAGGTTATAGAGCCTGCAAATTACGGTATAAACAGCATATCTAAAAATTTATCCTGATGTACTGACGGCCTCATTTTTCGAGGTCCAAAAATGCCAGGACAGTACAATTACCCCCAAACGATCTCTTTTTAGAAAGTAGATAGTGTACGGTATTTAGTAAGAGGTGTGGTGGGTTTTTTAAAGTTGTAATTTTTTGTCACAGTTATTTTGAACATGAAGAAATTAACAAAAAACATTTTTTTTTACAATTTTTTTTTTTTTACATACTGTGACAAAGCAGCACAGCAACATCATATAATTAATGTGGCGTTGATCAGGGACACTGACTGGTGACAGTGTATAAAAAAAATAAATAATAATATAAGTACTTTTATAGTTATTAATCAAGTACTTACAAAGCCGCGTACACACGATCTGACTTTCCTGCGGGATTGTCCGCCGGACTAGAGTCCCCCGGACATTCCGACCGTGTGTGGGTCTCCGGCGGACTTTTTGTTCCCAAAAGTCCGGCAGACTAAGTTTTATGGTTTGACTTAAAATTGTCCGCCGGACCCGGCAGTCCGGCGGACAATGCCGCCGTCTGTGTGCCAGTCCGCAGGACTTTTGAAATGAACGGACTTGCCTCACACACGGAGGAAAGTCCGTTCATTTAGAACGTAACTCCAGGTAGACGGGACTAGCGAAGGAAGTCAATGCCGCCACGCTAGCCCTGTCACCTGGTATGGATTTAAAGGGGAATCCCTACGCAGAAAAAACAGCGTGGGGGTCCCCCCCAAATCCATCTCAGACCCTTATCCGAGCACGCAGCCTGGCCGGTCAGGAAAGGGGGTGAGGATGAGCGAGCACCCCCCCTCCTGAGCTGTACCAGGCCGCATGCCCTCAACATGGGGGTGCCCTGGGGAATGGGCCCCCCCACCCCAAAGCACCTTGTCCCCATGTTGATGAGGACAAGGGCCTCTTCCCGACAACCCTGGACGTTGGTTGTTGGGGTCTGCGGGCGGGGGGCTTATCGGAATCCGGGAGCCCCCTTTAATAAGGGGGCCCCCAGATACCGGCCCCCCACGCTATGTGAATGAGTATGGGGTACGATGTATCCCTACCCATTCACCTAAAAAAAAGGGTAAATAAAAAAAAAACAACACAATTTTTTTAAATACTTTATTGCACAGCTCCGGGGTCTTCTTCCATCTTGGGGGGTCTTCTCGCCTTCGCCTTGGGGGATCTTCTGCTCTTTTACTAGCTCTTTCACTAGCGGAGGAGCCCGGCTTTCTTCTTCGTCCCCGCCGCCGTCTGGGCAATTGAGCGTCTGTACGCCGCATAATGATTTTTTTCTAACAGACTGACCAGAAAAATACAGTGTTACCATAGTAACATTATACTACTCGGGGGGAAGTGATCAGGAATTTTTTTTTTTTTTTACACATTATGTTTGCATTTACCAATTCATTTCATTGGTATAAGAAACCATTTTTACTGAATAAAAATAGTTTATTCAGTGTATTTTGTTGTGATTAGCTGTAATTGGTCAAAGCTAATCACATGGTACAGTTGGACTGTGATTGGCCTGTTTTTACCATGTTTTCACTGTGACCAATCACAGCTAGCAACTCAATTGCATACAATGGATGGCATGAAAGGAAGAAGAAGAATTGGCATGTGATCTACTGTGATTGGTCACATCGATAACATGACACTGGCAGCTGTCCGGTACAGTGATCAGTCATCAACTGTGTCCGGTGGACACAGCCGGTGACAGATCGTGCTAATGTGCGACCCTGCAGCCATATGAGGGAGGCACTTTCTCATCAGGACATCCTCCCAGAAAAACAGTACTTCCACTTGGCTGGGCGGGAAGGTGTTAAAAAATCTTCCAAAGTAAATTTGCAAGGGCTGTGAATCTTGAACCCAAACCTAATCCCTGGTCCGCACAAAAAAAAAAAAACCCACATTGCAATCTTCCTCCTTTTTGCTAGTTGTAAATTATTCTGAGCTGCTAGTATTGTTTCTTGTACTTGGTGCAGAAATAGACTGGGGGTCTTCAGCTGCCTTGTGCAGTGTTGGGCTTTTGGTGTGTTGCTCTACTTTTAAAGTGGTTGTAAACTCTTTACAACCACTTTTTACTACAGGCAAGCCTATAATTAGGCTTACCTGTAGCTAAACTGGATATCTCCTAAACCTGCACGGATTAGGGAATATACCTGTATTTGCATGTGCCGACGTCATTGGTACATGCACAGTTAAGCAAACTGAAGCAATGTCATGTACATGCCGTTGCTTCAGTTAGACTGTGCCGTTACCGGCGGCTCCTACGCGCATGCGCGGGAGTGTCGTCATCGCGGCCCAGGCCAATCACAGCGCCGGAGCCGCGATACCCAGAAGTAACCCCCCGGGAGAGATCTTGGCCCGCCGGAGTGGTGAACGAGGACCGCTGAGGGGGCTTCGATCACAGGTAAGTAATTCATAATGAGCTAGTATGCCTATGTCGTGCAGGTTTTTTTTTTTTTTTAGGGTTTAAAACCATTTTAAGAAGGAAGGGGCTGCTTCTTGGCAACCTGCTTCCAATGTATGCATTGTGTTATGCATTATATGAACATACAAATATTACAAATGTATTTATACACAAGGGAACAATTATTAGCATAGTTGCATATTAATTAATGTGCAGTTCGCTTAGAAAAATGTTAACATGAATCTCTGTATCTGTTTTTCAACCCAAGTAATAGATTTAGTTCTGTGTGATTGTGCAACCAATTAGCAAACGTTTGCCTATGTTCTCAGTTGCTCCAACCTTAAGCACCTATTTAAAAATTAAATGTAACTTTAGAGCTGTCGCAGTACTTAAAAGTGCTAAGAACCACTTTTTTGAACACACACAGACATGTTAGTTTTCATCAGTGGCTAGTTTATTATGCAAATTATGTACAGAAAATAGATCTCTCCCTAACCTGCAATGAAATATAAGATACATCATATTACCACCTGCAAACAATAAGACCGTGTTGATAAATGAACCCTACCGAATTGTGTGTTTTGGTTGGAGTTCTCCTTTAATTTATAATAATAAAAATTCAGCAAATATTAAATGGCAACTAATTTTTTTCTACACAATATCAAAATGTTCACCTATTTTGATTTCATTTTTCAGTGCAGCATGAGGAGAAAATGAAATCCAAACTTTCGATAACACATTCAATCATTAAAATGGGTCATGTCATTATTTTAGGCAGTTACTGAAAATGTTCATAAAATTTAAAAATCAACAATAAGAAACTGAGTCATTGTTAACCAATAATTCCCCTATGGAGACATAAATATCTTTATTATTTTGCAGGAAGCCCTCATACCACAGCTACGACCTCTAAAGTATGAATACCCTTTTAATGATGACCAGTGGTCACATGGGCATTGACTTAGCCTCCGGCACCAATTGTGCTCTCTTTTTCTTGAGTAGTTAAAGAGTCTGGTGATGTGGAAGGCTAGACAGCTGGTCACCTGCTTCTGTATGGTGTCCGCACATTAAGTCCATTTAGTCAGTACGCTGCTGCAGCATCTGCTAGGTAAACATTCCATTTGCATCATAGCTTATCATGATCAATACTAACAAATCAATTAGCAAATAGTCAAGTAAAGTATTTAACATTAACTTCATATTTAAAGGACTTTTTGTTATGCAAGAGAGTCATTGTTTTTCCAAGACTATGTTATTTCTCAGGTAAATCATTGTGTTTATTAAAAATCATTGTGTCTGTTTATTGTATAGACAGTAAAAAAGAAACCAAATGCATTGGAGAAAAATACTCCATACCTATGCATTATAAAAGGGCTGCTAATCCTAAATATAGAGATGATCCACTTGAATAAGATAACTTTTAGCAAATGTATTTAGAGGTTTCCGATTCTAAACTTAGTTACAGACATTTAAGTTTAGAACCCTGTTAGCGTAGGCATAGGGTATAAAAGAGTGTATGAAAGTGTATGCCTTGTTTGATATTTGCAATCGAAACTTGGCAACATGGGAGAATATGATCCGCATAAAACACAAGGTTTTTCATTTAACCACTTTAATGCATGAGATCTGTTGCATTTACTAATGTAAAAAAAGTATTGTTTTGAAGTGATTTGATTAACCACTTCAGGTCCAGACTGTTTCACCCCCTTCCATTTCAGGTCATTTTCAGATTTCAGTGCTTTCATACTTTGAATGACAATTACTCAGGCATACATTACTGTGCCCAAAATGTTATATTAATTATTTTTTTTAGACAGATTGATCTTTCTTTTGGCTTTTTTATTTTTAAAGGAAAAAAGACTAAACATTTAAAATTTTGCAAATAAATGATCTTTCTTCATAAGTGTAGGTCAAATTGCATTATGCTATATTCGTTTGGTGAAAGTAACCCAAATCAGTATATATTACTTGGTCTGTGTGAAACTTCACAAACTATAGTGTGTATATATATATATATATATATATATATATATATATATATATATATATATATATTTGAAAATGGATCAATCATGATCAATCATGATCTACTGATTGCCTACTGATCTAATTTTTTGATGCCCTAAAATGCCAGGACAGTACAAATGCCCCTCAAATATTTTTTCATTTTTTAGAAAGTAGACAGTCTGATGTATTTAGTAAGAGACATGGTGAGTTTTTTTGAAGTTGTAATTTTTTTTGTTACTATTTTTTTGGGAAGGTAGAAATTCTACTTGCCGACTGCCTAACCGGGAAAATGAATCATTAATTTGACGTTTAATACTGGAGTTATGGCTGCAGCTAGATGCCATAACCCAGGTAATAATTTTTCCCTTAGGTGCTGTTTTTTCTCATAAAAGTGGTCTGAGTGGCAGATTTGCTGGATCACTTTTAGAAGGGTGACCTCCATCCCGCCACTTTCTGGGGTTACCTGGGCGATCAGTAGCTTTGGGAACGGATCCCGTGCTAGTGGTGTCTGGGCACAGAAATGAGCAAAGAAAAAAAAGGGGGTATACAGTGGGTAAAATACTGTAAGCCTAACCTACTGGTACATGGCTGTCCCAAGAATGCTATGCTCACTGGCCAGGAAGTACAAGAGGCCTAAGAAAGGAAGAATACAAGAGTTCCTGTGGTTCCAGGAGTGGAGTTGTCTGCAGGGGATTCCTGGGACTGTTGCAGAAATATAGTCAGTCAATGTGCAGATGGGTCAGTTCAGGTGGCAGGCATAGACATGGCAAAGGAATGGTCCAGGCAGCAGGAAGAAACGTGTTCATTAAACAGGCCAGGGTTAGTAATGGGGGCAGACAGAGGCAACACTGCATTGGTGTGGCGATGATCAGAAACACTGTTGCTGTCTGTACTTATATGTTGACAGTCAGACTCATATAGCAGTAATCAGGAACTTTGTTGCTGGCTTACATGGTTGTGACATTGGGGACTAGTGTGGCAGAAATCAGGAACAGTTATGCTGATTTACACTGGTGTGGCGGTGATAAGAAACACTGTTTGCAGGCATACACTGGTCTGGTGTGGTGTCAATCAGGAAAACTGATTCTGGCTATACTGGTTTGGTGACACTGTGGCTGGTGTGGTAGGGATTGGAGAACTGTGACTGGCTACACTATTAGGGCTCATTCACATGTAAGATTGGTGGGCGAAAAACAGGCAGCAGCCAGGGGTGTACACGTGCCACCGCTTCAGTGCTGTATTCTGCAGCTGAGGCAGTAATTATACTCCCTGTACGGACACCAATTGTGACCCATTCAAGTAAATGGAGACAATTGTGTGGGTCAATGGGGTTAAAGTAAGTGGTGAGGAGGCAATTTAATGCCTTTTCACTGCCTGTCAACTGCTTTCTGAGGAGTGATCCAAATACTGATGCCTCCATTGCACCAAGTTCTTTTGGTGATGCTGTGACTGATGTGGTGATGATCAGAGACACTAGGACTGGTGTGGCAGTCATCAGGGACATTGTAATATGTTTGGTGGTGATTAGGGACACTGTAACTGGTGTAGCAGTAATCACAAACACTGTAACTGATGTGGCAGTCATCAGGGACAATATGACCAGTGTAGCAGTAATCAGGAACACTGTGACTGTGTCAGAAACCATGAAATCAGGCCGAGACAGAAGTACAGTTAAATCACACTTGTTTGATAATTAAAGTAAAAAGAACAAATGTAGTCAAAACCAGTGTTGGTCTTCTTCCTTTAAAAAGTAATTAGTTGGGAGAAGTTACAAATTACTTCTCCCAAAAAGTAATTGCGTTAATAACTTGGTTACTACATTGGAAAAGTAATTAGTTACTCAGCAAAGTAACTGTGACAGGGGTGGCAGCGGTGGTACTTGAGGGGGTGGCAGCGGGGGTATTTGAGGGGTGGCAGCGGTGGTACTTGGGGGGTGGTAGTGATGGTAGTGTACTTGGGGGGGGGTGGCAGTGGTGGTGGTGTACAGTACTTGGGGGGTGGCAGCGGTGGTGTACTGGGGGGGGGTGGCAGGCAGCGGTGGTACTTGGGGGGGTGGCAGCGGTGGTGGTACCATCCTCTCCAACCACAACCTCTGCCTTTTACTTATTCCATCCCCCACCACCACTGATCTCATTCCTACCCTATCCCCCCCATCACCTCTGTTGTAGAAGTGATGGTGGGTGGGTAGGGATGGGATCAGTAAGAAGCAGAGGTGGTGGAGGACTTGGGATGGATCGATTGCACTGCAATTCGAATCGTCAGACAGTCACTTACTTGAATGCCTCCAGGGATGCCGTTCCTCATGGGGAGAAAGAGAGACCCTCCCCTTCACTCGATTGGTGTCAGCTGGTCAGCTGACTTCATTTTTCAGTGTCCGCCCTACCTCGATACATTCTCTGTCTCTGGATAGGCGGGGCGGGATGGGGCGGTCCAGACAGTCTCTCTGAGTTTAAGCCTCTTCTCAGGTCAGCGGGCGAAAGACCCCCTCCCCGCGGCAGAATGAACGGCCAGGCAGCGCCGCCACGGCGGGTCTCCCGGGCGATAGATGTAATTGCGGTAATGCCGCACAAGTAATAAGAGCGGCGTTACCATGAGGGGAAGAGTAATCAGTTAGATTACTCGTTACCCTCTAAAGTAACTGCGTTAAGTAACTCAGTTTATTTTAACTGAGTTACTTACATCACTGGTCAAAACATTCAATGCCAAAGTTCAGTAACCGGAACAGAAGTCAGAGCTCCTCTGGACTGGACGGCTTAAGTAGGCAGGACTGAAGAGCAGGATATCATCAACAGCCGAGTAACTGTGGCGAGATAGGAGCTGGCAATTAGCCGATAGCTGAGTGGCCAGCTCAGAGAAGGAAGGGCTGAGCCCATCCCTGACAGACTGGTGTGGTGGTGAATAGGGACACTGACTGGTGTGGCAGTGATTAGGTATACTGACTGCAGCACTGGTCTGATGACATTGTACTGGTGTGGTGGTGATCAGACACAATGGCTGGTGGCACTTACATACAGTGATATCAGAGCAGCCAGCTATTGTACATGATCATTGCCATGATACAATGTCAATGTCACCATCGTGATGCTGCACTTTTTTTTTTTACAATTTTTTTCTTTTTTTACATACTGTCACCAGAGCAATATAGATACTGTACTGCTCTGGGGAGTGATCGGGATTTTCTTTTACACTATGATAGCAATCATGCAGCCATTGAAAACTACTGTGATAGCTGTGATTGGCCACAGCAATCACATAGTATACGGGCACTGTGATTGGCCCTGTACCATGTAATCACTGTGACCAATCACATAAATCGCAGTAGTAAACAATGGTGTCATAAATGACAGCTATTGTTTTCTACTATTTGATCACACGAATACAAGCATAGGTAGATAATGCACCAGTCTAATACTCTACTCACAAGCAACACAGTAAATAGCATGTAACATTTCCCAACAAGCCTCAAGAAGTGTGTCCAACCACCAGGGTGCAGCTAACACATTTCAAGGGTGATGCACTCTTCCTAAGAGCTACCCCCTTTACTATAGCCAGTAAATAGTAGTACCAACAAGAAAAGGAGATTCTTCTTTTTCAGTAGTGCTGACAAGAGTTTTGTTTGTTTTTACAGTGATCACATGGTACAGGGCCAATCACAGCAGCCCTGTACCCCAGTCTGTGGCATTTGTATGTTCTGAAAGCATCCACGAACAGCTGATGCAGGAGGATGTACGGGTACGTCCACCTGCACAGGCACTGCTCCCATTCGACCGTATATCTACATTGCCTGGACAGGAGGTGGTTCAAGTGTCAGCACATATACAGTGCCTTGAAAAAGTATTCATACCACTTGAAATTTTCCACATTTTGTCATGTTACAACCAAAAACTCAAATGTATTTTATTGGGATTTTATGTGATAGACCAACACAAAGTGGCACATAATTGTGAAGTGGAAGGAAAATGATAAATGGATTTAAAAATGTTTTATGATGGAAGTCAGCAGAGCTTCATCTCATTCAACAAGCAGGGGGGGATTTCTCTTGCAAAGTAAAATTATTTTGCAATAGTCTAGTGAATAGCCTTTAAATCAAAGCAAAACCCCCTATAAATCTGTATGAGGATGCTTGTGATGAGGGATGTGGCAAATACCAATTTATGCCAGCATAGAGCACTGGAGTAGGAGACCATGAAAATTATTTTAACCTTTAGAATGGGTATTCAAATGGCTTTAAAAGCAAAACTCCGTTTAAAATAATAAAATATGGTTATTTACAGGGCATATTGCTGGATCAAGAAGAGGCTCTGGTAAGTATAAGGGAAATAAAACCACAAATACCTGCAGTAAAATAAAATTGTGAATGCTATTAGTAATAGTGAAAATTTAAAGCAGCTGGCACAAATCTTCTGGTAAAAAAAAATTATCTAAATGACATACAATACAAATGCAGTGCTAAAAACATAATATACATACCAGACCTTAAAGGACCTTTATAAAAAAAAGAAGCCAGCAGGGAAGTGTGAATTACTAGACATTTTTTTTACTTTATAATCTGCCATGCTTGCTGTAGTACATCCTACAAAAAAAAGGTAATGATGAAGATCTGTTATGAATTTTAAAAGGAAACCCCATGCAAAATAGTAAATAAACATGATTTGGGGACCCCCTCAAAGTCCATACAAAACCCTTCTTGGAACATGCAGTCTGACTGGCCTGGGGGGGGGGGGTAGCACATGCAGCTTCTCCCTCCTGTACCCAAGCATTCCTCAGAGAGGGCACTTTGCCAAGGGGCATCCCGCTGGCAAAGTATTTTGTCCCCATGTTGATGGTGACAGAGGCCTCTTCCCTCTTCCCTACAAACCTGGCCCAGTGGTTGTTGGAGTCTGCAAGCTTGTCAGAATCTGGAAGCCTCTTTAAAAAATTAGGGGCTACCAGATACTGCCCCTCACCTACATGAATAAGCTGACAGCTAAATGCTCCAAGCAGGGATGAATCTCTTTCCTAACAAACAACCTGAGCTGGAAACTGTTACACATACAGTAGGAGTGGCAGTAATACCACTGCTAAATGTATCTCTTTCCACTGCAGCTGGAGGTTTGGCTCGGTGGGTGGATAAATTCCCATTTAGCTCACTTGTTCACCAAATGCCAAACAGGCAAAGTTTGGACTGCATTCTACTTTGGATAAAACCCTAAGCCCATCCCTAATGAACATTCACTTTGCAAAATTAACATTCATTTAACTAAGTTACCAGTCTCTATTCCTTTAGTAAAGCATCCCCAGATTCTGTATGTCCTAATAAGACATTTTTGGATAATTAGCTTCATCTGTGGACAAACACTTTATAAATCAGGCCATTCAGTAAACAGGTAATGTGAACCTGATCTCCAAAGATTAATTCTAGTTCAGTGAAGTATATTTTTATTCCAGTTGTGATTTTACATAGGCTTTTACTCTATGGGAATAAAGAGGTTGAGCATGCTGCTCTAACCAACAAATATCTTTAAATGATTGTCTAGGAATACCTTGCTTTTTTTTTTTTTCCAAAAAAACTCTACAATTCTAAATTTGATTGCTACATAATTACTGTAACTGCTGCAGCTTTTTAATCATGTTTACTGCTTTCTTAATTGATTACAAATACAGTTTTGATCTTATCGCAGTATAATTTCCTCCAAGCAGTCTGCCTCTTACTTCGTAACTGTGTGGTCATTTTACTGAAATTAATTTGCATAATTATATGCTGATTTCCATTTCTTGCTGAAGCTTCTATTACTCTTTATTTAGTAATCATATTAACAGTAGCAATAATAGTAATATAAAAATAGTTTATGGATTAAGATATTTGAAGATTTAATCATGCATTAATGACAACAGTAAAATGAGCTAGCATGAAAAATTAGTAATGACTCAATGATTTATTGAAAGATCTGTGTTTTTTTTTTATTTTTTTCATTTATTTAACCACTTTCAGACCGGACCATTTTACTGGCTTAAGACCAGACCACTTTTTGCGATTCGGCACTGCGTTGCTTTAACTGAGAATTGCACGGTCGTGCGACGTGGCTCCCAAACAAAATTGATGTCCTTTTTTTCCCACAAATAGAGCTTTCTTTTGGTGGTATTTGATCACCCCTGCGGTTTTTATTTTTTGCGCTATAAAAAAAAAAAGAGCAACAATTTTGAAAAAATGCATTATTAAATGAAACAATATGTATTCTTCTACATATTTTTTGTAAAAAAAATATCAAAAAGCGATTATTGATTGCTTTGCGCAAAAGTTATAGCGTTTACAAAAAGGGGATAGTTTTATGGCATTTTTATTAATATTTTTTTTTTTACTAGTAATGGCGGTGATCTGCGATTTTTATCATGACTGTGACATTATGGCGGACACATCGGACAATTTTGACACATTTTTGGGACCATTGTCCTTTTTACAGCGATTGTGCAATTAAATTGCACTGATTACTGTAAAAATTACACTGGCAGTGAAGGGGTTAACCACTAGGGGGCTAGGGAAGGGTTAAGTGTGTGCTAGGGAGTAGACATGTGCACTGACAAAAAATTAGTTCATTTCGGAATTTGGAAATTTCGGAAATTTTCACATTTCGATTTTTCGCATTTCCGAATTTCTAATTTTCAGATTTTCGGATTTCCGAAGTTTTGGATTTTCGGAATTTTCGGATTTTCGAATTTCCAATTTTTGAATTTCCAATTTTTGAATTTCCTATTTTCGAATTTCGGATTTTCGAATTTCCAATTTTCAAATTTCCGAATTTCAAAATTTCGGATTTCCGAATTTTCGAAATTTCCGATTTCCGAATTTTCGAAATTCCCGATTTCCGAATTTTCGAAATTTCCGATTTCCGAATTTTCGAAATTTCCGATTTCCGAATTTTCGAAATTTCCGATTTCCGAATTTTCGAATTTTTGGAATTCCGAATTTTCAAATTTTTGGAATTCCGAATTTCCGAATTTTTGGAATTCCAAATTTTTTCGAAAATTTTCGGATTTTCGGAACTCCAAATTTTCGGAACTCCGAATTTTCGGAACTCCGAATTTTCGGATTTTCGGAATTCCGAACTTTCGGATTTTCGGAATTCCAAACTTTCTGATCTTTCGGAATTCCGAACTTTCGGATTTTCGGAATTCCGGATTTTCGGATTTTCGGAATTCCGAATTTTCGGATTTTCGAAATTCCGAATTTTCGGATTTTCGAAATTCCGAATTTTCGGATTTTCGAAATTCCGAATTTTCGGATTTTCGAAATTCCGAATTTTCGGATTTTCGAAATTCCGAATTTTCGGATTTTCGAAATTCCGAATTTTCGGATTTTCGAAATTCCGAATTTTCGGATTTTCGGAATTGGGGAATTCAAAGATTTAAAAAGTCCTAAAATTTGAAAATCTGAAAAAAAGAAAGAAAATCCGTTTAATTAATAACTATCTATTAAATTAACGAGTATGAATTTATCCGAAGTTACGAATTATCTGAAATAACGAATGTCGCATCTAAACAAATGGAAAGAAACAAATTAATAATAAATAATTAATAATAAATAATAATAATAAAAGGTTTTATTATTATTATTGTTATTTATTATTATTCGATCGTTACGTTCCATTTGGTTAGATGCGGCATTCGTTATTTCAGATAATTCGTAACTTCGGATAAATTCGTACTCGTTACGTTCACTAACAGACAAACTTGAAAGGGAATTCCAATACCTATAATTTAATAGTTAGTTATTATTTAGAATACAGATTTTCTTTCTTTTTTTTCTGATTTTCGAATTTTTGAATTTCTGGATTCCAAAAATCAGAAAATCAGAAAATCAGAAATTCGTAAATCAGAAAATTTGAAATTCGTAAATTCCAAAATCCGTAAATTCGTAAATTTAGTAAATTCGGAATTTCGCTAATTTTGAAATTCGGAAATTCGGAAATTTCGGAAATTGAAAAGTTTGGAAAATCGGAAATTCGGAATTAACGAATTTGTCAAAATTTGTTAAAAAAATAATTTGGAACTAAACGAATTGCACATGTCTACTAGGGAGTGTTTCTAACTGTAGGGGGGAGGGGCTGTGTGTGACACTACACTGATCAGCTCTCCCGATTACAGGCAGAGCTGATCAGTAACACTGTCACTAGGCAGAATAGGGAGATGCTTGTTTACTTTAGCATCTCCCCGTTCGTCCTCTCCGTGAAACGATCGTGGGTATCCCCGTGGCGATCGAGTCCGTGGGACCCGTGACCCGACTCACGGAGCTCGCGCCGGCGGCACGCACGCGAATGGCATGGCGGCAAATTCAAAGGGACGTACCTGTATGCCCATATGCCTGTCCATGTCAATCTGCCGACGTATATGTTCATGCGGCAGTCGTACTGTGGTTAAGAAAGAATGCAGAATTAGCATCCAATCAAAAAGGCTCTATTTTTTTCTAAGAGTATTAATAGAGTATTGTACAGTATTAGCCATCCTTTATTGGCTGACTTAATTTATAAAAGTTTAGATCTCTTCTTCATGCTATTCAGTTTTCAACATTTCTGAAATGTATGAAGCCTGAAGAAGGTATTACTTTTACCTAAAGCAAACAACTGATGGACAGCGCTCAATGGACTGGATAATCAAGTGGGAGAAATATAGGAGTCAATTGTGCCATATATTTATGCAATGTTTATTTCATCAATAGACATATTTATGAGTTAAAAAGATAAATAAAGTAAAACAGCCAAAGATACCACTGTGATTCCCATGGGCGTGGAGGGGTCAACACTGTCCAGGAGATGGAGCATAGAGGGGGCCAATGTCCATGCCCTGGGCCAAAGGATTGCTGATGGCTGGATGTCGGAGCACCGTTGTGCCTGGGAGATGTCACTACCAATCGCTGCAAGATGGTATGTGCCCAACAGGAGACACAGCTGGAGTATCTGACGTCACTGCTTGTGAAAGTATTACTGCTTGTCATGATAGAATGGTGGAACCGACAGGGAAGTCGAGCTGGGGACCAGGGGAGCCAAGAGACCGGCACATCTAGATGACATGCGGCACCAACAGGAAGTGTGAGGAGAAGATGGAAGACTTTGAACAGCGAGTCAAGGTAATGCCAAAGAGCTACATTTTGGCCTCATCTGACCCCAGCACTTTCTCCCAATCCTTCTCTGAATCATTTAGATGTTCACTGGCATGAATATACATGTGCCTTATTGAGGAGGGGGACTTGCCATGTTTGGAGGAAGAAAATGGCTGACTATGACCCTAAGAACACAGTCAAGCACGGAGGTGGAAACATTATGTTTTGGGGGTGTTTCTCTGCTAAAGGTACATACTGACTTTGCTGCAATGAGGATCCAATGGATGGGGCCACGTATTGTAGAATCTTGGATGAGAAACTTCTTTCCTCAGCCAGAACACTGAAGATGGGTCATGGATGGGTCTTTCAACATGACAATGACCCAAAACATACCACCAAGGCAACAAAGGAGTAACTCAAGAAGAAGCACATTAAGGCCATGGAGTCGCCTAGTCAGTCTCTAGACCTTAATCTTATAGAAAATGTATGAAGGGAGCTGAAACTTTGAGTTGCCAAGAGACAGCCAAGAAACCTTAAGGATTTAGAGAAGATCATTAAAGAAGAGTGTACCAAAATCCCTCCTGAGATGTGTACAACCCTGGTGACAACAAGAAACGTCTTACCTCTGTGCTTGCCAACAAAGGTTTCTCCACCAAGTACTAAGTCATGTTTTGCTTGGGTATCAAATATTTATTTTACTCACTTAACTGCAACCTAATTTATTGCATTTGTTTCAAGTGTTTTTTTTTCTGGATTTTTGGTTGATATTCTGGTTCTATCATTTAAAATACACCTATGATAAACATTATAGACCATTCATTTCTTTGTAAGTGGGCAAACTTACAAAATCTGCAGGGGATCAAATAATTATCTAATCCTAGGGCTACAGCATCAGTTGCCCCTCATGGTAATCTGGTCAAGTCTCATGTTCTGTTTTTGAATAATTGTTTACAAAAATCCTTCTTTAGAATCATTCATTATACATCAACAGAAAGACTATCATACAAAACAATAATCTTTCTTCAGTCACAATATTTCCAATAAGAACATTTCATTTCTGTGAAATCATTTTGCTCTTTTTACAGATGGTCATCATGGAATATGATTTCCAGAAATAGAAAGGTTAAGGGAGGTATTCTAATCAGGAACTGTCCTTTAAAATATACTCAGATATTGAAAAAAAACAGAAGAAGCAACAAAATGCATGTTAAAACGGTGATTAGCCAGACCAGCTAATGAATGCACTCTAATGCTTTCACAGTTAATCAAATGGATGAATAGATGTTATTGGTATATACCGTTATACTGTGTCTGCATTTCATTAAAGGAAATATATACAGTTTTAATGCAAAGAAATCATCCTACCTACAGAACCGCATTAGAAATATTTATTTTCTCAAGATAGGATTAGGACATAGTAACATAAATGTTTGGCCCCATTGTAAGTCTGAGTGTGTATTGTGACAAAAGAATGGAGGAATTCCAGAGTGAAGATGCAAGTTACAGATGGCTTGGTGTTTATTATCTTCATTATTTTCTAAGATAAGGGATGCAGTGATCTGCTGTTTTCTGACCTTGGAGTCCTGTTTCAATGTGGCTTGCGTCCTCATTTACAGCTCCTGTGCTTTTCAATTTCCAACAAATAAGCTAACCTATGATGGTGATTTCACATTAAGTATTTGCAGCTATTAATTTGACAGGGAATAAAAAGAAAAGCCAAATTAGGATGCTAAATGCCTCTTTTAGCTTCTGTTAGGTGATTTCTACTGATTTCAGATATTTAACTGATATACTGATAAGTATAATAACATCTTGTAAACAAAAGGATACTCAGATCCATAGGGTCATATGGGAATAATCACCAATATCCAAAATACATGGTTGGAGACCATTTAGTCCAAAACAAATTTTTCTCAAGCTGTGCATTTTTTATTAAAGTGTATGCATAGCCAAAGCTTTTTAGTTTTTGTTTAGAAAGGAAAGGATTAAAAATGCTGCCAGGAGTTTGCACTGTCTGTGTACCATCAGGGAAATTTCCCCTCGCTTCATGTCCTAGAGATGCAGCAGGAAGTTAGAGAAAATCTCCCAAAGTGGGGGGAGTTCACCTCTAAAGCCCCATACACACGCTCGGATTATCCGAGGACCAGGTCCGTCGGATCATGTCCGTCATACTTTGTCCGATGTTGGTTTTGCGTACACACGGTCGGACAAAGTTGTCGGAAAATCCGATCATTCTGAACGTGGTGACGTTTGTTGCCTACGACGGGACTACGTAGAGGCTAGTAGCCAATAGCTTTGGTCTTGTAATGTGATCTGAGCATGCGTAGCACTTTGTCCGTCGGACAACCGTACACACGATCGGATTTGGTGTGATCGGACCGTGTTGACGGCAAATCTTTCCAGCAGGAGATAAGACTTTGTCCGTCGGACAAACCGACGAACACTGTCCGATGGTGCATACACACGGTCTGATTTTTCAACAACATTGTCCGATCGGACAGAATCCATGAAAAAGTCCGACCATGTGTATGGGGCTTTACACAGATGTCTCCCAAACAGGTGTCCCTATTGGAATATTACCCCTCACTTTTTGTTCTGGGGACAACACAAACATTTTGGATTTTCTCTCACTTCTTTTTTTCAGTGGCAAAGCCAACCATGCTAGTTAGAGGGTGTAATCTCTTCAATGAAGAGAGGCAACAATAAATACCCTGACAGAGTGTCTGATCCATCTCCACATTTTCCAAAACGAATAAAAAGGTTTTGCCTAGAGAGATTAACCATGATTGTGATTAATTTTGTGCTACTTTAACTGACAATTGCACGGTTATGCAACGTTGTTCCCAAACTAAATGTATATCTTTTTTTTTCACACAAATAGAGTTTTCTTTTGGTGGTATGTGATCACCTCTATTTTTTTTTTTTTATTATATAAAAGAAAAAAAAAAACAATTTTGAAAAAAAAAAAAATATATATTTTTTACTTTCTGCTATAAAATATATCCTGTAAAAAAAAAATTAAAAAAATAAATCTCTAAATACATTTTTCCAAAATGTATTCTGCTATATGTCTTTGGTAAAAAAAAAAAAAAACAATCTAGATAAGTATAAATTAATTTGTTTGTATGAAATGTATACAAACTATGGGATATACAGTATACTGAATTTTTTTTTTCCATGAAAATTTTTATTGAGAACAGCGTAAGTTTACACAAAGTTTAACATATACAATAGGTGTTACAACAGTGTGAACCGTGATGCAATGGCATCGCCTTACTCCTATGCGATCAGTTTGACAGATATAAATGATATATGGCCTGTGGCCTCAGTAGTGAACCAAACTAGTAACATCATAATGTTGCATAGCTAGGGTATATTTTCTGCCTGTAGCTTTAGTTAGAGGATCTTGCTTAATAACCCGTGTCTTCCGTCAAGTCTGCGTCAAGTCTCGCCGTGATACGCTGCATCTTTGCAAAAGGGTGAGGCCCAGTGTACTGTGTTGTCATCTGTCCTGTAGGGTGCTTGGAGCAAGGGGGGATAGGCAAACACCTGAGTCGAGTTAGTCTTGGGGGTGGGTGAGGGAGGGGGTTAAGGGGGTCATGTAATCTCGGGAGGTGGGGTGAGGGGGGGAGGTTTGGGAAGGAAAGCATTGAAGGGTGAGGGGGGAGGATAGTTCGAGAGAGTCTCCTCCCCGATCTCCACCGAGCTCTGAGGGTAGTGAGGGACTTGAAAAAATAAATAAATATAAAAAAAAAAATCGTCCCTGTTTGTGATGAGGTTCCCTTTCTGGGTCTCTCTCTGGAGGGGGAATGCCATTGTATGTATCAAATCTGAATTTTTTTTTTTTAATCTTTAATACTAGTAATGGCGGTGATCAATGAATTATAGTGGGACGGTGATACTGTGGCGCTAAATCTGCCACTAACTGCCACTGGTGGGAACTAATTAACTGCCACTGGCATCACCAGTGCCCTTATTACAGTGATCAGTGCTAATAATATGCACTGCCACTGTACTAATGACTGTACTAATGACTAATGTTGTGCAGGAAGAGGTTAACATCTAGGGCGATCAAGGGGATGAAATATGTGCCTAACAAGTGTTTTTTGTGTGTACTATGTGCCGCTTTTACTGGTTATCTAGCTGTTTTGCTAAGCAGGGAATGAAAAATGAGCCCCCTACCCTAAAATGCAGAATCACGTACTGTATATATATATATGTGATTCTGTGCAGAGCGGCCGTCCTGTAGCAGTAAACCTAGACACGACAGCAACAAGTCAACACCTGCAGTTAATCATTAGGGAACAGCACCATAAATTACATCATATTGAACCCATGTGGGCAATCTACATATGCTTATAGTAATTGGGGTATTTTTAAGTAGTTATTTAAGAAATTAGAAAGATCAATAAAATAATTTTTGATATAGGATTTCTAATTTAGAGGAGGAGGCCATTGCTTACAGAGAGACCGCATTGGTGGAATATAAGTAAAGGTTGTAATATAAGATAGAATAATGTAGAATAGAATAATGAAATTAGTGATGGTACTTTGGCATGTCTAACAGCCATATGGAGTATTTCAATATAATAATATAAATCAGCCAAAAATCATAAAATTATTCTAAATTTTTTATATTGGAACATTTTCTAAAATTAACTTAAATTTAGATAAAATTAAGATAAAATATAGAACTGGTATATAATGTGAAATGAATGTGCAGTACCGTGAGAAAAAAGGGATGGACGAAGGGCAGTGAGGCAAAAAAGCTAAAATATTATATTTGCTGCCAAAATAAGGTAAGGGGAAATATTTCAATGGGGGCTCCTGTTCCCGTTTCTCAGGGAAAAATTTCCCCACGTCCTCTGGTAGGGGTTTTAAACATTATATACTATACTATACTATATATATATTTTTTCAAAGATTTTGGCTTTATATATACTTTAGTATATACTATACTGTTTTAGAGTTTAAGTGAAGGTAGAAATAAGTGTTAGAATCATCATACATATAGTTTCATAGTTTCATAATTAGTAAGGTTGAATAAAGACACCAGTCCATCCAGTTCAACCTGAGCGAGTGTCTACAATTGTCCCTATCCCTGTACATTGCACACTGACATCGGTCCCTACCCTCAAGGAGCCCACAATCCAAGGTCCCCATTTATATACTAAGGCCAATTTTTGGACAGAAGTCAATTAACCTACCTGCATGTCTTTGTATTGTGGGAGGAAACCAGAGTACCTGGAGGAAACACACGCAGGCACAGGGAGAACATGCAAACTCCAGGCAGGTAGTGTCGTGGTTGGGATTCGAACCAGCGAAAGTTCTTACTGCTAGGTGAGAGTGCTAACCACTACACCACGCCTGATCTAGCAATGTGCCTGAGGACAGCGGCACTGCCATTGGCTCAGGCTGCTGTCAATCAAATCGAGGGATGAGGGTGCATGGGTGAGGGCTGAGCCAGACTGTGTGTGTAGACACAATAGACACATACAGCATTGCTCGGGATTATTATTATTATAAAGGATTTATATAGCACCAACAGTTTATGCAGTGCTTTACAATATAAAAGGGAGACAATAGAGTTACAATACAATACAATACAAGAGGATTAATAGGGCCCTGTTCTGAAGAACTTACAATCCAATAGGGTGGTGCAGGCGGTACACAAGGTTGTAACTGTAGGGAATGAGTTGATGGAAGTGGTAAAAGATTAGATGGAGGTGTGCTAGGCTTCCCTGAAGAGATGACTTTTCAGGGATTGCTTGAAGGCAGCTAGAGTAGGAGATAGCCGGGCAAGTTGAGATAGAGAGTTCCAGAGGATGGGAGAGGCTCTGAAGAAATCCTGGAGATGGGCAAGGGAGGAGGAGACAAGGGAGCTTGAGAGTAGGAAGTCTTGAGAGGAGTGGAGAGAATGGTTTGGCTGATATTTGGAGAGAAGATTGGTGATGTAGCTCGGGGCAAAGTTGTAAATGGCTTTGTATGTTTTGGTTAGTATTTTGTATCAAGCTTGCACATGTTCCACCATAGGAAACAGCTTCCTATGGTGGCACACAAAGAAGAGCAGGAGCCAAGAGTGCTGGTGGGGGACCCCAGAAGAGGACGATTGGGGCCACTCTATGCAAAACTGTTAAACAGAGCAGGTTTTTTTTTTTTAAGAACCTTTTAGAATCATTTTAACTTAGCTTTTGGGTTGGGGAATTCTACTGTGTTACTGCTCACAAGGCATTCAGTGGATTTCCATCACAAATGGAAATCTTAACCAAAACATTGCTGTTAAATTATCCTTGAGCTTTTCCCTGTCTTGTTCTTGTTGGTACATTTTTGTGATGTATGATAGAAAAATTATGTTAGAAGGATTATCATGCTCTCTAATGGACCAACAATGATGTTAGAAGACAAAAAAGAAAGTCTATCAGATGAAACGGTTTCAGATGAACTATAACATATTCATCACTTATTTCTACCTTTATAAACCTTGAGGTTTAGTTAAATGGTGATAAATATACTCATAGATCCTTGTAATCCACTAGTGGAAGTTACATTAGGGCAATGAGGCATATATAGTAGACAAATTGATGTTAACCGCTCAACAAATGAGTGTTCGCATTCAGATTTTTCGTTCTTTATTGTATTTGATTTTCTTTTGTCATAACTAAAAGAAGTATGTCCCAGCAATTTCATTCTTTGAGAACGCAAGCTCATCTCTTCAATCTTCATGTAAAATACCAATGTATTTAATATACAGAATGTATCAGTGCATTTTATTGCTGGCTAGATGGTAAAACATGGTTTCCTAAATTAATATGACCCAAAGGATATTCTTTGTTCCATATCATTCTAGTCACTGCAAATACAGCTCTGAAATTGCTTAAATGAAAATGATTTGCTGTGGCCCACTTTTTTAGACAGCAAAATATAGAAATATCATCATATTTATATGAAATATCTGCATAAATAAAAAAACAATAATTCAAGAAATTACCTTTTGCTTCACAAGGTAATGTATTTCAAGTTTAAAATAAACACCAAACTGCATAAACTAACATTAAGTTAACATTAGGTACACCATTAAATGTACCTTAGGGTACCTTGCTGTGCCTGTAAATTCCTGTTCTTGTTTTTCAAGCAGTTTTATTGAACATAAATATCCTCCTGGATCGAGGGCCAGGATAATATAATATCTTGACCACCTCTCCCAACTTATCACCTCCACTGCTATGCAGTCGTCAAATGATGGAGCCACTTTAACAAATAAAGGCTGCTATACTAATTACTATTTATAGAGTTTACATATGTAAATAGAGAGTGAGGGTTTATAAAGAAGAACAGGGAGAATGGCTGCATATCTAATGCTGCAGTAAGGACCCATATACATATGCAGAAGCCCTCTTGTATCTACTTGGGCACTGCCTCTGCATTCAAAACAGATAAGACCACCCATCCGCACCCAACCCAGCTAAATAGCAATCAGGCTGCCCATCCACTAAAGGCCAAATAGTCTACAGTTAGGTTGAGCAATAAGAACACTAGTATAGGCGTTTGGACAGTATATTTTACAAGAAAAATGTAACTTAAATCATTTCCAGAAGCATTTGGAATGTACTTATAATTCAAAGTAATTACTGAGCTGTCCATATTGATCAACTTTAAGAACAGGTGTTTGCAGGTACTATAAGGTGTCTGTGATTTACCAGTAATGTTAGTTTATGTATATGTGTATATACAAAAAACTGATTCAATAAATAAAATAAAGTAAACTTCCTGCCGCAACTTGATGTGAGATACACACAAAAGATACAATGCAAAAAAATAGCTGCGCTGGAAATTTACACACGTGAAAACCAATCGTGAAAAAATGGGTAAAAATGGGTTCAACCTTGAACTATTGATTTGTGCGTAATTGCGCACATATTGGGCAACCACTGGATGCAATCTAATTGGCCCAATATTCAATGCAACTTCAAAAATTACGCCACCCAGACAATGTGTAATCAAACAATTACAGTGCTTGTAAACATGTGACCGTGAACAAAGCTTCATGCAACATCATCTAAGAAAACTTTAGAACATTTTCCTTAAAAAAAAAAATATATGAAAAAATAAAAAAATAATGAAAAAATTATTTAAAATAAAATAAAATATCATGCAAGGAAGTCCACAAGGGGTGTTGTAGTCCTGTTGCTAGTGTTTCCGTAGTGCTCCTATATTTGACACCCTCGGAAAGGAGTGAAAAAAGAAGAGAAGGATCCTCCACCAAATAAAAACACTGCCGCTTACCAGCTACTTTGATCTCTGTGTTAGAGAGATCAAAAAGGCCTGTGGCTTATCCCCCTGCCAGGGTCTCTATCCGGGGTCCTCCAAGTATCTCTCACAGAGTATGGGTACACATAAAGGTCCTGTCTAGATATTCCTTGCTCTCTTCCACAAGCGTTTTACATGGAAAACAAACGGGTATCCATAGCGCAATATTGCTTTGAAATTTTATTTATATAAAAAAACCATATCACACTTACATTTAGTATGCAGTCAATAGGCTAGTTTAAAATCAATGTCGAGCCGGCCGGCTCTCTCTTTCTCGCTGCCCGTCGCTTCCTGGATGGACGGGGAATGGAGGTGACGTCAGCACGCCTCTCACCCTACGTCGTTTCGTCAAAAGATGACTTCTTCCTGGGGCACGGGCGGCGTGCTGACTCACCGCCTATTAAACACACTGCAGTCCTAGACCCGCCCTCTTCTGAGCTCCCGGTCGCCATATTTGAATAGGGCAATTGCCCTTTCTCCTATTGATTGGCTTGCTGGGAGTGTGGGCGGTACATCAAGCCCACACACACAAATGGCTTGATGTACCGCCCACACTCCCAGCAAGCCAATCAATAGGAGAAAGGGCAATTGCCCTATTCAAATATGGCGACCGGGAGCTCAGAAGAGGGCGGGTCTAGGACTGCAGTGTGTTTAATAGGCGGTGAGTCAGCACGCCGCCCGTGCCCCAGGAAGAAGTCATCTTTTGACGAAACGACGTAGGGTGAGCGGCGTGCTGACGTCACCTCCATTCCCCGTCCATCCAGGAAGCGACGGGCAGCGAGAAAGAGAGAGCCGGCCGGCTCGACATTGATTTTAAACTAGCCTATTGACTGCATACTAAATGTAAGTGTGATATGGTTTTTTTATATAAATAAAATTTCAAAGCAATATTGCGCTATGGATACCCGTTTGTTTTCCATGTAAAACGCTTGTGGTTGCAATTTTTTTTTTGTTAGTTTATGCATCTTGGAAGGCATGTCAAGTTCACTTATCCAAGGAAAAGGTTGGTAGGACTTTGCTGTGACTTTGTTGTGATCACTTAGTTCCAATAATAACAACTGTGATAATCTCACTATAATAGCTGGGATTTCAAAGACTAATGTTGCGTACACACGATCGGAATTCTCGTCGGAAAAAGCTCTGATGGTTTTCCCATCGGAATTCTGACGGAATTTCGCTCAAACTGTCTTGCCTACACACTCACACCAAATTCCGATGGTCAATAACACCGCGACATACAACACGTTCGAGGGCACTATAAAAGGGAAGTTTAATGCTTCTGAGCATGCGTCGAATAGTTTCCGAGCATGCATCGGAATTTTGCGTGTCGGAATTGCATACACACGAGAAAACAAAAACTAAAAGGTTTTCCGGCAGAAAAATTAAGAACAGGTTCTCAATCCAAAGTCCGTCGGAAATTCTGACTGAAAAAGACCGATGGGCATACACACGGTCGGAAAATCAGATGAAAAGCTCCCATCGGACTGTTTCCATCAGAAATTCCGACCGTGTGTACGCGGCATTAGACACCAGAACACAGTGCACTGCAATGCACCAACATGGGCATAATACATTTCCATACATTACTACAGAGCTTTAGTGTGCATGGGCTCTTAATTAGCTCTCTTATCAGTCTGTCATTCTGGCACCTCACCTGTTTGTTACTAAGAACATGTGTTCCGGCTTGTAATGTTTTCTGTGGACTAAAATAAGGCAAGATATATTTTCATAATATACTTCTATAAAGACTAAGAGGGGAACTCTCTGGACTTCAGAATCATATATACACTCTGTTATAGGATACTGCAACAGATACTGGACCCATGCCTGCCCCCCCCCCTTCTCTATCCAATTATCAATTCTTACATTTCCTAATGAATGGAGAGCTGTAGTAGTGATTTTGTAGATAACAAAATGGGCTATATGGCGCAATGAGTGTTGTTTGTATACTGATGATATAATGAGTTCAACAAAAACTCCATAAGTTCAATTGGAACATCAGGAGTGGCTTCTTGCTGGCCTCGGACACTTGGTGCAGAACCTCCTTAGAGACTGAAGTGGCTGACATGAACAACTCACATGGTACATAAGAAATTGGACTTTCTTGTATCACCAAAGTCAGCAGCTGGTTCTGGAATATGGAGCATGGAGTCTATTCTGTAAAATGTGCAGCCTTGCTATCTACCAGTAGAAAAAAACTGTCTGTGATGGAAGAAGCAGAAACCAAAAAAGATGGCCACCGGACTCTTTTGGGATGCAGAGCAGACTGGAAGTGATGTCCGGGGAAAGGGGCTATATGAGGCCACCCAAGCCACTTTTGCAAACCACAAGGTTCCTCTTTCAATTTATATTTTTGGAGTGGCTAAGTACTACAAGGGGAGGGTAAGCGAGCCATTTTTGGCCAAAAACAAATTTAGGTTGATATGCTTGGTTCAACCGCTTGCGAAACAGCGGTTAAACCAATACATTACATACTGTACATTATACAGTGGCAGGTTGGCACAGCTGCGCAAGGTAGGTGTACGGCGGCCACTTCAAGAGCTATAGGGGGCACGCACGCCCGTGGCGTGACCCTGGAGCCAATGCATGTGGCCGGCTAGTGATCAGGAACAGCGATCTCTCTCTACCCCCAGTCAGTCCACTCCCCCCACAGTTAGAAACACATCCCTAGGGAACACCTAACCCCTTGATCGCCCCTAGTGTTAACCCCTTCCCTGCCAGTGACATTTATACAGTAATTAGTGGCTATTTTTAGCTCTGATCGCTGTATAAATGTCAATGCTCCCAAAAAAGTGTCAAAAGTGTCCGATCTATCCCCCGCAATGTAACAGTCCCACTATAAATCGCTGATCACTGCCATTAGTAGTAAAAAAAAAAATATTAAAATGCCATAAATAGATCCCCTATTTTGTAGACGTTATAACTTTTGCGCAAACCTATCAATATAGTGTACGTTTATTGCGTTTTTTTTATTTTTACAAAAAAAATGTAGAATACATATTGGCTAAACTGATGAACAAATTTGTTTTTATTTTTAAATTGTTTGGATATTTATTATAGCAAAAAGTAAAAAATATAGTTTTTTTTTTAAATTCTCACTCTTTTTGTTTATAGCGCAAAAAATAAAAACTGCAGGGATGATCAAATACCACCAAAAGAAATCTCTATTTGTGGGAAAAATAAGACATCAATTTCGTTTGGGTACAATGTTGCACAACCGCGCAATTGTCAGTTAAACCAACGCAGTGCCGTATTGCAAAAAATGGCCTGGTCAGGAAGTGGGTAAATCCTTCCATAAGAGCTTTCATCACCAAGCTTCTACTGAAAATGCTAGTTGCCTTTCTGATTCATTGACCTCGAAGAAATATGCAGATCAAAAGAGTCCAAGGAAGTTAGATTGTTTTTCACATAATTGTTCTTGGTCAAGTGGTCAAAGTGTTGAAGCAAGAAGGTCAGCCTTACAGCCAGAAAGCTAGCATTTCTGGAAGAAGAGGTCAGTAATGGCAACTTCGGTGCTTAGAATGACCACTGTTTTTAAAAATCAGATCTCGAATGTATGGCGTGTTCATTACCTTTGCATTAAAATTTTTATACTTTGTTACATTTTCCCTTTTCTTCAACTCTATTTTTGTATTTATTTCAAAATATAACTGTCAACCAAAGACATTCTAAACATGTGTTCTTTGTTTCCAGCCTTATTCTATTCTAATACCATATTTCTAATGGCTTTATCTACCTTCTTTTCTCCTTTTGTTCCTTTCTTTTGACCAGTTCTTTCCTCATTCCTCAGTGACCTTCTTACATGACCTCCTCAGCTTCTCAATTTTCCTCTTCTATTTTCTCTCTTACATTCTAAGAAAAGTAAAAAAAAAAGCTGTCTCTGTTCACTAGGAAAGATAAATTATATAATGTACAGTAAGTTGCAATTTGCCCCTTTTTAATACAACAAAAGAATTTCTGAATATATAATATTAATGTGCAAACTACAACTCATGCTATCCATTTCTAAGAGGTACCACTGCTGTAGTATATAAATATAAATAAAAATATATATATATATATATATATATATGTATATATATATGTATATATGTATATATATATATATATATATATATATATATATATATATATATATATATATATATATATATATATATATATATTCTTAACATATAAAAAAAAATATTTATTGTATTTTTTATGCATTGCATGTTATACTGGCAAAAAAGCAACTGTATTTTACCCTGTTTTTTTTTTTTTTTTTTAAATGATTGTTTTACCATCCTACAATTAAAGTATGTTATCAACATACTAAATAGGTTAATAAGACAAAACACACAATTCATTTACACAGAAGGGAAATTTATTTCAAAATTTTATTAATTTAGTGATGATTTACATGTGCAGGATTAAAGCAGCACCTGTTCCAAAACCTAAAAGGCCTTGATACTAATGAGCCAACAGAGAAAGACATAATTATTAATATGAGCACCACTTCTTAATTATTAACTGCCAGTGTAATTTTTCCTTTATTGGCAGTACCAGAACTTTGGTGAAGAATAATTCCAGGGTGCACAACGAATAATGTATACTGGAAAAAAATGACTGCACATAATTGAAAAAAAATTGCTTTTATCAATATATACTGTATATTAACTAATATTGGTCCTTTTTTAACTAAATTAATAATAAAAATATTAATACAAAAGAGAAGAAACATATTTACATTATTATTATTATTGTCGTTGCTGCTTTAGCTATGATTCTACAAAGTCACCAAAAACAATTTTACACAATGATGAAGTTCCTCACATGAAGTGAAAAATACTAGCACACAATTAGAATAATGTCACATTAAAGATAAACCTTTGGGATAAACAAAAAAAAATTGTTAAGAAAAAAGACAATGATTTAAATGTACAAAATGTAAATTACTTTATTGTTTTAGAAAAAAAATCCCTTGTGAGTTCCTTTCAGTCTCTGCTGTATCTGAGATGTTGAACTTACTGTAAATGGTTTAAAAACAGTTATATCTGATGAAATGTCCTTTGAGAATACAGTAATTGTTTTACTCTGCTTGTCCCTAGAGTCAGCATCCTAATTAAATGCAAATCAATGCAAATTATGCATAATCTTTAATGCAAACCAAAGAAGAGCATTTAAAACCAGGGTGCTGTTTTATTTTTTTTTGTTACTGACCACTCGTGACATTATTCTGATAAAATTTCTGCTTTATATTAAACTGCAAAGGTTCAACACATTTCCAGTAAGTACCTCCAGACAGGCCGATGTGCAACAATTATGAGGACCATTTTAATCATGGTAATTCTAGCGTGAAATCCTTAGAAAAACTAAACTGCGTCAATGAGATATGCATGATGGCCCTGCTAATAGAAAATGGCGATGCATCAGAAATCAATGCTGTAATAATTACACTGCTGCTTAAAAGTACTGGCTGTCATTGTGCATGCATTAGCTAATGTATTCATAGGTTCATGATAGGTAAGCAAGGAGAAAGTGCCACTCAGCAGTGCTAATGCTAAGAGTTTAGAGCTAGGACAGGCAAGTCAAATTGTTGGATTTTGGAGATGTATGTGGCTCTCATACATCTTCATTTAACATTTTACCTAAAACAAACCTGATACCCATTTTAAAACTAAACTCTAGGCAGATAAACAAGACACAAATGAATACAGCTCTGTAATCACTGATACATCATTAAATGTACTTTTTAAATGTAAGCAGTGTCATTATCTAAGTCTGACTTGGAATCAGCCTTTTGCAGTCCCCGTATTGCAGGTCTGGAATATATAGGAAAAAGAAGAACAAAAAGCAAATTAGTTCACGTGCTGATAGCAAGAGAAAGCAGAGTAATGCCCTGTACACACGGTCGGACATTCCGATGTCAAAATCAGATTTTTTCAGACGGATTTTGGGCCAAACTTGTCTTGCGCACACACGGTCGCACAAAGTTGTAGGAAAATCCGATCGTCCAGAACCCGGTGACGTAAAACATGTACGACGGGACTATAAAGAGGCCAGTAGCCAATAGCTTTCGTGTCGTAATTTATTCTAACAATACGTGGCACTTTGTCCGTCGGAATTGTCTACACACGATTGGAAAAAATCAGATCAGATTTTGTTGTCGGAAAATTTGAGATCAAGCTCTCAAACTTTTTCCGGCGGAAATTCCGACGGAAAAAGTCTGATAGAGCCCACACACGATCGGATTTTCCGACAACATAATCCGATCGGACCTTTTCTGTCGGAATTTCCGACCGCGTGTACGGGCCATAAGAGAGAAATTAGCTCAAAACTTTGATGCATCTAGTTTCACTGTCCAGTCACAAGCTGGAACAGGTACAGGACAACCTGGGCTCGGAGGAAGTGGGTTGAACGTTGCTGGCTATCAGACTGAGGACATTTAGCTGCAGAAAAAAAGCACTGCAGAGGAGACTTCTGAATTGAAGATGAATTTTTCAGCAAACCTGGTTTTGGAGTTTTATCTTTTAATGGGCTATTCATTACTTTGATGTTATTTTTGGTTGAAGTTTCTACTTTTTTGCATTTAACAGCCTAACAACAGGCACCATCATTAGCCAGAAAACCATACTCTTTTTGACTTTTGATTTAGTTTCAGCCTGCCTTCCTTATGGACATTAAAGTGTATCTAAATCCAATGACAAAAAAGTTATACTGTATATTGCAGCATACCAGTCCTTATATATGGTGGTAACATTAGTTTGGGGGGGGGGTTCTGTCTTTTTTTCCCTTTGTTTTCACCTGGTGACCCTGCCAGTAGTCCCAGGATGAAAAGATGCACTCAATGTATTGTATTTATGGAGGGGCAGCATTGTCATCTTACGAGAAGAAGTGTTTGGACTTTAGAACACCTATTGCTCTCTTCCAATCTCCATAATATAGAGAGGAAAGGGTTCTGTAATCTACAGAGATAACTGGGCAGGGCTAATAACATTGTTTAAGATGTCAGTACAGCATTGTTAGGTACCTCAATGGATTCAACATATATTGTTTGTACTTATAGAACAGATATAAAAAAAAAATGAACCAAAATCCAAAAAAAACAAAAAACAAAATGGAGCAAATAAGAGAAGTTCACTGCAAGGGTATACATACACTTTAAAGGGGAACTGTTATGGTTTTGGGTGCATTTGTTTAAGCTTACTGTATACCTAATTAAACAAATGTTTTTATATATTTTACTAACTATATAATTATTGTTTAATAAATAGTGTTTTATTTGGAGTGTATTGAGGATTCACAGAGCACTATAGGTTAGCTAAAGAGATGACACAACAATAGTAGCTATCTTACAGATGTAGTCTCTCTCACAGAAACCTAGAACTGAGCCATTCAGCAATTTTCTGACTAATTCACTTATTGTAAATTTCACCCTGAGCTATTGACTTCTGTAAAAAAGTGGACTTTTTACTACACTGATAAAGAGAATGAGGAAACATGAAAAATAGTTGAGTGCACAGCCTGGTAAGTGGATAAAATGTAAAATGTTCATATATTTTATCTTCATCTGGCAAAAATAAAATACAACTTTTTTTGGAATATTTTGAAGGAAGTTGCCTATGCTATCGCTGGCTTTCAAAAGCATTGCATATTCAGTTGTAAATTATGCAATATATACCATGCATTGAAATATACTAAAATATTCTCTTGCATTTTTATAAGATGTAAGGCTGAACTTCTGGCAGATATAAAATACACATATTAATGTAGCTCAGTATTCTTTAATTCATCCTTGAGTGTTTTCTTTTAATACAAGATGTGTAAGTACCTTCATTTTATTTGATTTACCTTTTTGCAGTCCCTGCACATCAGAGCTCATGTTGGGGGTTGGAGAAGCAGCACAAGTAGCCAATTGGTTGTACTGTAGTGCAAAGAGCATGCTGATAGGAGAAGAGAGAAGAGTGAGTGAAAGACAAGCTCATCAGTTTATTGCTTCTATTTTCAGTGTCCAGTCACAGGCTAGGGGGAGGGAGACAAGACCTGTAAGTACTCCTTCCCTCCTGCCCTGCTAGACAAGGCTATGCTTTGTGGCAAAATCTCAGAACTGGATGGACAGAAATACAAATCCTTAGGCAGGTAAAAACATATATAGTATGTATGTATTTTATCTGTGTATTTAGCTGGAGTTTAGCCTTAAATATGTGTATATTTGATATATATGTTATATATTGTACTTTTAAACAATTAAAGTTCAAATGCCCCAGGTGCCCCAGTGACAACGTCATGTTGGACGAAATTCATCGGACGGAGCTAAAAAAGTGATGCCATCAACGTCTGCCAAGGCAATGATTGGAAATTACTGGTGTTTTAATGCTATTTACCTGTTTACACTTGTAAGTCATTTTTTTTAACATAATAAAAGCTGAATTTCAATAATTACTACATTATGAGGGATCCTATTCCTCTTGCCTATCACTGAATTGTATTTATAATGTGGTGGATTGCTGTGGTTGGCGGGATGAGTTCCATCTGACACCTGGAAGTCATTATTCATGCATCCTTGTCGGATCTTTCCCAAAGCGCAGCCAGACCTCCTTCTTTTGAGGTCTTAGGATCTGGTAAGCAGCTTGTGACTGGTGGTGCACATCGGGGTGAAGAGTGTCACTTATTTCGCTGGATTACTGGAATTTATTGACACATTCATTTTTCTATTGACTTTGCACTGTGCACTTTTTCCATTATGTGGAACTTTTTTGAGTTGATTTTTTGAGCACTTATATGACATTTTTTGATTATGTGGGATCTTATTAATTTGTATTTTTGAGCACTTATATGTATTTATTTATCTTTTGTTTTTCACTTGATGTATTTTTAGATATGTATTTATGCATTTGTACTTTAATTGTTGGATAGTGCAACACATTTGGGTTGATTATTTATTTATATTTGTATGCGGATATTTGGTAAGTGCAGCTGTCACTGGCGTTTGTTCCTAGTTTCATTTGTGGCACCTAGAGCAATCATAGTTTATTTTTAAATATGTGTATGTTGAAAAAATCTAATAAATAAAATCAATTAAAAATATATTTTTTATGTATTTTTCTTAATGATTTGATCATTGGTATGCAGTGTATCTTAGGTAGTCTATTGAAGAGGGATCCTATACAATTTAGCACTCAATTTCATTTGAGTTCAATGTGCCCGTAGTAGAAAGTCACTCATGCTACCATATACAGTGATATTTATAGGAGGTTACAATACAAATTACAGTCCAGTAGACTATATATTCCTGATTACCCAGCTTTCTTAAATCAGTCCTCTAGTCACTTGCACACCTGGGGCCTCTAACGCAGTGTAGTTGTCATTTATGCTATCCGTAGCACTAGATTGATGACAGTCATTCGCTGATGAAGCTGTATACATCATTTCTGTCCGGGCTGCACTGGCCAGATGGACCCTGACCATCCATCCTCTGTCAGGGACACATCTGTTCTAGCTGCTGCTAGGGTACTAACAAGTCATTGGCTTTCCAAAGGGACGACACATGAACAGGATTAGATACAATGTAACAATTCAGGTCCTGAAATAAGGATATAAAAACTTGATGGCAAATCACTCATATTTAAAGATGCCCTTCAAATGCTGATAAACATGTACATGTAAAAAAAAAAATTATAGTAAAGATGGTGGTTATCAAATAAGCTGTTTCCATTATGTGTGTATCTGAGTGTCTTATACAAGTAAATAAAATATTGATTACCAGAGTATAACTGAATGTTCACTAATTTTCTTTGAATGTTTTTATTTTTTGTCTCTTTTTAGTTTTCTTTATTTTCTTTTTTAATTCTATAACTTTATAACCTAATTTATTTTCTGCTATTTTTTTTTCTAAATTGTTTTTTGTCTTGGGTGTTTTTTTGCTTTATATTTTAAATGTCTTACCATTCTTTGTGTATCTCAATCACTTATAAAAATATTGATTTCCAGTCCTGAGTCTCAGAACAAAACTGTGATTATAGTATACTAGTGCACATCCATGTTTGCTAAGCAGTACAATCCCACGAGACATTGTCTAAAGCCAATAAATAACTGAAATACTCTTTAAATACAAAGAATGCTCCAATTATAGAATATGTCATTGATATCACCAATTAGAAAACAGCACTCCAGTAGGCAGCCACAACATAAAAGGCTCTTGATTATTGATCTGATGTCCATTTATTGTTTACTAAGTTATTGTAATTATTTTGAATTTCAAAATGTTCAGACACTGGTTTAGCCTACATTTATCTTGTAGGTACAAAGTACTAAGTCTAAGATACTATTCTGTATTTTCACTGAGCATCTGTTATAACTTAATATTGGTATACAACTTAATTTTGTTATATTAGCCAGAAGGAAAATGTTTACTTACATGGCTACAACATGTTTTACTTTCTTCTATTGTCTATGCTTTTTATAATTTTTCGAATACAGATTTGTGGCCATTGGTGTATAATTTAATGTGATTATCATTGACTAAACAGTGAATGTATATCATTGAATGAAATTAGCATCTCTGCTTATGTACTGCTAAGCTAAGCTCAACTAGACACTCAGATGTCACTTTAGTAAAAAAAATATTCCTTTCTTTCTTTCTTTCTTTCTTTCTCTTTCTTTCTTTCTTTCTTTCTTTCTTTCTTTCTTTCCCACAATGTTTGTTTTTAATTATGGGACAGAGCACATTGTCTACAAAAAATGTGCACTGTGCCTTAATGAAAAATAGGCATGAGGTCCCTCCCAAAATCCATACCAGACCCTCATACAGGCAATCAGAAAGGATCAGAAAAAAAGAAGGGACAGAAAGCCTGCAATCCCCATCCTCTAATCCCTCCTGAACCATACCAGACCACATTCCTTTAAAATTAAGAGGCGACCTTGTGGAGGAGGGGGAAAAGTCCTGATGACCCACAACAAGATGATCCCTTCTGTGAAGAACTACCACTGCTACAGAGCTTTTATTGAGTGAAAATTACAGGGAATGATCAGTAAAAATCTAATGCTACCTGTATTGTAAAAGAGAGTAGCAATATTTAGAAAGGAGAATCTACATGTAGGTGTGGTAATAGGCTTATTGCTTCTGATGCAGTGGTTGGATCTGGCAAAATTAGTCAGTCATGATCCTTTACATGGCCCTGCCTGTCTATGGGACCTATACATGGGGACTGATAAGTATTCCTTGAACAACATTTTTCTATTTTGAGGTTAATGTTACTGGGCTATTTATCGCATACTCATCTTTGGACTGAATATTGTCGTTATATATGGAGTTTGCGGGTAAATATTGCTTTCTGCTGGAGTGCATGCTCAGACCTTAATACCATAAATAATAACATTTTATTTGATTTGTACTCCAGGGGTATATAATGAGTTTGTCTATACTGAGAAATGCTTACATAATGCATTACAATTAAACTAAACCCATTAGATTTTAGTATACTAAAACTTACTGGAGATTTTAGATGACTAAATTACGACCAAAACTAAAATGGCATTTTAGTAAAAAGACTATGACTAAAACCAAATTGAAATTTTATGTAAAAATTAACACTAAGGGGATTATTTACGAAAGGCAAATTCACTTTGCACTGAAAGTGCAGTCGCTCTAAATCTAAGGGGTAGATAGGAAATGAGTGGAAGCTCTGCTGATTTTATCATCCAATCATGTGCAAGCTAAGATGCTGTTTTTTATTTTCCTTGCATGTCCCCCTCGGATCTACAGTGACTTTACTTCCAAGTGCACTTTCAGTGCACTTTCAAGTGCACTTGCAGTGCAAAATGGAGTTCCCTTTAGCAAATAACCCCCTGAGGCCTAATGTACATGGGACGCTGGGGCAACCTCTTCTGAACGTTTTTTTTGTCAGCTTGAAACCAGCGTTTAAAAATGCCCATTTAGCCGCTTTTGCATGTCACGTTAGCCGCGCTGAGCGGCGTTTTGTGCGTTTGCATCTAGGAGCTATAATTTAGAATAACATCATAAGATCCTCCCAAAGCACAAAAAACTGTATTATTTAACTATTTCAGCCATTCTGTAAGACCAGAGTGAGTAGCAACAGTGTACTTGTATCTACCTCTATTTCAGTGTTTTTACTATGAATCCCATAATGAGTATATGTGAGGAAATTAAAAGAGCCAGATATTAAATTTCATGCAACTATGTTTGATCAAGTCAATGGTGGGGTCATCTGGTTCAAATCTAACAACATATAGGTCAAATTCCAATTCTACTTTGGCTAACAGCAATGCTAGTGGTGTATTGGATTGGATCATGGGCTCATTAGGGGTTATATAAATGGTCTATGAAGCATTGCAAGCAATTACTGTACAAGTTTTAAAAAAAAAATAATTTGTGTTTTTTCATCATTTGCTATAATTTTTACATTTTGTAATGTAAAAAAAAATAGGGAACCTTTAAAAACGCTTCTAAAAGGAAAATGTGGCTAAATGCCGGTACTGTGTTTATCCGCGTTTAGATGCTTTTGGCGTCTAAAACGTCGGAAACTTTGGCATCTGAACAAATTTTTTTGCCTTCAACGAAAAGCCTTTAAACACAATTGCCTAAAAACAACATTAAACGAACCTGTGTACATGTACACATAAGATATCATTGGATGAGTTCAGGGGCAGCTGAAAAAAGCATCCAACTGCCTTTGAAGGTCCGTTTACCAGCAACAGTGTACATGAGGCCTAATACAGTTTTATATGTTGCTACTGAATATGAGAAGAGGGCAACTTTGTCAGTATTTTTAGCTGTATACTCTCTGTGTTATTATTTTAATCACGATTGTATCGAATAAAGTTGTTTTGTAATGTGCATGGATCAAGTGGCGTACCATTCTATAGAGATTAGTATATTTAAAAAAAAATGCTATTATAGATATGTATTAGACATGTGCATTAGTTTTCGTCCAAGTGCATTTTCGTCCGAATTTCAGGTATTTTCGTTATCGTTTTAACAAACGATAACGAAAGTGCAGAATCCGAAAAACGAAAGATCCGACATAAACAAATGCTTTATTTTCGCTTTCGTTGTGACAACAGTTCGATATAGATAGGAGATTCGACACTGACAATAACAATCAGTGTCCATCGAACCTGTAGTCGAATGTGCCTAACCTTAACTCTATTAGTCCAAGATTATTCTACATAGAGAGAAAAGATTTGACGTAGAGAGAAAAGATTCGACGTAGAGAGGAAAGATTCAACGTAGAGAGGAAAGATTCGACGTAGAGAGAAAAGATTGCTGCTGGAATTCGGTGGAATTGCAGCTAAATTATACAGAGTCATACAGTTTAGCTGCTCCGTCTAATCTTCTTTGAACATTCGACAGACACCATAAGCCTTCAATTACAGATTCAAGCTTAATTCATTTGGATTTTTGGACGAATGCAATTTTTAACGAAAAACGAAAAAAATATAAACAAATTTCGGGAGTAACTAAATAAATTTATTTTGCGGACGAAAACGAAATTCCGAAACAAAATATATCAGTGTGCACATGTCTAATATGTAGAGGAGGTTAAGTCTAAATCAGATTCTTTTAGTCTTAGTTTACAGTCTTTCAAGTTGACATGTGCAATTTGTTTCAGTCCGAATGAAATACTAATGCATTTCATTGAAATATGTTTAATTTTGTTTTGCTTATTTGCTTTCTAACAAATTCCAAATTTTCGAAACGATTCCAATTTGGATAGGTCAAAAAATGATTGACCAATTAGAATTCTGTATGAAGAATAGCTGTTGTCCTTAACAACCAATGACTCATCAGCTGTCACCGGGCTTCCACGCTGAGAGCTGAAATGTAAACAAAAGAATGCTGGCAATAGAAAGTTCGGAAAAAAACAGCGTTGCCCCCCCATCCTTACCAGGCCCCTCAGGCCTGGTATAGATTTTAAGGGGAACCCATGGCAATTTTTTTTTTTTTTTTGGCATGGGGTTCCCCTTAAAATCCATACCAGACACGATGGGTAGTGTGTTCCCCCTACTAATCCTGACACAAGCAGCGGCGCTGAGACACAGGCAGGCTGAGGAGAGAAATAGAACCTGTCACATCTGTGGTGGATTTCCCCCTCCCTCTCCTACTCACAGTGCTTGACACAGGAGAGATGCTCACTCTGCTCCCTCTCCTACTTAGTTATTGGCAGGGGAGAGAGCCAATGCTTGGACAGGACTGCAGCAGTAGGAGCAAAGAAGTCTGGGACATGTAGTCCCAAAGACAGGTGACCCCATGTTAATCCCTGCAGGGCAAACTACACACCCCATAATTCCAGGAGGGGAAGAAGAAAAAGGGGACCACAAGGCTGCTGGGGGGCAGACAGAGACCATTATGCAAAGGCGAAGACTGGACACAGAAGAAGGGTGCTGCTTTCCAGCATCAGTGTGACCATTCCTCGCCACAGCTCTATGCCCGGTTGCAGGCATCTCGCCAGAGGGGGACTGCAGGGGCATCTCCACAGATGTTGCGGGTCAATCCTGTTTTCAGGTTGCCAGTCAGGCAACCTGAAAGAGCCTCTTCCAGGACATCTCTCCTTTGAGCCTTCTGTCTCAGGATTGGTGAGCGGGCACATACCCATCTTTCAGAACAAAGAGACACTGCATGCAGACACCATTATATACTAATTACAACTAAGCTAAAGAGAGAGGCTTTGTGCCAGGATTCTTCCTGCTTGCCAGAACTCCATAGTGAAATTTACATAACCCTGCTTGCCAGGGCATCTTAAACCTACTTTGTTCCACCCTGCTAAACAGAACAGTGCAGTAACAAAGAGCTAGCTGAAGATACTGGACATATACACTGTGTGGGTTTCCACATCTCTGATTTGTATATTCAGGACCTCAGTGGCATTTATACTTATTAGGGAGGAACTCTAACATCCATACTAAAGCTAATATTGTTGCATATGGTCCTGTGATTTAAGGATTTTAGGGAGACAGAATGGCCTACATCGAGTCACGATTTTAGGGAGACAGACGGGCTTACATCGAGTCACCTCTGTTCCCCCTTTATGTCTAAACACATAGGCTATACCTGAGTCATTTGAAGTGGTTAAACTGCATTAAAATTATAACCTGCCTGTGCTTTTATAGAAATACTGTTTATATTAGAGTTTTCAAGGTTTATCGCTCTGTGTCGTTATTACTGTTGTTCTATGACAAAAGCCGTTTAGTAAAGATACTTTCTGGTCAACTACCATTTGTGTCTATTTACTGTTGTGACATTGTCTATTAGGTGTGCCAGAGTGGCTGAGACTGTTCTTGGGCTTGAGAGGCAGAACACAAAACCAAATATACTCAAGCAGCTCCTTTGAGTTTGGCGCTACAGTAGCATACGTCAGGTTCTGCATAAGGAGGGATAGCAAAGGTAAGGCTCATTTTTACAGTGTTCACTTTAGGAAGTGGTGCAGAGGCAAAGAGCTGGTTTAAACTGCTGACACAGCTACAGACTATGCAAGAGGGACACTACAAGCTGCAGCCTGTCCATTAAGGGCGCACGGTGCCACCCCCTATCTATGCATCCGGCCCCCATGTAGGATGCTGGATGCATGGATTCCAATGCGGGGTGTTTTTTTGAAGCACCTGATTAGAGCCAGATGCTCTAATAAACTTCAAAATAGGGTGGGCTCAGGGCACTGCGAACTGAGCCCTCCCAGGTGTGCTACAGTAGTGAATGAATATTCACTATTGTAACACTGATCCTCCTGCCGGCTAATCAGGAAACGGGTCTTGAGCCCCGATTGGCTGAAAGGACAGTAGATCCTATTGGACGCCTAGGAGGAGGGTAAGAGATGCACTGCGGATACTGCCGTGATGGAGGAAAGGACACAGGTGCCAGTACCAGCTGCCCAATGTCCGCCACCAGCCACCCAGATGAGGTAAGTGCAGACAGCGAGCAGGCGGGCAGTGGGAGGTGTGTTGGAGGGGGTTGAGGTGCCGCCCGCAATCTTGGGGGGGTGGTTGTACCCCCCCAAAAAAACACACTACTCCTGTAATGAAAGCTGTCTGTTAAAACTCACTGTGATCTATCGAGTCAGTTAGCATTTCCAGTGCAGACAAAATCTATTGTCTATTCTGTTGATAGATTTATATAAAGACATCTGTTCTCAATTCGTTGTGTGTGAGTATTTCCTCTCAATAGAGGATTCTTAACTAAGGCTCCACCTACAAGGGGCCAAAATGTCCTGGGTAAAACAGTTCTATAGAGTAACAGACTTTTACAGGAACCAACAACTGGATGCACAGAAAAAGAAAAGACCGGGCCTGGCCATGAAATATTCCCAAAAACCTTTTTCCTATATAACAATTTTTTTTGTTGTAATTATGTTAAAAAGTAAAATTCTACCTGCTATTTATATATGCAATGTTTTATTAATATAAATTATTGCTTTATTGTCATGAAAACACATAATTCTTTGCAGAGGCCGTTGTCCTAATGCAGCTAACAATAAATGACATAAATCTCACGTTCAATGCCTCTGTTAAGATTATCGTCAGGAAATAACAGATTGTTATTTAAGTGTTTCCTCTCTTCTCAGCAAAAGTGCAACAAAATTCCCAGGCTGACTGGGAGTGAGTCCAAGCCTTAATAAAGTCGTGTTATGTGGATACAATACCGCTTTATGTCTAAATAGCCTTGTGTTAATGTTATGCTAATGAGCTTAAATATGGCTGTGGCTTATTGGTATATAATTAGTTTTGTTGAAATGAAATTATATAGGAGGACTAGTAGACGGGACAAGTTTATTCACACTCTACTGGATGGCCACTTGTTTAACCCTGTGTCTGCTGGATGCCCCTGTAATAATTGCATCTTTTTATGAATGCTTAAAATGAATGACACATGTTATATCAATTGTAATTTTGTAAATGGTTGGCACAGCAAAAGCTGTGTCTAAGTTTATATTTTGCATCATTAAATTCGTACTTTTTATCTATCTATTTTTGCATACGTTTTTTTGTGAGTCATTGCCCTTTAATGTCCCGCCAGAGGTTCTTTGTTGTTTCTGCTTAATTTAAAGTGTTACTAAACCCACAACAGTAAAATCAGTCTGTATATGCAGTAAAGCATGCTTGTTTTACTCACTGTGAAACCTAAGGGGTTAATCCTTTGCATTGTGTAAAAAGGCTGTCACCCCTGATCCCCCCCATCCTCTACAGACTCTAATATATTTCCTGATATTTACAAAGCCAGGGGACAGTCTGCACATGCTCAGTTTTTTGTGTATTGTTAGAGAGTATTTTTTTTCTTGGGAGAATGCATGTAATCAGCACAGGGCCAATCAGCACAGTCCAGACAGAGGGTCAGTGGTCCTGCGTTCTCATAGGATAATCGTGGGGAAATTAAAATTCCTCCCACAAGCTTTAACTCATAGAAGTGATCTAACTGGTAATGAAAAAAGGTATTTTGAAATTTATATTTACTAAAATAATTGCATTTCCATGTACTGTGTACACCAAATATAGTGAATGCAGGGTCCTGGGTCTAGTAAAATGTTAACAGTTGAACAGAAGAATACATAATATTTCAATATACATCTCCAAACAAACAAATATTATGCAGATGTCTGTGGTACAGAAAAGGAAGCAGGTTAAAAATCAGCAATTTGTTCCTTTGCCTCCTGTTGTTTTTTTTCATGTTTTAGTAAATTATTTCTGTGTAGAGGGAAAAGACTAGTAATATGAGGAGGAAGAGTGAAGGAAAGGAGACCAAGGGTGGTCAGGACTTTAGGAAGATATACAACGAAAGAGCAAAAAAAAAAAGGAAGGGGGGTGGGAGAATAGGGAGAGTGGGGTGGCCACCAACTTCTCCCGTTCTTGGGCCAGCCCTGATGTATTCTCCAGCCTGGGGGTATTTGATCCCCTGAAATGATATTGTTATTGTACAGATGCAGTCCCTTCTGTGTTCCCTGAAGTTTAGGTTGCTGCATCTTTGAAGGGAAACCAGGATGTCCATGTATGGAAAAATTTCTCTTCCTTATTTCTCATGGTAATGGCTTGATTTTCCATGAGTTGGAGATCGTCATTTCCAGCATACCAGTGCTCCTTAGTGGGTGGATCAATTTGCTTCCATAGCACACAATACAAACGCGCATGCTCGGAAGCAGAAGCAGTCTTGTAAACTAGCATTTGTAATGGAGAATTAACATTCGTGACGTGGCAAATTATGAAATCTTGAAATGCAGCACACAATTCTATTCTTCTTTAATGAGATAATAATGAAGCTGATTTGCTGGTGATAGTGATGAAGTTATTGCGATTGATTTTTCAAAGGCTTTTTTTTCTAATGATATCGAGAATAATATTATTATGCTTTTTTATTTTTATTTTAATTTTTTTTTTATTTGTGCAAGTTACCACAACACCATTATCCCATAGTTTTAAGATCAAAGATACAACTATGTTGGTGTCCCTTGTCAATTTTACATTGTATTTTTTAAAATGTAACTGCCTACTCCCAAACTGTCATTTGGAGTAAAACACATAGCCAAGTATTATTCCCCACAATTTTTTTTTATTGTGCATTAAAAAAAAAATAAAAAAAATAAACATGCTATCTGCAAATAGAACTTAACCAAAATGTGAATTCTACGCATCCAAAAATATAGCAAATATACCAAATCAAATTATTTTTCAACCAAAAAAATAATGTCAAAGCAATAATGCCAAGGCCAATAATAAATAACAAGTTATCTCCTCCGATTCCGCAACATGGCTGGTTGATGAACAGCCTTTCAAAAATGAACTGAAAAGCACAAACTGAAAAGCGCTTAATGAAAAACGCGAAAAGAAAAGCACGAATCAACACTCACCAAACTTCTAACACAAAATTAGCAGAAGGAGCCCAAAGGGTGGCTCTAAGAGCTGAAAAAACACTTAGTACATCTAGTACGTTACTACATTTGTAATTGTTGGCCAAGATTTGTGTGACCGTGTGTATGAAAGACAAGTTTGAGCCAACACCCTTTGGACAAAATTCCACAGTTTTGTTGGCGGAAATTCAGATTGTGTGTACAAGGCATTAGTATTTGCTTTCTGTTTCCAATGATTTCTTTGGTTAACATATAGAAATATAATTTAAAGCTGAACCTGGGTACAATATATATATATATATATATATATATATATACATACACACACGCAGTGTGTTCACCAAATTACATTGCAAATACAGATACTAGATTGAAAAAGTGCCATTGACACTATCACTTGGGGCTGGGAAAACTGCAAGGAAATTTGTATAAGACCAGTCACTATACACTTGACAGAGAGAGTAGCAGTGACCAATATTTACTATAGGTAGCTCCTGCACAGTGGACATGAGCAGAAATTGTTTCCCATGGGGGATTGCTGCATAAATACAGATCTGGACAAATTAAACAAAAGACCAACATTTTCAAGTAAGATTACACATGGCTCCTCCCTCTGTTGAGTTAAAGTGGCTGTAAACCCCATATACTGTACATAAACCCAGTGAAGTGACTAGTCTCAGGTGATACACAGAGATTAAACAAATTCTCCTACATATGTTGTACTTGTTTATCTGAAGCCATCCTGCAGCTGTTCAGTCACATGCCTGACGAAGGGGTCATGCGCGATTCTGAAATGTTGTACTTGTTTCTATTATGTGATCACTCTGCAATAAAAACCTTTGGATGGTGATTTCAGATCCATGGTGTGCTGGTGAATATATACACTGTCTTGATGTTTCCAGGATTCAGCTGGCAATCGCTACAGCACCCACCATTCATGAGCCTTATTTTCCAGCAACATGTGTGATAAGAATAAAGACAAGATTACAGCAGGGGGGGAGGGAACCAAAATTACATCCTGCAGATCCCACTGTGAAGAGCTCTGAGAGTTGATTGGAGGGAAGGAACACACCCCCACCCCCTACCCCCTTCACAGAGCACACATGAACATAGATGAGGCTGTAAATCACAAGCTGTGTGCTGGAGCTTCCTCCCCTGTAACCTTTTCATTTCATGGTGTCAGGAAAACTTTTCAGAAGTGACTCATGTTGAAAGCAGAGGAACGAGGCAGCAGAGAGAAATTACACTTAGTGCTCTGGTATGAGACAAGTACACACTATAGAGCAGTGATGGCGAACCTTGGCACCCCAGATGTTTTGGAACTACATTTCCCATGATGCTCAACTACACTGCAGAGTGTATGAGCATCATGGGAAATGTAGTTCCAAAACAACTGGGGTGCCAAGGTTCACCATCACTGCTATAGAGGCTATAGATATGTTTTGTACATATTTAATGTCAGAGGTTTACACCCACTTTAAACCAATAATTCTGCAATCAGCAAATTTTATGCTTACTGCTGAATGGAGATCCATAGCTCTGACACTCTTCCTGTTTAATGAAACAGGAAAAAAAATGAAATCACCAAAATACAGATGGATGGTGACCCTATTTTCCATCCATCTGGAGGATCCAATGGGATCGGAAGAAAATGAACAGGCGGTCCATTTTCATCTGATCTCTCCAAAGAGGAGAGCGGGGCTCTGAGAGGTTTGCCTCTGTACAGCGGGCAGAGATGGACCTGTCATGTGCCTGCTTCCTAAAGGGATCGATCCCTTTAGTTCTACTTTAAATATCCTACAAACATCCATAAAATTCAGTTTGTATAGAACATGGATAAGAATCCAAAATTTTAAACAAATGTGGTGGAGGTGCAATTTTATCTAATTGTTGAATTTGAATTCGTTTTTTTCAATAAAGTGTTTTTTTTCTATAACTGGCTGTTTCCCTTTGAAGGTTCACTTTGGATTCTTATCCACGTTCTATACATGTTGCTTTTTGATCTAGAGAGACACACCTCATGGCTATTCATTAATGAGGTGATTGTGTTTTGCTGCTGAATTGAGGAATTACAGTTGAATATTCCTCTTCATCTTTTTTACACTATTGTGGTGTAGCTCCTTTGACTGTTTTTATTGTTATTTTCATAACAGTCTGTTTGGCTGGCTAATGAAAAATAATTAAATTCACAAGTTTATTAATGCAAGTAGTTTCCACTTCACTGGGTATATATTTCTGATTGCCAAGCCCACACTTAAACTTGCTTTACATGAATTAAAATTGGGCCGGTTCAGCAGGGACAGAGAGAAAGAGAGATTTAATTCATGCATAGGCAGGCTGATTGTACCTAAGTCGATCCACTGATCAACTTGGATACAACCAGCCTTCAGATTATTTACATACAATTATTGACGGCAGCTTTAGCTGCTAGCAGTAATCATTGTGTTCTGCCAGCCGGGAAGGCTCCCCTGGCCCCCTTACACACCTCACCCCCCCCCCCCCCGGGCAAAACACAGTAGTGCTGCAGGAGGCATTCACCCATCCACACAGTCAGATAGAAGGAAAGAAAATCAAATCATCTATGGGCTGCCTTAGGAGCTCTTCAGTTACAGTGGTTCTAAACTCTTTAAGGTTTTTCACCTTAAAGTGGTTGTAAACTCTCTCTCAAAAAAAAAAAAACAACATGCAAGTCAAAATACACAAAATTGGAACGAGTCAACTTTCCCATATAGAACCAGGACTTTCATGGATGTGATGCTGTCACTAAGGTGAGCACAAATACAATGTATATGTCTATTTAAAATATCATATTTATTATACAAGTTTTACATAAAAACATTTGCATAAAAGAGTATATCTCAATATGTAAAAAGCATATATCATATTATCAGTATTGATACTTGTTCCCAGCAATAGCTTAGAGTATACTTGAGCATAGAGTCATCCAATGCGTTACGCAGATGTATTTCGGCTTCTTCAGGGAAACTCAAATATGCATCTAAATGTTTAGATACAGCATATAGCTATCCATACTATGGATGGACAAGGCTAGTGGTGCCACATCCTGTGATGGACTCCTACTACCAGGTTGATTCTATATGGAGGTTATGTATGTGTGGACATCTAGTAGTAGGGTACTCCTAGGGTTGTAACTATGGGTTGGTGAGTTATATTGTAGTGCATGTTTAGGGTGAGTGCTTGAGAGAGAGAGAGACAACTTGGGGGTAGGTCCCCTTGTTCATTTGTGTGCTTGTGTGTGTGTTAGGGGCAGTGGTATTGATATGTGTCTGTATGTGTTGCGTATGTATGTATGTATGTATGTGCGTGTGTGTATTGTTGGGTGTCCCAATATGATGATATTTTTGGCTGACATATCTCATTGTGGATCACTTGACTTCTGTTTGTTCGAATATGTTTGATGTATGTATGATACCCATAGATAGTGGCCAAGTTTATACCGTTACATCAGCCATCCATGTTTGGATCTGACCATATGTAATGTAGGTGAGGGTAGCTCAGCTAATCACCTGAAGGGGGGGAGGGAGAGGAGGTCTGGAACGTCAGCGGGGTCTCACAGAGACTGCTGTGTGGGGGAAGTATACCACAGAGTGGTTGCGATCCGGGGAACTGTAAAGAGCAAGTGTAGTGGGAATGCAAAATACAAGGAGGGAGGGTAAAGAAGGGGGGTCGCGTCATCTAAGGGGTGATCCCTGGAGGGGTAGGGACCCTGACGTGGGACAGGGAGGGGAGCTCCATCAAGTCAGGACTATTGCATAGTAAAAACATTGACATTTACATTCATGTCTAACTGGATTCCTTAGGGAACAAAACTTAGCAAGGTAAACATAAGTTGCTAACAATGAACATTATTAACAGTAGCAGAATTTGTCATGTACAGGTAACAGCCCGTGAGTAGGCGATCCTGGGTGTAAGCCCTGAGGGGGTTACGTCATACCCGTCACCGAAAGGAGGGGTTGGGGCTCCCCGGAGCCATACAGCGGCATGATATGGAGGGAGAGGGAGGGGAGGGAGAGAGGGAAGGGAGGGGAAGGGGATGGGCAGGGGGGGGAGGGGAAGGGAGAGAGGAGGGGGTAGATAGAAGGAGAGCAGGGGGGGGTGGGGGAGGGGGAGGAGAGGGGAGAGGGGGGGAGGAGAGGGGGAGAGGGGGAGGGAGGGAAGGGGAAGGAGAGGGGGAGGGGGAGAGGAGGAGGGGGAAGGGGAGGGAGAGGGAGGAGAGAGGGAGAGAAGGGGAGAGGTGGGGGGAAAGGGAGAGGGGGGGGGGGGGGAGATAAGGAGGGGGGGAGATAAGGAGGGGGTAGGGGGGGGGGGGGGTAACTGAGTTCTATCACTATCTGTAGAGACGGTATACGGATTATTTATGTTTCAATATTTCAGATCTACATATGAAACCCGCCTCATTCCGCCTTAGGTGTGATTCGATGTCTGCCAGACTTGGCCAGTGGACACCACTGACTAAACTTGGATATTGGCTTCCTGACTCACTGGTGGCCACATATATTTTGAGTGAAATTTTTCCATTGATGAGCACAATATTTGTTAGTGTTCTTTTGTTATCTGTAAAATGTACATTATGAAGAATTTTTTAAGTCATTGAAAATTTGAAGTGATTGTAATGATGTTCTCTTTGAATCTTATTGATACATTTAGATATTTTAGTTTCCCTGAAGAAGCAGAAATACATCTGCAAAACACATTGGATGACACTATGCTCACTTTAAGTATCCTCTAAGTTATTGCTGGGAACAAGTATCAATACTGATAATATAATATACTGTATGTGGTTTACATATTGACATATACTCTTTTATGCAAATGTTATGTAAAATATGATATTTTAAACATATACATTGTATTTGTGCTCATCTCAGTGACGGCATCACATCCTTGAAAGTCATGATTCTATATGGGAAAGTTAACTCTTTCCAATTTTGTGTATTTAGTGTAATAGGATGTGGAAGTTATTTGCTGTCCCTAGAACTGGTTTCAAAACTTTAGTTCCAACCTGCAAGACAGAGGCATTAAGAAATACTTACCCTTGATCGAAGCTGTTGCAGCGGTCCCCGTACACCACCATGACCGTCAACAATGCTCCAGTGATGTGATTGTCCGGAGCCGCGATGACGTCACTCCCGCACGCAGGAGCCGCCGGGCACGAGCAAGCCATTTCTTCAGTGTGCATGTGCCGATGACGTCGGCACATGTAGATACAGTGAATATCTCCTAAATGGTGCAAGTTTAGGAGATATTCACGGTACCTACAGGTAAGCCTTTTTATAGGCATACCTGTAGGTAAAAGTGGTAGTAAAGGGTTTACAACCACTTTAAAGCTGGCCATACATTATACAATTTTCTTATTCCATTTCCTTTAGATTTACCTTCAACTATGTAGTGCAAGGGCCTGCCTGATTGCATACAAATTGAACATGTTTATGTCTGACCTCATATTTTATGATTTTGGTAAATCTAATGCCGCGTACACACGAAGGGATTATCCCGCGGGATTGTCCGCCGGACTCAAGTCCACCGGACTATCCCCTCGTGTGTTGGCGCCGGCGGACTTTTTGGCGCCAAAAGTCCGGCGGACTAGGTTTTAAGTTTTGTTTTAAAACCTAGTCCGCTGGACTTGGCAGTCCGGCGGTCCGGCGGACAATCCCGCCGTTAGTAGGCTAGTCCGCCGGACTTTTGAAATGAACGGACTTGCCGCTCATCGGAAAGTCCGTTCATTTAGCACGTGACTTCAGGTATACGTAGCTAGCGTAGGCAGTGAATGCCGCCGCGCTAGCCCCGTCACATGGTATGGATTTAAAGGAACTTCCCACGCCGAAAAACGGCGTGGGGGTCCCCCCCAAATCCATCTCAGACCCTTATCCGAGCACGCAGCCCGGCAGGCCAGGAAAGCCTCCTGAGCCATACCAGGCCGCGTGCCCTCAACATGGGGGGGTGCCCTAGGGAAAGGGGGGCCGTGCGCCCCCCCCACCCCAAAGCACCTTGTTCCCATGTTGATGAGGACAAGGGCCTCTTCCCGACAACCCTGGCCATTGGTTGTCGGGGTCTGAGGGCGGGGGGCTTATCGGAATCTGGGAGCCCCCTTTTATAAGGGGGCCTCCAGATCCCGGCCCCCCACCCTATGTGAATGAGTATGGGGTACGATGTACCCCTACCCATTCACCTAAGGTGTAAAATGTAAAGTAAAAAAAACACACAATTTTGAAAAAAATATTTTATTGCACTGCTCCGGGGGTCTTCTTCCGTCTTGGGGGTCTTCTCGCCGGACTCCTCCGCCATTTACCTAGCTCTTTTACCAAGCGGAGAAGTCCGGCTACCTTCTTCGTCGTCCCTGCCGTCGTCTGGGGGTCTCGATCCGCCTTCGGGGTCTTCCGGGGTCTCTTCTGTTCTTGCCGCAGTCGTCGTTTTCCGCGCCGCCGGCGCCTTCTTCGCCTTGTTCTTCTTCTTTCGATGTTGACTCGTCGCTGTCTCTGGCCGGAATGCCAGAGCCGCGCTGTGCTGGGACTTATATAGGGACAAGGGGACAGGGTCACATGCTCATGTCACATGGTGACCCCGCCCCCCTGTGATGTCACAGTCCCGGAGGATGCTTTCCTGGCCTGCGTCCTCGGATAAGGGTCTGAGATGGATTGGGGGGGACCCCCACGCCGTTTTTTCGGCGTGGGGAGTCCCTTTAAATCCATGCCAGGTGACGGAGCTAGCGAGGCGGCATTCACTGCCTACGCTAGCTACATATACCTGAAGTTACGTTCTAAATGAACGAACTGCTCCGTGTGTGGGCAAGTCCGTTCATTTTCAAAAGTCCCGCGGACTTTGTCTAGCGGATTGTCCGCCGGAGAAGTCCGGGCGTGTGTGGGCAAGTCACACGCTCGGAAGTCCGGGCGTGTGTGGGGAAGTCCCGCCGGACTAGGTCCGGCGGACAATCCGCTGGACTAGGTCCGGCGGACAAAGTCCGAACGTGTGTACCCGGCATAAAGGAACATTGTACAAGAAAATGTAGAATGTATGACCAGCTTAATGCACTCTATGCATTAAGGTGAAAAACCTTCTGTGCTGCAAAATCCCCCCAGCCAACCCTTATACTTAACCGAGAAATACATTAAAAATGCACATTGTGCTTACATTGTCATTATATACTAAAGGCACCCCAAGTGCAGGTAGCAACCATGTATTTGCCTTGCAACAAATGCACGCCAAATGCACCAAAAAGTGTCGTAAAAATGCACCAAGCTCCGCTCCAAAAAAAGTTCTGAAACTTCTTTAGGGCACTTAGTGCACGTAGGGCAGCCCACTCAAATGAACAGGCTGCCCTAGGCGTGATACGCAAAAATGTTCCAAAACGCAAAAAAAACGTGAGCTCCTCTACACAGAGATGTGAATGGGACCTGACAGCTGAGTGTCTCTGTCGACTCTCTTCTTTACAAGAACTATACAAGACTATACAACTATACAAGAACTTTACAAGAACTTCTTGTAGACTATACAACTATACAAGAACTTTACAAGAACTTCTTTACAAGAACTTCTTTACAAGAACTAAGATTTACAAGAACTATGTAGGAGGACACACCTGAACAATCCATTAAATTTGTATCAAATCAGGCAGGCCCGTGCACTACATAGCTGGCTGGATATCTAATGGAGATTGTACAATCATATTGTACAGACAGTGGGTGGAAAATAAAGTAGGTGATATAGTAATGAGGGAGGATTGGTCGAGACAGGTGAACATGCCCTGGTGATGCAGCAAGGAAGTGCATGGTGTGATATGATCTACAGGAATTGATGAAATCAAAAAGCATTTTTAACTGCCTTAAGTCTGCCCCATAGCAGTTTTATTTATTCAGAATGGCAGTTGTGCATCGGATCCCGTATATATACGTGCTACAACACTTTCCCGGTAGGGGGCACGCATGCGTGGCAGCAGCAGCTTGCTTCTGCTGTGATTACACATAGCAGAAGCCGATAGACAGGTTCAGGGTACTCGATGTCCTCTGAAACACACCCATCGTCGGGGAGACAGAACTGCAATCTGCCTATGTAAACAAGGCAGATCGCCATTCTGACAGGAGAGGAGCAATGGAGTTTGGGTCCCTGCAAAGCAGTGAATAAATTCCATCTCTTCCACTAGTAAAAGCACCTTACATTGTATAGTAAAACACTGGCTAGGCACACAGTTAACCCTTTGATGTTATTCCCTTCCTAGCCAGTGACAGTTGCCGTGTATATCTTTAGCACTGATCACTGTATTAGTGTTCCTGCAAAGTGTAAAAAGTGTCAGTTAAAAAAAAAAATAATATATCCCATAGTTTGTAAGTGCAATAACTTTTGCGCAAAGCAATCAGTATACACTTATTATAATTATTTTTTTACCAAAAATTTGTAGCAGAATATTATTGACTTAAATTTATGAACAAATTTGTAAAAATTGTCAGTAACGCAATTGTCAGTTAACCCCTTCCCACCGAGCGTATGCAAATATGCGGCCTTGGCTTTCGGGGGTTATACCGGGATGATCCGGTACCGTTTTTTAGAGCAGGCGATCGGCTTTCCAGGTATAACAACCGATGTGGCTAAAAGCTGCTCAATTGTTATCCCGGAGGAGCAGGAAGGGACGTCCCCCCTCCCGCTGCCTTCCGCCGCTCTGAGCGGTCCTCCCGTCCCACCGGAAGACCCGATCCACGATCCGCCACTTCCGTCGGCTAGGGACAGACTGGCATAAAGCCAGAAACGTTTTGTTCCAGTCTCCTGATTGTAAACACGGAAGCGACATCACAACGTCACTTTCTTTTTACTCGGCTGCCAATGGCGCCGGCTTTAAAAAAATATACAGTATTCAGAATCGCCGAAAACAGCGATCTGAATACTTTGAAGTTCTTTGAAGTGCAACAAACAAGCACTAGACCTCCTCTGTAACTCTAACCTGGTAATCGTAAAAAAAAAATCACCTATGGAGATTTTTAGGTACCGTCGTTTGTTGCCATTCCACAAGTGCGTGCAATTATAAAGCGTGACATGTTTGGTATCTATTTACTCGTCGTAACATCATCTTTCACATTATAGAAAAAAATTGGGCTAACTTTACTGTTTCTTTTTTTTTAATTCATGAAAGTGTCCCTTTTCCCCAAAAGTTGCGTTTAACACACCTCTGCACAAATACAGTGTGACATAAAATATTGCAACAATCACCATTCTATTCTCTAGATTCAATGCTAAAATATCTCTCTCTCTCTCTCTCTCTCTCTCTCTCTCTCTCTCTCTCTCTCTCTCTCTCTCTCTCTCTCTCTCTCTCTCTCTCTCTCTCTCTCTCTCTCTCTCTCTCTCTCTCTCTCTCTCTCTCTCTCTCTCTCTCTCTCTATATATATATATATATATATATATATATATATATATATATAATGTTTGGGGGCTCTAAGTAATATGGATTTTTACTTGTAAACACCAAATGTCAGAAATAGGCTTCGTCATGAAAGGGTTAAAATAATGCAGTGCCGTATCGCAAAAAATGGCCTGGTCATGGAGGGGGGCGGGTAAATCTTCCGGAGGTCAAGTGGTTGAACATCCAAACAGATAGCTGAAAGTTCAACATTTCTATAAATGAGGTAAGTGAGCGATAAGCACATTGGGATTTCTGGGCCAGAAATTACAATAGAAATCGCTTCTATTTATTACAAAAATTTAAATTCTGCCTGAAAAGGTGAATTTAGCCTTTAAGAATATAGGTGTTTTTTTGTTGACAGAACTATTCAGCAGAGGTACATTTACAATATGGCCTATTAGTAGCCCTAAAGGAGACATGAGCTTTAAAATCTCACACGGAAAATCCATTTCAATTTACAGGAATATTTGTCTTGCATAATGCCCCAGATGGTGACCAACAACTATCATTACTACTGAAATGGAATAAATATTCCCACCAGGTTTACACAGATTTAAAGGCACACTAACACCTGTTTAGTTAAGGTCACAGCAGACATGGGGAAACCCTTGTGGTATGAGGGCAATCTTCAGCTATGTAAAGTGTTCTATGCTCTAAGAACAGGAACTCTGGAATACTCTTTCTCAATTTAGATTTACAAAAAAAGGTTATATGCTTTCCAAAGGAAAAATATTACCAACATTTACAAAATTTCTAATAGTATATTGATCCAGAAAATCAAGATGAGAAATAATTTCCCCCCTATTATTGTAGTATGGACCATAGTTGGTACCACAAGCTAATGTATATGCTAAAAGTTTATATTTTCTCTTTTCATTTCAGTTTGTAAATAAATTGAAAGTGTTACTAATAGACTTGTGCACAACGGAAAATTTTGTTTCGTTTCGGTTCGTTGTCATTCGTAAAATACATAATTTCGTTCTGTTATATTCATTATGTTACGTTAATACGTTTTCGCATAATTCGTTATTTCTGTAGAGTGTCGATATTCGTTATACTGAATCTCGAATCATGTCGAATTCATTCGTTATATATGTGCTCTAATTTCATTTGTATTCGTTGAAATTCTATATTTATGTATGTATATATATTCATGATAATGATTCGTAGTTTGTAAAGTCGTTTGTTTATTTAATCTTTTAACACACACAATGACAATATCTCTTCTCCTCTGCTCAAATACAATACAACACCCTTCTCACTCAGTTCTCAGGAATGCACTTTGCCAGTAATCCAACCTCCAGCACAAAATTAATCAGCTGATTGAACTGTAAGATTTACTTTGAGTTGACCTTTTGATTCATTAGATCTTTAACGAATTACCGAATCATGTCGAATTCATTCGTTATATTCCCTATAATTTCTTTTGTATCAGTTGACATTTAATATTTATGTATGTATATTGATTTGTGATAATGATTCGTAGTTTGAAAAGTTGTTAGTTTATTGAATCTATTAACACACACAATGACAATATCTCTTCTCCTCTGCTCAAATACAATACAACACCCTTCTCACTCAGTTCTCAGAAATGCACTTTGCCAGTAATCCAACCTCCAGCACAAAATTAATCAGCTGATTAGACTGTAAGATTTACTTTGAGTTGACCTTTTGTTTCATTAGATCTTTAACAAATTACCGGATGCTTCCGAATGTCCAAAAGATGCAAAATTCGGCCGAATTTCGATTCGTTACGAAACAAATTGCACAAGCCTAGTTACTAAACCCAGGACCCTGCAATCACTATATCTGGTCTCACATAGTACACAAAATATGGAAATTCAATTATTTTAGTAAATATAAACTAAATAGCATTTATGGCTAACTGGAGGACTTCTGTACACAGAATGTGTACACAACGCCCCCATGAGACATAATTTCACGAGTGATTGGCTCACTGATTTTTCCAGAAGTTTACACTAAGAAACAAGTCCGATTTTGGGCATCCCTTTCAACAAAAATTTCATTTTTGGTAAGATATTTCCAATAGAAAATAACGTCCAAAGGGATGCAGACCCTGCAACTTTCCTCATTAGAGCCCTTATTCTGCAGCAGCTGGCTAATAATTATGAAAGCACTCCCAATAGACTCACTCGGCACATAGGCACAGAGGAACATACAGGGATTTCTTCAGAATAACAAAAGATAGGAATCTGCAACAAAGTTTGTCAAAATCCTTGCAATGTACAGAGATCACCTAGATGGAAATGTTTTTTTTTCTCAACAAAAGTGGAGTTATGCTTTCATTTTGTGGGTTTAGTAGCACTTTAAGCAATTGCATCTACTTCCTTTGTCCTACCGATTTACTCTTTTAGATTAAGTCTACCATGATATCACCCACTAAGGATGTCATAAAGGGATCTGCTAGACCCAGAAGAAGAAAATATTTCTGTAATATTTATAGGAACATTCCATACAAATTCAAAAGGTAAAAACATTAACTACTTGCCATCCGCGTTTGCGTGAGGAGAAAAAAAAAAAGCAGATCGCCGGCGGCTGCGAGAGGGACAGATCGTGGAGATGCTTTTGTGCCCGCTAGTCTCACCTACCAGTGCCCACCAGCACCACCTACCAGTGCCCATCAGCGCCACCCATCAGTGCCCACAGTGCCACCCATCAGTGCCCACAGTGCAACCCATCAGTGCCACCTATCAGTGCCCACAGTGTGTCATCACCTGTGCTGCCTATCAATATCACCTACCAGTGCCCACAGTGCCACCCATCAGTGCCTATCAGTGCCACCTACCAGTGCCATCAGTGTCACCTATCAGTGCCCATCAGTGACATCTATCAGTGCCACCCACCAGTGCCACCCAGTGCCTTCTTATCAGTGCCCATCAGTATTGTCTTATCTGTGCCTATCAGTGCCATCTTGTCAGTGCCCATCAGTGTCATCTTATCTGTGCCCATCAGTGCCCATAGGGGGAGCCTATCAGTGCCCATCAGTGCAGCCTCATCAGCGAATATCAATGAAGGAGAAAAATTACCCGTTTGCAAAATTTTATAACAAACTATTAAACGTGTTTTTTTTTTACAGAATTTTTGTCTATTTTTGTTTGTTTAGCAAAAAATAAAAACCCCAGCTGTGATTAAATACCACCAAAGAAAGCTCCATCTGTGTGAAAAAAATTATAAAAATTTAATTTGAGTACAGTGTAGCATGACCGCGCAATTGTCATTCAAAATGCGACAGCGCTGAAAGCTGAAAATTGGTCTGGTTAGGAGGGGGGTTTAAGTGCCCAGTAAGCAAGTGGTTAAGGCTCCTTATAATTATTTGAAATTTCTAAACAATCAATGACTCTATCCTAAGGGGTGATGTGACTTTCTTACAGTCATTTGGCTCTCTAAATATTTTTTTTTTTTAGGAAAAGATAAACGTTATAAAACAGATACTGAGGATAAATCTTGAGATTTTGCATTGCTTTGTAAGCCCTATGCGTATCATATCACTAAGTTCAATTTCATCTTCTGGGCTGAGAAAGTATATACAGTATTGTATTTTTCTCCTCAACATAGTCTGTGATGGGGTGTAGATGAGATGTGCTTTAGATACTTTTATAGTGTGTAATTTTATTTCTGATAGAAAAGACGAAGCATGTGGTGGAGATGGAGGTGAGAGAGGCAGTCATGCCTAACTTCTCATTTTATGATTTTATAGAATGTGTGCTTGTTACTCTTCACACACAGTCTTTAATACAGGCTATAAAATACCCTCTTGGGCTCCTTGTACTAGTGGGAAGTGCTGGGATTAAATAGCAGGCAATGCCTATCCAATGGAGATGAGTAAATCATTGAAAGTCAGCATCAATACTATTTTGTAATACAGTTTTCAAGAGAAGGATGTACATATCTTCAATATGTAAAGATTAGTAAATAGTTTTTAGCTTTGACCCAGATAAATAAAATTTGGCAATCAAATGTGTGCTTACCTTACCCAATCTACTGTCTTTTTTCATTATATTCAACTGTTCACAAGGATAAGCTGGATACACACTGTACAATTGCCCTAGATTTTTTTCCTTTAGATTTACCAAAACCATATAATATGAGGTCAAACCTAAACACTTTTAATGTGTATGCAATCAGGTAAAGCTGCACGATTAATGGTTAAGAATCAAGATCACAATTTTTTCCCCCTTGCGATCTTAACAAAGCACTTTCTTGATTCTTTCTATGCAGAGAATTCTCTGGTCAAGCCGACAGCTGTCAAAAAAAAAGTCTGCCAAGTATCACAACATTCCTCAGCCCTGAGCTAACTATAAACATTGTAACGTTTTGTTCTTTAGATCAAAGGAATGAACTTCGTAAATGAGGGATGTTTAACTACTTAACCACTTCTGCCCCTGAATGATTTACCCCGGACCAGAGCACTTTTTGCGATTCGGCACTGCGTCCTTTAACTGACAATTGCGCGGTCGTGCGCCGTTGCACCCAAGCAAAATTGACGCTCTTCTTTTCCCACAAATAGAGCTTTCTTTTGGTGGTATTTGATCACCTCTGCGTTTTATTTTTTTTGCGCTTTAAAAAAAAAAAAGAATGACAATTTTGAAAAAAAGCTAACATTTTTACTATTTGCTACAATAAATATCCCCCCCCCCCCCAAAAAAAAAAACGTTTTTGGTAAAAAAAATGCAATAAGCATATATTGATTGGTTTGCGCAAAAGTTATAGCGTCTACAAAATAGGGGATAGATTTATGGCATTTTTATTATAATTTTTTTTATTAGTAATGGCGGAGATCTGCAATTTTTATCGTGACTGTGACATTATGGCGGACACATCGGACACTTTTGACACTATTTTGGGACCATTGTCATTTATACAGCGATCAGTGCTATAAAAAATGCACTGATTACTGTGTAAATAACACTGGCAGGCAAGGGGTTAAACACTGGGGGGCGGTCAAGGGGTTAAGTGTATCCTAGGGAGTGATTCTAACTGTGGGGGATTGCCTCACTAGAACATAACTCAGCCATACTTAGCCGTACCCGGCCATGCTAAGCCGTACCCAGCCATACTCAGCCATACCGAGCTGTACCCAGCCATGTTCAGCCATACTCGGTGATACCCAGCCATACCCAGCCATACTCAGCCGTACCCAGCCAGATTATACGTTGGGGTGTTTACTTTCCAAAATGGGGAGTTTCCATTGTCCTGGTGCTCCAGGGCCTTCAAAAGTGTTATGCCCCGTACACACGGTCGGACGTTCCGACCACAAAACCCATCAGATTTTTTCCGACGGATTTTGTCCAAAACTTGTGTTGCACACACATGGTCGGACAAAGTTGTTGGAAAATGTGATTGCTCCAAATGAGGTGACGTACAAAACATACGATGGGACTACGTAGAGGCCAGTAGCCAATAGCTTTCGTCTCCAAATTTCTTCTGAGCATGCGTGGCACTTTGTGCATCGGAATTCTCTACACATGATCGGAAAAAGTCCGATCAGATTTTGTTGTCGGCAAATTTTAGATCTCTCAAATTTTTTCCGTCGCAATTTCCGACAGAAAAAGCCAGCTAGAGCCCACACACGATCGGATTTTCTGACAACATAATCCGATCAGACTTTATCCATCAGAATATCCGACCGTGTGTACGGGGCATAAGAGGTAAACAGGAAATTAGATGTGTAACTTATGCTCCAAGAATGCCTGATGTCGCTCCATGCATGTTGGGCCTCTGTATGTGGCCACGCTGTGTAAAAGTCTCACACATGTGGTATTGCCATACACAGGAGGAATAGCAGAATGTGTTTTGGGGTGTCATTTGTGGTATGCATATGCTGTGTGTGAGAAATAACCTGCTAATATGACAATTTTTGGGGAAAAAAATAGGATTTTGCAAAGAATTGTGGGAAAAAATGACAACTTTGAAAAATTCACCATGCCCTTTTCTAAATACCTTGGAATGTCTACTTTCCAAAAAGGGGTCATTTAGGGGTTGTTTGTACTTTCCTGGCTTGTTAGGGTCTCAAGAAATGAGATAGGCCGTCAGAACATCAGGTGTGATCAATTTTCAGAGATTGGCACCATAGCTTGTGGACTTTCACAAAGACTAAATAATATACACCAATTTGGATTATTTTTACCAAAGATATGTAGCAGTATAAATTTTGGCCAAAATTTATGAATACAAATTACTAATTTGCAAAATTTTATAACCGAAACGAAGAAAAATGCATTTTGTTTACAGAATTTTCAGTTTTCAATTTTTCAATTTTTCTTTTATAGCGCAAAAAATAAAAAACCCAGTGGTGAATAAATACCACAAAAGAAAGCTCTATTTGTGGGGGAAAAAATGTCAAAAATGTCATATGGGAACAGTGTTGCATGACTGAGTAATTGTCATTCAAAATGTGAGAGCACCGAAAGCTGAAAATTGGTTTGGTTAGGAAGGGGGTTTAAGTGCCCAGTGGGTAAGTGGTTAATTGAAGATCTCCTAAGTGTGTACATGTCAATCAGAAATGTTATATATACCCAGTGAGGTTGCATTAATAAGCTTATGATTTATTTATTTTTTTGGTCATTTGAAGTTTTCCTTTTCATTAGCCAGTCAATATGCCCGTTATGCATGTTTGTGGGAAAATAAAGTGATATTAAAGGCATTTTTTTTATCAAACTAAAAGGTATGTTATACTTACCTTCTCATTGCAATGATACTGCAGAAAGCAGTGCTTACCTCCTATTCCTGACTCCCCCACTAGTGCTTTCCACTGTGTCAGGCATTGTGCATTCATAGATACTCCAAGTTCTGAGTTGGTTTACACATTCTCTTCTACCAGAGGTTGTAGATTTATCCCCAATTTTCTATTATATTTCAAATACCTAAAGGAGGAGAATACACTTTAAATTTAGTGTTGAAAATATATTTATTGGCATTTTCATATAGAAAAAAGAGACAGTGAACAACATGAGGTAAGCATAATCAGAAGACGGCAATAGGATGACATATTACAAGGAGTCAGCCCATAGCTAGGCTCCTATTTACTTAACATGGTAAAATTCGAGAAGAAAACCTGTTTTCTGAAGTATTATACAATGCCATTTAACAGTACTCATGGTTCATAACAAAATGTGATACTTGAGTTGAGGTAAGTAAAAAAGGAAAATAGGCAGAAGAGTAAGAAAAGAGGAAAGATCAAGATAGAGAGAAGAAAGAAAAAGGAAGGGGGAAGGGGAGGGGGAAGGGGTTAGTCAAGAGAAGACATGTAGGTATAAGGTAGAGGGGGACGTAGGTGGGGGATGGAGGAGGACCTGGGGGCACTAGGAGTGTCCCTACGGGCCCTGGCAGCTTATTCAACAAATACACTTTAAATTTAAAGCGGAAGTAAACCCATCGATTTAACAGTCTAAAAAAAAAAAGGCATGCCGTGAATGCTAACTGCACATTGGCTGTGCTCTCAACCAAACAGTCAAACCATCCAATGGCTGGTGTCATAACGGATCACATGTACAGCACTGTGGCAGTTGAAGATTAAACAGAGGCAAAGATGGCAGCTTCCTTGGCTGAAAACGATAGGGGGGTTTACTTCCACTTTAAAGTGTTCCTGTGCCTTACCAATGCAGGATAAAGCAAAGAATCCACTTAACTACTACCTTCCTCCCGTTGCACATACTTACCTTACTTTTGCATCCCATCCAATCTGTTTGGCCATGGGGATTAAAAGGAAGCCATATGTAAGTTCCAAGTTATTACCTGAAAATTACAAAGGGTTAAGGATTCTCTTCCTACCACAAGTAGGCTCTATTTACTAATTAGGTGACTTCTGAAGGCAATCGATTCCACTAGATATTAGTTATGGGGTGTCAGAGTAAAAGGGGCTAAATAAAAAATGCACGTCACACTTTTCAGATATTTACTTGTAAAAAAATTGAAAACTATTTTTCATTTTCCTTCCACCTCACAATTATCCGCCACTTTGTGTTGGTCTATCACAGGGATCCTCAAACTACGGCCCTCCAGCTGTTGCAGAACTACACATCCCATGAGGCATTGTAAAACTCTGACATTCACAGACATGACTAGGCATGATGGGAATTGTAGTTCCTGAACAACTGGAGGGCCGTAGTTTGAAGACCCCTGGTCTATCACATAAAATTCCAATAAAATACATTTACGTTTTTGGTTGTAAGATGACAAAATGTGGAAAATGTCAAGGGGTATGATTACTTTTTCAAGGCACTGTATATAGCAGCTATGAGTCATATGCTGACAACTAATTTTTCTGGTTGTCAATTTTTGCTAGAGGAGCTTATTTTGAATTTTGAACACCTGGACAGATACAAAAAATGTTTATTACAATTACCATATTTATCTGCGTATAACACGCAAAGGCGCATTCATTTTAAGAGGAACTTTGAAGCAAAATAAGGGTCAGTGCCCATCTGCAGCCTCACCATTGCCATCAATGCAGCCTCATCACTCCACATCAATGAAGCCTGATCAATGTCCATCTGCAGCCTCACAAGTGCCATCAATACAGCCTCATCAGTCCACATCAATGCAGCCTCACAAGTGCCATCAATGCAACAGCCTCACCATTGCCTTCTATGCAGCAGCCTCACCACTGCCTTCAATGCAGCAGCCTCAACATTGCCATCAGTGCAGCCTGATCAATGCCCATCTGCAGCCTAAAAGGGACAGGGAGGGGGGCGGGACGAGCGCCGACAGATTACATACAGTAAGAATCTCCTATGATAGACAGAACAGTGGTCCAATGGCAGCCTAGGATACAGGACTTTCTATTACAGAGGCCGCCAAGTAAACAGAAGATTCTCATTATATGTAATCTGACGGCACTCGTCCCACCCCCCCAAGTTCCCTCCGAGGCAGCTAAAATTGAAGTATCGGCGTATAACACGCACACGGTATTTGCACCCGATTTTCAGTGTTAAAAGGTGCGTGTTATAGGCCAATAAATAGAGTAAGTATGAGCTCATATTAACATCAACTGAATCAGAAACTCTTCTTTAAACTATTTGTAAAATCCAATACCATATAAACCCTGTATATTCCACCCCATATTCATTTTTACATTGCCAGCTTCCAGATGCAGTGTAGAAAGTTGCAGCACATTGATCTGTTGTTTGCAATCACAACCTTTGCTCAGAAGGGTGAAAGTTGAATCAAGCTTAACTGCAAACTTTATAAGTAAAACTTTAACATGAATACATAATACTGTGAGAGATGTGTTGCTGTACAACAATCCACAGTTGGCGGAAAACAATGCTTATTGCCTGTTTAATAATCCATGGCGCCTGGGTTATTCAGCAGTCAGCTGGCAATGATTCCTCCATGACTGACTTACATTCTTAGGAGCATATTCTTAAAAAAGTTGCAGCCAGATGATAGTACTTATAATAATCAATGTCTTTACCGCTATATAGTTTTTATTGTCCTCTTTAGTATCTGCAATGGCAAGTTTGAATGAATGAATGAATGATTTGTATAGCGCTACAATGCGAACTGAATCGCCTCAAGGCGCTGTATTGGTGCTTTGTTGTCACCCTTCTTAGAAGAGTTAGGTCTTGAGTTTTTTCCTGAAGGCCTGATGGTTTTCTTCCATGTGGATGTTCCATAGCCATGGTCCTTGGACAGCGAATCTCCGTTCCCCTTTTGCTTTGTAGTGGGATTTGGGAATGAGGAGGAGGTTTTGGTTAGACGATCGAAGACTGCGATTGGGTGTGTAGTGTGTTATCTTCACGCGTAGGTATTGTGGAGCGTCTCCATGGGCGCATTTGTGGGTGAGGCAGAGGGTCTTGAATGTGACCCGATTCTTTACGTTTAGCCAATGTAGGTTCCTCAGGGAAGGGGAGATGGATTCCCAGGTTTTTTTTTCCTGTCGTCAGCCTTGCCGCTGTGTTTTGGATGAGTTGTAAGCGCGCAAGTTGATATTGGGGTAATCCTATGTAAAGGGAATTTGCGTAGTCAAGTCGTTAATTAATGACTGTTCCAACCACTACTGCTTTGTCCTCCTTTGGAATGAAGGGGATGAGTCTGCGTAGCAAGCGGAGCAGATGGTGAGAACCACTGACTATTGCTCCTATTTGTGCATCCATTGACATTTCTGAGTCAAAAATGTATCAGTTTCATATACAAGGAGTGTCAGATATCAGGTTTTCAACTTTTACTCCCTGATATTTTCCATTAGTGGACTTAATCTGATTGGCTGCCATGCACCAAGACACATGGGGGCCTATCCATAAGAGTACTACATAGTAATTTGCTTGCTGTTTCTCGGGTATACACTATCTTTCTGAATTTTTTTTTGGCTTGCCAACTTTTGTTTCTCAAATTTAAAAAAGGATGAACTGAGTTTTGGAGTAAAGGAGAAAATGACAGGCGAGTTCTTGAAAGTGTAGTGATGTACAGCCGTGGCCAAAAGTTTGGAGAATGACACAAACATTAAAAGGGTTTTAAACCCCCTTTTTTTTCACCTTAATGCATCATATGCATTAGGGAAAAAAACTTCTGACACTGTCCAGTCCCCCCAGCCCCCCCGTTTTACTCACCTGAGCCCGTTCATTCCCTTGGCGGATATGAGCTCTTCCTCTCTGCCCGTTGTCTTGGCTCTTGATTGGATAAATTGAGCGGCTCCCGCTGCTGTCAATCAAATCCAATGACGTGGGCGTGGGGGGCGGGGCCGAGTCCCGTTTTCTGTGTGAATAAATGCAGAAGCAGGACTTGGGAGCACGTCTGCACAGGTGTCCATCAAGGAGAGTGCTTCTCCAATGTGGACACCTGTTGCCGGGTGGAGCTACCAGCGCCGCCAGGAGACCCCAGAAGAAGACGATCAGTGCCACTCTGTGTAAAACGAACTGCATAGTTGAGGTAAGTATGACATGTTTGTTTATTTATTTTTATTTTTTTTAAATAGGGTTTACAAACCCTTTCATTTTCACAAAGTGTGCTGCTTCAGTGTTTTTAGATCTTTTTGTCAGATGTTACTATGGTACACTCAAGTATAATTACAAGCATTTCATAAGTGTCAAAGGCTTTTATTGACAATTACATTAAGTTTATGCAAAGAGTCAATATTTGCAGTGTTGACCCTTCTTTTTCAAGACCTCTGCAACTTGCCATGGCATGTTGTCAATCAACTTCTGGGCCACATCCTGATGGATGGCAGTCCATTCTTGCATAATCAATGCTTGGAGTTAGATTTTTTTTGTTCAGCCGCCACTTAAAGATTGACCACAGTTCTCAATGGGATTAAGGTCTGGAGAGTTTCCTGGCCATGGATCAAAAATTTCCATGTTTTGTTCCCCAAGCCACTTAGTTATCAATTATGCCTTATGGCAACGTGCTCCATCATGCTGGAAAATGCATTGTTTGTCACCAAACTGTTCTTGGATGGTTGGGAGAAGTTGCTCTCGGAGGATGTTTTTGTACCATTCTTTATTCATGGTTGTGTTCTTAGGCAAAATTGTGAGTGAACCCACTCCCTTGGTTGAGAAGTAACCTCACACATGAATGGTCTCAGGATGCTTTACTGTTGGCATGACAGAGGAATGATGGTAGAGCTCACCTTTTCTTCTCCAGACAGGTTTTTTCCGGATGTCTCAAACAATCGGAAAGGGGATTCATCAGAGAAAATTACTTTACCCCAGTCCTCAGAAGTCCAATCCCTGCACGTTTTGCAGAATATCAGTCTGTCCCCAATGTTTTTCCTGGAGAGAGGTGGCTTCTTTGCTGCCCTTCTTGACACCAGGCCACCCTTCAAAAGTCTTTGCCTCACTGTGCGTGCAGATGCACTCACACCTGCCTGCTGACATTCCTGAGCAAGCTCTGCACTGGTGGTGCCCTAATCCCGCAGCTGAATCAACTGTAGGAGATGGTCCTGGCACTTGCTGAACTTTCTTGGGTGCCCTGAAGCCTTTTTTACAACAATTGAACCTCTCTCCATGAAGTTTTTGATGATGCAATAAATGGTTGATTTAGGTGCAATCTTAGTAGCAGCAATATCCTTGCCTGTGAATCCCTTTTTGTGCAAACATGATGGCTGCACACGTTTCCTTGCAGGTAACCATGGTTAACAGAGAAATAACAATGATTTCAAGCACCACCCTCCTTTAAAGCTTCCAATCTGTTATTCTAACGCAATCAGCATTACAGAGTGATTTCCAGCCTTGTCCTTGTCAACACTGACACCTGTGTTAACGAGAGAATCACTGACATGATGTCAGCTGGTCCTTTTGTGGCAGGGCTGAAATGTAGTGGAAATGTTTTTTTTTGGGGGGATTAAGTTAATTTTAATGGCAAATAGGGACTTTGAAATTAATTGCAATTGATCTGATCACTCCTTATAACAGTATATGCAAATCGCCATCATAAAAACTGAGGCAGCAAACATGAAAATTAATATTGTCATTCTCAAAACGTTTGGCCAGGGCTGTAGCAGCTGGAGGGAAGCACCTTATACTGTAGGTGGGGACATGCTATCAGACACTGCTGGGCATGACCCTGGAAGCAAAAAATGTAGCACATCTTCTATTGGAAAGGTAAGTACTTCTGTTACAGGATGCTACCGATTGTATCAATAGGGTTGCTTTAAAAGTTATGGATGGACAAGTGATTATTTTCTGCACTGTGCTTAAGTCAATGACACATGTAATTGCGGTATACTCCAAACATTTTTTCTGCTCCATCATATTGGCTGTTTTAAAAATGTGGAAAATGTAAAAATAAAAATGTAAACATTGGATTTAAAATGCTTTATCATGCATTGTTCTAAAGTGCATACAGCCCCTCCCCCATCTAAAATTGTTGCATTATACCTGTAAAAAATAATATACTTATAGATGTAGTGAAAGTGAAAGTGAAAGTGAAAAATATACTTACCTTACACTTGGCTTCCACAAACAGTGATAGCATAATCCTCCAGGGGAGATCCTGGGAATGCTGGGTATCCAAAAATCTCAGGACCCTACACCCCAATGCCACGTGTAAGGTAAGTATATTTTCTAACTATTCTTTATAGGTCTTTTTTTTTTACAGGTAGAAGCTTTTTTGGTGTGGGGAGGGAGGAGGCGGTATGTAATTATCAGACCCTGCTTTGTAGTGGAAGGTTCATTTTAACGTGTATCTCTATACAACACTTTTGCTTGCTTTGGATTGAGTAGGGAATGTTTAAAACCCTTGTCCTTTTTTCCTCTTTTCCTTCACTTCCTGATACAGAAACACTACAGAAAGTGAGAAGAAACCTCTCCAAAGTGAGGAAAAAGTCCTTTATTAAAGTTATTACCAGATCTAAGATCACCTAGTTGACACTTTACAATGGGCAGGGGAGGACTGGGCTGGGGGTCCACTACATTGTGCCAGATATTTCACCCTTCATGTATTATTTAGAATGGAACCCACAGTGATACATGCTGAAAATTGTAAAGAAGAATCTCAGCCACCCCACACCACAGAAGGCAGAGGTGTAACTGGAACATTCAGGGCCCCAGTGCAAGAATCCATGAAAGGCCCCCCTGACTTCCCTCTTCCCTCCAACCCCAGGGCCCTTCCCATTGATCCTGGGGCCCTTTACTACTACTGACGAGCCCTTAATTACAGTCCTGCGGGCCTCCTTCCTGTCGTCTTGAGTAGGGTTGCCACCTTTTCGTCAAGCCAAACCCAAACACTTTAGCGGCACACAGCAATTTTTTTAAAATCCCCCTTTGCATTCCCTCTTTACATCTGAATCCACAGGGCTCCCAAAGCCCCCCCCCTTACATCAGAGTTCCCAGTATTCCTCTTTAATTAGGGGTCCCAAAGAACCCCTTTTCATCAGAGCCCCCAGAGTGGCCCTTTCATCAGAGTCCCCAGAGTGGCCCTTTCATCAGAGTCCCCAGAGTGGCCCTTTCATCAGAGTCCCCAGAGTGGCCCTTACATCAGAGTCCCCAGAGTGGCCCTTACATCAGAGTCCCCAGAGTGGCCCTTACATCAGAGTCCCCAGAGTGGCCCTTACATCAGAGTCCCCAGAGTGGCCCTTACATCAGAGTCCCCAGAGTGGCCCTTACATCAGAGTCCACAGAGAGCCCCTTACATCAGAGTCTGCAGAGCCCCCCTTACATCAGAGTCCGCAGAGCCCCCCTTACATCAGTGTCCCCAGAGCCCCCCTTACATCAGAGTCCACAAAATGTCCACTGATACTGTAGGGGGAATCTCTATGGACTTTGGAATATAAAGGGGAACCCTGATTTAAGAAGCGGTCTGATGTAAGGGGGAATGCTATGGATTCTGGTGTAAAGAGGAATTTTCATGGATGGGAGTCTCTGCTTGCCAAAGCCCCCCTTACTTCAGAGTTTACAGAGCACCCCTTACATCTGGGTCCCTCTTACATTATTACTCACTGGGAGGCAGAAGAGAGAAGGGAGGGATGGGGGACACTTCACTCACAGTAGAGGGATATAGAGGCAGGCTGCACCTTTCCTCTTCTGGCTGCTGGGCTTCAAACTTTCTGATTATACTTCCCCTTCTCTAAGGCAGACACAGGAGGAGAGGGTGGGAGGAGGAGAAGCTGATCAGCTCTCTCTCTCTCCACTCCTGTCCATGGCGGCAGGGGGTGGAACTGTCAGAGCTGGCTCTGGGCTGTAAGAGAGACACTCGCAGCTCAGAGCCCTGCAGCCAGTTGAGGCTCTTGGGCTCCCCCCCCCCCACAGTGGAAGAACTCCAGGGGCATGTTTAAGTGCGACCTTTGCAACCCTGGTAGTTCTGCCACGGATATAAGCTCAGCGTGTTATAGGTAATAGGAGCCTAACTCCATCCAGGCCACGCCCCCTGACATGTTTCGCCACCTCCATAAGTAAGCCCTGTGGGTGGGTTGAAACATGTCGGGCGTGGCATGGATGGAGTTAGGCAGGGCTGCTATCACCTATTATACCCTGGGCTTATGTGGTATACGGTGATTGAGATTTTTACTTGTTCTATGGATTACATGGAGACAGGGTGGACTCCTAGCCTGACCTGCACCCCCAGTTATCAACTCCTCCTTAAAATCTGCGCATTTCTCACCCTAGGCTTATACTTGAGTCAATAAGTTTTCCCAGTTTTTTTGTGGTAAAATTAGGTTCCTCGGCTTATATTCGGGTCGGCTTATACTCGAATATATACGGTAATGCCAAGAGCCACAAAGAAAGCTGATGCTGGAAATTTTTTAAAAGTATGTGACAACAGACTAGACATGGGAGCCGTCAAAAAATTTGCTTAGTTTCGTTCCGTTCCATTTCGTATAAAAAAAAAAATCGTAATTCATGTACGAAATTTAATTCGGATTCTTACGAAATACGAATTTCGTACGAATCGTTAATATCTTATGAATCTTTACGAATCGTTACGAATTTCGACACTCAACGAATAATAACGAATTATCCGAAAACGTATTAACGTTACATAACACAAGTCTATTGTCTATTGTTCACCAATCACTCAGAGGAAGTACGAAATACGAAATTTAATTTACGAATACGAAATTTCGTATTTCGTACTTCCTCTGAGTGATTGGTGAACAATAGACAATAGACTTGCGTTATGTAAAGTTAATAAGTTTTCGGATAATTCGTTATTATTCGTAGAGTGTCGATATTCGTTATACTGAATCTCAAATTCATTCGAATCATTCGTTATATCCGCTATAATTTCTTTCATATTAGTTGAAATTCGTCATTTGGTAGTTTGGATTCGGATAATTTGGATCTGAAATTCGTAAACGAAATTTTGTATTTCGTACAGAATTTGTATTCGTAAAAATTCGTAATTCGGATTCGTACGAATTTCCAATTCGTACGAAACTAATCGCACATTTCTACAATAGACCATATTCTTTAGTGACACTCATATTTCACTATGCCTACCAATCAAGATACACCATGGGGTTCATTTACTAAAAGAAAATATACTGTGCAATTTGCAAGTGTAGTTGCACGCATTTATCTTAGTAAATATAAGGTGGTAAAATTTCACTTTATAAAGAATACTCAATCAGATACAAAGAAATTAAAAAAGCAATTTTGCATATGATTGAATGATGGAAATCAGCAGAGCTTACCGCATTTACTAAGCTTGGGGGCAAGTGCGCAGTCATAGGCTCACTTTGCATGGTACTATTTCCTTAGTTCACAAAAATCTGTTCCTACGATGAAAGGACTAGCTGATTGTTCTTGTCCTCTAGGCCAAAAGCTACACGTTCTACAACTCGTTCACACACTTTCCCAAACTAAAACTCTAGACACCTGAGATGCACTTTAAAATGGCTTGACATACTTCAGAGTCTCTAATTTACATATTTTCCCCACCATACTTCTAAAATGAGTGTATCTTTTTTTTCCCCAGGACCCCAGACACCTTCAATTTTTCTGTGATTTTCCTGAGAGTAACGTATATATGTTGCTGTCTGCAAAGAAAAGCTATGGGGCTCCTACAGACTTTGGATTCTGCCTCAAGGTACGGCCATTGTTTTATCACTGTGACACTTAGCAATTTACAGCAGAAATTAATTGTAGAGCATGTGTGGTAAACTGTAATCATGTCTTGGCTGTTTAAGTAGGAGTATTTTAGTGAATTTTATTTCAACAGGTATTTCCTGCAAGGCATGCATTAATCAAAATGTGCTGTGGCCTTCTAGCCTAACAAGACAGGAGGAACCAAAGAAATGAAACTACTGTGTGCAGAGACTGAAGAGTGTAAGATCTGCTGGCTGACAGCAATTAGGTTATACAAGGTATACACACTCTTTTTATTCCTCTTATACATACTCTGTCTATCTTTTCAGTAAGAATTATCCATTAAATTTAGTTTGAACACTGAAAGGGCTTTTTCACATGGCTTATTCTGGACACAGCAGGACCATCTATCTCTATCCACATATTAGTCAAAAGGAAGAGGAAGGATGTTATATGTGAACTACAGGCAGCACAGTAGCTTTGTGGTTAGAACTTCTGCCTTTTAGCACTGGGGTTCCTGTTGTGAATCCTGGTTAGGACACTATCTGCATTAAATTCTTCCCGCCCGCGCTATAGCCGAAAGACAGCTACAGCGCGGGCCATAATTGCTGGGAGGATGCCCCTTACCACGTGATCAGCTGTCAGCCAATGACAGCTGATCATGTGATGTAAGCAGAAGATTGGTAACCTGTATTTTTATCAGCGTGAGGGGAAGAAAAAGCTGATCTCTGACTTTTGTCAGAGGGACATCGGTCCCTAACACAGAAAGTCACGGGGGCCTCATCTGTGTCCAAAAGTGCCACCTGTCAATGCCCACCAATGCCCACCAATGCCACCTATTAGTACCCACCAGTGCCATCTAGCAATGCCCACCAGTGCCATCTACCAGTTCCCACAGGGCCACCTACCTTTGCCCACCAGTGCCACCCATCAATGCCCACCAGTGCTGCCACTCAATGCCCATCAGTGCCACCAATCAGTGCTGCCTATCAGTGTCACCTACCAGTGCCAATCAGTGCCAACCATCAGTGCCCATCAGTGCCACCTCTCAGTGTTATCTATCAATGCCCATTAGTGCCACCTCATCAGTGCCTATCAGTGCTGCATTATCAGCGCAGCCTATCAGGGCCCAATAGTGCTCATCAGTGAACATCAATGAAGGAAAAAAAATTACCTGTTTTCAAAATTTTATAACAAACTATGAAAGTTTTTTTTTTCAATTATCTTTTTTCTAATTTTTTTTCGTTCTTTTAGCAAAAAAAAAAAAAAAAAAAAACAGCAGTGATTAAATACCACCAAACAAAAGCTCTATTTGTGGGAAAAAAAAAATGATACAAATTTCATCTTGGTACAGCATTGCATGACTGCGCAATTGTCATTCAAATTGTGACACATTGTTGCTACCTTCTGTGAGTGTTCCTGGTCAGCAGCCCTCCCGATGGGCTTGTTGGGAATTATTGAATTCTGATATTAATACAAGTTCTGTTCTCCGCAACTGGACTCTGAGTGTTTACTGCTGCCGCACCACACTGCACCTCCCCATACCCTGTAAAATAGCAATGAGGCTAGGGAAAGGAGTAGCAGCACAGGTGACCTGCATGCGTCCTGCTCATGTTCTTACAAGAACTTTTTTGATATGAGGAGAGAGCAGAGAAATGATATAATCAGTCTGTTACTGCACTTTCACTGTCCAGTCATAGACTTGGGCCTGGAGATGACCTAACTGTGTTGTGTGACTGCAGCATAGAAAAGTCATGTCACTAAGTTGGCTTTGCTATCTGCTATGGCTGATTAAATGGGCAGACATTTAAATCATTTGCTAGGTAAGCTGTCACATGTATATTTATCTGTTTGCCTGGAGTTCAGCTTTAATTGGAAATGTTTTACTTCTGACGTAGAAAACGTGCTTGATCCCAGTGCTATAGAGCAAGGGTTTCTAAACGTTTCAAACAAAAGACCAGTTTACTGTCTTTAGACTTTGCAGTTTGGAGACCACTGCTATAGAGCATGGCAGATGTAGTGATAAACAATCACCTGTTTTGTTTGAGTGTGGAACAGAATTAGAAGATTTTTCATATATTTGGAGTTCTTTTCCTAAAAAACATTGTTGTTCACTATATAATAAGGAGCAAAACATATTTCTAATGCTACGTCTATATTTATTTTCAGAATGGAAAACAGATTTATCAAAATTATTTAAGACCAAAGCAAAAAATTGATGCAAGCAGTCAGAATCTTGCGGCTACGGTACATATTATTGTTTAAATATAATAATAGATGTAAGATGTTTTTGGTTTTGATTTTTTACCAATCAGTCTTGGATAGAAACCAACAGGTTGAATTACCCATTGGCCTTTTATATCTGTCTCTAAGATTCTGGTAGGGATATCCTGATCCTCTTCCTCTAAGGGGATCATACCATTTTTGATCATTGTAAACCCTTGCAGGCTGGAGACTTGATTGACAAAAAAAAAAAAAGTTTTGAAGCGGAACTGTAGCTTGAAGGTGGAAGTGCCTATGTTTAATATTGTAATTGTCAGATATTATTACAGTATAGAAAAGGGTAAACACATAAATACATGTAGAAATATATATAGTGCGGACAGGAAGTATTCAGACCCCCCTTAAATTTTTCACTCTTTCTTATATTGCAGCCATTTAATAAATCATTTAAGTTAATTTTTTTCCTCATTAATGTACACACAGCACCCCATATTGACAGAAAAAAAACGTATAGCAGGGAATCTTTTCATGTGGCTTCAAGGGTAAGATAAAAAAACCTTTTATTAAATAACATGCTTGGGGCATGCCTTAGCCCTTTCACTGCCTCTGATGTAATGTTTACATCGGTAGCAATGGGGGGGGGGGGGGGGGTTAAACTTCATAAGCCAACTATAAGCTTTCAGGGAAAATTACCTTACAGCCCCTGGATCACCAACCCCTGGAACCCCTGGAACGGGCGCTCCTGTGCAAGCCCCCTGTCATGTTTTCCCAGCTTCACTATGCCACCTTAGAGAGGCTAGCGAGCTTCTATTTGCTGATGTCGCCCAGCTAGTAAGAACGCAGGAGTGACACGCATTTGCCACTTCCGGTTCCCGCTGTCACTTTCCCTGTCTGCTGTGGTCAGGGGAGAAGCGAATGGAGTACAATCTGTGCTCCATTAGCTTTAATGGAGGGCAGGGGAGACATCAGGGATTCAATAGACCCCCTGATGTCGCAGTTAACAGAACATTTTACAGTAAAATGCTATTAAAATTCTATCTATGTGTTAGAAACAAAGTTAAAGGGATTTTAAAGTCAAAAGTTTTTTTATCTTAATGCATTTCTATGCATTAAGATAAAAAGCTCTCTGTGGGCAACAGCCCCCTTCAGCCCCCCTAATACTTACCTGAGACCCATCTCTGTCCAGCGATGTCCACAAGTATCTCAGCCATCCAGGATTGGCTGAGACACAGCAGCAGCGCCATTGGCTCCCGCTGCTGTCAATCAAAGTCAGTTAGCCATTTAAGAGAGAGAGGGGGTGTGGCCAAACCACAGCTCCATGTCTGAATGGACACACGGAGCTGCAGCTTGGCTCAGGTGCCCCCATAGGTAGCTGCTTGTTGTGGGGGGCACTCAACAGGAGGGAGAGGCCAGGAGCACAGAAGAGACACCTGATAAGAGGAGGATCTGGACTGCTCTCTGCAAATCCACTGCAACAGAGCAGATAAGTATGTTTGTTATTTTTATATAAAGAAAAAAAAGACGAGACTTTACAATCACTTTAAAGAGGAAGTAAACCCTGATGGGTTTTACTTCCTCTTTGTTTCCCTGCAAAGGTAAAGCATAATGGGCTACTATGCATCGCATAATAGCCCATTATGTGACACTTACCTTCAGGAGAAGTCTGCGATGTCCCCGTCTTCCTCGCTAGCAGCGAGCGTCCATTCTTCCCCCTCTTCCTTCCGGGCCGCGAACTCCGGCTCTGTGACTGGCACGGAGTCACGTGACATCACTCCCGCGCATGCGCGGGAGCCGCCAGTCACGGCATGACCCGAGCTAGAAACAGCACAGCGTGCCCTTTCTAACTCCGGGGCATGCGCAGAAGAAAATCGCCCTACAGCGATTTGCAAATATCTCCTAGATACCTCCCGTGTAGGTCTACCGTAGGAGATATTTCAAGCACCTACAGGTAAGCCTTAATCTAGGCTTACCTGTAGGTTAAAGTGGTCTGTAAGGGTTTACAACCACTTCAAGCTTCCAATGTATACACACATACGAACATAGATGCATGCATCATGGGTGCCAACATATGAAAACGCTGATTATGCTACACATGATAGACATCACCACACCAAAGTGATAGCAACAATTCTAGGGCCATCATTTATGGTTAACTCTAAACTGCTTAGCTGAATGGGCTTTTAAAGCTTTGCTTAATTTTGTGTATCCAGGTTTGTCACCATTTCACTGCCATTTGCAATTTTAGCTTTATGTGGAATCTATATATGCAGCCCAACCTCATCTTTTAGATTGTGCTTAAAATCGAGTAATATATTGCATTTCACAGATTTTTACTGACAATTTGGGTTTGATAAAATGTTGTGCTATCTGACATAAAAGGGGTATCTGATTTCACAAAATTCATTTTGCAAACAATACCCAATCACATGCAGGGGATAAAAATGGTAATTTTGCTAGCATGTGACTGAACAATTGAGGTCAACAGAACTTCACCTCATTCACTAAGCTAAGGGAAAATTCCATTGCAAAGAAAAAATTCCATTGCAAAGTGAACTGCCTGTTTGCATTAAGCAAATCAACCCCATATAATACAGGCAGGTGTTTTACCACAAGTTTTACCAGCAGCAGGACAGTTTTAATTAGGTATAGTGTATGCCTTACTTTTATTTTATCGATGGGGATATGTAATATGGTGAATGTGAATGATAGAATATAAGGTGGTTCAGGTGCACACTGTTCTTGCATTTTTTCTTCTAAATAATGCAACCACGTGCTGAATAAAAAAACAGCCCTCAATCATTAGATCAAAAAAAGAAAAAAGTTAACTGCCCAAAGATCAATCAGAGTTAAAGTATGGTTTCCTAACTGACCCTAATATCTCTCTATGCAGATTGTCAGCTTGCCCAATGCTTTTGATGCAGCAGCTTACAGTTCACTGACACTATAAATGCTTGGTCCTTAACCCTTGCTTTTATAAGGATGGGGGTAGCTTAACCAAAATCCCCCCTATTGGCCTTTCTAAGCCTGCTAACCATGGTTCGAAGGTCATACAGAAAATTATCTGGAACCACAAAACATGACCGTGCAGGATTAGCGTCAAACCCATGGTAGTGTCAAACCCTAACCTCATCCCTACTCATGAGATATGTTCCTTGTATAACGTGACATTTGAAACAGTACATGTTTTTTGAATCTATCCCTTACTAAATAATATGCATATAATGATGAAGTTAATTAGGTTTTGTTTGCATATGTTCTAAATTTTAGAGAAGCATATCGGAAAACTCTCTTGTGGCGATGGATTTTTCTGGTCATAAAAGCAGAGTCATAGAAAATCCCACAGAAGCATTGTCCATTGCTCTTCAGGAGGGGTTGTTATGGAGGGTATGTGTGATTTCAGCATTGCCATTTGTATTTTTTTTCATGCATGCATTGTTGAGCATGGAATGTTAACAAAATGGTCAGTATAATTTTTCAAACATACGAGGACTGTACCGAATTTAATGCAAATGTGGGCATAACTTTTTTATTAACTTACATAGGCAGTTCAAATTTCACATGTTAGTAGAGTTACGCAGACCATACGTGGTTCAAATCTCGACTGGTTCAGCAGGAACTGGCCGAGATCCGAACTGTATATGGGCAGGCTGAATGTACCAAGTTGATCGATTGATCAACTTGGGTACAACCAGCATGCTGGGTTTTACCTGCGATTATTGCTAGCGGCTGCTATAGCCGCTAGCAATAATCACTGTCTTCTCCCGGCGGGGGCGGCTTCCCCCACCGGGAGAAGACAATGGCCCGGCAGGAGGGATTCCCACATCAACACTGTCTGTGTTGATGGGAGATTTGAGCTCTTGGTGAAGGAGGGGTACAGGGTGTTCAACATCCACAGAATGCTACAGAATGTTTACAGAGATGACACAATGGACAAAAGCAATGCCCTTCATAGGTGACTCTTGTCAGTGGTGTCATCTTCGTAAACATGCTGTAGGCTTCTGTGGATGTCTGACAGCCTGTAAATTAAATATTCTCTGCTCTGGGGTGAGGTTCCTCATAGGAAACGGCTTCATAAGATGTTCCCCCAGAGCAAAGGCCTCATCTGCAACAAAAACTAAATTGAGGCCCTCAACATTCTCCTCAGCAGGTGGCAAGTTTAAGGTGCCATTCTGGAGCCGCTTGTAGAACTCTGTCTGCATAATGACTCCTCCATCAGAGTTGCGGCCGTTCTTCCTAACATCAAGAAACAAGAACTCATATGTGGCAGACACTATAGCTAGCAGGACTATGCTGCAAAAGCCCTTATAATTGAAATAATATGAGCCAGAGTTGGGTGGTGGGACAATCTGGACATGTTTTCCATCAATAGCACCACCACAGTTAGGAAAATCCCACTGATGATGGAACTGGGCTGCAACACCCTGCCATCGCTGTGGGTTGGGAGGAAACTGTGGATTAAAAAAAAGGAAAAAGAAATTACTACTTCTGCACATAACATTGCAAGCAGATTTGACACAAACATGCTTGGCCAACATAAGTATAAAACTTAAATGAGTATTTAAAGACAAAAGTGTAAGGTCAACTTATCTAATTCCTCACCCCCTCTGGTGGCCCATTCTAAAAATGTTATGGTGGGGGGAGGTAATGGTTAGATGTTTTGGACAGGTAACCATCTCCACTTCCATGAGAGCTGTTGCATAAATAATGTGTTATATTTTGGCCAGCCCCTCCTTACATACACTATTGGCAGCCCAGTGGACAGGTAAGAAGTGTCATAATCAAAAAATATGGATACATACTGTCCAAATTGCAGCACATTTTGACATTCAGAAATAACCTATCAAGATACTAGGAGACAAAAACTTTCTACGTTACAATTTGAAGGTAATCAGGCAGGCCCTTGCACTACATGCTTTGGTGAATTCATCCAGAAATATGACAAAAGAGGGATAGTGTGTATGGATTTTGCAAAGTCAGCAGATAGAGTATTTGTATCTGTTGACTTAGCATTTTGAGGGTGAAGGAGGGTTACAAATTGTTGGTCTGATTTGGAGGACAACAATAACATTTGGACACATTTAGGGGGTGTTTAGGGTAAGCACAAAAATGTGGCTGACAAAAAACATTGTTAAGTTACTAGGCTAGATGTGTATGGGCCCAGGATAGCATGCTGGGGAGGTTAGTGAAGGGAAATATGCATATAGGCCAAAAAAGGAGCAGGAAAAGCTTACAACATGCATGAGGACAAAGAGGACATTCACAGCATATTACAATATTACAATTACAATAATGTTAATTATGGAATCATGAAATTAATACAATACATTAGCAAACATAAATACATAGAATGTGATGTTGAAGTTAAGGTCCCGGAGACTTCTCCCCGTCGCCAAGTACTACAAGGTAATGGCAAGCCTCATGCATGTGTCCTGCTTCTTAATATAGGGGGTCAACAATGCCAAGAGTTCCTGGACTGGACTTGGGTCAAAGCAATAACTCCAAGGCCAATAATAGCATGTTCTCTCCTCCGATTCCGCAACATGGCTGGTTGATGAACGGCCGTTCAGAAACGAACTGAAAAGCACAAACTGAAAAGCGCGAATCAACACTGACCAAACTTCTACTAACACAAAATTAGCAGAAGGAGCCCAAAGGGTGGCGCCTGTCAATTGAACTTCCTCTTTATCGGCTTGTAGTAAATTGTGTACCGTTTCTATGCAAAACATGTTCCTGGTACATGCCCTTTGGACAAAAGTCTGAAGCTCTGTTGGCCAACAATCCGATTTTGTGTACGAGGCTTAAAGCCTCGTATACACGATCCAATTGTTGACAGGGGATTGTGTGATTACAGACTGTTGTGCTAAAATCTGATGCTCTTTCAGACAATTGTTGTCCAACTTTTGGCCAACAAATGTTGGATGGCAGGCTAGTAAATTTTCTGCAGACATCGGTTTGTTGTCAGATTTTCGTATCATCAGTACACAAGTCTGTCACACAAAAGTTGAAAGTACAAACACGCATGCTTGGAATCAATGCTCACCAAACATGAAATTAGCAGAAGGTGCCCAAAGGGTGGAGTCAAGAGCTGAAATTCCTCGTAGTACGTCACTACGTTCGTGTTTGTTGGCCGACAATTGTGTACCGTTAGTATGCAAGACAAGTTCCTGGCACACACCCTTTGAAAGTCTGACACTCTGTTGTCCAACAATCCGATCGTGTGTACAAGGCTTTAGGCTGCATTCACAATTCAGCGTTTTGAATCGCAGGCAGATTTGCTGCGATTCTGCCTGCGATTTGAAAGGGCCGATGTGTAAATGACAAATAGTGGGACTCACATTTGAGTGTGTGTCTGCCGTAATTGTTGCATGATAAATCGTGGCAACCCACATCACGTGAAGCATGTCACCCAAAAGTATCTCCTTAACATTTTTTTTTGGGCGACATGCTTCACGAGATGTAGGTTGCTGCGATTGCCGCACGATTTATTGTGCGACAATCCCTGCAGACCAGCACTGTGATTTTAGGTGTCATTCAAATGAATGGCATCTCAAATATGAGTCCCATGATTTGTCATTCGCACATCGGCTCTTTGAGATTGCGGGCAGAATCGCTGCAAATCTGCCCAAAGTTTTAAAACGTTAAGTGTGAATGCCTCTTTATCGCTATTTTTCACTTTGCAGATAGCATTGGTATTGTTGCATTTTAATTGCTCTTTTGTTGTAAAGCTCTTATATATTCAGTTTGTATGTCTTGTTTTTGTAAGGCAAAACTCGAGGACATAGACAGGGTGGCTAGGGAGCCTTCTGGTTGTGACAGCTTGTAAATGTATGTTCTTATTAGATTCTTATGTGTGTTTCAATTTTTTTTATAAATAAATAACTGCTTTAATTAGTGATTTTATTTTCACCAGCTTGGAGTTCAGCTTTAAAGATAAAACACAGCTTAAAAAAATTGTATCTTTGCTCATTATGATATTCAGTTTTCAATCATATTTTCAAAGATGGCATTTAGGCTACAACTGAACAAGCATGAACAAACATACTCTAATGAGATAAGAACTTGAGAGCAAAATACAAAATATCCTGTGGCAAATCTGTACAGATTTAAAGGTTTATGCTCATATTTGTTAAAAAAAAAAAAATGTATAAGATTTTTCCTTCATATCAGGGCAACTGATGAGGGAATAGGAAACCCCACAATAATAAGGTAAAATAAAATTAAAAGTCAATAAAAAATAGAAAAGTAAATAGTATGTGCACAGGAGCAGCAATTCACCAGTTATAGTACTGGAACATTTTTATTGTTTTATTTTTAACACCTGCCTTTACACGCACATGAACAATGGCATCCCAGTCTTAGTCCATAGGGTTAAATATTGAGTTGGCCCACCCTTTGTAGCTATAACAGCTTCAACTCTTCTAGGAAGGCTGTCCACAAGGTTTAGGAGTGTGTCTATGAGAATGTTTGACCATTTTTCCTGAAGTGCATTTGGGAGGTCAGGCAATGATGTGGATGAGAAGGCCTGGCTCACAGTCTCTGCTCTAATTCATCCCAAAATCAGGTTGAGGTCAGGACTCTATGCAGGCCAGTCAAGTTCCTCCACCCCAAACTCACTCATCCATGTCTTTACGTACCTTGCTTTGTGCACTGGTCCAAATCATTTATTAGAGGGGGTTATGGTGTGGGGTTGTTTTTTTAGGGCTTGGGCTTAGCCCCTTAGTTCCAGTGAAGGGAACTCTTAAAGCGTCAGCATACCAAGACCATGGACCTTGTTTGTGCAGTCATGTTGGAACAGGAAGGGACCATCCCCCAAACTGTTCCCACAAAGTTGGGAGTATGAAATGGTCCAAAATGTCTTTGTATGCCGACACCTTAGGAGTTCCCTTCACTGGAACTAAGGGGCCAAGCCCAACCCCTGAAAAACAACCCCACACCATAACCCCTCCTCTACCAAATGATTGGGTCGAGTGCATAAAGCAAAGTCCATAAAGACATGGATGTGGAGGAACTTGACTGGCCTGCACAGTCCTGAGTCCTGACCTCAACCCGATAGAACACCTTTGGGATGAATTAAAGCGAAGACTGCAAGCCAGGCCTTCTTGTCCACATGAGCGCCTGACCTCACAAATGTGCTTCAAACATTCCCATAGGCACACTCCTAAACCTTGTGGACAGCCTTCCCAGAAGAGTTGAAGCTGTAATAGCTGCAAAGGGTGGGCCAATTCAATATTGAACCCTACGGACTAAGACTAGTATGCCATCAAATCTCATGTGCATGTAAAGGCAGGCGTCCCAATACTTTTGGTAATATAGAGCAGTGCTTTTCATGTTTACATGGCCTGTTAGGGGTACTTGAGGATAGGGTTGAGAACCACTGATATAGATTTTTATATATATATATATATATATATATATATATATATATATATATATATAAAATCTATATTCATTCTTTTTATATAATAAAAAATATTAGCACTTATCAATTTATTTTATTACAGTAACATTTTTTTTCACACAGAGAAAAAGCAGTGGTAGGATCAATTTACATGGAATCAATACAAGTTCTCAGAATTCTTCAATGAACTTAGGTAAGCATATTAAGTTAAAATCCAGCATTAAAACCTTTTTTTTTTTTAAGTTTTAGTTCGAGTGGGGAATGGTAGAACCTATATTATAGTTTCATAGTTTCATAGTTTCATAGTCGGCACAGTGGTGTAGTGGTTAGCACTCTCACCTAGCAGTAAGAAGGGTCGCTGGTTCGAATCCCAACCACGACACTACCTGCCTGGAGTTTGCATGTTCTCCCTGTGCCTGCGTGGGTTTCCTCCGGGTACTCCGGTTTCATCCCACAATCCAAAGACATGCGGGTAGGTTAATTGGCTTCTGTCCAAAAAATTGGCCCTAGTATATGAATGGGGACCTTGGGTTGTGGGCTCCTTGAGGGTAGGGACCGATGTGAGTGTGCAATATGTACAGGGATGGGGACAATTGTAGACACTCACTCAGGTTGAACTGGATGGACTGATGTCTTTATTCAACCTTACTAACTATGAAACCTATATTAGTTTGTTTACTGTTGACTGTGTCACCCCTGGGAATACTTTCTCTTACTTTCTGTCACCATGACTTTCCAGTAGAGCAGGGATATGCAATTAGTGGACCTCCAGCTGACTACAAGTCCCATGAAGCATAGCAAGACTCTGACAGCCACAAGCATGACACCCAGAGGCAGAGGCATGATGGGACTTGTAGTTTTGCAACAGCTGGAGGTCCGCTAATTGCTTATCCCTGCAATAGACCAATGGACAGCAATACAATTTTGACATATGGACAGCACTCCAGCAAGAAGGGTGAGCAGCACAGTAGTGACCTCACCAAATTACGCTCCAAACCTCCAGCAGTCAGAGATTATGGGATGTAGGCACAGGTGTGCCCAGGCACACTCACATACCAAAATTCGACAAAAATTTTTTTTAGGGTACTGCTTAGGCACAGTTAAGATGTTTCATATGATATTGCAAATCTTCACTTTTGGTTTCAGGTGCACATTAATGCTTAAAGGGGTTGTAAAGGTACATTCTATGCATTAAGGTGAAAAAACATCCGACGATTAGCGCCCCCCCTAGCCCCCCTGTTTACTTACCTGAGCCCTCGAAAGTCCTGCGTCGTGCTTCTCGACCGGGCTTCTCGGCTCTTCTCGGCTCATTCGTTGGATGGCTGATAGCAGCGCAGCCATTGGCTCCTGCTGCTGTCAATCAAATCAATGATGCGGCAAGCCGGGGGGTGGGGCTGAGTAATACAGTCGGCGGCTATAGGGGAGAGCGCCCGCAAGCTAACCCCCTTGGGAGAGCGCTTCCCAGAATGGGGGTTAGCTGATGTGAGGAGGAGCTGAGACAGCCGCCGAGGGACCCCAGAAGATGAGGATCGGGCCAAAACGAGCTGCACAGTGGAGGTAAGTATGATATATTTTTTTTTTAAAAAGGAACCTTTACGACTCCTTTAAACTGTTTAAATTAGCATGTTCTGCAAAAAGTGGCCTTTTACCACTATAAGGCCTCTATTACACTGTCAGCAATCTTTTAAAAGCTTTTATGGAAAAATAAAAGAATAAATATAAATGTTATCACTCCTTAAATTAGAACTATAGGCAAAACTTTTTTTTTTCACTTTGGATAGACTAGTTTGGATAACACTAGTTTCAGGTTGATGATACTTTACATATTCAATAGCACAATTTTTTGCCAGAAATAGAAAACTTATTCACTTACTTAATTTCCAACTTAATTCTACATCAATCAAAAAATTTCAGAAATGTATTAATGAGGTTAATTTTTTATATAAGGTGCTTATTCGTCTTGTTGCAATCTGGCTTATTTCATAAGCATTTTAAAGAGAAAAAAAAAGATGTATAGGAAATGACCAACCAGATGTCAGTAAACTAGATTGGCATTACCTAAGGCCCCTTTCACACTGGGGCGTTTTTCAGGCGCTACAGCGCTAAAAATAGCGCCTGTACAGCGCCTGAAAAAATCCGGCCCCATTCACTCCAGTGTGAAAGCCGAAGGTGCGGTGCGCTAGCAGGACGGTCAAAAAAGTCCTGCTAGCAGTGTATTCACCGCTCCTATACCGCTCCTACCCACGCGGTTTTAAGTCTTTTCGGCCGCTAGCAGGGGTTAAAACCGCACCGCTAGCGGCCGAATACTGCGGCTAAAACAACGGTAAAGCAGCGATAAATATAGCGCTGCTTTCCTGCCGACGCCACTCCCGCCCCAGTGTGAAAGGGGCCTTAGAGATGCTTTCTGATAAGTTTATATGGATTAAACAACATAGGCAGCTTAGTTGCCATTTGGGTCACATTAGAAAGGACAGGTAGATACGTTTCCTACAGCAACCAATTGACTACCTTCTTGCCCCCAGGCCCCTCAGCTTCAATGCATTAAAATGTTCTGAATGAGCTCATATCTCAGCTCACTTGTTTAGAAGCGGGGTCTTCTAAACTAACCTTTTTTACATTAAAAAATATACTGGATCTAAAAAAAATTCAATTCTACACTATGTTATTCTGATTTTCTTTCTTTCCCTGCCTTTTGAAGACTTTATATAAGCCTGATTTTGTTTCCTTGTGCGGTAGAATGTTGAATGCTACTACAGTATTGGTCCTTAATTTTGTTTAATTTTGTACATATTTTATAACTACTGAATTACAAAATTGTTCAAATAATTAGCAGTCCACATGTCACAACCCTGGTTCCACCATAAAATATCAAGAGATGAAGCTCAAAAACTGATACGTCAACAAGGACTTGTGAATGGGTAAGTTCAGTCTCATATCTGATATTAATTAATGATCATAATTAATTAAGTAATATATATATATATATATATATATATATATATATATATATATATATATATATATATATATATATATATAATCACCTCATGAGGTATTTACATCAAAAAACAAAAACATTCAGTAAATACCTTATACCTTAAAAAAAAGGCATTAAAGTCAATTCACTAAAGGAAATAAATAAATAAATGCATACAGTAATTAAGTAGTGGCCCAGGCATGAAATATTTAAGGAATGTAAAAATATAATAGCCAATTTGGAATAGTCTGTACCTTTTTGGATCAGTTTCGCAACAGGATTCATTGAAACCTAAATATGGAAAAACACAGAATTATTGGGGCTGATAAAAGTATAACTAAAGGCAAAACTTTAGTTATACTTTTTTTGGATGGATTGGCGATGGATTGGAACCCCTGTCAGTTTTTTTTGCTGTCTGTGTCCCCTTAGGGAGATTCACCCTCCCTCACCCTTCCAGCATGACAATGACCCAAAACACACGGCCAAGGCAACAAAGGAGTGGCTCAAGAAAAAGCACAATTAGGTCCTGGAGTGGCCTAACCAGTTTCCAGACCTTCATCCCATAGAAAATATGTGGAGGGAGCTGAAGGTTCGAGTTACCAAACGTCGGCCTCAAAACCTTAATGGCTTGGAGAGGATCTGCAAAGAGTAGTGGGACAAAATCCCTCCTTATTTGTGTGCAAACATGGTGGCCAACTACAAGAAATGTCTGACTTTTGTGATTGCCAACAAAGGTTTCTCCACCAAGTACTAAGTCATGTTTTGCAAAGGGGTCAAATACTTATTCACTCATTAAAATGTAAATCAATTTATAACTTTTTTGAAATGCATTTTTCTGGAAGTTTTTGTTGTTATTCTGTCTCTAAGTGCCGGTTCACACTACAGTGACCTGAAAGTCGGCACGACTTTGCCAGGCAACTTCGAGGCAACTTCAAGGCAACTTCAAGGAAACTTTGAAGCAACTTCAAGGCAACTTCAGGGAATTCCTGGGTAATCTTCCTGTAATTTCGGATCCAAATCACATCAATTAAGATAAGGATCCAACTTGGAGGCAACGTCCATTGAAATCTATGGGTACAAGTCGGCTAGAAGTCACCTTGAAGTAGTACAGTAAACTTTTCTGAAGTCGGAGCGGCTTCAGTAGTGTACATTCAGACAGCTCTCATTCACTTTAACCTCCCTGGCGGTATTCCCGGGTCTGGTTCGGGGTGGAATTTCAGTACCATTAGCGGTAACCCAGAGCCAGATCGCATTGCAGGATACAAGGAGAATTCGTTACCTTGTCCCCTGTATCCTGTGATGTCTCCCAGCTGTGTGTGGGAGCTCCTCCTCTCAATTCATACAGTGCCCGAGTGCCACTGAGCTCTGTTCCCTGCGACATTGCGACGCACGGGAGCGGAGATCGGCGCCAAATTCAAAAAAGTAAAAACACAAAGCACATACAGTATACTGTAATCTTACAGATTACAGTACTGTATAAAAAAAATACACATTCCCTTTGTCCCTAGTGGTCTGTCCAGTGCCCTGCATGCACTTTTATATTATAAATACAGTTTTTTCTGCCTGGAATTTGGAGATTGTCCATAGCAACCAAAAAGTGTCCCTTTATGTCAAAAGTGGTTTTAGACCAGCTAGAAAACAGCGATAATAAATTAGAATCACTTGCAGAATTGAGTGATAGCGATTTGTGGGGAAATTCGTCATCAAACTCTAAATCTAATGACAGCGACAATTATGCAACTGAGCAAATTTCAGTGTTTTTGATTTGATTACATTATTGAATAATTTTTTTATTATTATTTGTTATAATTATTTATAGTTATTTATTATATTATAAACTTTATCATACCCGGGATGTCTACTAGACTCTTGTTTGAAAAGATTTAAGTGAGTTATTCCTAAGAATTGCATGCCTACAATATAAAACGCCAAATTTCCATGCAAAATAATTGTACCGCTTTCAGCACCTAAAATCAGAAATAATAATACCGCCATGGAGGTTAATGGATTTTCTTATGTCCAGCGACTTGGGGTGACTGGAGGTCTGACAAGTTGGATCCCAAGTCGCTGTAGTGTGAACTGGCACTTACTTTAAAAAAAAAAAACTACCATTAAAATTCTAGACAATCATTACTTTGTCAGTGGGCAAATGTACAAAATCAGCAGGGGGTCAAATACTTGTTTCCCTCACTGTATGCTTAAGGGATGGCACTGATTAGGCATATTTCTATGGTTTCAACCATTTTACCTCTTTATTAGCAATAAAAACTGGCAGGGGTTCTAAACCTTCTCCACTGTATCTATTCCACTAAATATCATGTCATGAGATACTGTAAAATACCGAATAGTTTCATGCGATAAATACCTCACATCCTGATGAAATAACTAAGCTTTATTTTAGTAGAATTTATTTGTGAATTTTGAAAAACGCTATGAGCTATTTTACTAAAAAAAGGAAAATACCTCTTTGTGAATTGAGCACGGTCAATGTCTGTTATGCCGGGTACACACGGTTGGAATTTCCGATGGAAACAGTCCGATGGGAGCTTTTCATCGGATTTTCCGACCGTGTGTATGCCCATCGGTCTTTTTCTGTCGGAATTTCCGACGGACTTTGGATTGAGAACCTGTTCTTAATTTTTCTGACGGAAAACCTTTCTAATCGGATTTTCCGATTGTGTGTATGCAATTCCGACACGCAAAATTCCGACACATGCTCGAAAACAATTCGACGCATGCTCAGAAGCATTAAACTTCCCTTTTATAGTGCCGTCGAATGTGTTTTATGCCGTGGTGTTATTGACTGTCGGAATTTGGTGTGGCCGTGTGTAGGCAAGACAGTTTGAGCGAAATTCCGTCGGAATTCCGACGGGAAAACCATAGGAGCTTTTTCCGACGAGAATTCCGACCGTGTGTACGCGGCATGAGAGTTTCTACATCCTTGTTATTAATTGCACAAGCTTAATATGCATTATGTTTAGGAATAAAAGCTGCATGGAAAATGCATCTACAGCATCCTTAATGATACATAACAGGCAATTGTATCCTCTCCTAACACTTATTAATTCAGAGACCCCCTTTGTGCATGTGCATGTGACGAAATGTTCGCATGTGAAGAAAATAGAAGTACATTTCAATTGGCAGATCCAATGGTCTTGGTGGATAGCAATAGGAGGAGAAAACTTTAAAGTTTATATTTACACACTTGCTTATTGTTTCACCATATATTAACTTTTAAATGTATACTTGTTCTTTAAATTCCTACCATATTTCCAAAAACATTATTTTTAAGACTTTATAAGTAGATAATATACTGTAAAGAAAGTTTCTGAGTTAATGTTTTTATTTCTGGATCAGAGAGGCGTTTTGAAGTTCAGCTGTTATGTAGTCTATGCCAGCTGGTGGACTACACAAACTTGACAGCTTGGAACTATAGGGATAAATCAATACTCAAGCCATTGAAGATTCTTTGAAAGCATAATCACATGCTTCAGCATTATCTCCTTTCACTTCTAACCCAGAGATCTATTTTTAAGTCCTATTTGATATCCTGAACACTTTCTACATTTTTTACAGTGCTATTCAGACAGTAAATTGTGCAGAAGAGCACATACAAGAACAAAAAAAAAAAGCATATATACTGATTTTTTTTTTGTTTTAAATAAACATTCAATATTCCTTAAGGATGGGTACTTATGGCTCAATAAAATTGAGTGATGAGAAAAGAATTCTATGCAATAATTAGTCAATCAGGGGATAACAGCAATACAATTAAGCCCTCGTTCACACTGAACACAGTTTTGAAATTGTGCAAGTTCATCTGAACGCGCACAATTTCAAAGCCCCATTTCAGTCCGGCTTTGGGGGCAACTTGAAAGACATTTAATCACAGATGTCTATTGAAATCGACCCCCAAAGTTGCCAAAAGCAGTGCAGTAACTACTTGGAGTGGCGCCGCTAAGTCGGCGTAACACCGATTGGGACGCTCTTATTTCCAGCAATAGGCTTGAATTTAACATGGGATATGACCTGTCAATTTGCAGGTCAAATCACGCCGATGTGGACGGGCGCTAAGTGCTAATTGAGATAATATGTTTGCAATCAATCTGATGACATTGAGATTATTTTGTACCTTACATTTTTGTATTTTTTCTAGAGTATTTTTGCTCCGTGACAGCCAAAGTGCACCAAAGTCATTTGTTCTTTCCATGTGTCATGGGCAGAAGATAAAGCATTTTCAGATTTCACCAGTAAGTTTTATTTGTGGTATAATGTATACTTGTATGAAAAACAAGCAGGATTATCCATTAAGGCAGTGCAGAGGACAATGAAAATGTGTAATGGGTATCCCATAGCAACCACTTAAATTTTAGATGCTTTGCTGTGGGTTTGAATACTGTAGTAGCATGATGGGTCACGTGCTTTCCCACTTCCCTTAAAAGCAACAAGCAGTCTCCAGATACTCTGCCTTTTATGTTAGTCGGACCATAGCCTCGTATTAAAGTAAAAAAAACGTGTATATATATATATATATATATATATATTTTTTTTTTACACTCATCGACCACTTTATTATTAGGTACCTTGCTAGTAAAAATAATAATTTTTTAAACACACCCCGTCCCGCCAAGCTCACGTGCAGAAGCAAACGCATACGTGAGTAGCGCCCGCATATGAAAACTGTGTTCAAACGACACATGGGAGGTATTGCCATGATTGGTAGAGCGAGAGCAATAATTCTAGCCCTAGACCTTCTCTGTAACTCAAAACATGCAACCTGTAGAATTTTTTTAAACGTCGCCTATGGAGATTTTTAAGGGTAAAAGTTTGTTGCCATTCCACGAGCGGGCGAAATTTTGAAGCGTGACATGTTGGGTATCAATTTACTCGATGTAACATTATCCTTCACAATATAAAAAAAAATTTGGCTAACTTTACTGTTGTCTTATTTTTTAACCTCCCTGACTGTTTTCCCGAGTGTGGCTCGGGGTTAAATGTCAGCACCATTAGCGGTAACCCCGAGCCACACTCCGGATTGCATTGCAGGATTCTGGTGTGCTGTACTTACCTTGTCCCCAGGATCCTGCGATGCCCCCCCGCTGTGTCCGTGGGCTCTGTCCTCCGCTCCGCCCAAAGTCTCTGTGTGCCGGGCTCCGTTCCCTGCGAGTGTTGCGATGCACAGGGAAGGAGCCTGGTGGACAATTCAAAAAAGTAAAAAATCATAACACATACAGAACACTGTAATCTTACAGATTACATTATTGTATGACATTATTACACACCCCTTTTGTCCCTAGTGGTCTGTCCAGTGCCCTGCATGTAGTTTTATATTATAAATACTGTTCTTTCGGCCTGGAAACTGGAGATTTTCCATAGCAACCAAAAAGTGTCCCTTTATTGTCAAAAATGGTCTTAGACCAGCTACAAAACAGCCATAATAAATTAGAACACTTGCAGAATTGAGCGATAGTGAATCGTGGGGAAATTAATATTATTATATTATTATTTTTTATAATTATTTATATTTATTATATTATATTATAATTTATGATTTTGTGTTTCAAACTTCATCATACCCGGGATATCTACTAGACTCTTGTTTGGACAGATTTAAGTGTGTTATTGCTAAGAATTACAGGCCTTCAATATGAAACGCCAAATTTCTATGTAAAATAATTGTACCGCTTTGAGACGCAAAATTCGGACATAATCATACCACCAGGGAGGCTACTTCAAAAAAGTGTATTCTTTCCAAAAACAGTGCGCTTGTAAGACCGCTGCGCAAATACGGTGTGACAGAAAGCCTTGCAACGACCGCCATTTTATTCTCTAGGGTGAAAAAAAAATGTTTAATGTTTGGGGTAATTTTCGAGCAAAAAAAATGTTTTTAACTTGTAAACAACAAATCTCAAAAAGAGTCTCTGTCCTTAAGTGTTTAATTGTATACTATTCTGTTTTGGATTATCTCCAAGGTAAAAGAGCTTTATGTTGCTCAATACCAATGACATAATTGTAATTGTTTCTCTTTGCCTGGAATTTAAATGGACAGACTCAGCTTTGCCACTGACAAAATGGGTTAATAAGTAGGGAAATGAATCTATGAAGTGCTGCATTCCCTTGAGTTCATACACTTGAGTGCATAGTTGATTCTGTAGACTGCTCTCTTTTGTGCACACACCATGGTTTAGCTTTTGTGACTAACATATCCAGGAATGTAAAAAAAAGTGCTACACTATTAACAGGTCCAGGAAAAGTTTATTGTTTGTAGTGTCCATTCAAAAGCCAACATGTTTCAGGGACTTTAGCAATGTTGAAACTGGAAGAATCTGAAGGGGTGCAAGTCAAGAATTTTGTTAAAAGCAGTGCGCTGTGGTTGAATGAAAAGAGCCTGCTTCACTTTTGGCAAAAACAGACAATCCAAACAATAAAACATTTCTGGCCCATCCAATACTTAAAAACAATAAATTCATAGTGTGTTATTTTTTTTGGTCGAGATTTTAATTTACAAAAACAGATCCAGTATTACTTGTAATCAGCTATTTGGTGAAATTAGGAAACATGATTTCAAATCCTGGATTGAAGGCAGCTGTATAACAGAAGCGAAGACTCTTAAACTCTACAGAAGTCTAATGCCCTGTACACACGATAGGATTTTCCGATGAAAAATGTGTGATAGGACCTTGTTGTTGGAAATTCCGAACATGTGTAGGCTCCATCACACATTTTCCATAGGAATTTCCGTCACACAAAATTTGAGATTTGGCTCTCAAATTTTCCGACAACAAAATCCGTTGTCGGAAATTCCGATCGTGTGTACACAATTCCGATGCACAAAGTGCCACGCATGCTCGGAATCAAGCAGAAGAGCCGCACTGGCTATTGAACTTCATTTTCCTGGGCTCGTCATACATGTTGTATGTCACCGCGTTCTTGACATTCAGAATTTCCGACCAACTTTGTGTGACCGTGTGTATACAAATGGATAAAGCTGCGCCAAAAAATTGATTACACATGAATGAAAAAAAGCACAAATAACCATATAATTATGTGCAAAAAAAGGAAAAATAAATTAAATACACAACGTAACTATAGAAGAATACACAGAATGTAATAAATAAAGTCCAGTGAGGACCACATTAGTCCTGATTATAAGTCTTCTTTAGTAAAAAGCCCGGTTGTATATAGTGGGCAGACTTGTAGTATGTGGCATATAAAGCACCACTGTGACAAGCATGCAAGAGTTCAGTGCAATCCCATCCACCTTTTGAATTTGGCGCTTACCAGATGGCTAATAATAAAAGGCACTGCCTATGGAGCCTGCAACTTCCCGGGTAGGAGGTAACTGATGGGACCGATCAAATCAGGGACAACCACTCCAAAGAAAAGAGGGACCTCCACGGCCTCCGCTCCGCTCAAGGACATCCAACTGGTTATCTCAAGCACATAAAAACAAGGGACCGCCCATAGCGTGATACTGATAGACACTTATTTATTTAAAAAAGATTAAAAGCACTTACACAAGTAAGATGAAAAACGAACACAATAAACACACTGCCGGCCGGTCAGTGTAAACCCGTCCCCCGTTCACGATCTCCGTGGTGGCGTCACTGCGTGCCTTCCCATACGTCGTTTCGTCACAGATGACGTTGTCAATGGTTCCCCATTGACAACGTCATCTGTGACGAAACGACGTATGGGAAGGCACGCAGTGACGCCACCACGGAGATCGTGAACGGGGGACGGGTTTACACTGACCGGCCGGCAGTGTGTTTATTGTGTTCGTTTTTCATCTTACTTGTGTAAGTGCTTTTAATCTTTTTTAAATAAATAAGTGTCTATCAGTATCACGCTATGGGCGGTCCCTTGTTTTTATGTGCTTGAGATAACCAGTTGGATGTCCTTGAGCGGAGCGGAGGCCGTGGAGGTCCCTCTTTTCTTTGGAGTGGTTGTCCCTGATTTGATCGGTCCCATCAGTTACCTCCTACCCGGGAAGTTGCAGGCTCCATAGGCAGTGCCTTTTATTATTAGCCATCTGGTAAGCGCCAAATTCAAAAGGTGGATGGGATTGCACTGAACTCTTGCATGCTTGTCACAGTGGTGCTTTATATGCCACATACTACAAGTCTGCCCACTATATACAACCGGGCTTTTTACTAAAGAAGACTTATAATCAGGACTAATGTGGTCCTCACTGGACTTTATTTATTACATTCTGTGTATTCTTCTATAGTTACGTTGTGTATTTAATTTATTTTTCCTTTTTTTGCACATAATTATATGGTTATTTGTGCTTTTTTTCATTCATGTGTAATCAATTTTTTGGCGCAGCTTTATCCATTTGTATATTCTGTGTGTGAGTATCCCACTTCTAGCAGCAGCCTTTTAGGTTAGGTTTTTATTAATTTTTCCCCTAATATTTTTTAGCGCGGTTTATTTTGTTTTTATTTGACCGTGTGTATGCAAGACAAGATTGAGCCAACATCCGTCGGAAAAAATCCCATGGATTTTGTGGTCAGAAAATCCTATTGTGTGTACAAGGCATAAGGCAGTGACATAAAAAAAGAATACATAGAAATTGGAGGAGCTAAAGCTTGACTTTTGTTATTTGCTCATAAAATACAATAGTAAAAACGTGGAACAGAACCTTCATCCGATGGATCCTGCAGGGGCAATGGTCTACCAATTTAATTCTAGAGGTTTTTGAATGGAAAACAGTATTAGGATATTTTGACAATATATTGTATGTGCCATCCCCATTAAGAGAAGAACATATTTGAAGCCACCATAAAACATGAAAACGGCTCTGCAATTCCTAAACAGTTACTGTATGGGGAATTGGCAGTAGTACTGGGGGCTTCCTTTTCCCCCTCATGTGCACAGAACAGTGTCTTCCCCATATAACAATGTGCTGCAAGCTTCCAACTTCTGATTAGCAGCCAGCCTAGGTAAATTGGCATGTAAGGTGCCAAGCAGCCCATATGAAATGGTCCTTGATCAGGTGCACACCCCCATGTAGTCTCTTAGGCTTCTTTGACACTGGGGTGGCAGGTCCGTTAGTGGTAAAGTGCCGCTAGATTTACTGCTGTTTAACCACTTCAGCCCCGGACCAATTGGCAGCCAAAGGACCAGGCCCCTTTTTGCGATTCGGCACTGCGTCAATTTAACTGACAATTGCGCGGTCGTGCGACATGGCTCCAAAACAAAATTGGCGTCCTTTTTTTCCCACAAATAGAGCTTTCTTTTGGTGGTATTTGATCGCCCCTGCGGTTTTTATTTTTTGCGCTATAAACAAAAATAGAGCGACAATTTTGAAAAAAATGCAATATTTTTTACTTTTTGCTATAAGAAATATCCCCAAAAAAATATATAAATTTTTTTTTTTCCTCAGTTTAGGCCGATACGTATTCTTCGACATATTTTTGGTAAAAAAAAAAATCACAATTAGCGATTATTGATTGGTTTGCGCAAAAGTTATAGCGTTTACAAAATAGGGGATAGTTTTATAGCATTTTTATTAATATTTTTTTTTTTACTAGTAATGGCGGCGATCAGCGATTTTTTTTGTGACTGCGACATTATGGCGGACACATCGGACATTTTTGACACATTTTTGGGACCATTGTCATTTATACAGCAATCAATGCTATTTAAATGCATTAATTCCTGTATAAATGACAGTTGTAGTGAAAGAGTTAACCACTAGGGGGAGGGGAGGGTTTATGGGCTGTGACGTGTGTGTGTTTTTTTACATTAGGGGGCGGGGCTAAAGTCTGACGTCATTGATCGGCTTTCCCGATGACCGGGAACAGCCAATCAATGACAGGCAGAGTAGGAAGCGCGGGGAGAGGTTTGTTTACACATACCTCTCCCCGTTCTTCAGCTCCGTAACCCGATCGTGGGACACCAGCGGCGATCGGGTCCGCTGGTCCCGCGGCCGGGGTCACGGAGCTCCCGACCGGGTCGAGAGTGCGCCGCTGGCGCGCGCGCGACCCACGGGCAGGCAATCAAAGGGGACGTACAGGTACGTGCTTTTGCCTGCCCGTGCTATTCTGTAGACGTATATCTACATGAGGCGGTCGGGAAGCGGTTAAGTGGCGCTTTTCGGCCACTAGTGGGGGGCTTTTACTCCCCAAGAAGGTGTTATGAAGGGGTTAAAAGTGCCCGTGTTGTGGCGCTTTTCAGCCGCTTTGGAAGTGCTGCCCATAGAGTGCTCCTACACCACCCCAAAGATGCTGCTTGCAGTTTTTTTCCTGTCCCACAAGTGAACAGCCCCAGTGTGAAAACACTCGGCTTTCACACTGGGGAGGCATGAGAGGTAGTTTTCAGGCACTTTACAGGCACTATATGTGTATCTCAGTATGAAAGGGGTCTTAAGAAGGTGGAGAGGTTTTTCTCATTCAGAATTTTGCATGTGGGGCCGCTATAGGTATAACTATGGCATTTTTACATCGCATTGCAATGTTTATGAACTTATTATTCACAGTAGGGTCTTATTTGTATTTGTTGTGACCATTTTATTTTTATTTATTTTTTTTACTATTTAAATTTTTTTTTTTTTACAGTTAATTCAGTGTGCATTGCTGATTCTTTTTTGTCTTTGACCAGATAGATGATGGAGGAGAGCTGTACTACACATTAGATGAAGGACACACAAGATTTACAGATTTGACACAACTTGTTGAATTTCATCAGTTGAATAAGGGAATATTGCCATGTACACTGAAGCACTACTGTACCCGTGTTACAGTCTAATGCTAATATGTTCAAAATACTGTAAATATTTTTCGCCATTAATGACATGATTGAAAATGTACAGTGACAGAAAGAGACTTATTTAGGCAACAATGCAATGAGCGTGGGCAAAATGCACCAGCGTTGAGGATGAAAAAGTGCAGTAACCCACTGCAACCAGAAAACTATTGTTAACTAGACTGCAGTAACTTGAGCTCTGATTGGTAAATGTTTACTGCAATTTTCAAATCTCTTTTAATGTTCTAATTTTAATGGTTAGGCCTGGTTGGGATTATACTGTAAAGAAAATATTCCTTGCACTTATATTAAAAAAAAGAAAATCGAAAAAACATGCTTGTTTAATAAGGCAGATAAGGGTGTAAAATGCATAATAACCAATAAAAAATCTTGTTTTACTTGTTATAAGTTGCTACACATTGCAAATTATCACGGACCTTCGAATTCAGGACAAAAACAGCGGGTTTGCTTTCACCCTCCACCCATTACCAATAGCGTATATGGTGACCTTTACTTCTTTCCCCTGCTGCTGCTTTTAGTGCCAAGAACAAAAGGAAATGCCACTACTGGATATGGAGGAGCATGTTACCCCATGTGCCAGAGCTGGCCTAATTAACACTGCCACAGGGTAGTCCTTAGTCCTGTGTGAGCGTAAACTTTTTCCGTGTACAGACGTTCAGACATTCCGACAACAAAATCCTGGATTTATTTCCGACGGATGTTGGCTCAAACTTGTCTTGCATACACACGGTCGCACAAATGTTGTCGTTAATTCCGATTGCCAAGAACGCAGTGACGTACAACACGTAGGACGAGCCGAGAAAAATTAAGTTCAATAGCCAGTGCGGCTCTTCTGTTTGATTCCGAGCATGTGTGGAATTTTGTGCGTCGGAATTGTGTACACGATCGGAATTTACGACAACAGATTTTGTTGTTGTGAAGTTTGAGATCCAGTTCTCAAATTTTTGTTGTCGGAAATTCAGACGAAAAAAGGCCGATGGAGCCTACACATGGTCGGAACAAGCTCATATCGAACATTTGTTGTTGGAAATTCCGAACGTGTGTACGCGGCATTAGACAACTATACAGGACCTTCCATTGCTTCTGGCAGCAGAAAAGAGCAGCGTGAGAACGAAGTGGTGTGGGAGAAAAAGGAAGATAAGTGTATGTGGATAGGGGCAAATTTAAAATTAAGTTGCTATATTACCCAATGTGGGTTCTCTTTAAAGGGTAACCTCACTTTCGTAGGGAAAAAAATTGCAAATAAAGAAAAAATAATATAGTGTATACAATTGACAACAAGTTATATTGTAATTGAATTTTATTGAATATGACCTTTCATTTTCAATCCTCAGCCACTGTAATTTTCTGAAAATACAATGCAATATGGCTACCTTTAGGTATTCTGTACACAGACTGTGTACAGACCTCCCCCCAGAAACATCATTTGCTGCTTGTGTGATTGGCTTGCTGATTTTCCCAGAAGTCTGCACTAAGATACAAGTCAGATTTCAGGCATCCCCTGCAACAAAAATGTCATTTTTGGTTAGATACTCCCAATAGGAACCATGTCTAAAAGGAGACAGGCCCAGTAGATTTCCGCATTAGTGCCCTGCAGGTGCACAGCTGATTGATAATTATCAAACCACTCCCATTAGATTCACTTTCCCACACAGACAAACACACAGGGGTTTCTTCAGAATAACAAAAGGTAGGAATCTGCAACAAAGTTTGTTAAAATCCTTGTAATGTACATAGATCACCCAGAGGGGAATGTTTTTTTTCTCAACAAAAGTGGAGTTACACTTTAAATCCCAACTGAAGTCACAGTATAGATATGCAGTCAGATCGGGGAAGCCCTACCAAGGCTTGAGAGTGGCCTAGATGCTTAGTGGTCTGCTTTGTTGCCAGCAATCCATGTGTTTATGTAGATTTGGTGTCCCATTTTCTTCTCACACCCCTAAGGCTGCATTCACACCTGAGCGTAGCTTTTCAGGCAGAAAATCGCGTTTTTTGCGGCGTTTTTTGCGGCGTTTTTTACCGCGATTCGCGGCATTTTTTACTGCGATTTGCCGCAAATTTTGTGCAGAGCAAAAGGTCACCAATGTAAAAAGAATAAAAACGCCCAAATCTGCCCGATTCGCGCGACAAAAAAGGGTCCGGAACTTGTTTGAGCTTCAGGCGTAGGGCTTCAGGCGTTTTGGAGTGGAGATGTGAACCATCTCCATAGAGAATAATGTATTTTTTCCCCTCTAGCGTTTTGTAGCTTCAGGCTTCAAGCTACAAAACGCTCAGGTGTGAATGCAGCCTGAAACACTATGGTATGGTAACTATCTTCTCCTCAGATTGGTATGAGTATAGCAGGGATTTTAGATTGTAAACTTATTAAAGGCCAGAGATTTCTTTGCTTGGCTGAAGGCCTGAAAATTAAGCACCTTATTTATTTAGCCCTGACATGAACTGTTCCATTTTTTGCCTTAGTATTATCTAAGGTAATAGTGAGAGGCTTAACATTGTACAACATCGCAAAAGAAAATCACCCTTGTTACTAAAGCCTAAAGGCTCTGTACAATCAAACTGCTGTTATGTCATTTATTTGGGTTCAGGCTGTTTTGCGCCAAAGCATATTGCTTTGCATGGGTTTCTTATATATGGGCCCTCAATGCACATACATGAACCACAAAACGGACCTGACTTTTTTACAGAGCAGTGCATAGCAACACAAGTGTTTTCTGTATATACACTATATTGCCAAAAGTATTGGGACGCCTGCCTTTACACACTCATGAACCTTAATGGCATCCCAGTCTTAGTCCATAGGGTTCAATATGGAGTTGGCCCACCCTTTGCAGCTATAACAGCTTCAACTCTTCTGGAAAGGCTGTCCACAAGGTTTAGGAGTGTGTCTTTGGGAATGTTTGACGATTCTTCCAGAAGCGCAATTGTGAGGTCAGGAAATGATGTGGACGAGAAGGCCTGGCTCGCCGTCTCTGCTCTAATTCATCTCAAAGGTGTTCTATCGGGTGTTCTTAGCATGTGTGCGCTTCTGGTTTCTCCCCTACAATGTCTATAGTTCATAGAAAATGATGGTGTTACAAAATGTAGAAGTAGACATATTGGTGAAAAAAAAAAAAAAAAAAAAAAACAGGTACATTAAAAACAAAAAAAAAACACTATGATAAAAGAGGGTCAAGGGAAATAATGGATTATGCCTTCCTTTAAGCCAGCCTAAATTACTGGCTAAAATATGCTGGAAAATATTCAATACATTTACAGGTGAGGCTCTTGAAAACTATATTCTGTTAAAAATAAAGCAAAAAACCTACAGCCCAACCAAATATTTACAATTTACTTGCATATGAATTAATACTAGAAGACAGATATTGCCTCTTAAGCCATGATTAGCATTACCATTGGAATTGAAATGACCAATTCAGTATATAGTGAAATGAAGATTTGCATTTTTAAATGACATACAGTACCTTCCATTAAAACATGCTGACGGAGACATCTTTCTTAGTGTTCCTTATTAAATGCACACCCCTACCAGTTACTGTAAATCTTTTATAGCTAAAGATCTAAAGTTCATGTTTAAACAGTTTCCACTGAAATAATTTAGTTTAATTTTAACTTTGTATATTGTTATCCTTGATACTGTGCAAGCTCAAGATTTTGGTGAAAATTCATGGAGATTAGGAAGAGCCCTAGAAGTGAGTCTAGGATCATTTCCATTGTCTTTGAAACACTATTGGGTTGATTTACTAAAACTGGAGAGTGCACAATCTGGTGCAGCTTTGCATAGAAACCAATCAGCTTCCAGTTTTTTTTTTGTCAAAGCTTAATTGAACAAGCCGAAGTTAGAAGATGTTTGTCTATCATGCACAGCTGTACCAGATTTTGCACTCTTCAGTTCTAGTAAGTCAACCCCTATGGTCCCTTTCACATGGGGCAGACTCCGGCTGTGATCCGTTTGCTCAGCAGGGGATCTCCCCGCTGAGCAGACAGATGACAGGTCCTTGTCCGCTCCGCTTATGCAGAGCAGACACAGACACAGACACAGCCCAATCTCCTCTAGGGGAGGTTGGATGTAAAAGGACTGCCTGATGGATGGAAGAGGAACAGATACCCATCTATCTGTTCTGGACACATGTCTGTTTACACCCGCTGCTCCATAGAATAGAATGGAGATTTTGATTGGGTCGCCTGAAAAACAGACAGGTGGACCTGATTGGAATGTTTGTGTGAAAGGGACCAGTTTTCAGAAAGGCAGTACAAAAAATAGTGAAGATGTGCTTGGAAAGCACCTAAAGCCTCATTAGGGTTTATAGAGATGCTTGTGAAAAGATCACCTAAATATAATTTCCTGATGCCAAACATGGCAGCATACATATGATATAGCTCCGCCCCTATATGGCAGCATACATATGATATAGCTCCGCCCCTATATCCATCCATAGGACCTGTTTACCAATATAAAAGTCTGACTGAGAGCTACCTCCCCCATTCTCCTTTTTGTCCTCAAAAGATCAACACCTACAGACCATTACACTCAGGATAAAGCTCTTACCTGCCGACTACGTCGGAGTTCGTCTGGGTTCAGCCTCTCCCAGTACGCAGTCCCACATCTTAGGCTGCTAAACACACCAACAAGGTGGGGAACCCCTTCAGGTGCTCTTTTGGGGTCGAGGTGTTCTCTAATCAGAGACGACAATCCTCTTGTGGCATGCCTGCTTTGGAGTCCGGATCCAGCAGCTGGGACTGCATGATATCGTCTCTCCTATGGAACTCATCCAGGTCTGTCAATTTCTATAAAATGATCCCATGCACACTGTGCAGCTTTTGTTGTCTGATTTCCTTTAGATTTGCCGGGACCATGTGGTGCAGGGGCCTACCTGTCTGATTGCATACAAATTGAGGCTCTTAAGGTTTGACCTCATATTGTGTGGTTTTGGAAAATCTGAGGGAAAAAATCTGCAGAGGATTGTTTGATGTGTAGCAAGCTTAAAAGTGTCCTTTTGTGTGGATGGGCATTGGCTTCTCTATTTACAGAGCACAAATGGCCAGGTAATGGATGCCTTTGCTATTCATGCATCCAGAGAGGCAGCATCTCATTCTGAGGAACAGTCAATGACAGGTAAGTCTTGCCAATCTAGTAATGGGGATAGAGGGGGGCGAGGAGCAATGTTTTACTAGAGGATTGGGGGGGGGGGGGGTTTGCCCGGATTTCTTTTATTAAAATTTGTTACTCTTTGCCCAAAAAAATAAAAGGGTATATATGTATTTTTTTTTATATGCATGTCTCACTGTTGCTATGCAGTCCCACTTGCACCCTTTGGTTCTTCCGTCAGCATGAGCCTAACACTCAGCGGGGGATCAATCCGCTGATCCTTGCTGACAGGTCCGTCTCTGCTCACTGTGCTGAGATAGACCTGTCAGAGCCCCGCTCTCCTCTATGGCGAGATCGGATGAAAACGGATCACCATCTGTCTGGATTTCATGGACAGGATCGGGTGTAGGCGGACATGTCACCGCTGACATCGGCCGTTCCATAGAGGTGAATGGAGGTCCACCTGAAAAACCGATAGGTGAAAATGAGTGGAAAGCCTGTGTGAAAGGGGCCATATTGTTGAACTCCAAGTAGATATAACAGATGGAAAATACTGCAGCTCTGCAATCATTATTACATCATTACCATAACCACTTCAGCCCCGGACCAATTGGCAGCCAAAGGACCAGGCCCCTTTTTGTGATTCGGCACTGCGTCGCTTTAACTGACAAATGCACGGTCGTGCGATGTGGCTCCCAAACAAAATTGGCGTTCTTTTTTTCCCACAAGTAGAGCTTTGTTTTGGTGGTATTTGCGGTTTTAATTTTTTGCGCTATAAACAAAAATAGAGCGACAATTTTGAAAAAAATGCAATATTTTTTACTTTTTGCTATAATAAATATCCCCAAAAAATATATAAAAAAACATTTTTTTCCTCAGTTTAGGCCGATACGTATTCTTCTACATATTTTTGGTAAAAAAAAAAAAAAAATCGCAATTAGCGATTATTGATTGGTTTGCGCAAAAGTTATAGCGTTTACAAAATAGGGGATAGTTTTATAACATTTTTATTAATATTTTTTTTTTTACTAGTAATGGCGGCGATCAGCGATTTTTATTGTGACTGCAACATTATGGCGGACACATCGGACATTTTTGACACATTTTTGGGACCATTGTCATTTATACAGCAATCAATGCTATTTAAATGCATTGATTCCTGTATAAATGACACTGGCAGTAAAAGAGTTAACCACTAGGGGGTGGGGAGGGGTTATGGTCTGTGACATATGTGTTTTTTTTACATTAGGGGGCGTGGCTGACGTCTGACGTCACTGATCGGCTTTCCCGATGACAGGGAACAGCCAATTAGTGACAGGCAGTGTAGGAAGCGCGGGGAGAGGTTTGTTTATACAGACCTCTCCCCGTTCCTCAGCTCCGTGACCCGATCGCAGGACACCAGCGGCGATCGGGTCCGCTGGTCCCGCGCCCGTGGTCACGGAGCTCCCGACCGGGGCGCGCGCGCGACCCCACGGCTAGGCAATTAAAGGGGACGTACCTGTACGTGCTTTTGCCTAGCCGTGCCATTCTGCCGACGTATATGTGCAGGAGGCGATCGGGAAACGGTTAAATACTATTATTTTTTTGTAGGCCTGAAATTGTGTGTATCTGAAATTGGCTTGGTATCAGCCTCATGCAGTCTCTGTACAGCAGAGCTCAGACTAGAGTAGAGATAATCAGCACAAGAAGTCAGTCATTTGTGCTGCAATGCAAACAACATGCTGAAAGGTGGAGAGAGCAAAGTGACAGAAACACTCTGCTGCTTCTCCCTTCACTGTCCAGTCACTTTCTGGAAGAAGGGAAAGACTTGCAAGTGTTACTGAATTACAGCAGAGAAAAATCAGGTTTCCTGTAATACCCGAATTGGATTAATGTAAATATATGAATTCCATCTGTCAAACAGGAAGCAAAAACTTCTTCAAATGAAAAGAGTAAATATGAATATTGGTAAGTTTATTTATATCAAGCTGCTCTCTTTTGCATTAGGCCCCTTTCACCCATGCTAATTGTTCTTTTCATTAGTTCAGTCACGTCAAACAGTTGAAATATTCATCAGGTTTTCATTAGTGCTCATCGGTTTTTCATCAGTTTTTTTTCCATCCACTGCCAATGCAAAAATGGATGAAAAACTGACCATTTGTCAGTTTACATCCGTTGTTCGTCCGATCCGTTTTTAGAACGGAAGAAAAATAGAGCTTTGATCAGTTTCGAAAAACTTATGATGACGGATGTAAACTAATGTAAATAGACGATCATCCATTTACATCCGTTTTTCCATAGAGATGCATTGATGTCCGTTTTTCTTCCATAAACGGATGGATGAAAAACGGACAAATGGACAGCATGTGTGAAAGGGGCCTTAGGCCCCTTTCACACTGGGGCGGTTTTCAGGCAGTACAGCGCTAAAAATAGCGCCTGTACACCGCCTGAAAAAAACGGCCCCATTCACTCCAGTGTGAAAGCCGGCGGGCTTTCACACTGGAGCGGTAAAAAAAGTCCTGCTAGCAGCATCTTTGGAGCGGTATATTCATCGCTCCTATACCGTTCCTACCCATTGAGTTAAAACCGCACCGCTAGCGGCCGAATCCCGCGGGTAAAACGACGGTAAAGCAGCGCTTAATATAGTGCTGCTTTACCGTCGCCGTGGCTCCCGCCCCAGTGTGAAAGGGGCCTTAGTAGCAAAAAAAGAACAAAATACATCAAAAAGACTATACATTCCCTTAGCAGTGTAATTGCTTGTCCTATCTAGCCCACACAGCAAAATGCAGCCTTTTACTGGGTGGGCAGCTGTCAGTGTGAGGCCTGGCAGGAGGTGGTGCAAGATCCAGAATTTTGAGTTTTCACTGCAACAGTCTATCTGTGAGTAGATTTAACCTCGGCCCCTTTCACACATGCGGACCGTTTATTTAATCAGTTCAGTCACTTTTTTCAAAGACGTATGAAGTTTACATCAGTTTGTCGTCGGTTTTCCATCTGTTTTTCCATCCGTTTTTTACATCTGCCAGCCAGAGTCCTTAACCACTTGAGTCCTGGAGCTATTCTTTCATGCAAAAATGGACCGTTTGTTTGTTTACATCCATTTTTCATAAATCCGTTTTTTAATGGAAGAAAAATAGGGCTTTGATCCGTTTACATCCGCTTTATGGAACGGATATAAATGGATGATCATCATCCATTTACATCTGTTTTTCCATTGAGATGCAGTGATGTCCGTTTTTTATCTGTCAATGGATGAAAAACAGACAAACGGTCCGCATGTGTGAAGAGGGCCTTACATTGGAGGAATTTACCTCTCACTTCCTTTTTTGTCTATGAGAGAAGTAGTAAAGGGAAATCCCTCCAGTGGGACACAGATGGCAAAAAAAACAAAAACCCAATAAAACAAAAAAACAAGGATTGGCAGTGTGTGCAGAAAACTTGGTCCGTCCAATCCAATATGTCAAACAAAAGAAAACCTAGTGCACAAGGCACAGTATAACCCCTCAGGATTTTTTGAACGACAGACCAAGTATGAGGTAAAAAATGTCAAAAAGAAACCAAATTTTTTTTTACCCCAAAAAATTTTTTTGCTTCATATTTGGTCTGTCATTCAAAAATCCTGAGGGGTTATACTGTGCCTTGTGCACTAGGTTTTCTTTTGTTCAATAAAACAACAAAAACAAAAACTGGCAGGCGTTAAAACCCTTCCTTACCTATCTAGAACTAAAAATTAAAGTTTTGATTTTAGATATACTGTACTTTAAAAATTCATATGAATTAGCCACTGGCCAAGTCATACAATCTTGATATCTGAATAATTATATAACAAAATAAAAAAAACTGGTATGGAATTATGTGTAGATCTAGATTCTCTGTACAGAACTTCAGGACTGAGCACTGCCACTAATGACTGAAGGAACAAAAAGTCCTTTCCACGCCTCCAGCATTCATTTGCACGGTCAATAAAGCAAGTTGAAATGTGCCAGTAATAGTGATTGGTGGACAGATATGAAACTGGATTGCCATAATTGGATTTTAATCAGTCATTGATTGTGATTATTCTTTGTTCTTGTTTTGATCTGTGTTTACAAAAATGCTATTTTTTTTTTTTTTTTATTCATCACATCGCATCTTCTGTTTATCAAATTGGTAAATTGCTCAACAATATAATTTATATAGTGCCATGTCTTCAAAGACCCAAAATCAAGAACACTGCCATACAGCTGTAAACACATGCCAATGCGTTCAATTCTTAATCAAACCAAATTGATCATTAATTAAGCGTGAATTAAAATGTAATCAGGGAAATTCAGCTTGAATTAAACACAGAAATGTATAGCCTGTATCAGACAAATAAAAAATGCTGAAAAATATTTAAAATGTTGTTGCTGTTTGAGGTAAATGCAGTAATAAAATCTTATAACTTTAAATAAATATTTTTTTTCTTTCTTTTTTTGTACTAAAATTGTCTGCCTAAGTAATATTATTGTGCAACTGTTTTTATGCTGTTTAATCCCACTCTATTGTTTTAAACAGAAAATAAAATCATATTTCACCTCTTTTTTTCCCTTATTAAAAATGCAGACTGCAACTGCATAAAAACCCAATAAATGTTACATTCCATCATTTTTGGTTATTTTAAAATTTTTAATGAGGTCCTGGATCATTTGTAAATAAAATAATTTGGCCATATTTCGGATTGGCCTCTGGATGTCAGCAGCACACCATAAAGTATCTTTGTGTACTCAGTTCAACGGCCAGTCTCCAATCATTAAACATATGGTCCTTGCGCACCTTTTTTAACAGCCGTGCTTTTTTGTAATTGTATAAATTATTTACTTATTCTGTACCAATTAGTTCTACCAATTGCTAGGTTTGTTATCAAGTTAGGCTTTAAGATAAAAAACCTGGACTTGAACGATGATTAAAAATTCATCAGCCGAGCGGATTAAATATGCACATATTCGGCGTGTGAAGCTTGTTCTTAAAACCATTATGTTAACTTTTTATTCTAATGATTTCTATAATTAATATAAAGGAGCCTGAAAAGACTTTTGAAAGCATAATGAGACTTTTCAAAAGGGGTGAGATGCAAATTAGGTAGCAAAGTTATTGCAAAGAAACCCCATTTAAATTGAAGTCGACACAGCTGACCACCCTCTCCTCCTTTACATACTTTATCCTGCTGGACTTATGACATTTCTCTCGGCCTCAGTTTTCTTCCAATTCTAATTTTCGATCTTTAATACTAAACTGTGTAATGTGTTCACTCCACTTAATGAGATGGCTCTGAAGTGGACTGGAGACCTGTTTCTTAATGCTCGAGGGAATTGAATTCCCAAACCTGGAGAGACGGGACCATCCACATATTAACTGTACCAATCCATTAATTTGTAAGTATTTTTTTCTAATCACGGAAGGGGTTACTAAGATAACTATTTAATTAGTATCTGTTTCTCATTTTCATCTATCTCCTAGTCATGTTTCATTCACAGATTTATGTTAGAGATTCTCCAAAGGCTCGATTCACATCTATGCATTTTGCTTTTGAGCGTTTTTGCAGTGCTTTTTGTGGTGCTTTGCCGCGTTTTTGGACACGCGTTTTTACTGCGATTTTGCCACGATTTTGCGTTTTTTTTATTATTTATTTTTTCTTTACACTGTGGTTGCTTAGCAACCAGCTATATACAGTGTAAAAAAAAAAAAAAACGCAAAACGCAAATCGCGGCAAAATCGCGGTAAAAACGCTGTAAAAACACGGCACTTGCGTTTTGGATGCGGGTCCATTGACTTCTATTACATGCGAAACGCTGCATTTTGCATGAAGAAAAGTCCCCGACCCTTTCCAAAAACGCAGAGGCACAAAAATGCATTGATGTGAACATGTTCCATAGGAACCCATGTTAAAAAATTTCCCTGCATTTCTGCAAAATGCAAAATGCATCAAAAAACGCGCTAGCGTGAATAGCCTAAATGTTTGAATTTAATCTTGGTTGCGCTACATCAGATTCTTTATCTTTGCTTTAGGAGTATGTGTGTGTGTGTGTATATATACACATACATACAAAAATAGAAAGTTGTAGGCTTAGCAAAGATTACACATATAAAAAGAAGGGGATTTTAAAGTATCATGCCACATCCTATAGTACAAAAAAACAAAGAAAAGGATCCCCTAAGGGTTTGGACTTTTAAGGCATGTAGGATATATAACCCCAGATATAGTATGAAAGATTTTGTATTTAAGAGAAAACGTTTTATTGCAAAAAATTGTTATACATAAAACATTTGACAAAATTACAATATAAAAACTTTTGAAAGATTCGAACAACGATACATATATACAGTATATAGATATATATTATTTATGTAGGCGTTGACTCACACCTGACGCGTTTCGGAGGTTTTTGTAAATTTCCTCCTTCTTCAGAGGTAGGAGCGCAACATTTCTAATATCTGAAGGATATTATAATAGAACAATTTGTCAAAAAGGATGAACCTTAGTATATAATAATGCTTACAAAAAACATAACAATTATTTGTATAGAGATATGCACATAGGAAAGAATATTATTCACATACCGTTTGCAAGAAGATTTTTCAATGTAGTTAAAAACAGTGGCTGGGAGGAGGAGCTCCTTAGACTAATCTTCTTGAGAAGACAGGTTTTGATCAAAGGTTGATATCCATATAGTGGGTATGACCACTCCTAAAGATTGTGTCATATGTCTGGGATGTTGAAATCTCAAGACAGATTGCAAGTGGCTTGGCACGATGGCAGCAGGGGGCGCCTGAGAGACACACTGGGGTCGGGTATAAAGGACCTGGTAGGTTGAAACATGTATAAGTAGTTGCAAGTGCATAAAAAAGTGCATATTAGATATTTGTTTAACAGACCTGTATTATAGGTCTGTAGCGTATCCTCATCAACCTTGCACTGGTAGTTGGACACCGAACATTTGAAAACTATAGAGAGAGGGTCAGAGATGTCTAGATAAGATATCATAGTCACCAAAAGAATATCCCACCCGAATACTTCCCATAATTAAATCCCCATGCTATTGAAGTGCAATGGGGTATATGGATATAGTGTGGCTATATTTATATATATGAATATTGTTGGGCTTAGTATATATATATACATATATTTATTCTGTATATGTTGGCCATTGCAAAAACGGCTTGCATGTTAATTGCATTAAAGGCTATCATGATAGCTCATTTATGATTATATATAGTGTTAATGTGCCGTATATAGAGCCCCAATTTAAAAACAGGCAGGATATATCTTAAGCGCGCCATTGATGTAGCAGGAGCTACAAAACAAAGTAGAGTGTGGGAATCCAACCCAGGGGACAAAGTAAGCATAGAATAACAGTTTGAAAGGCAGGATTATTATTTACCTATTTAGCTGTTTATGCTCCGCTCGTCTCCTCCTCAGACTGACAATTGTAGTCTGCTGGACGGGACGAGCGGTCTATTTCAATAGATTCCCCGCCCTGCAAGCAGCTGTTCGAAATACAGCTGATTGCTAGGTGAAGGGGAAGTGACAGGTACCTCGTATGGTCCGGCCCCCCGAGGGCTGCGCGCGCACCCGGGTCCCGCGCACCAATCAATGGTTGCGCATTGTGACCCGGGCACGCCCACTGCTCCCGCCGGCACGTAAGGCTTCACCGACGAGCGACGTGCGCTCGCCGGGTGGAGCAATATGGAGTCCCGGCGTCGAAAGACGATGCCGGGAACTCCCACCATGCCGCCCGTCCATTGGAAAGTGGGCGGGCGGCTGGGCGTGCCGGGCGGTCTCTCAAAACCACCCACAGCCTGTGCCGCTGCCAGATATATGCAGAGTGATGGATGTAGTAATGTCTTGGAGCTCCTTCAGCCAGATACCGTGTAGCGATTTTTCAATGAATTGAAGGGGGAACAACAGATTAAATAGGAGGGAAAAACACAGAAATCAATTATATATTGATCACAGCAATTTAGACATAGGATTACAAAATAGCTCATATTTACATTCAGAGAATAGAATATACAGACTTATATGTATACACAATAAATGGCATATATAGAGTAAACAGAAGGCATATATAGCAGGAGAGCTGCCATAGAGTATTGTAATACATGAGAAGGGATAACTAGATGGTGTATATATGGTGGTGCTTGTGCTGGTGTTTGGATGGTATTAGTGCATATATCTCCAAACTGATGTCTGACTTGGATGTCCTGTGCATTCTGTGCGCACAAGATAGAGATCATTAGGTATTAATGTTTCATTCATATATGCCCCTAAACGGGAACAATATATATATATATGTGTGTCTTTGTCTACAGCCGAATGGTTTATTAGATATTCTATAAACTATGTGTGGACGGATGCAGGGATCATTACATTAGATACTCTATGTTGTGTCTGCACTATGCATAGGTCGAAAGGAAGAACATTGCTGGAATCACTGGTTAGAACGATGTATTTTATTAATAAAGAGCGTACAGACTCATGCACAGTGAAGGAAAAGTTTTGATGTAAGAGAAAACAGGGAAAACCCAAATATTTAGTCCATCGAGGGCAGGGAGAAAAAAGATAATTGTAATATATATTACTCGCAAACTAATGTAATATATCTATTTCTCCATCCCGCCGGAGGAGAAACCTTCCAGAAACGGTTTAAACCAGATTGCCTCGTTGAGGCCTGGAGTTTGGGTCGCTTTGAGCTTATAAATCCATCGTGCTTCCAATTGGAGGAGGGATTTGTTCCAATCTCCTCCTCTCAAATTGGGATGGATGCGGTCCAAAATGAGAAATTTAATATTTGGAAATTTACCCGCATGGATGGTGATGGTATGTCTCCCAAGCGGGAGGTCTGGGTCGCAAGTCTTCATACTGTGAATGTGTCTGTAGGCTCTTTTCCAGAACTCCAGCTTGGTCTTCCCTATATAAAAGCAAGAGCAATCGCACTGTAATAGATAGATGACTCCCAGAGTTTTGCAGTTAGCAAAATGTCTTGGTTTGAATATCTGACCGTCTGGTAGCTTGGGATTTTTATCTACCCACATATATTTGCAGTATCTACATGATCCACACATATAGGTACCCCTATATTTACAATGTATTTTGGTGTCTGCGTTAAATTCGCTGCTTGTTATTTGATCCCTTAAGGAGGTGGTTCTCCTAAATGTAAATAAGGGTCTATCTGTCACATATGGGCCTAGGGTGGGGTCTTCCGTTAGAAGGTGCCAGTACTTCTGCACTATTTTTCTAATTTGTTGTTCCTGATTGCTGAATCTGGATATGATTCTCAGAGGATTGGCATCACTTCTGGGTTTTTTTAAATGCAGGAGGTCGTCCCTGCTCCGTATACAGGCTTGTTTAAACGCCCTTTTTAAAGAGGAATGTGAGTAACCTCTTTCCAAAAGGCGGTCACGGAGGTTGTCGGCCTCCTGTTTAAAGATGTTGTCATCCGCACAATTACGTCGGATTCTTAAAAACTGACCATAGGGTATAGAATTTAATAAGGGTTTAGGATGGAAGCTGGTTGCATGTAAAATTGCGTTCCCAGCTGTGGGTTTTCTGTAGAGTTTGGTAAGTAATTTACCATCCTCCCCCTTGTATACTTCCACATCCAAAAAAGCAATATTGGTAGAACTGTACGACATAGTGAAATTAAGGTTGAATTCATTCCTATTCAATCTAGAGACACATTGATCCAACAGATCACGTGAACCGTCCCAGACGATGAAGATGTCGTCGATGTACCGGTACCACCCTAGAATGTGGTCCGTGTACATCGACAAGTCTTCATCGTCTAGGACCGTTTTCTCCCACTCCCCCAGGTACAGGTTGGCGTAGGATGGGGCGCAACAGGTCCCCATCGCTACCCCCTGTACCTGGAGGTAGTGGGAGCCATTGAAGGTAAATACATTGTGTTCCAGTATGAATTCAAGTAGGGTGGTCATGAAATCACCGTATACGGGATCGACATCTGCACTATTACGCAAAATATGTCGAATTGCTGCTAAACCCTTGCTGTGGGGAATAGAACTGTATAGTGCCTCAACATCAATTGTTACTAGAAGCATATAGTTGGGTACCGAAAGTTTGTCTATAATTTGTAAAAAGTGCATGGTGTCTTTCACGTATGACGGTAAATTCATGACAAGTGGTTTGAGGAATTCGTCAATTAGTCGGCTAGCATTCTCACTGAGAGAGCCCACCCCCGAAATTATTGGTCTCCCAGGCGGTTTAACCCTATTTTTATGCACTTTAGGAAGTGCATAGAACGTAGGTGTTATGGGGAAATTATTGCGTATAAATTTCCATATTTGTGTCGTAATAGTATTGTTCCTAAGGGCGGCATCCACAAGTGTATAAAATTCTATATTGAATTTGTTGATGATGCTCGCAGGCATGCGTCTATACCAATTCTGGTTTTTTAAAATGTCATTGCACATATTGGTATATTGTTCCTTATCCAAGAGGACAACATTGCCCCCTTTGTCTGATGATTTGATTACGATAGCACTATTTTTGGCCAGATTGTCTAGGGCTATGGTTTCATTTTTCGTTAGATTAGTTCTTGCAGGGGTAGATATTTTTAATTTGTTAAGATCCCTGTCTATTAATTTCAAGAAGGCAGCTGCATTAGGGTGCGTGCTTGGTGCTGGGCAAAAATCTGATTTCTTTTTTAGTCTTGAGGAGTTTTTATTAGTCGGTGGTTCTTGTGTATCCACAGATTCTAAGAGTTTTTGGAGGTCGACCTGATCGATGAGGTCGGTCGGGTCGTTTTCCTCCAAAAGTGCCACCAAGTGATCTAGTGCTTGATTTTCTTGAAAGGTGAAAGGATCTTAACAAATTAAAAATATCTACCCCTGCAAGAACTAATCTAACGAAAAATGAAACCATAGCCCTAGACAATCTGGCCAAAAATAGTGCTATCGTAATCAAATCATCAGACAAAGGGGGCAATGTTGTCCTCTTGGATAAGGAACAATATACCAATATGTGCAATGACATTTTAAAAAACCAGAATTGGTATAGACGCATGCCTGCGAGCATCATCAACAAATTCAATATAGAATTTTATACACTTGTGGATGCCGCCCTTAGGAACAATACTATTACGACACAAATATGGAAATTTATACGCAATAATTTCCCCATAACACCTACGTTCTATGCACTTCCTAAAGTGCATAAAAATAGGGTTAAACCGCCTGGGAGACCAATAATTTCGGGGGTGGGCTCTCTCAGTGAGAATGCTAGCCGACTAATTGACGAATTCCTCAAACCACTTGTCATGAATTTACCGTCATACGTGAAAGACACCATGCACTTTTTACAAATTATAGACAAACTTTCGGTACCCAACTATACGCTTCTAGTAACAATTGATGTTGAGGCACTATACAGTTCTATTCCCCACAGCAAGGGTTTAGCAGCAATTCGACATATTTTGCGTAATAGTGCAGATGTCGATCCCGTATACGGTGATTTCATGACCACCCTACTTGAATTCATACTGGAACACAATGTATTTACCTTCAATGGCTCCCACTACCTCCAGGTACAGGGGGTAGCGATGGGGACCTGTTGCGCCCCATCCTACGCCAACCTGTACCTGGGGGAGTGGGAGAAAACGGTCCTAGACGATGAAGACTTGTCGATGTACACGGACCACATTCTAGGGTGGTACCGGTACATCGACGACATCTTCATCGTCTGGGACGGTTCACGTGATCTGTTGGATCAATGTGTCTCTAGATTGAATAGGAATGAATTCAACCTTAATTTCACTATGTCGTACAGTTCTACCAATATTGCTTTTTTGGATGTGGAAGTATACAAGGGGGAGGATGGTAAATTACTTACCAAACTCTACAGAAAACCCACAGCTGGGAACGCAATTTTACATGCAACCAGCTTCCATCCTAAACCCTTATTAAATTCTATACCCTATGGTCAGTTTTTAAGAATCCGACGTAATTGTGCGGATGACAACATCTTTAAACAGGAGGCCGACAACCTCCGTGACCGCCTTTTGGAAAGAGGTTACTCACATTCCTCTTTAAAAAGGGCGTTTAAACAAGCCTGTATACGGAGCAGGGACGACCTCCTGCATTTAAAAAAACCCAGAAGTGATGCCAATCCTCTGAGAATCATATCCAGATTCAGCAATCAGGAACAACAAATTAGAAAAATAGTGCATAAGTACTGGCACCTTCTAACGGAAGACCCCACCCTAGGCCCATATGTGACAGATAGACCCTTATTTACATTTAGGAGAACCACCTCCTTAAGGGATCAAATAACAAGCAGCGAATTTAACGCAGACACCAAAATACATTGTAAATATAGGGGTACCTATATGTGTGGATCATGTAGATACTGCAAATATATGTGGGTAGATAAAAATCCCAAGCTACCAGACGGTCAGATATTCAAACCAAGACATTTTGCTAACTGCAAAACTCTGGGAGTCATCTATCTATTACAGTGCGATTGCTCTTGCTTTTATATAGGGAAGACCAAGCTGGAGTTCTGGAAAAGAGCCTACAGACACATTCACAGTATGAAGACTTGCGACCCAGACCTCCCGCTTGGGAGACATACCATCACCATCCATGCGGGTAAATTTCCAAATATTAAATTTCTCATTTTGGACCGCATCCATCCCAATTTGAGAGGAGGAGATTGGAACAAATCCCTCCTCCAATTGGAAGCACGATGGATTTATAAGCTCAAAGCGACCCAAACTCCAGGCCTCAACGAGGCAATCTGGTTTAAACCGTTTCTGGAAGGTTTCTCCTCCGGCGGGATGGAGAAATAGATATATTACATTAGTTTGCGAGTAATATATATTACAATTATCTTTTTTCTCCCTGCCCTCGTTGGACTAAATATTTGGGTTTTCCTTGTTTTCTCCTACATCAAAACTTTTCCTTCGCTGTGCATGAGTCTGTACGCTCTTTATTAATAAAATACATCGTTCTAACCAGTGATTCCAGCAATGTTCTTCCTTTCGACCTATGCATAGTGCAGACACAACATAGAGTATCTAATGTAATGATCCCTGCATCCGTCCACACATAGTTTATAGAATATCTAATAAACCATTCGGCTGTAGACAAAGACACACATATATATATATATATTGTTCCCGTTTAGGGGCATATATGAATGAAACATTAATACCTAATGATCTCTATCTTGTGCGCACAGAATGCACAGGACATCCAAGTCAGACATCAGTTTGGAGATATATGCACTAATACCATCCAAACACCAGCACAAGCACCACCATATATACACCATCTAGTTATCCCTTCTCATGTATTACAATACTCTATGGCAGCTCTCCTGCTATATATGCCTTCTGTTTACTCTATATATGCCATTTATTGTGTATACATATAAGTCTGTATATTCTATTCTCTGAATGTAAATATGAGCTATTTTGTAATCCTATGTCTAAATTGCTGTGATCAATATATAATTGATTTCTGTGTTTTTCCCTCCTATTTAATCTGTTGTTCCCCCTTCAATTCATTGAAAAATCGCTACACGGTATCTGGCTGAAGGAGCTCCAAGACATTACTACATCCATCACTCTGCATATATCTGGCAGCGGCACAGGCTGTGGGTGGTTTTGAGAGACCGCCCGGCACGCCCAGCCGCCCGCCCACTTTCCAATGGACGGGCGGCATGGTGGGAGTTCCCGGCATCGTCTTTCGACGCCGGGACTCCATATTGCTCCACCCGGCGAGCGCACGTCGCTCGTCGGTGAAGCCTTACGTGCCGGCGGGAGCAGTGGGCGTGCCCGGGTCACAATGCGCAACCATTGATTGGTGCGCGGGACCCGGGTGCGCGCGCAGCCCTCGGGGGGCCGGACCATACGAGGTACCTGTCACTTCCCCTTCACCTAGCAATCAGCTGTATTTCGAACAGCTGCTTGCAGGGCGGGGAATCTATTGAAATAGACCGCTCGTCCCGTCCAGCAGACTACAATTGTCAGTCTGAGGAGGAGACGAGCGGAGCATAAACAGCTAAATAGGTAAATAATAATCCTGCCTTTCAAACTGTTATTCTATGCTTACTTTGTCCCCTGGGTTGGATTCCCACACTCTACTTTGTTTTGTAGCTCCTGCTACATCAATGGCGCGCTTAAGATATATCCTGCCTGTTTTTAAATTGGGGCTCTATATACGGCACATTAACACTATATATAATCATAAATGAGCTATCATGATAGCCTTTAATGCAATTAACATGCAAGCCGTTTTTGCAATGGCCAACATATACAGAATAAATATATGTATATATATATACTAAGCCCAACAATATTCATATATATAAATATAGCCACACTATATCCATATACCCCATTGCACTTCAATAGCATGGGGATTTAATTATGGGAAGTATTCGGGTGGGATATTCTTTTGGTGACTATGATATCTTATCTAGACATCTCTGACCCTCTCTCTATAGTTTTCAAATGTTCGGTGTCCAACTACCAGTGCAAGGTTGATGAGGATACGCTACAGACCTATAATACAGGTCTGTTAAACAAATATCTAATATGCACTTTTTTATGCACTTGCAACTACTTATACATGTTTCAACCTACCAGGTCCTTTATACCCGACCCCAGTGTGTCTCTCAGGCGCCCCCTGCTGCCATCGTGCCAAGCCACTTGCAATCTGTCTTGAGATTTCAACATCCCAGACATATGACACAATCTTTAGGAGTGGTCATACCCACTATATGGATATCAACCTTTGATCAAAACCTGTCTTCTCAAGAAGATTAGTCTAAGGAGCTCCTCCTCCCAGCCACTGTTTTTAACTACATTGAAAAATCTTCTTGCAAACGGTATGTGAATAATATTCTTTCCTATGTGCATATCTCTATACAAATAATTGTTATGTTTTTTGTAAGCATTATTATATACTAAGGTTCATCCTTTTTGACAAATTGTTCTATTATAATATCCTTCAGATATTAGAAATGTTGCGCTCCTACCTCTGAAGAAGGAGGAAATTTACAAAAACCTCCGAAACGCGTCAGGTGTGAGTCAACGCCTACATAAATAATATATATCTATATACTGTATATATGTATCGTTGTTCGAATCTTTCAAAAGTTTTTATATTGTCATTTTGTCAAATGTTTTATGTATAACAATTTTTTGCAATAAAACGTTTTCTCTTAAATACAAAATCTTTCATACTATATCTGGGGTTATATATCCTACATGCCTTAAAAGTCCAAACCCTTAGGGGATCCTTTTCTTTGTTTTTTTACATACAAAAATAGAGCAACAATTTTGAAAAAAAATGCAATATTTTTTACATTTTGCTATAATAAATATCCCCCAAAAATATATAACAAATATATTTTTTTTTCCCTCAGTTTAGGCCGATACGCATTCTTCTACATATTTTTGGTAAAAAAAAAATCGCAATTAGTGTTTATTGATTGGTTTGCGCAAAATTTAGAGCGTTTACAAAATAGGGGATAGTTTTATAGCATTTTTATTAATATTTTTTTTACTAGTAATGGCGATTTTATTGTGACTGCGACATTATGACGGACACATCGGACATTTTTGACACATTTTTGGGACCATTGTCCTTTATACAGCAATCAGTGCTATTTAAATGCAATGATTCCTGTGTAAATGACACTGGCAGTGAAGGGGTTAACCACTAGGGGCGGGGAGGGGTTAAGTGTGATGTGTGTGGTTTTTTTTACTGTAGGGGGGCGTGGCTTGTCGTTCAACATCACTGATCATCTTTCCCGATGACAGGGAACAGACGATCAGTAACAGTCTCACGAGGAAGCACGGGGAGAGGTTTGTTTACACATACCTCTCCCCGTTCTTCAGCTCTGTGACCCGATCGCAGGACACCAGCGGCGATCAGGTCCGCGAGGCCCGTGGTCACGGAGCTCAGGACTGGGTCGCGCGTGCGACCCATGGCTGGGCTCTTAAAGGGAAACGTACCTGTACATTGATGTGCCCAGCCGTGCCATTCTGCCGACGTAAATGTGCAGGAGGCGGTCCTTAAGCGGTTAATAAATGTATGTAAATTAATAAACTAGCTGCTTTAATTTGTGTATTTTATATCTGCCTAGAGTCAAAGCAGAACTAAGGCTGGGTTCACACTATTGCAAATTGGAGGCGGGATCTCCACATCCAATTCGCAATAGCAGTAGAATGTGACCGGCTCTCTATGGAGCCGGTTCACATATCTCCATTGTGGCTCCAGTGCGAATTTGCACAGGAGCCCTGTGTGTCTTTTTGGTCCATTTTCAGGTCCGAATTCGGGCTCAAATCGGACCTGAAACGGTGAGCGGGGAATCACAGGACCCCTGCTGGGAGCCGCAGCGGCATCCAGTGTGAACTGAGCCTTAAGTTGCTCAATCAACATTAACAATTTATAACCATTATGCTACTACCCATGGTAAATAGATTAAAAGTTACATTATATTTACTTGTCTTAAAGCCCAAGTTTACTTTTTTTTTCTAAATCCTCCTATGTACCAATATACCATTAATGTACCTCTGCTGCAGAAAAATAAAAGCTTTCTTTGATTTTTAGAACAAAGCCTTACCTTGTTCCATAGAAAAGTTCATGAATTCCTGGTATGCAGATTTAGAATGTAAAAACCAGTAGGACACAGGAAGCAGTTCACCAGTTGTCTGACTGGTTCATTTAAGGTGTATAAGGCTGTTATTAGCAGTTTTTGGCATTGACATTTTCTGTCTGGGGAAAAAAAAAAACATAACTAGGGGTTTTAAGAGGAGTTTTTCAGCTGTAAAAATGCTCTAACTCTGAAAAAAAGCTATTTGGTGTTTATGAGCATTTTTGAGCCATAAGCTTTAGTGGAAGTATAGTCTTGCTAAAAAAAAAAAAAAAGCTAAAAAACTGTAAAAAAAAACTTTAAAAAATGCAACTGCAAAAATCGATAGTAAATAACCACAATACATCTGCACTTACAATATTATGAGGATATAAAAGTATATGACAGGTTAACTCAATAAAGAAAGCAGCTAGCATAGTTCCCTGGAAATAAGACATTTAAACAATAATATCATAGGTGAAGTGCTTTCACATATAGTTCCCAATGAGAGTCCTTTTCAATGTGTGTTAAAGTTCCAAAGTATGGGATCTCATCCAACCCCTGCAAATTTCACACACAAGAGGTGCTATTGAGGTCCTCCACCAAGAGCAAAGTGCACACTGACCCTTAGAGCACTTAGGGGCGCTGGGGGCATCAGCAGTAAAGCCCCGCTATTCTTAGCTGCGCTTTACTGTCGACCGCGCAATTGTCAGTTAAAGCGACGCAGTGCGTATCACAAAAAATGGCCTGGTCAGGAAGGGGGCAAATCCTTCCAGGGCTGAAGTGGTTAACAAGCACACCACTCCAGTGTGAAAACCCTCGGGCTTTCACACTGGAGTGACAGGAGAGGCACTATTTTTAGCGCTATAGCGCCTGTAAAGCGTCTCAGTGTGAAAGTGGCCTTACCCTCAATAGTGGGCCACCTAGCATAATGGTCAAACACGTTCAATTAAGTCAGCTCCAAGCTACAAGATCCACGGTTCACTAGATGTCCTTAACCTCACTGAAAGGAGGGCCTCCAACAGACAAATGGACCTCAACTCATGCTGAGTACAGAGATCGATAAAGAACACTTCATTGTGCAGTATTACTGATACTCAGAAGATTTATTAAAAATAATCCAATATACTCACAAACATAGGTATAAAACTTGCATATCAATCCATAAGAGCAGCAAGAACGTTCCAACCGTTAAAATGGCTGGCTTCCACGGCAACTGCAAAAATGCTGCAAAACTCATTCTACAGCTATAGCTTTCTACAGCTAACGTTACTGGTGTTATTTTATAACGTTCAGTGTGCATGAGGCCTAAAGATGGCCATACACTATACAATATGATTGTACAATCTCTGTACAATTTTTATTTAGCTTAACCAAAACTATGGACTAGGAGGGCCCACCTATCTATCCATTCACTTTGTATCCAATCCGGAAGGCCCTTGCAGAACATCAGGGGTGTCCAACCCCATGCGACCCCAGAGTAGAGTTGCCACCTCATCCCTTTAAACCCGAACACGTATTAATTACACAGGTTCTGTGGCTGATTAAGGTGGTAATTAAACTCACTTGTTGCCTTATCTGCAGTTAATTAGCCTCAGAACCTGTGTAATTCATATGTGTTCGGGTTTAAAGGGATGAGGTGGCAACCCTACCCCAGAGAGTCTAGGTTGTGGCTTAAGCCCATCTGGAGAGACTCTAGTGAATGCAGTGCAAACATAGCAGCTATGGCAGCCTACATTGACAAGCCAGGCAAATGCACGCCTGGAGGGATGCTGGGGATCCCATGCAAACATAGTTGATGGGTGCAGGGTGTGTGTGCTAATGATGTCAGTTTGTGAACTGCACCATGTGTCTTACTGGTTTTTACATCTTAAATCTACATACCTGGAAGTCATGAACTTTTCTATGGAACACACCTGGGGCTAAAGTAAGGCCTTGTTCTAAAAATCGAAGAAAGCTTATTTTTCTGCAAGAGAGGTACATTAATTGTATATTGGTACATAGGGGAGCTGGAATTTAGGGAAAAAAACGTGAACTTAGCCTTTAACCACTTAACAACCGGCCCATAGCCGAAAAACGGCTACAGGGCGGTTGCTTAACTCTGGGAGGCCGTTAATTAACGGCCTCACAGAATTCTGCTCTTGCGCGCCCCCTGGGGGCATCCATGATCGAGAACATCCATGATCATGGATCACGGTAAACGGCCCCTCATCGCGGCCGTTTACCACGTGATCGCTCCGTCAAATGACGGAGCGATCACGTGTAAGCAAACCGGCGTCATTTGATGACGCCGGTTCCTCTCTCCTCCTCTCTCTGTACCGATCGGTACAGTGTTAGAGGAGAGGGGGAGGGATCGGTGGCAGCAGTGCTGTGGGCGGGATCTGTAGTGCCCACAGCCTGCTCTGCATGCCACCGATCCATCCATCCATCCATCCATGCTCAGCCATCCCTCCATACCCTGCAATACACAGCAATAGCCTGCAGTGTATTGCTGGGTATTGCAGGGTATGGAGGGATGGCTGAGCATGGATGGATGGATACCCTGCAATGCTCTGCCATACCCTCCAATACTGTGCCATACCCTCCAATACTGTGCCATACCCTCCAATGCTCTGCCATACCCTGCAATGCTCTGCGCAAGTACAGTGCTAGATAAAAAGTTGCAACGACTGCCATTGTATTCTCTAGGGTCTTTGCTAAAAAAACATATATAATATTTTGGGTTCTATGTAATTTTCTAGCAAATAAATGATGATTTGTACATGTAGGAGAGAAATGTCAGAATTGGCCCGGGTGCTCCAGAACACCTGATGGTGCTCCCTGCATGTTAGGCCTCTGTATGTGGCCACGCTGTGTAAAAGTCTCACACATGTGGTATCGCCGTACTCAGGAGTAATAGTAGAATGTGTTTTGGGGTGTAATTTGTGGTATGCATATGCTGTGTGTGAGAAATAACCTGCTAATATGACAATTTTGTGAAAAAAAAAAAAAAAAAGAAAAAAAATCTTGATATTGCAAAGAATTGTGGGAAAAAATGACAACTGCAAAAAACTCACCATGCCTCTTTCTATATACCTTGGAATGTCTTCTTTCCAAAAAGGGGTCATTTGGGGGGTATTTGTACTTTTATGGCATGTTAGGGTCTCAAGAAATGAGATGGGCCGTCAGTACTTCAGGTGTGATCAATTTTCAGATATTGGCACCATAGCTTGTGGACTCTAAAACTGTCACAAAGACCAAATAATATACCCCAATTTGTACTTATTTTTACCAAGGATATGTAGCAGTATAAATTTTGGCCAAAATTTATCAAGAAAAATTACAAATTTGCTAAATTTTATAACAAAAACGAAGAAAAATTCATTTTTTTACAGAATTTTCAGTCGTTTTTCTTTTATAGCGCAAAAAATAAAAAACCCAGAGGTGATTAAATACCACCAAAAGAAAGCTCTATTTGTGTGAAAAAAAGGACAAAAATTTCATATGGGTACAGTGTTGTATGAATGAGTAATTGTCATTCAAAGTGTGAGAGCACCAAAAGCTGAAAATTGGTCTGGTTATTAAGGGTGTTTAAGTGCCCAGTGGTCAAGTGGTTAAACTTATTTTTTTTTTTAAATGCTACATTAATCATCTATCCTTCCTCAATATGGCCACGGCTAGAAATGCTAGGGATGTGTTTTTCAAATTGATTTACCAACAAAATATATCATGGAGTCATGGATGGATGGGTGAGTTCGCTTTGAATATTAACCAGTTCCCGACCGGCGCACACAGATGTACATCGGCAGAATGGCACGGACAGACAAATGGGCGTACAGGTACGTCTCTTTAAATTTACCCCTGTGCCATCGCGTGTGTGCCGCCGCGCGCCGGTCGGGGGCTCCGTGAGTCAGATCGCGGGTCCCGCGCACTCGATCGCTGCGGGCATACCCGTGATCGTCTCACGGGGAGGAGGAATGGGGAGATGCTAAAGTAAACAAGCATCTCCCCATTCTGCCTAGCAACAATGTCACTGATCTCTGCTCCCTGTGATTGGAGCAGAGATCAGTGATGTGTAAAACACAGCCACGCCCCCCACAGTTAGCAACACGCCCCTAGGAAACACTTAACCCCTACACTGCCACCTAGTGGTTAACCCCTTCACTGCCAGTGTCATTTATACAGGGATCAGTGCATTTGTATAGCACTGATTGCTGTATAAATGACAATGGTCCTAAAAATGTGTCAAATATGTCCGATGTGTCCGCCATAATGTCGCAGTAAAAAAAAAAATAATAATAAAAATGCCATAAAACGACCCCCTATTTTGTAAACGCTATAACTTTTGCGCAAACCAATCAATAATCACTTATTGTGATGTATTTTTTTACCAAAAATATGTAGAAGAATACGTATCGGCCTAAACTGAGGAAAAAATGTGTTTTTTATACATTTTTGGGGAATATTTATTATAGCAAAAAGTAAAAAAATAATGTGTTTTTTTCAAAATTTATGCTCTTTTTTTGTTTATAGCGCAAAAAATAAAAAAACGCAGGGGGGATCAAATACCACCAAAAGAAAGCTCTATTTGTGGGAAAAAAAGGACGTAAATTTTGTTTGGGAGCCACGTAGCACGACCGCGCAATTGTCAGTTAAAGCGGCGCAGTGCAGAATAAAAAAATGAATTAAATTAGCTTTTTTAGTTTGTGGTGCTCAGATACAGTTTAGTTCTGCATTAAAGAGACTGTGTCCCCATACTATTCTTATCAGCAACAATCTTCCCCTAAGATCACTGTATACGTTAAATTACCATTTATTTCCCTGTAATTATTAATGATATTGTGACATTATACAGGTCTGAGACTACTGCTGGGAGATCATCAGTAGAGCCATCACTCAAATAACTCTCACTAGTATTCCCATTCTATCATTTATTTATATTGTAGGCTCACTGAACAGGTTTTCATTTATCTGATGGTAAGGCAGACTGGCTGATTGTAGGAGCTTGCACACAACAGAACACTCAGTAATGCCAGCAGTGGCACCCCTACTCTGTACATATTGCAATCCACTTCTGCATTGCTTATATTTTTAGTGCACTAATGACTCTGCTCCGACTGGCACTTCATTTTGATTATCGAGTGCACAAATAATAAATAGCTGATCTTGCCTAAAATCCTAATGTTTGCTAACTAGAAACTTTGAAGGCTCCTGCTGTCAGCCTTAGTAGCAGTAGGGGAAGGGGCAGAAGTAGGGGCTGGCACAAAAATGGTCAGATACCTACTAAAGCTACACAGGTCACAACACACAAAACATTTTTTTTATGTTGGGGAAAATGCAAAGGCTTATTATTATATACTGCTATAAGGTTATCAGCTAAAAAGTGAGGTCTGGTGACAGGGTCTCTTTAACCACATCTCTACCAGGGCAATTTAAATCAGAGGCCCTGGAGAATAAAACAGTGGTAGTTGCAATTTTTTATGTCACACAATATTTGCGCAGTTATTCATGAAAAGCAGATTTTCAGGAAAAAATACACAAAAATTTATTTTAGTGCAAACAAACACAATGGAACCCCGGATTACGAGCATAATCCGTTCCAGGAGTATGCTCGTAATCCAATGTACTCGCATACCAAAGCGAGTTTTCCCATTGAAGTCAATGGAAACGAAAATAATTTGTTCCGCATTTACTTCAATGGGATGCAATACCGCATGCCGCCAGAGGCGGGGGGGCGCCGGAGAGGCTCGGAAACGGCCGAAAAGGCCCGAGCACACTTCGGCTGATCTCGGCAAACCTTGGAAAGACTCAGTTCACGAGCCTTTCCGAGGTTTGCCGAGGTCAGCCGAACTGTCCTCGGGCCTTTCTGTGCATTTCCGAACGCCGACGATCGGCGCTGTTCGGCTCCGACGCCCCCCACCTCAGGCCAAAAGCAGTACTGCACACTGCTTTTGGCCTGAATCCTGTTCATTTTGCGAGACAACACTCACAAACCGAGTTAGGATTTTTAGAAATACAGTGCTCATTTTGCAAAACATTCGTTAACTGTGTTACTCGCAAACTGAGGTTCCACTGTATAATATAATTATTTTTTTGGTAAATTATAACAGATGGGGTTGTGTTGAGTAAATAGATACTAAGCATGTCAAGTCTTAAAACTGCACACGACCATGCAATAGAAAAACACGATGGTACTCAAAATTTTCCAAAGGTAACGGTTTAAAAGCTTTTACAGGACAGGTTACCAGTTTAGAGTTAACAATGAAAGTAGCCCTAGAATTATTGATCTCACTCTAATGTTCACAATTAGAGTTGGGCTGAACATCCCCCAGTTCGGTTTGTGCCAGAACTCTCGAACATTGCAAAAGTTTGGAACTGAACTCCAAATCCTAATAAAGTCTATGGGACCCGAACGTGAAAAATCTAAAGTGCCCATTTTGAAGATTTATATGCAAGTTATTGGCCATAAAAAGAGTATGGGGGTCCGGGTACTGCCCTTGGGGACATGCAAATATTAAGATAATTTTTACATGAGCAGTGATTTTAATGATGCTTAAAGTGGTGCATCAGTACTGTATATAGAACCTGCTGCAGCAAAGCTGACATTTATAAAGAAAAAAAAATTACATTTAAATTTCCGGCAATACAATACCATTGCCAGCAATAGAAAAATGTTTAAAAAACGGCATGGGGGTCCCCCACCAATCAATACCTGGTATGGATTTTTGAGTCTGGTATGGATTTTAAGGGGAACCCCATGCCAAAAAAACAAAAAAATGCGTGGGGTCCCCCTAAAATCAATACCAGACCCTTATGCAACGATACAGCCTGGCAGGTCAGGAAAAGGGGAGAAACGAGCGAGCACCCTCCTAAACCATACCATTCCACATGCCCTCAACCCTGGGCTGTGGGGGTCTGCGGGCAGGGGGCTTATCAGAATCTGGAAGCCTCTTTTAACTAGGGGAACCCCAGATACCTCAGCATGAGGTATATTGTACCGATAAACCAAAAAGCGTCAAAAAGCGCACACACACACATGCAGTTTTTGACAAATCCTTTATTAAAAATAAAAAAATCAATGTCTCCCTATGTAGATCTATCGTCAATCAGGATGGCCGCCACCACCGCTAAACCCCCCCCAAAAAAAAAGCTTTGCCCGGGACAAAAGCTAAACCGCTGACTACAGGCTTCGCAGTTTTACAGTTCTTATGGTATTCTCCTTAAAATCCATACCAGACCCAAAGGGCCTGATATGGATTGAGGGGAGACTCTCAAAACATTTTTTTTTAAAAACATTTTTCTATTGACGGCAATGTTTTTTTTGTTAGCAGGGAAGCCCATTGACAGCTGATGACTCATCTGTTGTTAAGGACTAAGGATGAGCCCGGTGTTCGATTCGAACCCATGTTCGAATCGAGCACCGGGTGTTCACTCGCTCGGCGAGCCCAGAACTATTGGGGCCGCTCGCATCAAATTCGTGTGATGCGAGCGGCCCCGCAATGCATTGCGGCCCGCGCAGTGCAATGCTGGCTGATGATTGGCCAAGCATGCACTGTGACCCCGCAGGCTTGGCCAATCACAGCGCCGGCAGCGAGGAGAGCCATAATTGGCTACAGGCAGGATGCCTGTAGCCAATTATAGCTCAGGGGCTTTAGTACACGCCCCACGGTATAAGAGGCCGCCGCGCCGGCGGCCTCGCATATTATGTTTCAGTCAGTGTCAGCGTGTCAGTGTGCTGCTGACAATATGTGCTTTATTTCTGGGGATATGTGTGTGCGTGCTGTTATAACAGCATTGCAGTATCACATCTGGGGGGTGTCTATAGGTGGCCTGTGAAGGGGGGCAGGTTTCCTGTGCTTAGAACTTTCCCTGCAAAAAAGTGTCATTTTTGCAGGAAAAAAGCTATTTAAAATCACTCGCGGCTAATGAATTGATGGCTCCTGTAACACAGAGAACTGTCATTCATTAATAAAAAACAAAAAAAAAAAGCGTAGGGGTCCCCCCAAATTCAATAACCAGGCCCTTCAGGTCTGGGATGGCATATTAAGGGGAACCCCAGCCAAAAAAAAAAATGGCGTAGGGTCCCCCTCAAAATCCATACCAGACCCTTATCCGAGCACGCAACCTGGCAGGCCGCAGGAAAAGAGGGGGGGACGAGAGCGGCCCCCCCTCCCGCCTGAACCATACCAGGCCACATGCCCTCAACATTGGGAGGATGCTTTGGGGGTCTAAGACCCCCAAAGCACCTTGTCCCCATGTTGATGAGGACAAGGGCCTCTTCCCCACAACTGTGCCCGGTGGTTGTGGGGGTCTGCGGGCGGGGGGCTTATCGGAATCTGGAAGCCCCCTTTAACAAGGGGACCCCCAGATCCCGCCCCCCCCCTGTGTGAAATGGTAAGGGGGTACAAAAGTACCCCTACCATTTCACCAAAAAAGTGGCAAAAATTGTAAAAATGACAGGAGACGGTCTTTGACAATTCCTTTATTAAAATCTTCTTTCTTCTTTCTTCATCCTTCGGTTTCTTCATCTTCTCCTTCCTTCATCTTCTTCCATCTTCGTCTTCCATTTTCTTCTTCCTCCGATCCGCTTCTTCTTGCGCTGGTCTTCTCGTCCTTCTCGTCCGGCATCTTCTTCCGTCGGCGTCGGTGTCTCTGTCTCTTCTTGGGCCGCTCCGCGCAATGGGAGGCTCCCGCTGTGTGAGGCTCCGCTCCGTCTGACAGGTCTTTTATAATGGAGGGCACCTGGTGACCCCGCCCCCTCTGACGCACAGGGACGTCATGGGGAATTCCATGATGGCTTTCCCCATGACGTCAGAGGGGGGCGGGGTCACCAGGTGCCCTCCGTTTTAAAAGACCTGTCAGATGGAGCGGAGCCTCACACAGCGGGAGCCTCCCATTGCGCGGAGCGGCCCAAGAAGACACCGACACCGACGCCGACGGAAGAAGATGCCGGACGAGAAGGACGAGAAGACCAGCGCAAGAAGAAGCGGATCGGAGAAGAAGAAAATGGAAGAAGAAGATGGAAGAAGATGAAGGAAGGAGAAGATGAAGAAACCGAAGGATGAAGAAAGAAGAAAGAAGATTTTAATAAAGGAATTGTCAAAGACTGTCTCCTGTCATTTTTACCATTTTTGCCACTTTTTTGGTGAAATGGTAGGGGTACTTTTGTACCCCCTTACCATTTCACACAGGGGGGGGGGGCGGGATCTGGGGGTCCCCTTGTTAAAGGGGGTTTCCAGATTCCGATAAGCCCCCCGCCCGCAGACCCCCACAACCACCGGGCACGGTTGTGGGGAAGAGGCCCTTGTCCTCATCAACATGGGGACAATGTGCTTTGCATCCTCCCAATGTTGAGGGCATGTGGCCTGGTACGGTTCAGGCGAGAGGGGGCCTCAAGGGTCTGGTATGGATTTTGAGGGGGACCCTACGCCATTTTTTTTTTTTTTTTTTGGCTGGGGTTTCCCTTAATATCCATCCCAGACCTGAAGGGCCTGGTTATTGAATTTGGGGGACCCCTACGCTTTTTTTTTTTCTTTTTTTTTATTTTTTATCAATGACTTTTTTTTATGAATGAGTTTCAATGAATCACTGTTCTCTGTGTTACGGGAGCCGTGAATTAACATTAGCCGCGAGTGATTTTAAATAGCTTTTTTACTTTCAAAAATGACACTTTGCGCAGAGACAGTTCTAAACACGGGAAACATGCGCCCCTTCACAGGCATACTATAGACATCCCCCAGGTACGAAATTTAAAGGAATATTACACTTTTATTGTTTCAATTTAAGCATTATTAAAATCACTGCTCCTGAAAAAACTGCAGTTTTTAAAAAAAAAATTTTGCATTGATACATGTCCCCTGGGGCAGGACCCAGGTCCCCAAACACTTTTTATGACATTAACATGCATATTAGCCTTTAAAATGAGCACTTTTAATTTCCAATGTTCGCATCCATTATAACTAATAGGGTTCTAAAGCTCGCACGGACTTTAGGTCCGTTCGCGGGTTCTGGTGCGAGCCGAACGGGGGGGTGTTCGGCTCATCCCTATTAACCGCTTCCCGACCGCCTCCTGTAGATATACGTCAACAGAATGGCACGGGCAGGCAAAAGCACGTACCTGTACGTCCCCTTTAATTTGCCTGCCCGGGGGCCCGCGCGCGCGCCCCGGTCGGGAGCTCCGTGACCACGGCCGCGGGACCAGCGGACCCGAACGCCGCTGGTATCCAGCGATTGGGTTACGGAGCTGAAGAACGGGGAGAGGTCTATGTAAACAAACCTCTCCCCGCGCTTCCTACACTGACTGTCAGTGATCGGCGGTTCCCTGTCATCGGGAACGCCGATCAATGACGTCAGACGTACAGCCACGCCCCCCTACTGTTAAAAAAAACACAACACGTCACACTGACTCCTCCCCGCCCCCTAGTGGTTAACCCCCTAACTACAACTGTCATTTACATAGGAATCAGTGCTTTAAATAGCAGTGATTGCTGTATAAATGACAAATGTCCCAAAAATGTGTCAAAAATGTCCGATGTGTCCGCCAAAATGTCGCAGTCACAATAAAAAACGCTGATCGCCGCCATTACTAATAAAAAAAAAAATATTAATAAAAATGCTATAAAACTATCCCCTATTTTGTAAACGCTATAACTTTTGCGCAAACTAATCAATAATCGCTAATTGCGATTTTTTTTACCAAAAATATGTAGAAGAATACGTATCGGCCTAAAATGAGGAAAAAAAATGTTTTTTTATATATTTTTTGGGGATATTTATTATAGCAAAAAGTAAAAAATATTGCATTTTTTTCAAAATTGTCGCTCTATTTTTGTTTATAGCGCAAAAAATAAAAACCGCAGGGGCGATAAAATACCACCAAAAGAAAGCTCTATTTGTGGGAAAAAAAGGACGCCAATTTTGTTTTGGAGCCACGTCGCATGACCGCGCAATTGTTAGTTAAAGCGACGCAGTGCCGAATTGCAAAAAGGGGCCTGGTCCTTTGGCTGCCAATTGGTCGGGGGCTGAAGTGGTTAAGGACACTACAGCCCGCTTCCTGGCACGCTTCCTGGCTTAACAACAAACTATTCACTGTGCCCTGATTGGACAAAGCTTAGAATGCCCTGTGCACTTTGCCCTGTACTGTACAAACATTACAGCTTGTGACAAATCGTTGAAAATAATCCCTGCAATGTGTCTAATATGTTAATTTCCTATGATCATCACTCCATCTAGTGGCCAAAATGCAGTATTTCCCTGAAATACCTCAATCAAGAAAATACTTTATTATGGCCACTAGCTGGGGCTGACGATCAAAGGAAATAAACATATTAGACACATTATGGGTATTATTCACTGTGGCTGTACAAATGCTATAACATTTGTACAGCAGATTTCTTTTATAAATGACCCCTAGGCTACCATGATGGCAATGCTAACAGTTGGAATTTTATTGTACTGAAAATCCCTTTTTAGATCTTATTTATAATGTACTATATGATAAAATAAGAAATTATTAGCTTTTAGTGTTTGTGTACATGAATGCATTTTGCATTTGTGAAGCATTTTTGAAGGATCTAAAAGTCAATGTTTAAATTGGATTTTAAGGACCGCAATTAACTTGTCTTTGCTGATGCGTTTGCTATGTGTTTAATTTTTTTTTCTTATTCTCCTGTTTTTTAACTGCTTCCGTTCTTTTAAACAAACCATTGGGAGTCTGTGTGAATGGCAACACATAATAAAGGCATGTATGTTAAAAGCAATGTAAACATCTCAAAAGCAGTGCATTTTTGATGGAAAGCATCTAAAAGTTTGCTTTCTTGTGGCCACATTGGACTTGCTTGTGTCTAATGCCTGTGTACACAAGCTTTTATAGGTCTGAGGTGTTGTATGACAGCAAGGCCTGTCACACCTATCTATTTTATGGGTTAACATGCGTACTCTGCCACGGTAACCAAAAAATCGCTTAAAGGTCGCAGGATTAGAGTAGGGCTTAAACATGGCACTCCCATAATACACTGACTGCTTTAAACTTGAAGAACCAAATGCTGATTCTACCTCCACTGCTCTCCTAATTTTTTAAAGAATCATATTTATTATTACAGTACAGGTGCTCTTTAACATCAAAATGACCTTGAGATTTCCCTACATGCATTGCTTCCTTTCTGAAGGTGCTGGGGGGCCATACAAATCAGGTTAGGGCGATCTCCAGCAGCCATTGTTTTTCTGTACGAATATGGCCTCCTGGTGACTAATGATCACCCCTGGCATAAAGGATAATCTGAAAAAAATTGGTGGGGCCAGGAGGACACTGCAATGTGAAGAATCATGAAAAGAAGAAAGAAAGACGATTAAATATAATTATTAAGAAGGTTGCATAGCAAATATGCTACAAGGAGAAAATGTACAAAAAAAAAGAAGAAAAGAAGAAAAGTTGAATGTGGGCATTACAGGGCAAAGATGGGAAGTAGATCACTTACTCTACAATGCTTCAGTATATATCCATAGAAATTTATTAGTGGCAGACAGAGGGGAACTGGCTATGCAGCACGTAACAATAAATCATCTTACACCTTAAAATCTTAGCAGAAAAACAGCATATTTCATGCAAAATAGATATATGGAACCTAGGAGCATTCTGAGGCTCGGTGCCACCTAGGAAAACACCAGCTCGGGTTCTGCACTGTTTCTTCAATGGAGAAAGCAGCTTTTAGCTATAAAGCATGGTGAGAATATTATCTTACACCTCCGCAAGGGGCACCACCTAAGGCCAAATTCTCTTCTGGCCTCATTATAGGAGCTGAATGGTTTAAAGTCCAATCGAATCAAGCAAAAAGCAAATACATTCATTCAGCAGAGTGCAAAAAGGTTAAATGTACTTTTTTTTTTTTTTTTTAATGCTTACTGAGCTTGCTTAGTAGTTAAAGCAGAGTTCCGCCGAAAAAAAAAAAATTAAAAGTCAGCAGCTACAAATACTGCAGCTGCTGACTTTTAACCACTTCAGCCCCGGACCATTTGGCAGCCAAAGGACCAGAGGTCTTTTTTTCAATTTCGCACTGCACTACTTTAACTGGTAATTGCGCGGTCATGCAATTTTGTAACCAAACGAAATTTGCGTCCTTTTCTTCCCACAAATAGAGCTTTCTTTTGATGGTATTTGATTGCCTCTGTGATTTTTATTTTTTGCGATATAAAAAAAAAAAGAGCGAAAATTTTGAAAAAAAAAAAGAGATTTTCTACTTTTTGTTATAAAAAAAATCTAATAAACTCAATTTTAGTCAAACATTTGGGCCAAAATGTATTCAGCCACATGTCTTTAGTAAAAAAAATGCCAATAAGCGTATATTTATTGGTTTGCGCAAAAGTTATAGCGTCTACAAACTAGAGTACATTTTCTGGAATTTACACCGCTTTTAATTTATGACTGCCTATTTCATTTCTTGAGGTGCTAAAATGGCAGAGAAGTACAAAACCCCCCCAAATGACCCCATTTTGGAAAGTAGACACCCCAAGCTATTTGCTGAGAGGCATGTTGAGCCCATTGAATATTTTTTTTTTTAGTCCCAAGTGATTGAATAAAGACAAAAATAAAAAAGATTTTTTTTTTTTTCAAAAAGTTGTCACTAAATGATATATTGCTCACACATGCCATAGTTATATGTGAAATGGCACCCCAAAATACATTTTGCTGCTTCTCCTGAGTATGGGGATACCACATGTGTGGGACTTTTTGGGAGCCTAGCCGCGTACGGGGCCCCGAAACCCAAGCACCGCCTTCAGGATTTCTAAGGGTGCAAATTTTTGATTTCACTCCTCACTACCTATCACAGTTTCGAAGGCCATAAAATGCCAAAATAGCACAAAACCCCCCCAAATGACCCCATTTTGGAAAGTAGACACCCCAAGCTATTTGTTGAGAGGCATGGTGAGTATTTTACAGCTCTCATTTGTTTTTGAAAATGAAGAAAGTAAAGAAAAAAAATTTTTTTTTTTCTTTTTTCAATTTTCAAAACTTTGTGACAAAAAGCGACATCTGCAAAATACTCACAATACCTCTCAGCAAATAGCTTGGGGTGTCTACTTTCCAAAATGGGGTCATTTTGGGGGGTTTTATGCCATCTGGGCATTCCATGGCCTCCGAAACTGTGATTGGCAGTGAGAAGTGAAATAAAAAAATTACACCCTTAGAAAGCCTGAAGGCGGTGATTGGTTTTTGGGGTTCCGTACGCAGCTAGGCTCCCAAAAAGTCCCACACATGTGGTATCCCCGTACTCAGGAGAAGCAACAGAATGTATTTTGGGGTGTATTTCTACATATGCCCATGACATGTTTGAGCAATATATCATTTAGTGACAACTTTTTGTAAAAAAAATATATATATTTTTATTTTTTCATTATTCAATCTCTTGGGACAAAAAAAAAAAATATTTAATGGGCTCAACATTGCTCTCATCAAATAGCTTGGGGTGTCTACTTTCCAAAATGGGGTCATTTGGGGGGGGTTTGAACTGTCCTGGCATTTTATGCACAACATTTAGAAGCCTATGTCACACGTCACCCACTCTTCTAACCACTTGTAGACAAAGCCCTTTCTGACACTTTTTGTTTACATGAAAACATATTTTTTTTTTGCAAGAAAATTACGTTGAACCCCCAAACACTATATATAATGTTAAAGCAAAGGCCCTACAGATTAAAATGGTGGGTGTTGCATTTTTTTTTTCCACACAGTATTTGCGCAGCGATTTTTCAAACGCATTTTTTGTGGAAAAAATACACTTTTTTTTTATTTTAATGCACTAAAACACACTATATTGCTCAAATTTTTGATGAAATAAAAAATATGATCTTAGGCCGAGTACATGGATACCAAACACGACATGCTTTAAAATTGCGCACAAACACGCAGTGGAGATAAACTACATACATTTTTAAAAGCTTTAAAAGCCTTTACATGATACCACATTAGATTCACGGAGGAGGTCTACTGCTAAAATTACTGCCCTCGATCTGACCTTCGCGGTGATACCTCACATGCATGGTGCAATTGCTGTTTACATATGACGCCAGACCAACGCTTGTGTACGCCTTTGCGCAAGAGAAGGGGGGGCAGGGGTGCTTTTTTTTTTTTTTTTTGGTTTTTTTTTTATTTATTTAGCTTTTTTATTTTATTTTTAAACTGTTCCTTCCATTTTTTTTCTTTGTTATGATTTTTATTGTTATCTCAGGGAATGTAAATATCCCCTATGATAGCAATAGGCAGTGACAGGTACTCTTTTTTTGAAAAAATTGGGGTCTATTAGACCCTAGATCTTTCCTCTGCCCTCAAAGCATCTGACCACACCAAGATTGGTGTGATAAAATGCTTTCCCAATTTCCCAATGGCGCGGTTTATATCCGGGAGGGGGGACATTCCCTCCCACTGCTTGTAAAAGCAGTCTAGAGGCTAATTACCCGCTAGAATTGCTTTTACATGAAAGCCGATCACTGGCTGAAAAGAATGATACCAAGATGATACCTAAACCTGCAGGCATCATTCTGGTATAACCATTCAAAGTCCAGCAACATACTGGACATATATTGTAATCTTTTTTTTTTCATGCAGCCTCTTGGCTGAACGAAAAAAAAGAGATTGATTGGTGGGTATGCCCACCATTAGAATACCTCCCTTCATCCACCCACTTCTAATGATGGGCATACATGCACCATTTATATATGCCGATGCATGGGGGCATCCTCCCGCAAAAGTTATGCCGTGTACACACGGTCGGAATTTCGACCGTATGTACGTGGCATTAGGAGCCAATCGCTCCTCCCCCCCCTGCTGCCCCCATGCTTCGGCATATATGCTCTTTTTTTTAACTGTGGTGGTGAAATCACCTCCTACAGTGTTGGAGTCGCGTCTTTATGTATCGTGGGAGCAAACGCTGTTGCTGTCAAGATAAATAAATCCGCGTTGCAACTGAATGGCGCACCTGAAAACAAAAACAGTAAACAAAATTACATACCTGAAAAGCAAGCATGATAAAACATGATAAAACATAATAAAACATTGCAGAATAGAATGGAGTAAAAAAAGAGCAACAATAGAGAGAGAATAGAGTGAGAGAGAGAACAATAAAACGACAACTATTTTATTTTTTTTTATTTTTTTGAGATTCACAGGTAAAAAAGCTCCTGACTGAAGCGACTGAATCAAAACGCTACCACAAAAAAACTGTTAGCGATCGCAGGGATCAGGCCTGACTCTGCGAACGCTGCAGTTATGTGTGCTTAGTGTTTTGTAAGTGACAGTGATCGATCGATACTGCACTTGGGTGGGCTGGGCTGGGCGGAGGGGGAAAACGCAGGTGCTAGCAGGTATCTGGGCTGATCCCGCTAACAATGCATTTTTTTTTGGAACCCTAAACTGCTGGGACGCTAGTATAGATCTGATCAGATCAGATATTGATCTGTTCAGATACTGTACCACTAAGGGAGGTGTATGCTTTGTGCGTGGGTGTTTGCGGTACTGGCACTAACCTGGGGCGACGCAGACCTTATTTGACCCTAAAACCTAATTGATATCACCCGCCGGGCGATCAGGGGGTTAAACCGTTATTGGGTAATAAATGGCGGGTGCCCTGACAGTATAAAAAACAAGCTAACTAACCAGCGTCACCCGTAACAGTAATACAAAAAAAAACTGGTTACCTATCGACACTAATGCAGCGATCAGAAAAACGATCGCTTAGTGACACTGGCAAAAGGGGGTGAAAGGGTTAACTAGGGGCAATCAGGGGGTTAAACCTTTATTAGGTAATATATGGGGGTACCTGACGCTATATAAAAACCTGACGGGGAACCTAAATAACGAAATAACTAACTGGCTAACCAGCGTCACCAGTGACAGTTATACAGTGATCACTGGTGAAAGGGTTAACTCTAGGGGCAATCAGGGGGTTAAAACCTTTATTTAGGTTGTAATATGGGGGTACCTGACCTATAAACCTATTTATGAACCTATATAAACATGGCGGTTACCTAAAAAAAAAAAAAATGGTTACCTAGCGACACTAATGCAGCGATCAGAAAAACGATCGCTTAGTGACACTGGCAAAAGGGGGTGAAAGGGTTAACTAGGGGCAATCAGGGGGTTAAAACCTTTATTAGGTAATATATGGGGGTACCTGACGCTATATAAAAACCTGACGGGGAACCTAAATAACGAAATAACTAACTGGCTAACCAGCGTCACCAGTGACAGTTATACAGTGATCACTGGTGAAAGGGTTAACTCTAGGGGCAATCAAGGGGTTAAAACCTTTATTTAGGTTGTAATATGGGGGTACCTGACCTATAAAACTATTTATGAACCTATATAAACATGGCGGTTACCTAAAAAAAAAAAAATGGTTACCTAGCGACAGCAGTGACACTAATACAGCGATCAGAAAAACGATCGCTTAGTGACACTGGCAAAAGGGGGTGAAAGGGTTACCTGGGGGGCAATCACGGGGTTAAACCTTTATTAGGGGGGGTAGGGGGCTACCTTGGACCTAAAACTAACTGCCCTGACAGTTATTACAGTCACACTGACACTAAATGCAGTGATCAGTAAAAAAATGATCACTGCAATTAGTGACACTGTGACTGGGGGGGGAGGGGGTGATCTGGGGGGTGATCAGGGGGTGACAGGGGGGTGGAATATGTGCCTAACTGTACTGGTGTCAGTGTAGTGTTGTGCACTAACCTTAACATGTTCGCCGCTCGGCGTCTCCGGTCACATAGACCGGCGCACCGAGCGTGACATCACTTCCGCCTTCCTGTCTATACAATAGACAGGAAGGGGAAGTTTCTCATTGGCCAGGAGCGATCGCGAGGGGGTGGCCAGAAACCACTGGCCGTCCCCTCGTCCCGGATCGCTCCTGAAGCGATCCCGACCGTCCCCGCCGGCGGAGGGGGGTCCGATCGGACCCCCCAACCGCCGGAAGAATGTCACGTACAGGTACGTGATTCTGCCTGTACGTGCCATTCTGCCGACGTATATATACAGGGGGCGGTCGGCAAGTGGTTAATAATCGGACACTTACCTGTCCCAAGATCTCCCCAGCTGACTTCAGAGGGAGATCATGGTCCCTCCTGCAGTAGCCGTGGAGCTGAAGAGCGGCCCGCGAGTCACGTGACCGCCCTGAAGACAGCTCTAAATAACTATTTACACTGCTAATTTTTAGAAAGGATTTACACAGTGTTGTATGCCAGCCTCTAATAGAGGGGCTGGCAGTTTTTATTTTTTTAAAAGGCTTCACAAACACTTTATTATGCCCGGGGGGGGGCAGAGAATGGAGGATTTCAACTAAGACAACAGCCACCAGCACAAGGGGTTGAATGTATGCACTATCCCTTGTGCTGATTTGAAAATAGAACATTTTAACTAAACGTAGGCCTTAAAGCGGAGTTCCACCCAAAAATTGAACTTCCGCTTTAAGGGAAGAAGACCCCCTGACATGCCATTTTTGGGGGGGGGGGGGGGAAACCCTCTTTTTAGAGGGTTCCAGCTCCCGCTTCCTCCTGGGGCACCGCGGTGCCGGAAGGTAGTTCACAAGTTATACAAAAGTTACAAACTATGGGATAGATTTAGGAACTTTTTATTTTTTTACAAGTAATGGCAGCAATCAGCAATCTGACACCAAGTGACACTTTTTAGGGACCAGTGACACCAATACAGCGATCAGTGCTAAAAAAAAAATGCACTGCTACTGTATAGATCACTCTGGCAGGGAAGGGGCAATCGAAGGGTTAAATGTGTCCCTAGGGCAGCGATGGCGAACCTTTTTGAGCCCGAGTACCCAAACTGAAATAAATACATTGGTTTTGTGTTGCAAAGTGCCAACACAGGAATTCGCGAGAGAGGGGGGCTGAGCGAAAGAGAGGGGTTGTGTGAGAGAGAGGGGGGTGTGAGAGAGAGTGGACAGCGAGAGTGAGAGAGATGCTGAGAGGGAGGGGGGCTGAGATAGAGAGTGGTGTGAGAGATATGCTGAGAGAGATAGGGAACAGAGAGAGGGAGAGGGGCTGAGAGGGAGGGGGGACAGAGAGAGAGGGGTGTGAGAGATGCTGGGAGAGAGGGGCAACGGAGAGAGGGGCTGAGAGAGAGAGGTGTGACAGAAATGCTGAGAGAGAGGATAAACAGAGAGGGAGGGGGGACAGAGCGAGAGAGGGGTGTGAGATATGCTGAGAGAGAGAGGGAACAGAGAGAGGGAGGGGGGCTGAGAAAGGGGGAGAGGGGACAGAGAGAGAGGGGTGTGGGAGAGATGCTGAGAGAGAGAGGGGCAACAGAGAGAGGAAGAGGGCCTGAGAAAGAGGGGTGTGAGAAATGCTGAGAGAGGTGAGCTGAGAGAGAGGAGGAACAGAGAGAGGGAGGGGGACAGAGAGAGAGAGGGGTGTGAGAGAGATATGCTGAAAGAGAGGGGGGCTGAGAGGGAGGGGGCAGAGAAAGAGGGAGAGGGGGTGAGAGAGAGGAAGAGGGGACACAGAGAGAGAGGGTGTGAGAGAGATGCTGAGAGAGAGGGGCAACAGAGAGGGGAGGGAGAGAAATGCTGAGAGAGAGGAGGAACAGAGAGAGGGAGGGGGGACAGCGAGAGATGGGGGACAGAGAGAGAGGAGGAACAGGGAGAGGAAGGGGGGAGAGAGAGAGAGATGGGGGACAGAGAGAGGGGGAACAGAGAAAGAGAAGAGGGACAGAGAGAGAGGGGTGCGAGAGAGATGCTGAGAGAAAGAGGGGGGACGGAAAAACAAGGGGGGCTGAAAGAGAGGGAGGGGGGCTGAGAGGAGAGAGAGACCTCTAGCTCTGTCCTGGACCCTCTCGTGTGCCCACAGAGATGGCTCTGCGTGCCAGCTGTGGCTCTGCGTGCCATAGGTTCGCCATCACTGCCCTAGGGGGTGCTTTCTAAGTGTGAGGGATGTGCTTTGACTAAAGGAAAACAGAGATCCATGTTTCTGCATAGCACACAAGATCTCCATTTTCCAATACAGGTATGTGATTTTGTGCTTAAGAGCCTCCCTGCCACAGTATATGTACGTGGGGCGGTCCTCAAGCGGTTAAATCATTTGTATAAAGTTCACTGAATTTAGTTCCCATACTGTCTTGTAATATGGGGCCTGGTCTTGTTTTATCCCTTTATATGATATTCGATGTATATTTTCCATCTACTTGAGCTGCGCACATGTTTCTCAAGATAATATAATTACTTACCGCTATGAAAATGACATGCCTCTCCCAGGAAGACAGACCGTTTTCATATCGCCAGAATCGTTTTCTACGCACTCTTTGCAATAGAAAATGCCTGAGGGAACATTACAATTAGGACAGACCTTGTGTTGATTACTTTGTACTATTAAGCCTGAACATGCAATCACTTTATAACAGCTATCATTACATTTAATACTTGGCAATATGGCTTTCATAAAACTTCAGTCTTAATTACTGTTACAAAGCTCCAGCATGATTTCTCTTTCCCTTAACAGATTAATTTAGAAATGCAACATAAATAAAAGAATATAAACTAATGTGGATAGACTATCACATTTAGAGAGCACCTCATCCTGAGATTATTGGGAAAATTATTGGAGCAAATGGGATGGGACTATAACGATGCAGTAATCAAACAGAGAAATAATTTTTAGGTAAAATCTTCACAATTTATTAACAAGAGTTGTTTAAAAAATCATTATTAAAAACAAAGGCTTAAACCCATAGTTATGGTCCATGAACTAATGGGAGTGGTATAGTGTTGATTCCCAACATGTTTCGCCCTATATATTGGGCTTCTTCAGGAGATGCTATCCGCTGGAATCTAGTAGACAAAATATATACAAATAAGGAACCATAGTTATAATAAATTCACTATATATTATTGCAAAAATCATTTTACATTTCATTGAACTTCATGTACACCTATGCACATAATGTCTACCCAGTATGCTTACCCTGTGTTTCTAAAATCACACTTAGAACAGCATTAACAAGCAAGTAGTCCCTTTGCTTAGTATCTATTTGTTTGTTTTTATAGGTAAAACCAGATGTGCTTATTGCATATCTATTGCTGTGTAATAATTTAAGTGCTTCTCCGCTAAGACTTAGTTTTGGGTATCCGCACGGATGCCCGGGGGTATCTGCCGGGTGTGTACACCTGGTGCTACCCCGATCCTCATGCCACCATATGCTGTCCTCCGGTACTCCGGTCCTCCTCATGTCCATTCACTTCTCTCCCAGTGTGATTTATACCATCATTGGCCGCACATACCATCAATGACCCTAAACATACAGCCAGAGCTACAATGGAATGGTTTAGAGCAAAGCATATTCATGTGTTAGAATGGACCAGTCAAAGTGCAGACCCAAATCCAATTGAGAATCTGTGGCAAGACTTGAAAATTGTTGTTCACAGACGCTCTCCATCCAATCTGACAGATCATGAGCTATTTAGCAAAGAAGAATGGCCAAAAATGTCACTCTCTAGATGTTCAAAGCTGGTAGAGACATCCCCAAAAATACTTACAGCTGTAATTGCAGCAAAAGGTGGTTCTAAAAAGTATTGACTCAGGGGGGCTAAATACAAATGTATGCCACACTTTTCAGATATTTATTTGTAAAAAATGTTGAAAAACATTTATAATTTTCCTTCCACTTCCAAACGATGTGCCACTTTCTGTTGGTCTATCACATAAAATCCCAATAAAATACATTTACTTTTTTGGTTGTAACATGACAAAATGTGGAAAATTTCAAGGGGTATGAATACTTTTTCAAAGCACTGTATGTAGGGCAGTGTACAGAGGTCAGTAGTGTGTAGGGCAGTGTACAGAGATCAGTAGTACGTATGTAGGGCAGTGTACAGAGATCAGTAGTATGTAGGGCAGTGTACAGGGATCAATAGTATGTAGGGCAGTGTACGGAGGTCAGTAGTATGTAGGGCAGTATACAGGGATCAATAGTATGTAGGGCAGTGTACAGAGATCAGTAGTATGTAGGGCAGTGTACAGGGATCAATAGTATGTAGGGCAGTGTACAGGGGTCAGTATTATGTAGTGCAGTGTACAGAGGTCAGTATTATGTAGAGAAATGTACAGGGATCAGTAGTATGTAGGGAAGTGTACAGGGATCAGTAGTATGTAGGGCAGTGTACAGGGATCAATAGTATGTAGGGCAGTGTACAGGGATCAATATTATGTATTGCAGTGTACAGGGGTCAGTATTGTGTAGTGCAGTGTACAGAGGTCAGTATTATGTAGAGAAATGTACAGGGATCAGTAGTATGTAGGGAAGTGTACAGGGATCAGTAGTATGTAGGGCAGTGTACAGAGGTCAGTAGTATGTAGGGCAGTGTACAGGGATCAATAGTATGTAGGGCAGTGTACAGAGGTCAGTAGTATGTAGGGCAGTGTACAGAGGGCAGTAGTATGTAGGGCAGTGTACAGGGGTTAGTGCTATGTGGGGCAGTGTACAGGGTACAGTAGCATGTAGGGCAGTGTACAGGGGTCAATAGTATGTAGGACAGTTTACAGGGGTCAGTAGTATGTAGGGCAGTGTACAGGGATCAATAGTATGTAGGGCAGTGTACAGGGGTCAGTATTATGTAGTGCAGTGTACAGACATCAGTATTATGCAGAGAAGTGTACAGGGATCAGTAGTATGTAGGGCAGTGTACAGAGGTCAGTATTATGTAGAGCAGAGTTTAGGGATCATTAGTATGTAGGGCAGTGTACAGGGATCAGTAGTATGTAGGGCAGTGTACAGAGGTCAGTATTATATAGAGCAGTGTACAGGGATCAGTAGTATGTAGGGCAGTGTGCAGGGGTCAGTAGTATGTAGGGCAGTGTACAGAGGGCAGTAGTATGTAGGGCAGTGTACAGGGGTTAGTGGTATGTAGGGCAGTGTACAGGGTACAGTAGCATGTAGGGCAGTGTACAGGGGTCAGTAGTATGTAGAACCGTTTACAGGGGTCAGTAGTATGTAGGGAAGTGTACAGGGATCAATAGTATGTAGGGCAGTGTACAGGGGTCAGTATTATGTAGTGCAGTGTACAGAGGTCAGTATTATGTAGAGAAGTGTACAGGGATCAGTAGTATGTAGGGCAGTGTACAGGGATCAGTAGTATGTAGGGCAGTGTACAGGGATCAGTAGTATGTAGGGCAGTGTATAGAGATCATTAGTATGTAGGGCAGTGTACAGGGATCAGTAGTATGTAGGGCAGTGTACAGAGGTCATTATTATATAGAGCAGTGTACAGGGATCAGTAGTATGTAGGGCAGTGTGCAGGGGTCAGTAGTATTTAGGGCAGTAGTATGTAGGGCAGTGTACAGGGATCAATAGTATGTAGGGCAGTGTACAGAGATCAGTAGTATGTAGGGCAGTGTACAGGGATCAATAGTATGTAGGGCAGTGTACAGGGGTCAGTATTATGTAGTGCAGTGTACAGAGGTCAGTATTATGTAGAGAAATGTACAGGGATCAGGAGTATGTAGGGAAGTGTACAGGGATCAGTAGTATGTAGAGCAGTGTACAGGGATCAATAGTATGTAGGGCAGTGTACAGGGATAAATATTATGTATTGCAGTGTACAGGGGTCAGTATTGTGTAGTGCAGTGTACAGAGGTCAGTATTATGTAGAGAAATGTACAGGGATCAGTAGTATGTAGGGAAGTGTACAGGGATCAGTAGTATGTAGGGCAGTGTACAGAGGTCAGTAGTATGTAGGGCAGTGTACAGGGATCAATAGTATGTAGGGCAGTGTACAGAGGTCAGTAGTATGTAGGGCAGTGTACAGAGGGCAGTAGTATGTAGGGCAGTGTACAGGGGTTAGTGCTATGTAGGGCAGTGTACAGGGTACAGTAGCATGTAGGGCAGTGTACAGGGGTCAGTAGTATGTAGGACAGTTTACAGGGGTCAGTAGTATGTAGGGCAGTGTACAGGGATCAATAGTATGTAGGGCAGTGTACAGGGGTCAGTATTATGTAGTGCAGTGTACAGACGTCAGTATTATGTAGAGAAGTGTACAGGGATCAGTAGTATGTAGGGCAGTGTACAGAGGTCAGTATTATGTAGAGCAGAGTTCAGGGATCATTAGTATGTAGGGCAGTGTACAGGGATCAGTAGTATGTAGGGCAGTGTACAGAGGTCAGTATTATATAGAGCAGTGTACAAGGATCAGTAGTATGTAGGGCAGTGTGCAGGGGTCAGTAGTATGTAGGGCAGTGTACAGAGGGCAGTAGTATGTAGGGCAGTGTACAGGGGTTAGTGGTATGTAGGGCAGTGTACAGGGTACAGCAGCATGTAGGGCAGTTTATAGGGGTCAGTAGTATGTAGAACTGTTTACAGGGGTCAGTAGTATGTAGGGAAGTGTACAGGGATCAATAGTATGTAGGGCAGTGTACAGGGATCAGTAGTATGTAGGGCAGTGTACAGGGATCAGTAGTATGTAGGGCAGTGTATAGAGATCATTAGTATGTAGGGCAGTGTACAGGGATCAGTAGTATGTAGGGCAGTGTACAGAGGTCAGTATTATATAGAGCAGTGTACAGGGATCAGTAGTATGTAGGGCAGTGTGCAGGGGTCAGTAGTATTTAGGGCAGTGTACAGAGGGCAGTAGTATGTAGGGCAGTGTACAGGGGATAGTGGTATGTAGGGCAGTGTACAGGGTACAGTAGCATGTAGGGCAGTGTACAGGGGTCAGTAGTATGTAGGACAGTTTACAGGGGTCAGTATTATGTAGGGCAGTGTACAGGGATCAGTGGTATATAGGGCAGTGTACAGGGGTCAGTGGTATGTAGGGCAGTGTACGGAGGTCAGTAGTATGTAGGCCAGTGTATGGAGGTCAGTAGTATGTAGGACAGTGTATGGAGGTCAGTAGTATGTTGACCAGTGTATGGAGGTCAGTAGTTTGTAGGCCAGTGTATGGAGGTCAGTAGTTTGTAGGCCAGTGTATGGATGTCAGTAGTATGTAGGGCAGTGTACAGAGGTCAGTAGTATGTAGGGCAGTGTATGGAGGTCAGTAGTATGTAGGGCAGTGTATGGAGGTCAGTAGTATGTAGGGCAGTGTATGGAGGTCAGTAGTTTGTAGGCCACTGTATGGAGGTCCGTAGTGTGTAGGGCAGCTTTCAGAGGTCCACAGTATGTAGGGAATCCCAGTACAGCCATTGGTCCTCCTAGGATACACACAACCCACCGCCATCCCCCCTCAAAAATAAAAGAAGAAAAAAAAGGAACCCATCAGCCATTACTTTCTATACCACCCACTATGATAGATGCTGACCATGGGTGGTGATGCTTGAACAAAGATGGTGCTATCCTTGTGAAGAGGGAAGCAAAAAAAGGCAATTTAAGGGCATTGCTATGTTTTCTGTGAGAAGCAAAAATAGGCGTTCTATTTATAAAAAATTAATTGGACGAGTATCACACACTTTCATGCATTCTGCATGAATTCTGTCCGTAATTTCTCTAATAGGGTTCTCCCTATGCTCATCAGCTCCATCTAGTTGCCACAATGTTGTATAGATTTCTGAAATTCCTCTATAAGAAAATATACAATTTTTTGATATACATTTGATACTGAATCCACTTTAAATTATGATAGTTGTCTTTATTTCTGTAAATACAAGGTTCCTTTAAAAAAATAAGGAGTACAATTAAAGCAGTCCCTAGTAAAAAATAATTCATTGCAACTTAGTTTGTAGTCACAGCATGGTCTCCACGTGGTTGAACCTAATAGTTAAGAAAAGCCTAAAGCCCGCTTCCTGTAACATGTATTTCATAGATATTTTTTGTATACTTTATATATTTATACATAAGCCATGAATTTCTTCTCATAAAAAAAATTTAAAATTTAAATGTGAATTTGGAGACAACAACTGTAACCTGTAATAATATTAATTACACAATAAAGATTTTCTATTGTCCTTCTTGAATCATTTCGCTTGGAACCGACTGTTTGATGAGAAGTAGAAAGAAAAAACATGCCTGACTTTGCTTGACATAGCTTGACATCTTTAACCTTATGGAAATGTTTATTAAGTTATTTATTTATAGCAAGCACAAATATATCTTATCCGAGACAGGATGTCTTGCGAGGTCTTGGTCACACCATAATAAAATACAGGGGCAAAATAAATTATGGACACAATATATCACAAAACCAAAGTAGTTATAAGTGTAGTTAAAAAGTAAGAGAACCTCAGGAGCCAAGGAAAAATATTGCTCTGATGTCTTCCTTTACGTTCTTGAGTGCTTACTGTGGAAATCTATTCTAAGGTTTCTTTCATAAATAAACTGTACATTACACAAAATGGTTTTACATTGTTGGAAACTTTTGTTTAAGTAGATGTAGACCCTTTGTAACCCTGTTTAGCAGTGGCGGTTGGTGCTGGGGGATTTTAGGGGGGCACAGACGGGCTCCTCTGGGTCCGCACTCACCCTACAACGGGGCTCCCCTGGACTGTCCAATGCTGCAGCTTCTGTCTTCACCCGGTCTTCTTTCTGAATTGTGATTGGCCGGGAAGCCGCTGGGATGATAGGGTGTGAGGGCTCGGGCAATGACTGCATGGTGTTTCACAGGGTGGTTTTAATGATGATAACTGTGAACCATGCTTGCGTAATGTGTGCTGAAAGGACCATTTACAGTCTTCATAAGAAGCCCAAGACAATGCAGGAGAAGAATTGGGAGACAGGAGCGGGGCATTATCACCCTGTAAAAGGCAATACCTAAACGGACCTTCGTGGCATAATCCCTTTATTTGTAATAAAATCTGCATTATAAATATTTAAATATTAATTTTTAAAATACATTGACCTGTTTAGGTGGAAGTCAGGGGCGGACTGACCATTCGACCACTCGGGCACTGCCCAAGGGCCCCGGGCGACTAGGGGGCCCCATCAGGGTTGCCAGCCTAAGTAAAACCAGGGACAGTATGTAAAAATGTGTTTTTTTTTTTTTTACATATGTTTCTGAAATGTCCCTTACCGACATCCTTTTGGTCTAAAAATCCAGAGATTATAGCTGCCCCACCTCTCCAGTACCTTCTCAGCCAATAGAAACATGTCTGTGTATACTGTGTGTACATGTATGTGTATACTGTGTGATTGTATATTAAGTGTGTGTATACTGTGTGGCTCTATAATCTCTGATTGCCTGGGGGCCCCATAATCTCCTATTGCCCGGGGGCCCCATGAGTTGTCAGTCCGTCCCTAGTGGAAGTTCATCCTAGAATTACTCTATGAACATTAAGCAGCCATATAACACATGTGTCTTGATGAATTCATGGCACCATGTTTGACATTTGCTCTGGTTGTCCACTAACTCGTGGTGTTGCTCAGGCAGGGCCATCTTTAATATGATTGGACCCTGGACAAATGTTTTCTTGCCCCCCCCCCCATTGTAGGGGGTTTCTAAGGGCTCAGTCTATAGCTGTGGTAGCAAGCAGCAGACACAAGGCTCTCTCACCCTACCCAGCGACACAGCAGCAGTGATCCCTCCAATCAGTTGTCCACTTAATCTAGTTTGCACGTGGTGACTCTGGTGGCCAGCACAGCAGGTCCTTATCCTGGCAGCAGCTTCATCCCTCTGCACTCAGGTCACTCTCTGTGCTCTCTGGTAGTTCCACACAGCAGTGAGTTTTCACTGGTACAGGCACTCTCAAATGGCGCCCCAGCATGGTCCTTTCACACACTCTGCCCGGATGGCCCTTGATGCTCATCTCTTCCCTGCTGATTAGTCCATTACTGTTGCTAGGAGGGAGTGGGAAGAAACAGAGTGGGTGTGGAGCTAGGGATTATTGCAGGCAGTCCGCTGCTACCTTACAGTGTCCTGCCTAGGTCCTCTCTCTTTATTATTACCCCGCTGCTGTTGACAGGAGAAGGAGGGGGAATAAGTCCACACACACACAGTCCACTCTGTGTGTACAATATGCAAGTAAAGGCGCAATGTTCCAGAGGATATATGGGATAAAAACCTTTTCAAGTTTAGCAATAAAACATAGAATTACAGCAGAATTGTATTTACATAAGTAAAGTGGTGGGTCTTAGCCTGAGTCCAACATGATACCAAATTATTAAAGAGTCCAGATGAGGGAGGGATGATTAGATGATATCCACAAGCAGGGCTGCCTCCAGGAGGGAACTGAAACCAGGTTCCAAATTTCTGCAGCAAAAAACAAAGATGGGTGTAGATGTAACAACAGTTTTATTCACTGGTATGCAACGCGTTTCCTGAGCGTTCTAGCTGCAATGACGTGGCAGCCGCGCTCCTTCATCAAGCTCTCCACCGCGGCCGGCCCTACCACCCAGCGGTGTCAGCAACACGAGGCCAGGCGTTCAGTGAACAGGAAGAGCCTGTGACAGACCTGACGATCCCTTAGATGGATATTCTCTATGCCTAATATCAACTTCCAAAATGTGAGTTGCTTGTGTTACATAAATGTATGAATAAAACTGTTGTTACATCTACACCCAGAGGCGCCCCTCTCTTTGTTTTTCAACAACAGGGGGCAGTAAGCAGGGTTTACACAGAGCCTGCTCTGTTGGTTAATTTCCATGCTGCTGACAGGAGGAGGGAGGCGAGCGGGGAGTTACACGGACAACCTGCAGCTTGCTTCTCCCTTGTCACAGCATAGCCGGCTGCATGAACAGTAAACTAGCGGAGAGGACAGGCTGATGATTCGGGGGAGAAAAGAGGATCAGCTGCGCCGCTACAATGGGGGAAAACTATTTGTGCCAGCGCGGGCCCAAGGGGCAGTGCTTTGGGCCCCACAACAATGACTGGGCTAGAGGCAGCTGCCCTTTTTTGCTCTGCATTAAATGTTTTCATGCCATCAGGACACGAAAAAAACGTTTTAAGTCAGGCTTTGCTATTACAAGATGTAGATAGCATGGATCTACAGAGATCAACACAGGCTCAATGTAAGGGCATATAGAAAACTATTTTTTTTTTATGTGCCCTGTTCACACCATACATGTGCAAAAAAATGTAGCATGTCTGCATTTTTATACAGCACATTGAACTGCCACATCACTGTATGTGACCGTATTGTACAGTGTCCCAGTATTCTGTGATTCATAAAGTTGAATAAAATGTCATTTTTTGGCACTTCAATGAAGTTAAAAAATGTTAAACCTTTGGCGCCGACATCACACAAATATGCGGCCCAACTAGAATGGGCTCTTTTTTGGTGGGGCTGCATTTTTGTGTTCCCCCCATGCCAGCACAGAGACCAGAGTCTCACCATGAGCCCTGGGCCCCGTACTAACGATCGGGACCCACAACTTGAGATTCCGGGTCACCTGATCGCTGTGAAAGCCTCTGATTGGCTATCGCAGTGCTCAGTCTTGATCTAGGTATTTGGTATTAGGCATCTAGGTCCTTGATCTAGGTATTTTATTTTTTTAAATGTTCATTTTATTTTTTTAATTATTATTATTATTTTTTTTTTTTTTCCTACATACACTTTTTTCTTTTCATTCTCTGCAAGGACAGAGAAAGATACAATGTATCTTTCTCATCCATTCACAGAGACAGAAAACACGGGGGGCGGGCTTCAGTTGTATCATTCATTGTATCTTTCTCTGTCCTTGCAGAGAATGAAAAGAAAAGTGTATGTAGGAAAAAAGAAATACATAATAATAATTGAAAAAGGTCAGGGTCAAAGGTCCAGGTCAAAGGTCAGGGTCAGTATTTTTTTGGACAGTTTTTTTAAAAATTTGTATTAGTGTCAGTTAGTGTCAGTGTGTTTTAACTAGGGTAAAAATAAAATAAAAATGTGCACTATTGTTTCTGGCCTGTACTATAGATACAAAAAACAAATGACATACACATACAGTATCTCACAAAAGTGAGTACACCCCTCACATTTTTGTAAATATTTTATTATATCTTTTCATGTGACAACACTGAAGAAATTACACTTTGCTACAATGTAAAGTAGTGAGTGTACAGCTTGTATAATATACAGTGTAAATTTGCTGTCCCCTCAAAAAAACTCAACACGCAGCCATTAATGTCTAAAACGCTGGCAACAAATGTGAGTACACCCCTAAGTGAAAATGTCCAAATTGGGCCCAATTAGCCATTTTACCATCCCTGTTTCATGTGACTAGTTAGTGTTACATGGATTGGAATCAGGAACACAAGAGCCAAAGCTGAAGACAATTCAGCACTGAAGGCAGGCACACTCTCAGTTTAAATAGGCTGCTGGGTGCCAGAATCTGTGAATGTATGCACACGCCTATGTGTACGTGCACGTGCATGCACATTCCAGTTCTTGCTCGTCTTGGGCTTAAAGTTCAGCAATGGCAACCTTTCTGTAATTTCAGTACAGGTTTCTTTAAATCTGCAACAATGACAAACATAATACATTCTCACTGAATCTCTGTTATATTACATTAAAGACATTGAATTGTCTGGCACACAAAGGTTAAAACAAATAGAATTTCACCATCCTAAAAGATGAAAAAAGTTGTTTATAAAAAACATTATCTTTCGGGAATAATAAGTGCAACTGCGTCACTAAAGTGCTCCAGCAGACTTACAATTTATGCTTTTAATTTTGTTAAAAACATTTCATTTCATTATTACCATTATTTTGCAGGTCAGAAAAGACAACCCTATCTAAGCGGAATATTGTTTTTTTTTTGTTTTGTTTTTTTACACTTCCCTAGCGTATGTATCCTTTTAAGAGACTCTAGAAGTTAATGGAATCTATGAAAGGATTAGCTAGGTGACATAATTACAAACAAAGACACAATCATTCTTTGTACAAATGTGGCCGCTAATGAAACAGGCATATATTAAGAGTAAAAATTTAAAGGGAGAAGAAAGCTTGAACTTTTGATAAAGGTAATGAATAGCAATTTAGGAGCCAGCTACCGCCACGCAGGATGCATCATTAAAATAGAGGCATTACGGCCTTAAATATGCTGAACTACATGCTCATAATAATCATGCTTTGTGCACTTTGTATTAGTTTAGAGGTGTGTAATGCAACAAACATCAGCTAGATGCTTCTAGAAGAGTAAAAATGTTATACTCTTCCTTAAAGGAAACCTTAGAGGAAAAAAACAAGTTTAGTTAAGTACCATATATCACATTTTTTTAAAATAAAATACTTACTTTTACCTTTTATTTCTTCCTGGTGGTTTACCATCAATTTAAAATAGTTTTGCTGTTCGAACGTTATACAGTACTGTGTCATCTGCTGTCTCTTCATTTTATCAGTAAAACAGTATAGGGTTTGCAACCACTTTTAACACTTGCCGACCAGCTGCCATCATTATACAGTGGCAGGTTGACACGATCCCACGAATTGCCGTAGCTGTAGGTCGGGCCTTTGAACAGCTCTAGCAGGCGTGTCCGATGCACGGCGGGAAACCCGATGCGCGTGGCCAGCGGTCGCGATGTCTGCCGGTCACGTGCGATCGCAGGCATGAGAGCCAGAACGGGGATGTGTGTGTAAACACACACACACACACACATCCCCATTCTGTCAAGATAAAAGTGACAGATCGCCTCTTTCCCTTCTTTTTTTTTTTTTTCCAATTTAAATCTTTATTTATTTATCTTTAGGAGAAGCAGGGCATACACTCTATCATCATCACATCTCAAATAATATCTACAGCTATACATACACTTCTGGTGATCAGTTAGGTCATTTCAACAAAAAAAAAAAAAAGGAACATATTGCCTCACACAATAGCAATCATCGACTCTACTGTCACTTTCTAATTTCTCAAAGAATAAAAATAAAAATAAGCTGGACTGTCCACTGTCTATACCCAGGGTTCGAGTTTCTCTCAGACTCTATCCTGGGTTTTATATATTCATAGAGCGTAGAACCCTCTCTTACTCCTATAGTTTATTACCCATAAAAAAAAAAGAGAAAGAAAAAAATATAAATAAATAAATAAATAAAAAAAAGGAACAAAAACAAAAATTTAAAATTTAATAATCTAATCAATAATACAAAAAAAAAAAAAAAAAAAAAAAAAAGGAAAAGGGAAAGAAACATATATATATATTTTTCCTCCATCTCCCCCCGTCTCTCTCCCTCCACCCCTCCCCCATAGGTTCCCTCCGTTTTCCTCTCTCTTTTCAATTGTCCAGGTTTACATCTATAAGCTTTCTACCCTCCTCTTTCCCTTCTAATCAGGAACAGCGATATGTCTCCTTCTCTAGTCAGTCCTATCAACATACAGTTAGAAACACACATGAGGGAACACATTTAACCCCTTGATTGCCCCCTAGTGTTAACCCCTTCCCTAACAGTGACATTTACACAGTAATCAGTGCGTTTTTACATAGTTACATAGTTAGTCAGGCTGAAAAAAGACACAAGTCCATCCAGTTCAACCATAAAAAAATAAAAAATATCGTACAATCCAATATACCCAATTTGATCCAGAGGAAGGCAAAAAAAAAAAAACCCCAGCAGAGCATGCTCCAATTTGCTGCAGCAGGGGAAAAAATTCCTTCCTGATCCCCCGAGAGGCAATCGCATTTTCCCTGGATCAACTTTACCCATAAATGTTAGTACCCCGTTATATTCTGTACATTTAGGAAAGTATCCAGGCCTTTCCTAAAGCAATCTACTGATCTAGCCAGAACCACCTCTGGAGGGAGTCTATTCCACATTATCACAGCTCTTACTGTGAAGAAACCTTTCCATATTTGGAGATGAAATCTCTTTTCCTCTAGACGTAAAGAGTGCCCCCTTGTCCTCTGTGTTGACCGTAACGTGAATAACTCAACACCAAGTTCACTATACGGACCCCTTATATATTTGAACATGTTGATCATATCCCCCTGTATTCTCCTCTTCTCAAGAGGGAATAAATTCAGTTTCTCTAATCCTTCCTCATCGCTGAGCTCCTCCATGCCTCTTATGAATTTTGTTGCCATTCTCAGCACTTTCTCTAGTTCCCCGATATCCTTTTTGAGAACTGGTGCCCAAAACTGAACTGCATATTCCAGATGAGGTCTTACTAATGATTTGTACAGGGGCAAAATTATATCTCTCTCTCTGGAGTCCATACCTCTCTTAATACAAGAAAGGACTTTGCTCGCTTTTGAAACCGCAGCTTGGCATTGCATGCTATTATTGAGCTTATGATCTACCAAAACCCCCAGATCCTTCTCCACTACGGATTCCCCCATTTGTACTCCCCCTAGCATGTATGATGCATGCATATTCTTAGCCCCCAAGTGCATAACTTTACATTCATCAACATTAAACCTCATCTTCCACATAGTCGCCCAATTATACAGAGCATCGAGGTTGGCTTGTAAATTGGAGACAACCTGTAAGGATGTTATTCCACTGCATAGCTTGGTGTCACTTGCAAAGACAGAACTGTTACTTTTGATCCCAGACCCAATATGATTTATAAAGATATTAATAAGTAAGGGTCCCAGCACTGAACCTTGGGGTACACCACTGATAACCTTAGACCATTCAGAGTAAGAATCATTAACCATTACTCTCTGAATTTTGTAATTTAGCCAGTTTTCTATCCATTTACAAACTGATATTTCCAAGCCTGTAGACCTTACCTTACACATGAGCCTTGTGTGCGGAACTGTATCGAACGCTTTTGCAAAATCCAAGTATACCACGTCCACCGCCACCCCTCTGTCCAAGGTTTTACTTACCTCTTCATAAAAATAAATCAAATTTGTCTGACAACTTCTGTCTTTCATGAATCCATGCTGTCTCTTAAAATGTTTTTTTTTTTCCAGCAAGAACTCGTCTATGTGGTCTTTTATTAAACGATTCAGTATCTTCCCAACTATAGAAGTTAAACTAACAGGTCTATAGTTACTTGGTCAAGACTTTTTTTTTTCCTTTTTAAATATAGGCACCACGTTCGCCCTGCGCCAATCCAGTGGTACTATTCCCGTCATTAACGAGTCCCTAAAAATTAACAATGCAAATACAATGGCTTTGAAATTGCAGAGCTCAATTCTTTTAGGATCCGTGGGTGGATGTCATCAGGTCCAAGTGCTTTATCCACCTTTATTCTGTCTAAATATTTCTGGACCATATCACTTTTGAGCCATTGTGGATAATTCAGGGCTGTGTAAATACCACCCGCATTATGGACATGAGTTCCCCCATGCTCTTTTGTATACACAGAGCTGAAGAAATTATTTAATAAATTAGCCTTCTCTTTGTCCTCAGTCACCCACTCTAGATTATTTTGTAAAGGGCCTACATGCTCAGACCTGATCTTTTTTACTATTAATATATTTGAAGAGTTTTTTTTGGGGTTTGTCCTATTATCTTTTGTCGTTCGTTTTGAATTTTTGCATCCTTGATTTCCTTTTTACATATTCTGTTAAATTCTTTGTAACATTTAAACGACACTAGTGTTCCTTCATTTTTATATTTTTTAAAAACTCTTTTCTTATTGTTTATAGCTTTTTTAACTTTGATCGTGAGCCACACAGGTTTTATTTTTAGCCTTTTAAACTTATTGCCCATGGGAATATACTTTACAGTGAGGTCCCAAACAGGCTTTTTGAAGAATTCCCATTTCTGTTCTGTGTTTATCGATGCCAATATTCCCTCCCAGTCTAAGTCCTGGAGAGCAGCCCTCATCCTTGGAAAATTTTCTCTCTTGAAGTTGAGTGTTTTTATCTTTCCCGTATGTATTTCTTGCTTACAGCTAACATCAAATGAAATCATGTTATGATCACTGCTACCCAGGTGTTCCTTTATCTGAACATTAGTAATAAGCTCTACATGGTTTGAGATTATCAGGTCCAACAGATCTTCATTCCTAGTTGGGGCCTCAATAAACTGGACCATAACATTTTCCTGTAATAGGTTTTACATGTTTGCCCTTTAACTGTCCCAGCAGTGCCATTACTCCACTCAATTTCTGGATAGTTAAAATCCCCCATTATTATCACCATCCCAGCCCTTGCAGACCTTTTCATCTGTGCAAGGAGCTGAGTCTCCACCTCCTCGTTAACATTGGATGGTCTATAACAAATGATTAACTTTGAACTACGCACATCTATATGCAGTTCCACCCATAATGCTTCAGACTCATCACACTCTCCATCAACCAGGTCCTCTTTCACACTTGCTTTGAGATCACTTCTCACATAGAGACAGACCCCGCCACCTTTCCTTTTTACCCTGTCTCTCCGAAAGAGTGCATAGCCAGGAATATTAATATCCCAGTCATGTAAAGATTGAAGTCAAGTTTCATCAATACCGATTACATCATAGCTCTCCTCATGCACCAGAGCTTCCAACTCACCTATTTTGCTTGGCAGACTTCTGGCATTGGTGAACAAACACTTTAATGCATTATTACATTTTGCTCTGATGTTTTTCATACCATTTTTAACAGTACAAATGGCACTACAGTTTCCAATGGCTGTTTGCAACATGGGAACTTTCTTGTCACCTGCCATAACCCTCCCCCCATCTATCCCCATTCCACCCCCTACCCTAAATTGATGAAGAATTTTATTTTTTTACTTTATTTGGGATATTTATTATAGCAAACAGTATAAAATGTTTTTTTTTCAAAATTGTCGCTCTTTTTTTGTTTATAGCACAAAAAATAAAAACCGCAGAGGTGATCAAATATCACCAAAAAATTCCAGCTCCAATAGCGTATATTAAAGTTGCTGCAGTTAAAAAGCTCGTAGTTGGATCTTGGGATCGAGCTGGCGGTCCGCCGCGAGGCGAGCTACCGCCTGTCCCAGCCCCTGCCTCTCGGCGCCTCCCCGATGCTCTTGACTTGACTCAACCCTATAGCATCCTAATATTTGACCTGACATCTATATAAAAATACTTCTAATCTACACGAACTGATGAGAAGCAACCATACTGAACTGTGCAAACCCACGTATCAATCCCCATTATTGGTGCTTCTGCTCTCCTTTTTATCTCTGGTGTTATTCTCCTAGTCTTATACTGGTTTTTGTTTTTTCTTTGTTGTTTTTTATTACTCCCTGCATCGCATACAGGCTTTGAGATATAAAGCCTGTGTTTAACATAATCACTACCTCGCCGATTTTTAAGGCTGGAGGGTACAGGAATGGTGATATCCCCAACAAACGCCTTTCCCAGTTGACAAAGAAGGAAACCCCTTGCAGTTTATATTACCCCTCCCCTCAATCACATTTTGACTTATTGGTGAATCTGGGGATATAAAAAGCCACTGTAACCACTGTAGGGACCACGTTCCCAAGCTCTTTGTTACGGCGCCTGCATTGGCCCTGGGAGACCTTATAGGAGGAAAAGCCCGATCTCTAAACGGAGACAAAACTACAACAGGGAATAGAGCTGCTCTAACCCCCTGCAATTGAAAACGGGCTGAATCTTCAATCCCCAGAAAAAACGGGCCTGAACGAATGCCCCTCCAGAATTGTTCCAGTAACCCCACGGGCTTTTGGGACTGATACTAAGAGGGGGCAAAAGGAAGCAACCATTGGGGAGAATATCAAAGCCACAGACATTCAAAAAAGGCAAATGTATTTGGAACAGGAGAGAACGGAGGACATTTGAGAAAGAGGAGAGAGGCGGAGAGGGAAGAGAGAATTGAAGCAAAAAGGAGGAAAGAAAAGGGGTGCAGGATAGAGGGGAACTAATAGGCCCTTATCCGCGGCTCTTAAAGACCACAAGCTGGGAAAGAGAATCAGAAAAGCCTGCACAGGAATCATGAGCAAAGCCCCCAAAAAGGGCCTTCCTAAAACCCCTAAAACAACAGGGAGCACTATCAAACAATATATGAAAACAGGGGCAAGCCCACAACCAACGCATACAGACAATCACACAGACCCAATGATGGAACGAAGAAAACCAAAGGATAAGAAAACGGATGGCCAGTCTACCCATTTTACACCCGATCAAACACTGGATCAGGAAGAAGAAGTCAGCAGGATAGACGAACAGGGGGATAGATCCCATCCCCCCACAAAAAACGAGATGGAAGAGATGCTCCAAAAAATGGAGAATTCGATCAAAGGAGACTTTCACCTATTTAGAGAAGACTTAGGGTGTCTTTTGGCGAGAGTCGAATCTTCCGAGAAAAGAGCAGACAAACAGGAACAGGAAATATGCATACTTAAGGACCAGTTACTAACTTTAAAACAAACCCAACGCGATATCCAGTACAAACTCGAAGACGCAGAGAATAGGAACAGGCGACAAAATCTCAGACTTAGGAATGTACCAGAAAAAAGGGGTGAAGATTTAAGGAAGGTATTAACTAGCATAATAAACCCACTTCTCGGTAAAGAAGAAGGGGACTTTCCCAAAGTAGAAAGAATTCATAGAGTGGGCAGACTCGTAGAACCCGGACCACACAGATCTCGGGATATTATTGCCCGTTTTCGTTTCTACGAGGACAAAGCCGAAATCTGGGATAAATTGTACGGGAAAACCCCTTTAAAATACGAAGATTCTGAGATCCAAGTCTATGCTGACTTAGCCCCCCAGACGTTGGAGAGGAGAAGACTGCAAAGACCCCTACTCGAGTTAATGCGTGCTGCCAACGTAAAATATTCCTGGGGATTCCCTGCGTGTCTAATTGGCACAAAAGATGGCCGATCGGCCAGATTAAAATTCCCCGAAGAGCTGAGTAACTTTTGCCAAAAACTAGATCTACAAACCCCATCTCTACCGGGCTGGGAAATAGAGGGGGGAAACGGGGGAGAGCGGGGGGGGGGGCGGGGGAGGAGAGGTGAGATGGTAGAGGCTGGCCGACTTCCTCAGGGGACGGAAGTAAACACCACATAGTCCGCCGCTGACCCCCGACTCCCTGAACTACTCAGGGGTCGGGTTAATCACAGCTGCCGATCAGAACCCCACCTCACCCGAGGACCAACAGATCGGAGGGAGCCGCAGCAAGATGGCTCCCATCGTTTCTGAGACCCTAGATAGGGCCAGGGAGGGGGGAGGAGGGATGGGAGGGGAGGGTAGAGGAGGGGAGGGGGAGGATGGGAGGGAATTTAGATGTGGGATTAAAGAATTTAGGAAGGGGTGGGATGGAGGAAAGGGAGGGGGGGGGAAGGGGATACACACTCTCTGCTTCGCTGCAACTCTGCTAATTCACAAACACGACAGACTATTAAAAGAGACTCGATGACTAACATTAAATTAATATCTTATAATGTAAAAGGACTCAACCTACCCAACAAACGTGTTAAAATTTTAAACGAACTTAAAAAATATGGAGCTGGTATAGTCTTCCTTCAGGAGACGCATATCACTCATGGGTCCAACATAAAACTTTATTCAAATCACTACCCAACCTGGTTCTATGGGGACACTATACTGAACAGATCCAGGGGGGTGGCCATAGGTTTCTCCAAGGATACTCATTTCAGTTTAGAGAATAGACTAGTAGACCCGGATGGTAGATTCTTGTTCCTCAGAGGCTCCATTGGACAGATAAAATATACATTTGCTAATATATATGCGCCTAATAATAAACCAGTACAATATCTGAGTAGGATTCTAGCTAAACTGCGGGATTTTAAAAGGGGATATGTGATCCTGATGGGAGATTTAAATTTTCACTTTGATCAAGACCTAGACTCTACGTCCCATGCTCGGGGGAAAAATAATGTAGTAAAACAAATGATTAGACAGAAATTGTACTCTAGTCAACTAGTAGATATCTGGAGGGCCCATCACCCCAATATAAGGGACTACACATTTTTCTCCCCCGTGCATGGGACGTACTCGCGTCTCGACTATATTCTTCTAGACCATGGCCTACAGGACAGAGTACTGGAGACTAAAATAGAGATTATGACATTATCGGACCACGCTCCAGTTTCAATGAAGCTGCATTTCCCAGACTTACAGGCCCCACACAATAACTGGAGACTTAATGAAGAACTTCTAAGGGATAAGGAGATAGTAGCACACATCAAAGCAGAGATAGAACAATACTTTAACAATAACGACAACGGGGAAGTACAGGGATCTTATGTATGGGATGCACATAAAGCATTTATCAGAGGGGTCTTTATTTCAAAAGGAGCCTGGAAGAAAAAAGAACAACGCACAAAAATAGAAGCTCTAAAGACAGAAATTGGACAGCTTGAGCAGGAACATAAGCAACAACTGGGACAAAATAAAGACTTACTGCTAAAATTAACCGTTAAGAGAGACAATCTAAGGGAACTATTCGAGCAGGAAGTAAGGCAAACTTTCAACAAAATCTCAAAAGAAAGATACCTATGGGGTGATAAAGTAAGTAAGCACCTGGCCAAAACTCTACAAAAAAAAGAGGCAAGAAATTATATTGAAAAGATAAAAAATAAGGCAGGAGAGATTAAATATCGCTCGGATGACATCGCAGACTCCTTTAGAGAGTACTACGAGGGAGTCTACGCGATAAAGCACAACAACCTGATGAAAGATGAAAAAACAAAGAAAATAGCATCCTTTCTAGAAAAGGCCAACCTGCCTAAACTTCCCCCAGACGACATAGAGATCCTAGAGAAACCAATTTCTGAAGAAGAAGTAAGGAAGGCCTTGTTAAACTCACCGACTGGGAAGAGCCCTGGGCCGGACGGGTTCACCATCTCTTACTATAATATTTTCCAAGAACTACTGATACCCAGACTCTGCTCGTACTTTAATGGACTGGGCTCAAAATTTAAGATGAGCAAAGACTCATTAACGGCCAACATAACGGTCATTTTGAAAGAAGGGAAGGATGGGTCGGCGTGCTCAAGTTACAGACCAATATCGCTACTTAATGTTGATACTAAGCTATATGCCAAAATTCTGGCCACAAGGATCAAGATGTACTTGGGCACGCTGATCCACCCCGACCAGGTAGGTTTCGTGGCCGGAAGGGAGGGTCGGGATAACGCGATTCGAACACTGCTGCTCCTCCAAAGAATTAGGGAGACGGAGTCCCCAGGTCTATTCCTGTCAGTAGACGCGGAGAAAGCGTTTGACAGGGTAGACTGGGGACTCATGTTCCAAACACTTGCCCAATTTGGCTTTGGACCAAAATTTTTACAAAAAATTGAGGTTCTATATGATAATCCCCAAGCAAGGGTTAAAATTAATGGAGTAACATCTTCCCGGTTCCGGATGGAAAACGGGACGAGACAGGGGTGTCCGTTGTCCCCCCTTCTTTTTATTTTGACCTTGGAACCTCTCCTGGCCACAATCAGGAAAAAATCGGATATAGAGGGAATAGTCGTGAAAGGGGATGAGCATAAGATAGCCGCTTTTGCGGATGACATATTATTTTACGTAAACAACCCACATAGTACTCTCCCCAGGCTGATTCAAATTTTGAATCAATATGGAGAGATCTCTAATTTCAAAGTAAACAACACTAAATCCTTTATATTGAATATAAATGTTGCCAAAAAAGATAAAGAGAGTCTACAGAAAAAATTTGCTTTCCCCTGGAAAAAACAAATAACGTATTTAGGAATTAACTTAGCGAACTCTTCCAGGGAAATATATAGATTAAACTACATCCCACTACTTGACGAGATTAAAAAAAAAAGCAAAGAGTACTCTACTAGGCCGCTCTCGTGGCTGGGGCGTATTAACACAGTGAAAATGACCTTGTTACCGATAATTACATACAAATTTCAAATGCTCCCAATCCCCCTATCTCAGACGTATCTCAACAAATTAAAATCTATTATCATGAACTTTATATGGAAAAATAAAAAACATAGAATTGCCCTCCGCATATTGTCCAAGGAAAAGAAAAGAGGGGGCCTAGCGGTCCCTGATGTGGTAAAATATTATTATGCGATAGTCCTATCTAGAGTCCCTGACTGGAGCAAAAATAGCAGCACAAAAAGATGGGTCAATCTGGAAAAAACTCTCTCCAACCCACAACTAGGAAGAGATATTTGGAACCCCTCAAAGTATAGAACACTGAGTGAAGGCACAAATACGTTGACAAGAAATACACTGAAAATATGGGATAAAATTCACAAACTCTATAAGATTAAATATAATTCTGCATTAATAGCACTTAAAAATAATGATTATTTCGCACCAGGGAACAAATTAGCGGGAGGGGGATGGATCTTAAATGATAGTGCACAACTCAAGGATATTATATATAAAGGTAAAATTTTGTCACTAAATGAATTGAAAAAAAAAGGGGATTTGTTTGTTGTGAACGAGTGGAGGTATCTCCAGCTGTCCAGTTTCGTTAGAGGTCTACCGCAGCCAATCAGGGCGAGTGAAGGCCTGTCTCGGATGGAACAAATTTTTACTGCACCTGAGACAAAATGATCTATTGGGAAGATCTATAGGCTTCTGCGGGAGCTGGATGGAGCGGAGGTACCCCCATTCATTCAAAAATGGGAGGGGGAATTGAACACAAAAATAGACACACTCACATTGGGAAAAATTTTTAATTTAACCTATAGCTCAGCAGTAGACTCGAGGACTATGGAAACTAATTACAAGTGTATATCAAGATGGTACATAACCCCGGCGAAAACATGTCAATTTCAAAAAGGGGGTTCGGCAGAGTGTTGGAGGGGCTGTAGGGATAAGGGGACGATGGCACACCTATGGTGGGAATGCCACAGGATAAAAGCATATTGGAGCAAAATAATCGACTACATTAAGGAGATTACTGGAACACGCCTCGAGAGGGACCCTTGGGTGATTTTATTTCATGGTACGAAAGAAGCTGTCAAGTCCTATCAAAGGTCGCTAATCCCACACTTGCTTAATGCTGCAAAACGTCAGATAGCGAGGAATTGGAGGAAACAAGAGGAACCAGCAATCTGGGAGTGGGTAGATATAGTCGAGGACACCCGTCTGATGGAGTCTCTTAGGACCAACATAGAAAAAGTAACAGAAGGAACGATAGAGAAATGGGACAGTTGGAAAAACTTTAAAAAGACGTGGAGTTATGTAGAAGCTCTACGTACATAGGATGAATGGTAGAAGTCCTAAAATCCATAATTTAACAGTACAGAACACCGTTGGCAAATTTTTAGCTAACAGTTGCAGCGAAGCAGAAAGGGGGGGGTGGGTGGGGGTGGGGGGGAGGGATGAAACTTAAAAATGATATCAGTAATGGAAAGGTCTGTGGTGACTGCCGATTAAATGAAGTACAAGTTGTTGAGAAATGCCACAATGATGTAAACATGAAAACGGACGATACGAACAGATAAAGCTGAGCAAGGTCCGCCTGAAAGTTGAACTGAGATGGCAAAAAAAAAAAAAAAAAAAAAAAAAAAATATCACCAAAAGAAAGCTCTACTTGAGAAACCCAATTTTGGTTGGGTACAGCATTGCATGACCGCGTACCTGTCAGTTAGAGCGATGCAGTGCCGTATCACAAAAAATGGGCAGGTCATTAAGGGAGAAATTCTTCCGGTCCTTAAGTGGTTAATAGAAACTGGCCAGCAGCAGTTTTGCATCAGTGAAAACAGGGACAGCCTTCACAAACTACTGGTCAATTTCTATTTGCCGGTCAAAGAAGGCTTCTTATGGCTTGATGAAGAAGCACGAATCACTGCCAAAACTACCAAAAAAAGAAATAAATTTAAATCAGATTCCACAGTCAAATATTTGCAATCAGTGTTTGCTCCTGCTTTGATTCTCCAGGAAAATTAGACGGTTCCATAGCTTCACAAACAGCTTTAATGCCGCTTACACACGAGCGGATTTTCCGTCGGAATAATCTTGGATGGTTTTTCCGACGAAATTCCGCTCAAGCTTGGCTTGCATACACACGGTCACACAAGTTCGCTGAACTTTCAACCGTCAAGAACGCAATGACATACATTACGACAAGCCGAGAAAATTAAGTTCAATGCTTCCGAGCATGCGTCAAATTTTTCCGAGCATGCGTAGGAATTTTGCACATTGGAATTGGTACAGGCGATCGGAATTTCCAATTGAAACTTTTTACGACCGAAAAATTGAGAACCTGCTCTCAATCTTTTGCTGGCTGGAATTCCACAAAAGTCAGTTGGAGCATACACATGGTCGCAATTTCCGATCGTGTGTACGCGGCATAAGGCTGCCCTTTAATTCACATAAAAGGACTCTCCTTGCTGTACCATATTTTTTTCAAATTTGTGTCATTGGTACATTGGTACTTGCCAGTGCCCAGCTTCCCACTTTAATAATACAATGACGTTCAAGCAGAAATATATATATATATATATATATATATATATATATATATATATATATATATATATATATTGTATTTCTTTTATACAATGATCAGTGCACATTTGTTTTGCACAGTAAAAATTCACTGCGCTAAAATAAGTTTTTAAGGTAACCTTTTTTTAATAGTTGGGCAAAATGATTGCATTTTGAGATATGCTCAGCTCTCTCTATTGGACACCATTATTTTCCTCTTTCAGGGGAAAACTGCAATAGGCCACCCCATTTACATTCCCTGTACTGCCATGGCCCCATCGGACACCCATTGCCTGCAAGTGAGGTGACTGACAAGTGCACAGCTTTGACCAATTGAATTTCCCCCCCTGAGTTCCTGCCTAGTCTGCTTTGGGACAATGTACACATGGGCCAAATCATTCAATGGCTACTTATAGCTTTCAAGTATATTAGTAAAGAGATATATTTCTACCAGTGTTCCCAAACTTATTATTGCTCCATCTATTCCTGCTACATTCACCATAATAAAAAAAAAAATAATCCAACAGGCAGAATGAAAATCAAATAGTAAGAAGTGGGAATGGACAGAGCTTGGAACTCAAGCGTAGGGAGCTCATTGCTAGTGTGCCAAAAAGATATAATAACCAGTGGATGATTCGCCTTTTGTTACAGTATCTCCAGGACTGCTAGGACTTCTGCCGGGAGTACCAATGAAAGTACTGTCAGGGGTTGTTAAAGTCCTGCCAGAAGTTCTGGTGATCCTGGAGGTACTGTAACAAAGGGTGAATCACCCACACCCAGAATCATTTCAGGGAGTTCTGGAAATCCTGGTAGGGATTCTGCTAGCAGCATTGGAAGTAGTGACACAGTTTTTGCAAATACTTTGGCAGAACTGGCAGTGATTCTGGTAGTCCTGGCAAGGATCCTGTGAGCAACTTTGGAAACCTGCCAGGTCTTCTAGAACTCCTTACAAATATTCTGTGAGCACCATTGGAGGTATTGGCTAAGATTCTGCAAGCACCTTTGGAAGTACTACCAGATATTCTAGGGGTCTTCTACACCAGTGGTTCTCAATCTCAGTCCTCAAGTACCCCCAACGGGCCATGTTTTTAGGTTTTCCTTCACTTTGCACAGCTGCTTTAAATCAATATCAATGACATGGTATTGATAAGAGCTATTTTATCTAAGGGAAGCTCCCAAAACATGGCCCGTTGTGGGTACCTGAGGACTGAGGTTGAAAACCACTGTTCTACACCCCTTATTATAAATACATAATTCAGTGGCAGTTGCCTCCAACACCACACCAGAACCAAATATAACCCGCCAGATTGTATCTGTAGAGATTGCAGTTAGTTCAGGGTTTTACTTAGTTTCTGTCTTCTCCTCTCTTCTCTATGCCCCAGAACCTTCCCTAAAAAACACATCCAAGCAGGTTTTGTTATTTCACAAAGAGAACTGCAAGCTTTGGTGTTCCACCTTATGGATCAGGGGGAGCTAAATCCTGGCTTGGGTTTAACCCTATTTTAGGCCCTGGCTGAACTTTATGATGATCCTCATCAAGCAGCCACTGCAGAGTCTGTTTAAGTAATCTCCATCAGGGTCATAGGCTGGTTGCGGAGTACATCTCTTATTTTCATTTTGAGTGTACACATCCAGTGAAACAATGCTACATTCAAACACCAGTTTCTTTCTGGGAGTTTCTATATGGCTAGAAATGTCTAGAGTTAATACACCTATTTGGCCACCCAAATTGGCCATGAAAACATGGAAAACTACCATCCACCACCTGTAGCAACACCAAACCAATGCGACTGGCCTAGCCTGACCCACTTTTTTTTAGAAGAATGCTAATGTTGCATCAGGGGAACCTTTGCTGGGGGACCTAAGCAATTTCCTACATAACTGCCCCATGGCTATGGGGCCATTGCTCCTGCTCAACTGGTTTTAGTCCTGTCATGCTTCTCCTTTTATCTTATCAGGGCTCACTGAAATCATGGTCATTGTAGTGTCTGACACCAGTTCCTGCTTTTTAGATGAGTCACTTCCTCTTCCTCTGTGTAATAGATCAGACATTGCCTGGCTGATGGGTCCACCATTATGTTGAGGCCCATTACCTATGAGACCTTTAATATTCTAACCATTACCTCTCTGGGCCATCAAGAATACCTCACCTTTGACATCCTTCCTTCTCCCTGTTCCCAAAATGGGTATATTTTGTTGGCAGGCCCGCCCTCTAGCATAAACTGGTCCTCTATGGCGGATTCTGACTACTGTAACCAATTAAGCCTGTCTAACCCCTGAAGCCTCCTATACCTGCATACAAAAAAGAAGGAAAACAGTCCCTACGGCGATCTGAATTTCCTAGATGTCTTCCATAAGAAGGGGTCAAACATACTCCCTCCACATTTTATCACAGATATTCTATGGAGCTCCTTCCTGGAATTGATTACTTATGTAGACAAATCTATCACTTGTCGGACCCCAAAATGGCTACCTTTAACCTCCCTGGCGATATGAGTATTTCAGATTTTTGATGCTGAAAGCGGTACAATTATTTTGCATGAAAATTTGGCGTTTTATATTGTAGGCCTGTAATTCTTAGGAATAACTCACTTAAATCTGTCCAAACGAGAGTCTAGTAGACATTCCGGGTATGATACAGTTTGAAACACAAAATCATAAATTATAATATATAACTATAAATAATTATAACAAATAATAATATAATAATAAAAAATATTCAATAATGTAATCAAATCAAAAACTTTGAAATTTGCTCAGTTGCAGAATTGTCGCTGTCATTACTTTCAGCGTTTGAGGACGAATTTCCCCACAAATCACTATCGCTCAATTCTGCAAGTGATTCTAATTTATTATCGCTGTTTTCTATCTGGTCTAAAACCACTTTTGATGTAAAGGGACGGTTTTGATTGCCATGGACAATCTCCAGTTTCCAGGCAGAAAGAACATATATAATATAAAATTAGAACATATATAATATAAAACTACATGCAGGGCACTGGACAAACCACTAGGGACAAAAGGGATGTGAAATAAATTGACACAGTAATGTAATCTGTAAGATTACAGTGTACTGTATATGTATTGTGTGTTTTACTTTTTGAATTTGGCGCCGTTCTACGTCCCCAGGGAATAGAGCTCACGCTTTGATGAATCGAGCGGAGGACGGCTCGCACACAGAGCAGGGAGACATTGCAGGATCCTGGGGACAAGGTAAGTTTGCTGTACCTGGATCCTGCGATGCAATCCCGAGTGTGGCTCAGGGTTACCGCTTTTTGTGCTGAAAATCCACTCCAAACCACACTCGGGAATACCGTCAGGGAGGTTAAGAGAAGGAACCATCTCTCTATTCACTTTCCTGTGGAAGCAGGTACCCTCTTTGTGGAAAAGAATGATCACACCCTGTGGTATTGTATTGACTACTGGGCATTTAACAAAATTACTATCAAGAACTGCTACCCATTTCCTCTCATCCCTGAACCGGTTTAGAACCTTCACTCTACAAAAAACTTCATGCTGGACCTACAGGCAACTTACAACCTCATAAGTATCTGTGGAGGCAGGTGAGCGGAAGATAGACAGATTTGGGCATTTTGAATATATTGGGGTTGATTTGCTAAAGTCAAATTTACTGTGCACTTTGGAAAGGTGCACAGCTTATTTGCCTTTAGTAAATCAACCTTTTGGCATTTGCAATATGCCAGCCACATTTCAACATTTCACCACTGAAATTTACAGGAATTCTTTGGCATCTTTATAGTCATCTACTTGCATGAAATACTAATCTTCTCATTTTTCTTAGAGGCTCACTGAACCCACATTTGGAAAGTCTTGTCTCGTATTCCACTGGCTGTATGCCAAGCTGGAAAAATGTGAGTTTGAGCAGATGACTGTTCAAGTCTAGGGACCTATTATTTCCCCTGACAGAGTCTTCAAGGACTCTACAAAAGTTTTCACTTGCCCACCCCTTCCAACAAGCAGGGAGACAATGCTTCCCAAGCTACATTAATATTTACCACAAATTTATCCAAAATTCCAAAATCAGACCAAAACCAGATAAAAAAGTACAAGATCATTTTAATTGTTGGTAAAAAAAAGTAATGTAAAAACTCTGCATCAGGGCATAACATAGAATAAAACTTGGTTATTCTTCACAGAAAACTGTGACTTCAGATATTTATATTAGAATCTGTGCTAAGCTCTCCACATGGAGTAACAGCTTTACAGCAGTCCTTCCTCGATTTATCCTGTGTTGAGCCCTAATGACGGGAGTGGCGTTGCCCGTTGCCCCTTAATTGCTTTGGCTTTTGTTTTTATTTGACTTTTTGTTTACCAACATTTACATTTTTCTTCATCTTTTTTATCCAGTTTTGGTCTGGCGCTCCTTTTTGTATTTCTATGGTTTGACTACTGTTGGGTGCATTTTGAGTGAAGTCTTGCTGTTTTGACACGCCAGAGCTTTTTAATCTTATATGAAGTTTTCCTTCATCTGACTACACTTGCAACTCTAAAAGTTTCTGGCACCTCCTTAAATTGTTGTTCTAAAGTGGTCCTTTTAATCATGCTTATAGGTACACACACCTCCTTCCCCTGATCATCTGAAGCTCAGTCTGCTTTTGACAAACCCAACATCCAGAGCTACCCTTTGGTCAATGGTTTTTGAAAATACTTTAAAAAAATGTAGTGGTTGCAGTCCTTTCCCAAGCACCTGGCTCTAAGAATCTCCAGCATCCTGTCACCTTCTTCTCCCAGAAGAGAAGAGAGGAACTACAACATTGGAGACATAGATCTGCTTATAATCAGTGTGACCCCAGAAGCTGCCCACCTTATGCACGTTCCCTGATACTTCCAGCTGTACTTCAAATGATTTGAATTTTAATTTTTTGCCACTCCAGTTTGATCTGCTGTCCCAAATCAAGGAAGCTTCTAGTACCTGCTGGGGAATGCCCAAACTAGATATTTTCCATTCCAGTGACTTGCTCCTACATTAGGGCAAGGTCTTTGTTCCAGAGAGTCTATGATTTGCTGTCTTTGGTGCCTGACATGAAACCCTACTTGCTGGCAACTTGGCATCATACTCACAAACTACTCCAATGAACCTTCTGGTAGTCATACCTTGCCAAGGATCTTATTGAATTTGTCACCCCCTGCACCACATGTGCCCACATCAAAAGCTGCTAGACCACACCTCTGGGTCTCCGCCTGTCCTGACCCACCCATGGAGTATGCTTTAATTTACAAAATAAGATTTTATTAAGTTTTTTACAATAACAGAAGCCATTCTATGGACTTTATTGTGGAGCTTTTGCCATCTGAGGGTTATCGTTTCATTTTTATTGGCAGACTCACCAAGATTGCTCATTTTGCCCCCTTGATAGGAACGCACCATGCCAATGCAAAGACCCACCTCTTCATTAGGGAGATGGTGGGGCTTCACAGCCAACATGCAGGACTGACTTACTGCTCTGTCCTGGAACCTAACCTAGTTTAGCTCATCCAAGCCCAAACTAGAGCAAAGATTATTGCTGTTAAGAAGAGAAAAAAAGTTCCAACTTATCAGCCAGGTGACCTGGTATGGCTTTCTACCACAAATCTGAAGCTATGCTGCCCTTCAAATGGGTCATTCCTGTGGTAGGCATGCTTAAGATTCACATGAACTTTTGCATGTCTTGTGTGAAACCTGTACCCCTAGGCCCCTTTCCGGGCAGATCCAGTCCTCCGCCATCACCTATTGTCATGTATGGCTCTGCAGAATTTGAGGTTGAAGCTATAAGCTATTCTAGACATGTTGCTGGATGTCTTCAGTCTCTTGTCAAGTGGAAAGGCATAGTACTAAGGTTGATTGTTGGGAGCCTACAAGAACAGTCCATGTTACCAAGTTAGTTGGCACTTTCCAACATGCTCACCCTGAGGACCCTGGTCCTTGGGACCTCTAGAGGCTGTCTGTAAGGGGGAAAAGTATACTATTCCTCCAGGACCACCAGGACTTTTGCTAGGGCTTCCAGATTTACTGCCAGTACTTTTAAAGGTACTTGCCCAATCTCTGCCAGTACTTCCTATGATGCTCCAGAATCTCAGTCAGTACGTCCAAAGGTGCATGCAGAATCCCTTCCAGGACTTCCAGAATCCCTGCCAGTATTTCCAGTAATGATTGCAGAATCATTGCCAGGGCTGTCAGAATCCCTGCCAAAATTTCCAAAACTTAAAACGATGCTGGGCATATAATCTGACCCAAGGCATATTTAAGGATTGGCCCTGGAAGTAGCTGGTGCAACAGGTTCTAGCCAGCTACCCCTTGTTACAGACTATACAGAGCTATATTATTTACCTATGAGATTGCCTAGCTATTGTTGACTCAGTTTTAGCTGACTACTTGTTTGTTGTCTGCCTCGACTCCTGCCTGGACTCGACTATTTTTATGCCAGTCTTCAAGTTTACAGTCTTCACATAATAGCCTTCCTGTCCTTGGCAGGGCAATCCTAACTGCCATGACCTGGTGTTAGGCTGCAGCAAAGAGCTCTTGGGGTCATTAGAGTTTTTGGCTCATCTCCACTATCAGGTACTATGGTTAACGGCCAACTGGTGCTTCAGCTCTGTGCCTTGAGTGAGCCCGCATTACCTGCTAGGAGATGTTGCTGAAACACCCTTCTTGGATGTAAAATTTTAGTTTAGCTAAATCATTACCCTTTTAAACTGTTGATAATCATGTTCACCTCGCTTTCTCAGCTGCTTGCCTTATAAAACATGTAGTATGTAAGTTGTACACTGTACACAGGGTACAACCCCAATCTGGTGCAGCTGTGCATGGTAGCCAATCAGCTTCTAACTTCTGCTTGTTGAATCAAGCTTTGTTTGTTTCTATGCAGAGTTGCAGCAGATTTTGCACTCTAGTTTTAGTAAATCAACCCCAATAAGTACTGAAACTGAAATAAAAGTTTGAAAATTCATAAAACCTACTTTAGTTCTTCATCCCTGATAGGTCAGACCCCACAACTATATAAAATAATAACCTTTTAATTTGACTTATTTAATAGATTGTGCATGGATAAGATTAGGTGTGGCTAGTAGACAAAGGTAGTCTATGGAGCTTTAAATGCCAAGAGAGAGGACTTGAGGCACAGGTTGTAAGCAAACAGCAAAGTCTATGGGAGTTGGATCTCAGGCTTTTATTGAGAGGGACGATGGAATCTGTTAGCTCACATCAAAGGGACTAAAAGGCTAGGGTTGATTTACTAAAGGCAAATAGACTGTGCACTTTTGAAAGTGCAGTTACACTTTGCAAGTGCAATTGCTCCAGATCTTGGTAAATTAGGTAAAGCGTCACTTTACAAAGGACAACCAATCACATGCAAAGAAAATAAAAAACAGCATTTTTGCTTGCACATGATTGGATGATGGAAGCCAGCAGAGCTCTCCCTCATTTACTAAGCTCTGGAACAACTGCACTTGCAAACGTGCACAGTCTATTTGCCTTTAGTAAATCAACCCCTAAGTGTGAATTATTTTAAAGTGCACTTATCCTTAGGGGCATTACAGCTATGGGAAAACCCTTTGGTTCCAAATTGGTGCTCTAAACATGTGCTTATTTTTCTTACTGGTTAATCCAGGCCTGACTGTACAGAGTAATGTGGTGTTTCCTTTTTAAACAACAGTTTATTTGCAAAGGTCATGGTCTCTCATCTTTTTACTTTCCAATTTAAATCTTGTAAAAGATCTGCATTTAGCAGTTTCAGCTTATGTATTAACACTTGAAGACATATAGATACTAATAGCTGTATCTAGGGGGATAAACTTGTAACCTTTTCAAAGGGAACTGCTATTTCTCTTGAAACCAGTGTAGAAAATTCTGCCATTAATTAAATTCCACAGAGTCTACAAACTCACATTTTTATTCCTGATTTAACGTGAAGGATTCCAGAACAAACAATATTGAAATGCATTGATTTTTTTTTTTAATCATTGTTTTTTTATTTTAAATTTGAAAAAATAGCATAGAACTACATGAACGAGACACAACTTATCCACAAATAATTCTTATTTTTTATAAAGTACACAATTTCCCCTCCGGAATTGCAAATTTTCTGTCTGCTGGTGGCATGTGTACTGGAAACCCCAATCTTAACTGTGCCTTTATTCATGCAAGAGTTTCCAATTGTCTCCAAAAATGCTCCCTACAGTCTAATCCCCCAATATTCATAATTAAATAATCCAAAACAATTGGAGATGTAGATATGAAGGGAAATGGTTATCCAACATAGCATATCTGAGAAGAAGCTGAGGCCCCACCTAAGAATACTGTGAAAGCCTTAAATGATCTCACAGCAAAGAACCATAAGGAAATTACATAAAATTCAGATTTTGGTAAATTCTTGGCAAACAACTAAGTATACAGCTCTCATGTTTTTTTGTTGATAAGACCAAGCTGGAAAATGGAAAATGAAGAGAGAGGAAATTTACTCAATGGAAACAAAGAAAGTGCTTAAAACCTGACAGTAATGCTTTCCCTTCCCCAACAAAACTAAAAGAAAAAAAGGCGTTGTCTAGATATGGGCAGAAATAGGGTCAATATATAGAGAAATATGGTCAATAGGGGGACAACACCAAATTCATGAAGGCACTCTGATGGTTTCACCACTTGTAACCATGTTCACAATGTTAAACTGTCAGAATTGTGAAAATCAGTAGATCCTTGACTGGTTAAAGGTTAAATAAGGCCACTGTAAAGACATATTTAGGTACTGATACTAGTTGTATTCATTTTAATTAAATTATTCTATAGTGAATACAAAACTGAACTAAAATGTGTTTTCATATAACTTCCTAGAGTTCAGCTTTAACATTTGAAATAATTGATAGTGTAAAACAACAATCTGTTCGTGTATTTAACAAGTTGAAAAAAACAATACAGAGCAATACTGATCATATTTTTGTTTCTTGAAATGTATGACATGTTGGCAAAACAATATGAGCTATGTTAACAAATTAAATGTGAGAGTTTTTTTTCTGTACGTATAACAAACATTGGTAAATCCCATTATGACTTACCAAATCATGCCATCTATACAGTATTATTTTCCTGAGCAAAATGAAATGTTACATTTTCTAATATTCTTACTATTGATCCGTCTAGGAGAACAGAAAGTAAATGTATTTAGTAAGCTGTTGTGTTTTTAATGACGTTATGGTGTTTTCCAATATAGACATGATGTAACAGAAGTACTCAACAAGAAGTACTCAACAATGGCAACCTAGAGAAATGTATTTAAAATGTATTTCCCTCTTTATTATCTTTAAAAAAATCAGCAAATATTTTTTTTTCTTTTAATTGTGCAATATGAAATACAGATATTATACTACATATTTACCCCATTCAGCCTTGGGTTCTATGCTAGTGTGTTTCTAATGAAGTTATGCTGTATTCCAATATAGACACGATATAACAAAAGTACTCAACAATGGCAACCTAGAGAAATTTATTCAAATTTTATTTTCTTGTTTATTATCTTTTAAAAAAATCTGCATTTTTTTCTTTTAATGAGGTAATATAAAATATAGATTTTATGTTTCATATTTACCCCATTCAGCCTTGGGTTCTATGCAAGTTCTGTGGTCTGTAAAGTCTCCTCTTCACAGCCACAGTGGTAAAAATAGATTTTCATAGGTCAGAGGAAAGGCACACCCTGCTCCTTCTCTGCCAGGCAACCATAGCAAAATCTGAAGCTAGTGTTGGGCTTTCTTTTTGGTATGCCTAGCATGCTTTTCCAATAGAATGCTGTGGATGTTTATGTGTACAATAAACATTCAACACATTTTTTTAAGATAAAGTTATCAGTTTATAATCCTGTCAACTTAGAAAATAAAATATGATTGCACAAAAAACATTTTTGTTTCTCCTTAACCTCCCTGGCGGTATGATTATTTCTGCTTTTAGGTGCTGAAAGCGGTACAATTATTTTGCATGGAAATTTGGCGTTTTATATTGTAGGCCTGCAATTCTTAGGAATAACTCACTTTAATCTGTTCAAACGAGCGTCTAGTAGACATCCCGGGTATGATAAAGTTTATAATATAATAAATAGCTATAAATAATTATAACAAATAATAATAAAAATGATTCAATAATGTAATCAAATCAAAAACACTGAAATTTGCTCAGTTGCAGAATTTTCGCTGTCATTAGATTTAGTGTTTGATGACGAATTTCCCCACAAATCGCTATCGCTCAATTCTGCAAGTGATTCTAATTTATTATCACTGTTTTCTAGCTGGTCTAAAACCACTTTTGACATAAAGGGACACTTTTTGGTTGCTATGGACAATCTACAAATTCCAGGCAGAAAAAACTGTATTTATAATATAAAAGTGCACGCAGGACACTGGACCGACCACTAGGGACAAAAAGGATGTGTATTTTTTTCTACAGTACTGTAATCTGTAAGATTACAGTATACTGTATGTGTTTTGTGTTTTTACTTTTTTGAATTTGGCGCCGATCTCTGCTCCCGTGCATCGCAACGTTGCAGGGAACAGAGCTCAGCGGCACTCGGGCACTGTGTGAATCGAGCGGAGGAGCCCGCACACACAGCGGGGAGACATCGCAGGATCCAGGGGACAAGGTAAGTAACTCTCCCTGTATCCTGCAATGCGATCCCGAGTCTGGCTCAGGGTTACCGCTAATGGTACTGAAGATCTACCCCGAGCCAGACTCGGGAATACCGCCAGGGGGCTTAATGAATATTTTTTATTATATGCACAGAGGGGCTGCATATTTGCCTTTATTTCCCCCAATACACCTGTGCCGAGAGCAAGCATGCTGCGTGCTCCCAGGACAGTTACCATTGCTTTACTGAAAAAGCTTCTTCGGACCACGTGACCATGGTGACAGCCAATCACGGTGGTCACGTGATCTTAAGCCACGCCCAATCCTCCTAGAGTCATAAACCTCTTAAAGGACTGAGAGGCGCTGGCGCCAAGAGGTTAGTAATAATACTAATCCCGAATATTAACCTATCCATCGTTTTATCAATTTTTTTTACTGATGTCATCTTGCATGTGTAGGGCATAGCCACAGACAGTAAAAAATATCTCCATCCCAAGTTAATGGGGAGGCCATGATTCTCTACAGTTTAGTAAGGCACATTCTTGGCATGTAAGATTTATAGTTTAAATAAACAGCTTTTGTAAACCCAATCACCACAATCTCATAAGGTTTAACAAGTAATGCAAATTCCAAACTGATTTTTAACATTTTACGTTGTAAATCTGCAGCTTTCATTAAAATAATGCCTGGTGATCCTTCTATGAAGTTTAGGCACTTCTGTTGTAGGATGACAATGATCAATAACTGTCCTTCAATTGTACTCCTGCATTGTCATCCTGTTACACAGGCTTCTGGTAGAGTATAGAAGTGGTCATTTCATCACATGCATCTAGACATAGTCTAACATTGTCACAATCAGAAAACCCATCCTAAGAAATGCCATGCAGTCAATCCTGGAGGGCAGATGGGACATGACTGTAAAGAGGCTGCAAGAGAAATCAACAGCACTGAGATGCAACAAAGGATGGAAAAGATTGAAAATAAGTAATTTTTTTGTTCAATATCTTTTTATTTAAAAAAAGAAGAAACATACAACAACATAACATTTCGACATACCAGGATATTATCACTTTACATCATGTAGGGTATAGATTAACATAGGGCTCCCGTGCTCCCATCTTGTGGCCTCAACAACACGGGCCACACCTTCAGATGGGAGCAGAGGAGGCTCTTACAGTTGTACCAGATTGATAGGTAGGTTGCCTGGCAAATCACATCTTATAATAATACTGCATAAGGTTGTACTTCAGGAGAGTAGAAGAGTAGGTAGAGGTGGGGGGGGGGGGGAAAGAAAAGAGGGTTAGAAGAGAGAGGGTAGGATAGGGGGTAAGTAGGGGGGGAGGGCTGGCCCGCATGGCTATCAATATAAAATATATAAAATTCAACATGAAGAGATTACACGTTCTTGGAAAAGTCTTCTGTAGGGGAGTCCGACATTCAGAAACATATTGAAGTGGGTGTATCACTGGTGTTGAGGAAAGACCCCCTCACCTTTTACTTGTCTAGAGTATGGGAGGAGATGATCGCTTTATAGCGTGCTGAGGTGGTAAATGAGGACCACTGAGCCCATGTTAGGTTATGGCGAGTGGAGGATCCTCTTGTTATGTGTGTGAGATCTTCCATGAGGTTTATTTTGTTTACTTTTGTAATCCAGGTTTTCATGGTTGGGATTGAGGGTTTTCCCCAATGGACCGGGATGAGGGCTTTGGCCGCATTTAGCAAATGTGGAATCAAGGACCGTATGTATCTGCCAATGGGTCTTTGGGTGGCATGAAAAATGATAGTCCAGGGATCTAGAGGGAGGTTGATCTCGGTGATCTGGTGAATGAGATCTACTATGGCAGTCCAATATGGGCGTATGTGAGAGCAAGACCACCAAATGTGAGCATGCGTGGCAACTTCTCCACAGTTCCTCCAGCAGTTTGGTGAGTTCGAAGGGTACATGCAGTGAAGTTTTGCTGGCGTATGATGCCATCTAGTAAGGAGTTTGTAGTTTGTTTCCACTATTGAGGATGCCAGAGAAGATATATGTGTAAGTTGGAGTATTTTGTCTTTTTTTTTGTCTGGTATTGTTGAGCCAAGGTCCTCTTCCCACTTGGACAGAAAGGTAGGGTATTGAGGATTTTGAAGCTCGATTAAGGCTCTATAGAATTGTGATACTGCGTGTTCAGGTGGATCAACATAGCTAAAGATTGACTCTATCCCATTAAGGTCCTGTAGTGATCTCAAGGGTTGAGGGAGCGAATGTAGGAAGCTTTGAAGCTGGGCATATCTCCATCTGTCCATATATGTGATAGGCTTAGGTCCAAAAATGTCGGGCAGTGGTTTGAGGGCATTGGATACGAGAACCTGGTGAAGGGTTAGAGGACCTTCTTGGGACCAAGCATGGAATCCAGGGTCAAGTTTACCAGGTGTAAAGTAGTCGTGATGTAAGAGTGGCATTAGAGGAGAGTTGTATGCCCAACGGCATTTCTTGTGGAGGTTATCCCATATATCCAGGGATGAGGTGGTAAGGGGGAGGTGTAGCATGAGAGGCTTCTTGATGCGCGGGGTATCCAGGGGATAGTGGAGAGGTTCGAGTCACTTAGATGTTGCTCCAACTGCACCCACAATTTGGACTTGGGGGCATATTTCCAGTCTGCAATTCGGGTTAACACCACAGCCTGATAATATGCCTTAAAGTTTGGTAGGGCTATCCCCCCTGTGTGCTTGGATCGAAAAAGAACCGATCTGGAAAGTCTAGCATGCCTATCCTTCCACACGAAGCGGTCGATCATGGTCTGGAGCACCTTGAAAATAAGTAATTTATTAAAAAAAAAAAAAAAAAACAATTGTTCATGATACACAGTGCATCAGCAAAGTAAATACCATTCATTTAGAATAATTTAGCATTTAAATGGGTTGTAAACCCTCATTTAAAAAAAACAAAAAAACAAACATGTTATACTTACCTCTACTGTGCAGTTCGTTTTGCAAAGAGTGGCCCTGATCCTCCTCTTCAGCGCCACTGGTGGCTCCTCCCCGCATTGAGTGTCCATGTTGGAGAAGCGCTCTCCTTGGTGGACACCCATGCGGGCGCGCTCCCGAGTCCCGCATCTGTGTCCATTTACACAGAATGCAGGATTTGGCCTCGCCCGGCATTGGATTTGATTGACAGCAGCAGGAGCCAATGGTTGCGCTGCTCTCAATCTATCCAATCAGGTCACAAGACATCAGCTAGAGCTGGTGTGCTCGTTCCCGGTCGGAGAAATATCGGGGTCAGGTAAATAAAACGGGGGCTCGGGGGGGGGGGGGGGGCTGCAGCACCACAGAAGGTTTTTCACCTTAATGCATAGAATGCGTTAAGGTGAAAAACCACGAGGGTTTACAACCCCTTTAAGTCTACATTAAGCTCAGACATTTCTTTTTTGAAATGTACCTGCTAAATGTACTTTTCTCTATTGGGAAGGTGAAGAAATCAGGATAATGTGCACTAATACCTTACAATTACCACTGCCTAGATATCCAATAATCAATCTCCCTAACAGATTTCCAACTTTAAAAACTTTCTCAGTTGTGAAGCATGCATTATCCGCTTATGCGGCGAGCATTAGATTAAATGTAACTTTACATTAAACTGCGCATTCGTTAGTGCTCGTTTTCTTTGAGAATGTCTTTCCTATCTCCTTCGTGCTTCATTTGTCTCTAATGTAGTCATCTACGATCCCAGCTTCCAGAAGAGAAGGATGACAGGACGAGCACAGCACCTTGGTCATTTCACTGTCTAAAACAAAGACCTTTTTGTTCTCTGGCTTGGGTTTTACTACTATTTACGCCTCTTAGGATTTCTGCCTGTGTATTTGGTAATAAACACATTTATGTTCAAAGGGAAGTGATCAAATTATAGAAAATACTTTTTATAAACCCTATTCCTAAGTATCAGATTCAAAGCAGAACTTTTTTTAGATGTAGATATAGGAGAACTGTTAGGTTTGCTTTCTGTGTCACTGTCACACATTATACTGTATATATATATATATATATATATATATACTGTATATGTATATACATATGTTTGAATTTTTTTATCCTTTTATAATATAATCATTATAGCTGGAAATACACATACAAACACACGCACACACGCAATCATATATAAAAAAATATATATTTTTTTACATTTTTGTCCATTTATAATATAATATTAGCCGTCTACAATTTCAATTGGATTTCAGCTACCACTTAAGATTTTTCAAGATGCCATAACACGTTTACTATAACAAAGATCTGTTTCAGCAGCTATCAATATATTCAGTGTAACACTGACATTCATAATATATTTCATGTTGTTGGTTACTTTATGATTTATTTTATGTAAAAGATTACTTGCCGGGAGGACATGACTCCACCACCATTTGACATGAATGCTTAATTAGAATATACAGGATTATCAAATCATTCCTAAACGCCATCCTGTAATGATTTAGCTCTGATTAGTATGTAACACAGGTATCATTTTATCTGTCCTCATTATGTTGTCTGTACATCCTCTCTAGAGGTTCCGACTTTATATTAAATGCCTAGCTAGCTATCATTTTTATTTTGCACACAAACCCTTCAGCTATCAAGTGCCTGGAATGTCTGAATAGCCGTCAACTTTACGTGCCTCAAGTTACTTTAATTACAAGCGTAACATGTTCGCTCAACTAATAATGAAGATGGTTAGCAATTTTAAATTTTAATAATCAATTACTGAAAGTAATTCTCCATTAAACCACAAGAGAGCTATTACATTTCAAACAATGGAACATGTCGGCTTTAGCAATAGGGAAAAATGTGCTATTTTTTAATATAATTAGGGATGTTTTTTCATTTCTTGAGTTTTGGAAACATTTTCTATTATCAGTCAATAGTAATAATAATATTAATAAATAAATATATATCTATATATATCTATATCTATATCTATATCTATATATATATATATATACACACATTTATATACAGTATATACCATATATATATATATATATATATATATATATATATATATATATATATATATATATATATATATATATATATATATATATATATATATTTATATTTAGAAGCTTGCCATAAGATTGTAAAAATAATAACAATCATTTAGATGCAATAGGTGAGAGAATATATGGAATATAAACATAGAGAGCAGAAGATGCAAACCTAGCATTAGCAACAGCAATCACATTCGCCTATGTAACTTCCAGTGCTTGGAACGCACACCCAGAATTACAGGAATTTGGGATGTGTGAGGCATTGTATCACTGGTTAATATACAGATATATTTGAGCCTGGTATGGCTTTAAAATTGTGAGTGTGCAATTTATGGAGTGATTTTAATGTTTTGAATAAACATTACGGCACAATGGAATCTTTTCCCTTGTTATTTATTCCTCATGATGGTGGGGTTGGAGCTGGAAGTGTAAGAACTATTTTTCTGGGATAAAGCAGAGAGTAGAGTGGAGAGCTGATATACATTGTAAAAGCTGTGTTGCACCCACTTATTAATTTAAGGGGTCATATAAACCCAGTGAGAGCATCACATGGTGGAAATGGAGTAGGTGTATTGTAGTTCAGTTTTTGTGAAGGTGCCCCATGTTCATGAGGACAACAGCCTTATTCCCACAACCCTGGCCTGTGGCGTCCTGAGGGTAGGGGGCTTATCAGAATCTGGAAGCCCCCTTCAAAAATAAGGGGCCCCAGATACTGGCCCCACCACGTGAAAAAAAGTGGTACATAGTACACAAAAAATGTAGTCTAGAAATAAAGACACCCAAATGTTTTTACAAGCATTTTATAAAAAAATTAAAAAGCCCCATAAACTGTCCCTTCAATGTAAATCCATCATCAATCATGATGCCCACTGCCTGTTTATTCTCTGGAAAAAAACAACGGACCTAGCACCCATGACCAACCTCGATAACACTCATAACCAAATGACAGCTTCCCAAGCTGTCAAAAGCTCTATAAGGGAAGGAGCTGGGGATAGTAGTGACATCATTGACTAAATATGGCCATGGCTAAATATGACCAATGATCATAAGTAGGCAGTGATGTGAACAAATAGACAAAATCGATATTCTCCTGCGCTAATGCGGAGGACCTAAAATGAAGTTGGTGGTATTTTTGTAGTGGTGTTAATATATAGTTGTTCATGCATGCCCCGCTGCCTTAGCTGACTGGGGTAAGTCCAAATATAATATAGTAGGCAGTGATGTCCCTGCTGTCAGGCCAGGAGAAAGCGATGCAGAGAGAGCAGAGATCAGGGGTAAGTAACAGAGAATGAGCAGAGGTCAGGTCAGGAGTGAAGCCAACCATACATGGATCGAAATTTGGCCAGTTCATCTGGGACCAGCCAAATTTTGATCCATGTATGGGCTTCCTGGATGTACAGAAGTTGACCTACCAATCTACTTTTGCACAACCAGCCTGTTGGATAAATGCCCCTTGATCAGTGCTGCAGGTTATAGCTAGCACCACTGATCAGTGTGTTCTGACAGTGAGGAAGCCTCATTGCTCTCAGAACACAATAGCTCAGCGGAAGTGATTTCACTGGTTGAACAAAAAAACTTCCCCATCTGTGGCCAGGTTTAGTAACACAGAGAGCACAGAGGTCAGGAGTAAATAATGCAGAGAAAGCAGAAGTCAGGAGTAATTAACACAGGGAGAGCAGATGTCAGGTCAGAAGAAAGTATTGCAGTGAGAGCAGAGGCCAAATATGGAGTAAGTAACACAGAGAGAGCAGAGGTTAGGTCAGGAGAAAGTATTAAAAAAAAAAAAAAAAAGAATCAAACATTTGACTACTTATGCCTCAGAGGAAATCATATAGAAAAATACACAAATGATCATAAAAATCAACAAGCTTTTATTACAAAGTTGTTTTAAAGATGTGGAAGGAATATACAGTACTTTCCATAAAAATTACAAGATACTTTGGCTGCCATGTTGTAATAATATGTGTCCTGACAATAGAATGTATAATCAGTCTACATGTTTCGCTGAACTAGCTGCTTCTTCAGGACCTCAGATGCACTGTACAAATCTCTAGTATACGAAAAACTTGCTCTGTAAAAATAAACGCATACGTTACCTAACCATGAACCAAGGGAATACAGTACATTGTTTATTTTCATAGTAGATACATAGCAAAACAGAAGAAAATACTGCATATCGATAATACACATAAAAATTTAAAGACACTATCCATAACATCAGGGCACCTTTACAGGAGAGAGAAGAAAGAGAAAAAAAAAATTGCATTAACGTATTTATACTTCTGGGGGTATTATTGTTTTTTTTTTTTTTATTTACGTTGTATTTTTTGTATTCACTCCCTTTCAGTTTGGAGCTTTTGAGCTTCCCCAAAGGCCGGGGGACACGCTATGCCCCGTCAGGGCTATATTTTTACACAGGGATTGTTGGTAAGCATGGTTTTCCTTTTTCTCTTTCCCGTGGAGGTGCTCCAGTGTTCTGGACAGTGTTTTATAATTTCTATGTGTATTATCAATATATGTTTTATTTTGTTGTACATCTGCTATGAAAATATATTATGTATGTCCTTTGCTTTATGGGCTTCATGTCTATGATCAGCGGGGGAGATTGTTCTATATGAATGTGGATGACAAATGGGGAAGATGTATTTCCTTTTGAATCATTATCTGACGTGACTATACTGTATATTCCTGTGGTGGATTTCAAATAGTATAAAATATTAGAAACTATTTTTATGAATGATCAGTGCTGTGCAATACTCGTGTTTTTTGTACTTAAATTAGTGTTAAATTAGTATGTACTAATACACTATAAAAGAGATAGCTGGATCTGTTTGATAGGGGCAGGCCTAGACAGTATTTTAAGAAATGTTCCTCCTTTAAAGAGGCAATAATTTGAAAATGTTAACTTGGTGCTTTATTAGCGACATCAATTTTGTTGAATTAATAAAACGTGTATTTTATATTATTATTTGTGGTGGACTGTGTAAGTATTCTTATTTATTCCATTTGTTAGATTATATATTAAGACATCAGTCTTTACTAAGGTGTAATGCCCGTACACACAGCCGGACATTCCGACCACAAAATCGATAGGAAAAAGTCTGATCGGATTTTGTTGACGGAAAATTTTAGATCTTACTCTCAAATTTTTTCTGTCGGAAATTGCGACGGAAAAAGCCCGCTAGAGCCCACACATGATCGGATTTTCCGACAACATAATCCGATCTGACTTTCTACATTGGAATATCCAACTGTGTGTACGGGGCATTAGTCTGAGGCCCCATTCACACCTACGTGCCACAATAATGCAAATTTTTTACATGTAGCTGCCCTACATGTGACACATGGTGCAAAGTAGATCCTGGAGCATTTTGGAGCTTTCCGTTCTGTGCATTTCTTACCATGCAGTTTTCCATGTTTTCCACGTGTTTTTACATGCAGCAAAACACTTGCTTGTTCAATACAAGTTTTTCACACATTCTGGGAATGTGTGTGGAAACACGCATTTTTGTGTGCATTCTCAGGTGATGTGAATGGAGCCTAACAGTTGATAATGCATTCCTTGGAGGAAATCATTATTTTTGACATTACATAGTAGGTAAGGTCGAAAAAAGACACAAGTCCATCAAGTCCAACCTATGTGTGTGATTATATGTCAGTACTACATTGTTTATCCCTGTATGTTGCAGTCCTTCAGGTGCTTATATACCGTATATACTCGAGTATAGGCCGTCCCGAGTATAAGCCGAGGCCCCTAATTCACCACAAAAAATGGGAAAAATGCATTGACCCGTGTATAAGCCGAGGATACAAAATGCAGCAGCTACTGTAAGTGGAAAAGAGGGTCAGCAATGCCCATCTGCAGCTGCCTGTCCCCTGTACAGACCCCCCGTGTCCCCATTGCAGCCTACCTGTGCCGATCTGCGGGTCCTGTGCCATCTGTCCTTGTGCCCTCCGTCCTGTGCCCTGTGCCATCGGTCTTCGCTCGGTCTTCGCTCTGTCCCCGCTCTGTCCCCGCTCTGTCAGCGTGTACGGCGCCATTGTAAAGTTAAAAAGCTGCGCCTCCTCCTCCTCCTCGTCCGTGATAGGAGGAACGCTGTTTTCCCAGCAGTCAGTGTGCAGTGTTCCGCCTATCACGGATATTCTCTCATCCTCGTCCATGAGATGAGAATGACAGGACATCCGTGATAGGCGGAACACTGTACTGCTGGGAAAATTAGTGTCCGCCTATCACGGACGGGCGGGAGGAGGCGGCGCGGCTTTTCAAAACTGCCGTCTGTCTGCATGACAAGCTGTTCATGTAGGCAGACGGCGGTGACTCGAATATAAGCTATCACGGACGGGCGGGTGGAGGCGGCGCGGCTTTTCAAAACTGCCGTCTGTCTGCATGACAAGCTGTTCATGTAGGCAGACGGCGGTGACTCGAATATAAGCCGAGGGGGGGACTTTCAGCCCTAAAAAATGGGCTGAAAATCTCAGCTTATATTCGAGTATATACGGTAATAGTTTTTTTAACTATCAATCGATGCCCCCCGCTGAGACTACTGCCTGTGGAAGGGAATTCCACATCCTTGCTGCTCTTATGCCGCGTACACACGATGGGATTTTCCGACGGGAAATGTTGGATGTGAGCTTGTTGGCGGTAAGTCCGACCGTGTGTATGCTTCATCGGACAACAAATGTTGGCTAGCATGTTCTCAAATTTTCCGCCAACAAATGTGTGTTGTCGGACTTTCCAATCGTGTGTATGCACATTTGGGTGACCGTGTGTATGCCAGACAAGTTGGAGCCAACACCCTTCGAACAAAATTACATGGTTTTGTTGTCGGAAAGTCAGATCGTGTGTACGGGGCTTACAGTAAAGAACCCTCTACGTAGTTTAAGGTTAAACCTCTTTTCTTCTAAATGTAATGAGTGGTCATGTGTCTTGTTAAACTCCCTTCCGCAAAAAAGTTTTATCCCTATTGTGGGGTCACCAGTATGGTATTACTAAATTGAAATCATATCTCCTCTCAAGCGTCTCTTCTCCAGAGAGAATAAGTTCAGTGCTCGTAACCTTTCCTCATAACCAATATCCTCCAGACCCTTTATTAGCTTTGTTACCCTTCTTTGTACTCCCTCCATTTCCAGTACATCCTTCCTGAGGACTGGTGCCCATAGATTTTTATTGATGTATGTGCCTTCCCAGTGGAGATTGTCCAACATTTGATGATATAACAGGAATAAAGAAAAACTCCCCAATGGGACACAGACAGCAACAAGAGTCAAAAAGATCCTGTAATCTTTCCCCATTTTATACAAAACCAAAAAGACCACTTAGGCTCCATGCACACTGGGCTTAAATAACGTCTGTTCTCTTGGGATATAGAGCATTTTTTATACAAAGTTGAGTTTAGGAGAGCTTTACGTTTTTTCTGCCAGTGAGCTCCAATCAGAAATGCGAACTAGAAGGTTTTTTTTTCCTGCCTCTAAATGTTGAGCTCAAAATATGCCAGTAATCATCCTAATGTGCATGGACACATAGGATAGCATTGAGTAGCTTCTACAGGCAAAACGCAAAACTCCAATACAAGCATGACCTTCATGACCAGGCCATTTTTCGCAATACTACACTGAGCTTCTTTAACTGACAATTGCGCGGTCATGCCACGATGTACCCAAATAAAATGTCCCTTTTTTCCCCACAAATAGAGCTTTCTTTTGGTGCCATTTGATCAATCTGTGTTTTTTTTATTTTGTAAAGACAGACAATTAAAACAAACTATACTTTTTGCTATAAAACGTATCCAATGAAAAATCTAATTTCTTCATTCAGACCAATATATATTCTGTAACATATTTTCGGTAAAAAAAATCCCAATAAGCGTATATTGATTGGTTTGCGCAAAATGTTTAGCATCTACAAAGCTATGGGATATATTTATTGAAATTTTATTTATTTTTACATGTGATGGCAGCTATCAGCGACTTATAGCGGGACAGCGATATTGTGGTGGACAAATCGGACATAACTGACATGTTTGACACTTTTTGGGGACCAGTGACACTAATACAGTGATCAGTGCTAAAAATATGCACTATCACTGTACTAATGACACTGGCTGGGAAGGGGTTAACATCAGGGGCGATCAAAGGGTCAACTGTGTGCCTAGCCAGTGTTTTTGCACTGTGCTGGGGGTGTTTTTACTAAGAGAAGGCATGGATCCGTGTCCCTGCTTTGACAGAACACAGGATCCATGCCTTCTGTACTGGCAGAACAGCAATCTGCTTTGTTTACATAAGCAGTCTGACGTCTATTCTGTGTAACGAATGATCGGTGAGTCCTGGCAGACATCGAGTCCGCAGTACCCGTTGATCAGCTCCTGCTATGCATAATCACAGCGGGACCAAGCCACCGGTGGCATATTTTCACTCCTGCTACCCAGAAGTGAGGGATCATGTGTATATATACGTGATCCTGCCCACAGCCGCTGCCCTGTTGCAGTAAAACTGCTATAGGGAGGTCGGCAAGTGGTTAATCATATACGCAGTGGATTAATTATTTTCTTTCTTCTTAAAAGATTCCCAAATAACAGCATTAATAAAAATACACCTATCCACAGAACTCTGTACCCTGTGCACAACCAGTAATAAGTCCACAGAGACACAACAGCAGTGTGGTGACACAACCAGGAATGTGTCTGCAGAGAAAGTGTCAGTACTGACAAAGCCAAGAACATCTCAGAACATGACATAATGGTCTTTTTTCATTTTTAGATGTAATAAATGAATGTGTCTGTGGACAAACAATCTACAGTAAAGACACAAATAGGAACATTTTGGCAGAGGCACAATCCACATCATAGAGATATAACTAAGAATATGCCTGCTGTACCATGGACGAGCACAGGGGTACACAACCTTTTGAAGAGCAAGGGCCACCTATGTGACTTGGTAACCGGTCATGGGCCACAATGTAATGTAAACAAGCCCTTAAGGTCCTGAGCCCCCTATAAGGGCTCCTTTCACAGGGGGTGGAATTTGTTTGGTCATTGGGATCTATTTATTGATCCCCCGCAAGCAGAGCGGAGTGGGCAGATGACAGGTCTGTCATATATAGAGCGGACACAGACATAGCTGGAACTGCTCTATGGGCCTCCTGGTCTGATCTGCCCAGACAGAGAGGAACGGTTACCCTTCTGTTTTATTAGCAGATCCATAAAGGAGAATGGAGGGTCAGATCGGTTCAGCCTGAAAAACGGACAGGCGGACCCGATCAATCTGATCGTGTGAAAGGGGCCTAAGGCTGCTTTAACACTGATGCACTGCAGTTTACCCACACCGCAGGAGCAGTGCAGTGCACATGCGGCTTTCCTGCAGGTTAGCTGCGCTTTGCCATAGGCTTCTATTATATCTTGCAGGCGTGGTGCAATTTATGAAAGCGCACCAATACTCCCGAAAGCAGGATATATTAGAAGTCTATGGCTCAGTGTAGGGCCACTGATAGTAATCATGGGGCCCCCCGTACAGCCTACCTGATGGGGCCCCCCTCAGCTCCACCCATGGCCCTGCCCCTGGTCCCTCCTTCAGCTCCACCCCTGGCCCCTCACCAGACCCCGCCTTGAAACAAAGTGCAGGTTTGTATACAAGTGATATTTATTTTTCTCACCCATGTCACCAATGCCGTAATGTGCTGCAGACAGTGCCACCCAAGATTCTAATGCCATAACGCATGTGCTGCCTGCAGAGACAGTTCCACCCATGCCGCCAATGGCATTATGCCATTGGCGGCATGGGTGGCACTCTCTTCAGCACAATATGGCATTGGCGGCATTGGGTGGGACTGTCCACAGACAGCACATGTGTTATGGCATTAGCGTCATGGGTGGCACTGTCTGCAGCACATTACTGCATTGGCGGCATGGGTGGCACTGTCTGCAGCACAATATGGCATTGGCAGCATGGGTGGCACTGTCTGCAGGTAGCACATTCTTTATGGTCCCTAACGCGTGTGCTGCCTGCAGAGACAGTGCCACCCGCGCCGCCAATGCCGTAATGTGCTGCAGAGACAGTGCCACCCATGCCGCCAATGCCGTAATATGCTGCAGACAGTGCCACCCATGCTGTAATGTGCTGCAGAGATAGTGCCACCCATGCCGCCAATGCCATATTGTGCTGCGGACGGACGATGTTCGGTCATGGCTGGAGGATTTATTTATTTTTTTAACATTAATTAGCTATCTGTTCAGGTTGCCCGGGCCCCCCTGCTGGCCAGGCCCGGTACAACAGGGCCAGTTGCACTGGCCTATCGGCGGCCCTGGCTCAGTGCAGATAACCTGCAGGTGCACTGTGCTGCGGATCAGTATGTAAGGCCGCCCAATAACCATTGCAAACCTCTGGTATTATGCCCATTGCTAAACTGTGATTTCATAAACTGACCTTTTTAAAACTTTAATCCACTTTCTGCATCTACATAAATCGTCACTTTCTGCAGGCAGCCGGCTGTATAAAATATTGCTGTCCCAGGCGGAGTGCATTTATTATCACTCTGCCTGGGACAGGAGCTGGCGCTATAGAGGAAGCATCGCATTATGCGGCTCTGCTCCCTCCACAGCCGCTTGCTTCCTCTACTGCCGGCTCCATCTACAACACTGATGCTCTGGGATGGCGAGTCGGCAACATGCTGGACATGGACATGCTGACCCGCCATCCCAGAGCAGGAGATTACGGGCCACATCAGAGAGCTTTGCGGGTCACATCAGAGGGCTTTGTGGGTCACATGTGGTTCACGAGCCACCTGTTGGGCACCTCTGGACTAGATGGTCTTTTTTCATCCAGTCAAACTATATAACCATAGTGACAGAACCAGAAACGTGTTTTGGTTCCCATCGTAAGCTTAGCTTTTTTTACATATGAATTAATATGCAGGAGAAAAAGGAAGGTGGGGTTGAGGGTTGCTTAACAAGCTTTGTAATCTTATAGGTAGCAGTAGCAAGGATAAGTTTAAAGTGGTTGTAAATCCACTTTGAAAAAAAAAAAAAAAACTAACACCTGCAAGGCATAGCATACTAGCTCATAATGTAATACTCACCGGAGATCGAAGCCCTCACTGCGGTGCCCGTACACAGCACCGGCCAGCGTCATCACTCCCGGGGGGTTACTTCCGGGTATCGCGGCTCCGGCCCTGTGATTGGCCGGAGCCGCAGCCGCCGGTAACGGCACACTCACTGAAGCAACGGCACATACGTGGCGTTGGTTCAGTTTGCTTCAGTGTGCATGTGCCGATGACGTTGGCACATGCAAATACAGAGGATATCTCCTAAACCATGTAGGTTTAGGAGATATCCTGGGTAGCTACAGGTAAGCCTTATTATAGGCTTACATGTAGCAAAAAGTGGTCTGTAAGGGTTTACAACCACTTCATAGTGGCCTGGGTGACCATGTCCTGCCCCTGGCGGCATTGGCATCCTAGGCAATAGCTAGTGTGGTCTAATGATAAATCTGGACACATCAAGAAGTAAAATTTCCTGTGGGGACACAGACAACAATTAAAGTGGATGGGAAACCAGAGCTGGACTTTGGCGTGTTGCCCTTAAGGTGGCTGATCCTTGCAACTATACAGTTCCATACATTTCGAATAACATAAGTAAGTATAATGTAGTATTAATTTTTTAACACATTATCGGGGTGTGTGGGCTCTTAACAGCTGCAGAGTTCCTACCCATCCAATTAACTTCTATAGCAATTGATAACTTAACTTAACTTATATAGTAATTGATAGAGCTTACAATATTGTGTGACATTTATGATTTGAATAGCTTCTAATGAGCTTTTTTCTTAAATCATTTTTGTATCATTTTTTTAAGCCTCTAATGTGGATTACGTAAACAATTATAATGAATGATATTTATGTACATGTCTATTTACTTTTCCATGTAATAATTAATTGTAGCCTTCTAAAGAACATGTTCTTAATCCCATCACCTTGTCTTTTTTCTCTAGAAGTTATGGATCTCTCTGTAATATGTGCATCTAGCTAGAACAAATGCAGCAATATCTTCATACTTGACAAGACACTTTTTAACTTCTTTCTGTGGAGAAAAAAGCTTAATGAGGAAACCTCTATGGATCGTACGCAGTCTAAAAATATTAATGCCAGATCATGTAAATGAAGGTGAAAATTGCTGACATTTTGGAGCATGTTATGCTTGACTGCTCTGTTATTTTGATATCATTGTAATGACTAGTTGCTTCGACATACTATATATCTATTGCAAGATTTGTATTAAGTATCACACAGTGGCTTTTTACGTTGGCATTAATAATGTTGAAATGTGACAAAAAGAACAAATGGAGGTGGTATTACTGGGAGAGATGGGCAAAAGAACTATAGGCAAAACTTTTTTTTTTTTTCTTCATTTTGGATTGAGTACGGGAGGGTTATAACCCCTGTCAGATCTTTTTTGCCATCTGTGTCCCATTGGGGAGATTTACCTTCACATCCTGTTCCTAAGCCCAAATAGAATGTTAGAGGAAATCCCTGCAAATTATATGTGAACCCTCACCTTGTAAAACAAACTATTCAGTTTGAAATAGAAACAAAAGGCAAAAGTTTTGTGTATACATATAAAAAAAAAACATTATAAATACCTTTCCCCCCTTTTTTGTAATTGACCACATACCCTTGGTTCTCAACTGCAAAAAGAGCTTGGAGAGCTGGGGCAAGGTGAAACAGCAGCACACTGGTCTGCCCATGGCTGTGCATGTGGGGTATGTCAGCACCAGTTTGAGCAATTGAGAAGAGCAGGTTGAGTTCCCAGAACAGCTAGAGAACTGACCATGCTGTGCTCTCATGATGCTTGGGGTCAGTTTTAATAGGAGGTTAGAGGGCTTGGCGGGAACACCAGGGATTTTACACAAGGGAAGCAATGGAAAGATAACAGAATACTTTTTCATATAAGTACATGGTACAGCAGGCACATATCAGGAATATCAGGAATATGAAATGTTGGGTTAACATATTCCATTCAACACACAGGCACCTGCAGGAACATGACAGGAACAGGAACATCTGGCACCTGCTCCTTTATTCCCAGACCCTCCTGTATTCTTGTGCACATGTAGACAGAAATGGAGCAGGTATGTTTCTTCTGTTTTAAGATGAATTGATTCAGAGTAAATTTGTGTAACTATTCTCAAAAAATGAACACGATTAATGCATGCACGTTAATGCACAGAAGGGCATTGGCCGAACAAGCAGAACTTTTTATTATTCTAGCTGTAGCGCTACCTCCACAGGGGACGTTGTAGATTTTCAAATTTTTTCCCAAACCAGTGCACAGGCAGCCAGGCACACATCAAAAGCTCATTGAACAGTCTAGGGGTCTGTCTTTTTTTGCACTCTATTGTAGAAACTTGCAAGGGGAATTGGGGTGATGTGGGATATTCAAAATTCTTGAGCACAATTCAGCTGAGGACAACTCTCTCTCTCTTTCTAAATAGCAGCAGCACAGTCTTTCACTCATAGCTGGGAACCATGAGATCGTTTGCAGAACAGGTATAGCTAGACTGGGGCAATCCATATCCTAGGTTCATGGCTGGGGGGGGATCATGATATAGCCTTTGCATAGGTACAAGCACAGAAATATTGTATGTTAACTCAAATAAAGAGAAATGGGAGATTAATCTACTTTCTATAGTGGGGAGTCCATGCATGAGAGGTAAAATGCAGCAAGAGGTGTGTAGATGGTCACAGATGGGCTGACTCTGGATGGCTGCCAGCTCATAACAAGCTAGAAGGGGCCTGTAGACAGTAAAAAACAAAAAAGAGAGCAGCACCATCTAAGTGCAGCGTGATAAAAACATTTTAATCTAGAACAGACAATTTGAAACTCACAAGATTGTAGAGATTACAGCGCATGTGAAATGGTATAGGAAGTTCATCCACTCCTGGGGGAAGGCGGACGGCTCAAAGGTGGAGAGTCAGCTGACATTCCCGGCTGCGCTTGTGGCTCCCAACACTTCTTGGTTCTCATATTCGGCTCAGGGGCAGCTGGACACGTCACTTACGGAAGGTAAGTGACTGGGGAGTAGCGCGCGTTCGGAGCATGCATGCTCCTTCATCAGGCATCTCCACTTGCAAGCCGACCGCCTTCCCCCAGGAGTGGATGAACTTCCTATACCATTTCACATGCGCTGTAATCATTACAATCTTGTGAGTTTAAAATTGTCTGTCCTATATCAAATTTTTTTTATCACGCTGCACTTAGATGGCGCTGCTCTCTTCTTTGTTTTTTTGCATAGGCACAGACTGCCTGGAACAGTCTATACGTTCACGGCTAGGGTTGCCACCTTTTCTTCAAGCCAATCTGAACACAGCAATTTAGTTTTTTAGTATACACTAAAGCATTGTATATGATCTAGGACAACTTTGAGTGCCCCAAAGAGAGAAATAATGCCGCTGCCGCCCCTCCTATCCAGCTGTGACAGGGAAGCCCCACAGGCCCCCTGGAGCATGGGGGGCCACAGTCTGATCTGAATAATGTGTCCACGTTTCAGAGGCACTGAAACCTGGACACATGATTCAAAACCCGGACTGTCCAGGTGAATTCCAAACAGGTGGCAACCCTATTCAAGGCTGGAGACCATGAAGTAGCCTTAGCACAGGTACAGCTAGACTGGAACAGCCTATAGGTTCACAGTTGGGGACCATGAAGTAGCTTTATGGTGCAGCACAGAAAGGAGGCTCTATTCACAGAATCCTGGAACAAAATCCATCCATAAGTGCAGCCTCTTCTAAAGTAACCCAAAATCCAGTCCAAAGGGTGCCGCACCACACTCAGCTCACAGATCCATTCCCTCAGAAGGGAAAAAATACAAACTCCACAGGGCTCCAGACTATTTAAAAACATCCCAGCCACCTACTGGGCACACCCCCAGGTATTTGCTAGGTCCTGCTCAATATCCATGTTGGTAATTTGAATTCTTCCTCCCTAAGTTCTAGAAACTTTTAGAAGGAATCCATCTCCCAGCCGGTGAAGCCCTGAACAGACCAGACCAAGCAATTATTGCTCCACTGGTTACAGAAGGAGCCAAAAACTAAATTTACCTAGCAGCCTTACTAGGAGGGTGCAACATAGCTTTGGATAGTAGGGCAAAATTTAGAACCTCTGTCAGGTTTTTGTCATTGTCTGTGCCCACCCTTGGGGGAGACCCACCATTTGAGACCAAACTAAAGGTAGGACACAAAGTTTTGGGAAGTTGAACATTTAACAGTGGATCTCTTTTAAGGAAGACTCCTGTTCTAGAATAACAACTACAATTTAACAATCTAACAACTCTTAAAAGATAAGTATGTTTTTTTTTTCTGAATCATACTTAACTAGGTGAATGCAGCATTGGTCCGATGTACCTGTTCCCCCCCCCCCGGCTCTAACACTGAGAACCGAGCGATCAAACACCACTGATCGCTCGATTCTCAGGGCTCCCTGACAGAGAGCTGACTGTCAGTCACAAGCTCTCTGCTCTGCCCCCCCAAGGTGGGCTGTAGAGGGAGTGACCTGCTCAGGCTCTCAGCGGCTCACTGTGAGGCTGAGCCAGGTGTCGGCCCCAACATGTGGGCGGATCTCGACTTTATGGTAGAGATCTTGCTTGAACCTGGACTGGCTCTTTGACGTCAGCCAACAGTGGGAGCCTGAGGAAGAAGCAAGCATGCTTTGAGCGCATGCACCGCCCAGCTGACCCTGTACCCGGAAGTGATTACACTGCTGTAGCTATGTTCCTGTGTGTGCTGAATTTCATCCCCGATGACCCGAACGTGAGTTCCACTGCTGTGTTCGGCCCAAGGGAGGGCACACAGACATCCCAGCCACCTACATCAGGTACCAGACAGCCCTTCCCTCCGGGACAGCGCGGATGAGGTTATTATAAGACATGCCCAAATCCATCACTTGTTTGTGAGTGTGTTTTCACCTATTTATTTTCTAAATTAAACAGTTTTAATTGCTACGCTTAGAAGGCACTGCTTTTTGTCTTTTTATAGGCTTCAGCTCGCTGTGTGCGAAAAATGGGTCACAGGAGCGCAGAACGACCTACACTCTTGTGATCCACAGGAGAAGTAAAGCCACACAAGCTTTGGCTGTACTTCTCCTTTAAATGTGGAATACTGTCTTAAATTGGGGAGATTTACAATGATGTGCATCCACGTTCAATGCAACACACAGACAGCAACACCCAGGGTCACCATTGATATATTAGGACACAAACTGCAGTGCCCATGACCAACAGTTACCAAAGATCTGAAAAAAAGGTTTGCCCCATCTGTTACACACATTGGCTATGTTATATGTCATACCTTAATAAAGCGATCTTTGTTCTTCAATCCACTGGCATTTTCAATACTTTCTATTATTGCATCACATACCTCACTCACCTCCACAATCTACACAATATAACTCTAATAGAGGTTTCTCCAATCTATTCTCAACAAAAAAAAGTTTTGTCTGGAGTTGTACTTTAGGATGTACTTTAAGTATTTTTCACCTAGGGGCTTTCCCTGTCCTCAGAGAATACTAGAATTTGTGGGTCAGATACGAACTCTATTTCTCTGCACCTTAATGTGAACAAGGCCTTGATGTCTGCTATTTTTTCTGTGAGAAATATAAATTTTGATTATAAGCTGAAGAACATTTTTCTCCAATTTTCTCTTCTTAAAGAGTGAGCTTGTCTGACAATGAGCTGTTTTGTGCCGAACAGCAGAATTTTAATCAAATTCATTTTTACCACTCAGCAGCGGATGTGTGATCTTTGATCACACCTCGGGTAATCTGAGACATGGTGGGCTCGGGAGGTAATTGATATGTGATTCACAATCAGTCTCCTTTCTTTACGTCGCAAAAGGCATTCAATTATTTCATATTGAATTATATTTGATATCATTAAAAGTCTGTATTAACCCAACTATATTTGGATGAGGAAAATAACATTAAAGGCCAACAACCTTGTGTTTTAAACAGTGTAGAAGGCAGGAGGGATTAACGAAAGCAATATGAGGTTCTTACAGCAAATGTAAGACTATGGAACTCAAAAATGCTTTCACTAGGCTTCCAGCTGTGCCGTGTTAACTGGGAGAAGGTGTGACACATAGTAATCTAAATAGAATGACATTCTTCCTGCGCAGCAAAGCAATGGAAGAATAAAACATAAAAAAAGTGCTTTTTTATCTTAAAATAAAACATAAACAGGTGCAACCTCTAGTCCTACCTGCCAAGCTGGGATTTTTAGTAAGACTAGGAAGAATAATACTCATTAAAGCATTATGTGTTGAAAATTAATATTATGCATTTAAAGCAAACTTGCACTTTGCCAAAACAGGGCAGAGCAACAGTTTCACTTTAAAGCTAAACTCACCAGCATCTGACATATACCTTGCCATTGCTCCCCTGTCCCTCTGTCTACCACTGAGTAAAGCCCTGTGTAAGGTCCAGTCGAATCCCATGTGACACTTGCACAGGCCTAATGACCTCCTCCCTGCCTCCAGTTTGGGCCAACGACCAGTGCTATCAGACTGGAAAATGAGAGTGAGTCACATGACCCGCATACCTTAAATTTGTCTTCACCCCTGGTAGTAAAGGGAGCAACACAAAGAACATAATAGCATATGCATTAGGGTGGCCAGCCATTAAAGTAAATCTGATGCTTTATCCAGCATGGTCAAAAAACATTTCAATGAGGTCAACTAACTCCGAGGGTTCTTCAAAAACTTTCCACACTTTTTTTTATAAGATTTGCAGCCATCTTCACCACAGTGTGACAACTCAAATGCCGCGTACACACGATCGGAATTTCGGCCAGCAAAAGACCGATGAGAGATTTTCATCGGAAAATGCGATCGTGTGTGTGCTCCATCGGATTTTTGATGGCGGAATTTCGGCCAGCAAAAGATTGAGAGCATGTTCTCAATTTTTCGGTTGGAAAAGGTTCCGATCAGAAATTCTGATCACCTGTACAAATTCCGACACGCAAAATTCCTACGCATGCTCGGAAACAATTCGACGCATGCTCGGAAGCATTGAACTTTATTTTCTCGGCTCGTCGTAGTGTTGTACGTCACTGCGTTCTTGACGTTTGAAAGTTTAGCAAACTTTTGTGTGACCGTGTGTATAAAAGCCAAGCTTGAGCGGAATTCTGTCAGAAAAAACATCCAAGATTTGAAACCGCTCGTGTGTACGCGGCATTATACTAAACTGCATGGTCAGCCGGCTTGCCAATCAGACTAGTCACATGACATTTTCAGATACAACTAATTACTACTCTTCCCGCCCTCAGAATTTCCAACGAAAATATTAAAGTACGGAAACTCTTTGAACACCCCTCATAAATTGGACCACTGCAAAGCAGCTCTTAGGGATCTGAAGTGTGCTAAGACTAGGGACAAGCATTAAGGAGCTGAAAGCACAAGATATCTGGGGGACAACTATGGAGATAAGTACAGTTATGAAGATAAGGCACCTTACAGCATTATGACCTTAGAAATCAAAGATTACAACTACTTGCCTCCACAAACTCTAAAGACCAAATCCTTGAATTCTCTTTTATCCACTTCAATAGCGGGCACTTTCACACCCATGCCCAGGCCAATTTTCACCTTTTAGTTCTGTCTCAATTTGAATGACAATTGCGCCGTCATGCAACGCTGTACTTTGTGTTTGAGACAGATAGAGCTTTCTTTTGGTGGTATTTAATCCCCACTGAGTTTTTATTTTTTGCTAAACAAAAAAAGTGGACAATTTTTTGAATTTTTAGTTTTCTTAGTTTCTGTAATAAAATGTTGTAAATAAGTAATTTTTCCCCTTCATTGATGTGTGCTGATGAGGCTGCATTGATGTGCGCTGATAAGGCTGCACTGATGGGCACTGATATGCTGCACTGATGGACACTGAAGAGGCAGCACTGATGAGGAGGCACTGATGAGGCTGCACTAATATGCAGCATTGATGGGCACTGATAGGTGGCACTGATGGGCACTGATAAGCTGCACTGATGGGCAAAGATGAGGCTGCACTGATAAGGTGGCACTGATGGGCACTGATAAGATGGAACTGGTAGGTGGCACTGATATGCTGCACTGATGGACACTGATAATCTGCACTGATGGAGCTGCACTGATGATCAGTGCCCTAATTATCAGTTGAAATGTCCCCTGTAACTGGAAAGCTGGTTATCGGCTTTCCTTGCCCCAGACACTGACAGCGCTGAGGAAAGGAAATGCTGATAACCAGCAATTGTTTACATGTATTTGGCTGTGATTGGACCCAGCCGACCACATGGTAAAGAGCCTATGTCATTGACTCTTTACCCTGATTGGGGATGTGCTATGTCCGAGGGACACAGCTCACCACCGATTGCCATGCTGTGGGCCCCCGGGAGTGCGCAAGAGCAGTGCACATAAAGGACGTCATATGATGTCCATTTAGGATCTTAAAGCCACCGCCTGGCTTTCATTCTGCTATGGGCTGGGTGGGAAGGTGCACTATTTTTCATCTTGTCTTGGCATTTATGCAGATTACAGCTCTGTTCAATAAATTCTTATTGATGCTCTATTTTTCTTTAAAATTACTTTATATCTGAACCTGTAAAAATGGCAAACCCAACAGTTCTTCCCATGGAACAGCCCTTTCCCATTTTCTGATTGGCATTTACTGGCTATTTTTCAGGAGTGTGGCTATGCCAACTACATAAATTACAAGTTTCAGGACATCTGGCTGTTCCATATGGCTGATCCCCTGGTCAGCATGCAGTAAAGAATGACCCTTGGTCTCTGTGTGGAAGCAGTGGTCACGCTTCAGAGATCATACATGCCTATCTAGACCTATAGTTTTACAGTCAGGAAAGCTCATGCTCACTGCTGATTGAAGAGATCAAGTCCTGGCTCAGCAGAGTTAACCTCTGCAGAGAAACTTCTGCTTTCACACAGAGAGCAAGGTTTCTTCTCTGCTGCATGCTGGCAGAGTATATGCTTTTCTTCTCAGGCTGTGTGTATTTTCTGAAGTAAACAAACCGTAGCACATTTTGATTTGATGCACCTGGAAAGTGTTTAGTTGATTTAAACTGAAGGTTAAATTGATCTTTAAGCTTATTGCACAACTTTGACTGTTCGGGCCACATGCACGTGCTGCTTTCTGGATAGTGCATGCACTTTGGAAAGAGCCTATCCCAGCCCCAGGCTCACTTTAATCCCCTGACCCTTGACTCAGTGGCGGTCGTTGCTCAAAATTTTTTTGGGGGGGGGGGGGGGGGGGCTCCAACAAACTGAGAAATACTGAACCCCCCCCCCCCCCCCATCAATTGCAGCCTCACTGTGCCCATCAAATGCAGCCATTGTGCCCATCAAATGCAGCCATTGTGCCCATCATATTCAGCCACTTGTGCCCATCAAACGCAGCCACTGTGCCCATCAAACACAGCCACTGTGCCCATCATATGCAGCCACGTGTGACCATCATATGCAGCCACTTGTGCCCATCATGTGCAGACACTTGTGCCCAACATATGCAGCAACTTGTGCCCAACATATGCAGCCACTTATGCCCATCAAATGCAGCCACTTGTGCCCATCATATGCAGCCACTTGTGCCCATCATATGCAGCCACTGTGCCCATCATATGCAGTCATTGTTCCCATCAAATGCAGCCACTTGTGCCCGTCATATGCAGTCACTTGTGCCCATCATATGCAGCCACTTGTGCCCGTCATATGCAGCCACTTGTGCCTGTCAAATGCAGCCACTTGTGCCCAGTATATGCAGTTACTTGTGCCCATGATATGCAGCCACAGTGCCCACCAACCCCCCCACTCGTGGGGCTCGTGGCTCTGGCAGCACCCCTAACCCCCCGTGCGGCTCTGACAGACCCCCCTGGCACTTACCGCCAGGCAGCAGCTCCAAGAACCCCAGACTGCAGCTCATACACCCCATATATAACATTTACATTGTCCATAGGTAATCAGAATAATGGAATTTATGATACAGATAAGAGCCAGCATTTAGGGCCATGAACACTGGGACTGTCCCTGGACACAATGGAAGACCTGTAGTACAATAAAAGCTGACTGCAGTCCATCCCCCAGACATTGGCCCTATAGGAGGTGATGGGCCCCTTACCTTGACACTGGTGTGACTGTTTTGGGTCTCGGCCTCTATACAGCTGTGATGTCCGAGCTCCTTGCGATCTTTCCTGGAGCCGGTCCTTGTAGCAGGTGGTAGGTAGCGGCTCTGATAGGCGATAGGTGAGCTTTGGCCAATCAGGAAACAGGTCTGACGCCCTGCCTCCTGATTGGCGGGGAGGAAGGTTAGTGTGAAAATAGCGAAAATTAATTCACTATCGTCACACAATTGGGTGGGATCAGGGCGCACTCTCTGCGTCCCGAGCCCACCCTATTTTGAAGCCTATTAGAGCCGCTAGCTCTAATCAGGTGCTTCAAAAAGTACCACCCACTCCCACCCCCACCATAGGAATCCATGCATCCGGCGTCCTGAAAGGGGCTGGGCACATGGATGGGGGGGGGGGGGGGCGCAACCCGTGTGCCCACAGTGCACGGGCCGCAACTGCCTTGACTCCAACTTTAACAGAACCCCTACCCTTACTCATAACTCTTATCAGATGACAGAAGTATTGGCGATGTGTGCTAAAAGCTACTGATCTGTGCTGTAGGTAGTCAAAGTTAATTTGAAGATAAAGTAATTAGCTGTTGTTACAGCAAAAGATCTTACAATGAATAGAGGATAATATAAATTGAAAAATATGGTACACGTCAAGTAATTGCAAACTCTGTAGCTAATTTGTAGATAATACTCTGCTATGTTGTTGATATGCAGGACTGAATGTCGCTAAAGCAATTGCATTATGTCAATTTCTGTTTTCCATGGAATGTTAAAGGGCTTTGAAAATCTATTGGTGAAAACAAGTTTTAGAAATTCCTTTTATGTTATATTAGTAGATCAGATATCCAATTGCTCATTAAGGGATTCATTTAAGCATACAATCAATGAATCACCAACAGCAATTTGTTGAGGATTCAATAATTAGGAATGTGTGCATTGCACCAGGTTAGTTAGAGTTGACCTTACGCAATATCCATGGTCAAAATGCTTCAGTTGCTAGAAGGTAACCTGAAAGTGATTTCAGAATTCAATATTTGCAGTGACCTCATATTGAGCTCATGATGTGCCCTCAACTGTGAGCTGTAAAGTGTCCAGTCAAGCCATAGCAGATATTTGGAATGAAGCATTACTTAATTGCATTTGAAAATGCATGTCTTCAGTTTTATTTCTGATAGTTTATAATGAGTATAGAGGCTGTATTTCTTTTTACAACATACTCCAGCGGGACTTGCCTCTCTAATTGCCACAGAGTACTAATTGAAACCCTTCTGCAAAGTATTATAAGGGGGTCCTCTCTATCACATTTATAGTTCTAACATAAACTTTATTGGAAAAGTTTGGCGCAAGAACCAGTAGGACATTCCTGATTAGGGTGAAGGGAGATTAAACATTTATAGAAACAGAGTGGACAGGAACATGTCCAGTACCTAATAGCAATGATAAAGGTCAAAACCAAAATACTAACCAGAGATGAAGCAGATACACTTTGACACAAGTGAGCTGAGGGGCAGACCAGGCAACTAGTTACAAAGCTGAAAGGCCCATGCTATAGTTGAGCTATACTTCCTACTAGTACCTATACTTCTTTCTTTCATTAAAACATTTTTAGCAACTGTAGCGGTCACACTTCAACAAGTGTGTGCTAAAAGTGAATAATTTGTTTTTTCCTCAGAACCGTAATGGAGTTTTGGGGGTTAATTGTACAGGTTTACTTTGGCATCAGTCTGGCTGGGCTGTACTAAGGTTCTGCCTGGTCATAGGTGCAGTGAGGTACCTATGACAGGCCGAGAACCAGGCCTGGTTGGACGTCTTGGGTACCAATCTTTCCCGGAGCCAATCAGTGGGTGCGTCTGGCCCTACTGCGTAGTCTGGGTACTTAAGGTGCTGAAGTCACTTGTTCGGGGTTCTGCGGTAGCTTTTGGTTCATGGTTCTGGTCCGGGGTAGCCCCGCGAGGGGTCCCGGGGATAAGGAGCGTTTGCCATCCCGCAAGCATGGTCAATCTAACCAGCCTCATAGACCCACATGGTCTGGGGCAGGGATCCGTGTCAAGAATGTTCCAGGCATTTCCGGGCCTTCCGTGCGCACACAGGTGCGCGGCGGGCGCACGCGCGGGCGCGTTAGCGCGCGGCGGCGCGCGCGTGCATGTGCGCATGCGCGGGAACGCAATTGGCGCCAAAACGGGCTTTAAAAGCCCAGCAGTGACACTCAGCCAGTGCTGTGTTGTCTTTAAGCTTCCTGCTTGTCAGCCACCCGAAAAACCTGATTTGAAACCTGAACCTGTGATCTCCCGTTACCGACCCGGCTCTGTTTGGACTACTCTACTTTCTCCTACCCGACCCGGCCTGCCTGACCTTGCTACATTTGGTTACCGACTCCAGCCTGCCTACCGACTCTGCCATTGCCTGCTCCTATCATCTGATTGATCTGCTGTTGCCAACTGGACTGTCTGACCTTGCTCTGCTGATTCCCACTTGTTTGATCCACCTGTTGCCTGGCTCTTGGTATCCTGCTTCAACCACCTACAGCTGCAGTCTTACATCCTGCCATCCACATACGGACATTGCTGGAGGACCTCCCTGTTGGTTCCAACACCTTCCTCTACAAACCAGGCACTCCTACCCCACTGTGCTCACGTCACCACTGTCCCCATCTCCAGTGGCACGTGAACCAGCGCTGTATGAGAGGTCTCCTCCTACAAGTCAGGCTCTACGTCCAGGTACGTAACAGTACAACACAGCCATGACTGAGCCTGCAGGAGAGACCCTTCCCATGACAGATATCTGTTCACACCTGTCAGCCCTCACTCAAGCCGTAAAATCCTTACAAGACGGTTACACCAGATTGGAGGGGCAAGTCCAGAACATCATCAACCCCATACACGTGGTTCCTGGGTCTGTTTCCACCCCTGCTCAGGCTGCTTCCCCTCCTTCTGTTGTTATGCTTCCACCTGAGCCAAGGGTCCCCATACCTGAGAAGTTTTCAGGGGACCGAACTAAATTCCGGGCCTTCCGCAGTGCTTGTCGACTTTACTTCGCCCTGCAACCCTGGACTTTTTCACTTGAAGCCACTAAAGTGGGGTTTGTGGTCTCCCTACTGTTAGGAGAACCACAGATCTGGGCACACCGACTTCTCGAAGAGGACTCTGTTTTGATTCAATCACTGACGGCCTTCTTTGAAGCTATGTCCCAGCTTTATGAGGACCCTGAACGGGTCGCCACAGCGGAGGCCACCTTAACTACACTCCAGCAGGGTCGCCGGGCGGCCGAGGAGTACATTTCAGATTTTAGACGCTGGAGTGCGGACACTCAATGGAATGATGCAGCTCTACGTCATCAGTTCCGCATGGGCTTATCAGAAGGACTGAAAGATGAATTGGCCCGGGTGGGCATACCTGATACTCTTGAGGCCTTAATCACCCTAACCATCCAGATCGATCGCCGCCTGCGGGAACGTCGCACTGAACGGGCCTACCAACATAATCGCCCGACTTGGATGACTGCTAAAGCTCCAATTCCGGCTGCCCGCTACTTACCACCACCCAACTTCCAGCCGATCCGCCCTGCACCGGACGCCTCCGAGCCGATGCAATTGGGACTGATTCGACCCACCTTAACCCCGGAAGAGCGCACACGTCGCCATCAACTTAACCTCTGCCTGTACTGTGGAACAACAGGACACTACGTGCGCAACTGTCCGGTCAAGATGCGTAAGTGCTTTTCCTCTGTTCCTACCAGTCTTTCAGCACTTTCTGCTAACACAACCCACATTGCTCTCCCTCTCTCATTGCAGCTCCAAGGAAGGACAATTCCAGTTAAAGCAATTATTGATTCCGGAGCATGCAGTTGCTTCATTGATTCTGCCTTCGCTAACCAACACAACATTCCCTTACGGAATAAGACCCACCGACTTTCAGTCTTCTTGGCCGACGGCTCCCGCATCAGCTCCGGACAGGTGACCCAAGAGACTTTCCCCGTACCTGCCATCACCTCCTTCCAGCATAAAGAGCTGCTGATCCTTGATGTAATCTCTTCCCCGTTGTTCCCAATCATCCTGGGCATTCCCTGGCTTCAGGCCCATAATCCCTCCATCAATTGGACTACCAGAGAAATCAGGTTCTTGTCCCCCTACTGCCAAGAACATTGTCAAAATGAGTCTACCCAATCCTCTGTCACCTTATGTTGCATGGACATTGATCAGAACCTACGCCAATCATTACCCGAACCGTATCATGGGTTCCTCGATGTTTTCAGTAAAAAGGGAGCAGATTCTCTTCCACCCCATCGGGCATATGACTGCCCAATTGAACTTTTACCCGGGGCCGAAATTCCCTTTGGGCGCATTTTTCCCCTGTCAGAAAAAGAACAGGAAGCACTAAAAATTTACATCAACGAAAACCTGGAAAAAGGATTCATCCGCCCATCTACATCTCCAGCTGGTGCTGGAATATTTTTTGTGACTAAGAAGGACCAGACTCTCCGCCAGTGTGTAGATTACCGGGAGTTGAATAAAATTACGGTTAAGAACCGTTATCCGTTGCCCTTAATACCCGAACTATTCCAAAAATTAAGGTCTGCTACTATTTTTACGAAGCTCGATCTAAGAGGGGCATATAATCTGGTCCGCATCCGGGCTGGGCATGAGTGGAAGACGGCATTCCGAACAAGGTTCGGGCATTATGAATATCTGGTCATGCCCTTTGGTCTATGTAATGCACCTGCCACGTTTCAACATCTGATTAACGATGTATTCAAGGACTTCTTAGATATTTTTGTAATTGTTTATTTGGATGATATTTTGTTTTTTTCTGAATCCCTCAGCCAACACCGGGAACACGTCTGCAGAGTCTTGGGCCGCCTTCGCCTACATGGACTATACGCAAAAGCAGAAAAATGCGAGTTCGAGCAACAAGAGATCCAGTTTTTAGGGTTGATAATATCCGCGACCGGTATCAAGATGGACCCCCAAAAAGTGTCTGCTGTTCTGGATTGGCCTGCACCCGTCGATAAAAAAGGTTTTTCAACGTTTCATTGGTTTCGCAAACTTTTACAGGAAATTTATCAAAGGATTCTCTGCCATCATAGCCCCTATTACACGGTTGACACAACAACATGTCAGGTTTCATTGGAGTACGGAGGCTCAAGAGGCATTCGAGAGACTTAAAAGACTTTTTACATCAGCTCCAATTCTCAGTCACCCTAACCCATCTTTACCTTTTTTATTAGAAGTTGACGCATCCGAAGTAGCGGTGGGAGCGGTCATTTCGCAAAGACAGGGTAAGGAGGATTTGATACACCCTGTGGGATTCTTCTCCCGAAAGTTATCCCCAGCTGAAAGAAATTACGACGTAGGGGATCGGGAGCTTCTTGCCATCAAGACCGCCTTTGAGGAGTGGAGGTATCTGTTAGAGGGTGCGGCTCACCCGGTATTAATATATACCGACCATAAAAATTTAGAATATCTAAGATCTGCCAAACGTTTGAGACCCCGACAAGCTCGTTGGGCCTTGTTTTTCACTCGCTTCTGTTTCCACATCACTTATCGGCCAGGATCAAAAAACGTCAAACCAGACGCATTGTCACGCATGCATGATAACCCTAAGGACTCACCTGCTCCTGACACGATTCTACCCACAAACAGTTTTTTGCTCTTACACACAGATCTCTTAACCTTAATCAAGGAAGCCTCTTCCCACTCTCCAAGACCTCCAGGAACCACCTTGACATCTCGAGATGGCTTGCTATGGAAAGGAAGTCAAATTTTTGTCCCTGAAGGTATTCGAGTTAAAGTACTAACATTGTTTCATGATCATCCCTTAGCAGGACATTTCGGGGTACGGAAAACTCGTGAACTTGTACAGCGTACATTCTGGTGGCCTAATTTAAGGGAATTTTGTGAAAGATACGTCAACTCCTGCTCCATCTGCTCACGGAACAAGACTTCAAAGAACCGAGCCTGGGGACTGCTTAAACCTTTATCTATACCAGACAGACCTTGGAAAATGATTTCTATGGACTTTATAGTCGAACTACCCCGCTCTGAGGGGTGCACAGCCATTTTTGTGGTGGTAGATCGCCTATCTAAGATGGCCCATTTTGTGCCCCTGAAGGGAACCCCATCCGCTACAGAGACAGCCCGTGTATTTATTAAGGAGATCGTCAGACTACACGGAGTACCTACAAATATAGTCTCCGACAGAGGGGTACAATTTACCTCACGCTTCTGGAAGGCACTTTGTGAAATCTTGAAGATTGAGCTTTCTCTCTCCTCAGCCTATCATCCACAGACTAATGGGCAGACAGAGAGAACCAACCAAACCCTCGAGCAATATATCCGATGTTTTACTTCCTTTTCCCAGGACAATTGGGTTTCCCTGCTGCCTCTAGCGGAATTCGCATACAATAATGCCAGCCACTCAACCACTAACCAATCTCCCTTCTTTGCCAATTATGGTTTTCACTTGACTTTTTTACCAGATTTTGTTTCAGAATCCCCAGTTCCGGCAGTCCAGAAGACAGTGGAATTCCTCAAACGCAACAATCAGGTCCTACAAGAAGCTATGTCCAAGGCCCAGGCAGATAGCAAGAGGAACTTCGACCAAAAGAGAAGGGGGGAGCTGGTTCTGCAACCTGGAGATCAGGTATGGCTGTCTACATCCAATATCAAATTGATGTGCCCTTCTAAGAAACTTGCACCTAAATTTATGGGACCTTTTCCTGTTAAGAAGAAAATTAATGAAGTAGCCTATGAACTGTCTTTACCTGATTCTCTTAAAGTTCACCCGGTATTTCACGTGTCTTTGTTAAAACCTGCTGTGCCTAATCCCTTCCCTGACAGAGGAACTGACCCGCCTGAACCTGTTTTGGTAGATGGTAACCAGGAATATGAGGTGGAGGCTATCCTCAATTGTAGAAGAAGACATGGGCAAGTACAATTTTTGGTCAAATGGAAAGGGTACGGTCCAGAAAGTAATTCCTGGGAACCAGACAGTAACTTACATGCAAAACGGCTAGTTCGTACTTACCTGATTTCCCACCCTGAGAAGGCAAGCCGCCTGGGCATCCGGAGGCTGCCCCTTGTGGGGGGGCAATGTCAAGAACGTTCCAGGCATTTCCGGGCCTTCCGTGCGCACATAGGTGCGCGGCGGGCGCACGCGCGTGCACGTTAGCGTGCGCGTGCGCGTTAGCGTGCGCGTGCGTGTTAGCGCGCGCGGCGGCGCGCGCGTGCATGTGCGCATGCGCGGGAACGCAATTGGCGCCAAAACGGGCTTTAAAAGCCCAGCAGTGACACTCAGCCAGTGCTGTGTTGTCTTTAAGCTTCCTGCTTGTCAGCCACCCGAAAAACCTGATTTGAAACCTGAACCTGTGATCTCCCGTTACCGACCCGGCTCTGTTTGGACTACTCTACTTTCTCCTACCCGACCCGGCCTGCCTGACCTTGCTACATTTGGTTACCGACTCCAGCCTGCCTACCGACTCTGCCATTGCCTGCTCCTATCATCTGATTGATCTGCTGTTGCCAACTGGACTGTCTGACCTTGCTCTGCTGATTCCCACTTGTTTGATCCACCTGTTGCCTGGTTCTTGGTATCCTGCTTCAACCACCTACAGCTGCAGTCTTACATCCTGCCATCCGCATACGGACATTGCTGGAGGACCTCCCTGTTGGTTCCAACACCTTCCTCTACAAACCAGGCACTCCTACCCCACTGTGCTCACGTCACCACTGTCCCCATCTCCAGTGGCACGTGAACCAGCGCTGTATGAGAGGTCTCCTCCTACAAGTCAGGCTCTACGTCCAGGTACGTAACAATCCGTCTGTTCCCGAGTCTCAGAGCTGGCTAGCCCGAGGCCCAGTAACCGAAGGAGGATTCAAAGGCGTCCCGGTGTGCTCTCGGTATTGGAGGGACACGGCAACTCGTACAAGTGACCAGGGGAGGACTCTTCGGAGGAGGGCCAACAAGCTGGCTACTCAGTAAGAGCCTGGGAGCTGAGTTGTATGGACACTAAAGAATCCACACTTCCACAGTACTGCCAAGGAAACAGAGAAAGTTCCAGGTACTGTGAGAAAGGTTCCTCTTCATCTTCAGTTACATTTTAGTCTGTGGCAGAGCCTTTTGCAAAGTTTCCAGATCACATGTTGGCTGTTAGATCTCTGGCTAGAGGTTTATCCGGCAGTGAAGCACCCAGCTGCGAGTGGCTACTCTCTGGGTTGATTAGAGACATTCAGTATATGTCAGCAGTTCAAAGTGCCTGAGTTTCATCACCCGTGCCCTCTATTCCCATCAGAGACTGTGTTATGTTGGATGTTACCACAAAATAAAAACCATGAAAAAGACTTTTATAGGTCAGCATCTGAAGTCGTTGGGTACTAACTCTGGGAACCCCTAGAAATTCACCGACAAGCCACGAGGAGGTAACTGGTAAGCCCAAAAGTCAAGACCGCCCCTCAAGGGGTTATGGCCGCTACACAACTATTTGATGGTACTCAATTGTTGCCAGATCTTAAAGCTCAGGAACTCTTTTCTGAGTCCATGGCAGAAAAGGATACTAAGGTCGGGGACATACATAAAAGGCACACAAAAGTGTTGAAAGAAAGTGGATAAATAATTAATATAGTATTAATAAGTATAAGTGAACTGAAGGCAGGACTACACTAGGGCTAAAGATAAATTAGCGGAACAATGCTACAAATGATTGCTTGGATAATTATCTTTGATTCCCAAATTATTTTTCTTTTTATTAATGCACTACTGATCCAAGGTTAGAGCAAGTGCAAACACATTTTCATTTTAGTAACACTTCTACATCAGTTGCCCAGGGAGCACCCAAGCTCTGTCAGCTTTAAGCTGTGTTTGGTGAACCATGCGTTAACTTTGCCTATAGGCTTACAGAAAGCATATCTTCATGTACATACTGCATGCATGTAACAGTATTAGAAAAAAGTAAAAAATATTTTGCTGCACTCTGACCTCTGGCATTTTTCTGGCAGCGATGGTGACATCACTGTGTCTCAGTGCTTCTTCCTAAGAAATCTTCACCCAAAATTCCACAATAATGCACTACAACAGCATGCTTGAGTGTATAATCTCTAGTTTTGGAGTACTCCGCTTCGCCAGGTGGCTGAGGCCCAGTGTCTAAAGGACAAAGTCGGGGTCTAGTGTAAGTTTTATATGATTTTTCTTCTAAAACTTTTTGTGTTTTTAGCTTTTAGTCATTTTTTTTTTCAAGGCTTGGGGGGCTCAGTAATAAGCGACCCTTGCAATATCTTACTGAAAATGCTAGTATGTATGTTTTGTGGATTCAAACATTGCTCAGAGGACTTTGTCTTTCAAATAGCTTTCTGTAATCACCTGCATAGCAAAACGTGTTGCCTGGAACAGCAGGGCAGTGCTTTGAGCAAATGATAATTTGCTGCCAATCTGACAGTCACTGATAGAGGAGAGCAGAGTGATGATTCATCAATAAAATAAAAATTGCTCTTTCATTGCCCAGGGTGGGTCTGGTCTGTGCCTCTTCATGTTAAAAAGTGAGGTCATTCACCTGGTTATGTAGGCAACTGGGAGTTCCAAGAGCGCAAAAACAAAAAAAATAATCCATTGGAAGCTAAAACATTTTACAAATATGACTTACAAAATGCCTCTTTAGCTGTTTGCTTGGAGTTCCACTTTATCTCTAGATTTTGTTAGACTTATGCCGCGTACACACAAGCGGACTTTTCGACGGACTAGGTCCAACGGAACAAATCTGCCAGACAATTCGATCGTGTGTGGGCTTCATCGGACCTTTGCTGTCTAAAAATCAGACGGACTTTATATTTAAAACATGTTTCAAATCTTTCCGACGGACTCGAGTCCCGTCGAAAAATCAGTTCGCCTGTATGCTAGTCCGACGGACGAAAACCGACGCTAGGGCAGCTATTGGCTACTGGCTAGGAACTTCCTTATTCTATTCTCGTCGTACGTCATCACGTTCGAATCCGTCGGACTTTGGTGTGCTTGTGTGTGGCCAAGTCTGTTCGATTGGAAAGTCCGTCGGAACTCCGCCGAAAGTCCGTCGGGAAGACCGTAGGACCTAGTCCGTCAAAGTCCGCTCGTGTGTACACGGAATTACTTGTAAAAACTGATTGGTTCCCATGGATCAGTCCATAGTTTATGTATCCTAATAATAACTTGGGCCCAGATCATACAATGTGATCAGCATTGTTCAATGCAGCCATTTTACATGCCTAATGAAAATGCTTATTACAATCCATAGCTTTCTCTTAACTAACACCGCACTTGTTAATCATATCCCAATTGAGATGCAGATAGAACAGTTTAAAATCAATTAAATATCTGCTGAAGCAGCATGTCCATGCTCTGGATGATTTACCTACCTCAGAAGCTCTTGTTACCTGTCAGATTTGCATCATTATGTATTGCTGTGTATATTTTCCCATAATTACTCACACAGAAAATCCCACACTGATCAATACCTCCAGCCATTTACATTGTTAACACATTTAATCATGCAAATACAAATTAATCACATAGATGTTTTGTGGATTCAGACATTCACCAGAGGTGCTGACTCATTGCTCTGATAGACATATTCTATGGTCAATATACTTAAAGGGAAAGTGGCTTGTGTTGAATTTTTTTATTTTATACATATTTATAAACATATTTATATAACATTTACTATTATTTCTAACTCTTCTTCCAAATAAATATTTAACCACCTCAGCCCCGGAGGGATTTACCTCCTTCCTGACCAGGCCATTTTTTGTGATACGGCACTGCACCGCTTTAACTGACAATTGCGCGGTCGTGCTAAATTGTACCCAAACAAAATTGTTTGGGTAAATTTTTTTCCCACAAATAGAGATCACTAGGAACAGCAGATCGCTCTCTCCTCCCCTGTCAGAACAGGGATCTGTTTGTTTACATTGACAGATCCCCATTCTGGCTCTCTTTCCCACGATCACGGGTGGCTGGTGGACATCGAGTCCGCCAGACCCACGGGCGGGTCACAAACCAACGTACCAGTATCAATTTGCGAAGCCGAGCCAACTTGCTGCAGTATAACAACTATAAAGCGTCAGTGCATCCATATTGGATATTTTAGATTTTTTACCAGAACAAGAAGTGAGGGCAAATTTTCCAATGGTGAGATTTCTCTCAATTCCTGTTGTGTATCCAGGACAAGAAGTGAATGTAGATTTTCCCAATGTGACACAGACAGCAAAAAAAAAACTTACAGGGATTTCTATCCAAAACAACAGAACTCAACACTCAATTGGTGTCCCTGAATTTCTGGGTTTGCAAACCTACCGTGGTCATTACTCAATGAGTGCATCTCTACTTGTTGGTCTAGTTTTTTATTTAATTAAATTTATAAAGCATGCAAATGGAGGGTTTGGAACAAGCAAAGCTAAAGGAGAAGTACAGCCAAAGCTTGTTTGGCTGTACTTCTCCTGTGAATCACAGGAGTACAGTTCGTTCTGCACTCCTGTTTCTGCAGACAGCGGGCTGAAGCTTGCTCTTGGTTGATGGCATAGAGCCGGTCCAGGCTCGGGCAAGATCACGGCAATGAAATCGGGATCCACCCACATGCCTGGACCGGCACCTGGCTCAGCCTTTCAGTGAGCCGCTGAGAGCCTGAGCCAGCTGCTCTCGCCCCCTCCAAAACCCAGCGCACTAGTGGGTGGCAGAGCAGAGAGCCAGTTACTGATAGTCACCAGCTCACTTTTCAGGAAGCTGTGAGAACCAAGAGATCAGCAGTGTTCGAACGATTGGTTCTCAGTGTTAGAGCCGGCGGTGGACAGATGAAGCATCGGTAAGTATGATTCTTGAAAAAAAAAAAATACATCTCTTTTAAGTGGCAAAAATCTCAAGTGGAAAGCTGGGAATTATGGCTAGGAAGATTCTGCTACTGGAATATGGAGATGTAAGAAGGCAGGGCTGACCCAGCCCACCAGACTCCATTTATATTGTATCTAAAAGTATTTTGGGTGGACTGACCTTTTAATGCTGGGTATTTCCATAACACTTTCTAAAGCCCAGTATTATGTCTGTATTTGTTAACTGCTTCTGTTTTCATTGAAAATCAATACGGCTCCTATGGGAAGACAAAGGGAGACTTATTGAGCTGCCCCTTGTGTTCTAAATAGAGCTGAACAGCTGGAGATCAAATTACACCAGCCTGTTCAGGATTTTCACAGCAAAAAAGAAAAACACTGCAGAAAACCTCATAGTAGAGTCTACCCAGACCAGGCCGCATTCTGCCATGTTTCACCTATAAAGGGTTTAATCACAGAGATGAACTGGTGGTGTAAAATGCTAGATATACAGGTGTCATTAAGTGAGAGTTTGGAAATGTTCTGTACATTGTAAGTGTCCCCTGTATGTATGAAAGTAACCTTCAATTCTACTAAACCAATTTGAGAAAATAAGTAGTGTGCCCAAACCTATGGTGCCCTGATTCTGAACTGGTTAAAGTGGGGTGATGGAGGGAGAGGTGGACTTGGAACTGGAGGGGGGGGGGGGGGTTATAGGGAAAGGTGGAATAGTTGATATAGGGGGAAGGACATGGCAGTATGATAGAAGGACTAGTTGTCATGGGAATGGGGCTATAAGCCACTGCCAGGGGTGGAGGGTTTTGGAAAAGCAGGGGGTTTAGAGATAGTGCGAGTGGGCTTGAGAAGAATATAGGGAGAGGAGGGGTGTTTAATCCAATGAATAATCAATATTATGACCATTTGAAAAATGCATGCCTGCTCGGTCTCCCTATAAATTGAAAGCAGCCTATGGGGTGACAGGGCAAGGGGCAGCACCATGGCTCTTTCCTGAGTGGCTCTGTCACGAGTGCGCCACAGTTTAACGAAAGCAGGATAACTAAAGTTGGATGAAGATACAACAAGAACTCTGCTCTACTCTGAAAGATGACAATCAAACCAGCATTTGACATTTATTTTATATGAAGTCAGATTCCCACTCTCTATTCACTAACATGCTCCTTATTCTCTTCCTTCTCACATCGATGTCTTCTATCCTCAAATTATCCTCACTCTACCCCTCCTCTCTACCCTGCAGCATGCACATATCACCCTCACTCCTACCCTCTCCCTACTACTGTACCCATCTTTTCCTGAATTTGCTTCACCCACATGCTGACATAAACACCAGGGCCACTAGACACGTGCGCTCATGCACATCCCACTCCCATCTTGCCTTCCTCACCCTCCTCCTTCTCCTAGTCTCAGGTGCCATTTTTCCTAATCCTGGTCCGCCATTTTCCAACTGAAAGTTATATATCCAATAGCCCTCCTCCTCTGGCAACCACCTCAATCTGCTCAGTTTACTTTATATCCCCCTTCTTTCTCAAAGCAGCCCACCGATCTCTTGCGCCCTTTGAAACAGAGCCGCTCTGTAATAAGCTAACATCTGTGCATGACCCCTTTATCTCTCACGGCTTAAGCATACTCACCATAACTGAAACCTGGCTTCAACATTTTGACTCAGCTTCTCCTGCTGCCCTCTCCCATGGTGGCCTCCATTAGACTCACTCCCCCAGACCCAACAGACAGAAAGGACGTGGAGTTGGATTCCTTCTATCCACACAAAGCACCTTCCAAGTCCTTCCTGTACCTCGCTCTCTATCCCTCTCTTCTTTCGAGATGCACTGTATTCGTCTGTTTTCTCCCATTCTGCTGTCTCTCTCTCTCTGAGATTGCAGTAATTTATTGGCCTCCTGGACCAGTATCAAACTTTCTTGATGACTTTGCTGCCTGGCTACCCTAATTTCTCTCCTCTGAAATATCAACTATCATTCTTGGTGACTTCAACATTCCTGTCAATGTTAACAACCCACTACAGCTCAACTTCTCAACTTAACCTCATCTTTTGACCTAACCCAATGGACAAATACTTCCACTCACACTACACCTCTAAACTTCTAGAACGCTTAGTCTACAATGTCTTAGCTCCTACCTCAGTGAAAATAACCTTCATGACCACTTAAGGTCTGACTTTCGCTCGCAGCACTCCAGGGAAACTGCCTTACTAAAACTCACTAATGACATCTCTGCAGCCTTTGATACTGTTGACCACCCACTCCTTCTTAATAAACTCTATTCCCTTGGCCTCCAATATTCTGCTCTATCCTGGTTCTCTGCCTACCTATCACAGCACTCCTTCAGTGTTACCTACAACTCTGTCACCTCCTCTCCATTGGCCCTTTCTGGCAAGGCTCTGTTCTTGGACCCCTTCTCTTCTCTATCTACACCTCCTCCCTTGGTCACTTGATAACCGCCCATGGCTTCCAATACCACTTATATGCCGATGACACCCAAATCTATCTGTCTACTCCTCACCTCACTCCTTCAGTCTCCTCTCGCATTACTAACTTACTAACTGACATATTAGCATGGATGTCGCACAACTTCCTTAAACGAAATCTCTCTAAAACTGAGCTATTAATATTCCTCCCTGCCCGTGCCCCCCTCCATGACTTTTCCAACAAAATCAACAATGCAACCATCAGTCTCTCCCCTCACGCCAGGGTACTAGGTGTAGTCCTAGACTCTGACTTGTCAGTTCAGCCTCAAGTCTAATCATTGTCAAAAGTTTGTAGAATTCACCTCCGTAACATCTCTAAAATTTGCCTCTTTTTAACAATTGAAACCACCAAGCTCCTCATTAACTCCCTTGTTATCTCTCGCCTTGACTATTGCAACTTCTTTCTCATTGGCCTGCCTCTCCATAAGCTATCCCCTCTTCAGTCAATCATGAATGCTGCTGCCAGACTTATCCACCTTACCAATTGCTCAGTGTCGGACAACCCTCTCCTCTAATCCCTACACTGGCTCCCAATCACCCAGCAAATTCAATTCAAAATACTAACCACAACATACATAGCCATTGACAACTCTGCCCCGAGCTACATCACCAATCTTGTCTCCAAACATAACCAAAACCGTCCTGTCTGCTCTTCTCAAGAACTCTTACTCTCAAGCTCGCTCGTCTCCTCCTCCCATGCTCATCTCCAGGATTTCTCCAGAGCTTCTCCCATCCTCTGGAACTCGCTACCCCAACCAGTCCGGCTATCCCCTACTCTTGCTACCTTCAGGCGATCCCTGAAAACTCATCTCTTCAAGGAAGCCTATCACATCTCCAACTAATCTTTTACCACTTCCATTAGCTCATTCCCTACAGTTACAACCTTTTGTACAACCCGCCCCACCCTATTATATTGTAAGCTCTTCTGAGCAGGGCCCTCTTAATCCTCTTGTATTTTATTGTATTATAGCTGTATTGTCTCCCTTTTATATTGTAAATCCTGTATAATAATAATAATAATAATAATAATAATAATATGAGGAATATCTAACTTTCACTGAGTAGTGCCAGGCTTATAGAAATTTATCTTTGTGGTAGTGGAGGTTGGAGGTGAGATCCTCTATGTACATTGAGTTATTTAAATCTGGAGAACCATTATTTTGTGGAGAAGACATACACCGCTCCGGGTAACAAAATCCCTCTACTCCATTACCTCTGCATATAGGGTGCTGGTCCTCCATGGAAGGAAGCATAACGTGAAAAGTCTGGATGGCTGCACTCCTATAAAATCACATTTATTGATCTATGATAGAAAAACGACAATCCATACAGCAATGGGGGTACAAATACAGCACAGCTAACGTGTTTCACACCTTCCCTGGTGCTTAGCTCATTATTCTGTGGAGGGTGGTGCAGTTTGTTTCCACATGGCCAAAATACATGTCCTCACAGTGCTTAAGAGGTGGATAAGTAACAAGCTTTAATACTTTTTTTAAAGAAAGAAAATAAATGTGGAAAATATATGTCAATATATGTCATAGGATCAAATACCAAGTCCACATCCATTAATTTATGACAAAAGAGTTTCACTGACTTCCAGAAGTCATGTATGAAGGATGTTTGCAGAAGATATGAAGTATATGCCCTTGGGGGATTTGCATCTCCAACAGAGGAGGGCTTTATGATGTAGGGGATTTGTACCACCTTGATCTTGAACTTTGTTAGCTATTAAGGAATACCGTATATACTCGAGTATAAGCCGAGATTTCCAGCCCTTTTTTAGGGCTGAAAGTGCCCCCCTCGGCTTATACTCAAGTCACCGCCGTCTGACTACATGATCAGCCTGTCATGCAGACAGACGGCAGTGTTCAAAAGCCGCGCCTCCTCCTCGTCCGTGATAGGAGGAACACTAATTTTCCCAGCAGTGAGTCAGTGTTCAGTGTTCTGCCTATCACGGACGTCCTGTCATTCTCATCTCATGGACGAGGATGAGAGGATGTTTGTGATAGGCGGAACACTGAACACTGACTGCTGAGAAAACAGAGTGTTCCTCCTATAACGGACGAGGATGAGGAGGAGGCGCGGCTTTTGTATATTGGAATGGCCGCTGTCTATTTTGCCTTACATGCTGATCGGCAGGATCAGCAATGTGGAACACATGATGAAGACTGCAACGGTGGACAGAGCGCACAGAGAGGCATACACAGGACACAGCTCGGCACAGGTAGGCTGCAATGGACACAGGGGGGTATGTACAGGACACAGGGGGGTATGTACAGGACCCAGGGGGTATGTACAGGACACAGGGGGGTATGTACAGGACACAGGGAGGCATGCAGCTGCAGATGGGCATTGTTGACCCTCTTTTCCACTTACAGTAGCTGCTGCATTTCTCACCCTCGGCTTATACACAAGTCAATACGTTTTCCCATTTTTTTTGTGGTAAATTAGGGGCCTCGGCTTATATTCGGGTTGACCTATACTCGAGTATATACGGTAATGGTTTTGGGAAAAAGAACTTTCAAGATCCTTCTTCCATTTCTTAATAAACGTTTGGTGTGTCCACCCCCACATCTCTTAGAATTGTATGAACGAAGGATAGAGAATGTCTGATTGGCATATGTTGATGCACACTTTTTCCTGAAAAAGTTTATTTTACTGACAGAATGTCTTTAAAAATGTGTACAGAAGCATGACAAATGTCCTTCAATACACTTCATTAAAGATTAGTTGGCCTAGATCCACATATCACAGTTTCACATCATACCATCTCACCTCATACAGCAACTGAATGAGGAGAGACCATCCATTATCCAAAATATATTTCCCCAGACCATCTTTTTTTATACTCAATTTAAAGTCTCCAAAAAGTGCAACATAGAATAAATACATGATTACTATTGCCATGATCAAAGACCCCAACATGAGCAGGTAAAAGTTTTAGTTTGCTTTATTGGTTACTCCACCCAAGAGTCCTAATCTTGGTATAATGTGAAATCTGATAGGCCCCTACCCTGTGCTGGGAAATTAGAGCCTGTAGATACATAATTTGCTTTGGAGTACAATAATTAAGAAAGCTTTTAAAAATCTTGAAAAGCCTCACCTCTAGCTTTTCTTTTTTAACAATTGAAAATCAGTTTTTAAACTAAACTCCAGGCAAAACTTATTTTTAATTTGGATTGAGTAGGGAATGATTAAACCAACAGTTATTTAAAGTAGAATTATAGGCAAAACTTTTTTTAAAAGAATAAAGGAGGGTTATAATCCCTGTCAGTATATTTTTTGCTATCTGTTTCCAATTGGGGAGATTTCCCTTCACTTCCTGTCTCATAGCCAAAACAGGAAGTGAGAGGAAATCCCTGCAAATTCAGAAAATCCCTTGGGGACCCCCAGGTCACCAAAACTAGGGGCCTTATTGGAAAATTTCTCGTCTATTACTTTTCTGGGGACAACCCGAAATTTGGGTTTTCTTTTACTTTAACTTTCAGTGATAATAGTAAACAGGACAAACAGAGAGGATGAATCTACATAATGGGGGCACAGACAGCAATAAAAACTGACGGGGATCTAATCCCTCTCCACTCCTTCCAAAACCAAAAATAAAAAAAATGTCTGGCTTTGCAAGCAAGTGTCTGACAAAACAATTTCAATCTTGACATACAGTATATTACCAAACTTTATTGGGACACCTGCCTTTACATGCACATGAACTTTAATGGCATTCCAGTCTTAGTCCGTGGGGTTCAATATTGAGTTGGCCCACCCTTTGCAGCTATAACAACTTTTTTGGGAAGGCTGTCCACAAGGTTTAGGAGTGTGTCAATGGGAATGTTTGACCATTCTTCCAGAAGCGCATTTGTAAGGTCAGGCACTGATGTGGATGAGAAGGCCTGGCTTGCAGTCTCCGCTCAAATTCATCCTAAAAGTGTTCTATTGGGTTGAGGTCAGGACTTTTTGCAGGCCAGTCAAGTTCCTCCACCCCAAACTCGCTCATCCATATGTTTATGGACCTTGTTATAGCTGCAAAGGATGGGCCAACTCAATATTGAACCCTACGAACCCTACGGACTAAAACTAACATGCTATTAAAGTTCATGTGCGTGTAAAGTCAGGCTTCCCAATACTTTTGTTAATATAGTGTATCTGTGGTACAACCTTTTACTTTACATAGATTTGAAAAACAAAATTTCATCATGAATCATAAAGACTATAGGCTCAAAATAACTTATCCCCTGAAATTCCGAAACAGACACCAGGGACTCATACATCACATATCCAAATAAAGGGTAACAATTAAGGTAAACAGGCAAATTTAGATATTTTCTACCCCTGCTCCTTTCCTTCTGAAAGATCCAGTAAACATCACCTGACATTAAGCAATCACAACATTTTTTCTTCCTCCAGATTTTAAAGCACAATAAAGAAGTTAGTGTCACAACAGATTGTATCACGGGAAGCAGCATCAATTCTGATTCTCGTACAGATTGAAGGAATGCTACCTTATACAGTCTTAACCTTTCTCTCTTTCATTTGTCATTGCTTTATGGATGGTAATCCTTGTCTAATGCTGCCTGTCATGAAACCTATGTATCATATTTTATTAGATTTGTATTGCAAAGTGATTTATAAAATTACCAATGAGAACATTACATATGTAATAGATGGGAGATGAATGCCTGTACAAATGCTCTGTTCATTTGTCACCCATCAAATGAAAGCAGATCATTTCGGCATTATTTGGGTATATTTCATGCTGCTTATTGTAGACTTTTTACCACATAGTAGAGAGATCTTTAAGCTGACATTATAAATGTGAATATAAATTCACAAATTTCCCATTTGTAAAAAATAAATAAAAATATTGTGTACAAAACAAAAACAAAATCTAAAAATTAAAAAGTAATTTTACTAAAAAAGCTAATATTTCAGCTTTCCCCATTACAGGCACAGTCTCAAAATAAAGGATCATTATGCCCTGTACACACGATGGGATTTTCCGGTGGAAAATGGGTGATAGGACCTTTTTTGTTGGACCGTGTGTAGGCTCCATCTCACATTTTCCATAGGAATTTCTGTCACACAACATTTGAGATCTGATTCTCAAATTTTCCGACAACAAAATCCGTTGTCGGAAATTCTGATCGTGTGTACACAATTCCGACGCACAAAGTGCCACGCATGCTCGGAATCAAGCAGAAGAGCAGCACTGGCTATTGAACTTCATGTTTCTCGGCTCATCGTACGTATTGTACGCCACTGCGTTCTTGATGTTCGGAATTTCCAAGCAACTTTGTGTGACCGTGTGTATGCAAGACAAGTTTGAGCCAACATCCGTTGGAAAAAATCCCATGGATTTTATTGTCGGAAAATCCTATTGTGTGTACAGGGCATAATTGTTTTGTGGAGAATAAGATCAAGTTTACATCTATGTTAGTTTGAGTGTTGGTCCACCTAGCAAAGGACTCCTAGTTAGTATTGAGGAAGTGGGTCATAAAATGACTTCTTAGTGCTTAGTTTCAGACACATTCAAATGTTATATGCACAGTAATACACATTACACTTGTTACGTGCACCATACCATTCTAGTTACTACTAGTAGTCAGTACTTTGCTATTTGAAAGGTTATAGATGGATATTTTACAGGTGTAGAGTTTCATTAGCAGTTTTACTGCATACAAATATTTTTCATTATATTTCATTGCCTTGAGAAAGTATTCATACCCTTTGAAATGTTCCACATTTTGTCATGTTACAACCAAAAACAAAAAATGTATTTTATTGGGATTTTATGTGATAGACCAACACAAAGTGGCACATGTATTAATAGAAGCAAAAGTTTGTGAAAAATTTTATTTTTAAATGAGCAGTGATTTTTTGATTTTTAAAGTGAAAGACTAAAAATGTTATGTAGAGCTGGCTCCTGACGAGCATGCGCTATGTGTTTTTCAAAGTTAATATTCCTTAAACCACAGTTGGGTTTTAGGGCTAATTATGCCAAATTATGGTTTCAGTACCAGTCTATCTGGAATTGCACTGAGTTCTCCTTGGCCGTAGGTGTCGCTGTCACCGTCGGCAGGTATGAGAGTGCAGTTTGCCTGGGCGTATTGGGTACCATCCATCCTCGGAACCAGCCCAGTGGGAGTGTCAACCTGCTATGCATTCTGGGAGGTGGTCACCGGCTGATGTCACATGGTGACCCCGCCCCTTGATGTCACCATGTGACATCAGCCTTTGACCCCGCCCCTTGTCCCTATATAAGTGGCCGCGCAACACGTCCCGGCCATTACAAGCGGAGACAGCATTGTGTCAACATCGGGAGAAGAAGCAGAAGGCGGCGGCGACAACAGCGACGGACCAGAAGACCGGGCCAATGCTAGTAAAAGAGCTGCTAGAAGATAGCGGAGTCCCGGCAGAACAAACGAAGAGCGGGACAAGACCCCCGAAATCGGGAGAAGACCCCCGGAGCTGTCTAATAAAGTACTTCAAAAACCTGTGTTGTGTTTTTTTTTTAACACTTTATCCCTTATGTGAATGGGTAGGGGTACCATGTACCCCATACTCATTCACATAGGGTGGGGGGCCAGGATCTGGGGGTCCCCTTATTAAAGGGGGCTCCCAGAATCCGATAAGCCCCCTCGCAGACCCCGACAACCAACGGCCAGGGTTGTCGGGAAGAGGCCCTTGTCCTCATCAACATGGGGACAAGGTGCTTTGGGGTGGGGGGGCCGCAGAGCCAAAGCCTTCCCCAAAGCACCCCCCCATGTTGAAGGCATGGCTCAGGAGGGGGGGGCAGGCTGCATGCTCAGATAAGGGTCTAATGCCGATTTTGGGGGGACCCCCACGCCGTTTATTGATCGTAGGGATTCCCCTTTAAATCCATACAAGGTGACGGGGCTAGCAAGGTGTCAATCTCGCCGAGGGAGGCGGCGGCATTGAATTCCTTCGCTAGTCCCATCTACCTGGAGTCACGTTCGAAATGAACGGACTTTACTCTGTGTGTGGGCAAGTCCGTTCATTTCAAAAGTCTGGCAGACTAGCACACAGATGGCTGGATTGTCCACCGGACATAATTTTGATTCAAAACTTCTTTCTAAGTCCGCCAGACTTTTAGGAAGAAAAAGCTCACACACGAGCGGATTGTCCGGCGGATTCTGGTCCGCCGGACCAAGTCCACCAGATAGTCCGATCATGTGTACGCGGCATTAGGAGTATCAGAGTAAAGGGGGCTGAATACAAATGCACGCCACACTTTCTAGATATTTATATGTAAATTATTTTGAAAAACATTTATAATTTTCCTTCCACTTCACAATTCTGTGGCACTTTGTGTTGGCCTATCACATAAAATCCCAATAAAATACATTTACATTTGTGGTTTTAACATGAGAAAATGTGGAAAATTTCAAGGGGTATGAATACTTTTTCAAGGCACTGTATAATATGAACCCTGCCTGGTATACTGACGTAGCAATAATATTAGATGCAGAGTCTCGAATCCCAACCATGACACTACCTGTATGGAGTTTGCATTTTCTCCCTGTGCCTGCGTGGGTTTCCTCCAGGTACTCAAGTTTCCCCCCAGACTCCAAAGACTCTAGGTAATTAGTTCTTGTATGAATTGACCTTAGTATGCATGAATGTAAGTTAGGGACCTTAGATTGTAAGCTCCTTGAGGGCAGGGACTGATGTAAATGTATAATTTATATGTAAAGCGCTTGACGGCAGTATATAAAAACCTGGAATAAACAAATAAATCTACTTCTAAGAAAAAAATGTATTCTAGTTCCTTAGCCTTGACTCAAACTCGGAACGTATATTAGCAGTTATTGTAAGACTGAGAAATGCTCTGGAGCTCCCCAACCATGTAACCTGCAGATAACATTTCTTTATCTGTTGGTGTCCATCTCATTCAGTAGTTACCACCTTTTAAAGCCTTCACAGAGGGTTTGTAATGTAAGTCAATCAGCTATTGTGGTTTGCTGTCGGACAAAAGTTGCATTTAACATTATCATCAGCACAAAGTAAAGCTAAACCCAGGAAACGTGAAAGTGTCAGTAGGCAATTCTGTTCTGTACACCTTGATGAACTTCATTTGAAGGTCAGGAGGCATTTGGCAGGAGGTAGAAATGCACGTTTAGCGTCCCTTTTCATGGCACGATGAGCAGGACGAAAAGCTCTGCAATCAAGAATTTCTGTGATATGTTGTTGAAAGCTAAAAGTTTACTTTATAATACAGTATATGTGCTCTCCACCCAATTTTTCTTCTCTATAATATAAACCAGTCAGAGCCTTGGGCTGCATGTTCTAGTGATGAAAGTCTAAAAGGTATGAGATGTCTTGTGTGCTCAGTGCCTGTGTCTCCTGGAGATCATCCTTTCTAGTTTTCCTTAAGAATTGATTGTGCCAAAATGATTGACAAAATTGATGTTTCATATTGATCTTTATTCTTCACAGTCCCATGGCCTTGATGAGTAGTCAAAGGTAAAAAAAAAAGGCTTGTGAATAAATGAGATATCTTGATCTGATGTGTGTGTATTTTTAGATCATTCAGTAAACTATACTGGCATTTTGCTGAGAGTATATGTGTGGTGGGAGAACATGTATAGCATGTGTAATGTGTAGTGTGTAGTGTGTGCAATTTCGATATTGTTGTGGGTCCGCATAGGTTCCTCTGTTTATTCTGTTGCTCGATATTGAATTTACTGGCATTATCTTTAGTAAATACAACTGATATGTAATTACAGTATATCATGTGGCTCCAAAAAATCATTAAAAGTATTCTGGTTCTCTGGCCTCCATCTCCTAATGGCGGTCTGCTACTGAGACATACTAGACACTGCCAAGGCAAAAGGTTCCTAAACGATGTACACATTCATTTTAGTCTAAATCTATGTGCTATTAATACCCTGATATAGCAATATGCTGCCATTCTAATTTCATGAGTTGTCTGCCTTTAAATACAACCTTTGAATGGGAAAAAAATTATCATTCTCTAACTTGCATTTATAGGAAACAGCAGTGAAAGTCACACCCAACTTTCCTTTTACCTAACCTCCTAGCACTTTAATTTTAAAGTAACCTGCATCCCAAAAGAGGATACTAGTAAAACAGGAGTGTTCTTTAGCAATAATGTACTGTATGTAATAAAATAAATGCTTATAAGTAAATGAAGTGTAACAAAATAATGCTGAATAAACATATACAATTGCTACACAAATATTAGTATTATTAGAAACTAACTTTTCTATCTAAAATGTAGCCAATTATGATTTTCTAAATCTGGGGAAAAATGTAAATAGTTTCCTAGGAATTGGGTTGTCCTAGACCAGTGATGGCGAACCTTGGCACCCCAGATGCTTTGGAACTCCATTTCCCATGATGTTCATACACTCTGTAGTGTAGTTGAGCATCACAAGAGATGTAGTTCCAAAACATCTGGGGTGCCAAGGTTCGCCATCACTGTCCTAGACTATTTATATACAGAAACCCCCAGAAATTTTTGCTCTTTTTGGTTTTCAGCAGTTTGTCTCTTACTTGCTGGGATTGATCAGAAGTATGTAGTCCCTCTGACTCAGAACTCAGGAAGCAGGAATCCATCCATGTGTGACTATCAATGCATATGGTGACAGGTAGGATTCTGAAATTCCTTTTGCTAAAGTTCTTGCAGTGTATGTAATCAACCTTTTTTTTTTAAGTAAAAGTGAGTTACACTTCAACACTCTTTAGTGTTTTATTGTGTCCTTGTGAGGAAGTTATAAGGTTGAGCGCAGTTTAATAGCGCTAGTTGGGTGCTGGTTTTTAGCATGCCTGTTTTACAGATAACAGTCGTAAGACCTGCTTCTGTATAACAGACCGATATGCACACGGGCCAAAAGTCGGCCGGTTCCTACCAAACTGGCTGTTTTTGTCTGATTTTCGGCCCGTGTGTACCCAGCTTAACTGATTCCTCCTACCTTCCTACCTCTGCCCTTGCTTGCCCCTGACATTTCATAATCCTCGATGAATCCATTTACCAAGTCTGGCTGCAATCACATGGGATAAGGGCAAATTTATTTAAAGAATATCTAAAGCCATATATATTTTTTTAAATTCAATAGAGAAAAGAAGGGTTAAAACTTGCATTTATTTTTTATTTGCCACTTGTGTCCTTTCACTTTCAGTCCTAAAGACACACCAGGAAGTGAGAGGATATTCTCTCCAAAGTGAGGTAAATTGCCTATCAAGGTTGGCATAGCATGTTTTTTAAATTTTTTATTTTTTTTCATTTAACCAGAAGGCTGAACAAACAACAAACTAACAAACTGAAAAAACAACAACTAACATTTTCCTTGATCCATACAACTGGGGTAGATGGAGAAATCCCCTCGCCAGGATTCTGACAGCAGCTCCTTTTGCTATCAGAATACACAAATCAGTTCCTGCAGCTGCATGGCTTACTGCTGATTGACAAAAGTTTGCCAGCGTGTCCCTTTGACAGTATTTGGGCTAACAATCAACTCCTGTTGAAGAGGGGGGCCACAGACAGGTCAAAATTCACACTGAACCTGTCAAATTTTGGTCCGTCTTTGCCTACTTTTAGACAGTGTCATCAGAATGAATGCCCCTATTATACAGTAAATCCCATCCCCTCTCCTATTGCTGGTCTGGTGATACTTTAAATTTTGAAATTTCCCTCACTTTCATTTTAAAAGAAAACATTTCTCCCACTATTCATTTTAGTATTCACTATAGCAAAATAACAGGCCATCTACAGTGAACCTTATATGATTAAACAAAGAAAAAAAAAAAAACAGGTTTATGACTTATACAAAATACTATATTATTCTCTTTTTTGATAATTTGAACCCAGCCAGGGAGGAGTTAATATGGTTGGGGGGTTCTGCACACTTATTAAAAGGTTTAGCAGATTGTTGACTTTTTCCTTAGATTTCACCTCTTTGAATAATGGCCTTTTCTTCACCTTTGATGAAGATGAATGAAACTTTTGCCTGAAGTACAAAAGCAGAGAATTGCATTGTATTGTAATGATTAAAATTGAATGGGAAGAGTATTATAAACGTGTAGAACCTTGAGTATGCTATGTGCTCTGCACACCGACACAATCTGCTGTCTGCTATGGTGCTCAAAAAGATCCACTATAAAGTAGTTTGTGCATAAACCACTTATAATAGACAGTGTACCTCATTATATGCTAGCTTGATGCCTTTTCTGGAACTATAAGGACTGTCAAACTGTTACCTTTTGTGCCTTTTTTTTTCATAAAATAAAAAAATAAAAATAAAGAGTATTATATTCTGATTTCAAACAGTATTAATGTGAAAAAGATACTATATTGAAAGATTTAGGTTGCCAAATAAATGGTATTTAACCTGAAGCATGATCAGTTGCTTACCAGGGGCTCATATTTTTATTTTTATTATTAAAATTTATTTAAAACCATTTTTTCATTTTTAATAAAGTAGGGAAGCATTTGAATATCTGTCAGGTTGTACTGCTGTCTGTATCCCCGCTGGGGAGGTTCAATCTTTCATTTGTTTTTTGTTTTTCTAGAATTGTGTTTATTGGGTTCTTCAAGTAGTACAAGAGAAGAGCAATTAACAGAATATAACAATGACATGAGCATAGAGCATCAGATAATACGAGAATACAAAGCACTAATGAAACGTATATACATAAGCAACATAAGTACAAAATATAAGCCTTAGATATTATGAGGGTGGCTACCAATAGAGCGGGCATTATAAACATGGATAAAGTATCACATAAACCTAATACAGCACATAGGTTGGGCCACATAGAGGCTTCTCAATATTTTAACATCAAAAGAGTATATTGAAAGAAAACCATGGCATATAAAAATAGAGGCAAAGGTAAGGGTAACTAAATAATAAAAAAGAAGGGTAGCTATTCAGGGGCTTGAGACACTGATTTCGGGTTAAGCTCAGAATTATCCCATAGATCTCAAATCTTTGAGAACTAGGGTAAAGAGTCATGTGCTACAGGAGTAAGGTGTTCCTTTCTTTGTATATAAGCTATAGTATGCAATAATTGGGAGTATGTGGGAGGAGTAGAAGATAACCAACCCAAAGGTATAACCTGTTTAGCAGCTAGTAACATAAATGAAACCAATTTCTTGGCGTGTTTGGAGATACTCGCGACAGACATTCCTAATAAATAGTGAACTGGGTCTAGGGGGAGATTTACTCCAAGAAAACTTTGGAGAGGCTGGACTGCTGACCAAAAATGGCAGGTAATAGGGCAGACCCAAAAACTATGATAATGCGTGCCTGAGTCCCGTTGGCATTTCCAGCACAGCCGAGAGACCAAGGGTTGTACCTATTAAGAACCTCTGGAGTTCTATTCCAAAAGAATAAAACATTATTAGCTGTCTCTCTCTGCTCCACGCATCTTCTATTTGTTTTTTATGACTAATGTGGACTGTAGATCATGAATATCAACTGTATTACACTTAATTATTATAGTATTTTAGCTTTGAAACTCTGGGCAGTTGAAGGGGCACAATTAAATGCAGCTGGCTATACCTTGAAGATATGATCCAATTTGCTACAGCAAGGGAAAAAAATCCTTCCTGATCCCAGAGAGGCAATCAGATTTTCCCTGGATCATCTTTACCTATAAATGTTAGTACCCAGTTATATTATGTACATTTAGGAAAAAATCCAGGCCTTTCTTAAAGCAATCTACTGAGCTGGCCAGAACCACCTCTGAAGGGAGCCTATTCCACATCTTCACAACTCTTACTGTGAAGAAACCTTTCCGTATTTGGAGATGAAATCTATTTTCCGCTAGGCATAAAGAGTGTCCCCTTGTCCTCTGTCTTGACCATAAAGTGAATAACTCAACACCAACAAGTTCACTATATGGACCCCTTATATATTTGTACATGTTGATCGTATCCCCCCTTAATCTCCTCTTTTCAAGAGAGAATAAATTCAGTTCCTCTAATCTTTCCTCATAGCTGAGCTCCTCCATGCCTCTTATCAGTTTGGTTGCCCTTCTCTGCACTTTCTTCAGTTCCCCGATATCCTTTTTGAGAACTGGTTGCTCCTTCATTGTTTACTCAGTAGGAGTGAAGATGGCTCTATCATATTCCTTAGCCCAAAAAGAGAAAGCAGTGTCAAGTCAGGTTGAGCACAGGTTTTGTCCGATTCTGTCCGACGGAACCCAGAAGGAAGCTGTCACTCCTGTCGACTGCTACCCAATAAACTGCAACTAGGTCAGTCCCTACCCTCAGGGCTGTACATGTGTAAAGGTGCATGGATGCTTGTGACCACATTAACCTGAGAAGGTCACATGGCCATATCAGATCAATGACGTAGGTAAATGATGTCCTAAGCAATCCCGCCCCTTTGTGTATATGCAGTGGGAAATGGCTTGGCCACAGTTGATTGGGCGACAATGGGCAGGAATGACCAAATACATGCTCATCAATAGTGTCAGAACTGGGCAGAATTGCAAATCATTTGGCAGATAAGACCATTCATATACAGTATGTATACCTGAGCTGTGTATTTAGCTGTTTGCCTGGAGAGCAGCTTTAACCCTTTCACTGCCAGGTCCATTAATCTTATAGACCTGACAGCGTTGGTTTCACACACAATCCAATGGCTGCAGCCCGATTGCTCACACACACCCCCAGTACAAGCGCCCCCCCCCCCCCCCATGCACACACGCCCCGCCATGGATTCTGTGCTTCCCTTGTCCATCTGTGGGTCCGGGACCGGGAAGGTGGGTGCTGGCAGGGAAGGGTCCCCTTCTTGCTGTGACCTGGAAAGAGATGTCTATGACGTCACTTTCGGGTCAGCCTCTCATTGTCCCCGGGTAGCATAGCCAGGAAGGGTCCTGCATGTCTCATTAAAGAGAACCTGTCACCTAAAAATCATCACATAGGGGACCCTTTGTCCCGTGTGGGAAAAATATATATATATATATTTTGCAAAAAATAAAGTTACACCCAAGCACACAAAATTCTCCCCCCCAAAAAAAATCTTGAGCCCCCCCAACACCCACATATGTACACATACAAACGTAAACGCATGCGTCAGGGTCGCCTGCACGTGAAAACATTGATTGTGATACACATGTCAAATATCACCACGCAAGACGGAGTGAGAGCAATAATTCTAGCACCAGACCTTCTCTGTAACACTAAACTAATGATCTATAAGGACTATAGAAAATATAGGGTACTGAAGTTTACAGCCATTTCACGGGCGCACACAGGCTTACCTATAGGTACTGTAAACATCTCTTAAATGTGCGCCGTTTAGGAGATATTTACTGTGTTGTGTGCCGATGATGTCATCGGCACATGCGCTGTGAAGAAACGACCCTCCGTGCCATTTCTTCCTGAGCGAGTGCCGTGACTGGCGGCTCCCACGTGCATGCGTGGGAGTGATGTCACGCGGCTCCGGCCAATCACAGAACCGGAGTCCACGGTCCCGGAAGGAAGAGGGGCAGAGATGGATGCAGCCTCAAGTGGAGACAGCATGAGCTTCATTTGCAGGTAAGTGCCACATAATGGACATAGTCCATTATGCTTTTACTTTGCAGGGAACAAAAGTGGAAGTAAAATCCATCAGGGTTTACTTCCTCTTTAAGGTTTGACATGTTGGGTATCTATTTACTCTGTGCAACCTTGTATTTTATGTTTTACCAAAAATGTGCGTAGTTTATTGCATTTGCTTGCCCTAAGATTCACTTTAGTGTTTTTTTTTGTACTGAAATTTTGCATTTCTGCTTTCAGAAAATATATTATGTTTGGGGGTGTTGTTTAATCTTCAGGCCTAAAAGGATTTTTTAAACCTGTATGCAAAAAACGCAAAAACTTATCTAGCAGCGAAAAGGTTAAAAAAACATATTAATTTCCACATTCATCATACTCATTATTGTAATGTAACCTGAAAGCATTTAAAGTTCATCTCAGATTTTTGAATTTCACCTATTTTCATAATTTACACCTGAAATTACATATTTGTTTTGGATCACTGACTCACCGAGCAGGGAGGCCTAGAACAGGCTAACAGACCTGGAATGAGCACCTTAAAGAACCAGTCACTAAAAGCAGCTTCCATGCTTCCATATTTCTATAATGACATGCTTCATTTAAGATACCACAACAAAGTGAGATAGGGCTAAAATTTCCACACATCCCAACTTTCTGTCAAGTAACCCCACTGAGGAACAACTGCTCCCCAGTTCCCAGTCCCCTGTGTGCATGCAATTTAGTCTTAAAGGGCAACTGTACCTTTTTTGAAAGTTGTCCTTTAATGAATGCAGCCTCCCCTTCCCACCACAATGCCCTTCCCACCAACTGAGTACAGCTCATCTGGTCTTATACTCATATTTGTCATCGATCTAGCACTCTTCACTGTGCTGCCTTGCCATGCCTGGTCCTGCCGGGTCCTCTTCAGTCTGTGCATGCATGCCACAGCACCATTTATTGCTATAGTGGCCCCCAGCAGTCCTGCAGAGTATGGTTGTTCCCTTAGGAATGAATGAGGCCACAGTGTGCATGCCCAGAGGACCTGGCAGGGGCATTTAAGGAAGCAAGGTGTAGGGGGCTACATAGTGAAGATTTCTGTGGCAGCACTTATCATGCTGGAGGTGGTGAGGGGGGTGTTAAGGGGAGAGGGGGGTATGAAGAGGCTGCAGTCTTAAAGAACAAGTTGTATCAAAAGGGCAGTTGTCTCTTAAAATCAGAGCATTTAACATTTAGGCAAATTAATTCATGCCCCCCTCTTTGGTTTTCAATTCTTGACATATATATTTATATATATATATATATATATATATATATATATATATATATATATATATATATATATATATATATTAGAATTATTCTGTTTAAAGAAGAAACAAATACTGCATTGAAGATCTTTGGATCTCAACAGCTACTGAAATTCACATAAAAATATTTTGTGCATTGACCACTAGAGGGTGATGTTGCTACTAAAACGAGCAATAGAGAATATTCCCGCTACTAAAAGTCTATTGAAATGTATTCAACAAAAGACATTAATAATTACTGGCTGTCAACTTTCAGTAGCATTGATATAGATATATTGCATCTTTAGCAAGACGTACACAGTAATAATTTGAGACAATACAAATGTTAAGTGATTGCAATCATACCTATATTGAGCCTACTAGAATATAATACCAGAAACATGTTCACAACAATGTGCCTTTTGTGTCTTTTACAATATAAACAGTTTAAAAACAATTCAAGGGTTTACATATTTTCAATTGATTAAAAGCATCACATCTTGCTTTTGTAATTTCTTTACTTTTATGTGCCATGTATACAGATAATTATTACTGCATTTGCAACATAAATGCAGTAACAATACAACAAATGATATATGTTTCATATATATAGTATAACTATATGTTTTTTTAATGGTAGAGAATAGTCAGTTTTTAATTGGATACAGTAATAGATATAATAAACAATAAAGTAAAAGATATACTCCTAGATAAATATGAAGAACACCATTTAATGCTGTTAAAAACAGTTAGTATAAGTGCCCACTTTTCATACAAGAAAATCCACACTTTGACACCATAGCGCTCAGGGGTACTTGAGAAGCCAGACAGGTAACGCGAGAGGATAACAATCAGATTGCTGCTAAAACTGGAATGTTTGGCCAATGCTGCCCTCATGAGATTGGGGAATCTTGAAAAAACATAGACATACAAAACAAAAGGGTGCAAAGGCCTTGTGCATTACCATCTTCACTTATTAAAAAAAAACAAAAACAAATGAGTGCATACTCAAACAAACACCAAAATATAAAAAGTGCAGGAAACAGAAAGGTGATCCAGATTATGTGACACTCAGGGTCCTCACATGTATCAAACTACAGTCGATGAGATTCCTCTTCAAAGCAAAATGATTTCCTTTTGTAAGACTATATAAGTGCCTACTCTGTACAGAGTACCTACCTATTCTGTGCAGCAGCAAATATATTGAGAGGGGAACGGCCATACTCGGGATGCAGCCAGGCTCTGTTGTACTGCACACCAAACATGAGAGTCCAAATAGTTTATTAGGGTTTTCGACAAAGTATACTTAGCACAAACATAAACCAATGAGTTTCAGGGGCTCCAGGCATTCCTCTTCATTAGAGCTCTATACACTTAAAACATTGATATCAAGGACAAGGAGAATGGACTCAAAAAGATAACAATATCAATGGCATTTAATGGAAGAGTTAAAAAAAAAAAAGCTTCAACAGCTTGGTTTGGTGGGAAAGTAATTATTCTTATAGAGTATGAAAGACAAAAAATAAATTACTTTACATACTGTATATAAAAAAAAGCCACCATCATTAAAATGTGTTATGCTTTTATTTATACTCATCTAAAAATTGATCCATAAAGTGCATAACATTCTGGCCACCAATGGCCCGCACATTATCACAACACTATACATAAATAAAAAGATAATTTCACAGTTTGGGAAACTCCAACAGTATCCCATATGAGTAAAATAAAAGGGGTGTCAATTCTACCGTTCTATCAGACCAAACCAGGTAAGAATCACCAATCCCCCAAAAAGAGGAAAAGGCTAAGATTTAATAGAGGGACCATAAGGGGTCAAATAATGATAACATCATATCCCTCCAGCCAACTGAGCAGTGTGTCAAGTTATTATTTTTGTATCTGCTCTTCTTCATATTAATTATCTGCAGTGTACAGAGCCCTGATGTAGAGGAACCCTTGGGGCCCCAAAATACAATGGGTGCTGAGTACACTTAGTTAAAAACTCATGTATGATGTGGCGCTCCTTACGCTCCAACCACTTGTACTCTTGTTAAGGTATCCTTGAAAGTTTCTTCATGCTTGGGACTGACCTATACAGAGTCATTGAACTCATACATTCCATATTGCAAAGTGAGAAGTAATCAACTTTGGATCCAGCCTTAAAGCGGAGCTCCACACAAAAGGGGAAGCTTGTCTACCTCCTCCACCCCTCCACTGCCACATTTGGCATCTTTAAGTGGAGGGGGGGAGGGTACCTGGTTTTGACAGGTACCCACTCCCACATATGGCTCAGTTCGCTGCAGTGAACTGAGACAGAAGTTCACCTCCCTCTTCCCTCGCAGCCTTCTGGGACACTTCACAGGTCCCAGAAGACTGCGAGCCATTCACAAAGTGCAGCGCACTTCGCATATATGCAGTAGGAAACCGATACCAGTGCCACCATAGTTAGGATGGTGGCACCAGCACACAATAGCCAATTAAAGAATTGGCACAAGAGAGGTCACAGCTGGATGCCTGGACAGGTAAGTGCCATAATATTAAGTCAACAGCTACAGTAATTTTTTTTTTGGGGGGGGGGGGGTGCCTGGAGCTCCTTTTTAACTTGTTTTTAACACATGATTTATACTTATAAGAGGAAAGAATACAGAGACAACCTCTTATGTCTGTTTCTGCTCATTCCCTGTCCAATCAGCAGTCTGAAAGCAGGCAGTTGACACTATTGTCTTCTTTTACTGAAATATAGAAAGTCAACTCCTAGCCATGCAGTGTGTAAGAGGTCACATATTTCCCAAGACTTCCTGCTCTCTAGATTTCAGCGCACTATTCCGAACACACACATTCCTGTAGAAATGGCTGTGTATGTAAGTGGGTGCTGCAGTGACCACCGGCTGGAACTGTATATAGTCAGAGTGAGAGATTGTCACTAGCACACCATGGATCTCCAGTATGTGTCCAAAACCGTATTCAGCGATCACATTGTTACAGCAAAAGCAATGTTTTGGAGTCTCACAGGACCCCTTCATCAGGCGTACGACAATGTGATTGCTGAAAAAAGTTTTGTACCCATTCCATGGTGTGCTGGTGACGTTCTCTTGCTCCTCCTGCTCTGTAGCTCACTCATCATTTCCTCTCGTTCTCCTACTCTGTACACCCTTAGTTGATCCCTGAAAAGGCATATCTTGCTTCTGCCTAAAAACTCATCTTTACTTTCTCTATTAACTCATCCTCACACATTTATCACTTTTTGTATCACTTACCCCCCTCTTTTAGATTGTAAGTTCTCATGAGCAGGGCCCTCCAAATCCTCCTGTATTGAATTGTATTGTAAGTGTACTGTATGCCTTATTATTGGAAAGTGCTTTGCAAACAGTTGACACTATGTACTGTAAATCATGAATAACAATAATAATATTACAATAATCTTGACAAATAAAACAGTTCACACATGCACTTCATCTCTGTATTTACTTGTTTAATTGGAGTTGGATTTGAACAAAAAGAAAAGCAATTCACTTGTGTTTTCTTTTTATTCTGGGATGCGGATGCAATGTTTAAAAGAAAAATGCACATACTGGCCTTCACATCTCAGAAAACACTGTGCTTCTGTGGGTTTTGGGCAACATTGCAGTTATTAATCACATTGCACTTTGATTCACCAATTGTTCCTTCACCACTCACGTCCTTTGAGTTGCTGCTGAGAAAGCATTAGCTAAATGTACCGAGGAGAAAATGCTGCAGCTCACATGCACGAGTCTCAATTCACAACACACCAGCATAAAATGACTTATTTAAAAAAAAAAAAAGTGAGAGTTATTTTCAATTGAGTCAAATTAATTTTAAAAATTGCAGTCACATGACTAAAATAAATAAAAAACTACAAGCATCTATTATGTCTATTTGTATGTAAACTGGAGGTCCCTTTAACCTCCCAGGATAATAGGGCTCCTGCCCAGCTATTGTGTTGCAAAAGCCCGACTGGGAGCCCTATTAACCTGGGAGGACATCATATGCTATCCTCCCAGGATCACACCTACGCATGCCCCATGGGCAGCGCTGTGGCACGATCTGACACCAGCTGTGTCCAATGGACACAGTCGATGACAGATCACTGTACCGGCCTGCTGCTCCCAGAACCATGTGATTGCTGTGGCCAATCACAGCAGATCATATGACAATCGTACACAATGAAATGCTTTGATTCATGCTTTTCATTGTGTACTATTGTGATGATCTCTGTGATTAGTCAAAGTGATCACATGGCACAGACAGGGCCAATCACAGCCCATCTGTACCATGTGATTAGCTGTGGCCAATCACAGAAAATCACAATAGTTTTCATTCAGAAAAAAAGGTTGCTTATAACTGTAAATTTCACAGGTAAAAGCAATCATAGTGTGTAAACAAAAAACAAAAAATCATGATCACCTCCCCAGAGTAGTACAGTGTTAAAAATAAAATGGTAAACCCACATTTTTCTTCTGTACAAAAGAGTCATGGTTGCACTTTTTGTATTTGATGTGTACCTGTCTTGCATGTTCTTAAGCTTTGAAACTTTCAATAAAACCTTTTATGAAAAAAAAAATTGTAAAAAAAGGAAAAACGTTGTAATAAAAAAGAAAAATATATTACATTTTTGAAAAAAATTGATTAAAACATTTTTTTTCCTACATACTGTCACCAGCCAGTGTCCCTGATCACTGCCACACCAGTTGGTATGTAAAAAAATGTTAAAACATTGTGAAAATCTTTATTATTTTTTTATTTTTCTACATTTTCCAAAAATTGTGACGAAACATTACAACTTCAAAAAACATGTCTTTAAATACTGCCTACTTTCCAAAAAGGGGACATTTGGGGGTATTTGTACTGTATTTTTGGGCCTCAAGAAATGAGGCCTCAGTACATCAGGATTGATCGATTTTCAGACTATATACCATAGTTTGTAGACTGTATGGGGTTGATTTACTAAAACCAAATAGACTGTGCACTCTGCAAGTGCAGTTGCTCCAGTGTTTAGTAAACAAGGTAAAGCTCCACTGTGCAAAGAATACCCAATCACGTGCCAGGGAATTAAAAAAAAATTGCTTGCACATAATTGGATGATAGAAGTCAGCAGGGGTTCTTATCATTTACTAAGCTCTGGAGCAACTGCACTTGCAGAGTACACCTGCAATTTGCAAAATGTACAGTCTGTTTGCCTTTAATAAATCAACCCCTATAACTTACCTACAGACTAAATAATAAACACTGATTTGGGTTATCTTCACCAAAGAAATGTAGCAGTATACATTTTGGTCTAAATCTATGAAGAACAATTATTTATTTGCAAAATGTTATAACAGAAATGAAGAAAAACTTGTTTTTCTTCAAACTTTTCGGTATTTTTTAGCTTATTTAGCAAAAAAAGTAAAAACCCAGTGGTCATTAAATACCACCAAAAGAAAACTATATTTGTGTGAAATAAATGATAAAAATGTAATACGGGTACAGTAATGCATGATCGCGCAATTGTCAGTCAAAATATGACAGTGCTGAAAGATGAAAAATGGGCCTGGGCAGGAAGGGGGTAAACGTGTCCGGTATTGAAGCGGTTAAGAATACACATAAAAAAAATAAAAATAAAAGGAAGAAGGAAAATGAATGAGGTGGTTTAATTGTATATTTTCTATTGGCGAGATGTGCAAGCCTATACAACAATAATTTTATATATATATATATATATATATATATAAAAGTTCAGAGGGTGAGGTGCACGTCGGTCATAATAGTATGTACAAAGCAATCAAGCCTTATATCATACAAAAAGTCAAGAGTGATTGCTGCACAAAAATGTTTTATTGAAAAATGTAAAACATCCAAAATATACAGGCAGTCATAGTAGTAATGGTTTCGGGCTAGTACAGATCACACCGTTCTTCCAAACCTCATGCCTATAGGCGTGAGAAGGGCGTGATCTGTACTAGTCCGAAACCGTTACTACTATGACTGCCTGTATATTTTGGATGTTTTACATTTTTCTTTATAAACATTTTTGTGCAGCAATCACGCTTGACTTTATATATATATATATATATTGGAAGGCCGGGTACCGGCCTGAAGTTATGGGAGGAGCCCGGAGGGTATTTAAGCAGCCCAAAGGCCGCCGGTCTTTGTCGGTTTCCTGTGCGTGATATCTGATACGTCAGACATCTAGGACCGACTCGTTCGAGACAAGCGCTGTTGGTGCCGGTTCGTGAGCTCCGTTTTCGTCTGTCCGTCTCCTCTTGTTGCAGTCCCGCGTCCGTGTTCGTAAGTCGTGTTGTCCCTTCGTGTCGCACTCGTGTCGCCGAGTCGCAGTTTCGTACAAAGAGTCTGGTTCGGCTGTCGCAGGTAGGGCTTCGGCTCCCATGTTTTACGTTCTCATGCACTGCTTATCATGTCGCTAAACTGTGGTCTGCGTAGCTCACGAACCACGCGCTGCTTGTCTCGAAAACTAAACACTTACTCGCACGTTTTTTGGTTGTACACGATCGGGAGCCATCTAGCGGCACGCACATTCAGGGCCGCCCGCCACTACACTCCGACCGATGCCGCATCCGGCACTCAAGGGTTCCCCTTTCGCGGTCGTGCTACGCAGTTTTCGAATCGTTCAAACTTGACTCATGCACGGGTGCCGTTCGCACTCACACGTATCGTTCATGTCCTGCCATTATTCGAATAGGTGGCGCCAGCAAGCGTGCCGAATCGCTATTCACATTCCGAAGCACTGTTGGCATACTAATTGTACGAATCACTTCGACCGTGTCGAAACATTTCACGTGTTAGCATGACAATCATTTCATCATTTCAAACGTGGCCAACGTATCAGGCCATTCGGTCATGCTAAATCATTTCGCATCAGTTAAAACAGCGTGTTCATGCCATCGCTTCGATCCTGGTCCGGTCGCATCCATGCATGCTCCGATCGGGGCGATCCAGATGCACGACTACCCGGCCTCATTTCGATACATGCGCCAAGGGCGGAATCACATCACTGGTTGCGTACATTCTTGATTCTTGCCCCTGTCATGGTATATCATTTCTGTCACCTTACCACGCCCGGCTTGTATGCAGTCACTTCCCTGCACTGATTCGGGTCGGCGTGCCCCAGGCCGGCCTCATTTCAATACATGCGCCAAGGGCGGAATCGCATCACTGGTTGCGTACATTCCTGATTCTTGCCCCTGTCATGGTATATCATTTCTGTCACCTTACCACGTCCGGCATGAATGCAGTCACTTCCCGCACTAATTCGTGTCGGCGTGCCCTAGGCCCGGCCTCATTTCAATACATGCGCCAAGGGCGGTATCGCATAACTGGTTTGCGTATATTCCTGATTCTTGCCCCTGTCATGGTATCTCATTTCTGTCACCTTACCACGCCCGGCATGAATGCAGTCACTTCCTCGCACTAATTCGTGTCGGCGTGCCCTAGGCCCGGCCTCATTTCAATACATGCGCCAAGGGCGGAATCGCATCACTGGTTTGCGTACATTCCTGATTCTTGCCCCTGTCATGGTATCTCATTTCTGTCACCTTACCACGCCCGGCATGAATGCAGTCACTACCTCGCACTAATTCGTGTCGGCGTGCCCTAGGCCCGGCCTCATTTCAATACATGCGCCAAGGGCGGAATCGCATCACTGGTTTGCGTACATTCCTGATTCTTGCCCCTGTCATGGTATCGCATTTCAGTCACCTTACCACGCCCGGCATGAATGCAGTCACTACCTCGCACTAATTCGTGTCGGCGTGCCCTAGGCCTGGCCTCATTTCAATACATGCGCCAGGGGCGGAGTCGCAAAAAAAAAAAAAAAAAAAGAGACTTTGACTCTTGTCCTTGTCATGTTATATCATTTCTGTGTCACCTTACCACGCCCCGGCGTTAATTGGTCACCTGCCTGTACGAATTTGCGCCGGCGTGCCCTAGGCCGGCCGCATTTCTACAAAAAAAAAAAAAAAAAAAGGGAGCTTGGAGTCGGACCCGGTGGCAGCTGGATGTCACAGTTCGGCCTCAGCAATACCCAGGCAGTTAGCCTCGTGTCACGGTTGCCTCATTCCTGTACGTGCTCCAGAGTCCGGCTCACAGGCACCCCCATACGGTACGAACAGGCCGGGCCCTGTCACGGGAAGTTCGTTCAGTTAAGGCAACATGTCAAGTCAGTCATTCGTGTTGTCATCTGTCATTTGATCCCACAGCGGTCTCGGCAGTCGACTTAAGTCACTATCGCCTGTTGTTATCATCTACGTTGGGTTCCGTCGCTCTGGACGGCAGCAGTTTAGGCTCTCAATAGGTACTTTCTCTCACACTCTCTCAGGTCAGTCGGATTCAGTAGGTCCACCTGCACCAGCTTCATCAGGGTTCCAGCAGGTAAAAAAAAAAAAAAAACGCTGGGGCACGAGGGGCTCCTGCTTTCTCATGGCAGGTACGTAGATCATAGGTGACACATTCAAACTCATTGCTTGTCACCTCTTTATAGGCCCAGCCTGCAGACACGTGACCAGTCTACTAAGTAACGGGTCTTGGCAGCCGCCATGTCATCAATCGGCAGTGATGACCTCACCACCCCGCTATCTCCGGCATCAGCCTCCGAGGCTGGCAGTGTCCAGTCCCTTAGGGCATGGACAATTCCCAGGCTGTCCGCCGAGCTGAGACGCAGAGGGATACCCTTCTCGGCCGCGGCCAGGAAGGCGGAGCTATTCAGGCTCCTCTTCCCACCACCGGCCGCAGCAAGCCCCAGCAGCCAGCAGGCGTCTCTGGAACCGATTTCAGCCGCCGTCGCTCAGCTACACACCCTCGTGTCTTCCCTGTCTTCCTCAATCGTTGAGGTCCAGGACAGGGTGTCTCGTCTAGAGACTAACCCGGCTGCCACGGTTCCGGACCCTGCGGTGGTCCCAGCCATCAGTGCACCAGCCGCAGGTAGTGAGCTTGCCATGACTACCGTTCACCCTTCCCACCTGGTGCCACCCAGCGTAAGGAAGGACATTTTAGAGGGCAGAGACGTTAACCTGGCCTCACTCATGATCTCGGTCCATGACTTGGCCGAGAACAAGGCCTACACCTGGGGGGACGTCTCGGTGGTTTTGAAAGCGAAGGATCCGAGGCTCAACAGAAAGCTCACGGTGCCCGAGTTCACGCTCGCTTTCGGCATGTTTAGGGACGTGCTGTGCTCAGCCTCCCCCGGCAGACGGGAGGAACTGGACCTCTACCTCCATTTGATCGTAGACCTGGGCCACAAATACGGTGGCTCAGCGTTCTACGACTATCATCGGTCCTTCTCGGCCAAAGCCGCAGCCAGATTCTCACAGTTTCATTTGACAACGGACTGGAGCGTAGTGGACACGGAGTTGTTCTGCCGCCACTTCGCGGGTCTACGCTCCCCGCTATGTGCTGTCTGTCAGTCAGCGTCCCACACCACGGTCTGGTGTGCCAACATAGCCTCTGTCCATCCGATAGCTAGCACGGCCTCTACCAGCACGAGCCAGGCTCAGCAGGCCCCGGCGCAAGGGCAAAAGGTGGACAAGTTGGGACGTCCGGTGCGGATGGTTGGGGGAGCCGCCATTTGCAACAATTTCAATTACGGCTCCTGCAATTTCAGCCAGTGCCGGCTCTTGCACGTTTGCACCCTGTGCCAGAGGGCGCACCCCAGGATTCTATGTGAGGTCAAACAGAAGAACCACGACTAAGCCGGGTCAATGCCCTTTGGCTCGGTGTTTACTTGACCTCACACCCCACTCCGTCACTCGCCAGCTACCTCATCCGGGGTTTCACCGATGGGTTTCATACCGGGCTCATCACCCTGCCCACTCCACCCACGAATGTCCGAACCTACGCTCAGCAACAACAGATGAGCCAGCGATTGACGTCCTTCTGCAGACGGAGTTGGATCGGGACTTCTTGATAGGCCCGTTCAGTCAGTCTCCCTTTAACATCTGGAGGGTTAGCCCTATCGGGCTTGTACAGGGAATATTTTTCAAATAAAAACGTCTGGTGTATGATCTGTCAGCGCCTCATTCTTCCGTCGCTCCCAGTGTCAACCCGCTCGTCCCCTCGTCAAGTGGAGGGAGCGATATTGTTTCGCGACCAATTTGACCTTCGGGTCTAAGAGTAGCCCTTGGGCAGCCAGGGCAGATCTGGCCACGGGGGAACACTTTCTTGGTAATTGGAACGGTGTGTCCCTGTTCATCCCAGTCGTGTCCACGCAGTCACCTCAGGTGGTGACCGATGCGGCGACATCCACAGGATGCGCCGCCATTTTTGGCCATTTGTGGTTCGCCGCCCCTTGGCCTCCTCAATTACTAGCCACACCAGGCTTCACTACCACGTCAGCCCTCTTTGAGCTCTTCCCCATCGTAGCAGCCGCTCACCTATGGGGTCACCATTGGTCTGGACAGACTGTGGCTTTCACGACAGACAATCAAGCCTCAGCCAAGATCAGCAGCAAGGGCAGGCCTAAATCCAGGCCCGTCATGTCCTTTCTCCGCAGACTGGTCCAGCTGTCCCTACAGCATCAGTTCAATGTTTACTGCTCATTCATTCCAGGGAAGTTTAACTCAGCGCTTATTGTCATTCTCACCTAGCACTGTCACACAGCACGATACGCCAGTACGTGGCCGGGGTGCCGCACTACTTGTCGCTTCAAGACCCCGCGAGGCCTTCGGTGTTCTCCTGCCACGCAGTGAGGGCTCTACTACGGGGAGTGCAGAAACACCAGCCGCCAGTCAGCCCGAAGCGGCTGCCTACCACGGGGGAGATCTTCAAGGGAATGTCTGACATCCTGGATAGGTCCCCTTTCGGTCTCCTCCTCAGCACCGTCCTGCAGGCTGCGATACACATGGCGTTTTATGGGTTTCTACGGCCAGCGAGTTCACTCGCAGCCACCCAGCCGGTCCAGCCTTGCATAGAAGTAGTCTCTGCCGCCACCAGGATCACTACGTCCTTCACTTGGCGACATCCAAAACTCAACAGCGAGGTTCCGGAGTAGATGTTCACCTGTACAGGACTCACAACAACTGGTGCCCAGTTGCCGTGTTAAACCGCTTGACGGCACTGCTATCCGACCGCCCAGGGTCCAGTCCGCTTCTACCCTTTCCGGTATAAACCCCTCAACTCGTCGCAGTTCGTGGAACATGTCCGGGTCCTTCTCGGCAATCTTCAGTTGGACCCCAGCCAGTACTCCGGGCATTCATTCCGGATTGGGGCGGCCACAACGGCCTCAAGACAGGGGGTTCCGGACCATGTGATCAAGGAACTGGGTCGGCGGAATCGGCCTGCTTCTCTCGCTACATTCCTAACCCACAGTTAGAGGTGGCTCAGGCCTTTGCTCGTCTTACTCAGTGACATTACCTTAATAAATAATTATCCCCTACCTGAAGGTTTTTGCCCCCTTATTTTGGTGTACCATACGGTAGACCAAGGCACACTTTCAGGTCTATTTCATGTTGGTGAGTTTTGTGTTGTTCCTATATGTCATCTTTACTCATGTCGTCCGTAGGGCTCTAGACCATAAATTGGAAGGCCGGGTACCGGCCTGAAGTTATGGGAGGAGCCCGGAGGGTATTTAAGCAGCCCAAAGGCCGCCGGTCTTTGTCGGTTTCCTGTGCGTGATACCCACCCACCCTCCCTTTTAAAAGCCTCTTCCAAGTATTCTTACCTCAGACTGAATACTCATTCCACATTATTCCATAACTACTTCTTATCATTCTTTATCTAGGGTATGCCCCTTATTTTGGTGTACCATACGGTAGACCAAGGCACACTTTCAGGTCTATTTCATGTTGGTGAGTTTTGTGTTGTTCCTATATGTCATCTTTACTCATGTCGTCCGTAGGGCTCTAGACCATAAATATATATATATATATATCTATATATATATATATATATATATATATATATATATAAACACGGTGTGTGTGTGTGTATGTATGTGTATATATATATATATATATATATATATATATTAATACACTGCCTGCACTGTATATATAGTCTACACTACACTGACTACACTGTATATATATGTATGTACAGCATCTCACAAAAATGATATATGTGATATACACACACATATATATATATATATATATATATATATATATATATATATATATATATATATATATATATATATATATATATATATATATATATATATATATATATATATATATATATATATATATATATATCATGGCAATTAAATAAAGATGTAAGGCTAGTGTTTAAACTATAAATGTAAATTTGTAGGCAAAATATTGGGGTGGTTGTAAAATGTTGTAATGTTAGAAATTCATACAAAAAAAAAGTTTTTAATTTTGTAAACATAAAAAAAAAATGCATAAAGTTGAGCAAAAATCATTAGAATTTTCAGGTTACCTGTCCATTAGCAGAAATATTCAGTATCGGGAAAAATAAACATTAGATTATTTCAATAATAGATTCCACGGGTTCTCACCGAATCTCAGTAGCTCAGCTACATCTGTAGTTATGAATGCAATGCCATGTTAAATAAACTTACACTGATACAGCAATATTAATAACCAGCCTATGTAATTTGAAAAGCCTGTATTGATTTCACGCTATGCTCAAATGGATTTGTTTTTAAATAATGGGCATCCGTGAATGCTGATCATATACATTTTCTCGCATGCAGTTTACCGGTTCATTGGCTCCTTTATACGTGAGGAATTATTTTGACGGAAAGAAGATTGGCACATTAATAGTGTTTCTTTTTACTGATCTGCAAGTCTTTAGTCATTTGCAGTGCAATAGGTTAGTAATTCACTAAAGAAACAAATATGAGCACACACAGATACACACGCCAACTACAGTGATCTAAACAGAAATGTCAAGGTAGTCGAAATGTAGAATTTTCATGTGAATGGTAATATTTAAATATTTACTGTTGTTTATATATCTTTCATGAGTGTATTGTTGTCATCCAGCAAGGCCACCTACACCTGTAAAGTGATTATACCAGTACAAGCCTTGTTGTGTCTAATGACCTAATAATGAGCATGCATGAATATTGCAAGTGCTAAATATCATGGAGTCTTTCCATAACATTAAAAAAGTGATTAGTAAATGAGTTTTAGAGAAAAGGGCTAAGCCTTTTGTTTTGCATGTTTCAGTGATTCACGTTGCCACAAGTCCAGTGGGCTGCAGTAAAAAAGATGCCAGTAAGACCTCCCATCTTGTGCTCTTTTTAAAGGGATCTACACAAGTATGTGTAGCCAAGTCCTGGGGCCCCTGAGGCCTAATGGTGACCTCCAAGGTTAGGGACAGCTGACATCCTTCTGTGTAGAGTGGCTTACAAGGTATGGTGGGTGTAATGCAAAGTAGAATGATGGGCGCCAGACACTTCTTGAATGCAAAGAGATTTATTGACTCTTAAACAGAACTGTGAGAGAGAGGGTTGGGGCCAGGACATCCTTAAGTAGATGCAATGTTAATTGGCAGACTCAGAGACTTCGATAGGTAGACAGCCAGACGCCACATCTGAATGAGTAAGAACACTGTCTCCTATGGCAACAGTGTTGCAACAGTTTCTAACAAAGTTTGCAATGAACTCTTTCACGTCTTCTACAAACTCCTATTGTAGAACTTCACTTCCACTGAGCCCTCAGTCTTTCACTAGACTCACTGATCCACTGCCAATGGATCCACTGAGCTCTTCCAATTTAGCACTCAATATATCCCTTAAGCGTCACCCCTGCTTCACCACTGGGTTCCTGGCTTGGCACTTACAGATACTCCTCAAGCTTCACCCTTGCTGACACAATAGGTCCTTGGCTTGGCACTCCACAAGCATCATCTCTGCTGTCCCACTGGGTCCCTGACTTGGCACTTGCTGAAGTATTCCCGCTTCTTCACCGTCCCTGGCTGGCGAGAAATCTGCTCTGGTACTGACCTCAGCTTACTCACAGTGTTCTCCGGTGGTGAGTTGGATGGTCCCTTAGTGGCAACAGCTTCCCCTCTGTCTCCGACCACGACTGGTTCCCCGGCCGGCGGAACCGTTTACTTCTGGTTGGACTGCAAGCCACAGTCCCAACCTTACACTGCTCTCTTGCTTCTGGATAGGCCCTCAGACAGCCTAGCAGCCAGATGTCCCTGGGATAGGCCCAAGGCTTATGGCCTAGCAGCCCGGGGCATTAAAACACATGTCCGCCCAGACAGCCGTCTAGGTAGCCCAGAACCCCGATCACCTGACTGCACTCAAATAAATAGGGTCTCCCAGCAGGCCAAGGGACCCAAGAAAATCTCTGCCCAGTGGCTGAGACACCCCATTCATTTCTAATCTGTCCTTGCAATGCCCTTGTCTTATCTAATGCCTCCAGATACCCGGCCATCTAGTGATAGAAGAGAAAAGTGCAGCAATTCCAGAATTAGAGTGAAATCACTTTACCTTCTATCAATTGGCCAAGGCAACTATCACTTGGCAGATACATTTAGTAGCCACCCTGCCTAAACATCAGGATGCTACATATGCTAAGCTTGATGTTATTAATACACAGGTATCAGGGGTGTACTTAAATTCTAAGAGCATTCCCCTCCATCTAGTACAACAATTACAATGATTGCCTGTATAGGTTCTAGCAAACTGTACTGTAGCTTTCCTACTGCGTCCTTTGCCAAGCAAAAGTGTATTATAATCAGGGTTGCTGAGACTTGGCATGGGCCCCAGGGTAAAAGCAACCCACTATGGTTCCATAGACTTAAAGTGGTTGTAAAGTCATAAGTTTTTTTTATCTCAATGCATTCTATGCATTGAAATAAAAAGCATTCTGTGTGCATCAGCCCCCCTAACACTTACCTGAGCCCCATCTAGATCCAGCAATGTTGTAGGATTTTTTTGGCTGCCCGGGACTCACCTACCCATTGGATGAGACAGCCGCATGGTGCCATTGGCTCCCGCTGCTGTCAATCAAAGTCAGTCACCCAATGAGGAGAGAAAGGGGGTAGGGCCAGGCCATGGCTCCATGTCTGGACACAGAAAGCTTTGACTCGGTGTGGGTGCCCCCATAGCAAGCTGCTTGCTGTGGGGGCACTCAGCAGGGGAGGAGGAGACAGGAGTGCCGAAGAAGTACCCGAGAAGAGGAGGATCTACTGTACAGGGCAGGTAAGTATAACATGCTTGTGATTTTTAACTAAAAAAAAATGAGACTTTACAATCACTTTAAATGACCAGCATACACATGGGAGATTAGTCAGCACTAGACATGTGCGCCGTCAATAAATTTGTTCCGTTCCGTTTTGTATTAGACGTTAATTCGTATTTCGTAATTCGCGTGCGAAATTCAATTTGGATTTGTACGAAATACGAATTTTCGTTAGGTTCGTTAACTTTTCGTAACAATTACGAACCTTCGTTATGATGAATTTATCATTATGAGGGGCTCCCACCATCCCTGTGCTGTGCTGACTTCCTGGGTTTTAACTTCATCATAACAAATAATCGTAATAACGAACATTCTTATTTTGTCCGATTCAGCCTGGAATGTGTGCGCCTGTTTTATTCCACTTCATGTGAGTGCGTTGGATGAAGTTTTTACTATTCATGTAATAAATGATTTTACACTAGGGCGATTGTGCGCTCTCTCTCTTGTTTTGTTTTTGGTTTAGAAATGTTCCTGCCACCCACTGGAATTATTAAGCGCTGCAACGGCCAAGTGTTCATTGATTTTGTAGGCACATATGGACTGAATTTACCAGTTATGATGGGACATGAAGACCAGTAAACATACTATGTTTCTCTTATTTTTCCTTAACTGTTTTGTGAGCAGTTAGGATGCAAATAGTTCTTGGTGGAGCATTTTAAGTATCATTGCATTGCAGCGGCTAAGGACACTCGGAGCTGTTTGGATGCCGTCTCTGTAAAGGCTAAATATAGTGCTGTCATAAACGGCACTGAACTATCCAACAATGATATCTTATTTCTCAGGATTGTCACTGAAATCCACATATTCCACACTCCGAGTATATACATTATAGATTTTTTTTAAGCACACATTACTTGTTTCACTGACATGATAGATTAAATCATTTTAGAGGCAGTAAACTGGCAAGAATAGAGGATTTTTTACAAGCGGTTTTATAACCTCCAGCTCATCACTTCATCTTTGAAACTATAGCTATATTCTTGCCATATTAAAGTATGAAATCAGAGTGTTTTATGTATTAAATGTTTTTTCTTCTATTCTGTATAGTGCTTTTTTGGGGAGGTTAACGGGTTAAATATTAAACCTTCTACAACAAAACAAGCTGTCAGGAAGTTAAAAGCGCAGCAAAATTTTATATGGACAGAGACTTATTCTATTTCATTTCTGATGTGGTAAGTAATTTGGTCAGTGTTTTCCTGATAACTTCTGGTAAGAAAAAAAAATATATATTTGACAAAGTCCTCTCGTAATTCCAAGGGCAGGTTCATAAATGAGCATTGTGTCTATAAAAATAAAGAGATCTCTGATCATGACAAAAAAAAAAAAAAAAAAGGACCATAGATCAATAAAAAGCAGTATTTAATCCTTCTGTGTAAAAGCTAAAAATCATTAAATATAATATAAATGCTGCTAGGCTAAATACCTGACTATCTTTATATTAGCTTTGCCATATTTCTGTACACACCAAATTTAAGAATGAGAGGCTGATTTATAAAGCAGTGGTGTGGCCTTCCTGCTCTCAAATATGAACACTGCTTTGCTTTCTTTAGGACTCCGAAGCAAACAATACCCTTCATTTTAGGGAACAGGAGAAGAAAAATGCCAGGAAGAGGTGTGCCTGGTTACTTGACTTTTCCTAACGCTGCATAACGCTACAGAAAAGGATACCACAGACTCCACATCAAGTCCTGCTTTTTATGGATGACACATAAAATGTAGGCACACTAAGAAGTATCTGCTCTCCACTATAAATTGGCCCTAGAAAGATGGAGGGGCAGGAGTATGAGTTGATTGAGGCTTTACTGTAATTCCTGCCAATACAATACTGCCAATATAACACTTGGAGCCTTGCAAGGAAGAGGTCAGAGGTGGCCTCATCAGTGTTAAGAATCAAAAAGGTGTTAAAGTAGATCTAAACCCTAACTGTAGGATGTTTAGTTTGCTAAAGCACAGAGTACCATAAACAACTGCCATGTATATTTTCTTGTAGATATACATATACTACATTTTACCTTCTTTTATCAATTTTTGGGTCTCAGTTGTGCTGATCTTGTACACCCACATCATGCAGTCCAGCATCAGCAAGGAATAATTATAATGAAAGCTGTAATTATAATGAAAGCTGTAGATTAAAAAGTTTGAATATGACTTTTGAAATTTGAGTAGCACCAGCCAGTGGGCCTCTTTAAGCCTCCCAGCAGAACGTTCCTGCACATTTCTTCCTCCCTGATGATGAAGAATGCAGAGAGAGAGAAGAGCCTAGGCCTTGCCGTTTTTTGTATATGCCTTACAGTTACCCTTCTCTGATCCAGTTGCAGGGTGAGTCATCACAGGGCAAAGCAGTATCCATCCAGTGGCTCCTACAGGGTAGTGATACCCAGGTTAAAGGTTATCTGACATTTTAGTGAGTGGGTTTACAGCTACATTAAACTAAGCAAGTAAAAAGAATGGGGCACACACCAATGATGTCCTGGAATGCCAGTTAAGTTTATTGAGCAGGCAAGAGCAACATGCAGCACTTACTGAAGACCTTCCACTTCAAGCATGGCAATGCATTTCATAGGGAATGAAGGGGTGTGTGGCTGGGAAACTGTTTAAACTGGTTCTAAAGACTCGAGGCTTTTTACCTTCATGCATTCTATGCATGAAGATAAATAACTTTCTGTGTACAGCAGCCCCCCCAATACCCACCATGATCCAGCGATGTGAACGAGAACCTCAGCTCTCCATAGACTTTCCCTCCTCATTGGCTGAGAAAGCAGTGGGAGCCATTGGCTACCACTGCTGTCATTCACAGCCAGTACGCCAGAGAGGTGGTGGGTCCGAGCCGTGGCTCTATTTGTGAATGGACACTCAGAGCAGTGGCTTATGAGCAAGCCTGCTTGGGTGCTCGTGCCCCCATAGCAACCAGCCTTGCATTGAATCATGGGACTTGTAGTTTTGCAACAGCGTGAGGGCTGCCAGTTTGAGATCCCTGATTTAAAACCTAGAAGGTTTGAAGCAGGGTTGCCACCTCATCCCTTTAAAACTGAACACATTAACTACACAGGTTTTGCAGCTAATTGAATGCAGATAAGGCACTAAGTGAATTAAATCACCACCTTATTCAGCCACAGAACCTGTGTAATTAATGTGTTCATATTTAATAGGATGAGGTGGCAACCCTAGTTTGAAGCCTGGCTTTTACTACTGGTGGATCAGTGGGTTGTGGGTGCAGCTCCATGGCAGACCACCAATAGGAAGGCAAGAGAGAGCATTAAAACTGCAGCAGCTCCATGGGGGGTAGTGCTACAGCCTATGTTTTCCATGATCACAGCCAATAAATAAAAGAGGCACAGCAAGAGTGATTGACGGAAACCGCATCCACTATCACACCTATCTGCTTTGAGATGCAACTCAATGAGTGTCGAGTGGGGCAGATGTTCAAATAGTACTCAAAAAGGTCAAACAGAGTGCAGACACGTGTCAGGAGACAGAGTTGAGATTCCCTTGAGATGTCAATGTAATCTCTAAGAATGAGGGGTCTCAGCACAGCAAGGTTCAGCTTGCAAATGTTTTTCACAATATATTCTTATGTAAAGAAAGACCACTTCAGGATGATTCATGCTCTCTAAGGCTAGAATTTCAGCCTTCCTCCCCATCCATGTCAAGAGCTTCTTTTTTGCATGATTGCTCTAGCTGTGCAGCACACGCTGTAAAAAATACCCTGGAGGTTTCATTTTACCAGAGCAGGCTGGAGTTTTAGCACTGTACTACAGTATCTGAAATATTGCCAATTGGCTAGTTGGTTTGTCAAGCCACAGTAAGTAGAATTAAATAGGATGATAAGACTTAACAGAAAGCAGAGCTGACAGCTCTCTACACAGGCTGAATGATCACTTTCAATTGTAATCGATTTTGTGAGTACTGAACACGAACCTCCAGGCAATTGAAGAAAATGGGATGATGAAGGACTACAAACTAATATGTTACACATCTCTATTGATTAGCCATTGATTAGCCATTATTTTCTGAACGACAAACAGGTAGCGGTGAAGTAAGTGAAGCCACTGATTTATTTACAAGTTACATGGCAAAGCATCTTCTTTATTTAGCTCAGCGTAATCTAATGCTTAAACAAAAGGCAAAGAGAAATGTGATGATAGTTTTTTTTTCCGTTAAGTAGAATTCATTTACATCTGAGCTGAGTGAAGAGAACCCATGGTCAATGATGGAGTAGGTTTAAAGTAAAGGTTTCCCAAAGGAATCATGTGGGTTGCAAATGCTGATTTTCTTTTGAAAATGCTAGTTGCCTGGCTGTAATGCAGACCTACTGGCTTTAATTTTTTTTATATATTCTCTTTTTATTGTTATCAATTTCTTTAAAAATTATTATACACTATTTTATTGTTGAATTTCAACACAATTCACATGAAACTTCTAATAACCCTTACCCTCTCTCCCGCCCACCCCAAAAAAAAAACATAAAAAATATGATCTTGGGTTCTCTGATCTTCCTAAACCTCCTTCCCCCCAATAATCCCACCACCTTCTCTTTCTTATCAATTCTGGTATCATAACCGCTCCTCTATGCCCAGGGTGGTCAAGTATCATAGTCCACATCTATCCACGGTATCAGGTACCCAACATATCCACATACCTCCTAACCTCCTAGATTTTTTAAACTCCAACTATTTCCCCCAGATGGTATAGTATTTCCCTAAGGAATCCTATACTATATACAGTGCCATGAAAAAGTATTCATGCCCCTTGAAATTTTCCAAATTTTTCATGTTACAGCCAAAAAACGTAAATGTATTTTATTGGGATTTTATGTGATAGACCAACACAAAGTGGCACATCATTGTGAACTGGAAGGTAAATTATAGTCTTTGGGTTTTTTAAAACCCTGTTGGGCCACTTTTTTTGATGGCCAACTTTCCTTTAGGCAGTCTAATTGAAAGTGGATAACCTGGTCTCTGGTCCTGTCCTTTGCAAATTCACAGCTCTGACTTCCAGCAGCCTCACCTCCCCTTGGTTTCATGAAGTCCAACATCAACCCCCATGGCATTGCTCTCTGCAGCATTTAGGATCTGCCAACTCCCAGAGGAAGAAAGGGTGAAGAGAAACTGTGATGTCAACAAACTGGACTGCAGATACCTGGAAAAATTATGTATACAGATTTTTTTTCAAAGATGCCTGGGGTACTCCTGGTTGAATGGGGGGGGGGGGGGAAGCAAGACAAGATCATTAAATGAAAAGATATTAAAGGCATTTACTAAATGTGGCTAAAAGTCTATTAAGGAAAAAAGAAAGGGGTTGGGACTTTGAATGAGGTGTGTGCTCAAAGATCGATGCAGCGAACACAACCTATGTATGAATACATTGACCCATGAAACAATAGTAGATGCACATTAAAGACAATCTTTATTAAAATGTCTGTCAACAATTGTGACTATGTTAAAACACATTTGAAGCATTACATTGAATCCATTTCTACAGCAATGATACAGCAAGAATGCATGAGAAAATTAGAGCAAAAACATTTAGATACATAATGTTGAATATTAAAAGCCAAAAGTATTGCAGCACAGTATGCTCTACGAGTTTCGTGAACCATCACTTCCTCAGGAGAAGGCACAAACTATCTATCTCTAAAGAACATATAGGTATGCATAAATAACACTATATTTAAATAATAATGAAGTCGAAAATTTAGCCCAAATAAGGGCAAGGGTCAAGGATTAAGGCTACCATTGTCAGTACCAGGCACCAACAGCCAAAGATCACCCCATTAATGTCCACCACGGGAACTGAGGGGGCCATACCGATGCACGATGGTTTGCAATGGAAGGACAGCAAAAAAAAGGGAGGGGGGGTGTCCATATGGAGATCACCAGTGGCCAATTGACCATCTGGGGGAAAATTCTGTAGGAAAGATATAATAATTTATATGTAGGCAATGTATATAATTGTATCACAAAATTATAAATTTTTCAATGTAGTATATCAATAAATAATTAAACCTTTATGTAAATAAGCTGATAATGGGATGTCAACCCAGGAGGGGGCTAAAGAGTGAGTATACTGTATATAATGAAATAAAGTGCCAATATACAGGGTGTTGAGGTGACCCTGGCAAATGTAATAAAGTGCCAGGTGTTAGGGTGACCATGTTAAATAAAATGAAAAAAGGTGCCAAAGTGCAAGGTGTTGAAGTAGCCCTGGTTGCATGACACCATGCAAACCTAAACCACTGTGTGTATGCTGGCATTGTGAACAATAGGAAAAGGAAAATTATAAATTCTACATTTTAACCACTTCAATACAGGACTTTTAAACACCCTTCCTTACCAGAGCACTTTTTGCGATTCGGCACTGCGTCGCTTTAACTAACAATTGCGCGGTCGTGCGACATTACACCCAAACAAAATTGACGTCCTTTTTTTCCCACAAATAGAGCTTTATTTTGGTGGTATTTGATCACCTCTGCGGTTTTTATTTTTTGCGCTATAAACAAAAGAAGAGCGACAATTTTGAAAAAAAAACACAATATTTTTTACTTTTTGCTATAATAAATATCCCATTTTTTAAAAAAAAAACAATTTTTTTCCTCAGTTTAGGCCGATACGTATTCTTGTACATATTTTTGGTAAAAAAAATCGCAATAAGCGTATATTGATCGGTTTGCGCAAAAGTTATAGCGTCTACAAAATAGGGGATAGATTTATTGAATTTTTTTTTTTTTTTTTTACTAGTAATGGTGGCGATCTGCGATTTTTTTTTGTGACTGCGACATTGCGGCAGACACTTCGGACACTTTTGACACATTTTTGGGACCATTCACATTTACACAGCGATCGTTGCTATAAAATTGCAATGATTACTGTGTAAATGTGACAGGCAGGGTAGGGGTTAACACTAGGGGGTGCTGCAGGGGTTAATGTGTTCCCTAATAGGAGTGATTCTAACTGTGGGGGGAGGGGACTCAAGGGGAGAAGACTGATTATGTGTTCCTCTGTACTGGGATCACATGATCGGTCTCCTCGCCGCTGACAGGACGTGGAGCTGTGTGTTTACACACACAGCTCCACGGTCCCGCCTTGTTCCGTTGTTTTAACGGGCAATCGCGGGTGCCCGGCGGCCATCGCGGCCGCCGGGCACTCGCACCGGGTCCCGAGCGATGCCGCAGGCGCGCGCGCGCGCCCCCCAGGCGGCCGGGACTGCGAGGACGTCATATGACGCCCACCCAGGATGGTAGATCCACCTTGTGGGCGTCATATGACTATGACGCGGTATTGAAGGGGTTAATTAAATACTTTTTTGGGGATTCTGCACATGGAGATTAATTTCTATTGCATGTGAGCTTACTATGGAGGAGCGTAGAGGTGACAAGATATTAAGTATCCATTTGAATGCCTTGTATACTGTATACTGAGAAGCTGATGGTTTCTGAGTGTTTCAAGGAGAAGGAGCTGGCGGCTGCTGACACCTAAAGAGTGACACTAGAAGTGCGACTAGACCTGTAGGGCTTTTCCCCTGAGGTGAGAGGAAGGGGCACACTATGATCATGGATGAAAGAATTTTTGAACATTACTTATGTGTGCACTTTGGATGGTGATATCACTATAGGAACATAAATTTTTTCACTGAAGTTCTTTGCACGGAGCACTTTAACCCCCTGGCGGTATTCCCGAGTGTGGTTCTTCAGTACCAAAAGCGGTTACCCCGAGCCACATTCGGGATTGCATCGCAGGATCCAGGAAGAGGTTACATACCTTGTGCCCAGGATCCTGCGATGTCTCCCCGCACTGTGTGCGAGCCGTCCTCCGCTCGATCTATCACAGAGCCGAGCTCCGTTCCCTGCTAGCGTTGCAACGCACAGGGACGGAGAACGGCGCCAAATTCAAAAAGTAAAACACACACTAAACATACAGTATACTGTAATCTTACAGATTACATTACTATATCAAATTATTTCACATCCCTTTTGTCCCCAGTAGTCTGTCCAGTGCCCTGCATGCAGTTTTATATTATAAATACTGTTCTTTCTGCCTGGAAACTGGAGATTGTCCATAGCAACCAACCAACCGTCCCTTTACAGCAAAAGTGGTTTTAGACCAGCTAGAAAACAGCAATAATAAATTAGAATCACTTGCAGAATTGAGCGATAGTGATTTGTGGGGAAATCCGTCATCAAACATGGAAAGTAAAACAGTGACAATTCTGCAACTAAGCAAATTTCTGTGTTTTTGATTTGATTACATCATTGAATAATTTGTATTATTATATTATTATTTGTTATAATTATTTATAGTTATTTATTATATTATAATTTATGATTTCATTTTTCAAACTTTATCATACCCAGGATGTCTACTAGAATCTTGTTTGGACAGATTTAAGTGAGTTATTACAGGCCTACAATATAAAATGCCAAATTTCCATGCAAAATAATTGTACCACTTTCAGCATCAAAAATCTGAAATAATCATGCCACCAGGGCGGTTAATATTGTTCTAGAATTGTTTATGCAGAAGTTTTTTTGCATGGAGCACTTTTTGTATTTCATTGGAATTGTGTATACAGACACTTAATTTGATTATTTGCAATACCCTATATATTTGAATATAGTCCGACCCGAATATAAGTCGAGGCAACTAATTTTACCACAAAAAAATGGAAAAACTTACTGAATCGAGTATAAGCCTAGGGTGGGAAATGCAGCAGCTACTGGTAAATATAAAAAAAAAAAAAAATACAGCCTGCCAGTGCCCATTAAAAGAATACAGCATTCCAGTGCCCATTAAGATAAATACAGCCTGCCAGTGCCCATGAAAAGAATACAGCGTGCCAGTGCCCATTAAAAGAATACAGCCTGCCAGTGCCCATTAAAATAAATACAGCCTGCCAGTGCCCATTAAAAGAATACAGCCTGCCAGTGCCCATTAAAAGAATACAGCCTGCCAGTGCCCATTAAAATAAATACAGCCTGCCAGTGCCCATTAAAAGAATAAAGCCTGCCAGTGCCCATTAAGAGAATACAGCCTGCCAGTGCCCATTAAAAGAATACAGCCTGCCAGTGTCCATTAAAAGACTAGAGCCTGCCAGTGTCCATTAAAAGAATACAGCCTGCCAGTGTCTATTAAAAGAATACAGCGTGCAAGTGCCCATTAAAAAAAATACAGCCTACCAGTGGCCATTAAAAGAATACAGCCTACCAGTGCACGTTAAAAGAATAGAGCCTGCCAGTGCCCATTAAAAGAATACAGCCTGCCAGCCTACCTGCTCCTGGTAATGAGATGTTCAGCTGTGTCAGATCGGATCGCCGGTGTCAGATCGGAAGCGCCGTGCAGCCGCGGTAACGTTGTCCCGTCTCCTATGACACACGGCACAATGATTCCTAGTATTGGATCACTGTGCCGTCAATCACAAGAGGAGGTCTAGGAGGCGGGACATCATTGTGCGGCTGACACAGCATGGGAGGGGAAATTCACAGGGGCGCCAGGCTGATCCATGAGCATCACCCATTTCAGAATTTTTTTTCTTCAGCTGACATTTACTTGAGTATAAGCCGAGGGCGGGTTTTTCAGCCTAAAAAATGGGCTGAAAAACTCAGCTTATACTCGAGTATATACGGTATATTGTTTATGCGTATATTTATTTATCTATTTTATTTTATGTACTTTAATGCATTTATTGTATTGAGGAAGCGCCACATTATTTGTTTTATATATTGTTACTGTGTGGGGACACCTATTTCATGTTGGCAGCTACTCATTGAATATACATGGTTTTCACATTCGTTTATTTACACTTTTATGTGGATATGTTGGGTACCTGATAGTGGGTAGATGCGGACTACGATACTGGACCACCTTAGGCATAGAGGAGCGGTTATGATACTGGAATTGATAAGAAAGAGAAGGTGGTGGGATTCTTGGGGAAGGAGGTCTGATTTGATATAATCTGTTGTTTTTTTTTTTTTTTTTTTTCATTTAATGGGTGGGTGGGAGAGAGGGTAAGGTTATTAGAAGTTTCCTGTGAATTGTGTTGAAATTCGACGATAAAATGGTGTGTAATAAATAGGATGAGTCATCAGCTGTCAATGGGCTTCCCCGCTGAATGAAAAAAAAAAAAAACATTGCCTGTAATAGAAAAATGTTTAAAAAAATTACTCCAATCCATACTAGGCCCTTTATGTCTAGAATGGATTATAAGGGGAACCCCACGCCAAAATAAAAAAAATGCTGTGGGGCCCCCTTCAAAATCCATACCAGACCCTTATCCAAGCATGCAGCTCGGCAGGCCAGGAAAGGGGGTGGACAAGCGAGCGCCCCCGCCCCCCCACTGAACCATACCAGGCCACATGCCCTCAAAATTGGAAGGTGCTTTAAGGCAGAGTGGTTCTGCCTCACAACCCTTGGCTGTGTTACTGGGGGTCTGCAGGCAGGGGGCTTATCAGATCCGGCCCCCCAAGTGAATGAGTATGGGGTACATAATACCCCTACCCATTCACCAAAAAAGTGTTAAAAAGAAATAAAAACACACACACAATTTTTGACAATTCCTTTATTAAAAATAAAAAAACAATGTCCCTCGATGTAGATCCATTGTCACTCACGACGCCGCTGCCACAACCAGAGGAAGAAAAAGAATGCTCCACCCGCAACATAGGCTACCATCTACCATCTACTATCTGCCTGCTCCGCCATCTGACAGTTATTAAATAGGTAAGGGGTGGGGCCACCTGCCAATGTCACTTGCTGCCACCGCCCCATGTAACATTACCAACCCAGCATGCACTGGTCGGTGATGTCACACGAGGGCGGTGCCACCAGGTGGAGTTGTCAGTGACGTCGCCGTCGTGATTGATGATGGATCTACATCGGGGGACATTGTTTTTGTTATTTAAAAAAAAGGAATTGTCAAAAATTACATGTGTGTTTTTATTTCTTTTTGATACTTTTTTGGTGAATGGATAGGCTATGTACCCCATACTCATTCACATGGGGGGGGGGGGGTGGAATCTGGGGGCCCCCTTGTTAAAGGGGCCTTCCAGATTCCAATAACCCGCTTGCCCGCAGACCCCCACAACCCAGATTTAAAGGGGAACTTAAAGCCAAAATGTACTAGGCCACTTGCCCTCAACATGGGGAGGGTACTTTGGGGTCCTCCCAAAAAGAACCTTGTCCCCACAACCCTGGCTCGGTGGTTGTGGGGGTCTGCAGGTGGGGGGGCTTATCGGAATCTGGAAATCCCCGTTAACAAGGGAGCCCCCAGATCCCGGTCTCCGCCCCATGTGAATGGGTATCCCTACCGATTCACCAAAAAAAGTGTCAAAAAGTATAAACCACAATAGACCGTTTTTGATGATTCCCACCCTTGCCTATATAAGAGCTATCACAGCCAAGAGACAGCAGTTGGCGGGAGGCCACTCATTGAGCCAGAGCTTTTTTTTTTCTATTTTCCAGGTCCGTTGGGCGACGTGATTGAATATGGATGGACATCGCGGGACACTTTTTTTTTTAAATAAAGAAATTGTCAAAAGCTGTCCTTTGTGGTTTTTACTTTTTTACACTTTTTTGGTGAATAGGTAGGGGTACAATGTACCCCATACTCATTCACATAGGGGGGCTGGGATCTGGGGGCTTCCTTGTTAAAGGGGGCTTCCAGATTCCGATAAGCCCCCAACCCGCAGACCTCCACAACCACCGGGCCAGGGTTGTGGGGACAAGGGACCCCAAAGCACCCTCCCCATGTTGAGGGTAAGCGGCCTGGTATGGTTCAGGAGGGGGGCGCTCGCTTGTCCCCCCCCTTTCCTGGTTTGGTATGGATTTTTGGGGGCACCCCACGCCATTTTAAAAAAAAAAGATGTTGTGAGTTTCCCTTAAAATCTATGCCAGACCCAAAGGGCCTGGTGTGGATTTTGGGGGGGACCCCACGCTGTTTTTTTTTTACATTTTTGTGTGGAGTTCCCCTTAAAAAATACTGTATATATACATCTATCAAACTAAAAATGGATTATTCTAACACACACACATCAACTTTCTAGACACCACAGTATGCATCAGGGATGACAAGCTTCACAATACGATATACAGGGAACTGACTGACAGATGCAACTATCTCCACAGTTCCAGTTTTCACCTCCAACACACCAAACGGGCCATCATACACAGCCAGGCCATCAGATACCACAGAATATGTTCAGACCCAGGAGACAGAGAAAAATATCAGAACCCTAGCAGACTTCTTCCATAAGAAAGGTTACAAAGACAAAACCATCAACCACAGCATAAACACGGCCTTGAAAACCCAAAGAGAAACTCTCCTCCAATAATGGGAGGAAAAAACAAACAACTGCGTTCCTCTAGTCACCACATACAATCCAATCTAGAAGGGATAACAAAGATAATCAAAGATTTACAACCCATCATAATAGAGGATGAAACTCTGAAAGAAATATTCCAATAACCCCCAATTCTTGCTTTCAGACAACCACCCAACCTCAGACATAATATAATCAACAGGAAACTTCATTCTGATTATGAAATCACAAATAATGGAAGCAAACCCTGCAATAAAAATGCTGCAAACTGTGCAACCAGATCAATCTATCTAAAAGTGTCACACACACAAATGGGACCTTCAATATCACAGGATCATACAGCTGTACCTCCAATAATGTTGTGTACCTAATCCAATGCAAAAGATATAGCAAATGATCTTATGTTGGTGAAACAGGACAGAAGTTTCAAGTGAGGATGAATATGCACAGACATACCATCAGGGAACATAAAGAAAATAGTTTCTGCACACCTGTGGGAGATCATTTCACAGAACTGGACCACACTATAGAAGACCTCTATTTTTTAGTTCTTAAAGGGAATTTCAGAACTATCAATGAAAGGAAAACTTTTTCGAACATAGAATGATGCTTATTTTTTACACAAAAAATAATGGTCTAAATTTGGATATGGGTTTCCTGAATCCTGACTCATTATCCAAAAGTTTTACGACCCCCTCTGTGACATATCACCCCCCCCCCCCCTGTCTATATCTCTCTTTCTGTCTTATCTCACTAACTATGCTAGTTTTTATTACCATTGCCATGTACATTTGTTTGTGTGTGTTTTTTTTTCTTTTTTTCCTTTCCCTCAGGGATTGTGTTTTTTTTTTGAACATTCTGCTAAAACTTTTGTGAATCAGTACTGCTGGGAGCTTGAAGAAGGGGACATACCCCGAAAGCTTGTCCTGAAAAATTGTATGTTTGTGCAAATAAAAAAAGGATCATGGACAGTACTCAATTGTCTCTATATGTATTAAATTAACAAATTAGTCCTAAACAAAGAAAATGCATACTATAGTGGTAAAGATTCTCTTTAATTAAAAATATTGCTAAGTTAAAGTGCCATTATAATACAGCTATAGCTACTATAGGGTGCATTTATAGTATACATCTGCTGTTTTGACTAAATTAATCTTCAGGTTGCCCTGGGACCTCCTGAACCTAGAGTACATATTATATACAACTACCAAGAAGTTACAAATTGCATTGTGAAATGTGCGGTTGAGGAAGTGTGCTTTAAATATGATGTGTGGATCATGTGTGGATCATACTGAAGGTACTGTATGTACTGACATCTTTTGATGTTGTAAATTGCTGGGTAAAAAAAAGCAGGGTCTGTGGTAGACTAGCCATAATTCCCCATTGGCTAGTCTGCAACAAATCTTCCCCTCTATTCTTTAACTTGGCACAGGTGCCCAAATCTATGGAAAAGTATAGAGCTCTGTAGATAGTAAATACTGCACTATACATGGACAGGTTGGGCAGTGGTGTTGGAAATTGCTATTAGACAAAGGCTTTGGGTTGCATTGTAAAGAACAATACTTTAAAGCCCATCAAACCTAGCTTTTCCCCTCATGCTATTTTTAACCCTTAATACAGACTTCAGATTTGCAGGCAACCCAGACCAATGTTTCTCAACTCCAGTCCTCAAGTTCTCCCAACAGGTCATGTTTTCAGAATTTCCATCAGATGAAACAGCTGTGGTAATTACTAAGGCAGTGAAACTGATCAAATTACCTTTGCAAAATAATGTAAAGCCTGAAAATATGACCTGTTGGGGGTACTTAAGGACTGGAGATGGAGAAACATTAACCGCTTCCCGACCGCCTCCTTTAGATATACGTCAACAGAATGGCACGGGCAGGCAAAAGCACATACCTGTACGTCCCCTTTAATTTGCCTGCCCGGGGGGCGCGCGCGCGCCTCCAGCGGCGCGCGCGCGACCCGGTCGGGAGCTCCGTGACCACGGCCGCGGGACCAGCGGACCCGATCGCCGCTGGTATCCCGCGATCGGGTTACGGAGCTGAAGAACGGGGAGAGGTCTATGTAAACAAACCTCTCCCCGCGCTTCCTACACTGACTGTCAGTGATCGGCGGTTCCCTGTCATCGGGAACGCCGATCAATGACGTCAGACGTACAGCCACGCCCCCCTACTGTTAAAAAAAACACAACACGTCACACTGACTCCTCCCCGCCCCCTAGTGGTTAACCCCCTAACTACAACTGTCATTTACATAGGAATCAGTGCTATTTAAATAGCAGTGATTGCTGTATAAATGACAAATGTCCCAAAAATGTGTCAAAAATGTCCGATGTGTCCGCCAAAATGTCGCAGTCACAATAAAAAATCGCTGATCGCCGCCATTACTAATAAAAAAAAAATATTAATAAAAATGCTATAAAACTATCCCCTATTTTGTAAACGCTATAACTTTTGCGCAAACTAATCAATAATCGCTAATTGCGATTTTTTTTACCAAAAATATGTTGAAGAATACGTATCGGCCTAAACTGAGGAAAAAAAAAATGTTTTTTTATATATTTTTTGGGGATATTTATTATAGCAAAAAGTAAAAAATATTGCATTTTTTTCAAAATTGTCGCTCTATTTTTGTTTATAGCGCAAAAAATAAAAACCGCAGGGGCGATCAAATACCACCAAAAGAAAGCTCTATTTATGGGGAAAAAAAAGGACGCCAATTTTGTTTTGGAGCCACGTCGCATGACCGCGCAATTGTTAGTTAAAGCGACGCAGTGCCGAATTGCAAAAAGGGGCCTGGTCCTTTGGCTGCCAATTGGTCCGGGGCTGAAGTGGTTAACCTAGACATTACAGGGGTTGTAAAGGTTTGTGTTTTTTTTTTTCACCTTAATGCATCCTATCCTAAAAACCTTGCAGTATCCGGCCCCCCAGCCCCCCGTTTTACTTACCTGAGCCCCGAATTTCCGTGGGCGCAATCCCGCGTCACTCTCTCCATGGCTTCTCTGCTCTTCATTGGAGAGATTGATAGCAGTGCAGCCATTGGCTCCCGCTGCTGTCAATCAAATCCAATAACGTGGGCACCGGGGGGCGGGGCTGAGTCATGCACTCAGCAGCTATGGACACCAAGTGTATGACACGGGAGTGCGCCCGCAAGGTAACCCCCTCGGGAGAGAGCTTCCCAGAGGGGGTCATCTATTGCGGGGAGGAGCTGCGAGAGCCACCGAGGGACCCCAGAACAGGTGGATCAGGGCCACTCTGTGCAAAATGAACTGCACAGTGGAGGTAAGTATGACATGTTTGTTATTTAAAAAAAAAAAAAAACTGTACCTTTAGTGTCACTTTAAGCACTAAGACCATGCAGCAATCCAGTCTTGTGCATGGTTGCTTTTAGTAGCATACAAAATTACAGTAATTATGCAAGATATTTCTTAAAGTAACGCTCACACTTTGTATGTTAACCAATGAGATATTCATTTGGTCTGCTCTTTACAAAGTTACAATCACCCTTTGAATCCTAATCAATCCATGTGGGCACAAATGAACAGAAACTGAAATAAGGGTCTCCTGCTATGATGACTACAAGCTGCCCCATTTGTCTGTACCTGTGTCCCTCTATGTGTTCCTCTTTCTCTGGTTTTCTCTACAGCGGTGAAGGCCGTTAAAGCTGAAGACCCTTCCCCTGGCTATTAGTATGATGTGCTAAACACACTGGAAAATATATATTTGAATGCTTTTAGATCAACTTGTTGTGCTATTTAATCTGTACACACTGGAAGCATTCCAGAGCTCTAACTAATAATGTGTGTAATCCGAAAGAGGGACACCATGTTAAAGTAATATAAATGCATTTCGTTCCTATCCATGTCAGCAGTATAATGTGCATCTTTATAGGGATTCCATTTTAATTAACATTACTTAATTTCCATTTAGTATAAAGTGTCACTGAACAGCAATGTTCTCTGTGTATTGACTAAATTAGAAAGTAGCTGAAAAATCTAGCCTATCAAAGTATGTGAATTGAAAATTATAACTTTTTTGTAGGGTCATTAAATAATGAATTGAGATTTATCTTCCTTGCTTCTCAACAAGTTAATCATGGCTATACATAAATTATAAAAATGAGAAATAGCAGGATGCTATACTACTAAACGCTCGTCTTAATGTACAGATGCACCAAGTTCTACATTTAATAGTTGGTGAATTATTACATATAGGCATGTACAGTTTAATTATCTTTTGCCTCTAATTGATTTTGAGTAGTCTTAGTTTATAAATCATGTACAGCTGCTTAGTTTTCTTGCAAGATAAATGTACTAATACACTGTAGTTGTAAGATACCACAGTACATTGCCTTTCTTTCTTGCCTGTTCCAGATGCAGTTGCTGGTACCAATCTCATCTACTGGTATATTTGCTCACAATGGTTATTGTAATGTTTGTATGTTGCTGTGCTCCCCAACCTTGCACCTCTCAGATAAGAAGTGTTGCTCCCAGTAGGTTTTTCAACAACTGTCTGTACCAAGGTATCGGAGCACCTGCTACATCAAAAGCAACATATACAGGCGGTCCCCTACTTACAAACATTCGACTTACAAACGACTCCTACTTACAAACGGAGGGAGACAACAGGAAGTGAGAGGAAATCTACCCCTAGGAAGGGAAATTCTCTCCTGTAAGAGTTAATATGGGGAAAAAGATGTCTCCACTGATGCTTTATCACCAATCCTTGTTTCTCTAATAACCCCAACTTTTCAAAATCCAATTGTCATTGGGACAGAAAGTGAGGTGAAATCTTTTGAACAGGTGCATGGACAGCAAAACAAATTTTACAGGGGTGATAACCCTTCCCTATGCTATCCAATCCAAAAAGCTTAAAAATAGATTTTTTTGGCTGGAGCTACACTTAAAAAATTTACCTGTTCCAAATTACAAACAGATTCAACTTAAGAACAAGCCTATGGTCCCTATCTTGTTTGTAACCCGGGGACCGCCTGTAATGGCTTTGACCAATTTTATTTTGTTTTGTTTTGTTTTATTAAACACATGTTTAGTTATAATAATACAATCAATTTACATTTAATACAATATGTATCCAGGATGAATTGAAATAAATAAAGCCCACCTCTTGCCTGCATGCCTGTTGGCAGCTTTTACTCATTAAAGTAATCTCAAACCTACTATGAAAGCAGGTGGAGCTTGTGTCCCTCTTCAGAATCATTCAGCTGTGTGTGTAAACTAATCTTTAATTGCCTTTCACAGAAAAACTATTTAAAGCTTGAGGTGTTGTTAGGGACTCACTAACTGTCGGATGCTATTAGCAATCTCTTTTAGAGTGGTTCTAAAGACAAAATGCTTTTTACCTGAGTCCTCCACCGTTCCAGTGCTTTCTAATCTGCAGCACCACTCTCCTCTCTTCCTGGTCTCACAGGAGACACTGAGAGCAGTGAGTGTCATGGGCTCCTGGTGCTGGCAGTCAAATCAAGTGTAGAGGGAGTTGGGAAATATCTTACTGTCGCTGTGTATGTCTATGGATGCACACAATTTGGCTCAGAAGTGCCCGCATGAGTGCCCTCTCAGAACGTGGCTTGCTGATTGGGGCACCAGGAAGAACACGGCGCACACAGCGCTTGTAGGGGACTCCAGGAGAGGAGGTAAAGGACTGCTCTGTGTAATATCCTACACAGATCAGGTAAGTATAACATCTTTTTTTATTTTAAGAAAACAGTATCCTTTAATATGACTTTAAGGGTCAGCTTTACTTAAAATAAATGTTCCAATTTTAGTGAAGTATGAAAATGCTTTGATCCTCTGCTGTATCTTTACTGCTATATCTGACTCCAGCAGAGAGGTCTCTCTGCAATAGATTTGACAGTCCAAGTTCAATTGTTATCCACAATATTGATTGTAAATGGTATGAATACTCCATATTTTGCTATTAGGAATCCAGCAGAAGGTAAATGAGTTTGTATGTCATTTCTTCCACTGACTTGCAGAGACTGAAACAAAAAGCAGTATTTGATATTTGATGTGCTGTGATAATAATATAAACCTTTCTGTTTCCCAAAGATGTAAAACTAGGGCTCATTTATAAAGAGTAAATATTGCTATTCGAAGGTGGATGACAGACAACTTGCTGTGAGTACGAGGGTGGAGAGGGGGGACATCTGATGTGAAGGAGGACTCTGATGTAGACATCTAATATGAAGGAGGACTCTAATTGTGACATCTGATGTAAAGGGGGACTCTGATGGGGACATCTAATGTAAAGGGGACTCTAATGGGGACATCTAATGTAACAGGCGACTCTGATGAGGACATCTATTGTGAAGGAGGACTCTAATAGTGACATCTGATGTAAAGAGGGATTCTGATGAGGACATCTTATGTGAAGGGGGACTCTGATGGGGACATTCGATGTAAAGGGGGACTCTGATGGGGACATCCAATGTAAAGGGGGACTCTGGTGGGACATTAAATGTAAAGGGGGACTCTGATGGGGACATCTGATGTAAAGGAGGACTTTGATGGGGTCATCTAATGTAAAGGGGTACTCTGATGGAGACATCTGATGTAAAGGAGGACTTTGGGATGGGGACATCTAATGTAAAGGGGGACTCTGATGGGGAAATCTGGTGAGGCTTAAATTGATGAGCACAGTTTTATCTAGCAGTAATGATACATAATCACCTGATAAATGGCTATTTACAGTCCTGCATTACTAACCGATTAATTTTTCAGTTTGTTTGCCCCCCCCCCCAAAAAAAAAAAAACAATTGTAAGCACCAGCCGCCACTGCTCTTCACTGCATTATATACTCTACACTGACTGCACTATACACTCTACACTGCCTTATATACACTACACTGACTGCACTATATACTCTGCACTGCATTATATACACTACACTGACTGCGTGCTCAATCCATTAACTAGCCTGCCTAATCTCTCTCCATTAATGCACACTATGCACAGCCGCCGTTGGAAGCGGCCTTATATAGTGTGGGGTGTGGACTTAGCCCCTGATCCATGATTGGCCAAAGGCATCTGCCTGGCTGTCACTGTACATCGCGCTGTGATGGGCCAAGCTTACAGGTCAGGTGCATACTTTGGCTAATCAGCAGCCATCAATGCACTGATCTCGCAGTGCATTACGGGGCGCTCGTCGGCAGGCGGACATCCCACGAGCGCCCCATATATTTATTCTACGAACAAACAAACACCCAATGTTTGAGGCGAACTTACGTTCAACTCGAACATCGGGCCCATCTCTAATGCAGACACATGACTGCTATAGGAAGTGCAAGAATACCTTTGACATGAGGGCTCAAAAATCTGAATTTAAATTGCGCTATACACTCTTACATATTTCAAGCAAACATTAGCATTTTTGGTACACATATATTGCTATGGTAAAAAAGAACTGCGCTACCCCTAAGTATATAAAAGCCACCATTAGGCTGCAGTTTAGGTGAGATAAACACAGTAATCAAAATAAAAACAAGAAAAACTGCGCCAATAAAATGTCCACCAAGGTCCACACCAATCCGAAGGAAGATGGATAGAAAAACACAGCAATGGATTACTAAAGGTAATTAAACCAGCTCAATAAGTCCATTGATGAATCATAAGTGCGTTTAATATGGCTGAATAAACACCTCCATGATCCACAAATAAATGTGACCCACCACCGAATGGAAAGCTGCTTACCAAAGGGCAAGCACAAAACAGCGTTTAACTATAACTCAGCCATGGCCTTTATCATCGAGAGAACTCAGGGGAAAGCTTCTCAAGGTGTTCCAGGTGCTAGGCTCTTTTTTCCATATGGCTTACAGTCCAGAAGGTCGCGGGGCATATGAGAAGAAAGGGGACCATAGCATAATACCGAAACATAAAATAATTTCTTTAAAAAAGTAAATGGTACTCACAAACATCGTAAGTTTTAAAAGCATGTAGCAGCAATGCCGGCCGGAATAATAGGAGCCCTTCCTCCTTTGGAAAGACACGGTGAGGTCACTGTACGCTCTTCCAGACGCGTTTCATCATACACAAATGTTTTCAATGCTATATTGTTAAAGATCACGGGGCTCTGTACAGCCTACCTGACAGGTCCCCCCTTCCACCCAAAAAATATCAAATAACATTTTCACTAAAATCATTATTAGTGCACACAAACACAACAAAATGCCTGATGAATCTAAAAGATAAAACTGTATTGAGTTAATAAATAAAGTTTTGTGTGTGAATGAGGTCTCCATCCTGAAATTACCCCCATGTGTGCCCTCAGCAGCTGCCAGTGGGAGGGAGAGAAGGGAAGCCAACAGTGCTGTGTGGGAAAGGGAACACAGGGGGGCCCAGATAGCAGGTGAAAGGGGGGCTCACAGGAGGGCCAAATAGCACAGAGATGGGGGTGATCTGAGCAGTGAAAGGGGGAGGGGGGCACAGATACTAGAACCAATCCCCCTACTATGCAGCGTGGAGGGATAGGAGGAGAAGCTGGCATTGCTGCAGGGGGAGATGCAAGAGGCGTCAACAATAAAGCAGTACAGCCGGCCCTCCTGCTTGGCTGGTGCCCAGGCCCCCCTTTTGAACTGATGGAGTCCAGGCCCGGTACAGGAGGGCTGACTGTACTGGCTTATCAGCGGCACTGATTGCAATAAATGTTCATGTCGGCCAGCTGCGTCAAAGTGATCCCTCTCTTGCTAGTCCCCACTCTGCAAAAGCCAAATATCTACTTGCTAAGCGAGCTGGGTTATGTAGCCCTATATTGTTTCTGTTGTGCTGATAAAAAAGTCAGGGTTGTCCTCCAAGAACTGGAATTGTATTATCGGATGGATAACTAGGTGAAAATAAGGGATTAAAAAAATCTTGAAAAAGAGTGCTTAACACATACCCAATTCAAACTTTTTGTTCAACTTCTTAAGGCTGCAAAACAAATGATTGCAAAGGCATGGAAAACCCCTGTTTTGGTGATGGCTGAGACGAAGCATAGAATGAATGTGTCCATGTCTCACGCCAAAATGGTGACGATTGAATGAGATCAAATCTCCAAATTCGAAAAAACATGGTACCACTGGATAAAATACCACCTTCCGCCAACATTTGATGAATCTGTCCTTCTGACATGGTAGCTGATTTAAATATTTAATGTTTGGGTGTTTAAATGTTTGAATACTTAGATATTTGAATATCCAATTAATCATACCGTGTCATGCATTGCTATCTGGGTCGACCCTGTGGACTTTTTCGTCTCCTTAGCTCTTTTTTCTTCATTTTTTTTTTTTTTACTTCTCACCCTATTTTGTTTTTAAAGCTCATTATCTTACTGTATACGACCTGCACCCCCAATCATTTTGCAGCATTTCTAGTGGGTCTGGTTAAACAATATAGAATTGAATATATTTCTACACAACTCTTCACCAAACCTTCAGGTTGTATTCAGTTACAAACTAATTGTAAGATATTTCTTGCCTCCCTTTTATATACATACATTTTAGGGCTGTGGAAATTAAAGATTAATTCCTTGATTAATCAATTAATCTTTTGATCGGTACTCACCTCTCTGCCTGCTTCTGGGTCTTCAGGGAGTTCCGTTGGAGATCACCAGACTCCTCCCCCCTTCCCCAAGTGCCTCCGTCTGCTAACGAATGGAAGGGGGGAGGAGTCCGGTGACGTTGAAGTTCTAATTGAACGTAAGGTGCACAGGGGAGGAGCTACGCATGACGTTACCCACTGCTGCCCTACGGAACTAACACGATTGTCGGCTTTACATACTGTATTTTTATTATCTTTATGTGAGTAGTTTGTGTTTGAACACAAAAATGTAATCATTTAATCTATACTTAAGCGGTGAGCACTTAGATCTTTTTCTTTCTACCCATGACCTGGCGTCCTTGCTGAGATCTAAGGAGACATGAGAGAAGTTTATGGTCTGTGTTAACCCTTTTGATACCCGCTTGCATGACCACCTGTTTGCACAGGGGTCCATGCCATAAGGTGAGAGTGATTAGTTAGACCGGAGGTGGAGGGATTGTCACGCTACTGTGGAAAAAAAAATTACTTACGTCAGTGCTACAGTTTGAATTTAAAATGTATTTGTGTGAACTGTGAAGTTATGGATTGTGGAAACTAACTAGTGTCAGGTGATTGTATATAGTGTATACCACATTTACCACTGACTAATGCAGAGTTGCAATGCAAGGAGATCAGCTAAAAGTAGTTGGATCTGTATGTGCGTTATAATTAATCGAAATTAGTCGATTAATCATTTAAAAGAAAAAACGATTAATCAAACACGAAAATTTTAATCAGTAACAGCCCTTATACATTTGTATAATGATGAGCTTCATTATCTCATTACTTTATTGCTTCTTTTCTTATATGTGTTATTGACATATCTGTTATTACCTGTATAACCAATAAAAACTTTTAACAAGGAAAACAATCTTGAAAAAGAAAATAAATGCAGCCCCCACAGCTAAAGACTGGTAAGCCTCAATTTATTCCATTTTTGTTTTCTGGTTTAGAAATGCTTTATTCTGGTCCCATTTACATGTATCTCTAAAAATACTCCATATATTCACTGTGAATAAGATATGATTAATTGCAAAGTTTACAGTACTACAAAACAATACAGTGAGTGCTGCTTTCAGATTCACCAGCTCTATTTTACAACCTTCAAATAAAAATATAACTGTCAATTTTAAGTTAATGTGGATGGACAGCAATAAAATGCAAACCTCACTTCAAATTAGTATTTTCACTGAGGATTTCTAATGGAAAGTAATTGCTGACAATAGGAAATGACAAATTACTAATTACTTAGTTCAATTAGACTTTTGTGCCTTTGGTCCTTAGCGGCAAGAATACAGCAAATCTTGCACTTTCATAACAATTAATGACACTAAAACTATTTAAACTGCCAACAGATGTAAGTAAGGAGACATGTATTGAAACTTACTTAATTTACATACTATATCAACTTTATATCAAACTAAATGGTGTTTAATTTTATGCTGCCATTAAAAATGTCTGGTCTGCTGCCATTTCTGCAGAACTTTGTAGGACGAAATATCATTGCTATAAAATTATTACTATGGATATTTTTCCCCTGATAATCTGGGAGCCATAAATACATGTAATAGGCATTAATTTACATATATTTTGGTCATTCTTACTCTAATGAAACATTTATGCTTTTGGTGAAACCTTAAAAGATAATTCATTCCTTTCAGACATGCTAAGTGGCTTTTAGATGAATAGATAGATGAATCAGAAGATTTAAGTGGATTGATAAAATATAGATATATAAATATACAAACAGATAAACTGTTCTGTCTCCTCAGTCTAAGCATTGAACGTGTAAACGTATTAAGTCGTGTCCAAGATAGCAACAATCTCAGCAGAAGTAGCAAATAGTGACATGATCCACCAAATGACACCTTGGGAATCATAGAAAGCTTTAATCCAAACTTGTGCAAATCTTGACACATAGGCAGAATATGCACATAGGTCAAAAGATCAAAATATGACCAGATCCAGCAGTTTACATGTAGTAGGAATGGGGACTAATGCCGCGTACACACGAGTGGATTTTCCGTCGGAAAAATCTTGGATGGTTTTTCCGACGGAATTCCACTCAAGCTTGGCTTGCATACACACGGTCATACAAAAGTTCGCTGAACTTTCGACCGTCAAGAACGCGGTGATGTACAACACTAGGACGAGCTGAGAAAATTAAGTTCAATGCTTTCGAGCATCCGTTGAATTGTTTGCGTAGGAATTTTGCGTGTCGGAATTGGTACAGACGATCGGAATTTCCAATCAAAACTTTTTCCGACTGAAAAATTGAATACCCGCTCTCAATCTTTTGCTGGCTGGAATTCCGCCAGCAAAAGTCCGATGGAGCATACACATGGTCGCATTTTGTGACCAAAAGCTCTCTTTGGACTTTTTCTGGTGGAATTTACGATCGCGTGTACGCGGCATAAAGCAAACTGGAGGAGAGTGGAACTAACTATACAGAGCACTGCCTAACTACCAAGTGAAATAGGGGTACAATTAATAAAGGCTAGAAACAAAAAATGCAAATGTGTAACATGATATAGATGGATAGCTGTATAGATTGATAGATTGATAGATACTGTAGATTAATTATCAATTCATTATAAAACAAAACCAATATCAAAATAATAGAGACATACTAAGTAATTTCTGGAGTGCTTAATTTTAGGCTCGGTGTCTCTAGCCTTGATTCCTCAAACAATAAATAAACAGCTTTAGCTGTTTTTTTTGCAAGATGTATTAGTGTTACTAGTTTCCGATCAAGCATGCAGACAGCAATGTAAAATAACCCAAACTAAAGTTTTATATTTTAACAGAGACACTCACCCACTTCACTACTTACACTGGCCTTAGGTGGATTGAAATTCGACTGGTTCAGCAGGGACCAACCACATTTTGATCCAACTATGGCCATTCTTGTTCATGAGAAGTTGATCCAACTTCTGACAAGTGGGCTTTTTGGAAAAATTGTGTTTGATAAGCTCTGCAACCAATCAGCTGCAGTGCTGACCAGTGTATTCTGACAGCAGAGGAGTACCCGCAGTCAGAACAGAATAACACGGTGGGTAGGATTCCTCCATCCACCTCGCTGATGGAAAAAGGTGACCCATGTATAATACTACCCCAGGGGCTGCTGGTAACTGGCTCTACTACTGCTGCACAGCCAGGCAACACACCTTCTCTGCTTGCATCCAGATACAAGAAGTCAGTCCCTTGGCTTTGTTATTATGTTTTATTAGGGGTAACAACTTGGATGGGTGAAGGCCCAACTTGAATCAAGAACAACAGGGGACATCTGCCTTCCTGTGTATAAAAAATCCTAGACTGCTTTCATTCCTGTAGATACACACAGTCCTTAGTGGATTTGACAGACTATGAACTCTCAGCCCCTTTTGGAAGTAGCACAAAAAAATTAGGCAAACTGCATGTAGGAGTGAATCCTCTCCTTGTGTAGATCTGCTCCCAGCTACACTGCTTGCAGGCACTACCAGCCCTCGCAACTGCTCTAAAGCTCTCCCAGGGCAAGGTAATAAAAGGGTTAAGCACAACACTATCCTTTTAGAAAGCTTGCTACATGTGGCAGTCCTTCCTCTTGAATGTCCCTGGGTGTGTTGATGTTCTAACACTGCCCTCCTTGCTCCCACTGCTTTTCAAGCAAGATTCCATGTCAAACTGCTCTGTTGAATGGGTCCCCCTGAGCCAGCCCGAGCCCAGCCTGGAGGTGGAGTCTCTCCTAGGCCTAGGAGACCCCTCCTAGGCCCCTGACACTCTCTTTAGCCCTCTATCTTTCATATGACTCCCCTGCTGGCATGACTCATCTATATTTAAGGGCTGGTGCAACCACCCTGCCTGGCCGGTATGCCTGGGGACTGGATAGGTTCCCCTAAGTGTACAGATTAACCCTCCTGGCCTGCGTCCACTAACTTATAGAAGTTTCTCCAAACTTCCAGAATCAATGGGAGGCACCAGAGATCTGCCTGTATGAGTCATCCAGCCTGACCTGCAATAAACCCTGACCCAGATTCCAGACACAAACTCACCATGAGTGAAATAAATGTGCCTGTAAACTAGCACACTAGAAGGTGCTACACATGTATGACCAGCCTTAGTCCCCTTTTATACAGGCTCTATATTATCTGATCAGAAGGAAATCCATGAGTAGTTTCATCACTGAATCAGGGCAAAAGGGTACATATCTCACTTTTGTGTATGCTCAGGTTTTTTATCCATTTCCAAACTGCTTGCTTTCCAAACCTATTTTGGATCTATGGGTGGCAGGATGAAAAGGGTGGTCTGTTTACATCAGACCACCTCTGATCCATCACGTTTAGGTCTTGAAAACAGAAAAGGACACAGTAGCAGTATGTAAACATGCATGTCTGTTTATATCCAACTGCTTATATGCTCACATGCAGCTTCCAATTGGGTCCAATCAGGTCTGGCTGAAAAATTGACAGATGTACCTGATTGGACTGCCCCTGTGAAAGAAGCCTTAAAGCCAAATTGATCTTTTAGTTTAAGTCAGCTAAATATTTTCTAGATGCATCAAAACAAAATTATTACAGTTTGTTTAGAAAGCAGCCATAGTCTGACCCAACATGATATAGAGAGTCCCTGATCTCTGTGAGTAACCAGTGGTATTTCTGCAGAGGTCCAATACATCAAAGAGACTGTTCACATATACAAAGAGCAAGGTTGTTTCTAAGCATCATGGTGACAGGGAAAGTATTTTCTACTTAGGCTGTGACTTTGTTGTAAATTAACCACTAGCGGTCCGCCCCATGCACGTATGGTACATTTATGTGATCCAGCATTTCTGGGTAGAGGGCACATACATGTCCGCAACCTCATCTGTGATGTGATTTACTACAGCACAAGTCTGTTAGCAGGTCCTGGACAATTATTTATGCTTAGGACCTGCTGATCAGCTTAGCGAATCACAGTACAGAGCCCTGTGTTTACAAACAACACAGGGCTCTGTACACAAAGAAAGATGTGGCTGTTTTTTTTCTCCCTGAAAAACAGGGACTAAAATCAGCCACATCTACTAGTAGAAGCAGAACATATTGCACACATTACATTGTTAGGCACATAGTTAACCCTTTCATTGCCCCTAGTTGTTAACCCCTCCCCAGCCAGTGTCTTTAGTACAGTGACAGTGTATATTATTAGCACTGATCACTGCATTAGTGTCACTGGTGATGTCAGTGGCAGTTTGACAGTTCCCACCCAGTTTCAGAGCAATCACGCACAACTGCTGCAAGCAGCTTGCTATGAGGGCACTCGGCGGGGGGAGGAACCAGAAGCACCAGTAAGGGACCCTAAAAAAAAGAGGAGGATCTGGGCTGGATCTGGGCCTGCTCTGTGCAAAACCATTGCACAGAACAGGTAAGTATGACATGTTTGTTATTAAAAAAAAAAAACAATTGAGCCTTTCGAATACCTTTAAGCTGTGGCTTTGAAAGACTTGGTGGACATTTATCATTAGTAACACAGATGGTCACAAATCAGTTTGCATCTCCTTTAGCAAAGTCTCTGCAACAGGTTTACAGGCCTATGTGTCTGCATTTCTGGCCAGCCAAGTTTGACAGTTTGCAAAGTTCTGAGACAGATTTATTACTGAATATGGGACAAATTTTCACTCTAAACAGATGCAGAATTAAGAAGTGATCAGGGTCAGGTTTCACTAAAACAAAGCCAGTTTACACGTAAATCTCGCAATGGCTGTTATTTACGAAAGGCAAATCAATTTTGCACTACAAGTGCACTGCAAGTGCACTTGGAAGTGCAGTCGCTGTAGATCCGAGGGGTACGTGCAAGAAAAATAAAAAACAGCATTTTAGCTTGCACATGTTGGATTAAAAAAACAGCAGAGCTTCCCCTCATTTCAGATCTACCCCTCAGATTTACAGCAACTTTAAAGTGCACTTGCAGTGCAAAGTGGATTTTCCTTTAGTAAATAACCCCCATAGAGCAATAAGGAGAACTTAAAAGAGTTCTAAACTGTATAATAAATAAAAAAAAATAATATATATATATATATATATTCAATATCTATATATATATATATATATATATCTATATCTATATCTATATGTCTATATATATATATATATATATACAGTGGTGTGAAAAAGTGTTTGCCCCCTTCCTCATTTCCTGTTCCTTTGCATGTTTGTCACACTTAAGTGTTTCGGAACATCAAACCAATTTAAACAATAGTCAAGGACAACACAAGTAAACACAAAATGCAATTTGTAAATGAAGGTGTTTATTATTAAAAGTGAAAAAAAATCCAAACCATCATGGCCCTGTGTGAAAAAGTGATTGCCCCCTAAACCTAATAACTGGTTGGGCCACCCTTAGCAGCAACAACTGCAACCAAGCGTTTGCGATAACGTGCAATGAGGCTTTTACAGCGTCCTGGAGAATTTTGGCCCACTCATCTTTGCAGAATTGTCCTAATTCAGTTACATTAGAGGGTTTTCGAGCATGAACGGCCTTTTTAAGGTCATACCACAACATCTCAATAGGATTCAGGTCAGGACTTTGGCTAGGCCACTCCAAAGTCTTCATTTTGTTTTTCTTCAGCCATTCGGTGGTGGACTTGCTGGTGTGTTTAGGATCATTGTCCTGCTGCAGAACCCAAGTTCGTTTCAGCTTGAGTACACGAACAGATGGTCGGACATTCTCCTTCAGGATCTCTTGGTAGACAGCAGAATTCATAGTTCCTTTTATCACGGCAAGTCTTCCAGGTCCTGAAGCAGCAAAACAGCCCCAGACCATCACACTACCACCACCATATTTTACTGTTGGTATAATGTTCTTTTTCTGAAATGCAGTGTTCCTTCTACGCCAGATATACTTGGACACACACCTTCCAAAGAGCTCCACTTTTGTCTCATCGGTCCACAGAATGTTGTCCCAAAAGTCTTGGGGATCATCAAGATGTGTTGTGGAGAAATTGAGACGAGCTTTGATGTTCTTTTTGCTCAGCAGTGGTTTTCTCCTTGGAACTCTGCCATGCAGGCCATTTTGCCCAGTCTTTTCCTGATGGTGGAGGCATGAATGCTGACCTTAACTGAGGCAAGTGAGGCCTGCAGTTCCTTGGACGTTGTTGTGGGGTCTTTTGTGACCTCTTGGATGAGTCGTCGCTGCGCTCTTGGGGTAATTTTGGGCGGCCGGCCACTCCTGGGAAGGTTCACCACTGTTCCATGTCTTCGCCATTTGTGGATAATGGCTCTCACTGTGGTTCGCTGGATTCCCAAAGCTTTGGAAATGGCTTTATAACCCTTTCCAGACTGATAGATCTCAATTACTTTCTTTCTCAATTGTTCCTGAATTTCTTTGGGTCTCGGCATGATGTGTAGCTTTTAAGGATCTTCTGGTGGACCTTACTGTGTCAAGCAGCTCCTATTTAAGTGATGCCTTGATTGTGAACAGGTGTGGCAATAATCAGGCTGGGTGTGGCTAGAGAAATTGAACTCAGGTGTGGACAACCACAGTTATAGTATGTTTTAACAAGGGGGGCAATCACTTTTTCACACAGGGCCATGATGGTTTGGATTTTTTTTCACCTTTAATAATAAACACCTTCATTTACAAATTGCATTTTGTGTTTACTTTTTTAAATTGGTTTGATGTTCCGAAACACTTAAGTGTGACAAACATGGAAAGGAACAGGAAATGAGGAAGGGGGCAAACACTTTTTCACACCACTGTATATATATATATATATATATATATATATATATATATATGTGTGTGTGTGTGTGTGTCCGTGTTTGGGAATTCCTGTCTGGTGAAGCTATTGTTTCCATGATGGAAAGTTAGGGGCAAACCCTTCAGGGGAGCCATAGCCAGCAAAACCTAGCAGGGGTTCTTATCATTTCCAGACCTAGAATGAGCCAGTTGGTCACCTGTTCTCAGCTGAAGGGCTTGTGAACTCATCTTCATTCAAAGCTGATGAGTGGACCCAGGCCCAGGCAAAGAAACTAAAAGAAGATATCTGCTGTTTGTCACAATTTCTGTGTTATATGTAACAGTGGCATTGACTGTTGTCTTCCATTCCAGTGACAGAAAATTGCCACAACAAAGCATGTTTGCTAACTTTGCACTTTTGACATCTATAATACCCTTTCATATTGTGCTGAAATCTTGTTAATCAATATCTTTCAAATTCCAATTTCTAAGAAGTTGTGGCAGTCAGAGAAACTACAGTATATCCTTTAGATTCAGTGCCCTTCTCAAGACATGTCTTGTTCTTGAGTAAATAATATTCTGCAACTAAGAAACAAAGAAACAGGAGATTATATTGTTTGCTTTAAAATTACTTTTTTTTTTCTTTTTTCTTTTTTTAAGTAATGATGGCATGATGTTCTTAAAGGGACACCGTCACATTTCGCTATTTATTTTTTATGTATAAATGGGGAATCCATAGCTTATTTAGAAACATAAAATATGAGTGACATTGTGGGGTTGATTTACAACAGGCAGATTGTGCACTTTGCAAAGAGCAGCTGCTCCAGAGCTTAGTAAATGAGCAGAAGCTCTGCTGACTTCCATCATCCAATCATGTGCAAGCAAATTCCTTGCGCATGATTGGGTATTCTTTGCAAAGCGAAGCTTTACCTCATTTACTAAGCTCTGGAGCAACTGCAAACTTTGCAAAGTGCACAGTCATTTTGCCTTTCGTAAATCAACCCCTGTTATTCATACTAAAGCCCAACTCCAAATAAATATGTAAAATTCTCCTATTTAAAATAAAAAGTTCCAAAATTTTCAAAGTAGTACCTGTTCAAGCTCAAGTATTGCACTCCTCATCCTCCTCTGTTCCTAGCTGCCATTCCTTTTGTATGATTCTCAGCTTCATTTAACCCACTAAACTGAGGATGCCAAGGACATGTCACCTGCAGGCTCATAAGCAAGCTCACATGACACCATGGACACCATGGATTTGGGTAAATAAAAAGGGCATTTTGAATTTTTTATTTTTTGTATTACCAATGCCAGTGATTGGGGGGGGGGAGGGGTTAAAGGGAGCTCAAATTCAGCTTTAAATTTAATTTAGCTTTGAAACTAACTCTTATATTAAAGGTGAAAGGTAAAAAGGTAAAAAGAAAAAAAGTGCATTTATTATTTTGTAAAACAGGAGCCTGCAAAGTATTGCACCATCAACCAGCAGATTGTGCATTGTTAGGCTCCTGCACACACTGCTTACAGCTCTGATCCTTTACCTTTGAATGGGCTGTCATTTTTAGAGCTGTAGGCAGTGTGAATGAACTATGAGCATGCTGATCTGCGCACCTGCATTTATTCAAAATCAGTCTGCCGAAGTGGAAGATTGGATTTTTATAGTTTTTTTATTCACTTATTCCTGTGAATAATTGAAGCAACTCTATAGGTGGAGCCCCATGATAGCCAGGCCGTTTTCAAAATCTGACACCTGATCCAGGGAGAAAAACTCCCACCCGCTATCACACTGAAGGTGAGTAGTGAAGGGGTGAGGGATGGAATAAGAACATGTTACATGTTACAACCTAAATATGGGTGTAACAGGTAACATGTTCCAAAAGGTGAACTTACCCTTTAAAGAATAGACATGTATCTGTGCCATTTCACAGCTTACACTTGCTTTAAATGTTGATATCCTGGGAAGCCTTAAACCCAGTGCATCAGCAATACACATATTTTGGTTTAAAAAAAAATTAATTGACATTGAAACACATCTCTATGGAACTCTAGAATACAATGTGTAATACTGAAGGTTGTATCAGCCCTCCTGGACTAAAATCAGAGATGTCTCTCAAAATTTCACAGATTTTACCATTGTGAAAAACACAGCCTTCTTCCTACTGCACCATTCCATCATCCACTCTAAAACTTGCAAGAACTCCATTCTTTACCACCACCTGAATGCTACTGTATCCTGCATCCATTTAAAATGAAGAGATCCCTCTCCCTCCTCGATATCCCTGTGAATACATAAAGTAGAAGATATGAGGCAAATGGAAGACATTATTATCTCTTCCCATAATAGACACAAGACATGTCAAACTATGTGGTTTTATTGAATTTGTTTCATGTTCTCAGAAGAAGACAAATATCTCCTTCATGGAAAATGCTCCTCACCCAATGCCAACCTGAATGAGTAATGACTCCTCCCATCACCTCCCCACCTCGTTTTCCTCTCTTTAATATACCTCTTGCCCTTCATTCTGCTCTCAACCTCACACCCTCATTTCAACCTCTCATTTCTATACTTCCCTCCATTTATTATCCTTTCCCCCTAACACCTAGAAATATATAAAGTGTAGCGATAAAATGTCTAAGTCAATTAAATGACAATACTAACATGACATGAATGTTAAAATGAAGATGTGAATCTCAAAAAGTTGATGACAAAATGAATTGTGACAATATAAAAATTATAATATACATGTGTCCCAAAATTTAGACGTATAGCGAATACAATATAAACTGGTAAAATGTTTATTAATAAGTCTGTGAAGATATTTAAAGTGGTGTGTGTTTAAAGAAAATAGAGAAGATCTTGAAACACAGCGTTGATATACAAATTAGTGAATGAAGACTGGTGACACTAGTGCAGCAAACCACCACCGATACAGATGCAGGCTTACCGGATGGTTTGAACTCAAATGAATGTACGTTCTACGAGTCAAACAAACTTGTATTGTCAAACGACAACCAGGATGACAACTTGGGGATCCTCTATGACTGAATCCTGAATCATCCAGAAAATCCTGAAATATCCATCTCCATATAAGGGTGGTTATGTACCAGGTGGTATCAGATTTTCATCAATGGGATAGGAGAATAGAAGAAGACCACATAGCATAATTTCGTATAACAAATAAAATTTTAATAAAGGTAAAACACTTACATTTAAGAAGTGATTTCAAACGCTTGTATAAAAATGTAGCGGCAGTGGAGTCCTGCCCGATGCGTTTCATCTCATTAGATGTCGTCTGTGGTGTCTAACACCTACCCCCCTAACACCTTCCCTTCTCCCTCCTATCCTACCTGTCTCACCTCCACACAAATCCCACATAACAAATGGTAAAAATTTACCTAGAATTCAGTTTTTTCCCCATTCCCTGTGGACATACGAGGTGTGTCTAAAAAGTTTGGTGAATGGTCGGGTATCTAAACGGCAACATGCGCCAGGTGCGCGTACATGCACATGGCTATACAAAGGCACGTCAAAAAGCGACACCTGACCATCAGGGTAAACCCGCTGTGGAACACAGCAAGGACAAGGTGCACACCACTGTCCGCAAAGATTTGTGTGAGCGGAAGATCTGTTCCCAGTTTGTACTGCACAACCTGACAGACGAACAGAAAGCAATACAGATAAAAACTTCTGGAGATTTCATTAACATGTGTGACCAGGATCCATCGTAACTGCGAACCATCGTCACAGGGGATTAGACTTGCTGCTACCAGTTTAATCTGGAATCCAAGCGGCAATCAATGGAATGGTGTTCACCGTCTTCCCCATGACCCAAAAAGAGTCACCTGTGTACTTCTTTCTGTTTCACCGGCTGAAGAGCGTCATGAAAGGCACATGTTTTGCAAATGTGGTGGCAATCCAAAAATGCGTGACAGTGGTTCTGCGATTGTTTCCTAAAGAGGCCTTTGCTGACAGTTTCCAGAAGCTTTATGAACATTGCCACACGTGTTATTTTGAAGGCCAATAAAGGTAATTTGTTTGTATCTAATGTTTTGTTTGTTTTCTGATACCATTTACCAAACTTTTTAGATATACGCGTAGGGAATTGAAACAACATATTGCTTTTCTATTTGCATTCCCCTTATACTAAATTGTATTTTACACCTTATCTACAAAAAAATGATAAATTGCTTCATATTGGGTTCCATTTTGATATACCTGTTCTGAGTCTCCTAAATAAAAGCATTAAAAAAATATATTATTAAAAGATGCCCCATATTACATTGTACGATTGGATTGGGCATGACTCTGGCATTCTGTTAAGTGGATAGACTACAAATGAAAAGATAACACCAGCAAATATCCAAGGCAAAAAGTGCAAACCATTTTATTTTTTTTTAAATATAATGGGGTTTATTAATGGTCATCTGTACCCTGTGGATTAAGAACATGATATTATTAATATGCAGGGAATAGTTTTGACTACCTTAGAGGGGTTAGAAAGGAATTCCACATATCACTCATTATGGCAACATTAGCCAAAAGGGTTTTTGTTTTTTCCTCTGAATCAACATTGCCCGAGTTGGTAGGAAGTTTAAAGTGATAAACATGCATCTCCTATTAGCTATAAATACATCTATCATGATAGAATTATGGAGCTGCCAATGCTGACGGTAATCTGGGATCACTAGTTGTCTGGGTGTTATGGTGACCCACTGGCCTCACTATTTACTGAGTCACTGAACTAGAACAAGTACTCAAATCAGGGGTTCCGACTTCACTTGTTGCATACTTGTTCTGGGTCAGGGATAAAAGAATTACTGAAGTCAGAGGATCAGTATGGCAGGCATGGCTGGCACAAGGATTTTTATCTACACAGGCGAAGATGCTTTCTGGTTCCATAGACTTCAATGGATCAAAAACATGCATTGAAAAATGCAAAATGCACCTGGAATATGCAAATTGCAACCTGCATAGGTGTGAAGCAGGCCTTAATGATGCATTCATGAATTATTGACAACTGCGTTATTTATTGTTTTTAAATCTACCTGGAGTACAGCTGTGGCTATGGAACTTCAGCATTGTCCTATAACAATTATCAGTAAATAACTTAAGTGCAATAAGCATCAAGAGCAATACTTCCATAGCAAGGACACATTTCCCCTAGTGTGGTGTTGCTATTTTTTCATATAAGGCATCATTTTGTGAGTTGTATGGAAATTTGCCTTGGAGCAATATTGACTGAAGTCATCCATGAGAAGATTAATAGCTTATTGATTGTGTAATGTCATTAATTGACATTGATATAACAAGGCACAGTCTAGGCAAATTTAATGCAAAATTTTAGGACGGCATATTATTGAAAGGTGTTTAATTCCCAAATTAATAAAGTAATTAGTCTGTGATTATCAATTAGCTTTATTTATTTGAAAATACAAGCAGAAACAATAGGCTGGGACATATTTTTCTCCTTGATTATATTCTATTTTGTCATCAGTCACCCAGTAAAAAGTATTTTTTGCTTCCAGTGCTTGAGTTTGCATTTTAAAGAGAGCCTACAAATGCCTATGGAGGGTAAAATAACAGGGGCACTGTAATGGTGCCTCTACTGTAGCTTTTACTTCATTTGGAGATTAATCAGGGCTGAGGATATCCATCCTGACTTATGTCAGGTTGGGACAGTGCTGGGTGTGTGGGCAACTAAGTACCAGTGCTCTTGCAAAGGAGCAAGTGGTCACATGATACTGTTTACCTAGAAATACTGGGTATGTCACATTGCTTCCCTAAGCTTACAGACTATTGGCGGAGGGGATCAGTGACTTACAGCAGTACTGTGATAGTGTGGCAGGCAATCTGGCACTCGCTGATGCTGGCTGGGAGTTACACTAACTGACACTGACATCAATAGGAAAATGAATACAGTGACCAGTGCTAATACTGTGCACTGTCACTGTACTAATGACACTGGCTGGAAAGGGTTTAACATCTGGGGCAATGAAAAGGTTAAAGTGATACTAAAGTCTTGTTTTTTTTTTTTTACCGTTGGAAATAACAAACGTTATATTTACCTGCTCTGTGTAGTAGTTTTGCACATAGCAGCCCAGATCCTCCACTTCTGTGGACTCTTCAGTGCTCCTGGCCCCTCCCTCCAGTTGAGTGCCCCCACAGCAAGCAGCTTACTATGGGGGCACCCGAGCCAAGCTGCAGCTTTGTGTGTTCATTCAGACACAGAGCAGCCACAATTTGGCCCCTCCTTCTCTCTGTCCTGTTTGGCTAACTGACTTTGACAGCAGCGGGAGCCAATCAGAATGGAGAGTCTCGAACGGCTGAGGCTGTTGCGCACATCGCTGGATAGAGATTGGGCTCAAGTGAGTAATAGGGGGCTGAGGGGGGCTGCTGCACACAGAAGGTGAATAGATGCATTAAGATAAAACACTTTCTGCCTTTACAACCACTTTAACTGTGTGTCTAACAATGTGTAATGTGTGCTAATTTTAGTTTACCATATGTCTGTTTTTTCTCCCTGCATTGAAGGAAGAAGGAGCTGACAGATCTCTGTTCCCTGTACACAGAGTTCTGCATGTTTGTGGCCAAAGCCAAACTTCAGCTAAACACAGTACAGGCCAGCTGCCCCGAACCCGAAAGCTGCAACGTACAGGTGGAGGAGCGGCAAGTGGTTAAGAAGTAGCTAAAATGGCTTTAGGTTAATATTATTTTTAATTTAAGTTAATTTATGTTAAGAGGTTTAAAATATATTTTTTTACTAGTTTTTAGTTTTTACTATTTTACTAGGTTTTTACATTTTTTTACTAGTAATGCAAACTTAAATTTTTTTGTAACAAATAACAAACAATCATAACACTGGTGTCTTAATGCATTATTGAAAGAGATATACAGTGGTGTGAAAAAGTGTTTGCCCCCTTCCTCATTTCCTGTTCCTTTGCATGTTTGTCACACTTAAGTGTTTCGGAACATCAAACCAATTTAAACAATAGTCAAGGACAACACAAGTAAACACAAAATGCAATTTGTAAATGAAGGTGTTTATTATTAAAGGTGAAAAAAAATCCAAACCATCATGGCCCTGTGTGAAAAAGTGATTGCCCCCTAAACCTAATAACTGGTTGGGCCACCCTTAGCAGCAACAACGGCAACCAAGCGTTTGCGATAACGTGCAATGAGGCTTTTACAGCATCCTGGAGGAATTTTGGCCCACTCATCTTTGCAGAATTGTCCTAATTCAGTTACATTAGAGGGTTTTCGAGCATGAACGGCCTTTTTAAGGTCATACCACAACATCTCAATAGGATTCAGGTCAGGACTTTGGCTAGGCCACTCCAAAGTCTTCATTTTGTTTTTCTTCAGCCATTCGGTGGTGGACTTGCTGGTGTGTTTAGGATCATTGTCCTGCTGCAGAACCCAAGTTCGTTTCAGCTTGAGTACACGAACAGATGGTCGGACATTCTCCTTCAGGATCTCTTGGTAGACAGCAGAATTCATAGTTCCTTTTATCACGGCAAGTCTTCCAGGTCCTGAAGCAGCAAAACAGCCCCAGACCATCACACTACCACCACCATATGTTACTGTTGGTATAATGTTCTTTTTCTGAAATGCAGTGTTCCTTCTACGCCAGATATACTTGGACACACACCTTCCAAAGAGTTCCACTTTTGTCTCATCGGTCCACAGAATGTTGTCCCAAAAGTCTTGGGGATCATCCAGATGTGTTGTGGAGAAATTGAGATGAGCTTTGATGTTCTTTTTGCTCAGCAGTGGTTTTCTCCTTGGAACTCTGCCATGCAGGCCATTTTTGCCCAGTCTTTTCCTGATGGTGGAGGCATGAACGCTGACCTTAACTGAGACAAGTGAGGCCTGCAGTTCCTTGGACGTTGTTTGTGGGGTCTTTTGTGACCTCTTGGATGAGTCGTCGCTGCGCTCTTGGGGTAATTTTGGGCGGCCGGCCACTCCTGGGAAGGTTCACCACTGTTCCATGTCTTCGCCATTCGTGGATAATGGCTCTCACTGTGGTTCGCTGGATTCCCAAAGCTTTGGAAATGGCTTTATAACCCTTTCCAGACTGATAGATCTCAATTACTTTCTTTCTCAATTGTTCCTGAATTTCTTTGGGTCTCGGCATGATGTGTAGCTTTTAAGGATCTTCTGGTGGACCTTACTGTGTCAAGCAGCTCCTATTTAAGTGATGCCTTGATTGTGAACAGGTGTGGCAATAATCAGGCCTGGGTGTGGCTAGAGAAATTGACCTCAGGTGTGGACAACCACAGTTATAGTATGTTTTAACAAGGGGGGCAATCACTTTTTCACACAGGGCCATGATGGTTTGGATTTTTTTTCACCTTTTAATAATAAACACCTTCATTTACAAATTGCATTTTGTGTTTACTTGTGTTGTCCTTGACTATTGTTTAAATTGGTTTGATGTTCCGAAACACTTAAGTGTGACAAACATGCAAAGGAACAGGAAATGAGGAAGGGGGCAAACACTTTTTCACACCACTGTATATAGAACTCAACCTATCCAAAACTGAGCTCATGATATTTCCTCCCCCATGTGGCTCTTTCCCTGATTTCTCTGTCAAAATCAATGGCTCAAGGTCTTAGGTGTAATCCTGGACTCTGAACTATCCTTTCGGCCCCACATCCAGCAGCTGTCCAAAGCTTGTTGCCTCAACCTTCGCAGCATCTCCAGGATACGCCCCTTCCTAATCAACAACACCACAAAGCTTCTAATCCACTCCCTGGTCATCTCTCCTCTCGACTACTGCAACAACCTCCTCATTGGCTTACGTTTAAATAGGCTATCCCCCTTCAGTCCATCATGAATGCTACTGCCAGGCTTATTCACAAACCGCTCTGCGTCTGCTACCCCTCTTTGCCAATCCCTGCATTGGCTGCCACTCAACCAACAAATTAAATTCAAGATACTAACCATAACTTACAAAGCCATCCACAACTTGGCCCCCAGTTATATCACTGACCTGGTCTCAAAATACCAAACCAAATTGTTCTCTTCGTTCCTCCCAAGACCTCCTGCTCTCCAGCTCTATTGTCGCCTCATCTCATGCTTGTCTCCAGGACTTCTCCCAAGCCTCTCCCATCCTCTAGAATGCTCTACTAAAATCCTACTTTGTCCCCTTTCAGACGATCCATGAAAACTCATCTCTTCAGAGAAGCCTATCTGGCCCTCACCTAACAACTGTACATTTATTTTCTCGATTAGCACATCATCCAAAGTTATTACCTCTTGCATCTCTTGACCCTCCCTCTTAGATTGTAAGCTCTAAACTCACTTTAGTGTGTTTTTTACTGACATTTTGCATTTCCTAGGCCTTTGCGATAATATCAAGTGACATTAAAAATATGAACTAAGATTATTTTGTTCTCTAGGGTCTGCTTTCAAAAAATATATACTATTTGGAGGTTTTGTGTAATCTTCAGCCTATAATGATTTTTTAAACATGTGTCCAAAAAATGCAAAAATGGCTCTGGCAGTAAAAGGGTTAAAGGATAAGTTCACCTTTCAAGAAAAAATAATCAATGCACATATTTTTGCAGGACTAAAAATATGCATTTATTATTTTTTCCTGCAGGAGCTTAGAAAGCCTTGCATCAGTGGGCGCAAGGGTGCATCAAGGGTGCAATGTCAGGCCTTTGCCGACTTCTGAAGTACCTTCATACTGTTGAAAGCTGCAGGTCTTGTGAATGAACAATGATGAGTGCACTTCCAGGTTTTATTTGTCAAAGCTTAATAGAACAATCCAAACAATCCGAAGTTAGAAGCTGATTGGCTGCCATGCACAGCTGCACCAGATTCTGAGTGCTCCAGTTTTAGTAAATCTACCCCTATGTGTCAGCAAAAATCCCCCCCAAAAAACTGAACACTAATCTGCATGATTACCAACTAAGCAAAAATTCCCCCTCCTCCCAGGACAAATCCGCCGCCCTGCTGAAAATACCCTCCCAGAACAAACCTTTGCACCCAACCAAATCCCCCCAGAAAAATCCCTCTACCCCTAAAATTTCCCCTCCAAGTACACAACCCCCCCCCCATTCCTTTCTGGCACAAATCTGCCCAAATCACACCTCCTAGCACAAATCCCCCCAAAAATTCCCCCGCCCCCCATACCATATCACCTATTCTAGCACAACCCCACCCCCAATTCCCCCTCCTAGCACAAATCCTCTTCCCCAATTACCCCTCAAAACACACATCCCCCTAAAGCACCACTCCTAGCACACACACCCCAAATTTCCCCTCCTAGAACTATTCTTACCCCCTGCCGTCCCCCAAATTCCCCCTTCCAACACAAATCTTTTTTTTCTTGGGAGAGTGCATGTGATCAGCACAGGGCCAATCAGCACTGTCCAAACAGAGGGTCAGGGGTCCTGCATCCTCATAGGACAATCAGAGAAGATTGAAAACTCCTCCGAGAAGCTTTAACCAGACTCTGGTAGAAGTCACAAGACTACTATATACTGCTGATGAGTAAAAGGTATTTATCAGTTTATGAATTAAAAAGATATAGATATGGCGCTATTCCCCTTAATGAATATAAATATTGGGAACCAGATGGGGGTAGGCTTGATGAATGAGAACCTCCACCAGTGGCAAAGTTAAGGTTAGATATAATACAAGTAAAAAATGTGTATAATTAATTGAAAAAGAATAAATGATGTGTGCTAGACCCGCTAGTTGCAGGGTGCTATAAGCCAGGGGGAAGAAATATATATTAAAGTTCTGCTTGGTATTGAGATGTATATTAACCACGTGTTGGTGTGTGTGATATTGGCCGCGTGTTGGTGTGTTAGACCCTCTGTATTACCAGAATGTTTCCTTAGACAAGTATTGGTGTATTACACCCTCTGCATACTGACGCGGATGCAAAAGAAGAAAAATTGGAAAAATAAAAAGGAAAAAAGAAAAGACCACGTGTGGGTGGAGAATAAAGAATAAGTTGCCTAGTTCCTTAGGCTTTACTTGAAAAGGAACTCAAATATGTGGCGGGATGATTGTGTTACACCCTCCCGAATGAGCAGAGTGTCAAATAATTACATAACGCGGTGCTCGCATTAATAAAAATGCGGGTGCTGTATTTCGGTGCTGGATTTGCTAATCCCAGTGTGCAAATTGGTATATGTGTTTGACCCTCTGTTTGCAACAACCAGTGTGCAAGCATAAACATATAACCATAAACAGATACAACAAATATAAAGAAATGCACAGGAGTAGTAATATATGTCTATAACTGTATCCCACTGTATAAACCAAGGTGGGTATACAGATTGGTAACAAAGCGTTGACATTGCAAACCCCCTTATTGCCCATACCTTAAATTCTGGTGGAGAAGGGGGAAATTTGACCCTTGAGATACACAGAGAATATATTTTTTTATCTCAAAACAACATGTCTGTCTATGTTTGCCATCACATTTTTTGCAGTTTAATAATAAATCCAAACTCTTGGTGGAGTTTTCAACTAACAGCCCCCTTAGTGACAGATTTAGTAACTTAAAACAACCATAAAACAAGAATTATATTTCAGACTGTGTTCCAACATCGCATTATGAACAGATACCAGTAGCTTTTAAAATGATTTAAACTCCCTGAGCACTGTGGAGCTGATCTGTTTTTACGATTGCATATCTGGTAATTTTCTGAATTAAATTTTTTACCGTAAATAATAAATGTAGTGTTAATTGACTTCTATTATTTGTGTTTTAGATGATAAATATCCAGCATTACAATTACAGTGGAAAATGATTCATGTGGAGTCAAAAACCTGTACAGCTATTTTGTGGTTCTGCTTAAATTTGTATGCATTTCTGTAAAGAAATTATACAATCTTGGCAGTACTCCCATTGGTTTTCCGAGGAACACAAATATTTTATAAATTGGCCCCAATGTGTTTTATTGAGTGTGAACCTCTCCTGCCTGACTGACATTGCTTCAGACAGTTCTCCACAATTACAATTGCATCAGAACATCGAGTTGAATTATTGACATTGACATATGAGTCAACATGTACCATCACCAAGTATTATTGGCAAGTTTTTTATTTTTATTTTCTTGACAACCCTGGCCTATTCCATGAATACCCTAAACCAAAATCCTTGTTCAAAGGCAATCTTCCCATGTCACAGTGCAGCTGGCCTCATAAGTATATGCATGTGGTGTGCATGTGATACCTTGACTGCAACAGATTAGTAAATAACTGATTATATTTTATTTGTTAGCTCAATTTCCCACTGCTGAGGAGTTTATTTATTCCATTGCATGCATCACTTGTCTGAGGTAAATTCTATTATATGGTGCTGTTGTTATTCTATAGGAGACAGAACTGGAAAATATAGACAGACATAATTGTTAATGCTATGCCATACCTATCACTCAGTGGAGGAAAGGAAAATAAATAATGAGATCATAGCATAATTGCACTAAGCATAACAATATTAAACAATAATGAAATATAAATAGGTTTGTCAACAATACATTAAGCAATCTATTTCATATCCGGTGTTTTTCCCATAAAATACATATAAAAATATATGTTTTCAACTTTTTTTAAAATCTTTTGTTGCACATCAGCAGCCTCTTTGCAGCCCTTTTCTGTCAACAGGCATGCATGCATGCCAGCTCAGGGTGGAATTCCTGGTGGTGACAACAGTGAAACAGTGCAAGGTGCATCAGCATAGCCGCTTGTTATGAGCTGTGGCTGGGTGACAGTGCAAGTAAACAATTGGGAGGAAGACAAAAAGCATTATAAACCTGTATTAGGAAACTGCAGATTAAAAAATATTGAAAATTGTTTTTCTATTTTTTTTTTTTAACATGTTAACCCTCATATGAATTTTTTGTGATTGGGTTTAGATCTACTTTCATGACAATGATGACTGATAAAAGTGCATGGCTCAAAGAAATCAGTATGCAAGTTCTGTGTCCTCCATCACTACTACCAATTCTGTAAACCACAACAGCCAAAGTTACAGCTACTACCAAAACAAATACATCTACGGTTCGTAAAACTATTCTTCTGCTAATACCATTGCCACTATTGCCAGTAGTACTAATCTCTACTACTTATAACACATAAGTTACCACTTGCTACTACCTCTTAACTACTACCTCTACAATTATTTCTCAACTCCTTTGTTTACTATCACTAGAACTACCTGTCAGGAGCATGTAGCGCCCCTGGTCCTTGATAGCTGCTGGTCTCATTCCAGCATCCTGGTTTTGACACTGACATTCTCCCTGTCTGTTTGTCCACCTGCAATGTGATTGATGTGGCCAGTCTCTGGGTGGAGATAAAACCTAATTTAAGCCAGCCAAGCCTGCAGTCTCATGCTTGTGATATTGAATTTGTTACAGGTGCTCCAAGCTCTCTGTTTGTCTGCCCTGCTATGCTAGATTGGATTCGCTCGTTGACAACCTGGGATTGGCTATTGACTACCAGGGACGGCATCAGGGGGGGACAGACCATACACATGTAGGGGGCCCGGGCGTCCCAAGGGACCCAGGCCCCAACCAGGGCTGTCTTACCCTGCAGTGATGGCTCTCAGCATCCACACAATGGCACACACAGCTCCGCTACTTTCAGCGCTCCAGGCTTCAGCATGACCTCAACTTGTACTTGGCCCCAGTCAGAAATGTAATGTTTCAAATCTGGCCGAACCTCTGTCTGCCCACCTTAAAATAGATCGGACCATTACTGGGCTGGATCTTAAAGAATGCATATTCAAAAAAATTCATATCTAATAAATAATGTGGAATACTTATTGCAGAATAATAAATATTTGAATAAAAAAATAATATATTATATTAAAATAATATATTAAAAGTGCACGTGAATAAAAATATTAATATTAAATTATATGAATATTAAATTATGTAAAAGAGTTGAATCAATAAATAAATATATGGATAAAACAAGCGTGTCTCCAAAACAACAAAGTGATACAAAGTCCACGTGTTCCACAAGATCATCCAATCACGTAAGTATGAGCAATAATTTGTGACAGTTCTAAAGTTATAAATTCTTGTGCTGAGATTCCGTGACTTCCACCATAGATTTCACCGTGTGGGAAGACTGTCCCCTTTTGGGGTACACTCACCAGAAATATACTTTATATGCGCCTGTAGTAAAAATTTGTGTGGACCTTCTCCTCCAACATCAGCAAATAAAACCTTGCGGGTAAATATAACCAGGGACCAGCCTTTTCCTCCAGTATCAGTCAGTCATATCATCCTCAGCGTGGTTTATTTATATGTACATGTGTGGAGACAAATATTGGGCCACATAGCGTAATATTGCTTAAAATATTTATTGAAATAATTTCCCTTTAATTTGTAAAAGTTATATAGTATCTATACAAATCCCCCCTAGTGGGTTCTGCGTACCGAAAACAAGATAAAAAACAGCATTCAAGAATAAGTGTAGCGGTGTACTGTGCCTGCTCTGGCCGGATGTGGAGTTTTTCTGTGCCTTCAGCGAGGCAAACAGCGTCCTTCCTGTCCGGATAGCCGTGGAGCGCACCGTGGACCGCAAATACGTCTGACGTCACTTCCTGTTGACCTACGCCCTGACGCGTTTCGTCATTTCCGACTTCTTCTCGAGGGCGTAGGTCACCAGGCAGGAAGTGAGGTTTATATACACTGACGGACAGCGCTGACGCCCAATCAGGGGGCTTAATTGTCCTCCCTTAGGTGCCGATATTGCGTAATACCATAGTCTAATGTTAGAGGTCCACTGCGGACTATAATGGCAGAGCGCAGCGTCATCCCAGTGCAATAAACAACAGAGCATGCACATCCTATGTAAAAATTATATGTACCAATCGTGTGTATATCATTATAATACATCATGTAGCACATAACATTGTGGTGCATCTCTAGTTACACATGTTATTTAAAAATTCATGTTATTAAAAAGAAATGCGTGCGGGCTGTAATAATCAGCGGGTTCACATGATGTCACCCGCATACTCGATGCCCAAAGAATGTGAATGCAATGTACATAGGAAAAAACGAGGAAAAATATAGCATGGACTTATACTTTGCGTGATATTAATTTTAAACCGCCGAGATAAATGTTTAAATACACGAGTGTAGAAATCAGACACTTATATGCATATGTGATTAAAATATGCATATAAATTAATGTTACTGAATAAAGGGGAGGTCCCCAGTATGCAAATACAAAATATTGCAATAGTGACTAATAGGTATGTGATTAGTCATATTGCATGTAACATGGAGTATTTTAAAGTAATTTAAAATTAGATAGCATTGGTCATATTGCATGTGACATGAAAAATTTAAAATAATTTAAAATTAGATAGCATTTGGTGGTTTATTTAAAATGGTATTATTGTTTGAAGTGGACAAGGAAAATTCATATAAGAATAATAAAATTAAACCCTTATTTAAAATATGTATATAAATAAGAGTTATAAAATGTATATTCTAAAATTATAATATAAATATTGTGGTTGCTCATATTGATCTGTGCACCCACAATAAAAATCCTGCTGTGCTCCACCGATAAAATGGGGTAATGGATGGAGTCTAGGGGGAGAGTGTCCCTTGTTTAAGTGTCTGGTGTTACATTAATATTCTTTTGGCATCTGTAAACCATACAATAAAACATATGATAAAAACCTGACATGGGTACAAGGTGAATTTTCTTATAAAGGATCGTGAGAAATGGTATGTTGGAACTGCTATTGATAAGGGTGCTGTTTATAGGGCTATGTGTCGCTTATAAAGCAGTTGATATCTAATTCGATATTTAAGCCTTTTGGAGTGAGCACGTCTACCAAATAGATCCATTGGGTCTCACGTTTTGACAGTTCCCGTACCATATGTATACCCCTCCAATGGGGTTGTAATTGTTCTATACCCCAAAATTGTAAACCTTTGGGGTCCATGTCGTGTTTCAATTTGAAATGTAATGAAACATTGTGATCCTTAAAGCCAATTTTTATGTTATGCACATGTTCGGCTATCCGAACTCTTAATAGCCTCTTGGTGCGGCCAATGTACATAAGCCCACATGGGCATTTAAGTGCATAAACCACATGGGTACTGTTGCATGTGATAAATTGTTTTATTGCAAAGTTGTTGTTGTTGGAAGTGGATGTGAAATTTTCCAATTTTCTAATAGGGCAAGCCACCTCTCGACAAGCCTTACATTTTCTACAAGCAAAAAAACCGTTTTGATCCCAAAACGTGGGTGGTTTTTTTGGGGGGGTCGATGACTTTCTTGACTACTTTATCCCCAAAATTTGGTGCTTTGCGGTAAATGAACTGAGGTGCTGGAGGTAAAGCAGTCCCCAATCTTTTGTCTAAGCGTAAAATGTGCCAATGTTTTTTAAAAATCTGCTCAACTTCTTCATATTGGGCGTGGAAACCGGATATAAAGGACCACTCTAGATTGCGTTTGTTGGTAGGGGCCAGATCCTTGTTTTTCTCTTCCAAAATGGTTGATCTCGGTATTTGTTTTACTTCCTCTACAATTCTCTGCAATTTTTTGGGGTTGTAGCCTCTTGCTTCAAATCTCTCCGTGAGGATTTTTGATTGCTCCATGTAATTTCCTTCCTCTGAGCAGTTTCTTCTTACCCGCATTATTTGACCTTTTGGGATGTTTTTTAGCCAAAGTGGATGGTGTGCACTCGTCGTTGGTAAATAACTATTCCGGTCAGTTTTCTTAAAATAAACTTTTGTTTCTAATTTGTTGTTTTTTCGATAAACTGTAACGTCTAAAAAATTGATTTCATTAAAATCCCAAGCAGATGTTAGTCTAATATTGTTGTTGTTGTTGTTAAGACCTTTTAAAAAAGTCACGGAATCTCAGCACAAGAATTTATAACTTTAGAACTGTCACAAATTATTGCTCATACTTACGTGATTGGATGATCTTGTGGAACACGTGGACTTTGTAGCACTTTGTTGTTTTGGAGACACGCTTGTTTTATCCATATATTTATTTATTGATTCAACTCTTTTACATAATTTAATATTCATATAATTTAATATTAATATTTTTATTCACGTGCACTTTTAATATATTATTTTAATATAATATATTATTTTTTTATTCAAATATTTATTATTCTGCAATAAGTATTCCACATTATTTATTAGATATGAATTTTTTTGAATATGCACTCTCTCCAATAATTTATTCACATTAAACTGTGAAAATACCATATAGCGCTGCTACAAATACCGGGCGGACACAACCTAAAGTCATTCTATCTGTCAAGCCGTATATTTGTACTTTTTCCAATACTCTTGTTTACATAAGCAGCTGCTTCAAAATGTGTATATAGATCTTCTATACTCTCACATTTTTACTGGAATTGTCCTTCACAGACAACCTTAGTATTCAATTTTATCACACACACACACACCTTTGATATTCATTTATTTAATTATATTTTAATATACACAGGTTTTCACTAAATATATATTTTCATTTACCTATATATTTATTATCACATATTATATATATTTATTTATTTATTTATATATATGAGCACTTTTTTGGGATCTTGATCACCCACCATCCCAAATACTAGTACACAAACCCAAGGAGCGCAGAGCGGTGTTTTAAATAGGAGGGCAGAAAATATAAACACCCCTTTTTTTGTGGATCTTAAAGAAGACTGCAATCTTCACCAGGGTTGGAATTTCCCCCATGCCTACACAAGACACTGACAGCTGGGTGGAGGGATGAGGAGGAGAGGGGACCAGCACAGAGGGATGGTGGAGGCAGAATGACTCAGACATACAATGGCAGCCTGACAATCTGCTAATTTCTGGACAATCTAATCCTCTATGAGTGCAGCATTCTAATCCCATCTCCAGGGAGGGAGGGGAGAGGAGACAGATCTCCTCCCTGTATACAGATCACAGGAGAGCCCACAGATACCACCACACACTCATCTACAGAATTGGGGGCTATCAGTATCAAAACTGACACCAGAGATAATAAGACACTCTGATATTTAATCAGGAGCAGCTCATGGAGGAGGATGTATAAGCAGTATATAGGATCAGTATATTGTATATGATCAATATATATGATCAATATATTGTATATGATCAGTATATATGGGTAGTGTATTGTATATGATCGGTATATTGTATATGGTCAATATACAGTATATGGGCAGGTTGAGACTGGAAGAGGAAGACGTGGGATGGGGTGAGATGAGACAGGAAGAGGAGGACATGGTATGAGGGAGATGACACTGGAAAAGGAGGATGTGGGATGCAGGAGATAAACCTGGAGGAGGAGGGCTTGAGATGGAGGAGAGGGAGGACATGGGATAGAGGAGGAGGAGGACATGGAATGGAGGACATGGGATGTAGAAGGAGGAAGAGGACATGGGATGGAGGAGATGGGATTGGAGGAAGAGAAGGGCATGGGATAGAGGAGATGGGACTGGAGGAGGAGGACATATGATGGAGGACATGGGACTGGAGTAGGGGGAGGACATAGGAAGCAGGAGATGGGACTAGATGAGGACATAAGATGGAGGAGATGGGACTGCATGAAGACATAAGATGAAAGAGATGGGACTTCAGGAAGGGACGTGGGATGAAGTAGATGGGACTGGTGAAGGAGGAGGCCATGGGATGGGGTGATCGGACTGTAGGAGGAGGAAGAGGACATGGGATGGAGAAGGAGGGGTTTATGGGATGGAGAAGGAGGAGTTTATGGGATGGAAGAGATGAGACTGGAGGAGGAGGAGGACATGGGATATATTGAGTTGTAAGAGTGTTAAAATAAAAGTGGGTGCACTGAAGGAGTTGATGGGATGGCCAGTGGGTGGATTTGGTGGGATGGCCAATGGACGGGTCCCGGGGAATTTTGATGGTCAGGCCCAAGGGGGCCAGGCCTAAAGCTGTGTAAGGTGCCCCAAAATTTCCGATGGCTGGCCTGTTGACTACTCTCTGAACTCTGCCTACCTTTTGACTACAGATTTGAACCGTGCCTGCCTTGTACCTGGACTTTCATTGAACCACTCTGCCTGTCTGCCAACCGCAAGTACCTGTTAGCTTAGCACTATAGCACCATGTATAAGTCCTGGGAGCAACCGAGTACTGGTTTGCCTTATGAGAAAGGAGGATGCTATAGGTGAAGAACACAGAAGCTAGCTAAAGTGTCTGCGTTAGGGGTAAGCGTGACACTACCCCTATATAGATTATTACCTCTACCGATATCATTCCCTTACTACTGCAACACTTTCTGTTGGGGATGATGTTTCTGTTCTGTTGAGGATGAAGCATCTGGGGAGTGCAGTTGCTCCAGAGATTAGTAAATGAGGTAAAGCTTCACTTTGCAAAGAATACCCAATCACCTGAAAGGAAAATAAAAATAAACAGCATTCTTGCTTGCACATGATTGGATGATAGAAGTCAGGAGAGCTTTTTCTGATTTACTAAGCTCTGGAGCAACTGCTCTTGCAGAGTGCAACTGAATTTTGCAAAGTGAAAAGTGTATTTGTCTTTAGTAAATGAACCCCATTTTATTCTGACAGAACACACTGATCAGCGCCCAAAGCCGTTGATCGAGAAAAGTTTTCCAACATCCATACATGGATCAAAATTTGTGTGGTCCTTGTAAAACTGTAATCTTTGGCTAGTTTTACCTATAATTAAGTATATGCCATGATGTGTAGGCTGTTGAAATCTGTAGAAATCTTCACTGCAGTGCTGCCCTGTCCTCTTCCTGCTGCTCAACTTCTGGCACTGTGGCAGTTAACAGCTTCAGGTTTCTGGGCTCAGTTGCACTAAAGATAATTCCACTGGGATTCCATCCAGATAAAAATGCATGCACTGATTGCATTGCCTTGTAACAGGATCTATAAATGGGAAGAGAATCCTGTGACTGATCAGACTCTCCCCATTCAGACAGAGGCAGTATAATAAGTGGAAAAAACTTTTCTCAATGGAAAAGCATGTCCCCATCAGATCATCTTTATTGTAGCTGAGGCTGGAGACCTGAAGCGGTTGACTCCCACAGTGTCAGCAGTTCAGCAGCAAGAATAGGACAGGGCATCACTGCAGTGAAAATTTCTACTGAATCCAGCAGCCTGCAGATCATGGGACATACTTCATTACAGGTAATGTACCTAAGTTTTGGAGAAAAAAATTCATTGATCAGCTGATGGCTGCTGATCATTGGAAATTATTAATAAATGTCCCTTAAAAAAGAACTTGATTAATTAATTAACTTCTGTCAAGTGGGGAAAGCAACACATTGATTAAAATTTAAGGCGTTTAAGGCATTTTAGACTGAAGCGGTGCGCTTGCAGGCTGAAAAAATTTAAGGCGTTTAAGGCATTTTAGACTCAATGTAAGTGTAACCTTTAATAACTTTTACAATAAAGTGATAAAGTTTTTGCACTATGTGGAGCCTTTTTTCCTTCTGGGATACCCCATGACATAGTTTCCAGGAAGATTGATGTGTGAGCCCTAGGAGGACCCTTATATGCTATAAATTCCCCAGCTGGGTATTAAAGAGGAGTACCGCCCCCCCACCAAGAATTAAAAGTCAGCAGCTACAAATACTGTAGCTGCTGATTTTTAATATTCGGACACTTACCTGTCCATTGATCTTGTGATGTTGGTATCCCAGCCGATTTTCAGATTTTCAGGCTCTCAGGCACTGCCACCACCATTCATGGTAAGGGAAACCTGCAGTGAAGCCTTTCGTCTTCACTGCTGGTTCCCTACTGCACATGTGCGAAGCTCGCCACACTTTCTAACTGGCCTGGCGGTGGAGGAAGGAGGAGGCTGAGGTTGGCGTGGCGCAATCTCCCGGAAGTGGGTGACAAGTACCTGTCAAAAACAGGTACTCGCTCCCCCCAAAAGGTGCCAAATGTGGCACCAGAGGGAGGAAGGAGGCTGATAAGCGGAGCTTACACTTTTGGGTGGAACAATGCTTTAAGCCATAAGTGTGATTGACCTACTGTAATGCGAGGTCAAAATGAGCTGGTAAGCAAGCATTTCTGCTTTTGGTGGTGGCGGTATCACTGAGGATCATATTGTGGTGGATGGTGATGACTTTCAATCAAGGACCTTATTATTAATTTATCACATGTGGACTTTTTTTTTTATTTTGCTTTGTTTTATTCTATTTTTTTATATTTATTTGATTCATTATGGACACATATCATCGTTAGCGCAACTCAGTAAAGATTATTGATTTAAATTTACCTGGCCAGCTTAATATTCACTTCTCATGTCACCTGCACCATTGAACTTTGTTGAAGTCAAGATAAACTGCCAGCTAAAGAATAGGCAGAATTGAAGAATTCCAGGAGCATCAAATTTCTGGTCCCCTCTGTGTACTGTGGATTCTCCTGCCGGCCCCTACATCACCACTGTGTCCTGCAGTGTGCCGTGGGAGGAACCACAGCATGCAGGGGGGGGGGTTGAGTCATCCGACTCTTCAGGAAGTGACAGAATCTGAATCTTCTTAGACCAATAGTTTCTTTTGACTGAATTGAAGATTGCCAGTGCAGGCAGACAGGGAAGTGAGTGTTAAATCGATTTCTTTCTTTGCAGAGTGCATTTTTGTTTACACATTCATTTTAGAGATAGAGTTTCTGTAACACAAACCTCTTATTTTACAGAGTGAGCCCGTTTGCCTATTATCAAATATGTATCTTGTACCAGCTCACGTTATACGGTTTCAGCCATAAGTCAGCGTGTGGCACATTACTCTCTGCTTCTCATCAGCTTGATATTTCCTCCTCCCCTGAGACAAATCTTGTAATGTCTCTATTAGACTGTGTGACAGGTTCAGTTACTTTATCAGCTGTATTCGTTCCTTTTAAACAATTAATTATTTCTCAGCCGATTAAGACAAAAGCCAATTTACAGCTACATACAACTTAACACAAATATATCATCTAAATATTTCCCAGCTGCTAATATTTGTCTCAAATATGCAAATATAAGAAACCAGTGTGCTAGACAAGAAGTGATGTCATTGCTAAGAAAAGACTCATGGACCCGTGACTTTTAGTCTATGTGCCATGGTACTTCCCCCCCCAGTGCATTTTAATAATTTGATATTTTAAATCTTAGAAATTAGTTCTGCTTATCTATTAACTTTATTATCTAGCATAACTAGAATGCAGTTCTTGTAAGGGCTTGATAGCTAATCAGTTTAAAATAAAATGGGTCAAAGGGTACTTGAAAAAAAAACTGTGTACCTAATATATCTCAGCTTACCATTACTTTTTTTAAGGCTTCTTTATTTAACGTACTCCCATAGAATCCACTACTTTGATAAGCCTTCTGAAACTGGTTTCCTTCTCTTCTCAGCTGGTCTTCCACCTTTACCACCACACCCAAACTCAATTGAATGAACAACACCAGATTAGATTGACATGGTGTGTATTATAAATAGATTGGTCAAATAGAGTAAAATAATACAAAACTGTAACAAAATGCTATAATGCCTGTTACTATACAGAGTATTACTATACTAAAGTTGTATGCAGAGAACAATGCCAAAGAGTAGACATGGACGCCGTCAAAAAATGTGTTTTGTTTCTTTCCGTTCTGTTTCGTATAAAAAAAAAAAAAATCGTATTTCGTAATTCGTGTACGAAATTCAATTCGGATTCGTACGAAATACGAATTTTCGTTAAAATAACGAAAGTTCGTTATGATGAATTTATCATTATGAGGGGTTCCCACCAACCCTGTGCTGTGCTGACTTGTGATTGGTGATTGGTGAACAAAACACCAGTCAAGTTTCTGTTAATTTGGATCCGAAATTGGTAAACGAAATTTCGTATTTCTTACAGAATTCGTATGCATAAAAATTCGTATTTCGAATGTACGAATTTTCCCGGAAATTCGTACGAATTTTTTATTCGAACAAATTTTTTATCCGTACGAAACTAATCGCACATGTCTACCAAAGAGTAACTGTGCCCAGGTTTCGTCACACACCCCATCCAGCTTAAACAGTAACTGAGGCACCAAGAACGCTTGAGGAAGTTTAGTATAAACCTCCAGAGGCTACACTGGCTTTGGACCCAGGAGGTCCAAGTCTGCCTACAGGACTTTACTATATAAGAGATCAAGCAATACTTGTGGATAGTCATATATGTAAAGGGCTGTGAGACAGAATGGGGTAGTCTCAAAAAATTATAAATACAGTGGTTATTTTTGCTGGCTTTCTTGGGGCTCTTGCTGCAGTGCACAATGCTTGGTGGCTTCCATCTGCTTTCAGTTCAAGAGGACAGAAGATTAAGGGGGTGTTTGGTGAGATTATCTTGCAAAAGAACTTCAACAATAGCAAGAAAAAATGCAACAAGTTCAGGGAGCAGAAAGGTGGTTCTGAATTAATGGAGCAATCCTAGGTGGATAAGATAGCAGGGTTCAGTGGTAGGGCAGTGTTTAGGGAGCAGGACGATAAGGCTCTTGTGGGATAAAGTCTCAATTCCTGCTATACAGCGTGTGTAATAGGTTGACAACCCTCTCACCAATCCTGCACTTTAGCCATGCATGCCAGCATAAGAGGGGCCCCTCATGGATCAATGGCTTGAGCTCCATCAAACTCACTCTGTACTGCTGGAGATGCAGGAGAAGACCAGCGAACCCGCTATGTACTGCTGAAGATACAAAAGAAGACTGGCAAACCTGTTCTGGAACCCTGGGATGCTGCTGCTTAGGCCATTAAGGGCTCAGCACTGTAGCCTGGGTGTCGGCTTCCTTCCCCAGTCTGACACCAGATGCCCCAAACCTCCCCGAGCAGTTCATTTAAGCCCTCTCCATTTTTCCTCCCAGTCTGATGTCGACCAACAAGACATACAGAGTCAATAGGGACATGCCAGGACCTTTTTCCCACAATAAGAATTCTGTGAAGTTCATGTTTGCCCTATTTTCATTAAAGGGGGCCCTTGTACCAGTCCCTGGCTACATTTTCCTTTATTTTCAACTGGTGGTACTAACAATTTCAAAGGGTGACAATGCACTGTACTGTATACTGGGCGGAACAGTGTCATGAGGACATGAGTTTCTACAAAACACTTCAAACAGAGGTAACTTGTGCAGGGATGATAATGGTGCTTGGGGATTCAACGGAGGAAAAACAGAGACCCCAGAAAGTAATAGAAAGCTCATTGGATTTCTGGCACGCTCAACATACATTGTTTGTGACAAACAAACAATGTTTGTGACATTGCATCTGACATTTACCAACATTCTCTGCAGGTGGTTCTTCCTTGTGCCCAGTGGCCCCATTCATACCGCCCCCTAATCCATGCGCCCAGCCTCTAATCTACATGCAGGGCGCCGGACACATGGATTTTGAATTTTTTTTTTTTTAAGCACATGATTAGAGCCTGAGACTCTAATTGGCTTATTAAAAGGGTGAGCTTGGGGCACCCTGAGCCCACCCAGTTGTGTGACAATAGCAAATTAATATTCGCTATTATCTTCCTGATTCTCCTCCCGGACAATCAGGAAGCAGATCCTGAGATCTGATTGGCCAAGGAGTCTTTGGACAATCAGGTCTCAGGACCCACTTCCTGTTCAGCCTGGAGGAGAAGCAATGGCCCCAGAGCCTGGAGTAGCTGGAGCAAGGCGCAGCAGCCCTACCCTGGATCCTCCTCATCTGCCTCCTAAGGTAAGGAAAACATTTTTTTTTTGCTTGCACATGCTCATGCTTGTACCATTCACTAAGCTAATAAATCTTCTATTCTATTTGTAAATCTCATTGGACTTTGGTAAACATAACTAACTTTTTACAAAATAAGGATCCTTTGGGACAGGAATTGAAGGGAAATCTCCGCAATGGGACATGGATAGCAAAAAAAATAAAACTCTGACAGGTATTAGTTACTTGCTCTCTCCACAGAAAAAAAAAGGTTTTGCCTATGGTTCTACTCCATTGCAAACAACATGTTATGATGATTCTGCCACGTAAAAAAATAGAGAGCTGATAGCAGGTAGCTTTGGCTTTCCCCCTTACAAAGATTTCTATTTGTTAAGGAGGCACAACATCATAGGGATGGGCCAATGGGAATGCATGTGTGCTTAGTGAAAATGACATATCAAGTTATTAGTGAATATAGTACATAGTACATTTGATTGAATTAAGGAGATAGTGTACATTTTGATTTTTCAGTTCTGATTTTCTTACTTTGCTACACTAGGACTGTGTCTGCTATGTTTCATTGTAGATATGGCCCTGGTAACAGATTTTAGATTACAAATCCACCCTGACACAGTACCTGATCAAAAATTGCCATCAAGACTTCACTAGCTTCTTTGATTGTTCTTCTGCTTTGACCCTTGTTTGCTTTCAACACTTTTTGCCTCAACCCCGTGCTTGTTCTCTAATTCTCAATTCTGTCTGCAGTTAAATCAAAGCCTGAAAACAAAGTGCCAGCTGACATAGGCATCTACTGTACATAGAAAAGGGTGAAGTGAGAAAAACTTTCAGAGAGAAAAGAAGTCTGAAAACAGTTATGTTGGAAAGACCTAAATAAAAGAACGATTCCGGTATACAAGTAGAGCCAGTTGGCCTATTGCAATGATGTCTAGCAAGCCGTCTTGGCATGAATTGTCTATAGTCCACAGCAGCCACAACACACAAATCTCTGAGTAGCTAAGAAATGGCAGCACCTTTCCTCCTGAAGCATGTGCTGTGTAAATTTATCTCTCTATCTCTCTCTGTGACATCAAGGAGACTACAGTGGGTGTGTCTGGGAATAGCAGGCAAAAGGGGTTCTCAGATCATCAGTTTACCAGATAACAGACTAGAGTGGGGGGAATTGGATCTATGTAGTATAGCAACGTTTGGCTAAAAATGGAAACGCCCCAAGAAGGCAGGCTGTATTCATTGTATGAATCTCAATGTTAAAGAGGAGTCTCCATTTGAAAAAAAAATTAAAAGTCAGCAGCTACAAATACTGCAGCTGCTGACTTTTAATAATCGTACACTTACCTGTTCCAGGGTCCAGCGATGCGGGGGGTCGAAGCTCTGCTCGTCCCCCCCTCCGCTCGGCGGCGCCGGCAATGCAACTGTGGGCACTTGGCTGTGGCTTCACAGCCGGAGAACCCACTGCACAAGTGCGAGCGACGCCACGCGCCGTGATTGGCCGCGCAGTCATCTGGGACCTGACACGTGTCCCCGATGACTGACAGGAGGGAGGGGGCAGAGATGAGCCCTTCCTGTGCCGAGGGGAAGTGATGTCACCAGCCCAGGCACTGAAGGAAGCAGACTACGAGGGACCCCCTAGCAACAGGCATTTAGAGGTAAATTAAAAAAATAATAATTTTCCAAATGTTTTTCTTTAAAAAAATTTAGGAATTTTAATAATTTTTTTTTTGTGTGCAACACCACTTTAATTTTCAGTTTTGAATTGAACACACCTTTAATGAGAGCTTACACTAAAGAGGAACATTTCAAACAAATAAGCTACCAAAAACACATTTGTCCCTTTTGTGGAGAAGGGCATTTTTATTCCTCCGTCTTTGTCTGTTTTTTATTTAAAGCAGAACTCCAGTCAAAAACAACAAAAATATGAATAATTAATTAACAGATCAAATGAAAAAAATACCTTCAGTCCTGAGCGATCCCTACAGTACTTTTTTTCTGCCACTAAATGTCCTACCTTTTTGGTGCTGTGTGATTGTCAGCATCATTCAACCCACTTACTCTAAAACCAGACAGTCAAGGACCATCCCCCAGCTTATAATTAGACAATAAAGGAGAAAAAGCACAGCAATGAGCTCTTCTCTGTGTCACTTGGCTTTCTCCTACTGTCGGCATGCTCCTTGTGAGCTCCTTGCACTGCTTCTTCCTCTGCTATTCTGATCTCTGCTGTACAGGAATGGCAAGAGGCACTGAGAGCAATTCAAATTCAGTTACTTAGACTGCTTGTATTAAACTAACTGCACTTAACAATGCATTAAAAGAGATGTATGTTTTTTTTTTTTATTAGAATCATACTTACCTATGTATACCTAAATAATACCTACCTTGTCTGTCCCTCTGTGCCTCTAACACTAAGAACTGAACGATCGAATACCGCAGATCACTTGGTTCTCACAGCTCTGTGAGCAGAGAGCTGGTGACTGTCAGTCAGCAGCTCTCTGCTCTGCACCCCCCCCACGCTCACTGGAGCGCTGGGTTGTGGAGGGGGCGGGAGCGGCCAGCTCAGGCTCTCAGCTGGTGGCCGAAAGCCTGAGCCGGGTGCCAGTCCAGGCATGTGGACAGATCCCGACTCCATTCTCTTGAGCTTTCCCGGGCCAGGAGCGGCTCTGAAACATCAGCCAACAGCGGGCTTCAGATCACTGTCTGCTGAAAATGGGTCACAGGAGTGCAGAACAAACTGCACTCCTATGATCCACAGGAGAAGTACAGCCAAGCGAGCTTTGGCTGTACTTCTCCTTTAATGAAGACAGAACTGCATTAATTTGTGTATTTTGTATCTGTCTAGAGTTTAGGTTTAATGCATCTTTAAGTAGATTCTGTATAGGAATTAAAGTGATTGTAAACGCTCACAAATTTTCTGCTTAAAAAAAAAAAGAGTTTTATACTTACCTGCTCAGTGCAATGATATTGCACCAATGGTCCTTTACCTCCTCCTCTGGGGTCCCCTGCTGCCTCTTCTGCACATTCTACTATAGCAAGTCACTTGTGCAGGCTAACGGCTAAGAAGATGAGACCAGTGTATCACTGCCATGCTGGGAAAGGGGGAGGGATTTCCCCCTGGGGTCTTGAGCACCAATGAAGACCCAGTGGACATTCAACCCTACCCGATCTCAACCCCCCCCCCCCCCAACCAAAAAAAGCTGAGCAATTTTTTAACCTTCTAAATTATGAACAACTTTTTTATTACCTTTGAAACGTTATTTGAAAGCTACTTTTAACTAACATATATTAATGCAATATACAGTATGTTATATTTAATAATCTCAACATATTTTTTTAAATTGACATAATGCAACATTTTGTATTGCCATCATATGTCTTATATTTAGAGTAGGTAATTAGAAAGAGATTAGGGCTACCGGTTTTGAAAAAAATCAGGCTAATGTCTAAATTAGCACAGATAATGTTAATCAAGGTTAAATGTATTAATATTAAAGTTTTCGTAACTAATATTATAATGAATTTATGAAACTTTTTTATTATCTGTTTTTTAATGGATGGCGCTCCTGAATATTTATAAAAAGAAATTGATATTTGATTTGCCCAACCTGTCAAACATATTCTGTTTGCAATAACAATCACGTCCTTCATCTTGCAAAGCTGGCTATACACAAAGATACATATTGTTACTTAGTGCAAATGATTTTAACAGTTTGTTTCTAAAATCTCACATTTCTGGGGAAAAAAAACCTCAAGACCTTGGTCAAACAGATTTACTACATAGAAGCCATGGTGCATTGTGAGAAGCCATTTTGTTTCTTTCAGAAGGTACAACCTGTATGCTTACTGCAAGGTCATGGTTTGAATTTGTTCAACTGCATAGAACATTTAATCGGCTATAAAAAAAGACTTGTATCCTTAAACACGATTACATTGGTGCTAATGGCAAGGATTTGTATGCAAAATCATGAATTCCTACTGATCAATTAACATTAAACAATATTTCTCTTTACCTTATGGTTCTTATGCATTGTGACCAAATTTACACTGTACTGTGTATAAAATATTGTGTTCTTTCTCTAAAGATTCCAATGCCATCTTAGCTTTAATATACAATGGATGCATGCCACTACAGGTGATACTTTCAGAGAGCTGCTTAAGTCCTCCACAAGGTGCCAGCTTGACTCGCCAGCCATACTACAGGGCATAGCAATAAAATGTAAAAGATGCACTCTTTTTTTGGACTTTATTATATACTTACAGATAAGACCATCACATAGAAGAATACAGGAGGACAAGGGAGGATTGACGCGTTTCGCGCTGTACCAGCACTTATTTGTAACCTATCGAGGAATACTAGCAAACTGCAATATATATACATCACCGCACGCTACGTCCCGTTGTTTGTTAGCACGGGCGTGTGTATTGCAGCCGGCCGGCCGCATATTTGTATCCATTGCTATTTTTACGCCTAATAGGCATTTGTGCTTTTAATATTTAATAAAAACCAAGCGGGTTTTACCTATGGCTATTTTTATTTTTTTATTTCTGTGCCATGTTCGCACCATCATGCACTGAGCTGTATACAAGCTCATAGCGGAGGATTCGTTCAGTTAAAGGCCTGGACCAGAAGACCCACCACGGATGCTGCGATTGGACCGATATCGAAACACCACTGAGGAAAAGGCCCTGGCTGGGTGTTAGCCACAGGCATTACTTGTCTGTGCAGCTGGTAAGCGCACATTTCTTATGGTGTTGGGTCTGTAAAGCAAAGTCACACTAACTTCTTGGAACTGTTCACAAGTTGATATACTCACTATTTGCTAAGGATTTTTTGATTGGAAGCTTGATTTACCGTCATTGGAATTCTGATTTACCGTCACTAAACATTCACAGAGTTATTAATTTACATGTGGGACTAATTTTTGAGTTATTACTCACTGATCACTTATTATAACGTTGTATAAGGTTAAGGTTTTAGAGCGCAACCATATTTTGTTTTTCATTTGTATTTGTGTGTATTTCACTTTGTGTTGCAGCTTACTTTTAGGGTTTTCATTTCCAGTGCAGTCTTTTTCTTACAACAATAAATAAGTGTCATACAGCTGGTATTTTCTTATTTAGTCCACACACTACCTGTCTAAAAAACCCAAAGGAACCCTACAAGAAAGGAACATGCAGCTGGTGGAGGAAGCTGGCATTACACACTATCAACAATTATACATATTGTATGCCTGGCGGTGTAGATGGATCACAATAACAAATGGGTGCCAGGTTTTCACCCTCTCTCGCATACCTCTATATAGGGTTGGTGGGAGAAAACCTGCACCTTTGGAGATGGGATCCTCTTTCCCTCCACTTTTAGGTTATATTGCCGTTACATTGATGATTTGATTTTTGTGATTGGAGAATTGCTTATGTTATTTGAATGACAATGATTTGAATCTTAGATTCACAAGACTGACACTATGATTCTGTTCTTAGATGTCAAATTAAAGTCATGCCAAGGTAAAATAGACACCGCATTATAAAGATATTCTGCTATACACATAGGGAAAAGTTGCAAATTGTAATTGTGCCTAAGCAGCATCCTGAAAAGATACTGTCTTGAATTCCTCTTGAAAAAAGCAGTACACTTCCTGGTGTGTTAAATGCTAAGTTCACCTTTTTTTCCCCCTCTAAATTCCAGCTCCCCTATGTACCAATATAGCTGTTTAAACACACTGATTACTTCTGCCTTACTTCCTGGTCAGACTTTCGATCATGGCACAGGAAGGAGTTGACCAGCTGATCTCATTAGAACACACCCTGCATCATCTACCCTCAGCTAAGTCAACTCCTTCCTGTGTCATGACCTAAAGTCTGTCCAGGAAGTAAGGCAGAAGTAATCAAGCAGTGCATTTAATCAGCTATGAAGAGAATGAGGTAAGCCAGTGTAGAATTAATGGAAAGCTATTTTATTTTGCAAAATAAGTACATTACTGCTATATTGGTACATGGGGAGCTGTAAAAAAAAAAAAAAAAATGTAAACTTAGCCTTTAAGTTGCCTAAGCAGTCCTGTGCCTACAGCCTCATACCTGTATATCTGCAATGTGAGATCTAAGGCCTTAGACTGCCAGCAAAGCCCTGCCTCTACCAAGATAGCCACCTCCACACAGAGGTAGAAAAGGGCATTGTAAGTCATTAATAGGGAAAAGATCAGCTGTAGGGATACCACAGGCAATAATGGCGACAAGTTTATTCCCCTCTGCCTGCCTTTTTTGGGGCACAGCTTACAGAGATTAGTTTCTCTTTAAACCATTCATTGGATGCTATGGAAAAATACAATTTAGGTGAACTTCTACATTATAGTATTATTGAACAACACATTGATTTTGAAGATTAAGTAAAGTAATGCCTTAACATTTTAAAGTGTAACAGTTTGGGGGTCAATAGGGTAAATGCTGCTCGAAATGAAAGGAAAGTGTTCCACTGGGAAATGTGGTCATTTCACTTTCACCTGTATGGATTTCCTTACCCTACTTCTTTTTAGGAATAAACAACCGCATCTTCCTTTTAGGCTACTACATGAATTAATACCTCAACTACAAGAGTGGGTCATTTATAGGTCACTACACCGCCAACATTATTTTTCTCAATGTCTTTTCCCCAAATAACCTGGCTGCCACATTCTCAACATGCTTGATTGAAAGGTTTCTAGGATACTTTTGGAATGAAATACACCGGCTTAGCGACTCAATATTTTAGAATGATTACGGTTTTGGATCTCAAACGGTGATAGAGGCTCAAGTTTCCAAGAACTACTGTCTTCTTTTTCTCATAAAGCTGGCACATATTGAATAAAACTGTTGGGAAGACAAGGGATAAATTAGCCATTAATGCTACTTAAGGCTTGCCTTTGGGTTTTCTTTCTTGACATGTTATCATCACTCATTTGTTCTAATGTAATAGCACTATTGCAACAAAAAGGCATTTCCCATGGTAAGTAATTTCATAAAGTGTTTTTAAAGACTGGAATTTGTACTACACAAAAGGCAAAAATAAAAGGAAATTAATGTATGTATTTCTGAAGGAAACAAACTGAATTTTCCAGAGTTTATTTTTTTAAAGAAATGATTTTCTGTTTTAGCTTGATGGTTTTATTTGCAGATGCATTTATTATATGTACAGACATGTTCTATGGTGTGTTTTCTGCTTATTTAACTGTAAACTTCACATGGTATTTGTGTTAATTTGCAAAGAAAGAAAGTGGTTGAACTATTGCCTTTTTTTTAGGTAATAAGACTTTGTTCCATTCTATAGATTGGATGAGGGATTGGTGAGTAATTGTAATGAATAAACAGGAAAGAAAAAGAATTAACATCGAAGAAAGAAAAGTAAAACAGAAAAAAAAAAAAAAACTAGCAACTCTGTTGCTGGAAAACAAACAGTCTGCAAAAGAAGACTCTCTGGTTGGTTCTCAAAGAATACCTACCTTCAGGAATATCTTTAGCACCTGACACTTCCAGGTACGCTATATTAGCAAAAGTATTGGGACACCTGCCTTTATATGAACATGAACTTTAATGTTCAGAGCCTCTCCCATCCTCTGGAACTCCCTGCCCCATTATATCCGATCAGCCCCTACCCTGTTAACCTTTAAGAGATCCCTGAAAACTAATTTATTCAGGGAAGCTTATCCCACACCCACCTAACAACAACTGTCCCCGAGCCACCCCCATCAAATCATCTGATGGGGGTGCAGCTATTATCTGCAGCTATTATCTTTTGTACCACCACCTCGTCCCTTTAAAATGTAAGCTCTACGAGCAGGGCCCTCCTGTACCTTTTGTATTGAACTGTACTGTAATTGTGTTGTCCCCCTATACATTGTAAAGCGCTGTGTAAACTGTTGGCGCTATATAAATCGTGTATAATAAAAATAATGACATCCCAGTCTTAGTCTGTAGGGTTTAATACTTAGTTGGCCCACCCTTTGCAGCTATAACAGCTTCAACTCTTCTGGGACGGCTGTCCACAAGGTTTAGGAGTGTGTCTATAGGAATGTTTTTACCATTCTTCCAGAAGCGCATTTGTGAGGTCAGGCACTGATGTGGACGAGAACGCCTGGCTGGCAGTCTCATATCTAATTCATTCCAAAGGTGACCTATCAGGTTGAGGTCAGGACTCTGTGACCTTGTTTGTGCTCTGGTGCGCAGTGATGTTGGAATAGAAAGGGGCCATCCCCAAACTGTTCGCCCAAAGTTGGGAGCATGAAATTGTCCAAAATGTCTTGGTATGCTGACACCTTAAGAGTTCCCTTCACTAAGGGGCCAAGCCCAACCCCTGAAAAACAACCCCACACCATAATCCCCCCTCCACCAAATTATTTGGACCAGTGCATAAAGTTCATAAAGAGCGAGTTTGGGGTGGAAGAACTTGACTGGCCTGCACAGAGTCCTAACCGCAACACGATAGAACACCTTTGGAATGTATTAGAGCGGAGACTGCGAGCCAGGCCTTCTCATCCACATCAGTCCCTGACCTCACAGATGCGCTTCTGGAAGAATGGTCAAACATTGCCATAGATGCACTTCTAAACCTTGTGGACAGCCTTCCCAGAAGAGTTGAAGCTGTTATAGCTGGGTGGGCCAACTCAATATTGAACCCTACGGACTAAGACTTGGATGCCATCAGCAAGACTTTCTAGCACTACTCTCTCTGCTAATGCTTCTGGATGTTATTTTACCAGACATATTCTAATGGCTAATTTTATTTGCTGTTGGTGGTACCCTTACCCCCTTCCCCAGTCATGGTTTATGCTCCTTATCAGCCTAATGCCTTCCTTTTGCCAAAGCGAAAATCCTATTGGTCCCTACCTGGGAGCTGCCACTAAGTCACTTAACATATGAGAAAATCTTAATCACCTTACCTGAAAAAAAATATAGCAAGCAGCATTGAAGTTACTCAGATTGCCCAATTATGTTAAGGATCTTTGCAGACAGTGCATTACATTGAAAGTTCATGGCCTCTTTTGAATAACTGTCACTGTCACTTTAAACAGTTGGAGTATATAAAATTTAAGTACAATTTTATTGTGGGTTCAATTGAAACTTAAGCTATTTTAAACCTCTCTATTCCTTGTAATGCATATACTTATTAGTGTAATTATTGATCAGCTGTGGGATAAAGTGACTATGTTTCGTGCCAGCTCATTTTCAATACACTGTTAATATCTTTTTTTTTGTATGAAAATTTTTAAGTATGTGCTAAAGAAATGTGTGCATTTGCTTTAAATGCATATATTTAAACCAACAAGGTCTTGGTATTGGTTATTATGCTGAAAAGATACTGGGGCTGATTTCCTAAACAAATCAATGGGAGCAGGGATAAATATGCTTGGATCGCAGGTCTACATGTGGATGTATGCATACATAGCCAAATCTATCTAGCTGATTGGATACTTACAGTATATTTAATGCATTTGGTGTGGTCAGAGTTTTTCATGTGCGTTTGAATATTTAAATATTGCTGCTTTGAATAATTTTTTCTTATAAGGTGTACTATAGAATGCACATGTCAACATTTCAAAGGCAGAATAGCATGGTATGAACTGGATGAATCAGGCATGTAGAGCTAATGGAAACATGATGCATCTAGATAAGTCCGACGCATTTCGTGTATTGACGCCACTTCCGGACTCCACTTCCTCAGGGGCGGATGCATCATTTATCTGTAAGGAGACATGGATATACCAGTATCGTCTAATAATGTACCCAAACTTTGGGAAAAGGGGTGTAAGTAGGGGAGGGGAGAAAACACTACCTCTCCCTTCAAAATACTCACATATCTGCTAAATATAGAGAATGCGAAGCTGAAAAACAAGGGCTGCTTGAGATGTCTAACCCAGGAGCTGTGGTAATAGGGGCTTGTGGAGAGACCAGGAACACATGTATGATCCCCAAAAGAGAAAGTACCCAAGTGGTGGTGTATATGGGCTTCATTTCTTTAAGATTTTTTTTTTTTAATTCAGTACTTTTTTTATTTTAATTCTTTTCATAACAATACAAGTTATACATTTAAGCATACATTTCATCCCAGATACATAAACTTCTAGCATTCATCTGCCACACCAGCCACCCACTCACCCCCCCCCCCCCCAAAAAGACAAAAAAATAAATAAAAAAAAATAATAATAATAATAATAATAATACTAAAATAAAATAATAATAAATAAAAAAAAAAAAAAACAATAATAATACTAATAATAATAATAAGAAGAAAAAAAAAAAAAAAAGGGAGAATTTTTTCCTCTGCCGCCTCCACCTGTATTCACCTCCTCCAGCCCCCTCAGCCCTCCCCCCATCCTCCCATCCCCCCCAAATATCAACCTCTACCCATGTTGGTTCATCTTTTATTTTCATTATCCCAGGTCTCTACCCATCTTTTCCAAATAGCATCAAATTTGTCTCGACTCCCTCTATGTGTATAAATAAATTCCTCCTTTAATATAGTTTCTTTTATTTGTGTTCTCCATTCTTCAACCGTCGGAGGATATATAGATATCCATTTCTGGGCTATTAGTTTTCGTGCCTTAAATAGGCCTCTCGTCAGTGCGGTATGGATATTTTTTGAGATATTTTTTGAGATATTTGGTTCCGCCACTATATTTAATAAGCATAGATTTCTTTAAGATTAAAGGGATTGTAAACCCTCAAGGTTTTCCTCTCAATGCATTCTATGCATTGAGGTGAAAAACCTCCTGTAATGCTGTAGCCCTCCTGAGCCCCTCATTTTACATAGCTGTACCCCCTCTATCTCGCGCCAGGGATGAGCACACCAGCAAAAGCCAGTGTCTCGGGTCCTGCTTTCTGTGTCAATGGGACACCCGTGTGTCGCTCCCAGCACAAAGGGAGATACGCAAATATGCGGCCCCATGGAAAGAAGCCCAGTGCAGTGGGGCCGCATATTTGAGTACACTCAGCATGAAGGGGTTAAGGAGGAGTGGGTTTTCCTCCAAGCTCACCTACCCTTGGTTTATGCACTGCTATATGTGTTCCAACTTGAATACTCTCAAAACTATAGAGTTAGGACCACAGTATACAGATGAGCCTTGGCGAGACATTGTGGTTTTGACATATATTTGCAAATGTGAGCAACTAACCCCACTATCTTTAACATGTAGACATGGCTAATTTTTTAGTTTTTTTTTAGGCTAGCTGGTAAGTGTGAGACATTTTTTGTTGTTAGTAATGTGCATAGCCCCTTTCATGTGTACCTTACTGTAAAGTTTAGATTGGGGCGGTTGCCACTTTTGATGGATGTCCAATGTGTCTCTGGGCCTTTAAGGATCTGGTATGGATTTGGTATGGATTTTAAGAGAGGATTCCAACTAAAAGAAAAAAATAGGGAGGGGTAGTGGACATGCACCCCTCTTTCCCCCTAGAACCATTCAAGGCCACTTGCCTTCAACATGGAGAGGAGTCTCAGGGTTTGTAATCAGAACTACCCCCCCCCCCCCCCAAGTGAATGAGTAAGGCGCCTATAGTCAAAAAAGCCCTACAATAAATGCTCTAATCCTTATGGGTAGAACTCCAAAGGGATGAAGCTAAGGGGAAAATAATACTGGGAGTATGCTATAGGCCCCCTAACCTGAGGGAGGAGGGGAGACAGATCTCCTATGAAAATTTGGATTAGCAGCAAGGATAGGAAGTGTTATCATAATAGGGGATTTTAATTATCCAGACACAGACTGGGTGTAGGGAACCACGCATTCGTCTAAGGCTCGCCAGTTCCTAAGTGTCTTGCAGGACAATTTCATGGGTCAGATGGTAGACACACCAACTAGAAATAAAGCTTTACTGGATCTACTGATTACCAACAATACAGACCTGATAACGGATGTGGAAATACGGGGAAATTTAGAAAACAGCAATCACAGGTCAATTGGCTTCAGTATAAATCACACAAATAGGAAACATAAGGGAAATACAAAGACACTGAATTTCAAAAGAGCCAACTTCCCTAAACTACGAACCTTGCTAGAAGGCATAAATTGGGATAACATTTTAGGAACAAAGAACACGGAGGAGAGATGGGTTTGCTTTAAGAGCACATTAAATAAGGGCGTTAGCCAATGCATCCCATTGGGTAATAAATTTAAAAGCACAAACAAAAGTCCTGAATGGCTTAACTCCAATGTAAAATTGCATATAAAAGCAAAGGAGAATGCCTTCAAAAAATACAAGGTTGAGGGATCATCATCAGCATTCAGACTTTATAAGGAATGCAACAAGAAATGTAAGGATGCTATGAGGGCAGCTAAGATAGAACACAAAAGACACACAGCGGAGGAAAGTATAAAAAATCCCAAGAAGTTCTTTAAGTATGTAAACAGTAGAAAAGGGAGGACAGACCATATTGGCCCCATAAAGAATGGGGAAGGTCATCTGGTTACAAAGGATGGGGAGATGGCGAAGGGTATTAAATGTATTCTTCTCCACAGTCTTCATGAGGGAATTGGGGGGCTTCAGTAACCAAAACCGCAGTGTTTATCCTCATGACACATCACAGGAAGCACCTCCATAGTTAACAGAGGACAGAATTTAAATTAGACTTGGGAAACTTAACATTAATAAATCACTGGGACCAGATGGCCTGCACCTGAGGGTACTTAGGGAACTCAGTCAAGTAATTTCCAGACCATTGTTAAAAATTTTTACTGACTGGCTGGACTGGTACCAGCTGATTGGAGAAAAGCCAATGTAGCACCAATATTTAAAAATGGCCCAAAATACATCCCTGGGAATTACAGACCAGTTAGCCTAACATCAATAGTATACAAGCTCTTGGAGAGGGTGACAAGGGACTATATACATGATTTTAGTAAGGAGAATGGTATCATTAGCAGTAATCAGCATGGATTCATGAAGAATCGTTCTTGCAAAACCAATTTATTAACCTTCTATGAGGAGGTGAGTTGTCATCTAGTTAAAGGAAGGCCCGTAGATGTGGTGTATCTAGATTTAGCAAAATAATTTGACACAGTTCCCCATAAACGATTACTGTACAAAATAAAGTCCGTTGACATGGACCATAGGTGAGTACATGGATTGAAATCTGGCTATAAGGGTGAGTTCAGAGGGTGGTGATAAATGGGAAGTACTCGGAATGGTCAGGGGTGGGTAGTGGGGTCCCCCAGGGTTCTGTGCTGGGACCAATACTATTTAATTTATTCATAAATGACCTGGAGGATGGGGTAAACAGTTCAATCTCTGTATTTGTGGATGATATTAAGTTAAGCAGGGCAATAACTTCTCTGCAGGATGTGGAAACCTTGCAAAAAGATCTGAAAAAAATAATGGGGTGGGCAACTACATGGCAAATGAGGTTTAATGTAGAAAAATGTACCATATTTTCCAGCGTATAAGATGGCCTTTCACACTTAAAAAAACTGGCCAAAAAGCAGGAGTCGTCTTATATGCCGGGTCAGCCCCTCGGATGCCTGCTGGGTGTTCGGTAATACTGTATGTAGCTTCGGCTACATACAGTATATACCGCTGAGCCAATCCCAGGGAGTGATGTATTCAAATGAATACAGAGCCTGCTCGGATTGGAGTAACAATCACTGCCAATCCAAGCAGGCTACTCTGTAGCCTGCTCGGATTGGCTATGAGAGTCAGAGAGGCGCAGGCTGATGATGTTAACGCCTCTGCCAATCCAAGCAGGCTTTGTATTCATTAATAAAATACATCATTCGCCGTGATTGGCTCCAGTAAAAGCAGGAAGAAGGATATGGCGCCAGCTCCAGCAAGAAGGAAGAAAAATGAAGCGTCAGAAGCCTCGGAAGCCTTGGAAGGGGGGTCATCTTATACGGTAAGTACAGGAAAAAAATGCTTAAAAGACTGTAAGATTAGGGGGTCGTCTTATACGCCCCGTCGCCTTATACACCGGCAAATACGGTAAGATAATGCATTTGGGTGGCAAAAATATGAATGCAATCTATACACTGGGGGGAAAACCTGTGGGGGAATCTAGGATGGAAAAGGACCCAGGGGGTCCTAATAGATGATAGGTTTAGCAATAGCATGCAATGCCAAGCTGCTGCTAACAAAGCAAACAGAATATTGGCATGCATTAAAAAGGGGATCAACTCTTGAGATAAAACGATAATTCTCCTGCTCTACAAGACTCTGGTCTGGCCGCACCTAGAGTATGCTGTCCAGTTCTGGGCACCAGTCCTCAGGAAGGATGTACTGGAAATGAAGTGAGTACAAAGAAGGGCAACAAAGCTAATAAATGGTCTGGAGGATGTTAGTTATGAGGAAAGGTTGCGAGCACTGAACTTATTCTCTCTGGAGAAGAGACGCTTGAGAGGGGATATGATTTCAATTTACAGATACCGTACTGGTGACCCCACAATAGGGATAAAAAATTTTTGCGGAAGGGAGTTTAACAAGACACATGACCACTCATCAAAATTAGGAGAAAAGAAGTTTAACCTTAAACCACGTAGAGGGTTCTTTACTGTAAGAGTGACAAGGATGTGGAATTCCCTTCCACAGGTGGTGATATCAGCGGGAGCATCGATAGTTTTAAAAAACTATTAGATAAGCACTTGAACGACCACAATATACAGCGGTATACAATGTAATACTGACATATAATCACACACATAGGTTGGACTTGATGGACTTGTGTCTTTTTTCAACCTCTCCTGCTATGTAACTATGTGTTGCAAGACCGCGCAATTGTCATTCAAAATGTTACAGCGCTGAAAGCTGATAATTGGCCTGGGTAGGAAGGGGGGGAAATACCCTGTGTTGAAGTGGTTAAGCAGTTCTGTCAGCAGAGGTCAGCAGAGGTATATAACATTTTCTTTTAATATAAATAAGTATACTGTTGTGAAAAATGTAGGTTGAAAGGCACCAATTATGACAATGGGACTTTTATAACCATTTGCATATTTTGCTACATGTGCGCAAGCTTAAATTCAAAATGTTCTGCATATCCTGTTGAAAAAAACATTCTTTTTTATTTTATATTTCATTTATAAAACTAGCACACAAAAAGCTGCATATTTAATTGATGGCCTTTGAATGAACCACATAGAAAATCACACGCTTTGAATTTTAATTGCCTCCAAATTTAATCCCCTTTTCTATACTATTTTTAATAGCAACACAGAAGAAATAAAGCAATCCATTGCAGTGTTCTTAGAGAAAACAAAAAGCTTGACAAAGGACACCTGTTGGAGTAGGCTAGCAGGTGGGTTAAAATGTGATTGGAATAGTTATTGAGATATTGTGTATGATCTTTTCCATTAGTACATTACCTCATGAGATCTTTTGATGATTTCAATAGATTATATATTTTTATGATTCAATTTTACTGGTATACATTAGCCATTGCTATTTAAAGCACACCATTCAACAATGGTAATTTTGATACATTTGTAATATCTATACAATCAGTTAGAGATCAGTTCGAAATTAACCATTCCTTAGATGGTACCATACTTGCATTGCATTGTTCAAACATTTAGTGATGAGTGAATAAACCTGCCAAGTTGGGCCAGCAGACATCTGTAAATTTCAGACTGAATTTCAGTCTGAAAAAATGTGGCCTTCCTAGTATGCAAATATATCCCTAAATATTGGGTGGTCAAAGTCCATAAAGACATGGATGAGTGAGTTTTGGTGGAGGAACTTGAATGGCCTGCAAAGAGTCCTGACCCCAATCTGATAGAACACCTTTGGGATGAATTTGAGCGGAGACATCAGTGTCTGACCTCACAAATGCGCTTCTGGAAGAATGGTCAAACATTCCCATAGACACACTCCTTAACCTTGTGGACAGCCTTCCCAGAAGAGTTGAAGCTATTATAACTGTTATAACTGCAAAGGGTGGGCCAACTCAATATTGAACCCTACGGACTAAGACTGGGATGCCATCAAAGTTCATGTGCATGCAAATGCGGGGTCCCAATACTTTTGGTAATATAGTGTATCAGCGTGTCAGTATTTAGCATTGCCATTGGTGCCCACTAGCCATCAATATGATTTAGACTAAAAGCATCAGTAGAATAAATGTTGGAATTTGATTGGCAGCTCTTGGTCCATAGAGACACTTATACTGACATGCTGACACATCCATCAGATTTGAAGTATGTGTAGATCCAACAAACAAAAACCCATATAATGTGTCAATGTAGTTTCAAAATGAAATGTAATTATTTTTCAAAACTGTGGCTTCCATCTATGTAATGCTCCACTTGAAGTTGGATGCCAGTCACTTTACACTTTTTATATTCTGTTGCTGAACTTAATTCTAGGGGGTGCAGAGTACCAGAATGAGGACACAAATTGGACAAGTATTCTGAAAGCAGTTGGCCCGTTAATAGCAGCCTGTTGGTAGTTGCTGGCTCCGTATGAGCAGCCACTCAGATCTTGGACCTGGTAAGAGCAGTCACAATGTTTTTCAAGTCATAGTGGATTTCTCTGTAATCAGTCTGGTCCTTCCTCCAGCATGTATATACTTTAATACAGGAGGTGTGGTACTGGCCAGATAAACAGAAAACAAGAAACAAATGCACCCACCACATCTATTGATTGGTAAGTAAGTAAACCCTCTACATGTACATCACCCTTTTTGCCCAAAGTACTGGAATGCCTATGATCTTAGACTAAGTTTGGAATGTTGCTCAAAGCCAGGGATTTCATTCCCATGATTTGCAGTTGAAAGGGTGCAGGCTGTCAGTATGGCCATCCAAAGCAATGTGTGCAGTTAATAGAAAAAATGCCACTCTCCCAAGCAGCCAGCATAACCTGTGTATAAGGATCAGCTTCTCTGCCAAGAAACCATGCCCCTGACACGGTTCCCTCCTCCCTCCGGGGCTTAGCCATAGGCACCCAATGACTAAGCCCCAGTGGGCAAGGTGAAATGTGTCATGGGGCATGGTTTCTTGATGGAGACATGTAGGTTGAAGCCGATCCTTATACACAGGTTATGGCTGACTGAGTGAGCAGCATTTTCTTCATTTACTAAAATGCCTATAATGCACATAAATGTGCATCCCTGTACCAATTACTTATTTTTGTTACTTTTCATTCCCTTGTTAAGTATAACATTGCCTATATTAAAGTTAGCTTGTTCTTGGTCAGATTGAGATTTTTATTTTGGCAGTTGAACTTAGCATAATAATTAATTGGCAACTAAAATAAATAGGGGGTGGTTTTAAATTCTTAAATTATAATATGCAAAAGAAAATGGTCTGGTGTTTCCATTGACATACCTCCATCCCCAAATCAAATGCAACAAAGAAGAATTAAGCCTGTGGGACTTTAAATGAGGTGAGCACAAAGAGGTCAATAACAGTATACAAAGTAAACATGGTTTAAAAATGTATTAACATTGTATAACATTCATTGTATATGAAATGCATGAACAGAGGTGCCAAACAACTTGGCAGTGATAAAACACAACATAACCAAGTGACCACATACATATATATTTAGAATTGTTGATGTACAGTAATACATAGGCATTGTATAACTCAATGCGTTTCACGACCCACTGCTCGCTTCTTCAGGAATAGATGTAAATGCAGTGTATCTACAGAATGAAAATGTCAACGAGAAATATATATCATAAAATAAATACCATATAGCAAATATGGGGGACCTTACACAAAGGAATCCCATACTCACATATGGACTGAGCCAACGTCTCACAAGCCAATAAATCAACCGGTGGCAGCGAGGTGTGTCTATCCTGCGAGCTAAAGGGAAGGAACCAGCAAAGTCCCACCGGGGGACAGATGGAGGACAAGCATAACATGGGAGCCAAAGAATGTGACCTGTGATGTCCCTCAATGTCCAACATGATTTGCAGCTGCAACAAAAGTGTATTACTAAGTAGACAAATATGTACTAGGAAGGCCAACCATATGTGTAGTATATATGTAAAGGGTAGTAAAGTGTAGTAAATAATGAAAAAGTCTACATAGTATACATAGTATACAGTATACAGTATACAAGCAAATCAAGTATAAATATGGGCATGGAGACAGATGGGGAGCGAGGTGCAAAGCAATATTGATGGAAACCTTACCCCCACCTGTTGGTTTAATGGCTTTTGAGACGTTGGCTCAGTCCATATGTGAGTATGGGATTTCTTTGTGTAAGGTCCCCTATATTTGCTGTATGGTGTTTATTTTTATGTTATATATTTTTCATTGACACTTTCATTCTGTAGATACACTGCATTTACATCTTCTCCTGAAGAAGCGAGCAGTGACTCGCGAAACGCGTTGAGTTATACGATGCCTGCCTATTACTGTACATCAACAATTCTAAATATATATGTATGTGGCCACTTGGTTATGTTGTGTTTTATCACTGCCAAGTGGTTTGGCACCTCTGTTCATGCATTTCATATACAACGTTATACAATTTTAATACATTTATAAACCATGTTTACTTTGTATAATTTCAGTGACCTTTTTGTGCTCACCTCATTTAACCACTTCATCCCCGGAAGGTTTTACCCCCTTAATGACCAGGCAATTTTTTGCAATACGGCACTGTGTCCCTTTAACTGACAATTGCACAGGCGTGCGACGTTGTACCAAAACAAAATTTATGTCCTTTTTTCCCCACAAATAGAGCTTTCTTTTGGTGGTATTTGATCATCTCTGCGGTTTTTATTTTTTGAGCTATAAACAAAAAAATACTGACAATTTTGAAAAACATATAATATTTTTTACTTTCTGCTATATTAAATATCCAGCATTAAAAAAAAAAAATATTCATCAGTTTAGGCCAATATGTATTTTGCTGCAAATTTTTGGTAAAATAAATCACAATAAGCGTTTATTGATTAGTTTGCGCAAAAGTTACAAAATAGGGCATATATTTATGGACTTTTATTTTTTCTTTATGTTTTTACTGGTAATGGCGGCGATCTGCGATTTTTAGCGGGACTGTGACAATATGGCGGACAAATCTGACCCATGTGACACTTTTTGATGACCAGTGACATTATTACATTGAACAGTGCTATAAAAATGCACTGATCAATGTAAAAATGACACTGGTAGGGAAGGGGTTAACACTAGGGGGCAATCAAGGGGTTAACTGTGTTCCCTGGGTGTGTGCTAACTGAATTGGGGAATGGGCTTACCGGAACACCACAGAGATCGCTGTTCCCGATCACTGGGAACAGCAGATCTCCATGATGTCCCCTGACAGAACGGGGATCCGCCTGTTCTGCCTCTGTGTACCGTGATCACTGGTCACCGGCGGAGATCGAGTCTGTGGGACCAGCGCATGCGCCTGTCCGCAGTGTACCATGCACGGACCGACGTGCTGGTCGGTTTGCGCAGGAGAGCCGACCTGCCGCAGTATAAATACCGTGGCTGGTCGGCAAGTGGTTAAAGTCCCACAAGCTTAATTCATCTTTGTCTATTTAAATTATAACTGCTATATTAATATTTAAGCTACTTGACTCAGGTCAGCATTCCAGTCCACATCTGTTCCCTGTGATGTTCTGGTTGAAAGTGAGGCAATTAGGCACTACAATCTTCACATCACTAGGAGGTCTGAGCGCATGCTCTCTTACTCCCATACCCCACCGCCAGGGGGTATGCGTGAATCCTCTCCCAGATGAAGACCTGATATAAACACTTCTGCTATACAAACCCGACTTAGTATTCTTGCTCTGCTGTCATTTCAGGCTGTTGTATTTAATATCAGATATTTCTGGACTGTTGAAACCCTTTTATACTGAAGTCATCTGGATATGGCTGGGGGTCAGCCATATCCAGATGGCTTGAGTATAAAAGGGTTTCAACAGTCCAGAAATATCTGATATTAAATACATTTGACTTCCAACAGTAACTCTAGTTCTGACGTTGGCACAGCACTGAAAGACCCCTAGCTCCATTCATGTATAATAGCCACTTGCTTAAAGTGGAACTCCTGCCATGGATAACATGGGAAAGTATTACAATTGCTGCTAGGTTATTATTGCTTTCTGTGTTTCCATTTTGGAAAGTATTTTTCTCACTTCCCGTTCCAGTACCTGTGATCACTAGGACAGGAAGTGAGAGCAAAGTTTTTTGGTGGAGATTGTGGTGCCAATAAAACTAAAAAGAGGTTATAATTATTTTCTTCTCGGTCTATACTCAATAAGAGATCCCCTTATTTCCTGTTGTAGATATAGGTCAGGAAGTGAAAAGTGAGCTCCTAATTGGTACACAGTATCTAAATCGGAAACATGTCAGGAGTTTTAACTAATCCCAACTTTAACCAAAATTAGGGTAAAAAACTGTGTTGCCTTTAGATTTACAGTACTTTATGATCTTGTTGCATTTTATAAATAGTTTTTGATGTCTATCTGTCTGGAATTTTCCTTCAATAATCTTGATGACCATCACCAAGTGAAGTTTTCCAATTTTATGAGTACATCTTAGTTCTAAGATGCCTATAGCTTGGCCATCCTGTTATTTTGTTATTGGTATCACAAGTTTCACATTTGCTACAATAATTGAAAAAAAAAAAATTGGAAGAACACAACAACCGCTTAAGTGGTTTTCTCATCAAATTGACCTTACGTTCCACTGCACTTTCCTTACAGCTGAGAAGATATCATCATCGGACAAGCTGTTGCAGGAAGTACCACCACAAAATCAATCAAATACCTCAGTAAACAGAACAGCAGGCAAATACGAAAAGCTTTTACTTCACTTTTTGTAAAATGTGACTAAAACCAAAAGAGTATAATATCCCGGAGAATCACAGAAACATAATTATATTATATTTCAAAAATCAAATACTGTCATTAAAGAGACAATGTCACTTTGTTCAATCAGGACATTGGTGTCTGTGTAAAGCCCTCTATAAGACCCACTGATATTTACCTCTGCAATGATCTTCCACCACTCCTTCCTTCATATCCACCAATAAAAGACCTGATATTAGCTGGTATCGGAGCCTTGGGGGCACATGTGATAGTTATTGCCTATAATGATTGGCTGCTAGGTTCAAGCACAGCATCATAAGAAAATGTCACATGCTCTCCCATGTCCTAATGCACCAGAGGAAGAAGCTGTGAAGGGTAGTTAAAGAGGTAAGCATCAGTGTGTTAGCTTTACACAGTGAGCAACCTGACAGTATCTTTAGGTAAAGATTCCTATTGCATGATAAATGCAGATTATTTTGTTACATTGGAACTGGACAATGTGTAGCAAGGGTTAAAAGTTCATTAGGTCTAGGGGGAGATAAAGAGGACATTTTGCTTACTTTACACCCCAACCTAGCAGGCTCTGGCACTGTCCTCTTTTCTCCTTCACTCTGAGCTGTGTTTGGTCCCTTGACATCATCACTTACAATGCAGGGCTATTAACTCTGCATTGTACATTCAGTAGGCAGGCATGCGACCTTGGCCAGGAGCACCTTAAAGAAGAAGTTTTGTGTGAGTGGTAGCATGGATAAGGGGACCTACAGAGGAAAGGAAGAAAGGAAAGTATAACTACTTATCCTTGTACCCCTAGACAAAATGAGCAGGTAACTTTTGTCGTGTGTGGGGAAGGACACAGGCTGGCTGCCTGGATTGGGGCTGTAACAATAGGGGCTTCACTATAGGTAGACAAAGCAAGGAAGATAACATTACACTGCAGCCCCAATCACTGTTTCCTGCCTAGAAGACATTGGGGCTCGCCCCAGGGCAAACTGAAAGTAACAGAGGATAGATTCCAGACTGCATATTCTCCTGACCTGTTCTGCCTTCCACACTGTATAGTGCTATAATGTAAACCTGGACTGCACCTGTTTACTGAAAGAGAAAGTAAAAATACTGAACAGGTTAGGAATATACTAGGACTTTTCACATAGACTTTTCAAATTTTTACATACCGTATTTGCCGGTGTATAAGGCGGCGGGGCATATAAGACGACCCCCTAATCTTACAGTTTTTTAAGCATTTTTTTCCTGTACTTACCGTATAAGACGACCCCCCTTCCGAGGCTTCCGAGGCTTCATTTTTCTTCTTTCTTGCTGGAGCTGGAGCGGGCGCCATATCCTTCTTCCTGCTTTTGCTGGAGCCAATCACGGCGAGCGATGTATTCTATTAATGAATACAAAGCCTGCTTGGATTGGCAGAGGCTGTAACATCATCAGCCCGCGCCTCTCTGACTCTCAAAGCCAATCCGAGCGCCATATCCTTCTTCCTGCTTTTGCTGGAGCCAATCACGGCGAGCGATGTATTCTATTAATGAATACAAAGCCTGCTCGGATTGGCAGAGGTTGTTACTCCAATCCGAGCAGGCTCTGTATTCATTTGAATACATCGCTCACTGGGATTGGCTCAGCGGTAGATACTGTATGTAGCCGAAGCTACATACAGTATTACCGAACACCCAGCAGGCATCCGAGGGGCTGACCCGGCGTATAAGACGACCCCTGCTTTTTGGCCAGTTTTTTTAAGTGTAAAAGGTCGTCTTATACGCCGGAAAATACGGTAGATTTTTTTCATATATAGTTACATAGTTAATCTAGCTCTTACTGTGAAGAAGCATTTCCGTATTTGCAGATTAAATCTCTTTTCCTCCAGACGTAGAGTGCCCCTTTGTCCTCTGTGATGACCTTAAAGTGAATAACTCTACACCGAGTTCACTATATGGACCACATATGTATTTATACATGTTGATCATATTCCCCATTAATCTCCTTTTCTCAAGAGAAAATAAATTGTTTCCTCATAGCTGAGCTCCTCCATGCCTCTTATCAGTTTGGTTGCCATTCGCTGCACTTTCTCCAGTTCCCCAAAATCCTTTTTGTTAACTGTGCCCAAAACCGAATGGCAAGTTGGGCTGTATTATGGCACCACTTCTCTTGCTATTACTTTTAAATAGGTTAGAAATATACTGGGTCTTTTCAGGCTCTACATAGATGTATTCCACACACACACTATCTCTCATTAAAAATCATTCTTTATAATAAGATATAGTGTGTATGTGGAATACATCTATGTAGAGCCTGAAAAGTCCCAGTATTTTCTTAGCCTATTCAAAAATATGAACATAAACAGCAAGGGATGTGGTGCCATAATACAGCCCATCTCCAGGAAGGTAAAAAAGGGCACCCTTGCCGTGCAGGACGGAAATAGCCTCTTTCACCTACCTGATTCTATGCTCCATCCAGCTCTAATGCTCTCTTCCTCCACCCAAAACCTCAGCATCATCACATACCACACAGGGATATTAACCCTCTATGGTACAATGAGGAGGCTGAAGTGTAACCACAGCCAGGCACAACTTACACATAAACTGCAAAGTACCAGTCACAGCAGTGGAGGGAGCCTACTGGAGCAAGGTATAGGGTAAAACTGGGTACACTCTGATCAAAATTAGTGTGTAGCCCTGCCTGTTTGGCAGAAGCCGATCATCAGATCAGCTTCTTTAGAATGGGACTGCTGGAAAACCTTGTTCGATGAGCAACTTGCAGCCAATCAGCTGCAGCATGGATCAGTGTATTCTGACAGCAGAGGGCCCCCACTGTCTGACGGGGACTTCTGCATTCACCTCTCTTGTGGGGCTATACAAGCCCCATCGCAAAAGTTTTTTTTTTCTTGCAGTTGGTATTTAAACCTTGTTATGAGAGAGAAAGTCAGAGATGGGCAAACTGTTCGGCCCGAGCATAAGTTCGGACCATTTGTTCACCCCCCCCCCCCCGAACCACAATACAAGCCCTGATTGGCTGAAGCAATGAAAGCTTTAGCCATTCAGGGCACAGAGCACTGTCAGAGTCATGATTGGACACTGTCATCATGACTTTATCCAATCATGGCTCATTCTTGCCCCACAGTATAAAAGTATTCTTTCGATGGCAGCCAATTTCAGTGTGATTTTGGCATGGAGAGAGATAGAACAGGGCTCTGTTAGTGTGCTATACTGTGCTATACTGAGGGACAGCTCAGATAGTTTCACTGTAGTGTAGTGAAACCATGTCATTCATACATACATTAGTGTAGAGTAGGGACAGCTCAGATAGTTTCAGTGTAGTGTAGTGAGATTGTGTCAGTAATCTTTACATTAGTGTATAGCTGGAGAAGGGACAGTTCAGATAGTGTCAGTGTAGTGATGGTTGAACACCGTCTATTTGATTGCGTTACTGCCAGTTTAATACTATTTACTTCTGTGTGCATTACTGCCAGTTTAACACCATATAGTTCTGTGTGCTTTACTGCCAGTTTAACGCTTTATAGTTTTGTGTGCGTTATTGCCAGTTTAACACCATATAGTTCTGTGTGCGTTACTGCCAGTTTAACGCCATATAGTTTTGTGCGTTACTGCCAGTTTAACATTATATAGTTTTGTGTGTGTTACTGCCAGTTTAACTCCATATAGTTCTGAGTGCGTTACTGCCAGTTTAACGCCATATAGTTATGTGTGCGTTACTGCCAGTTTTACACCATATAGTTCTGTGTGCATTACTGACAGTTTAATGCCATATAGTTCTGTGTGCATTACTGCCAGTTTAATGCCATATCTTTTTGTGTGTGTTACTGCAAGTTTAACTCCATATAGTTCTGTGCATCACTGTACGTCTGGCGCATTATATTGCAGTATATTATAGTTTGGAGTGTGTCTGTGTAGTGTGAGTGCTCAAATTAAAGTGCACCAAACACCTCTTTACATTGATTAAAGTGCATCTACGTACAGATTTCAACTTCTTTTTCCATTTGCTTATAAGCACCGCCTCCTCCCTCCCAATATTGTCTGGGAGGACAACCAGGAGAGGCAGATGTTCCCTTGGCACTGTAAGGGGGCCAGCAACAAATGTGTCCACATGCAAAGGTGGACGTGGTGGTCAGTCCTCAGGCAGGGCATCATTTCCTCTGTTTAGTGAGTTTGCCCATGCCATCCAGCCACAGCATGCAGAGGAGGTGGTGGACTGGCTTACTAAACCTTCCTTATCCTCCTCATCCTCTGTTACACAAGCAGAAACAAGTGTGCAGTCCCCTGCAGTTGCCAGAGTGGATAAACCTGCCTCCTTGTCCACATCTATTCCTGCCATAGCCCCAACATCAGCCATTGAGGAGTCAGCTTAGTTATTTGACCACAGCGTCAGCCACTTGCACCTTGTTGGTTCTGAGGTTGAGGATGACAGGAACATGAGCCTAGAGAGAGGGAGGAACACTGGTAGACAAATTGGCATTCATATTCCCCAAGCCGCAGCATATTGCCAAGTTGTCTCCAGTGGTAATGATGAAGATGAAGGAGATGGAGATGATGATGATGATGAGGTCACTGATGCGACTTGGGTGCCAGATAGAACAGAGGAGGAAACTGAAGGTGAGGTGGCACAACCCCAAGGAGGCCAACATCAAGAAAGAGTAGAGAGCAGCCACCCTATTCCATCACATTCTGCAGCTGTTATCTCCCGGCCCACTCCCCAAAGCTCAGCTGTCTGGGCCTTTCTCAGCACATCTGCAGCAAATCGCACTGTTGCTATCTGCAAACTGTGTCTCAGGCACATCAAATGTGGCAAAAACACCAACCATTTGGGTACCACATGCTTAACAAGGCATTTAACGTCCAATCACTCAGCCCGTTGGCAAGAGCACCTAAAAGCCACACAAAAGGCGTTGGGGAAGGCGTCCGCCTAAGTGAGGCATAGTCCACGCCACTCAGGGCTGTCAGCTTCCACATCCCATCGGCAGCATCTGCATCACATGGTGGACGATTACCTCGGGGCCAAAACAGAGATGGAGAGCTTTCCAGCTGACGATCCACTGACTTACTGGGTCATGAGAATAGACCACTGGCCAGAACTTGCCCAATATGTTATTGAGATGTTGAGCTGCCCTGCATCCAGCGTGCTTTCAGAACGGCATTCAGTGCTGCAGGAGGTTTCGTTACTGATCATAGAACACCTCTGTCCACAGACTCCGTGGACCGTTTGACTTTTATAAAAATGAATCAGTCCTGGATTACCAGCTATGACGCTCCTGATGCCAATGTCAATGATTAAGTCTTTTTTGGATGTGGAATCTCTGCAGTATTTAGAGGTTACCTATCTTTGAGGGTGTTCAATCATTTCATCTGGAAGAATGTTTTTGGTATAGGTTTCATGGGCACAATTAACACTCAAAGACCAATTTTTCAGCACCTGTTTGACAGGTGCATATCATTGCAATTTTTTTTACCTTTATCAAGAGCACCTCTATAGGGTTATGGTGGGAAGGCGCCCCGACACCCAAAGAGTAATTTTTCTGCACCTGTTTGATAGGCGCATATCATTGCAATTTTTTACAGCAAGGCCAATTCTTGCTTTCATCAAGGGTACCTCTATGGGGTTACGGTGGGAAGGCACCACTGACACCCAAAGACAAATTTTTACAGCGGTCCGTTTGGCCCATCCCACCGACACCCCAAGACCAATTTTTCTGCACCTGTTTGACAGGTGATAATCATTGCAATTTTTTTTGCCTTCATCAAAAGCACCTCTGTAGGGTTATGGTGGGAAGGCGCCCCCGACACCCAAAGAGTAATTTTTTCACACCTGTTTGGTAGGTGCATATCATTGCAATTTTTTACAGCAAGACCAATTCTTGCTCTCATCAAGGGTACCTCTATGGGGTTACGGTGGGAAGGCACCACTGACACCCAAAGACAAATTTTTACAGGGGTCCGTTTGGCCCATCCCTATCAGAGAAGACAATTGGGTCAGACAGGCATATAAATGGATGGGTCTATGTATATATGTGAGTATGCATGTGCATGTGTATATATGTAGGTATGAAATGCCTCATAATGGGTACTGCTGTGCATTAGGGTGTATATACTCCCGGTCTCTGTACTCTGTAGTTGCCTGCTCTTGACTCCTGTACATTGTATATAACATATTCCTTACCCCTGCACTCTGTATCTTATCCACTCCTGATTCCTGTATTCTGTACATTATTTTTGCTCCTGACTCTTGCACTTTGTAATTTATTCAGTCCTGACCTTTGGTATAATGATCAGGTGTGGTTATCAGGGGGTTAGATGATTTGTTATGCACAACACTGGGGGTGGGGAAAGACAACGGGGAACTTCTGCACTACCTCTGTGCATAATAGTAATTCAAATGTGGTGTGCACAAATAAAACCAAAATGAGTGTATAATTGTTTAAAATGAGTTGCTGCAGCCACCCACTGTGTTCCCACAAGTGTCCCTCGCTTTGCTTTACCCTAACATTTGGATGATGCATGGTAGATGGAGCCTTAAAGCTACCACTACCAAGGAGTATCCTAATACATCCAAACACATCTGATAGACCTGAAACCAGGCCAGGATCGGTGGAATATTGCCCTGAGCACTATTAGGATCAGTGGAATATCGCCCTGGGCATTACTAGGATCAGAGGAATATCGCCCTGGGCATTGTAATCAAAAAGCGTATTTGATTACTCACTAAGGTGAGAGTTCTAAGAGCACAAAGGTGTCACAAGGAGGTGAAAACACACCTTTCTGCTTATATATGTTCACACGAGAAGCACTTTATTTGGAAATAAGTGATTACTTTTGTCACATCACTGTTGGAGAATGAACTGTTATACGCTTTGAGATAAATATTTGCACTGTTTGCAATGGACAGCACTATAGCTATGCACTTTATATGTTATGCTATATATCACAGGTTATGAAATGAATATTATTTGTTGTTACACATTATATATTGTTTGTGCAACACTAATTTGCATAGAAATTGTCTATAACTGGGGGTGGGGGTTGCAGTTCGGCATGTTTGCCCTGGGCACTGGATGACCTTGTCCCGGCACTGCATGTGACCCCACTGTTCTAGGAGATCCATCCAGAGCCAATCATGCTACCAAATGCTAAGGGCATCAGTCACATGGTCTCAGCAGAATGTATTTAGGAGTTATACATGCCATTTCTCTTCTTGAAATATATGACCAGTGCCTTGCCACTTGGTCACCTAACCAGCTCCAAATAGAAGCAGTGAAGCACAGGTAAGTATGTAAATTATTATTTTAACATAAATAGGTATACAAGTGTGAAAATCACAGATTGGAGGGTACCTATTATGAATATTATTCTGTTGTAAGCATATACATGTTTTGTCAGTCTGAGTGCACAGAAGCCTAACTGGTCAAAACCCAAAATGGTCTGCTTATCCTGTTGAAGAAACATTCACAATCACACACACCAATGGGTCCCAGAATCTATTTTAGCATTTTACAAATGTTAAATATGTAATTTATGTTAATGTGTCCTACTGGATGCCATCTCTCTTGTACCAGAACAATATTACACCAAGAGGCTTATTTCTAAAGCTGTAAATGTGACTTTCACTAAACATTCACTGGTTGTAAATCAATCACTGTCATTAAAAACATATATATTTTAGATTCACGTGCAGTAAATGTTTTGTGAAAATGTCAAATGCACTGCTTATAAATATGCATATACGTATAATATATTGTTTAATTTCCTCTAAATCCTCTAAAAGCCGAACAAATGTAGAATAAAAGGAGACTTCAGATAAAGTATTCTGCAATATAAAAAAAATTTATGTATCACTGTTGGTCCTAATTTCTGGGGGAATTAAGGGATTGGTATGCAAAATAGAACAAAAGAGCAGAAGAGAAAAAAATAACTATTGGAGATATTCTATAAACTTCATACTGTAGAGCACGTGTCATTTACTTACAAAGCCATACGCTTTAAGTGATATAGTAGTGAGTGAAATGGCAGTATAAAATAAATTGACGCCGTTCATGATTTTTCACAACGCACCTCCATTTTCCATTGTTACAGTTCCTTTTTATTCTTTAGATGCCTGCAGAACAAGGTTTCCGGCACACATCTGACTGAAATGCTGATAACCTGTAAGGATATGTCTGTGAATTATTTTAAACTCTTGTAATTCTGCAAGCCTAACAGTTCCCATCATCCCCTCCAAAATATATAAAGATTCATATGCAGTAAAATGAAATATAGTTTAAATGTTTGTCATGTCTAGTTTGTCATGATCCAATTTAGGCATGACACACATTGCAGTTTGATTCACCTATAAATTCTTACCTTCCCATCCCATCTACAAACTGCTGACATCAGCTCCAGGTCTATTGCAGTTAAAAAACAAGCAAAATTAATCAGCAGTTAAAGTGATACTAAAGTCTTGTTTTTACTTAGTACTTACCTTCTCTGTGCAGTGGTTTTGCACAGAGCAGCCAAGATCCTCCTCTTCTTGTGTCCCATGCCAGCGCTCCTAGCCCCTCCCTTTTAACAGCTTGCTATGGGGGCACCCGAGGTGAGCTGCTGCTCTGTATGTCCATTCAGACACATAGCTGCAGCTCAGCTCCGCCCCCTCATTGGTTCACTGACTCTGATTGACAGCAGCGGGAGCCAATGGTGCCTGCTGTGTGTCTCAGCCAATCAGGAGACAGCCGAGTCGGACAGCCGAGTCTCTCGTACAACATCGCTGGATCGAGATGGGGCTCAGGTAAGTATTAGGGGACTGCTGCACACGGAAGTTTTCTTATCTTAATGCATAGAAAGCATTAAGATAAAAAAGCTTCTGCCTTTAGAACAATTTTAAACCCACATCTTTTTATACAATAAAATAAATGCAGTGGGGTTGATTTACTAAAGGCAAATAGACTGTGCACGTTGCAAAGTAAATGATGTAAAGCTTCTCTTTGCAAAGAGTACCCAATCACGTGCAAGGAAAACAAAAAGTTATGCATTTTTGCCTGCACATGATTGGATGATGGAAGTCAGCAGGGCTTCTGCTCATTTACTAAGCTCTGGAGCAACTACTGGTGCAGACTGCAACTGCAGTCTGCAAAGTGCGCAGTCTATTAGTCTTTAGTAAATCAATCCCAGTATGTCTAAATATAGTAGAATGAACCTTCTCTATCCTCGTCCTTTGTTTCATCTCTCAAATGGTAGCTTTTCTTTTTGCTATCCTCAGGCTTCCTGTTCTTAGGTGGCTATGTTTGTTATCCATGCCTCCTTGTGTATGTGAATGAAGCCACCCCCAAGGTGGACTACACATCTACCTGCAGACACATCCAGCTCTATGGGAATTGTAATATGCATAGAACGAAGCATGTGACTAGAAATATCAGAACTGCTTACTCTACACTAGTAGAGGTGAGGTGCATCGGTGGAGGACGGGGTGTGCACAGGGCAAAAAAGAAGCCTAACAACAACTGTAAGAAAATTTTTCAATAAAATATAAAAAATAGAGCCATGGTATACTTGAAATTTTAAAAGGATTAATGTTAAAAAAAAAACTAAGCTTAGTATCACTTTAACCTGAGATTAGGTGCATTGGCTTTTATTGCCTTTTAAGGTAAAAGCTTGTAAATAATTTCAATAGAATTGAATGAGTAGTTTATGTGACCTTGTCCCGATTTATTTTAGTAGCGTAATATAATAACATTTGACAGAAATGTTTTAGAAATGTCACGAAAGGATATTTGAGCATAAACTCGCTATTGTAGGTAATTGCAATTTTGGGAAAAATGTGTTCTATTGGGGAGATTTCCCTTCAGTTTCTGCTCCATAGCTAAAACAGGAAGTGTGATGAAATCCCACCAGAATGAGGGAATTCCTGGTTGTCACAAAAACTAGTGTCCCCACTGGATAATTACACCTCTATTTTTTAGGATGGGTTTCTTGATGTCGACAACAATGGACTATGCCTGTGTGATATGTGTTGAAACAGCTACTTGTAGTCTCCATTAGAAATGTACATGATTCCGATGCAGACTATGCTGGGTGACAACACAGATAACAACTGTTAAAAATTGGTGTATACTAAAGCGCTGATATATAATTTAAAAGCCCCAAATTTAATAGAATAAAATAAGATTACTAAATGAAATGCTGCTACCATTAAAAGTGTTCCCACACTTGAAAATAGGTGAAAGATATACAAATAGCGTATAAATGGTGCGCAATTCAACCTTAATTATGTGAGCATAGATCTTTAAAAATAATTATTGCCACAATGTTAATTGTGGTCAATAGTGCACAAGTGAAAATAAAATAAAATATATATAAACTCCGTATATATAGTGCTGGAGGTGTGTGAAATAAAATATCACACCATCACACCATATCACACCACCTAAGCTCCTCCTCCCGACGCGTTGCATCACAGGTCACGTGACTTTTTCAAGGGAAAAAGTCACGTGACCTGTGATGCAATGCGTCGGGAGGAGGAGCTTAGGTGACGCCGTGTGATACACGAGCTCAGCAAAGGAGGAGAAGGGCTGACAGCCCAGGAGCGAAAGCCTGACCATTGACACTTTTTATCTGCACTATATCCACCTGGTACACGTGAGTGCATACAACTTGAGGCATCTCATGGGGAGTCTATAGTTAGCAATATTGCGCAATGGTTTTTGTTTGTTTTTTTCTCTTTTTCATGTTAAAACCGGCTTGAGCATCAGGAAGATTTCAAAGAATCACCTATAATTGTACCGGCAACATTAAGGGAAGTTTTTGTTTCTTTCTTCCTATATATTTATAAATATCAATAGCGAAGTGGCAACATTTTATATTTATATTTTCCAAAATAGCAGTCTTTTTTTTGCTTTTTGTTTCTCCAAACAGTGGGAGTTTAAACCAGCTGTCTTAATTGCTATATCAGTAATGCACCATTGCACTTTTAAAACACCAATCACCTGGTGTATATGTTTATCTGGTTATCAAAGCAAATAGGTTGCATACAATAGGATTGTATGGTGTATGGCACCAACCTTGCAATTAGAGTAATCGCCTGGTGTATCTGCATATTGTTGCAATTAGATTGTATTCAACACTAATTGTCTGGTGTATGGTACCAATCTTGTAGTCAGAGCACCTGTTGCTATGCCAGAGTTCCTTCAATCTTTCTAACACAGCACACAATTCCCAATCATCTTGATTGCTATCACTGAATCGTCGTTCAACTTTTTTTCATTTTACCAACACAACAAATACTTTCACCTATTAAATAAGATTTTATATGCACATTTGGCATTTCTTTTATAATAAGGATCACATACTCACATATTAATTTATATACAAGGATTGTATATTTTATTTCACACACCTCCTGCACTATATATACGGAGTGTATATATATTTTATTTTATTTTTCTCACTTGTGCACTATTGACCACAATTGACATTGTGGCAATAATTATTTTTAAAGATCTATGCTCACATAATTAAGGTTGAATTGCGCACCATTTATACGCTATTTGTATATCTTTCACAGATAACAACTGACAACAGCAACAGAACGAGAGAGGCAGGGACAGAACGTTGACAGACTATACCAGGAAGTGCCTGAACAGGGCTCTTAGTGGCAGAATCACTAGGCATTTAATGAATGTTGCAGATTTCTAAATACAGAAAATTATAGCTATTATTATTATATTACAGAATTTTTTTATAGCGCCAACAGTTTATGCAGCACTTTACAATATAAAAGGGAGACAATACAGTTACAATACAATAAAATACAATTAAAAGGGCCCTGCTCAGAAGAGCTTACAATCTAATAGGGTGGGGCAGGTGGTACAAAAGGTTGTGACTGTGGGGAGTGAGCTGATGTAAGTGGTAACAGATTAGTTGGAGGTGTGATAGGCTTCCCTGAAGAGATGAGTTTTCAGGGACTGCCAGAAGGCAGCTAGAGTAACAGATAGCCGGAACAGGTTGAGATAGAGAGTTCCAGAGGATGGGAGAGGCTCTGGAGAAATCCTGGAGATGAGCATGGGAGTAAGAGGTCTTGAGAAGAGCATAGAGGATGGTTTGGATGATATTTGGAGACCAGATTGGTGATGTAGCTCGGGGCATATTTGTGAATGGCTTTGTATGTTGTGGTTAATATGTGAATTTAATTTGCTGGGTGATCGGGAGCCAGTGTAGGGATTGGCGGAAAGGGGTGGCAGATACTGAATGGTTGGTAAGGTGGATAAGTCTGGCAGCAGCATTCATGATAGACTGAAGAGGAGATACACTTTGGAGAGGTAGGCCAATGAGAAGGGAGTTGCAATACTCAAGGCGAGAGATAACGAGGGAGTGAATGAGTAGCTTGGTGGTTTCATTTGTTAAAAGGGGGCGAATTTTAGAGATGTTAGGTGAAGTCTACAAGCTTTCAACAGCGATTGGATTACATGCTACATGTTAAGGTTTATATAGAATTTTTTTTTTTTTTTTTAAGATCAGCTGGTCATGGGTCCGCTTCATGCCAGGATGGGCCATGGGTAATTGAAGTTGCAGCTGGATTTGATTTCTGGCCATCACAGAAATAACTGGAGACTAATATTTATAGGTAAAGTTGATCTAGGGAATATCCCATTGCCTCTCAGGGGGATCAGGAAAGAATTTTTTTTTTCCCCTGCTGTAGCAAATTGGATCATGCATTGCTGTTTTTTTGCCTTCCTCTGGATCAACTGTGGATATAGGATTGTGTATATGGGATCGTATGATATTTTTTTTTCTTTTTCCCTTTTATAGGTTTAAGGTAAACTAGATGATCTTGTGTCTTTTTTTTAACCTGACTAACTATGTAACTATATAGAATTTAATGCTCAATTTTAAACATACTATAATATTTTTTGAATCAGTGCAGTTTTGAATGTGGGAGTTTTGAGAAAGATGGCTTTTCTGACCTATTTATACTTCTACAATAATATTTTTTTGCGCTATATATTTCATACAACTTTTATTATTTTAATATTGTAACAGTGACAAATATGTACTGATTCTGAAGAGGCACCTTATTTTATAAAGCCCTAATTTTTATGTATAGAAATCATTTACATTTTTTTTTTTACCAAAAACTTTTCTGTACCAGAGATAATTGTTCCAGTCAACTGCTGGTTGCTACCATTTATGGCAGAGCAAATAGTTTCCATTAAAATGGAAACATATTTTCACCTAACCACCCAAGAATGAAATTAATTCAACAAAATGTCATTCTCAAGTTAGACTATTTGAGTTCACTTCACTGCAGTCATTGAAACACCTTAGCACATTGAGCTTCATACTGAGCAATACCTTGAAAATAACAGAAAGGGAAAGTCTTTTGAGATGAAAAACATAACCAAAGAATGGAAAATGGTTTGTGTTAATCTGAAACTGGCTCTTAGGGGGTTCACTTCCCTGCAGTCATCGAGAAACAGTATTTTCGCAGTGGAGCTTCTGTAGAAATATATCTTAAAATGAAAGACAGGAAAGAAACTTATTTTAGATGAGAAGCATGAAAGTAAAAGACAAGGCCTCAAGTGCTCTTTTATTTGGGGCTCTAGAGACTGTCACTATTATTAAAACATTGGCCGAGATATTGTACAAGCTGAAACTATATAGCGTTTATTCAATGGGAGATGCAATTCCAATAAATACAATAAGATATTGGTGCATTATGCAGTGTGAAGCACCAACCAATTCATAAAAAAAATATATATATTTTGGTTACAAAGTGACAGTTTAAATAACTTATATTCATTTTTTTTCTGTTCCACAGAAGGAAATCAACACACATTACTTCCATAAAATTCAGTTCTCTGGCATCCCTGCATGCTTCCTCACTATCAACTGTCAATCAGCAGCCGTTCAAAAACATGGAAGAAGAATAAAATGGCATCTCTTGTTAACTGCCACTTATAATGGATCATGTGATTTCTCATCAAATTCTAAGTGTACAAATGATGTATTACGATTTCACATTTTTTTTTTTTTTTTTAACTTTCTATTTTACTTAAATTCTCAAAAAGCATCTTCAGACAACTCTATAAATAGCACCAACATTTTAAGACATTAGCGAGTTAGGTGATGATTTAACATAGACTTGAGTGTTGGGTGGGGTGAACAGTTTTGTAAGATTGTGTGACTACACAGAAGCTTTCAAAATATTTAGAATACAAAAAGTATTTAGGTAAAGACTCTGAATATTAAAAGAGAAGTATGCGTTTCTTTTTTTATTTCATATTTATACTCTCCTAGGTGGATAAAGCAGGGGTCAGATGTTGCATCTGTCCCCCGGCGCTTCTGCACTGAAGCTCCGTGAGCAGAGATCTGGAGACTGTCAGTCACAGCTCACTGCTCATCTCCCTCCTCGCTCATTGGAGCGCTGGGCTGTGGAGGGGGCGGAGCGCCCGTCTCAGCCTCCCAGCGGCTCGTTGAGAGGCTGAGACAAATGTCAGTCCACTTGGCGGATCCAGACTCCCATTGTTGGGATGACACAATGCCTGGACTGATTTCTGTGCTCTCTGCTGAAAACGGGTCACAAGAGTGCAAAAACGAGCTTTGGCTGGACTTCTCCTTTAAGTGAAGAAAATGTTAAATATAATTTTCACCCAAGATAAAAAAAATAAAAGACAGCTCCCAATGGTTGATGCATTTTGAGGCTCTGTAGATCCACTTGAAAGCATCAGTCCATTGCGAGTCTGTGAATGAGGAATTGAGATCTGTTTCCCACTTTTGGAAGGGTTTAGACTTAATGTAACCATTGGGAGGTACTAGTGCAGAGTGTCAGTTTAAATCTCATGTAATCATGAGAATTAGAATCATGAGAACAAAATCTTTGTGCGCTTTGGGAAAGGCCCTGCAGCCTACTGGGACCTGTGACATGTCCCAGAAAGATGCAGGCAAAGAGAGAGGGGGGCTAAACTTCCTATCAAAACTAGGTGCCCACTTCCAAATTTTTTTTTTAATATGCCAAAATTGGTGTTGGAGTCAAGGAGGGAGGGGGGGGGGGGGGGGGTGATGAGGACATAAAGTAAATCCAGAACGAGGGGGAGAGTGGGCATCCTTGGCGGTGCCCCCATTAGAGTGAAGTTCCACTTTAAAGCTTACCTACCAGATATGTTTTTTTTGCACAACGGGGATGAGTCTTGGGCAAATTTTGAGATTCTGTAGGGAGTAAGGTACCATCTGAGAGCTATCTTCTGAGACAGCTCCCAATGGTTGATGCATTTTGAGGCTCTGTAGATCCACTTGAAAGCATGTCTAAGGTTTTGAATGTTTAGCATTGAGAAGAGTGTCAAAATCTTTGTGCGCTTTGGGAAAGGCCCTGCAGCCTACTGGGACCTGTGACATGTCCCAGAAAGATGCCTCTTCTCACCTGTATCCTTTGATACAAGCAGGTACTTCAAATTGTCAGAAAATCGAGATGGTGAGTTTCAAAGAATTGAGTTGATCTTCAGAGAACAAATCTTTTTCAGGAATCTTTGTAAATGTTTAATTGTTAAATATTTATTTCTTTGGGATTGTGAATATGATGTGAATTTTGGTCTAGCCGCTTTAAGTCTTTGGGCTGCTGAGGAGTAGTGTGCATACGATTTTTTTGTGTCCTCTGCCTCTTCTCCCTCGCGCATAATCTGCAACAAACACTCCCCTGAAACACCACAGCATCATTGGGTCAGAGACAGAGCCATCATTTAAGGTAAAAAATTGTGATATATGCTTAGCAATGGCGCTGGCGTGTGCAGAGCTATGAAAGATGCGAGAATTTGCCCTCCAGACATATAAGCAGGGCCTGGAGTGTTCCCCTCCATCACAGAAAATGACACAGGAGCGTGGTCAGACCACGTGATGTCGTGGATGATGGAGGAGGACACTGCCTGCAACAATATTTTATCAACCGCAATCAAATCTATTCTAGAATATGTGTTGTGCCTGGGGGAAAAAAAGGAATAGTCACGTTCATTTCCATGCTGACATCTCCAAACGTCATACACATCTTCAGCATGAAATAAATGATGTAGAGAGGGCGGAATGCGCTTGGCAACAGACGTGGTATCCACGGTATGGTCTGGCGTGAGGTTGTGGTCTCCACACACTATCAGAGAGCCCCATTTGATGTTGGTTATTTTACTGTACAGTCTTTTCAAAAATCTGAGTTGGTGGGAGTTTGGCGCATACAGGTTTACAATAGTAAAGGGTTTGTTATTAAGTTCTGCCAGTAGAATGATATAGCGGCCAGCTGGGTCGGAGTGCACTTCCTCTAGCTTAAAGGCAATTGAGTCTTTTATGGCAATAAGCACTCCCTTCTGTTTAGATGGGCCAGAAGCCATAAAGATGTGAGGAAATTGCCTATGTTTGAATATAGGGGTAGTGTCGGCCGCAAAATGTGTCTCCTGTATGCACAAAACGTCTGTATGGAGCTTGAGTGCCTCCTTCCAAACAGAGGCCCTTTTTGCTGGGTGGTTGAGCCCGTTGACATTGAAAGAAGTTACGTTAATGGCCATGGGTGTGGGTTAGGTGGTGAGAGTAACAGTACCTTATGTCTTTTGAAGTATGCTTTGTCCATTCAGCTGGTTCGTCTCTGGGAGCGCGGTGATGTTCCCCTTGTAGGACAGTGGTGGAGAGACTGGCATCGACTGGGTCCCATGCAGGAAGAGAAAGAGGGGAGGGGAGGTAATGGAGAAAAGAAAAGGTAATACAACAAAAATAATACTGTTCTGTAAAAAGAGTAGGTTCACCTGGGAACCTGAGGGCATTTCTTCTGCCCATAGCTTCGGAGGGGGGATAAAGAATGCACTGAGAGCCCTCAGTGCAACAGGAACTGTGTTTGGGTGCGGTTGCATCTTACCGCAATGTATCCGCTTAGATCAAGTGGTACGTTTTTTGTTCTTTTTTTTGTTGGTGACAGTTTGCCACTCATGCTGGAAGTGTGCCTTCCGTGAGGTGTTAGTGGTTGGCTCTTCCGGGGGAGCCTCAGGAAGGATGTCTAGTATACGAAGCAGCTTGAGGCCTTCTTCAATGGAGGTAACTACAGACGTTTTGCCTTCGTGGGTTACTGTGATCTTCACAGGGAAGCCCCATCTGTATGGGATGTTGTGGTTCCTAAGGGCTTTCGTCACTGGTAGCAGGCTTTTCCTTTTCTGCATTGTGAATTGTGAGAGGTCAGCAAAAAGTTGCAGGTGTGCAAATTCCTCCGGGGGCTTTTGTTGTTTGCGAAACGCAGCCATAAGTTGTTCTTTCGTCTGAAAGAAATGCACTTTCATGAGAACATCCCGGGGAACATTATCAGGAAGAAAATTAGGTTTCGGCAGTCTGTGAATGCGATCAATCTGCATTTCAGTCTGGGCCACTGTGGGTAGAAAAGCTTTCATCAGATCTTGGGCGAACTGTTGCAACTGTGCTGGGAGGATTGTTTCGGGTACCCCTCTTATCTTAACGTTGTTCCTCCTCGATCTGTCTTCTAAGTCTGCGACTTTGGCTTTAAGCCATGCGACTTCTTCCGCTTGGTCGCTGTGTGCATCTATCAGTTCATTGTGTGAATGGGCGAACTCCCCCATTTTACCTTCCATATGCTCCACTCTAGCACCCAACTCACCCACTTCAGTTTTAAAGTTATTTAGGCAGTGCAGCATGTCATTATGCAGGGAGGTTCGGAGTGAGAGGAGCATATCCTTTAGCACAGTATCTGATATGGGTTTGTCTGTGGTAGGGAAGGCAGTGAAGGGGTCAGTGAGTTCTCTAGTGTCCTCCATAGAGTCCTGACACGTGCTATCCTGCAGGGCCTCTGTAGCCATCCGCGGCTTAGACTTAGCTGGGCTACGTGAGAGTGGTGTGGAGGACTCAGGGGATTTTCGGGGTTCTGTATTTAGGGCCCCCGGGCTAGATGTAGCTGAGTGGGAACTGCTTGAAGAGGGAGAGGCTGCATCTGCTCCACCGCCGGACCCGGCGCCATCTTGGTGCGGGCCACGGCCTGCTTGTATGAAGAAGCTATCAAGTTTTTGCAGGGGAACGGTACCTTTACGTTTTCGGGTCATCCCTGGGGCTTGTCCCGGACTTCAGAGAGCCGATGTGAGTCTCCTGGGTTAGCGGTATAGCGGTGGTGTTGTTTTGTTCCCGTTGCTGGAGCGGAGCTGAGCGATCAGACGTCCATCCAGCAGCGCGGTAGCCACGCCCCCCAGCTGCTGACTTTTAACCACTTAAGCACCGGGCCTATTTTTCAGACTCAGTGTTTACAATATAATAATAATTTAATATATTTTTTTTTGCTAGAAAATTACTTAGAACCCCCAAACATTATATATATTTTTCAGACACCCTAGAGAATAAAATGGTGGTTGTTGCAATACTTTATGTCACACCGTATTTGCACAGCGGTCTTCCAAGCACAATTTTTTGGGAAAAAATATACTTTTTTGACTTAAAAAATAAGACAACAGTAAAGTTAGCCCAATTTTTTTATATTGTGAAAGATGATGTTACGACAAGTAAATTGATGCCCAACATGTCATGCTTCAAAATTGTGCCCATTCGTGGAATGGCGACAAAATTTACCCTTAAAAATCTCCATAGGCAACGTTTAAAAATTTTGGAGCCTCGTGAACCTCTTTATTAGGCAAATGCAAGGCTTCGTAACATTGCTTCTGCTGTAATAATGTAATTGCTGAATAAAGCTTTGGACCCATTTTGGTGATCCATGGGGTGCTGATGACATTCTCTCGCTCTGACTATCTTCGGTTCCAGCCAGTGGTCACTTCACCACCCACTTATACAAAAAATTTTTTAATATGCCAAAATTGGTGTTGGGGGATGAGGACATAAAGCAGAACTTCCTCATTAGAGTGAAGTTCCACTTTAAAGCTTACCTACCAGATATGTTTTTTTTAACCCAATGTCCCCCTGTATGCCTTTGATACAAGCAGGTACTTCAAATTGTCAGAAAATCCAAGAGAACAAATCTTTCAAAATGTTTTAATTTTAAATATTTATGATTTGAATATGATGTGATGTTAGCGTGCATGCATACGATTAAAAAACATATTGCATAGGACTTAAATAGAATCTATATTAACCACTCCTATTCTAATCCCCCCATTCTAATGACCCTATGGGCGTAATGCATACATAGATGACAAACAAGGCCCCTAATTACAAACTTATGCAGAAGAAACTCATGACTTTGGGTCCAGCAGTGACCTCTCACAATACCAAATGTGATGGTGTTTTGTCATTTATAGTCAACTAAAGGCGAGAATAGGAAAAGCCATTGGGGTTGGTTTACTAAAGGCAAATAGACTGTGCACTTTGCAAGTGCAGTTGCTCCAGAGCTTAATAAATGAGGGGAATCTCTGCAAACTTCTATCATCCAATCATGTGGAAACATACTGTTTTTTGAAATTTTCCTTGCATGTGATTGGGTGTGCTTTGCAAAGTGAAGCTTTACCACATTTACTAAGCTCTGGAGCAACTTGCACAGTGTACAGTCTATTTCCCTTTAGTAAATTAACCCCACTGACTTAACATTGGCTGAGATCACATGAGTAAATGTCAGCATTTGGTGTGACAATTTGGTCATATACCTGACTGCTGCTAAAATGCGTTGCGGTGCTATTTTGGCCATCAATCAATGTAGAGAGTTGGTCGTTTCAGTAATACCTTTAATTGGTTAACTCTATTTATTGAAGATAAGCTATCGGGAATTGTATGAAGCCAGAGGAAAGGACCTAAGGGGTCCCAAGGCTTGCATATAATAAAAAAAATAAAATAAAAGTTAGCAGATAGTTACATAGTTAGTCAGGTTGAAAAAAAGACACAGATTCATCTAGTTCAACCAAAAAAAAGGAAAAAAAAAGTATCACTTAAAGCCAATTTGAAGAAAAAAATGAAAGCTAAAAAAATGCATTGTGCATCATTTACCCTCAGTCTTGCTTCTAAATGCCTCTTTCTAACCCATCCTGCAGTGTAATGGATCAAAGTCACAGTTCCTCTATAAGTCAAGCTTTTTTCCTGCCTTCTGGACCAGACATTTTCCCATGCTTCTTATCTTCTTGCCACTGGTCCCCTCACCTCATCATTGAGTTCTCCTACCTTAGAGGCCCATGAGAGAGAACCCAGCCACTGCAAGTGTCTCCTCCACCAATAGAAAGAGTCCACAAAATTCAGTCAGTGACGTGGCTACCTGAAGAAGGACCCCAGAAAGTAAAGAGAAGATGAGTGGAGGAGTAGTAAAAAGATCCTTAGCCCTGCTCAAGACTTACCCATCCTGCCACACACAGAAAACATGGGTGGCAGCTCCTAAAACCCATCTCAAGCTCCTTGTGAGCAAGTCGGGAGAAGTGAACCGCATCAAGGAGGGTTGGTTTTCAGGTGGAGTACTGTGGTAAAGAGAGAAGGATCGCCTCATGCCAATGGCTTCAGGTAAGTAAAATGAACACTTGGATAAGGATTTTCATACCAGCGTTTAGTTAGCTAGTGCTAGTATCTGAAAATTGATCTTTAACCTACAACCTTTCCTCATTATCTGAGTTTTCAACATGCCAGGAAAGTCAGTTAGATGTGAGTGGTTAACAAAGTGGCATCCACTTTACTATAAAACATACTGTATATCACATAAAGATCAGTATTAACAAGTGTTCACATTAAGACCCTTCCCAGTTGTTTCAAAAGTATCCAGTATGAAAAAATGAACACAGCTCTAATATTTTTAGAAAACACCAATGAGAATAAAAGTGAATAAAGCCATTTTTTAAGGTTAAACTCCATGCAGATATGAAAGATAAATGAATGCAGATCTGTATTAATAAATGCATTTTTAAATGCAACAAATATAGGCACCCACATTAGTCTCTCACATTCCCCTGTACAGCAGCATTCAAGCTATAAGAGGACGGGTAAGCCTGTGAACCAATCACGTTATTCTGCATGCAAATATGTTGTCAAGCAACATGTTTGACAACATGTATGACAGAAGGAGAGAGTCCAGGATAGAGTCGAATGAATAGAAGGATGACCACATCAGTTTGCGGCCGCTCTTGAAAAGGATAGATAGGAATCATTTTGCAGGTTTTACTGCTTATATGTATTCTATCTGTATATTTATATATTTGTCTTTTGTATATACTTCCTAAAATGATATTTCAAGTGATTGTGAACTTTTTTAACATGTTCTACTTACCTTCTCTGCGCAATGGTTTTGCACAATGCAGCCTTGATCCTCCTCTTCTGGGAACCCCACGGGACTCTGGACTCCTCTTCTTCTCTGTGTGCCATCATTGTAAGCGGCTTCCTATGGTGGCACATGTGTGGGCTCAATCCCAAGCTGGACTGTGTGTGTCTATTGACATACACAGTGCAGCTTGGTTCCACTCCTAGCTTCCTTGGCACTGGATTTAATTGACAACACCAGTAAGGAGGGTTTGCTGCTCTCAGGCACAGCACTGGATCGAGATCAGGCTCAGTTAAGTATTAAAGGGGGGGGGGGAGCTGCACATAACATTTTTTTTTTTTTACCTTAAAGCAGAGCATGCATTAAGGTAAAAAACCTTTAGCCTTTACAAGCTGCTTTAGGGTATACAATGACAAATAATGTGCTATTATCATATATTATATATTTCTTTTTTTTTGTTATGATGAGTGTAAAGCCTATTCTTTTCGGCAGCTAATACAGTAGATATATGTATTTTTTATTTGAATTTTTTGAACCATTTACTTCATGCACCATGTATTCTCTTTGAGGTGCAATACAGCAAATCTGTTATTTAATAAAAGCTAAATCTTAGTTTTAAAAATGCTTCCTGTGATTTTCGGACCAGCATAGGTATTGAAGATTTAGATATCTGAATTGCTTAAAAAATAAAACAATGGCAAATTTTCACATAACACAATATATGTGCATTTTAAATTCTCTGCTAAAAAAAAAGAATCCTGATGGAAGTCTAATCATCTTCACATCTCATTTAACAGGTTTGTCAATGGAAGAAAAAAATGCCTCGTCAGGAAAAGTTTGTGCAATTGAGATTTGTGTGAAGTCAAATATTTTAGTGAGCTCAGATATGAACTTCTAGCAATCATTTTTACTAATAGGACGTTTACAGCTGGTACAAATTTGAAAGTAACAAAAATAATTCTTTCAGATAAATGTTACAACAATACCCCAAACCATGTATTACCAAAAAACAGACAATTTTTTCTATAATGGGTTGTAAAACTTCCAAATTCAACTTTCAAGGGCTCTGCCCCCCACCCCAAAGGACCTTGTCCCCATCTTGATGGGGATAAGGGCCTCATCCCCACAACCCTATCTGGTGGTTTTGAGGGTCTGCGGACAGATAGCTTATCGGAATCTGGAAGCCCCCAGATCATAGCCCCGCCCTATGTAAATGAGTATGGGATCCCTACCCATTCACCATAAAATTGTCAAAAAGTAATAAAAATACAGAGACAGTTTTTGACAATTCCTTTATTTAAAAAAATGTAACTCCATCGTCAATCACGCCGTCCGCTGCACCTGAAAAAGAAAAAAAAGCTCCCGCCATCCACAAAGTTGTTGTTAGGTGGCCTCCTAACGTATCTGGCTGTTGGTCTGTTTAGCATACCTTTTATCTACAGGGATCTCCTCACCTGGCTCCAGTATGTTCATGTGACCTACCTTTGGCCTTGAGGTGTGGGAAATAGGTTTAACTCCCTTGATGACACCAGCACCCAGTTTATTTACTAGACCTTTTTTTGATGCCCTCTCTGCCTTGAGATAGCAGCCCCACTGGCACATCTATCATATGCTGTTCTGCCTGCGATTTTAATGTTAATGAACGAAACATTGAAAATTATTTCACCTATTACTACTATATGAATTCCTCCTTTCTTTGCACCCCTAAAGAAGGAATAGACGTTATCCCGAAACGCGTTGGGTGTAAAGAGGTTCCGTCACACATATATTCTATATGGTGACATTAACTGACTGCATTCAGTAAATCAATGTTTCATTTTCATATTTTTTATCATGTTAAAATATTAATAAATATTTTTCTATTACTATACTATTTTGATACTGCTTTATACAAACCTTTTGTTGCCTATAAAGTCCACTTAGGGAACCCTCTTCTTTTCATTCTGCCCCCCTTGTGATGTCACTGACCCAGCATGCAAGGTCCGTGAGGGTATGTGGCCTGGTATGGTTCAGGAGGGGGGGCTATCGATTGCCCTCCCCTTTCCTGACCTGCCGGGCTGCATACTCGGATAAGGGACTGGTATGGATATTGGAGGGGGCCCCATGCATAGCATACTAGCTCATTATGAGTTACTTACCTGAGATCGAAGCCCCCGAAGTGACCCTCGTTCACATCCTCCGTTGCCGCCATGATACCTGGAGTGGCTTCCGGGTATCGCTGCTCCGGCGCAGTGACTGGCTGGAGCAGCGATGACGTCACTTCGGCGCATGCGTGAGGGAGCCATCAGTGACGGCATGATCGCCTTCACTAACGGCACACTCAGTGCGCCTGCGACGTTGTCTACGGCGCACATGTGCCGTAGACATCTGTGCCTGTTTTTAGGAAAATATATTTCTTGCACCTACAGGTAAGCCTTAATCTAGGCTTACCTGTAGGTTAAAGTGGTCTGTAAGGGTTTACAACCACTTTAACTCTTAGTGAACTGACTCCAAAATGTTTGCTGTAACTGCTTAAAAAAGCATGGGCTGGAGTTTAGCTTCAATTTGTTAGTGTATTTAAATCTGCCAATACATCTGACACTGCCCTCCCCTCCAGAGTAACAATGCTGCTGTCCAAAGGTGTCTCTGTTGCTCCTTCATTCAGAGTGTAGTCACTCTATTACAGGAGGTGTGTTGCTAGACAGATCACTGCGTGAAAACAGGGGAAAAGCCTAAAAATTAAAACCAATTAATGCATCCACCACATAGAATGATTGGTAAGCTGCAATAGTATACATTTTTGGATTTGGGTCTAACCCCTATGCGACCGCGCTATAGCCGAAGGACAGCTACAGTGCGGCTGCACTTTGCAGAGAGGCTGCCATATGATGTCCTCCTGTGCTCGTGCTGCCTGTGCACCCGGTGTGGCACGCATTGGCAGTGATCTGTGATCACTGTGTCCTTTGGATGCAGCTGATCACAGATTTGTGTAAAGAGCCATTCATGGCAGCTCTTTACCACGTGATTAGCTGTGGCACGGATCCACACAGGGGACATCTGCACTGACACTTAGGGCACTGATGATCAGTGTCCTAATTATCAGTGCAGCCCCAACAGTGCCCACCAGTGCTGCCAATCTGTGCCCACCGGTGCTTCCAATCTGTGCCCACCAGTGCTGACAATTAGTGCCCATCAGTGCTGCCAATCAGTGCCTATCAGTATTGCCTGTCAGTGCCACCTATCAATGCCCATCGGTGCTGCTTATCAGTGCCTATCAGTGCAACCTCATCATACTTTTTTTTCAATATATTTATTTTTTTTGTTTATTTAAAAAAATAAAAAAAACCCAGTGGTGAATAAATACTGCCAAAAAAAAGCTCTATCTGTCTCAAAAAAAAAGTAGTTTGGATACAGTGTTGCATGACCGCGCAATTGTCATATTCAAAGTTTGACAGTGACAGCACTAAAAGCTGAAAATTGGCCTGGGCAGGAAGGGGGTGAAAGTGTCCAGTAGGCAAGTTGGTTAATAGTGCTTTCATACTTTAGTTTTCCACCCAGGGTTTGCTATACTGCACCAGATCACCTTAGTATTTTTTGTCACAAAACGGGTGGTCCTGGAACCTGCCTGCTTTACATATTCAAACACTCATTGCAGTCTTCCTACTGCCTTATACAGTGTCTCACAAAAGTGAGTACACCCCTCACATTTTTGTAAATATTTTATTCTAATTTTTCATGTGACAACACTGAAGAAATTACACTTTGCTACAATGTAAAGTAGTGAGTGTATAGCTTGTATAACAGTGTAAATTTGCTGTCCCCTCAAAATAACTCAACACACAGCCATTAATGTCTACCACTGGCAACAAAAGTGAGTACACCCCTAAGTGAAAATGTCCAAATTGGGCTCAATTAGCCAATTTACCCCCCTGATGTCATGTGACTCGTTAGTGTTACAAGGTCTAAGGTGTGAATGGGGAGCAGGTGTGATAAATTTGGTGTTATCGCTCTCACTCTCTCATACTGGTCACTGGAAGTTCATTGTAGCAAAGTGTAATTTGTTCAGTGTTGTCACATTAAAAGATATAATAAAATATTTACAAAAGGGTGAGGGGTGTACTCACTTTTCTGAGATACTGTACATGCAAAAAGCCTGGTGTGTGAAAATTCCAGCACTAAAACGTTTTACCAAACTTTAATTATACACCAACACTCCAACAGGCTTTAACGAACAATTTTGTGAGAAAGGAGAAAACAAGCAGCACAGTTTTTAGGAAGAATATACCTTCTGCTCTCCTACAGATGCTTTTTGATAATCTGTAACTCTTGCTACTGTGGATTACAGATCTCTCTCTCTCTCTCTCTCTCTGTATATATATTATATATATATATATATATACAGGGCCGCTGATAGAAATCATGGGGCCCCTTACAGCCTACCTGTCGGGGCCCCCTTCAGCCCCACCCCTATCCCCTTCCAGTCTTTCAGCGGCTGCAGGAGGAAATTGGAGAGATCGGTTCCTCTAGATCAGTGTTTCTCAACATTTTACCAGTCATGGGGCAATATATTGCCTGTTCACTGCCTGTCAACTGCCTCTGAAAAGCGATCTGAGCCTGGATTGCTTTTCAGAGGAATGGTATTTTCTTGTTGGTATTATGAACTGCTCTAAGAAAATCAGTTCTGCTCGTACAGAAAAAGGGCATCAGGTTTAAAAGTAGTGTGTGTATACACACACATGCATCTAAACACACATGTACGCACATATACACACGTACACATACAAATACACACACACGTAAACATACACACACATATACATATAAATATAAATCGCACACACACAGATACATCACCGTAGCTGTCTGCTAAGGGGGCACTGTAGTTAAACATGGCATGAGGCTGGATTTACATAGCAGCAGGCAACTTTTTTTTTGGGACAGGGGGGACAAAAATGACAGATTTCTTGCCATGCTTTCTCAACAGAATAGGCCCCTCACTTCTACTGTATATCCAAAATCTCCTCTCCTGTGAGAATTTATCATCTACTATAGTCAGTTACATGCCTCTTCACTGCCCTCTGATTTTGAGCACACACACATGCATACAAACATATACAGATTGCTTTTTTTTTTTTTTATTGTCAGCAACACTATTCAGCAAAGTACCTTCACTCTCCATCCCGGGTACTGCGCTGTAGGGGGAGGCAGAGAGCACAGCACACACTGCAAGACGTCTTTCCCTTTGCTTTCACTTTCAGTGTAACTTTAAACAGTGAGATCGAGTTCCTGCATTGCCGATTTACACATCGGCTGAGAAATGGGCAGCCACCTCTCTAATAATTCAGGCATGTGGGGCCACATGGGGCCCAGTCTCACTGGTGACTTCTGCAACCCCTATACGTCTGCCCCTGCCTTGAGCAGAGGGATATGAATCACTCCGCCTGGGAAGGGAATATGCAGGCTAGGACTTGAGCCAGTTTGCGGAGCAACCACGGGAGTGACTTGCGCCCGAAATAGAAAAAATAGGTACCCAGAAAGAAGAAAAAAAACCTCAGATAAGTTGAGCGGGGCGGGGGGATGCTGGCTGGAGAAAGACTTTTTTTTTTCTGCATTCTTTTATTCTCTGATTGCCGTGCCCCCCTGCTGGCTGGGCCCCGTACAACAGGGCCAGTTGTACTGGCTTATCAGCGACCCTGTATATATATATATATATATATATATATATATATATATATATATATATATATATATATATATATATATATATATATATATATATATATATACAGTACTGTGCTAAGTTTTAGGCAGATGTGAAACAATGCTGTAAATTAAGAATTCTTTCAGAAATAGTTAATAGTTTATTTTTATTGATTAAAAATGGAAAGTAAATGAACAGAAGTGAAATCTAAATCCAATCAATATGTGCCTTTAAAACAGCATCAATTCTTCTAGGTATACTTGCACACAGTTTTTGAAGCAGGTAGGTTGTTCCAAACATCACTTCCAGAACCCCTTCTTCTTTACACTAAAGATAGTTCTTAATAACATTGGCTGTATGTTTGGGGTTGTTTTCCTAATGCAGAATTAATTTGGGGCCAATCACATGCCTCCCTGGCAGTGGTGTATTTTGGTTTTGTGCTGCCCTATGCAAGACTACAAACGGGTGCCCAGCCCCCCCCCCCCCCCCCAACATCTAAATTTGTCCTATCTCAGCAGCTTTAAAATTGTGCATGCCTGTGCAACGGCGACAAAGACATGCTTTTTTACTATCCACATGCAACGCTTTAAAAGCCTTTGCAGGTTACTACTTTAGATTTACAGAGGAGGTCTGGTGTTAGCATTACTGACCATGATCTGAAGTTTGTGGTGACATGTGTGGGACGATTGCTGTTTGCATGTGTGTGGGACCGACATGCACATTTGCCTTTGAGTGTGAGCATGGGAGGACGGGGGGACTTTCAATTATTTTTTTAATTATTCATTTATTTTATTTATTTATTTATTTTATTGCACTGTGTAGCGATGGGCTCTTTAAAAAAAATTACCAGCAGTGCTGACAAAATAAACACAGAAAGGACTTTTTCTCTCCTGTAATGGACAGCTGCAGGGTGAGAGGGGACTGGACTGTGCCCTGATTGGCTGTGGCTACAGCTGAAGAAGACCTACCCCTGGCAACTCTGGGGAAGGAGGACTCCTGATTAGCTGCCTAATGCCCAGTACACGCGATCCGAAATTCGGACGACAGATCGTCTGACATTTTTTTGCTTACTAGTCGCAAGTAGAAATTGAATAGGTTACTAAAGTCCCGAAAATTCTCGTTCGACAGAAAAAAAAATCAGAAGTGATGTCATGTGTTGTAGTGTATTTGTATTGTATTTTCGAACGACAACTGTACTGACTAAACGAAAATCGTATGATCTGGTATCGTACGAGGAAAATGTTCGTGCTTGTCCGATCGAATAATATCGGATGAACTGTCATGATAGGCTCTTGAAAGCTCTGTAATAACAATCCGATTATCGTGTGATTTTTCATCCGATTTTTAGATCGTGTGTATGGGCCATAAGCCAGGCTGGTTCCCAATTGGCTGTGGGACGTTTTTCAGCCTCTCACCACTGAGAGAAGCAGGAGATCCATGTGGCATCTGATAAGAGGGCTCTGGGACCCTTTTTTGAGAGCCCGGGAAGCACTTGGGGAACAGGAGTGCCTGGCCAGTACAATATATCCCCGGGAAGTGTTCTGTGAGTAGGGAAAAATAATTGAGAACTTGCGGCCCCAAAATTGCAAGGACCCTTCGCCATGCTTCACTGTTGCCTGGGGACACTCATTATTGTACCACTCTCCAGCATTTCGACAAACAAACTGCATCCTGCTACAGCCAAATAATAAAAATGTTGACTGATCAGTCCAGAGCACCTGCTTCAATTTTTTTCTGCACCCCAGTTCCTATGTTTTCGTGCTTAATTTAGTTACTTATACTTGTTTCCACGTGGGAGGTATGGCTTCTGACTAGACTTCTCTGGACAGAAGATGGGTGTACCTGGGCCCCACTGAATTCCCCCAGTTCTGTGCTGATGGCACAGCCGGACATATTCCAATGTCAAAGGGCAGTAAGCATGATGTGTCTTTTTATCTGCTGCATTACGTTTCCTTGGCCAACCATTGTGTCTATAATCCTTAACGTTGCCCTTTGTGCTTCTTCAAAAGAGATGGAACAGCACATCTTAAAACCCCAATCTGCTTTGAAATATTTGTCTAGGGTAGACATTGTAGATGCAGTATAAATACCTTGGGGGAGATTTACTAAAACTTGAGAGTACAACATTTGGTTCAGCTCTTCAGCTCTTCCTAGAAACCAATCAGCTTCCAGAGTTTTTTTTTTGTCAAAGCTTAATTGAACAAGCTAAAGTTAGAAGCTGATTGGCTACTATGCAGGGCTGCACCAGATTTTGCTCTCTCCAGTTTTAGTAAATCAACCCCATTGTGTCTTATTGCTGTGCTCAGTCTTGCCAGGGTGTTTGACCTGTGACATGAAACCTTACCTGATTAGCAGAGTTTGGCTGCTTCCCACCCAGTTTTAAGCCTCCTACACGGCTCTTTCTGTTTCAGGTAATGACTGTGTTTCAATCTACATATGAAATGAATGAGCATTAGCACCTTCTTGGTATAATTGGTTAATCATACACCTACATCTAATGTTGTGCAAGTGTACAAAGTGTGCAACTGGAAGTTCAATAGCCAGTGCGGCTCCTTCTGCTTGATTCAGAGCATGCATGAACATTTGTACGATGGACTTGTGTATACACGATCGGACTTTCCGACAACAACGTTTTGTTGGCAGAAAACTTGAGAACCTGCTATTAAACATTTGTTGATGGAAATTCCGACAGCAAATGTTCGATGGAGCATACACACAGTCGGACTTTCCGACAACAAGCTCACAGCGAACATTGACCGTGTGTACGCGGCATTAAACTTCAATACCCGGCCATAGTAAAATGACGTCCTCTAGTTTATGGGGGGATATCTGAATGATGCCTATAGCTACAGGCACCATTCAGATATCAATCTTTCTGGCCGGCGATTCTGTGCACGATAAGAATGATCATAGCAGCAGTTCTGCTGCTTGATCGTTCTTATAGGCAACGGGAGGGGACGTCCCCCCTCCCACCACCATCCGGTGCTTCTCCGGGCTCTCCCGTGCCATTGGGGACCCGGAGAAAGAATAATTAAATAATAATAAAAAAAAATTAAAACGCCCCTGTCCCTGGTAGCTCGCGCTCAGAAGCAAACGCACACGTAAGTCCCGCCCACATATGTAAATGCCGCTCAAACCACACATGTGAGGTATCGCCATGGGCTTTAGAGCACGTGCAACAATTATAGCACTAGACCTCCTCTGTAACTCTAAACTGGTAACCTGTAAAAAAATTTAAAGTGTCGCCTATGGAGATTTTTAAGTACCAAAGTTTAGCGCCATTCCATGATTGTGCGCAAATTTTAAAGCGTGACATGTTAGGTATCTATTTACTCGGCGTAACATCATCTTTCACATTATATAAAAAAAATTGGGCTAACTTTACTGTTTTGTTATTTTTTAATTCACGAAACCGTTTTTTTTTCCAAAAGTGTGAGATAAAAAGTTGCAATGACCGCCATTTTATTCCCTAGGGTATCTGCTAAAAAATATATATAATGTTTGGGGGTTCTGAGTAATTTTCTAGCAAAAAATGTATGATTTTTACAGGATTTTAAGGAGAGAAGTGCCAGAATAGACCCGGTATTGAAGTGGTTAAGATGGATGCTGGTTTGGAGCCAAAGGATAGCGACACCAAATACTGATTTAATTAAGATTTTTTGTCTGTTCCCTCACTTTGCATTTTGTAAATTGATTAATGTAAACAATCAAAATATATGTTTTTGAAAGCATTCTTACTTTAAAGCATTTCATAACACCTTTCTAAAACCTTTGCACAATAATGTATATATATATATATATATATATATATATATATATATATTTTTTTTATTTTTATTTTTTTCAGTTAAATGTGAGCTTGCTGTCATGTTTCCTGAATCAAGACTATGCATTGTGTTTTTCAACAAGAACTTCAACTTATCTTGAAAACTCGGTGACCTACCTCGTGGCTAAGTTGTAAACAACACAACATGAAAAATTGCACGACAATTATCAAGGGCACTGGGTTGCACAAATGGTGTAATAGTGGGTGCAATTATATACAAAATGACCAATTATATTTCCCTATCTAGCTTAGTCATTATGTTTAGATAGTCATTTTCACCTAACAACCATAGTTATAGCCAGTAATTTCCTTAGTCTAATGTGTATTAGTGGAAGAATCATTTAATGCATGCAGGGCATCCACTGCAAAGCACAGTCTGTCTTAATGACCATGTAAATATGAAGGGCAGATTTATCATTAGCGGGCTTGTGTACGTGTGTGTGCTTTGCAAAAGCCATGCAAAGTATTTGGCCCTGGAATCAATTCACACATATGAAAACTTGATGCAACCTCTCATTAACTTTCAGCTTATTTTCCATGACTGGTTTTAATTATTTCTTAGTGGGAGGTTCCATGGTAGGTATTAAACCCCTTATTTGCATGATTTAAAGGTAAGAGGTCACCAGGTGCACATAGACCTGTCCAGAATTACCATAGTGAATTAATACAATGCAATAGAAAACTAGAAAAATTTAAGGATAATTGCTATTTTTTTTTTTTGTTTGTGCATCTTTCTGTAAATGTCTGTGAAATCTTCGCCACAAAAATTATTTTTAGTTTTTGCTGGAACTTCAAGTTTCTAATGTTTTCAAATGTTAAAAGGGTTCCAATCCTGGCTCTTTAATTACTGTTAATTGCTGTTAAAAGATCACTATAGCTAAAAACCTTGTATTCTTGTTAATGTATATGTGGTTAATGCTAGCGTTTTGTTATATTCATTTTATTTTATTTTTTTCATTTATTAAAATTTCTTTATTTACATTTTTTTCTACAATTTCATGCAGGCCAAACTGTCCAGCAAAACAAATGGCTTGGAGCCTTCCACAAGGCCCTTTTCTACTTTTTTTTTTTTTTTTTTCTTCCTGGACAGTCTCTGAAATTGATAGGTGGACCTAATCGGAAGGCCTGTGTGCAAGGGGCCTTACAGTGAGAAAAGCGAAACAGCGACTCATCAAGTTAAGTGAAATATTCCACAAATCTGAATATCCTCTGATGCCGCATACACACGATCGGAAATTCCGCTAGCAAAAGTTCGATGAGAACTTTTGGTTGGAAAATGTGACCGTGTATATGCTCCATCTGACTTTTTCTGGCGGAATTCTAGCCAGAAAAAGATTGAGAGCATGTTCTCAATTTTTCCGATAATTCCCGAAATTCCGATCGTCTGTACCAATTTCGACACGCAAAATTCCTACACATGCTCGGAAACAATTAGACGCATGCTCGGAAACATTGAACTTCATTTTCTTGGCTCGTCGTAGTGATGTACGTCACCGCGTTCTTGACGGTCGAAAGTTCAGCAAACTTTTGTGTGACCGTGTGTATGCAAGACAAGCTTGAGCGGAATTCCGTCGGAAAAAACATCCAAGATTTTTCTGACGGAAAATCTGCTCGTGTGTACGGGGCATAAGTCTAATGGTTAGTTCCCACAGCCAATGAATATGGACTACAATGGGGTTGCTTTACTAAAGGCAAAAAGGCTATTTAAAGCGGTTGTATACCCGTTTTTGCAAAAAAATTTTTGTAAACTACCTGCAAGACAAAGTCATAATGAGCTAGTATGACTAGAATACTAGCTCATTATGCATCACTTACCTTAGATCGGGGCCCCCGACGCCGTCCTCTTCTCCCCCTCCAGCCGCAGCCATCTCTCTTCCGGGTATCGCCGCTCCGGCCAATCACATCGGCGCTGTGCTTGGCCAGAGCAGCGAAGACATAGCTCCGCGCATGCACGTGGGACACTTCAACTGCGGCTCGCCGCAGTTCTGAATGGGGATTAACCCTGTAAATGCACCGTTGTCTACGGCGCGCATGCGTTTACAGTCACTTTAATAGTGGCAGGTGAGTCACTGTTTTCTTTTTTTCAAATGTTGTGATAACTAGGGTTGTCCTGATACCACTTTTTTTAGACCGAGTACAGGTTCCGATACTTTTTTTCAAGTACTCGTCGATACCGATTACCGGTACTTTTTTGTCATGTGACAGTTTTCAAAGCACAATACAGATTAGGTGGCATTGACATGCAGCACTGATGAGCAATGATAGGATTAGGTGGCACTGATGAGCACTGACTGATGGCGGGCACTGACAGATGGCTGGCACTGACAGATGGCGGGCACTGACAGATGGCGGGCACTGACAGATGGCTGTCACTGACAAATGATGGGTACTGACAGATGGCACTGACAGATGGCTGGCACTGACAGATGGCGGGCACTGACAGATGGCTGTCACTGACAGATGATGGGTACTGACAGATGGCACTGACAGATGGCACTGACAGATGGCGGGCACTGACAGATGGAACTGATGGCGGGCACTGACAGGTGGCTGGCACTGACAGGGGGCACTGAGAGGTGGCTTGCACTGACAGATGGCACTGGCAGGTGGCTGGCACTGAGGAAGTGGTGTGACATCCATACAGATATGTCTGTTAGTAAGTTAGTGATGCGTGAGGAGACGGAGTGAGTTGAGGGGTGGAGAGATAGATTTGTGTGTCGTCAGCGTAGAAATTTTATTGAAAGCCACGAGAGCCTGACCCAGGGAAGAGTTGTAGATTAAAAATAAAAGAGGTCCAAGAACAGAACCTTGGGGGACCCCGACGGAGAAGGGAAGTGGAGTGGAGGAAGTAGAATTGTAAGTAACATTGAAGGTGCGTTGGGATAGGTAGGATGAGAGCCACTAAAGAGCACAGTCACGGAGACCAAGGGAGTAAAGTTTTTGGAGGAGGAGGGGGTGGTCAACCATGTCAAAGGCAGCTGAAAGGCCCAGAAGTAGGAGTACAGAATAGTGTCCGTTGGTTTTTGCATTTAGTAGGTCATTTGTGAGTTTTAAAAGAGCAGTTTCTGTGGAGTGTTGAGGGCGAAATCCAGAATGAAGGGATCAAGTAGGTTATTCTTAATGAGGTGGTCATTCAGTTGGTTGTAAACCAGGTATTCAAGGAGTTTAGAGGAAAAGGGGAGCAAGGAGATAGGGCGTAGATTGTTAAGATTGGTAGGGTCCAAGGATGGCTTTTTAAGCATGGGGTTGACCAGTGCATGTTTTAGAGCATTGGGGAAAATTCCAGAGGTGAGGGAGAGATTGAAGATGTGGGTTAGAGAGTGTAGGATAGAATCAGAGGTCGACTGTAATATTTGAGAGGGAATAGGGTCCACGGGACAGGTGGTTAGGTGGGCGTTAGAAAGAAGTTTAGCAACTTTGTCTGTAGTAGCAGATTTGAATAAGGGGAGTGTCAATTTTACCTGTTGACATGGGGTCTTAACTGAGGGAGATACCTGTAGAGTGGAGATTTCATCACGGATTGTATCAATCTTGTTTTTGAAGTGATTAGCAATCTCCTGGGCAGTGAGTGAGTCAGTGGGTGGAGGCGGTGGAGGACAAGTAGAGAGTTGAAGGTAGAGAAGAGTTTACGGGGACTGGATGAGAAGGTGTTAATAAGAGTTGTAAAATAGGTCTGCTTGGCAGTGTGGAGGAAAGAATAGTATTTTTGGAGGGCAGATTTGTATTGGTTGAAGTCTTTGAGAGACTTATGCCACGTACACACGACCGGACTTTTCGACGGACTTGGTCCGGCGGACTTAATTCGTCGGACAATTCGATCGTGTGTGGGCTCCAGTGGACTTTTTCTTCCCAAAAGTCCGGTTGATCTAGAAACAAAACTTGCTTCAAATTTTTACGATGGACTCGAGTCTGGTCGAAAAATCCGGTCGTCTGTGTGCTAGTCCGACGGACTAAAACCGACGCTAGGGCAGCTTTTGGCTACTGGCTATGAACTTCCTTATTCTACGTCATCACGTTCAAATCCGTCAGACTTTTGGAGTGATCGTGTGTGGCCAAGTCCATTCACTTGAAAGTCCGGCGGACCTCAGCTGCAAAGTCCGTCGGATTGTCCGCCGGACCAAATCCATCGAAAGGTCCGATGGCGTGTACGCGGCATTAGTCTTGTGCCACAGACGTTCAAGAGAGCGACTACGTTTATTGAGAATTTTAGTGTCATCTGTTTGCCAGGGTTGTAGGGGTCGAGGCTTGATTCTGCGTGTAGTGAGGGGAGCAAGCTTGTCCAGGGTGGAGGACAGGGATTTATTGAAGATGGAAGTAATTTGGTTGGAGCAGAACAGGAGAGAGATTTTGTCATAGAGGTGGTTAGTAGCAGAATAGAGGAGACAAGAGTTGAAGTTCCAAAAGTTTCTACGGATGGTTAGGCGATTGGAGGGAAAGGTGGTGGCAGACAGGGGGAGAGAGAAACGAATAAGGTGGTGGTCGGAGAGAGGAAAAGAATTGTGTGAAAATCTGCATGGAGTGCATAGGTAGGAGAATACAAGGTCAAGGGTGTTGCCCTCAGAGTGAGTAGAAGCCTGTACCCATTGCTTCAGGTAAAATGAAGAGGTTAGACTAAGAAGTTTAGAAGTAGTAGGAGTGTTTGTATTGGCAGGGATGTTGAAATCATAAAGAAGGAAATCAAGGAAAGTCGATAATGCTCCAGGGGGCCGGTAGATCACCGCAATTCTTAGGGAAGTTGGACAGAACAGACATATACAGTGAGCTTCAAATGATGAGAGTGAAAGAGAGGGAGGAGAGTGAATAACCTGAAAGGTGATCTGGGGGGATAGGAGGAATCCCACTCCACCTCCCTTGCATCCATTAGGCCTAGGCAGTGAAGGCCACCCTAGGAGAGGGAAGCAGGAGAAGGGGTGTCAGATTCGTGGAACCAGGTTTCGGTGACAGCAAAGGAATTAGTGACAAAGAGGTCATGAATAGCGGTGAGTTTGTTGCAGACAGAGTGGGCATTCCAGAGGGCACAGGAGAGGGAGAGGCTGGCATTGGGTAGAAGAGGAATGGATACTAAATTGCGTAGATTGCGACTACTGCCAGAGGGTGTAGGGTGATGGTGATGGGTGTGTTGGGTACAGTTAAATAAGGGAAGCCCAGGATTTGGGGAAATATCTCCAGCGGTTAGGAGAAGCAGAAGGGTAAGGGAGGTAATATGAGAATATGATTTGTATTAGGGGACATGCTTCAGTATCCTGGGGAGTTTGTTAGCAAGTGGGCTTAGAGTTAGAAAGAGGTGATTAGTGCAGTAATAGGGGGAGGGTAGAAGTGAGGGTGATATGTACTTATTGTGGGTAGAGCAGAGGGGTGAAGAAAAGTGAGTTTGAGGAGAGAGGCTGCAATTGTGAAAAGGAGGAGAGGTAAAGAGTGCATGTTTCAGAGAGGAAGGTGAGATAATTTGGAAATGAGGTCACCTGCAGTCTGCTGTGGTTTGCTTTGTGCAAATTGCTGAAGTGTAAAAGCGGAAGTGCCACTTATTTAACCACTTGACCACTGGGCACTTAAACACCCTTAATAACCAGACCAATTTTCAGCTTTCGGTGCTCTCACATTTTGAATGACAATTACTCAGTCATACAACACTGTACCCAAATGAAATTTTTGTCCTTTTTTTCACACAAATAGAGCTTTCTTTTGGTGGTATTTAATCACCGTTGAGTTTTTTATTTTTTGCGCTATAAAAGAAAAAAGACTGAAAATTCGGTAAAAAAATTAATTTTTCTTCGTTTCTGTTATAAAATTTAGCAAATTTTGTCATTTTTCTTGATAAATTTTGGCCAAAATTTATACTGCTACATATCCTTGGTAAAAATAAGTACAAATTGGGGTATATTATTTGGTCGTTGTGAAAGTTTTAGAGTCCACAAGCTATGGTGCCAATATCTGAAAATTGATCACACCTGAAGTACTGACGGCCTATCTCATTTCTTGAGTCCCTAACATGCCAGAAAAGTACAAATACCCCCCAAATGACCCCTTTTTGGAAAGAAGACATTCCAAGGTATTTGGAAAGAGGCATGGTGAGTTTTTTGAAGTTGTAATTTTTTTCCCACAATTCTTTGCAAAATCAAGATTTTTTTTTTCTTATTTTTTTTTTTCACAAAATTGTCATATTAGCAGGTTATTTCTCACACACACAGCATATGCATACCACAAATTACACCCCAAAACACATTCTGCTATTACTCCCGAGTACGGCGATACCACATGTGTGAGACTTTTACACAGCGTGGCCACATACAGAGGCCCAACATGCAGGGAGCGCCATCAGGTGTTCTGGAGCACCCGGGACAATTCTGACATTTCTCTCCTACATGTAAAAATCATCATTTATTTGATAGAAAATTACATAGAACCCCAAAACATTATATATGTTTTTTTAGAAAAGACCCTAGAGAATATAATGGCGGTCGTTGCAACTTTTTATCTAGCACGGTACTTGCACAGCAATTTTTCGAACGCGTTTTTTTGGGAGAAAAAAGTTTTGTGCTTTACAAAAAACAAAACTGTAAATTTAGCCCAATGTTTTTGCATAATGTGAAAGATGAAGTTACGCCGAGTAAATAGATACCTAACATGTCACCCTTCAAAATTGCACACACTCGTGGAATGGCGCCAAACTTCGCTACTTTAAAAATCCCCATAGGCGGCGCTTTAAAACTTTTTACTGGTTACATGTTTTGAGTTACATAGGAGGTCTAGGGCCAAAATTATTGTTCTCGCTCTAACGTTCGCAGCGATACCTCACATGTGTGGTTTGAACACCGTTTTCATATGTGGCGGGACTTACGTATGCGTTCGCTTCTGCATGCGAGCGCACGGGGACAGGGGCACTTTACATTTTTTTTATTGTTCATTTTACTTTATTTATTTTAGTTTGACACTTTTTTCCCCCAAAATTTTTTTTTGATCACTTTTATTCCTATTACAAGGAATGTAAACATCCCTTGTAATAGGAATATGGCATGACAGGTCCTCTTTACAGTGAGATATGGGGTCAATAAGACCTCACATCTCACCTCTAGGCTGGAAAGCCTGAAATAAAATAAAAAACGATCCTGGCTTTGATCGTAGCGAGCATTGCAGGGTATCGCAGGGTATCGCAGAATATCGCAGAATATCGCAGGATATGGCTGGGTATGGCATGGCAGGGTATGGCAGGGTATGGCAGGTAATGGCAGAGTATCGCAGGGTATGGCAGAGTATCACAGGGTATGGCAGAGTATCGCAGGGTATGGCAGAGTATCGCAGGGTATGGCAGAGTATCGCAGGGTATGGCAGAGTATCGCAGGGTATAGCAGGGTATCGCTGGGTATGGCAGGGTATCGCTGGGTATTATTGCAGGGTATCGCAGGTAATGGCAGAGTATGGCAGGGTATGGCATGGCAGGGTATGGCAGAGTATCGCAGGGTATGGCAGAGTATCGCAGGGTATGGCAGAGTATCGCAGGGTATGGCAGAGTATCGCAGGGTATGGCAGAGTATCGCAGGTAATGGCAGAGTATCGCAGGTAATGGCAGAGTATCGCAGGGTATGGCAGAGTATCGCAGGGTATGGCAGAGTATCGCAGGGTATGGCAGAGTATCGCAGGGTATGGCAGAGTATCGCAGGGTATGGCAGAGTATCGCAGGGTATGGCAGAGTATCGCAGGGTATGGCAGAGTATCGCAGGGAATGGCAGAGTATCGCAGGGAATGGCAGAGTATCGCAGGGAATGGCAGAGTATCGCAGGGAATGGCAGAATATAGCAGGGTAAGGCACAGTATTGGAGGGTATGGCAGATTTGGTATCCATCCATCCATGCTCAGCCATCCCTCCATACCCTGCAATACCCAGCAATACACTGCAGGCTATTGCTGTGTATTGCAGGGTATGGAGGGATGGCTGAGCATGGATGGATGGATGGATGGATCGGTGGCATGCAGAGCAGGCTGTGGGCACTACAGATCCCGCCCACAGCACTGCTGCCACCGATCCCTCCCCCTCTCCTCTCACACTGTACCGATCGGTACAGAGAGAGGAGGGGATAGGAACCGGCGTCATCAAATGACGCCGGTTTGCTTACATGTGATCGCTCCGTCATTTGACGGAGCGATCACGTGGTAAACGGCCGCGATGAGCGGCCGTTTACCGTGATCTGTGATCCGCCGGGTCCTCTGGACCCGGCGATCACGGATGTACTCGAGTGCGCGCCCCCGGGGGCGCGCAAGAGGGGAATTCCGGGAGGACGTCATATGACGCCCTCCCAGAGTTAAGCAACCGGCCTGTAGCCGTCATTCGGCTATGGGCCGGTTGTAAAGTGGTTAAAGAACCCCACTTCTTTGGAAGAACCCTCTGCATGTGCAGCCCTCTGCATGCATTCCCTCATAAAGAAGGCCTTGTTTTTATACTGTGTTGGGTGTGGATTAAATCTGGCAATTAATCAATCAGTAGGTAATATTAGGCACACAGCTAGCAGAGCAAAACTTTTCACACCACAATCAAACTGCAAGAGGACCACGAAATAATGTGAGCATGGCTACTGATGGAGTTGAAGCAGCGGTGACAAACAGATTTACCAAATATGCATTTGAGCAGTCAGTCAATGTTCAGTTTACATTACTGTATCAAATCATTTCACCTCCCTTTTGTCCCTAGTACGTTGTCCAGTGCCCTGCATGCACTTTTATATTATATATACTGTACTGTTCTTTCTGCCTGGAAACTTGAGATTGTCCATGGCAACCAAAAAGTGTCCCTTTACGTCAAAAGTGGATTTAGACCAGCTAGAAAACAGCGATAATAAATTAGAACACTTGCAGAATTGAGCAATAGTGAATCGTGGGGAAATTTATTTTATTATTATTATATCATTATTTTTGATAATTATTTATCGTTATTTATTATATTATAAATTATGATTTTGTGTTTCAAACTTTATTATACCCCAGATGTTTACTGGACTCTTGTTTGGACAGATTTAAGTGTGTTATTACTAAGAATTACAGGCCTACTATATAAAATGCCAAATTTCTATGCAAAACAATGTGCCACATTGAGTTTCTAAAATCTGACATAATAATAACGCCAGGAAGGTTAGTTTTGCATGAGAATTTATCCCTTAGCTTTAGTGAATGGCTCTGCTGACTTCCATCATCCAATCATGAGCAAGCACAAATACTGTACACAATAAGAGATAAACACCAAAATAGTGTAAAAAACTTTTTCCACCAGGATTTAATGAAGATAATGCACTTACCGTATTTATCGGCGTATAACACGCACCGGCGTATAACACGCACCCCAAGTTTAGGAGGGAATTTTAAAGAAAAAAAGTTTTAGGAGAGAAGTTTAGGGAAAAAAAAAAAACTTACATTTAAGCGTCATTTGCAGCTTGCCCAGCGTCATTTGCAGCTTGCCCAGCGTCATTTGCAGCTTGCCCAGCGTCATTTGCAGCCTTTCCCAGCGTCATTTGCAGCCTTTCCCAGCGTCATTTGCAGCCTTTCCCAGCGTCATTTGCAGCTTGCCCAGCATCATTTGCAGCCTTTCCCAGCGTCATTTGTAGCCTTGCCCAGCATCATTTGCAACCTGCCCAGCGTCATTTGCAGCCTGCCCAGCGTCATTTGCAACCTGCCCAGCGTTATTTGCAACCTGCCCAGCGTCATTTGCAACCTGCCCAGCGTCATTTGTAGCTTGCCCGGCGTCATTTGTAGCTTGCCCGGCGTCATTTGCAGCTTGCTAGTGTCATTTGCAGCTTCCTAGTGTCATTTGCAGTTTGCCATCATTTAAATTTCCCGCCGCGAGAAATACCGCGCATGCGCGGCCGAAAAAGACCGAACCGCGGCCGAAAAAGGCCGAAGTGCGGCCGAAAAAGACCGAGCCGACTGTTCAGCTCCGCTCGGAGTCCCGCCTCCCTGCTGTTTCGGACGCGAGCGCAGGGAGGCGGGATTACGAGCGGAGCTGAACAGCCGGCTTCGGTCTTTTTTTTCGGCCGCGCTTCGGCTTTTTCCGGCCTTTTTCGGCCGCGCTTCGGCTTTTTCCGGCCTTTTTCGGCCGCGGTTCGGCCTTTTTTTTTTTTTTTTTTTTCGGCCGCGGTCGCCATTTTTCGGCGCCGCAACCGATTTTTGTCATTTTTTTTTTGGGTATCGGCGTATAACACGCACCCACGACTTTTCCCCCGATTTTAAGGGGGAAAAAGTGCGTGTTATACGCCGATAAATACGGTACATGAAAATAAGTAAAAACAGCATATGCCGGACACATTAGCTTCCAAACGTGTATCCTCCTATCGCAATGACAGGAAATGACGCTCTCGCCCGGACCGGTTATGTCACTACAAGGACTTCTTCCGGTACATGCCAGGGGGTGACGAATCAGGTCAGGCGAGAGCATCATTTCCTGTCATCGCGATTGGAGGATACACGTTTGGAAGCCAATGTGTCCGGCATATGCTGTTTTTACTTATTTTCGTTGTTGAATTGAGAGACCCCGATATCTCCCCCGCTGGCTGTTTGGAGCTTTTGCTAAGTGGACCTCACTACAGATTTGGAGTATCCCAGATACATAAGACTATGTTGACCTCCCGTAATAGGCGGCCAACGCTCTTTGGTAAGAGCACCTCTTGATTACTGGTGGTGGTTTCACAAGGTGGAGGGATGTCTGTGACACAACAGTTAAAATTATTTAGCGCAACATTTTTTTAATTTATTCTCTGCTATTCCATTTCTGCAGACAGCTGTAATAGACAGGTGGGCACACTCTGTTCAAAACAAAGTAAAAAAAAAGGTGTTGGGTTCTCATCCCAATCTTATCTTCACTACTCACTAACCTAAAGAAAAATGTACCTTTTGTCTTAATTTTTTTGCACAAATGTTCCAGATCAGTGGCTCACCTTATCTATGCAATCACATAAATGTCAGCAGCATGGCAGGACCCTTTCTAGCTGCCAATTCCATATAAACTTTAAGTATATTTTGGATTGTGTTGCACCGATCATTCCTTTTCAGAATGTTGCTTCAATTGTTCTCAATTACTTATTCGATTTTAGGCTATAAGAGCCATCTTTGGCTTGTTTTCTTTTATGTTTTTTATTGTTAAAAATGAGTTCATGTCTAGTGCATATTGCCAGCAACTGGAGAATGTTGATGCCGTATACATAAAACAATATTAAACGCAATGTAATGTTTTTCAAACAGACCCACTTTGACCTACAAATTGCATTTTAGTGTTTAAGCTCAGTTTACTGCAACCACACTGATTATCATACCTCATGGTAAATGCCAGAAAACATCACATTTAGTCTTGTCTTGTCAAGGTTTTACAACACTATATTGTATCAATATAATAGAAATCTATTGTTACTATCTGGACTGGGAAAGCAAAATTTTGAATATATAGTAGCCATGGTTACACAGGGATTATTTGGTGAACCTGACTGTCTTTTCTACCCTATAATACCTCAATTACATGTGTACCATTTCAGAAGGTAATTTATTTTTTACAGTCTTAGTCTTTTGGGTATTGTTCCTTTTGTTTCAACATACCAACAAATACCATTTAGATTATTATTTTTTTTAAATAACATCATATCATTTCTACATTATCATTATCATTTACACATACAGTAGATACAATGTGCTATGTACAATTTTTACACATTCTAGCCATCATTTGTTGTGTATCTATCTATCTATCTATAGATCTATCTATACTAACAACTTCCAACCCATAGCCCTTAAGCCACACATGGCCCCAACAATGTAACAATAGCCTTAAGCCAGAGGGGGCCCAGGATGGCACCCCTTCTCTGGCCCTCTTACCACTCCCCCAATCTTGATTTTCATTGCATTTTACTACTCCACCACTGGGAGCTACAGTGTATAGGGGTTGAATTACTATAGGCAAATAGGCTGTGCACTTTGCAAAGTGCAGTTGCACTCTGCAAGAGCAGTTGCTCCAGAGATTAGTAAATGAGCAGAAGCTCTACTGACTTCCATCATTCAATCATGTGCAGGCAAAAATGCAGTTTTTTTATTTTTGAATGCAATTGGGTGTTTATTGCAAAGTGAATCTTTACCTAATTTACTAAACTCTGGAGCAACTGCCCTTTGCAAAGTGCACAGTTTACTTACTAATCAAACACACAGTATCTTGTTGGTAGATGGAATGATTGGCTTCACCTTTGCTTTTCTGTGTTCTAGCGTAATAGCGTGTGTATAGCTAGGTATCTTGAAGTAGTAGGACAGGGGCTTTTTAGCAGGTCAGGAAGGAAAAGGGGAGCAACAGCAAGTGTAGGGGAATAGTAAACTAGTTAATGGGGTTCTTTGGTCCAACTTCCTGATTAGAGATTAGCTTAATGGGGTTTCTTTGGTCCAACTTCCTGATTAGAGATTAGCTTAGAGTTAAGTCCAAACATCACATGTGTGGTTTGAACACTGTATTCATATATTCTTGGCTGTTTGTGGCATTTAGTGTGAGCTTCATGTACAGTAGAGGTATAATCTTGATTATACATGACAGATTTCCAAGGTCAATGGTTGGACGCGGCCTCCCTCCGCGGCCGGTGTGCGCTGAGGGATGCTGATGGATGCAGGCACTGTCGAGTCTTTAACCACTTAAGGGCCTGGGAGCCTCTTTCTGAGATTTGTTGTTTACAAGCACCTCTATTAGAAAACATTTTTTTTTTTTTTTCAGCTAGAAAATTACTTAGAACAAACATTATACATTTTTTTTTTTCTAATACCCTCCAGAATAAAATGGCAGACTGCACACAAGATAACAAGTGACATTAAAGCTGACCTGCAGCTGACCTGCAGCAAATAGGTACCCGCATGGATGTTGTTGAAACACATCTGGACTCCACTATTGCCAGAACTAATCAAAACTCAACCTGCATACAGATTCTGCAGGACCAATTAGAGACTGCCAATATAAAAATTGACGACCTCGAAAACAGGAATAGGAGGTACAACTTCAGAGTCAGGGGGCTCCCTGAATCGTACAAAGATGTTCCCGACACCATTAGATCTTTTATTCAGACCATGCTCCCTGATACACTGCAACACAGATTGGAACTTGATCGTGCTCACAGAGCTCTCAGACCACCTAGAGCTGACGGTCTCCCCCGCGACATAGTGGTTAAACCTCACTTTTACTCAGTCAAGGAGGACATAATGCGGAAATCGAGAACCACACCCAAAATTATGTTTCAGGGCCACCACCTGCAAATAAATTCCTGCTGAAAGGCAAAGCGTACACCTTTGGTTCCCTGCAAGAGGGAGAAAAACTCTTACTCCAACTAGGCCTCATCAGCCAAGACCCAAATCTTCAACATCCTGGGCCGCACCCTGCCTCAGCGAAAAGACAACTTCCAACCAGCCCCCTGACTCCGGTTTGGGAATCTACGAGATCCAAGAAATCCAAGGAAACCGTACCCCCCTGATTCTGACGCCTGGTCGAACCCTGACCCTCCAACCTTCTCTTCCACCGTTTTAAGGAACTTTTCTGGAAGGACTGTACCCCCCACTTGTGCCACATGAACTGTTCTTCCTCTATGAGTCCCCTATAACTTCTACCAAGACGGTGTCATGAGGGTCACAAGTCGGGAAGGACACCGCTAGACTTCTTCTCCACCCACGTCTTTGGACTTTCTCCCTCCTCACTTCTTCCCCTTCTTCCCTCGAAGTGAAGATGTGGAAAGGGGGGTTTCATGCCCGTTACCCCCTCCTCTTTTTTTTTTTTTCTAGGGACTCGCCCCATCGCCTAGCTATGGCTTACTGACCATATGTTACCCGAGACCCCTGTAGCCCTCTCTGCTTCCCAACCCGCTTTGTATCCCATTCATTACTCCTGGGATCCATTATTCCCCAGAGATCCAAGTTTATCTATCTGTTTTTGCTTGTCTTAACATTTGTTATTATTCATTCATTGATATTAATCGTTCCGTTCAACATACTCACCTCCAGGCTTTCCTGTTCTCGCCAACGGGTTCAAATGGAGGTGACTCTGTTACGGCTGTACTAGTGCCTTTCTTTTGTTATACCACGTTGGTTGCTCCAAGAGGCCTACCTGCTGGGGTGGTGTTCATGCACCCCTTCTTGTCTGGTTGCTTGGGTATTTTGCCCTCCACTAGACAAGCCTATCCTCTGACTTCCAGAGGGATGTTTTTGGTTACTTTGTACCTACCGGTGGAGGATTCTGTCCCCTCCACTCCATGGAGGACTCTCTTGTCCGCCGTCTTTCCTCTCGTTCTTTCTTTTCTCTCTCTTACTCAATATATTCACTCTCATATCTTTGCAGGAACTGTCTGGAGGGGGGATACTCACTACTGCCGCACTTTCGCAGGGATCTTTGCTTGGTATACACCTTTTCCTGGTCTTGCTGGACACATATTGGTAAGTGCTGTAGGTTGCCTAGATAGTCCTCCACCTCTGCTCAATGGCTAACGCCCCCTCCATACCACCTCCTCTCAAAATAATCTCCCATAATGCTCAAGGCCTAAACTCCCCCATTAAGCGACGTAAAGTATTCCATTATCTCCAAACACAAAAGGTGGACGTAGCTCTTTTACAAGAAACTAATTTCCCGAATAGATTCTGCCCGTCCTTTATTCACTCTAATTTCCCTTTTTTTTGCACTGGCCAATGCTGATAACAAAACTAAGGGTGTGGGTGCTCTCATTTGCAAACAATGCAAATTCACCCTCAAATCTGTATTCAAAGACCCAGAAGGGAGATTTATACTTGTAGTAGGTGTTTTAGATAACCAATTGTACACCTTCATCTCATACTATGTCCCCAACAAAGGCCAACTACGTTTCTTCCAACACCTGTTGAAAACTCTAACACCAAAGCTAGAAGGCACAGTAATTTTTGGTGGCGATTCAAACGCTGCCTTTGACCAGGGACTGGACAAGTCCCGACCCCCGGGAAAATGCCTCACCAGACCTACCAAACAGAGCCTCCGAATAGCCAAGTTGCTTTTCCAACATGGCCTCATTGATATTTGGAGAGAGGTAAACCCCACCATGCGAGATTTCACGCACTTCTCCAACCCCCACAGATCTTTCGCAAGGATCGACCACATCCTTGTTTCTTCAGCTTCCATCCCACTCACGAAAAAAGCTTTCATCAAGGATGTGGTCTGGTCGGACCACTCCATGGTGGTCTTGACACTTCAACGCCCAGTGGACCACGCACCCCACAGACGTTGGAGACTCAACGAATCTATCCTGAGTGATCCTATCAGAGCTATAGAGATTGAAAACATTATTAAAAACTATTTTCTCACCAACGACACGCCTGAAACTGGTCCTACATGCCTATGGGCTGCCCACAAGGCGGTGCTTAGAGGACATCTTATCCAAATAGCCTCCCAAATTCGCAAATCTCACAAAGCAACAATTGATCAGTTGGATAGGAAATATTCAGCATTAGCCAAAAAACACAAGGACAATCCGAATTCTGTCCCCTCTACGAAATTGGACGCAGCCAGGACAGCGCTGAACTTGGCTCTGACTACCAAGGCCGAAAAATGGATACGGTGGAATAGAGCCAAATTTTATTGTCAAGGTGACAAAATTGGCTCTATGCTAGCAGGTAGACTCTCACCCAAATTTAGGTCCCCAGCCCTCCCCAAAATTAAAATCCAAGGTGGCACTTTGTCCCAGAACCCCCGACGCATAATGCAGAAATTTCACAATTTTTATAAATCTTTGTGTAGTGGAGACCATGGTCCTTCTCAAAAAGCGATCGATAACTTCCTTAATAATATCCAGACCCCTACATTGGAAGACAGGCATAGACAATACTTAGATGCTCCTATCTCGGCGGATGAAGTATGCGCCGTTATTCACCAATTAAAACCTCATTCAGCCCCTGGTCCGGATGGCTTTTCCATTCCCTACTACAAATCATTCGCTACGACAATCGCCCCATTTATGGCTCGCTTCTTCAATGCTCTACGTCAAGGGGGACAATTAGACTCTTCACTCAACATGGCCCACATTACAGTTCTCCCCAAGCCAAACAAAGATGCCAGCTCAGTCAGTAACTATAGACCTATATCTCTCATTAACAACGACCTAAAGATTCTGACTAAAATCCTTGCAGACCGCCTGGCCTCCTTCATTAGCTTATACATTCACAAAGACCAAGTGGGATTCATCCCAGGGAGACAAGGTCCTGATCAGACTCGCCGTGCAATAGATATTATCTCCCTCCTTAATTCTAACTTGGATGGAAGCTCTCCTAAACAGGGTTGCCTGCTCTCCCTAGACCTCCAAAAAGCATTAGATTCGGTTTACTGGCCCTACATTTTCAGTACTTTACAACGATAGGGGTTTGGAGACTCTTTCCTCAATGTCATGCATGCCCTTTACTCATCCCCTTCAGCTCAGGTGCGTCTGCAGGGATTTTATTCGGAATCTTTACCCATATTTAGAGGCACAAGACAAGGTTGTCCGCTCTCCCCATTGATATTTGCCATAGCAATTGAATCCTTAGCAATAGATATCAGAGCTGACCCAAACATTCGAGGCATTCAATGCGGCTCACGTCACCACAAATGTGCTTTATTTGCGGACGACATCTTAATGTTTGTCTCTTCCCCACTGATCTCACTTCCCAACATTTGCCGCCTTCTAGACGACTTTGGAGCAGTTTCAGGCCTTAGGGTCAACTACAACAAATCTCAGGCCCTTAATATTAACTTACCAGAATCTCTCCTGACCAGGCTTAGGGACAGCTTTAAATTCTCCTGGAGCGACTCTTCAATCTCATACCTAGGGATTAACTTAACCCCCAGAACTGAACTACTCTATCAAGCTAATTACCCGACACTTTACCAAAAACTAGAAGCGGACTTAACCAGGTGGTCTGAGCTGTCCCTATCTTGGCTAGGAAGAATTAACACAATAAAGATGACATTACCCCCCCGCATCCTATATTATTTTAGGGCACTCCCGATCCCAGTTGACAAAACTCGTTTACGGCGCTTCCAAGCCAAAATCATCAAATTTGTATGGGGCAAAGGGGGCCATAGACTCTCTAAATCAATCTTATTTAGATCTAAATTGGAGGGGGGTCTGGGCCTCCCCAATCTGCTTCGGTATTTCTAAGCAGCCCACCTTGCTCAATTATCGATTGTTTACTCTCGCTGGGAACAACCTGACTGGGTCCACATTGAGAGACAGGCGGTTCCACTTCACACGCTTGACTATCTTTTATGGAGCCCCAAAAAACGACGTCCTCCGATCCTCTCCCCTAATCTATCTCACTCCTATGCTCTGTGGGATGGCTTAAAGTCTAACGACCTACTAACCTCTCGCACAGAACCATTGTCGCACATATTCCGAAACCCAGCTTTCCCCCCGGGCCTTGACATTAAAGCTTTCCAGTGGAGGCTTGATAAAGGGTTATACAGAATAGGACACTTCCTCAGACCTATGGGCCCACTTTCTAAGGCATACTGTGTTAGTAAATTGGACATGCCATCAACTGAATTCTTCAGATTTTCTCAGATCTCTAACTTCTTGAACAAAAAATGCAAATCATTACCTAACGGGCCCCAAATAACTGAGTATGAAACATGGTGTGGCCAGACTACTGAGCAGAGGGGAGGGATCTCTGTAATCTATAAAACACTATCCTTGTCACAGTCCAAGACGCCTTACATGCTAGCATGGGAGGAAGACCTAGACCAACAATGGAACCTTGATACTTGGCATAGACACTTCTCCTGCTCCTTCAAGGGCATCCTCAATCCTTGCCTAATGGAAGCTAGTATTAAGGTACTGTCTAGATGGTACCTGGTTCCCTCAAAGCTAGCTAAAATTTTTCCTTCTGCATCACCTCTCTGTTTTCGGGGTTGTCATTTAAGAGGGGATATGCTCCACATTTGGTGGACCTGCCCCAGAATTCGTCAGTTCTGGCGCAAGATTTTTGTTTGGATAAGCAAAATATCCAAAATCCCAATCCACATGTCCCCACTCATTGCGCTCCTTAATTTCCCGGTGCAGGGAGTATCCAGGAGTACACAACGCCTTATTTATTTTATTCTCCTGGGGGCCAAACTCACGCTAGCCAAGGCTTGGAAACAACCATATGTCTCAACTCTACTAGCTAAAAGAAAAATCTCATGGATCATGAACCAGGAAAAAATGGCAAGTGTCCTCCTGGATCGCTCGGCCGCATTCACTGCCACATGGGAGCCATGGGCTACATTGGTGGGAGTTACCATCCCACTTTGACCTCGATTATACCACTCCCATGCACACCCCTCTCCAGACGGTTCCTGCCAACATCGTCCTACTCCTTCTTATCTCTTCTTTTCTTCTTCTTTTCCTTTCCTCCTATTATATTCTCTTCTTTCTTCTGCTCCCTGAGCTACGACCCTCAATCTTTCAAGCCTATACATAGACCGATATCAGACTTAGTCGGTAAGGATAGTTCCGTCAAGCTTTTCTGCACGGATCTGATCCCTACTGATAGGCAACCTAGTTACGAGTACTCTCTTCATTTTTTTTTTCATATCGTGAAAGATAATGGAGAATTTCAATAAATTACATGGTCAGTTCAGTTACCGGACCTTTCTTAATGCTCTCTCATACCCAGGTCCGGGGCCTTTCTAGTTTTTGCTCTAGGGCAGGTGCAACCTTCGGTGATTTTTACTAAGGGGGTACTGGGGACTGGTGGATTCGACCACAGCATGATCCCTATTGGGGTGGCAGCTCCTCACTCCCCTCTCCTACCACCCACTCAGTCTAAAACACCCTTTGATGCATGCTATGCCCGTTATAATTATTGTGTTGTTTTCTTAGACCTTCAGCACATGCTAGTGTTGACATATATGGATAACGCTTGTTGGTCTCTTCTGTAATTTTTCTGTTTCGTTTTTGATTATTACTTTTTTTTTTTTTTTCTTGATAATTGCTTGGTCATTACTTTGACTTTGTTGGTCGACTCAGGTTTGATGATGTCCAATCTAAATTAATGTTTCCTAATGTAACTCTGTCTTCCTTTGTTATGAAAATAAAAAAAAAAATGGAAATATTATGGAGAAGGGGGGTCTTCATACCAAGGAAGGAGAAGTATTAGATCACCTCCGCCGCTAGAGACGGCTCCGGTAAGCGGCGGAGGTCACCAGAGAGCTGCGGGAGGGTCGGGGCCCTCTCCCGCCGCCGATAAAAGAAAACTTGCGGTGAATCCGCTGCAGAGACCACTATTATCAGAAACTGGATCGCCCGCTGAAGAGGAGGATACTGGGGTTATGGCAGCTAGCTGCTGCCATAACTAAGATATCCCTCTTCAAAGTTAGGACGTATATTGGCGTTCGGTGGTCAGGAAGTGGTTAACAACCAGTGATGGCCCTATTCACTTGCATGACTGGGAATCCCTGGGGATAAAAAAACAATGCTGGCATAAATGTTAAGGGGGACCCCCGCCTAACAGATTTTTTCTTACATGTCTTCTAGAATGATGTTTCTCAACTCCAATCCTCAAGTACCCCCAACAGGTCATGTTTTCAGGTTTTCCATCAGATGAAACAGCTGTGGTAATTAATAAGTCAGTGAAACTGATCAAATCACCTGTGCAAAATAATGGAAAGCCTAAAAACATGACCTGTTGGGGTACTTGAGGACTGGAGTTGAGTAGTGCCCCGCCCAATTTGCTTGACAATATCATGCCTATTAGCATAGAAATTGAGCATTACAGTTTTTTTTAACATTTGGCACACATTGATTTCAATGAGGTTCAGATTCGGCACTCAGACTTAAACAATGTTTGCCAAAACCTGCCCAAACTGAACCCAGGTATAGTTGGCTCATCACTATTCCAGATAACTAAATAGTTAAATAAAGTGGATAAAATAACACACTGGGATTCAGCATTGTCCACTGCTGACGCACACTGGAGTGGAACCTACCGTTTCTGGTAGACCAGCTATGCCAGGAAGGTCAAAACCAGATAAAAGATAGAATGATTCTGAAATATACAAGTTGTACCTTGAAAAAGTGGAAAGCCTTAATCTGTACTGTGTGTTTATGTAGAACTGGCTCTTCCCATTATGGTTGGTGACCAAATGAAGTGATCACTGGTGGAGGAGTGTTTAACTCACAGTAGTAAAGGTGGGGGATAGACTGCCCCAAATACATAAGTGGCACAGGAGGGGTCTAGGTTTTCAAAAATGTTCTTCTTAGGGTAATGAGAAATATGGAGAGGAACCCCCAAGAAAAACACATTTAAAAAAAAGGAAAACAAGTGGGAAAAAGGTGGGAGAGCCCTTATGGTGTAGTCTCCATACAGAATCTCAGGAGATCACTCTGGATGTTTCGGAATGCCCAATCTTAGGTCCACTTCAGAGACATATGGGTGGTCAGGTTGGCTAGGTGGAGTTGAGAAAAAGCAATAGTGGTATTAGCAGAGGTCAGGGCGTAGATAAGGTGGGATCAGGTGTGTTCAACCCCCCCCCCCCCCCAGAGCATACTGGCAAAATGCCCAGACAGTGTCCCTGCTGTTTAGCCTCAGCTTCAGCACAGTAGAAGCAATCAGTTTCAAATTGCAGCAGCCAGCCCCCCTTCTATTGTGCCCCATCCCCTTAGTTTAATAAGGGCCCCCCCTGAAAAGGTATCATATGACTCAGGGAGACTAGGGATGCAGAAGTTTTCCTACTTGTGTGCAGTGCTGAATCTGAGGTCTGGTAAGTGGTGAGGCATTCATTTTCTGTTTTGGTAAGAAGGAAGGGAGAATTTCAGCCTGGGGGAGTTTCTTTTTGTGGGGGGTTAAGGAAAGGTGGTGGGTTTGCTTTTGGGAGTTTCTTGTAGAGAAGTTTACAGGGGGTGGTTAATGGCAGGGATTTGCTTCTGGGAGGGAGTTTGATTGGATGAAGGGAGATTTTCTTGATAATTAGAAATATTTGCTGGGGGAAAGGGTGTTGACTGAGGGAGATATTTTTGCTCTGGGGGGGTCAGTTTAGAGACGGGGGGTTTCATATTTGGGGGAATATTTTAGGGAGGGAGATATTTTACAGTGGGAATCTTTGCTTGTGGAGGGAGGGTTCTTAGGATGGAGATTTTTTTTTTCCTTTAAAAGAGATTTTTTTTGTAAATTATACTTACCTAGGTGGATGGAGCATCGATTCAATGTTGAATCTGTCCCCAGCTGTTTCTAAGACCAAAAACAGAGCGATCAAAGACCGCTGATCACTCAGTTCTCACCCTTCAGTGAGCAAAGAGTGGTGACTGTCAGTCCCTGGCTCTGCCCCCCCCCCCCTTTCCCCAAGCTCACTGGAATGCCAGGCTATGGAGGGGGCAGGAGCTGCTGGTTCAGGGTCTCTGCGGCTCACTAAGAGGCTGAGCGAGCTACTGGTCCAGGCATCTGGGTGAATCCTGACTTTAAAGTTAGGATCTTTCCACAGCCTGGACCTGCTGAACGATGTCAGCTGATAGCGGGCTATACTGGCTGTCGGCTAAAAATGGGCCACAAAAGTGCAGAACGAACTGCACTCCTCCTCAGAAGAAGTACAACCAAGTGATATGCCGTCCCTTCAGAGCGCATGCACCAGTGACATCACCGGCTGCTTTACATGTGTAACACCACAAGTTTAGGAGATATTCACTGTACCTACAGGTAAGCGTTATTATAGGCTTACTTGTAGGTACAAGTTCAAAAGCTGGGTTTACTACATTAAAGTGGGGTGCACCTTAAAAATGTTTTTCTAAAAGTCAGCAGCTACAAATACTGCAGCTGCTGAATTTTAATAATCGGACACTTACCTGTCCCAGGGTCCAGCGATGCGGGGGAACGAAGCCCCCCCCTCGTTCCCCGCTCCGCTCGCGGTGCCGGCATTCTTAAGCCCCATACACACGGTCGGACAATCCGCGGACCAGGTCGGTCAGATCCTGTCCGTCGTACTTTGTCCGATGTTGGTGTTGCGTACACACGGTCGGACTACGTTGTCGGAATATCCGGTCTGCAAGAACGTCGTGACGTAAGTCGTCGTCCACGAGATTAGAAAAGGGAAGTTCAGCACCACGTCAGGCACCCGTTGGGCTCCTTCTGCTGATCCCGTGTTTATCGAGATTTAGTCGAAGTTTGGTGACTTAAGATTCGCGCTTCTCAGTTTTCTGACTCAGATCGTTACTGCTCTTCAGTTTGTGCTTGTCGTGCGTATCTGTTTATTAGTGCGTGTAGTCAGTTCGCATTTGTTGGTCATTGCGGCCTATATCTTGATATAGGACGCTTTGATTTGCACTGCTTATTGTCTGCTCGTTTCTGGTATTCATTTCGTTCTTTCAGGCCTTGCTGTTTATCGGTGCTTTCTGTTTGTCCGTTCTGACCAGCCGACCTTTTGTGACCTTGTGAGCGATGTTTCCCGTGCGTACTCGTCGCCGAGTTCGTGCTGTACGCGGAATTGGTGTCGGGCTTTTAGCTTTGACCCAAGACCCGTCCATGAACAGAGTGACGAGGAGTATGTGGACCAAGAATTGGTTGCTTCAGCGTGACCAATTCTCGCACATGCCTTTGCTTCGTGAGATCCGGGAGAATAATCCTGATGATTTCAGGAACTTTCTCCGGATGACGGACCCCGATTTTCACCGTCTTTTGGCTTTGCTGACCCCCTTTATCAGCCGGCAGGATACCTGCATGAGACAAGCCATTACTCCGGAGCAGAGGCTTGTTGCCACGTTGAGGTACTTGGCGACAGGGAGAAGTCTTCAGGATTTGAAGTTCTCTTCAGGTATCTCTCCCCAGGCCCTGGGAATCATTATTCCAGAGACCTGTTCTGCCATCATCGAGGTCCTGCAGGAGGACTATATTAAGGTAACATTTATACTTTACTATTCCCTTCTATGTATGCTCTGTTTGCTAATGTCTTCTATTTTTGACCTCCTTCCCTAATTACCATGATTGCAATATGTTCTAATATGCTGTGCCCCTTTTCTCCTTCATGCATTTTTCCTTTCACTTACCTCCCCAGCAAGCTCTTCTGCCCCAATAGACACCTATGGCCTAGTCACTTAAGCAATGTATTTTGTCTGCTGCATAGTATTGTTTGCCCCCAAACACCCCCTAAAATATGTTTGCTGTGTGGTTTACTTCATGTAGAGCCCCTTTTTTTTTTTTTTTTTTTTTTGTGGGGGGGGGGGGGGGGGGGCAAACTCATTAGGAACCCCCTCCCCCAACTGCTCTGTCAGATGGTACCAATCCTTTATCTGCTGGCTTTCCCAAGGTTCATACACACTATATACCTACCTCTTTATAGTGGGCATCTTTAGGGATGAATTCAGCAAAGCATGTAGTGCAAGGGGCTGCCTCCATACTTTCCATTTCCGATGTTTTTGTGTTCTTTCCCTCCTATTAGCTTGCTTGGTAATTTCATAATGTCACAATGTGCTTGCCTTTTATTTTGGGGGGGGGGGGGGTGTTGAAATGTTATTTTATCTTTCCTGGGGGCTGCCAATAGTGTTAAGTACAGAGGGTCTGGCCAAACTAGCACACATTATTGAGCCATTTGCCAATCAATGAAGTGCAGAGGGTTACCTGTCCACCACCCCCCCCCAAAACCCTAGTTATTGCCAATGGCCCATCAGAAGTGGTGGGATTGATGGGGGGTGAGTAATATGTGAAGGGGAGCCTCTACTTTTCTGTGCAAATACTTTCCAGCCTCAAATTTTCAAAAATGCTCTTGTTCCAAGATGTTGATTGTCTCATCTGCTTGCAATGTTTAGGTGCAAAGTGACTAATTATTTTTTCTTGTTTCACTCCACAGTTCCCTTCCACGCCACAGGAATGGCAGACTGTGGCCTCCCACTTTGCCAGCCGTTGGGACTTTCCTAACTGCGGAGGGGCAATTGATGGGAAACACGTCCGCATCGTCCCACCGCCCAACTCGGGGTCCTACTATTATAATTATAAAGGGTTTAATAGTGTAGTGATGTTGGCGGTGGTGTCGGCAACATACGAGTTTATGTATGTGGACGTGGGGATGAACGGCCGGATCTCGGATGGTGGTGCCATTACGCACACGGAGTTCTACGGGCGTCTCCAAAGTGGCAGTCTGTGCTTGCCACCTCCAGAGGAGAATGCAGAAGGACTCCCCTTCGTCTTTGTCGCAGATGAAGCGTTTGCGTTGACTCCCCATGTGATGAGGCCGTTCCCGATGAGGACCCTCACCCCAGACCAGAGGGTCTTCAACTACAGGCTGTCCAGAGCCAGAAGAGTGGTGGAGAACACTTTTGGCATCCTGGCCAGCCGCTTCCGCCTGTTCTTGACGGCATTTAACTTGGCGGAATACAAACTGAACCACATAGTTCTTGCCTGTTGCATATTGCACAACTTCCTCAAAAGACATAACAGGAACTATGTGGTGCCCGTTGGCCCAGATGTGGAGGGCCCTCCAAATGCGGACCTCACAGCCCTTCAAGTGGCACGTCCAGGCTTGCCCCCTCTAAATGCCCGCGCGGTCTGCGAGCAATATATGGAGTACTTTGTGGGTAGGGGGGCCATTGCTCTGCCTGACGATGTGTGAGAGGCATTTTTTAATAAATCTGATATTTCAACCAACCTATGATTTCTTGTCATTTCAGTATTCTTTTTAGCTTATTTTACCTTGAATTTTTTCCCTTTGCCTTCGACAGTGGGAATGCACTTTCTGGGCAAAAGGAGGTAACAGTCTCTTCTTCCCAAAAAGATTATTCTCATGTTGTGTGTTTGCTACCTAATCTTTGGTCTAGAGAAGGTTTGTAGTGCATAACTGACACCCAAAATACTCCTTTTCATCACCAGGTCAGACATGTGTGTATTCTCAAAAATGCTGTGCTCCGTGTTTTCGTACAAAGCACTGTGGGTGTCATTTACATAAGTCAAATCCACTATGCTCTACAAGTGCAGTAAAAAAGTTCCCTGGGAAAGAAAATTGCAGTGCAAAGTGGATTTGCCTTTAGTAAATAACACCCATTGCCCCCCATATCCTTTACATTTGACATACATAATGCATTGTGTTTTTTAAATAAGGAAGCCACACATTTTGAAAAATAAAAAAGTTTACTTGGAAAACATTCACAAGTGCGTTTACAATCTTCACGCCCAAACTGACAACATCTTGGTTATTTACAACATTGTTTACAAACATTCCGCAATTGGTAAAACCAGGCATGGAGCAAAACAGAACCTATGAACTAGGAAAGTTCAACTTTGTAAAGTGAAGACAAGATCAGACATGACTATATGTTCAAAGTGTGTTTGATCTTGCCTTCATCACATGGGGGGGTCACCCCTGGAAAGTTGAAATTTAGAACATGCACACACTCTGGGTCGGAAAATGGTCATTAGATGGTAAAACACATGCCTAGAAGCTTCAAAAGTGCCATTTTCCATCATGGGGATGAATGGACGTTTTTTGGGGGTGCAACCCCTTCACCATAACCACTTTCGTAGTTCGTAAAGTGGTTGCACCCCCAAAAAAACGTTGCCATTCATCCACCATGATGGGAGCTAGCACATGTGGCCACAATGTGTGCATGTTCCAAATTTCACACAGTTCTTAAGTTGCAAATGTGTTCTGAAGCTGGCACAAATGTGTGTAAATTACTTGGTGCGTTTTCATATTTTTCCTAAAACATCAATGATGTTCTTCAATTTTTGTTGAACATCATTGATGTTTTGCTTTATGTAATCTAGATCTCTATTGCAGACCATTATCTCCCCGATGAGTACGTGGGCACTCTCTGTGGTAAAGTGCGATTTTTCTTCCACAACATCCACGTCACCTAAAAAACACAAACATAAAAAAATCTGGTGTTGGAAATGAGGCAGCCATACATTGATTAGCTTACCAGTAGCTGTGTTCTCCCACACTCACCTGTTGTGGTGACAATTTCTCCAAGTTCGATGATCTCTCCTTCCTCCTCCTCCTCCTCTGCTTCTGCTCTTTCACCTTTTTTGGGAGGTGTTGGTTTTGGGGTTTCCTCAGACGGCCCAAGTTTTCGCTCCCCTATGAGAATGTACAAAAGGAATATTTAGCAACACAATCTATTGAGGGCAGAAATAGGAAATGACAAACATTGCTTGAAAGTGTCGGACACTATTTTTGTTTGGCCAGTTACAAATGCCAACTACATGAATGTAGTCACTTTGTAAAGGTGCTAAACTTACTAGCTTTTTGGTAGAAGTTTGTCTGATGGAGACCCCCCTCTAGTATCCACTGGAGCACATGTGTGGAAAAGCATAATAAAAAGGGGGTTTGGGTGTCCCAGCACTAGTGCTCTAGAGTCCAGATGGGTAAACAGCTACTGGGTGACCTCTCCTTTACATTGAATAAATTGGCTTTACATTCTTGATGACATTTCTAGTGAGAACAAACTTCCTTACCACAAAAAAAACACCAAACATCGTATTATAAGTGGCCGAACGATCGAGGTTGCGTACGATCGAATGGACACACACGATCATGCCAGTGGCAGAAAGATCGAGGCTGAGTACGATCGAATGCACAGACGAACCTGAAAGTGGCCATTTTGGAATGTACAACTTTGTAAAAATCAAACCACATGGAGCAGTATGCAAGCAAGAACTAAAACACAAAACCCAACTACTTACTTTTTTGAAGAATTCGATTGATCTTTCTGTACTGATCGGCCTCCCTCAGTTTCAGGTCTGACCAGCATTTCCTCAGTTGCTCCTTGGATCGTTGTACCCCAAACTGATTGTACAGCCTTCTCACAACTTTAGACATGATCTTGGCCTTGCGGACATTGGGGTTGAGGTAAGGCCCATACTTCCCATCATAGTCGCTCCTCTTTAATATGTCCACCATCTCCAACATTTCTCCAAATGACATATTGGAGGCCTTTAATTTCAGGCTCCGGGATCGGGACGTTTCTGCCTCCGGACTTTCCTCGTCCTCCTCCTCGTTGGTGGGATATTTGGGGCGCACCTGCTGTGTCCACGCCATGTGCTCTCCCCACTGCGCCGTAAAGAGAAGGGGTGGGGAATAGACGAGAAAGATCGTCAGGGGCCGGCGGAGTTTGACGCATGCGCACTGTATATAAAACGTCACACGCCTGTGTCGTAGCCACGATCTGGGAGACGAGGGGAGAGAAAATTCACGCACGAGACGATCGCTACAAACGAAGGTACAATTTTACGTTGGTACATAACTAGCCTAGACTGATTCGAACTTGAGGCCTCTTTATGGAGAAGATTAGGAGAGTTTAGCCTGACATAATTTATAGGGTTTGGTGTGGTGTTGTGTCTTGCAGAGATTATGAAGGGATTCAACGACATGAGTTTTCTCCCCCTCTTCATTGCCAAATACAGGGAATTTCCCATTTTATGGCAGGGGAAACACCCCCATTATAGCAACAAACCAAAGAGGCACGCAGCCCTGGAGGAACTTGTGGAATTTGTCAAGCCAAGGTTCCCCGCGGCAACTGTTGATGATATAAGAAAGAAAATTGGCAGCCTGAGGAGTGCGTATATCAGGGAGCGCAAGAAGGTCCGGAAGTCGGAAGAAACTGCAACTGCAGCAGATGAGGTCTATGTCCCCAAGCTCTGGTACTATCAGAGTCTACATTTTCTCAAAGACCAGGCTGATGTCACGGAGCCACTCTCGACTCCTCCTTCCACGCTTCCTTGCGCGCAGGCCACCCCTGATGAGGCTTCCGAGGAGCAACCTGGACCTTCCAGTCTGGAAGAGGTGGAGGAGCCCAGCTTGTTCCAGGTATAGTAGTTTTGTTACCATTTATGTGAATAATGAATGATGTTCACTTAATTCAGGATCCCCAATTGCTTAGTTCCTAACGTGTTTGACATATCAACTGACAGTAGTGTTGGAGACATTTGGGGCCAGAATCTAAACTGCAGGGCTGAGAATTGTATGGTTTTCTATTTGTAAACATTTTGCAACAGTCACTAGATGAGGATTGTGTGTGTTTGATGAACAAATAACTGAAACTATGTCCCTTTTTCATACACAGGAAGACCTCAGCCAGGAGGTGGCTGTGGAAGGTGGCAGTCAGGAGGAGGCATGGGTTAGTGGCAGCCACGAGGTGGGTAGTGGCAGCCAAGAGGGGGCTAGGCCTCGGAGCCTGACTGACACCCAAACCCCTCCCCTCCGCCTTCCGTACAAAAGGGCGAGAAGGGGGGGTTATGCGGCAGAGTCAGCGCTCCGGATGATAAGAGAGGCTTCAGACTCCCTACATGCCACACCCGCCGACGAGGAGACCTTTGGCTCCGTGGTTGTCACGAAGATGATGGGTATGGAGGTGAGGCAACGCAACATGTGTGAGGGGCTCATCCTCCATGTCCTAAATAAGGGTAGGGCTGGGGAGATGACCCCAGTCACACATGTTTGCCATAGTTACCATGCTCCGCCTCCTCCTCCTCCTCCTCCTCCTTCTGCCACCCCACCAGCACGACAGCCACAGCGTGCAAGGAAGCGTGGAAGGAAGACCTGAGAGTGACGACCTGGATTCAGTCTGGTCTGAGAGAAGATGGAGCCTCTCGTAGTACCAGAGCCTGGGGACCTAGATGGCATCTGCTGCAGTTCCGGATGCTTTGGACTTCAGGACCAGATTGCACTCCCCTTAATATACGTACTCCTCAGGCCCCCAATTTTCTACGCTTGAAAAATGATGGTTGCCGTGGGGGGCCAAGGCTTTGCAAATTCCCCAAGTTTCACCATGGCTGCGTTCCTCTTTGGTTTGTTGCTGAGACCTAAATAAAGGTTTTTTGGATTTGAAATAATCATTGACTATTGTGTTTTACTTTTCTACAATGACAGTTTTTCTTTGAGTAGGCAGGTACATTTCACTAATCCTAAAGTAGAATTAACAAGGGGCACCAACAACCAACAAACTCCTAGTAAATTTTAGCAAGAAATACAAATGTTAATAATGTGGTTTTGCTAAGTTGAGACACACAACCCCCCTCCAAAAAAAAAAAAAAAAAAAAAAAAACCTTCAAATATGTATTCCCAAAAAAAAAAAAAAAAAAAAAAAAGACAAATCATGGTAATAATATAACAAAGATTCTTTTACGATCTGAGTAAAAATAAACATGTAGTGTATAAATGCTGCAAAGTAATAAAGAACTAAGTTTGTGAGAAGTGCGGGTGAATAAGAGCAGCTAAAACATGTCATTCTTGTTGCATTGTAAAGAAAAAGAGAATGCGCTGCATTAAAGACATTTTAACATTGCAGCGTGACGAATGTGCTGTGTCGATTAGGAAAGGTAGTTTTACCTGACCGAGCGCTTCCGTCACAGAATTTCTTCTGAGCATGCGTAGCACTTTGTCCGTCGGACAACCGTACACACGATCGGATTTGGTGTGATCGGACCGTGTTGACGGCAAATCTTTCCAGCAGGAGATAAGACTTTGTCCGTCGGACAATCCGACGTACACTGTCCGATGGTGCATACACACGGTCTGATTTTTCAACAACATTGTCCGATCGGACAGAATCCATGAAAAAGTCCGACCGTGTGTATGGGGCTTTACTGTGGGCACCTGGCTTCACAGCTGGGCATCCACTGCGATGACTGACTGTGCCGAGGGGAAGTGATGTCACCATCCCGGGCACTGAAGGAGGCAGACTACGAGGGACCCCCTAGCAACAGGCATTTAGAGGTGAGTTAAATGTATTTTTTTTCCAATAAATTGGTTTTTTTTATTATATTTAGAGATGAGTGACGCTAAGATGGCCGCCACTCATCTATACCATAGGAGGGCGGAAGCAACGTCAAAAACGTCACTTCCGCCCATACCTCTTAAAGAGAAATTTACAAATGTAATTTTTTTAAATGACATTTTTTTTTTTTTTTTTTAATTGAAGTCCAAATATGAGATCTGAGGACTTTTTGACCCCAGATCTCATATTTAAGAGGACCTGTCATGCTTTTTTCTATTACAAGGGATGTTTACATTCCTTGTAATAGGAATAAAAGTGAGCCAATACATTTTTTTTTAAAAAACAGTGTAAAAATAAATAAAATCAAGAAAAATAAATAAGAAAAACAAAATTTTTTTTTTTTAAAGCGCCCCGTCCCGACGAGCTCGTGCGCAGAAGCGAACGCATACGTGAGTAGCGCCCGCATATGAAAACGGTGGTCAAACCACACATGTGAGGTATCGCCGTGATCGGTAGAGTGAGAGCAATAGTTATAGCCATAGAGCTCCTCTGTAACGCAAAATATGCAACCTGTAGAATTTTTTAAACGTCGCCTATGGAGATTTTTGAGTGTAAAAGTTTGACGCCATTCCACGAGCGGGCGCAATTTTGAAGCGTGACATGTTAGGTATCAATTTACTCGGCGTAACATTATCTTTCACAATATATAAAAAAATTGGACTAACTTTACTGTTGTCTTATTTTTTTGTTCAAAAAAGTTAATTTTTTCCCAAAAAAGTGCGCTTGTAAGACCGCTGCGCAAATACGGTGTGAAAAAAAGTATTGCAACGACCGCCATTTTATTCTCTAGGGTGTTAGAAAAAAAACAATATATAATGTTTGGGGGTTCTAAGTTTTTTTCTAGCAAAAAAAACTGTTTTAAACATGTAAACACCTAAAATCCAAAACGAGGCTGGTCTTAAAGTGGTTAAGCAATTTTTTTTTTTTGGGGGGGGGGAAACACCACTTTAAGACTAAATAAAAGCCAACCATATTGACCAGGTGCAAAGGGCACCATCCTGTGGTAGGCAGTGCACAATATACAGTGGTGTGAAAAAGTGTTTGCCCCCTTCCTCATTTCCTGTTCCTTTGCATGTTTGTCACACTTAAGTGTTTCGGAACATCAAACCAATTTAAACAATAGTCAAGGACAACACAAGTAAACACAAAATGCAATTTGTAAATGAAGGTGTTTATTATTAAAGGTGAAAAAAAATCCAAACCATCATGGCCCTGTGTAAAAAAGTGATTGCCCCCTAAACCTAATAACTGGTTGGGCCACCCTTAGCAGCAACAACTGCAACCAAGCGTTTTCGATAACTTGCAATGAGGCTTTTACAGCGTCCTGGAGGAATTTTGGCCCACTCATCTTTGCAGAATTGTCCTAATTCAGTTACATTAGAGGGTTTTCGAGCATGAACGGCCTTTTTAAGGTCATACCACAACAGCTCAATAGGATTCAGGTCAGGACTTTGGCTAGGCCACTCCAAAGTCTTCATTTTGTTTTTCTTCAGCCATTTGTGGTGGACTTGCTGGTGTGTTTAGGATCATTGTCCTGCTGCAGAACCCAAGTTCGTTTCAGCTTGAGTACACGAACAGATGGTCGGACATTCTCCTTCAGGATCTCTTGGTAGACAGCAGAATTCATAGTTCCTTTTATCACGGCAAGTCTTCCAGGTCCTGAAGCAGCAAAACAGCCCCAGACCATCACACTACCACCACCATATTTTACTGTTGGTATAATTTTCTTTTTCTGAAATGCAGTGTTCCTTCTACGCCAGATATACTTGGACACACACCTTCCAAAGAGTTCCACTTTTGTCTCATCGGTCCACAGAATGTTGTCCCAAATGTCTTGGGGATCATCAAGATGTGTTGTGGAGAAATTGAGACGAGATTTGATGTTCTTTTTGCTCAGCAGTGGTTTTCTCCTTGGAACTCTGCCATGCAGGCCATTTTTTCCCAGTCTTTTCCTGATGGTGGAGGCATGAACGCTGACCTTAACTGAGGCAAGTGAGGCCTGCAGTTCCTTGGACGTTGTTGTGGGGTCTTTTGTGACCTCTTGGATGAGTCGTCGCTGCGCTCTTGGGGTAATTTTGGGTGGCCGGGCCACTCCTGGGAAGGTTCACCACTGTTCCATGTCTTCGCCATTTGTGGATAATGGCTCTCACTGTGGTTCGCTGGATTCCCAAAGCTTTGGAAATGGCTTTATAACCCTTTCCAGACTGATAGATCTCAATTACTTTCTTTCTCAATTGTTCCTGAATTTCTTTGGGTCTCGGCATGATGTGTAGCTTTTAAGGATCTTCTGGTGGACCTTACTGTGTCAAGCAGCTCCTATTTAAGTGATGCCTTGATTGTGAACAGGTGTGGCAATAATCAGGCCTGGGTGTGGCTAGAGAAATTGAACTCAGGTGTGGACAACCACAGTTATAGTATGTTTTAACAAGGGGGGCAATCACTTTTTCACACAGGGCCATGATGGTTTGGATTTTTTTTCACCTTTAATAATAAACACCTTCATTTACAAATTGCATTTTGTGTTTACTTGTGTTGTCCTTGACTATTGTTTAAATTGGTTTGATGTTCCGAAACACTTAAGTGTGACAAACATGCAAAGGAACAGGAAATGAGGAAGGGGGCAAACACTTTTTCACACCACTGTATATATTTTTCCATCTCTTAAAACATTTCATAAAATTTCATAGGACACAGTTTTTTAAGGTTTAAATAAATCACTGAATTTAATGATCACCACATTATGTTGTCCCTTGCACCTGCTCAACTTGCACAGTAAGGTTAGCTAGAATCCAGTCTTGGGTCTCATTCATACATCCTACATGACCATGGTACAGCAAGTATACTGCAAATACCTGCACCAGTATCAGATGTTCTAATATCTTCTAACCCCTTCACTGCCAGTGACATTTTTACAGTAATCAATGCAATTTTATTGCATCAATTGCTGTATTAATGCCAATGGTCCCAAAAATGTGTCAAAATTGTCCGATGTGTCTGCCAAAATGTCGCAGTCACGATAAAAATCACTGATCGCCGCCATTACTAGTAAAAAAAAAACGCTATAACTTTTGCGCAAACCAATCAATAAACGCTTATTGAGATTTTTTTACCAAAAATATGTAGAAGTATACATATTGGCCTAAAGTGAGGAAAAAAACATTTTTTTTTTATATATATTTTTGGGGGATATTTATTATAGCAAAAAGTTAAAAATAATGTGTTTTTTTCAAAATAGTCGTTTTTTTTTGTTTATAGCGCAAAAAATAAAAAACGCAGAGGTGATCAAACACCACCAAAAGAAAGCTCTATTTGTGGGAAAAAAAGGACGTCAATTTTGTTTGGGAGCCACGTCGCACGCCGGCGCAATTGTCAGTTAAAGTGACACAGTGCCGAATCGCAAAAACAGTATGGTCAGGTAGGGGATAAATCCTTCCGGGGCTGAAGTGGTTAATTATATTGTGCTTATACAGTACATAAACCATGGCTGCCACTGCTTACCCCACCAGTGGTTCTGCCCCCAGCCGCCCTCCCTTGCAGCTATATAAATCCCTGTGTACTGGCTCTCCATTATTGGCAACTGCATGCTCCGAAACGCGTCCTGCCCCCTTTGCGTTACGTACATGCACCTGCGGTCCACGCTGGCCCTGGTTGCTTCCTGTTGACATCACTTCCGGGTCCTGCATTCCACCCTGGTCCCGGCCAGCACAGCAATTCTTCCTGGTGGTTTTCTTTGAAGTCCCCCTCTGCTGGTCTGCTGGGATCTGTGACAACTGGCTGCACACCGGACTACCTTTAGGACTGCCTATCGCTGAACTTTACTATGATGGATATTATGAGCCTTTCCTCTTCTTACTTCTAGTTAGCGTGTTTCTATCCTCGGGCAATAAACAGTCTTGTGTTACTGCACTTAGGAGCACCTTCTGTTTGTTTTTTATTGCCAGAGATTTGCTTCCCTTTTGAAGAGCTGCTCAAGTGCTATCCTAGTCATCTGTTTACCTGATCCACACTACCATCCATGCGGACAATTATCTTTGGTTAGTCCTGTCATCTAAAGCACCCTTCTTCTCCCCACTTTGATTACAGTGGTCAGCGCACACAGGGGGACACATGAACAGGCAGGATTAATCAGGTGTTTTACAACATAGAAAGGGACAAATTACACCACAGAAGCACTGTTAAGCATTGCTATAGAATCGTGCTTTAAAGGAACAGAAGCTTTTTTTTTTTTTTTTCTTTTAGGGTTACAACTGCTTTAAGTAGACCAATTTCAAAGGATGCACTTTTATATTGTAAGCTCTAACAAGCAGGGCTCCCTGACTCCACTTGTATTAAATTGTATTGTAACTGTATCGTCTCCAGCCACTTTGTAAAGCGCTATGTAAATTGTTGACGCTATATAAATCTTGTATAATAGAAAAAAAATAATTGGAAGCTGGTGTGAAGAATATCTAGATGTTCTGCATCTGTGAAAGTACCACCTTTGTCACAACCTCGTTCTAGGGTTGCAAATGTTTAAATGTAGAAAGAGAGAGAGAGAACTTTATAACATTTACTTACATAATATTATTACATTATGTACTTTTATTAGTCTTTGGCAATATGTATTATGCATTTAACATGTTATGAGACTCACTGATCTAAAGTCATGAAGCACATCCCAGATTTCATATATTTATATTTCAGAAGAAATTAGTTAACCACTTCAGCCCCGGACCAATTGGCAGCCAAAGGACCAGGCCCCTTTTTGCGATTCAGCACTGCGTCGCTTTAACTGACAATTGCGCGGTCGTGCGACGTGGCTCCAAAACAAAATTGGCATCCTTTTTTTCCCACAAATAGAGCTTTCTTTTGGTGATATTTGATCGCCCCTGCGGTTTTTATTTTTTGCGCTATAAACAAAAATAGAGCGACAATTTTGAAAACAATGCAATATTTTTTTGCTTTTTGCTATAATAAATATCCCCAAAAAATATATAAAAAAACATTTTTTTTTCCTCAGTTTAGGCCGATACGTATTCTTCTACATAATTTTGGTAAAAAAAATCGCAATTAGCGACTATTGATTGGTTTGCACAAAAGTTATAGCGTTTACAAAATAGGGGATAGTTTTTATAGCATTTTTATTAATATTTTTTTTTTACTAGTAATGGCGGCGATCAGCGATTTTTATTGTGACTGCGACATTATGGCGGACACATCGGACATTTTTGACACATTTTTGGGACCATTGTCATTTATACAGCAAATTATGGGCTGTGACGTGTGTGTGTTTTTTTTACATTAGGGGGCGGGGCTGAGGTCTGACGTCATTGATCGGCTTTCCCGATGACCGGGAACAGCCAATCAATGACAGGCAGAGTAGGAAGCGCGGGGAGAGGTTTGTTTACACATACCTCTCCCCGTTCTTAAGCTCCGTGACCCGATCGCGGGACACCAGCGGCGATCGGGTTCCCTGGTCCTGCGGCCGGGGTCACGGAGCTCCCGACCGGGTCGCGAGCGCGGCGCTGGCGGCGCGCGCGCGACCCACAGGCAGGCAAATGCAAAATCACGTTTATATACGGGATTTTGCCTGCCCGTGCCATTCTGCCGCAGTATATCTGCGTGAGGCGGTCGGGAAGCGGTTAAAAAAAAAAAAAAAGTATTTGAGGTGGGCCAACTATTTATATTATTATGTCCCATTATTTGGGCTATATTAAAAATTTTTCTGATATAGATTGGTTTTCCTGGGAATGTTTTGCTGCCCCTTATACATCCCCAGCTGTACATTGTGCGGACAACTGGTTGGCTACACACTCACTCTGATGGTTAAACATATTGTATGCTCTGTAATGCCGCGTACACACGGTCAGAGTTTCCGATGGGAGCTTTTTATCGGATTTTCCGACGGTGTGTATGCCCATCGGTCTTTTTCTGTCGGAATTTCCAACGGACTTTGGATTGAGAACCTGTTCTTAATTTTTCCGACGCAAAACCTTTCTATCGGTCTTTCCATCGTGTGTATGCAATTCCGACACGCACAATTCCGACGCATGCTCGGAAACAATTCACCGCATGCTCAAAAGCATTAAACTACCCTTTTATAGTGCAGTCGAACGTGTTGTATGCAGTATTGTTATTGACCGTCAGAATTTGGTGTGACCGTGTGTAGGCAAGACAGTTTGAGTGAAATTCCGTTGGAATTCCAACAGGAAGCTTTTTCCAACGAGAATTCCGACCGTGTGTACGCGGCATAAGTCCCATTAAGGTCTTGTTTTGCTTATTTTGATATTTGTGACACATCTGCACTTTTATTTTAAATCATTCATTATGTGGCTATCCCCCTGAGGAAGATTCTTGGCGAACCAAAATGCATTGGGCCTTTTAACAACGTAATTGTAGCATTATTGTACTTGCTATATTAGAGAGCATAATATTCATAATGTACTCCAGTTACTGAATAACCATTCAGTGATCTTATGGGCTAGTTGGTATTTTCCATGTGGATTTAATACCTTTTGTGAAGATTTAAAATGCTGTTGCTTGTTAGTTTATGTGCCAAAAAATCACAGCCATTATAGAAGGGTTTTTAATTAAATATATTTATAGTTGCAAATGTTCATCTCTTAGCTTGTATCTGATTATAACTATTGATTAGTTTCACAATCCTTGTTATTTAAAAAATATTCATGTATTGTCTATAAAGTCATCTCAGACTGCTTTGGTTATTATTTCATAGGCAATTAAAAATGAAAACAGGATTTTTTATAATCCTAATCATAAAATGTTCTTAGACAGACCTGTAGCATTATGACATCACTTTCTTATTTATTCATTTATGCTACTTCAATAACAAAATGCCCCTGTAAATTATTGTAACATACTGAACACTATGAAAGAATAGAAAACTAAAAATGGACAGATTGTATCCCAAATGAAATTAGGTCCTGGTACTATTTACCAAACAAATTATCTTTTTTTGCAGTTTCACTTTAATAGTAAATCTGTCAAAACAATCCTTAAATGTGACTATCAGTGGATTTGATACAACTTTTGCCTTCTACGAATTTCTAGTGAAACCCACAAGATAAAAGAGTCGTCTTTATAATTGCCCTATATTGTAGAAAATGGTATCGGTTTTATTCCTTTTTTCGTCTTTTTCAAAAGCATAAAGCCATCCTCTTGCTTCTATTCTTTGATGCTGCTACAGAGAAGTGCATTTTACTTTGACTGTGAAAATGTGAAACATCCAATAACTACAATGGATTGTCAGATACTTTGCAGTTAAGATATTTTATTACCACAGTGCCATTTTCGCACGTTACCGGCTCACATTGTAGCATATACAGTGCCTGGCAAAAGTATTCACACACCCCCCCCCCCCTGGGCTTTTTACCTATTTTGTTACATTACAGCCTTGTAGTTCAATGTTTTTTTAAATCTGAATTTATATGTGATGGATCAGAACACAATAGTCTAAGTTGGTGAAGTAAAATTAAAAAAAAATATATACATAAAACTATTTTTCAGAAATAAAAAACTTATAATTGGCATGTGCGTATGTATTCACCCCCTTTGTTATGAAGCCCATAAAAAGCTCTGGTGCAACCAATTACCTTCAGAAGTCCCATAATTAGTGACATGATGTCGACCTGTGTGCAAGCTAAGTGTCACATGATCTGTCATTACATATACACACCTTTTTGAAAGGCCACAGAGGCTGCAACACCTAAGCAAGAGGCACCACTAACCAAACACTGCTATGAAGACCAAGGAACTCTCCAAACAAGTAAGGGACAATTTTGTTGAGTACAAGTACAAGTCAGGGTTAGGTTATAAAAAAATATCCAAATCTTTGATGATCCATAGAAGCACCATCAAATCTATCATAACCAAATGGAAAGAACATGGCACAGCAGCAAACCTGCCAAGAGACGGCTGCAAACCAAAACTCACGGACCGGGCAAGGAGGGCATTAATCAGAAAGGCAGCACAGAGATCTAAGGTAACCCTGGAGGAGCTGCAGAGTTCCACAACAGAGACTGGAGTATCTGTACATAGGACGACAATAAGCCGTACGCTCCATAAAGTTGGGCTTTATGGCAGAGTGGCCAGAAGAAAGCCATTACTTTCAGCAAAAAACAAAATGGCACGTTTTGAGTTTGCGAAAAAGGCATGTGGGAGACTCCCAAAATGTATGGAGGAAGTTGCTCTGCTCTGATGAGACTAAAATTTAACTTTTTGGCCATCAAAGAAACTGCAATGTCTGGCCGATCCATTAATTAATCGATTGGTGAAATTGATTGTGCCCTTGCTAACCCAATCCCCCTCCCCCTTTCCCCATTTTCCCAAATTTCCCTCATTATTCTTAATGTCTGGCACAAGCCCAATGCATCACATCACCCAAAGAACACCATTCCCACAGTGAAACATGGTGGTGGCAGCATCATGCTGTGGGGATGTTTTTCAGCAGTCAGAACTGGGAAACTGGTCAGACTTGAGGGAAAGATGGATGGTGTTAAATACAGGGATATTCTTGAGCAAAACCTGTAGCACTCTGTGTGTGATTTGAGGCTAGGACGGAGGTTCACCTTCCAGCAGGACAATGACCCCAAACACACTGCTAAAGCAACACTTCAGTGGTTTAAGGGGAAACATGTAAATGTGTTGGAATGGCCTAGTCAAAGCCCAGACCTCAATCCAATAGAAAATCTGTGGTCAGACTTAAAGATTGCTGTTCACAAGCGCAAACCATCCAACTTGACAGAGCTGGAGCAGTTTTGCAAGGAGTAATGGGCAGAAATCCCAGTGGTAAGATGTGGCAAGCTCATAGAGACTTATCCAAAGCAACTTGGAGCTGTGATAGCCACAAAAGGTGGCTCTACAAAGTATTGACTTTAGGGGGGTGAATAGTTATGCACATGACTTTTTCTGTTATTTTGTCCTATTTGTTGTTTGCTTCACAATAAAAAAAAAACATCTTCAAAGTTGTGGGCATGTTCTGTAAATTAAATGATGCAAATCTTCAAACAATCCATGTTAATTCCAGGTTGTGAGGCAACAAAACACAAAAAATGCCAAGGGGGTGAATACTTTTGCAAGGCACTGTAGTCTATTAAGCAGGTACTCACACAAACGTATAATGTGGCTGGGTTATTAGAGGATTTGCAAAGCTATACTGAGCATTAATGACACAATATGAATTAATTTAGAAAAACACTACATTGTGTGAAATCCAAATGTATTAGAATTGTTATTATTCCTAGGCACCATGGAAAGAAATAAGTATTTTCAATGCCTCTATATTTTAAAGGAGAAGTAGGGCCAAAACTCTTTTGACCATACTACTCCTGCGGGTTACAGGAGTGCACTCCTGTGACCCAGAATAAGCCAACTACTGTTGACTGATGTCAGCCAGTCCGGACTCTAGAGGGAACCTAACTTTAATGTCAGGATCCACCCAGATGCTTGATCGGCAGCTGGTTCAGCCTCTCAGCACCCCATCAAGAGCCCGAGCCAGCTGCTCCCATTCCCTCAACAGCCTGGTACTCCAGTGATTGCTGAAGGGCAGAGCAGAGTGCCAGTGACTGACAGTCACCGGCTCTCTGCTCACTGAAGACCAAGAACTGAGTGACCAGCTGTCACGTGATTGCTCAGTTCTTTGTGTTAGAGCCAGCAGAGAATTGATGCAGTATCGGCTTGATGCTGCATCCACCTAGGTGAGTATGAATGTTTGTTAGTTTGAAATCCCACACTTCTCATTTAAGCCATCATTGCTGAGTTCACTAGGACATAATTATTGATGAGATTATCAAATCTTTAAAGTGTATGCAAACCCTAACATTGAAACGCAAAGCTTACAAAACTCCCTTCAAAACTGCCTTAATTCTTTGTGGCATAGATTCAACAAGGTGTGGGAAACATTCCTCTCAGAGATTCTGGTCCATAGTGGCATGCTAGCATCATGCAGTTGCTGCAGATTTGTCAGCTGCACATCCATGATGCAAATCTCCCGTTCCACCACATTGGATTGAGAGCTGGTGACTGTGGTGGCCATTAGCGTACAGTGAACTTATTGTCGTGTTCAAGAAACCAGTGTGAGATGATTTGAGCTTTGTGACATGATGCATTATCCTGCTGGAAGTAGTCATCAGAAGATGGGTACACTGTAGTCATAAACACATGGACATGGTCAGAAATAATACTCAGGTAGGCCGTAGCATTTAGACGATGATCAGTTGGTACTAAGGGGCCCAAAGTGTGCCAAGAAAATATCCCTCACACCATTACACCCACCACCACCACCACCAGCCTTAACCCTTGATACAAGGCAGGATGGATCCATGCTTTCATGTTGTTTACACCAAATTCAGACCCAACCATCTGAATATCGCAGATGAAATCAGGACTCATTATTTTCCAATCTTCTATTGTCCAATTTTGGTGAGCCTGTGTGAACTGTAGCCTCAGTTTCTTGTTCTTAGCTGACAGTAGTGGCACCCGGTGTGGTCTAATGCTGCTATAGCCCATCTGCTTCAAGGTTCGATGTGTTGTGCATTCAGAGATGGTATTCTGCAAACATTGGTTTTAAAGAGTGGTTATTTGAGTTACTGTTGCCTTTCCTATCATCTCAAAACCAGTCTGCCCTTTCTCCTCTGACCTCTGACATCAACAAGGCATTTTCGTCCACACCACTGCCACTCACTGTATATTTTCTTTTTTTTTGACGATTTGCTGTAAACTCTAGAGATGGTTGTGTGTTTATATCCCAGCAGATCAGCAGTTTTTCAAATACTCAGACCAGCACATCTGGCACCAACAACCATGCCATGTCTAAAGTCACTTAAACCCCATTTCTTCCCCATTTTGATGCTCAGTTTGAGCTTCAGCAAGTTGCCTTCACCATGTCTATATGCCTGAATGCACTGAGTTGCTGCCATGTAAATGGTTGAATAGCAATTTATGTTACCAAGCAATTGAACAGGTGTACCTAATAAAGTGGCTGGGTACAAAATCATGTGCAGTAGTAACAGGCAGCAATTGTTGAAAAGTCCATAGAACCTTTTCCACAGCGTGGTCCAGAGGAGGATTCCAAACTTGGGACTGAAACCTAACCTCTATCCTCCCTCGCACGCTGTTTGATAAAGACCCGAATTGTCGGGGCATTTGACCGCTTGTTCGGCCCGCCAAACACCCCACAATGCACTGTGCCGTGCACAGTGCATTGGAAGCCCTGATTGTCCGAAGCAATGAAGGTTATGCCAAATCAGGGCACAGAACACTGTCAGAGCCATGATTGGAGAAAGTAATGATGACTGTGCCCAATCATGGCTCATTGCTCATAGACCCACCCCACACTTTAAAACAGCGGTGCCCAACCTTTTAAAAAAAAGGCCACTTAAATTACCTGGTAACTGGTCGCGGGCCACAATGAGTGGAACAGGCGGATGACAGATCCGTGTCCACTCTGCATATGCAGAACAGACACAGCCCACTCTACTATATGGGTCCTCTGATCTGATCCACCAAGATGGAAGGGGACAGATCCCCTTCTGTTTTCTTTTTAGCGGATCAGATTGAAGGTAGGCGGGTGTCAACTGACACAAGTCTGTTTACATCTTCTGCTCCATAGAGGTGAATGGAGCAAAAATCGCATGAAAAGGTTCTAAGGCTGCTTTCACACTGATGCACTGCAGTTTACCCATGTAACAGAGGGAGGGCAGTGCACCTGTGGCTTTCCTGAGGGTCAGCTGCACTTTGCCATAGACTTCTATTATATCCTGCAGGTGTGGTGCACTTTCTGAAAGCGAACCAAACCCACAGGTAATAACAGAAGTCTATGGCACAGTGCAGCTAACCCTGCGGATCAGTTTGAAAGCAGCCCAGTAACCACTGCAGAACAGATATGCTCATATATACACTGTGGTTTTAGTAATAAACTTACCTTTAATAACAGTCTTCTATTCAGGTATTGCTGGCTGTTGCTGTCCCAGGCAGAGTGCATTTGGTATCACTCCGCCTACGACAGGAGTTGGTGCTATACAGGAAGCATCGGCTTATGCGGCTCTGCTCTGCAGGTGCTTGCTTCCTCTACCGTTGGCTCCATTCACAACACTGGTGCTCTGGAATGGTGGGTCAGCAACCCACGATCTGGGCTTTGCCAACCTGCGATCCCAGAGTTGGTCGGTCGCGGGCCACAACAGAGGGCTCTGCAGGCCACATGTGGCCCCGGGCCACTGGTTGGGCACCCCTGCTTTAAAAGGTTCCTTCCCAGAGAAGCCCTTTGCTATGTGATATTGGAGTAGAGATACAGTAGGTAGAACAGGGCTCTGTTCATTGCTACTAGTGATTTAGTGTGCTATAGTGATTCTATTGTAAGTGTAAAGTATCAGCGTAGTGAGCAATAGTGCAGCGAGAGTGCAGTGCGACCTTCCTTTTTCACTTTAGTGTCAGTTTAGTGTGTCAGGGCAGACTTACTGCAGTATATTGAAGTGTGTCAGTGTACAGTGTCAGGGCAGTTTTACTGCAGTATATTCAAGTGTGTTTCAGGAATCATTAATAAGACTGAGACAGAAATGCAGTAAAAATCACACCTTTTAATGTAATGGTAAAAATGGTACAGATCAGTAAACATAGTCAAGACATAAGCCAGGGATCAGAAGCCAAAGCACATAGTCAGACAAGCCAGTAATCAGGAAACCAGAGATCAGCGTAGTTGGAGGCAGAAAAAAAGGATCAGGAACCAGAAGGGACGTCAGCCAGGTAAAGTCATTCACAGGAACACAGCAGAGAAACTCCAGATATGTTGACCAAGGCAAAGACACGAAAAGAATGAACAAGGCAGTTTAAATAGCCAGAAGGGGCTGGCTGTAGGCGGAACTGATGAGCAGGTAATGATCACCAGGTGAGCCACTGTGGAAATGAGTGCTGACAATTATCCGACAGCTGAGCAACCTGAGCAAAGAGAAGAGAGCTGCTGAGAGCCAAGCCCTGACAGTGTGTCAGTGTAGATTGTCAGGGCAGTTTTACTGAAGTATATTGAATTGCATTAGTGCACTTTTATTGCAGTATATTGAAGTGCAATAGTGCACTTTTACTGCAGTATATTGAAGTGCATCAGGGCACTTTTACTGCAATATAGTGAAGTGCGTGGCTGTGTAGTGAGTCCTCAAGTTAAAGTGCACCAAACACCACTTTCCATGAATTAAAATGCATCCAATACACATTTCCCCATCTCTATTACACTTCTATTACACTTTGGTAATACGCCCCCACATCATGTCTGGGAGGCCAACAAGGACATTCCCATGACACTGTGAGGGGGCAAACAGCTTCTGCGTCCACAGGCAAAGGTGGAAGTGGTCCATCCTCAGGCGGGGCACTATTTCCTCTATTTAGCGATGTTGCTCGTGCTATCTAGTCACAGCATTCAGAGAAGGTAGTGGACTGGCTTAATAAAGCATCCTCATCCTCTATTACCCAAGCAGAAAATAGTGTGCAGTCCACTGCAGCTGCCAGAGTGGCTTATTGTGCCTCCTTGTCCACAGCCTTGTCCACTGCCATAGCCCCAGAATCATGCATAGAGGAGTCAGCTGAGTTATTTGAACACAGCATCAGCCACTTGCTCCATGACGATGAACAGGAATTACTTGATTCTGATGTTGGTTCTGAGGTTGAGGAAGGTAGGAACATGAGCCTACAGAGAGGGGAGAACACTGGCAAACAACAAATTGGCAGTCATGTTCCCCCAGCCGCAGTGTATTGCCAAGTTGTCTCCGGTGATGATGAGGATGGAGGGGAAGATGATGATGAGGTTACTGACACGACTTGGTTGCCGGATAGAGCAGAGGAGGAAAGTGAAGGTGAGGCACAACCCCAAAGGGACAGCCATCATGGAAGAGTAAAGAGCGGCCACCCTTTTCCATCAGATTGTGGAGCTGTTATCTCCTGACCCACTTCCCATAGCTCAGGTTGCACTGTTTGCCTCAAGCAGATCAAGTGTGGAAAAAACACCAGCCATTTGGGTACCACGTGCTTGACAAGGCATTTAACCTCCCACCACTCAGCCCATTGGCAAGAGCACCTAAAAGCCACACAAAAGGGCCAAAATTCTGCTCCTCCTCACCTTTCAGGTCTACCCCTGCTATATCTCATCAGCCTCTCAGCAGCCTACACTCACAGGGATGACGGTATTTCAAAGGGTGTAACAGGTCCTTGCAGCATGTCTGCCAGAAACACACCACCAGCTGTACAGTATAGCAGGCAAATTTTGCTGCCCCAGCTGCTACAGCAAAGAAAAATAACAGTCACTGCCACCCACATGCCGAGTGTCTAAATTCCAGCTTGTCAAAGCTGCTGGCTTTACAACTCCTGCCTTTCTGTCTGGTGGATTCTGCCCCTTTTACGTGAATTCGCAGCATGTGCTGTACCACAATGACAAGTTCCCAGTCACTATTTCTTTGCATGTAAGGCAATGATGTGGCATTGTTGGGTAAGGCAGTCAGACACAAGGTCCAGGTTACTGCTGACACGTGGTCCAGCAAGCATGGTCAGGGACGATATGTTTTGTTCACAGCATACTGGGTAACTCTGCTTGCAACTCGGATGGATGCGGGACAGCGCTCAGAGCTGCAGCTTGTTTTGCCACCCTGTCTCCATACAGCTGGTGGTAATGATGCAAGATTTTTCAGCTCCACCCCATCCTCCTCCTCCATGTCCTCCTCTGCTGAATTGTCCTATGAACCACTAGTACCCCATAAGCATTCAAGGGGCTATTCAATGAGTCAGGCTAAAAGATGCCATGCAGTGCTTCAGCTAGTCTGTCTAGGGGACAGGAGCCACACACCCGAGCAGACATTCTTTCAGCTCTGCAGGGGCAGGCCCAGTGGTGGTTCACACCACGCCAGCTTGAGCCTGGAATGATGGTATGAGATAATGGCACTAACCTCCTGCCCTCCCTTCAACAGGGAAAGTTGACACATGTGCCATGCCTGGCACATGTCCTCAATTTGGTGGTGCGGCGTATTATAAACAGGTACCCAGAGTTGGAAGATCTGCTAAAGCAGGCCAGAAGAGTCTGTAGCCATTTTTGGCGGTCATACACAGCCAGTGCTCAGTTGACTGAAGTTCAGCAGGAATTCCACTTGCCTGTAGACCGCTTGATTTGTGACATAATTAAAATTTTTGACAACACGGCCAACTCTTGCTTTCATTAAGCGCACCTCTATAGGGTTACGGTGTGAAGGGACCACCAACACCCAAAGCTCAATTTTTCTGCACCTGTTACTTATATTCAAATTCTGCGAAACAGACACGAGAATTAATCCAAAAACCTCTAATCTTGTTCCAAGTACATTAAATTGTGGCCTCATCATACAGACTATGTAATTTTAATTTTTGCTGCAGCAGGTTTTATAAAAAGGTTGGTAGTACCCTGTGAGGTGCCTCCATCCCCATTGTACATATAAATGCAAAGTTTTGCCCATTGGGACTTTAAATGAAGCGCCACACAGCCAGTAATAAAAAGTACATTGAGTTTTATTGACTATATGCTAGCAATAACACTGGAAAAGTGTCATAATGCCAAACAGTTCACAAAAAAGAAAACCTGGTGCACAAGGCATGGTATAGCCCCTTGGGATTTTGATTGACAGACCAAATGTATAATAGAAAAGGTCAATATTTATTATACACAATAGATAAAGGTAAGTACAATGATATACAAATGTCAAAAAATTGAAATTAGGAAGATATTAAAAATACATAGTAAACATGAAACTTAGCTGCCCTGGAGACAGCTGGTGGGCTAGCATAGAAAAAAAGCCATATATGACGCCCGACATGTTTCAGACAAAAATGTCCTTCTTCAAAGGCTTGGTGTCACATACATGGATGTGTCGTTTTTCTATAATGTAAGTAAATCACACATTAGTACAAAAAATATAATATAGTATACAGAGTTGAGTCTTGCTATTAAGATAGTATATAAAACCCCACAATATTCATATTAGACCATCATATGTAAAATCAGAGAGATGCACCGAATGTACTTACAAAAGCGGTTCAGCCAACTATGAACACAATGTAGAGATCGGATCACATGTGTGTGACCAATGGGACTGGCTCAAGAGAGGGCAAGAAGATGGAACATGGGCCACTCAATGTAATGCTGTATCAAGAACAAGAGGATGAGAAGTATGCTGCAGGAGCACCTAGTCAATGCTGAAAAGTGGTCAGCAGTGGCTTCTAGGCTGCATCAACTATAGTCCACAGTTGCACATTATGTATATCTGTGGATATAAGCATAAAATAATAATGACTAATTACGGTAATGGCAACAAGTGAGGAAATTATTATATAAAGTGTATATATATATATATATATATATATATATATATATATATATATACATATATATATACACAAGAACAGGAACAGATGCAGACTGGTCTAACATACACACAAACATCCACAAAGGCTCCATGAATGTTTCAACACAGGAGAACGGTTACAAGATTCAGGCGCGTTGGTACCGCACTCCGTCCCTACTACACAAATTTAATCACGATATCCCAGATTCCTGCTGGAGGTGCCTGACAGATAGGGGTACATTGTTACATATATGGTGGCAATGCCCTCGTATACAGGATTTCTGGAAGGAAGTTCACCGCATCACTACACAGGTCACGTCTTATGATCTACCCTTTACCCCTTCTCAATTTCTGCTTCATCACACACACCTCCCTCAGTCATCTTACCACAAATCCTTGGCAATGCACATGATCAATGCGGCAAAACACTGCATTCCTGTTCATTGGAATACCCAAAACATTTCCAATCTCAAAGACTGGTTTAGAAAAATTAAAAGAACAGCTGAATTGGAAGAACTCATTCTTTGCTCTCGCGACACGCCACAAAAATATGGCCTCAAATGGGCCTGTTGGATACACTTCCAAACTACCACAGAATTCTCTCAATTATATAACCGCTCAACCTGACTCTGAATAAACCGGAACCAACAAGTTAAGAATGCGGGCATAATGCACCCCCGCCTCCTTATCTCTTGCAAAGGGACGTTACTCCCACTCCAAAGAGAACCATAACCTCCCCACCTGTTGGCGATAGCCACACAATCATCAGACACAACATGCTCTGTCTGGGAAGGGAAGCAAGATATGATCACCGCTGCTACCCGCCTATTCTTCCTTCATACCTGCCCTCCCCTTCTGTCCATCCCCCTCCCCTCCTTTAGCACGTTCGCTTAGATGCTTATCCCATCTCCAAACAGTCACATAGGATAAGTTGTGCTGAATATTCCGTACATCACTTACACTTCCTGACTAGGTAAACACTGATATGACTCGTATGTATCATCACCCCTGAGCTCAGGGGTTATAACCTTTACTAGACCCTACACACTTGATCACATGACCCCCTTATCGCTCAATTCTAACTACTGGTCTGACCTCAGGATACAATGCCTCCCCTCTACCACAACTGAACATAGTACGGCTCAATATCTCTCTTATTACCATTACAACCGACACTTCATTGTCTTTTCACCTACCATTGCCTACGTTTGCCTGAAAGGCTATGTTAAATTTTTCATACTTGTATCTCTTTTTATTTGCTCAAATTACCTTGTTTACCGTTGCTGGAGATCGTTTCTCTTTTTGTAAATATGGATGTTGTAATATGTACAATAAGCTTAAAGTCCTGTTAAATTGTTTGACTTCATTCAATAAACTTCTTTGAAAAAAAAAAAAAAAAAGAACAGATGGGATCGATCAATGTACTGTCTTGAGATTGACCCATCAAATTTCAATAGTAAACAGAAATACTAATATGTCTGTAAATATCATACCTATAGATGCTGGAATAAGGAGAGCCCCACTATCTGCGACATGAGAATGTGATGCATAAGTATTAATGAGCAGCTATAAAGAGAGCACAAAACATACCAGATAAAGTATAAGTGCCAGAAAGAGCACAAATTCATATTATATATAACAAAGGCACTAGCTGTCCATTGCTGGAACCAATGTGGCCAAGTAATAAAAATATAAATGAGTAAGAAGCATAATGAGAGGGCAATACCTGAGGTATGAAATTGAAAAATATGTTTCAGCAGCAATCTGGCACATCCGAATGGCCAGATACTGCGGACTCACTGTTTAAATACAGAGATTGAGTACAGCTGATTGCAATCGCTAATTAGCGATCTAGATCAGCTGTAGCCTGGTCACACAGGCCACGCTGTGCTGCATGCATAGCCATGTGATTAGGTGTTCCCAGACGAGGCGGCGTGCGGCGTCGGAATCTCTGAAGGAAAAAATTGGAGAGCAGGATCTAAAATTTTCCGACAACAAAATCCGATCGGACTTTTTCCGATTCTGTGTAGGGAATTCTGACGCACAAAGTGCCACTCATTCTCAGAAGAAATTTGGAGACGAAAGTTATTGGCTACTGGCCTCTACGTAGTCCCATCGTACATTTTCTACGTCACCTCGTTCAGAACGATAGGATTTTCCGACAGCTTTGTCCAACTGTGTGTGTGCAACACAAGTTTTGGTCGGAATGTCCGACCGTGTGTACAAGGCATTAGAGTATCCGGTTCCCACTTTCGGGAGTCCGGGCCGTGGCTTTTCACCAGAATTACCTCATCAGGGTGCTGTTTCTTCATTATTCACTCAGTAGGTTTTGGGGTTGGTTAGTGACTAAAACAAAGCCTTCTGAAGACATTATTTGCTACAGCCATCTCCCAGATATTTAAGTGCCAGCACTGTTGTTTAGGTCATACGTGGAACTGTGTAATTAGGGGATGATTGGAGCTAAAAGAATAAGGAACAATAAACTATATATATACAGGATTCAATTTTTAAAGCAAAACTCCAGGTAACATCAGGTAAATAACCTTCACCCCATGTTTTAGACAGGTGTGAAGAATGCTATAATTTATTTTTTTATTTTTATCAATTTACAAAATGCAAAGAAGAAAAATGTAAAGGATTTGTAAAGGCAGAAGGTTTTTATCTTAATGCATTCTATGTATGAGAGGGCAATACCTGAGGTATGAAAGAGAAAAAGATGTTTCAGCAGCAATCTGGCACATCTGTGTGTAGCAGCTGCCCCAAGATCCTCTAATACTTACCTGAGCTTTCTCTCTGTCCAGCGATGTCCTCGAATACCTCGGCCAAATTTCTCTCCTGATTGGCTGAGACACAGCAGTGACATCGTTGGCTCCCGCAGCTGTCAATCAAAGTGAGTCAGCCAATTAGGGAGAGAGGGGGCAGAATGGCAGCTCTATGTCTGAATGGACACATGGAGCTGCAGCTCAGCTTGGGTGCCCCCATAGCAAGCTTCCCACTGTGGGGGGCACTCAACAGGAGGATGGGGCCAGGAGCAGCAAAGAGGAACCTGAGAAGAGGAAGATGCAGATTGCTTTGTGTAAAACCAACTGCACATAGCTTATAACAAGTATAACATGTTTGTTATTTTATTTTATTTTTTAAACAAGACTTTAAAATTATTTTAAACTAAATCAATATTTGCTGTGACCACCCTTTGGCTTCAAAGCAGCATCAATTCTTCTAGGTACACTTATGCCGCGTACACACGGTCGGAATTTCCGATGGAAACAGTCCGATGGGAGCTTTTTAACGGATTTTCCGACCATGTGTATGCCCATCGGTCTTTTTCTGACGGAATTTCCGACGAACTTTGGATTGAGAACCTGTTCTCAATTTTTCCGACGGAAAACCTTTCTATCGGATTTTCCGATCGTGTGTATGCAATTCCGACACGCAAAATTCCGACGCATGCTCGGAAACAATTTGACGCATGCTCGGAAGCATTAACTTCCATTTTATAGTGCTGTCAAACGTGTTTTATGCTGCTGTGTTACTGACCGTCGGAATTTGGTGTGACTGTGTGTAGGCAAGACAGTTTGAGCAAAATTCCGTCGGAATTCCGAAGGGAAAACCATCAGAGCTTTTTCCGACGAGAATTCCGACCGCGTGTACGCGGCATTACACACAGTTTTCGAAGGATCTTGTCAGGTAGTCTGTTCCAAATATTTTGGAGAGCTAACCACAGATCTTCTGTCTCTTCATGTAATCCCAGACAGACTCAATGATGTTGAGATCTGGGCTCTGTAGGTCCAAACCATCCCTTTTTAGGACTCTTTGTTCTTCTTTATACAGAAGATAGTTCCTAATGACATTGGCTGTATGGTTGGTGTCATTGTCCTGCTGCAGAATAAATTTGGGGCCAAAAACACACCTCCCTGATGGTATGGCATGATGGATAAGTATCTGCCTTTGGATTTCCTTTATGTTCATTTACTTTCTATTGTGCTAATTGATAAAAAATAAACTATTAACACTTCTATTTCTGAAAGCATTTTTAATTTACAGCATTTGTTAACTCCTGCCTAAAAGTTTTGCACAGTAGTGTACAGTATATACTTGATATCTTAAAGTGATTGTAAACACGGTAAAACATTTTTGTATATATATAAAAAAAAAAACATTATAAATTCCCTCTGTTTTAAGCTGCATACAAGCTGGGGGAGGAGAAGCAGCAGCACTTTGAGCTTCCAAGTGAATGGCTGTGCAGTGGGGGTGTGTCAGGGCAAGTATGTTCATTGGAGGAGAGCAAGTTGAGTTCCCAGCATAGTTAGAGAACTGACCACGTTTTTATCTCCTGCTTAGTGTGGTCCGTTTTTAATAGGAAAGCAAAGGGGCCAGTGGGAATACCAGGGATATCACAAAAAGGAAGCAATACAAAGAGAACAGGATACTTTCTCATACAAGTACATGGTACAGTATACACATATCAGGAATATAAAGTGTTGGGTAACAAACGCTTTAAGATGATCATTTTTACCTGGGGTTTTGCTTTAATAATGGGGTCCTGTACTATTTCAGTGCATTTCTACAATGTCTTGTGCATGATTTACTTACAATGATTGAATTTGCTTTGACATAGGCTAATTTAAGGGAATCAAAGAACTAAAGTAATTGGTCACAGTTTATGGATTATTTTACTTATTTCATCCAGTTATCTGCTGGTGTTTTCTAAGCCTGAATGTATTAGCTCACTCACTTGCTGTATTGAGCTGGCTCCAGCAGGATTTGCTAGAGAAATTCTGTGATAAGAACATTTAATAAATGTGAGGCACAGCCTGACACTTGGGTTTTCCTTCCTGGGCTTTTTCCCTGTGACAATGTAAGTGTAAAACCTATGACCTTTTGGCCTAGGAATATGAAGTGCTGAAAGGATCTCCCCTTTTAGGAGGACCCCCTAGAATATACTGCTTGCCTGGAGTTCTTCTTTGGTTTAGAGAAAACAGACTGCCGTTGTTGTCCACAATAGAGGCAGTAAACGACTGACAGAGTAGAAAAGTAACACAGGAACCTTTTCAAGCTGTCCTGTCTTGAATACTAGACGATACAACTAGAACATCAGTTATCAAGGAGCCACATTTGAAGTTTAGGAGTCCATCTAGTATAGCCCTGTAAGAGAGGGACCCAGAAAATTATAAAGTTTACACAAGTAGATTTCCTTTAATGTAATGTTTCTGAATCATTTGCTTTTTGATTTGTAATTATGACCATTTAACCTAGTATACATCATTGGAATGTAAGCTTGTCATATAACATTACTTTACTATTTTATAATATAGATATAGTAAGTATCTCTGTGCTGCCCTTATGTGTGATACTATGATAAATACTGAAAGGAGTTTTCAGATCCAGTAAAAAGGTATGTAAAAAGAATAGTGCGGGTATAATATAAAAGTGCCAGATAATATGGTGAATATAAAGTGCTAAAAGATACATCATACCCCTGATCATCATACCCCTGATGAAGTCACGTGACCGTGACGAACACGCGTTGGGTCAGCACTGAGATACCGGAAGTGAGGTACGAGCTCGTCGCTCGTTTTTACATACAGGTTTACATATATTGAAATGTGAGTATTTTTTTCTATGTTTTACAAATAAATTGCTGATACACTAAAATACTACACTATCGAGCATTCCCCTCTTTTACCCTACCCTGTGGGAGTCATTTATCAGCGCCAGACAACAGAGGGGCCATCCAACAGTGGGGACACCTTTTAGAAGTTCCATCAGGACCAAAGGAAAATCACAGTGTGGGGGGACGCCACCAAGGAGGAAGCAGAGGCCCGCCTGGAGCCTACATATCTATAAAACGCTGTTACCTTACAGCGGTAAGGTAAGGGGACACCCACACTTTAATCAGGAGAGGAACATAAACCACTAATCACTGAATGCACTAGCCCTTGGAAAAAGAAAAATATATTCTTTGCACCAGCAAGCATCACCTTTGATTCACCTACAATGCGTTTTATATGACACCGAAGTCACAATATATTGCACTCTTAGGTCAAACTGAGTCAGGACTTACCTCACGGACCTATATCACCGCCACTTATCTTGATTCATCCAGCACTATTTATTTTATATTATACTTTCATTATGCCCTTTTATGCGATTTTATGCGACTTCTTATGACCATATGCGATTTTATGAAATTTTTATGCGATTTTATTCGTATTCATCTGCATATTATGAACGTTTATGAACTTTTCATCTGAGGACCTATTATTAGCAGCATACTGGTCATTGTACATTTGAATCACCACCGCCATTAAGTTATTGTCACATGTGATTTTATTGCCATTTCTTTGGATTTTATATTGATTTTATATTGATTTCATTTGCACAGGATGCACTTTTTTGGCACTTCTCACTTATAAGTGAACGTTGTATCTTTTAGCACTTATATTCACCATATTATCTGGCACTTTTATATTATACCCTCAGTATACAGCGCAGCACTATTCTTTTTACATTTTATAATATAACCTTTTACAAAAGCTGATACGAGTCATGCAAAATATAATTATATTAATGGCTTTCCCTCCCTAACAATTTACATTTGAACTAGACTGAAACAGGAGCTTCAGCCCCCCCCCCCCCAAATAATTTAAAGTCAGAAGCTACTATTGCTGATAACTTTTAATATAAGGGCACTCACCTGTTCAGGGATCCAGCAATGTCCTTACCTGAGCCGATTCTTAAATCGGCTTGGGATGCAGGCGCTGGCATCTCAAGTAAGGGGAACAGGAAGTGAAGCCTTGCGGCTTAACAGACGGTTTCCTACTGCGCACACGCGAACGGCGCTGCATCTTGTAAATAGTCCCGTAGTCTTCTTAGACCTGTGATATGTCCCAGAAGACTGTGGGGGAAGGAGGCGAACTTCCAGATCAGATTGCTGCAGCAATCTGAGCCAGAAGTGGGAGAAGGGACCTGTCAAAACCAGGTACCAGTTCCCCCCAAAAAAGTGCCAATGGAGGAGGGGAGGGTAATAATAATTAATATGGGCTCACACCGAAGTTACATTTTCTACCTTCCTTGCAAATACTTGCAAGGCTCAAGTGAAAATGTGGTTGGTTTCCTGTGCACCTATAATTGCAATGTACAGAATACAGTGTAAAGTGAAGATGAGTGACAGACTGGAGGAGTAAATTACATATTCAGTATTACTATAGAGTCCATGAGTCAGAGCAGGTAGGAACAGACCTAACCGCTGGCTGAAAAAGAGATCCTTCTATGAGTGTGTGTGGGGCTACAGTGAAGAAGTGGCTTCTGGCCTGTAAAATTGTTAACGCCCACATAAAGTAAGAAACTCAAGTGTACAACTGCATATGGCGTGACAGTGCGTGGCCCTGCCATGGTTTGAGTTTAGCAAATTGGTATAAAAAGGACACATGTTCCTCAAAGGTGCAGATTGAGAGGCTTTGGCATGTTTATTGTGAGTGGAGAAAACTATGCAAGTTTTCACTAGGTTTGTAATTTTGGACCGAGGCCTGGAGTTTGAAGGTTCCTAAGTGCCTTGGGTGGGAAGGGATCCTTCAATCCCGTGTTTGGGGATCTGCTAGTTGCCTGCAGCCTGTGTGTGCCAGATTGCAGGTGTGCCGGATTGTTAGAAGCCAAGCTTGAGGATAGCTTAGTGCAGTTGGAGTTGCTGCTGGAGAAAGACATCTGTTGGGAGACCTTTTTCTCTCAGATACTAAATCCCCTGTGCGGGGGGACTTCTTGCCCAAAGTAATGGGAAAGTCAGGACAGCAATGCAGGCCTGGGAGACTAAGAGAGGGTTTGGAAGGCCTAGAAGGCTTAGGTGGCTAGCGGATCCATGGGGGCTGGAGTCTGGAAGTTTCTAAAAGAGTAAGCAATAGCCAGGGGGGGCTGGAGAACCTTATTTAGAGGCAAGGAGCAGGCCTGTGCAGCAAGTTACTACAACTATAGAGGAAAAAAGACTAATGCGCAAACCTAGGCAAGTTCTAACTGACTAACTGAGAAGCTGCCAACATAAAAAGGTATTCACACACAAAATACAAATAATAATATAAAAATATTACACATAACCATACATACATATCTATTTTTATTATAAGTTACTAAAACTGAAGCTGAAGTGAGCCTAAGAGCCAGGTAGGTTGGTATTTTTCTATTATTTGTATTTGTATTTGCTGGAGAAGAACCCCTGTGTGGGCAATCCATCTGTGTTGGACTTTTAATTTGCTTTTCACACAGGCTGTTCAATCGGGTCTGCCATTCAGTTTTTCAGGCTGACCTAATCGGACCCTCCAGTCTCCTCTATGGAGCGGCAGATGTCAGTGGTCCGCTGACATCCGCTGCTATCCGATCTGATCCTGGCAGCAAAAACCAGACGGATGGTGGTCCTATTTTCCTTTCGACTGGCGGATCGGATAGGATCGATTAGAAACGGACAGGCTGTCCGTTTTTATCTGATTTCTCCATAGAGGAGAACGGGACTGAGTCTGTGTCCGCTATGCATAATGGATCGAACAGGGCCATTGACCGCTGAGCAAGTGGAATCCTCTGCCTGGAGGTGCCCGTGTGAAAGGGGCCTTAAAGAGAAATAATAGTAACAATAATAATAATAAACAATGGGAATACATTTACATTTTCTTTGAATACTACCTTCTTACATGCATCACTGATAACAGTTCAGTTACATAAATAAGAGCAAACATTTTTTTCTAGATGTCTCAATTGATATATATTCTCACTTCTAGTGTATTGGCCTGTAGCTGTTTAACAGAAGTGGAGGGATAAATTGAGATTATCACTAATAAGCATGTTGGTTTCTGATGTATTAAACAGTAAACACATCGCTCTTTCGGAATATCACACAGAATACTGATCTGCCCACATGCTGTAAAAAGCCCCGTAGTCAGTTAGCAAGAAGAGTTCATTAGACTCCCTATTCCGTGCCATGTAAAAGGGATAGGAAGCCAGGCTGGAGTGATTCATTGTCTTATGACTCAATTCTAATCATTTCAGTCAGTGTGACTGACAGGGAAGTGCTTTCCACTGTGATTGAGAGTATTGATTTCTCAACCCCCTTTTGGGGCAAACTGGAGATACACAATCACACAACCTTCACTTTCAAAAAACCTCTTCATCTGCCTTAATCATCTGATCGATAATCAGCATCAGGATTCTGGGTCTTCAGTGAAGCCTGGGTCCAATGTCTTTATTTTCATTCCAGCAATGCCGTATGTATTTGCTGAGTCAAGGAGAATGAAACAGGTTAAAAAATGAACAGCGAGTAAAAGCATTTTGTTGCTGTTTATGACACTTTTTCGTATTTATGCTTTGTCTTTAATCAGGATCAGTATTTATTATGCTGTTGGCTTTTAGGGTTAATTTAGATCTATACCTGTGCATAAAGATTTGTTTTGTTGTAGCATTAGGCAGTTATTATCAACTTACATTTCCTTTGTGCGTCGACATGCATTATTGACACACATTGTTATGTGTTTTCAATGTATTTTTCACTATAGGATTTGTAGTGGCTAGAGCTAACAGCCATTGGCCAAGGCTTGTTAATAACTATTCTCAATGCTTTAAAATACATGAAAACTCAGATAACATGCATTTTGACACTATGCTATTGACTTGAGAGGGCGTTAGCGGTACAGTGCCGCTAGTTTTAGCTGCGCTTTACCACTGTTATAGCGCTGCTTTTTGCCCGCTAGCGGGGAAATTTTAACCCCTGCTAGCGGCCGGGGTTGAAAATTGCCATGTTGTGGTGCTGCCGAAGCACTTTGCAGGCACTTTGGCAGCGCTGCTCATTGATTTCAATGGAAGGGGCGGTGCAGAAGCGGTGTATACAGCGATCCTGCGCCACCCCAAAGATGCTGCTTGGAGGACTTTTTTTCCCATCCTGCAAGCGCACCGCCCCAGTTTGAAAGCACTCAGGCTTTCACACTGGGGAGGCATGAGAGGCGCTTTACAGGCACTATTTTTAGCGCCAAAATGCCTGAAAAGCGCACCAGCGTGAAAGGGGTCTTAATTATTGCTCACAATGTATTGAAATGCAGAAAAAAGGGGCATGTTGTATTTTAATTCACATTGGGGAGTTGCAACATCTACATTAAAACTCAACAGTGTAAATGTGCCCCCAAAGTGACTTGTTTGAAAAAATATAAAATATATATATAAAAAAAAAACATGTGCGCTGCCAAAAAAAGTGATGAAACTAAAGAGTTAAACTGTGTTAATCTGACAGCTGCTGCAATTACTAAATGTGTGTTCCTCACATAAAGTAACAAATATATAAATAAAGAGTGCTGTGATATACCAGTGTGTGCAATAAAAAATACTATATATACATCCAAAAAGTGAGAATAAAATAACTATTTAAATAATGTACTAATGCTTATAAAAAAACTCCAATGAAATCCAGTGATCCTAAATAAATACAATAAATGTCCAGTGCTAAAAAGTCCAAACAACACTATTAGGTAATAGTGTATTGAAAATGTTCAATCAGTGAAATATTCCACTCACTGTGTCTCTTTAATGGGTGTGAATTCCACCATTAGGTATAGCCATCACCTGTGATTGTCTACAGCCAATATTCTACTGGTGTTTAAAACCCAAATCTCAGTGCTGTAAATGCTTGCTGTATCTTCTCCAATGCTCAAGCTGGTGAAAATAGAAGAGTGTCATCATACCTGTTGCCTAGACCTAAGTTATAGTTATAGAAACACCTGTTCCCCAATATCAGGGGTAATCAGATGTGGAGACTTCTTTAAGGATGATCCTTATATTTTCTTTTATATATATATATATATATATATATATATATATATATATATATATATATATATATATATATATCGTATATTTTCATTAGCTGGTGGAGCACTGGAGATAGAGTTGCCACCTCATCCCTTTAAACCCGAACACCTTTGAATTACACAGGTTCTGAGGCTAATTAAATGCAGATAAGGCACCAAGTGAGTTTAATTACCACCTTAATCAGCCACAGAACCTGTGTAATTAATAAGTGTTCGGGTTTAAAGGGATGATGTGGCAACCATAGACTGGAGAAGATACAGAAAGCACTTACAGCACTGGGATTTGGGTTGTAGACACCAGTAGAATATTGGATGTAGACTATCACAGGTGAAGGCTAATGGTGGAAATCACACCCATAAAAGAGACACCAAGGGGTTTATTTACCAAAGCCAGAGAGTGCAAAATCAGACTCACTTCTGTGTAGAAACCAATCAGCGTCTAGCCTCAGCTTGTTCAATTTAAGCTTTGGCAATAGAACCTGGAAGCTGATTGGTTTCTATGCAGAAGTGAGCCTGATTTTACACTCTCCAGCATTAGTAAATAAACCCCAGTGAGTGGAATATTTCACTGATTGAACATTTTCAGTACACTATTACCTAATAGTGTTGTTTAGACTTTTCGGCACTGGACATTTATTGTATTTATTTAGGATCACTGCATTTCGATGGAGTTTTTTCTGAGCATTAGTACTTTATTTAAAGAGTTATTTTCTTCTCACTTTTTGGATGTATATATAGCATTTTTCATTGCATACACTGGTGTATCACAGCTGTGCAAAACTCTTTATTTATATATTTGTTACTTTATGTGAGAAACACCACACATTTAGTAAGCAGCAGCAGCTGTCAGTACTTTATTTAAATAGTTATTTTCTAATAACTTTTTGGATATATTATATATATATATATATATATATATATATATATATATAGTATTTTTCATTGCACACACTGGTATATCACAGCAGCGCAGTACTCTTTTTTTATAAATTGGTTAATAAAATACTCACCTTCCCCTATATACCCTATAGTCTAGGGGGTTTCTTTTTATTGGAAACAATGAACTTGGATAGGGTTAAGGAGAATGGGATACCCTGATAAACTGCAAAACTGAACATCTCGAGGACTGCTCAACTTCTGGCTGCGCACAAAAGTTAATGTCCAACAGGATCTTTATCTGTTGGTGACCTGCACGTTCACTATTCTTTAGCACCATGTACATCTACACACATAGCCACAGAATCATCGGTTGCCTCCTGCCAATATCCACCAGGTTCTTCCTAGTGAGGGAGATGTAAACTCACACCACCATAGGACAGATGGACTTGTTTCCACCAACTTCTTCCTGGCTCTCTTCAGTGAGCTTCTTTAGACCCGACTTGATCCCTGGACATGGATTGGCAAATAGCCCCCTAGCTAAGCACAGCTGGGATGTCTTCCTGAAGCCTTACTCTAAGATCCTGCACCAGGGGGCAGAAAAAACACACAGGGGTCTCCTTCTGCAGGACTGGACCAAGAAACACTACACACTGTTGCCCATGCCTCAGACTATTAATAGGCTTGCTCACCACCTACCGGGTACACCTCCCCAGGGATTATCTAGAGTCCTATAAATATTAAAGCTACATGCACTGTCCTTTCTTCCACTATAATTTTATAATCCTCTGGAAGACAGGGGCAAGTAACAGTGCAGCAGCCAGTGAAACACTGAGCAACCCTAGACAATCAATCCCTGCTCCACTGATATAGGGGAGCCAAAGTAAATGTATCTAGCAGCCTACCCTACACTAGTAGGGTGCTACATTCATATATTGCAGCTCAGTCTTTAGGCTGAATTTGTTTCCTTTTTTAGGCTTCTGCTGGTGATCCCATCAGTAATGCACTTCCTGTCTTAGGATGGCAACCTCTCTTCATCTCCATTACATACGGGAGGAGTGAAAAATATTTTTTGGCCTAACTTTCTGTGTAAATCAAAAATTTAAAAGATAACAAGTACCATCATCCGTGTAATATAGAGAAAGATTTTTGGGGGAACCTGGTCCCCAACCAGGACCCTCCAAGTGGGGGGAGCTGTCTGACTATCACGGTACAATACAATACAATGTGTTAACATAATTCATGAAACAATGTATATAAAATACAACGTTTTTTTATTTATACAAAGTGAACTTATCAATCATAAAAACAAATGCATACAGAGAGTATTTCGACTAGTTTTGCTATAGAAATAGCTTCATCAGGAAATACAATGTTTACATCTGAAAAAAAGGGAAATTTGAAATTGGTAACTAGGTAAAGTCTTATTTGACAGAATATAGCGAAGAAGGATGATAATATTGTTTGAGATATATTGTAAGTTCAGAGTACAGGAAGTTAAAAGGACACGTGGAAATTCTGGTCAGATCAACAGGAATTTTTCTCTACTTGCAAAAAATGTTGTAAGCCTGAAAAAAGAAATTTAATGCAGCCACTGGTAAGCTACACAATATAAAATGTTTGTTCTTGGTTTTAGATATTATTTGGCATGTCTACCAGCCTGCCTGCTTTAAGAATAATATCCGTGGCAGTAAGAGGCTGTTTTGGAGCATTGTGTGCCAAAAATAATTTCCCTGTATTTTTTTATGTTCCTTTTTAACTTGGTTTGTTCTGGGGAAGAACTGGGGCAACATATACTGTACATATACTATTCTTATACTACTGGATCTTAGTTCTGCATTTGATACTGTAGAGTAGACCATAATCTTTTACTCTCTCAACTTTAAACCATATTTGATCATACACTGTAGCTGAAAAGCTGATCCATACATTTGTGTTCTCCCGACTGGACTACTACAATGCTCTTCTCGCTGGTGTATCAAATTTCACTATTAATCGACTACAATATGTACAAAATTCTGTAGCCAGAATCCTGACTGGGTTTGGTACAAGTGATCATATTACCCCTTATCCTGGAGTCCTTGCACTGGCTACCCTTCAGGTTTCACATAGAATTTAAGATCCTTTTGCTCACCTATAAGGCTCTTCATGGCTTGGCACCCCATTATCTGTCTGACCTTTTATAAACGTACCCACCTTCATGACCTCCGCTCCTTAAATTCTGGTCTTCTGAGTGTCCCGCCCTACTCCGCTACAATCAATGGGAAACAGAGGCTCCTCCTGCTATGCTTCAAAGCTCTGGAATTCACTTTCAAAGAACATCAGGCACTTTAAAGGGTGCCCCTTTCACACGATCGGACCAATTGGGTCTGCCTGTCCATCTTTCAGGTGGACCCGTTCAGGCCACCCATTGTCTTCTATGGGGAATGGATGTCCGCTGACACCTGCCGGGCATCCGATCCGTCAAAACCCGCTGAAAACAGACGTTTGACGATACATTCGCCATCCGTTAAGTGGGTTGGATCAGATGACAATTGGATGGAAACAAACATGCAGTCCATTTCCATCTGACTGCCCCATAGGGTAGAACGGGCTCCATCCTTATCCGCTTAGCATAGCGGAGGAGACAAGAGCTGTCATTTGCCTGCTCAGTGGGGTTTAGTGGACAGATCCCCTGCTGATCGATTGGACGGATCCACCCCGTGTGAAAGGGGTCCTATAAAATAAAGTTTATTGATATTATTATTATTATATACAAAATGTTAGCATTTTGTGTTTGCTCGTGTAGCCTAAATGATGACCTGCAAAGATATTAGGAGTCATTTAGGCATTTAGTGACCATAAAAATATAATTATGTGTGGCAATGAATTTCATGGCATAGTACAAGAGGTATAGAAAGCTGCACCAAAAAATTATTTTTAATGGCAAACCTACTGGTATTGTTGACAAGACATACCATAGGCAGTTTGCAAACAGTTTGGGGACAGTTTGGGGAAGTTTTAACTGAACCATAATAAACGGTAAAAACCCAGTATTCTGACATCATAATCCATTTGTAGATACAGTTACTCCTCATTTAATGACTTACCTGTTTAATGACCACTCGGACTTACAACCAGCTCTCCCTACCGACGCACTATACATCATTGTTTTGTACAGTACAGTACAGAATTTTCCCTTGTGTTCTGTACTTATGCAAATTTAAACAACGTTACTGAGATAGAGTTTTACGTTTAGACCTTTTTTTCACAATACAGTACAGTAGTTAAGAATGCTTAAAATATTGATTTCTTGTGGCTCCTCGTTTAACAAACACTTCTTTTAATGACCTGATCGTTGGAACGGAACCTGGTCGTTAAGTGTACCTGTATACAGTTTACAACTTTCCTATACAGTTTACGGGAAATGGTTTATAATAGTAATAGTGATCCTGATGCATTCCTATAAATACAGTCTAAATGAATTAAACAATGCATTCTTCTCTTTGTATAAGAACAATAAAAGCCACAAAGGCAATTTGTGTTTTACACGTGTGAAGTGTTTCTAATGAAGATTTCTTGGTGTTTAGCCAGTTTTGCAATTGAATTATGAAAGCAAAAAAACATATCATCTAACATACACTGAAGTCTTTCTTCTGCCAGTTTCAGAAGAGTCATTCAATATAATGACTGCATTCATACCAATTAGAAGAGCAAAGTGCTTTGGACTTCTGTGTTCCGCAGGCTGATGTCAAGAAGCTCAGTGCACCGCGCTAATTCCTCAGCAGAGGTTTCCCGCAGCAGCAGCAGCGTGATTTAAATTACAGAGCACATTTATTATGCCTTTTTCCTCTGGCTGTGAAATATCAGCGTACAGTAGCTTTGTTCTGACCCTTCCTCCAAGGCTCTTCCTTAAAGTGTGACTAATATAGTGGAGGATGACAGCTAACTTCAACATCAGACAACAGGAAAATTGAACACACTTTTTATCCCTTTGCCAATCTGCGAGTGTCTGAATAAGCCTCGTCAACTTCATTACAAACTCATCATCTCTCGTGTAGATAATGATAGCCTAGACTGGAGGGGAACTTAGCTACTTGTTGTTTTTACCAGCTCTCTCTGCCTTCAGGCCAAGCATCTGTGGGGATAATGAATGGAGTGATTCTTTTGGCACCAAACAAAGGACTCTTAGGGTGAGGAAAGGCCCATGGCGTCAGTCTAGCCTTCACTCTCCGAGCCAAAAATTCTTTGTTACAAATGTGTTCCTTGGAAAATAGCTCTGGAGTAACTAAGGAAGTTAAAAGAAAGAGTAACTTTGTGCTCTGTGGTAGAGTGGCTCATGTTTTCTCGTGGTGTCTGTGTCACATTCCATCTCGGGATTTGATTGGGTCTTTCTATTCACAGATATTTTATGTGAATATTTGCACTGTAGTGTTGGGTTCTTGTGTGCCTGCTAGAGTTAAAGTTAAATAACAAGAGATAGGGAGTAAGAAGGAGTGTAGAAGAGGGAGAGAAAGAGAGAGGATAAGAGACAGAGAAGAGTCAGGGAGAAAGAACGTTCTTTTTCAAGGAATTGCAAATACATATTCATGTATACAATAATAATTACCAATATTTCTTTATATGGGGTTAATTTATTGATGGCAAATAGGATGTTCACTGTGAAAGAGAATTTTTACTTTGCAAGATGATTTTTCCTTAGCTTACTGAATGTTGCACCAAAAAGACAGTATTTTTGCTTGCACATGATTGGATGATGCCACCTGAACTTCACATCCCTCCCAAAGTGAACATCCTGTTTGACTTTAGTAAATCAACTTCAATGAAAAAGCTTTGATGCCAGTATTACAGTTATTATTCATATGAAGAAGTATGAGCAACGATATCTATGCAATAATACATCTATAATAGATTTTATATACAGTATGTGGGTATATATATATATATATATATATATATATATATATATATATATATATATATATATATATATATATATATATATATATTATACATATATATTTATATTATATTTTTTCTTTTTTCCTAATTTTTCTTTACTAAATTTTCCCTAGAACGACTGTGACGATGGTGGTCACCAGTTTTACTAAAGAGGTGAATCTCCCCTCAAATAAAAAAGGTCTTACCTAGAGATACAATTAAATCACAGAAACCCAGGCTACAGTACCTAAAGGAAACCAAATCAAGGAGGTGCATAGAAGAGGATTTTCTTGATAATAATGATAATAATAAGCATGTTATGTTTTCTCTTAAAGCGGTATTAGAAAAAACTTCTGTGTCTGTGTCACAGGATCTCATCCTTACCCCCTTATGCTTACCTGAGCTTGAGTTCAATTCAGTGCTGTGCATGAGAGCAGCGTCTCTCTTTGCTCTCTCCCTCTTTACAGGGAAGATTAATAGCAGCAGGAGCCATTTGCTCCTACTGCTGTCAATCAAATTCTGGGACCAAGGAGCTGGGGGAGGGGCAGAGCATTTCACCATCCGGGGTGGACGTAATATGACTTCCTCTCAGAATTCGCCTTGCTCGTGACCCGTGGGCCATGCTGCAATGTAATCTTTGATGACTGATCGGTGTACTGGGCCGGTGCCAGTACCATGTGATTGCTGTAACCAATCACAACATATCACATGACAATTGTATACATGGGATAGCTTTCTTTCATGCCATTCATTATGTACTAGTGTGTTCTTTGCGATTGGTCACAGTGAACACATGGTACAGACAGGGCCAATCAAGGACAATCTCTACCTTGTGATTAGTGGACAATCATAGCTAATCACAATGGTAAAAACTGAATGAATCAATTTCATTCAGTTAAATTTGTTGCTTAAACCAGTGAATTTCACTATTATAAGCAATCATAATGTGTAAAAAATAAAAATAAAATTCTGTTCACTCTCCTCTCCCGGTGGCTGCTGGGGGGATCTGTCAGGATGGAGAGCGGAGGAAGGGGCCAGCCCCTTCCTTTTCTGAATTGGATACAGTGAGCGATCGCTACTGATCACTCCTATGTCCTCTGATAACTGAGCAGAGTAACCTGTGTTTACTCTGCTTCAGTTTGGGAAATAACAGGAACCTCTGTCTCCTGTTGATTAATTTTCAATGCTGAGGCTGCTGAGAAAGGGACTGGGGAATCTCTGTCCTTAGTCCCTTTCTCTGTCTCAAAGGGGAGATGTCAGCGCTCTGTTTAGACCCCTGATATTTCACCAAAGCACACCAACAGGGCTGATTAAAATGAAAATTGCAACAAAAATAAAAAAAATGATTCTGGGCATGGCTTGGACATGATTGAGTGTGGAAGCAGGTCTACAGAGCTCCTCAAAGACCACAGCTTCATTAGCACGTACCGGAGGAATTACCGCACAATCACGGTGCCTGCTGCGATGTCTCCGCACAGGAGAGCCTCCTTGCAGCCGTGGGGGTCCGGCAAGCGGGGCAAGGGCTCCATAAACTCCTTTTTTGAAGGCGGCGGGCAGCCGCATGGCGGGACATCCAAGATACCACTCAGGAAAGATCATGGAAGGGACCCTGCGGTGGCAACCAGAACATCCCAGCACCCTGTTGTTTCTGCTATCGCATCTCCATAGCTGATAAGAGACACAGCTCCCCCTGCCTCCCCTGGCTCTTCAGCCTCACAAGAGCAGGGTTCAGGCATTTCAGAGCTGGTGGGTGACCGGGAACTGAAGCAACATATATGGTCCCTACCCACAAGGAATGACCTGGAACGTTTTGCCTGTAGGGTGGAGAAGGCCTTCAGGCAGGACATTGAGCAGCTGAAAGCAAACACCACTGATTTGGGCTCTAGGCTGGAAACTTTAGAGCAGAAGGTGGAAGATACAATCCCATCTATCACTCAGCTTAGGGATAAGTGTATGGCTCAGGACCAGAGAATTGAGACTCTCATATCCCAGCTAAATGTTTACGAAAAATCATAGTCGCCGCTCTAAGGACATTGTCCCCACATTGCAAGAAATATTTAGAGAGATACTGGGCCTTTCCCCAACTGTAGCAGTTGAGATTTATAGGGCACATAGGGCCCTCAGACCCCCGCACAGGATGCTGAGAATCACTGTGACATAATTTGTAAACTACACAAGTATATGGTCAAGGAGCAATTCATGCAGTGTAGTGCGAGGCACCCTTAATGCTTTGGGCACCAAACTGAAGAAGGAGAGACGGGCAGACTTCCAGAGAGTTTTTCAGGCATTGCAACGGGCAGAGTTGTGCCATAAACAAACATCAGACCCTGAGGAATTTTGCCATCTGACTTTTCTCAAAACGTTTGGATCGCAGAATTTACCGATGGTTACGCTACGTTGCTCATAAGTATTATGAGAATGGCAACAAATGCGGTAGGCCGCTGGCAAAGGCACTCCATAAGAAACGTGTTACTACTCATGTCCATAAGCTACACTCTCCGTCGGGAGCGACGGTACAGCATACTTCGAAAATTGCTTTGTTGTTTTGGGATTATTATGCAGCCCTGTACAACCTGGGTTCTTCCTCCTCACCACCGGAAGTTGCACTTAAGCAATCCCATATTGAAGCTTACCTTTCCTCTGTAGGGCTCCCCAATTTATCCCCTAAACAGCAAGCAGGACTTGAGCTTCCTATATCCACAACCTAGTTTTTGGCCACTGTGAAGTCTCTCCCTAATGTGAAAAGCCTAGGGCCTTATGGCTTTACAAAGGCTTACTTCACTGGCTCACATCATGGTCCTCCTGAAGGAGGAGAAAGATCACACTCTCCCCCAGAGTTACCACCCTATTTCCTTACTGAATACAGACCTCAAGTTATTTGCTAAAATACTTGCCAACCGCCTTAAACACCTCCTTACTGAAGTAATCCATGCTGATCAGACAGGCTTTATTGTGGGTCGTGAGGCTAAAGATAACTCTATCAGGGCTCTCCAGATCATCCACTGGGCCCGTACGCGGGATCATTTACCTATTTGATCCTATCTACCAACGCCGAGAACGCGTTTGATCGCATCGACTGGGATTTCCTTAACACAGGTTTAGGTCCACACATGTTGCGCTGGCTCTCGGCTTTATACACATCCCAACTGCTCAGGTTAGGGTGAATGGCAGCCTTTCCTGGGTGTTCTCCATCCGGAATGGCAAGAGACAGGGGTGTCCACTTTCACCCCTCCTATTTGCACTGGTCTTGGAACCGCTGCTATTGAAAATCCGATCTAACCGGAATATTAGGGAGTTCCTGTGGGTTCTCTGGAACATAAGCTTTCTGCATATGCGGACGATGTCTTTTTTTACGTCGTGGATCCCACTTCTCTCGTTGTCAAACCTGATGGTAGAACTATCAGCGTATAGTGAAGTGTCCAATTTCCAAATTAATTATACAAAATCTGAGATTCTGCCGATCACCGTTCCCTCAGCTCTGGCTTCCTCCTTGAAGGGATCTTTCCCTTTCACATGGGCATCCCCTTCAATGCGATACTTGGGCGTCCAACTCACTGATTGCTTAGTACACACATAACTACAGTTGTGCTCAAAAGTTTGCATATCCTGGCAGAAATTGTGAAATGTTAAAATTAATATTGAAAATATGACTGATCATGCCAAAAAGCTGTCTTTTATTTAAAGTGGAGTTCCACCCCAAAAAAAAAAATATATTAATGTGCTTAAAACATTTGGAGAATTTTTTTTTTTTTACTCACCTCTAAATGCCTGTTGCTAGGGGGTCCTTGTAGTCTGCCTCCTTCGGCGCCTGGGCTCCTGACGTCACTTCCCTCGGCGCAGGAAGGGAGATCGCCAATCCCCTCTCCCTCTTGTCAATCATCTGGGACATGTGACAGGCCAGTCACGGAGCATGGCACCCGCATGCGCAGTGGGTGCCTGGCTGTGAAGCCACAGCTGGGTGCCCACAGTTAAAATGCCAGAGCCGCCGAGTGGAGGGGGAGAGGAGCGGGGCTTCGATCCCCCGCATCGCTGGACCCTGGGACGTAAGTGTCCGATTATTAAAAGTCAGCAGCTGTAGTATTTGTAGCTGCTGACTTTTAAAAAAAAAAAATTAAGCGGAACACCGCTTTAAGAATAGCAATCACACGCAGTAAGTGTCCGATTATTAAAAGTCAGCAGCTGTAGTATTTGTAGCTGCTGACTTTCAATAAAAAAAAAAAAATTAAGTCGGAACACAAGAAACGACTAAAAAAAAAAAATTAAGCGGAACACCGCTTTAAGAATAGCAATCACATGAATCTATTTATTATCCCATAGTTTTTTGGATCCTTTTTTAAATCATAATGATAAAATAAATCACCTAAATGGCCCTGATAAAAAGTTTACATATCCTGGAATGTTTGGCCTTGGTACAGACACAGAAGGTGGCACACACAGGTTAAAATGACAATTAAAGGTTAATTTCCCACATTTGTGGCTTTTTAAATCACAATTAGTGTCTGCGGCTTTTTAACCTTCCAGATACATTTGTTAAGCATGGACTGGAGGGATCTAAAATAATTTGAGGGGAGGGTCCTGAATAGATAAATTATTTGGGGTAGGTGAATCATTTTCAATGCTGCAAGTCTCCACGTAAGTTTTTGTTTCGTTAGATGTTGGGTGTATGTTTGTAATTTTGGTGAGGAATGGTTTAAAGTTGATTGAGAAAAGGCTTTTTACTGATTTTGTTAATTTAACTCCTAGGTAGGTAATGCTTTTGTCCGCCCAGGTAAAGGGATGTTGCTACTGTAGCACATTTTTAGTTGTGGCGTCAAGCCTTAGGTCAAGGATGTGTGATTTGGTCGTGTTTACTCTATAGTAAGAAACATTACTAAACCATTGAAGAGTTTTTTTTGTACCTCTGCCAGGGAAGAAGCCAGGTTTGTGAGTATTGGGATTATATCATCTGCAAACAGGCTTATTTTGTGGGGTGTTTTGCCTATTACCAAGCCTGAGATTAAGGAGTTTGTCCTGATGTGTTCCACTAGGGGTTCTATAAGTAGGTTGAAGATTGTTGGGGACAATGGACAGCCTTGTCTCATTCTATTTGTTATGGGGAATAATTGGAATAGCATATCTGCTGAGAAAACTTGTGCTGACAGGGTAGTATAGAGTTTCAAAATAGCCCTAAGAATGTGTCCGCTAAAGCCAAATTTTTTTAGAACTATATGTAGATAGGACCAATGAACTCTATTGAACGAACGCCTTCTCTGCATATAAAGATAGATGCAGAGAAGGCGTTCCGCTGGATTCAGCATGGTGTATCACATTGATCAATCTTCTGGTGGTGTCGCTTGTCTCCCTTTAGTGAATCCCGACCGATCACGGTGGATAAGAGTGGGCATGAGGTGAGTGTGGCAATTGTTTTGGCATACATTTTTAGATCTAGATTCAGTAGGGAGATTGAGTGGAAATTCTGGGGAGAAGTCGGCTCCATCTGTGGTTTCAGAAGTGTTATAATCAGGGCTTTTAGTGAGTCAGAAGGAAACTCAGAAGAGGAGGCAGCGTTTTTAAATAGGTTTGTTAAGTGTGGTGTTAAATGTGGGGAGAATTGTTTGTAATATTCCCCTGAAAGTCCATCAGGGCCTGGTGCTTTACCTGTGGGAAGTGTTTTAATAGTCATTTGAATTTTATTTTCTGTGAAGGGCATATTCAGGTAGGACAGTTGACTCTCTGTCAATACTGGAAGCTTGATCTGGTTTAAAAATGCATTTATGTCATTCTTAGAGGGCTGTAATGTGGAGGGTTCTTGTCTTATGTTGTATAGGTCTCTGTATTGAGTGCTGAATGTGTTGGTTATGTCCTGGGGATTAGTTAGATTCTCTTTAGTGTGTAGATGGTATAAATGTGTAATTTTAGTTTTAATTCTCCTCCTTTGATGCGTCTTGCAAGTATTTTACCTGCTTTGTTTGAGGTGGAGTACAATGTGGCTTTCATTTTGTGCTGTATATTCTCAAAAGAGTGGAGAAGAAGTATTCTCAGTTCTTGTCTTAAAGACAGTAGTTGTGCTGACTGTGTCAGGTGGGGATTAGCTTTATGTTGGTTTTCCATATTAGCAATTTCTGATATAAGGGTGTTAAGAAGCTGCATCCGCTTCTTTTCACAGTGTGAGCTCATTTTCATCAATATACCTCCTATATAAGCTTTGTGCGCATTCCACACCACGCTGGGGTTGGACAACGAGCACACCGTGTTGTTAAAAGAATTCGGTCAGCTGGGTTGAAAGCTCTGGTGTGTAGTTTGGGTGTTGTAATATGAAGTTGTTTGCATGCCAGAGATATGTGTTTCGTTGTTGTTTGGAATCTACTATAGATATTGTGATAGGGGTGTGGTCCGACCATGACTTGGGGGGATTACAGATACGCTTATTTTTTGCAGTAACCATTTATCTGTAAGAAACATATCTATTTGAGAATAGGATTTGTGATGCGGGGAGAAATATGTATAATCTCTCGGATCCATGATGACATCTCCATATATCAAATATATCCTGGGTGGCGAGAGAGCTTTTCAGTGGGGATTCCCTTCTTTTTGCTGCGGATGAGAGCGACACAGTGGTGTAGTGGTTAGCACTCTCGCCTAGCAGTAAGAAGGGTCGCTGGTTCGAATCCCAACCACGACACTACCTACCTGGAGTTTGCATGTTCTCCCTGTGCCTGCGTGGGTTTTCTCCAGGTGCTCTGGTTTCCTCCCACACTCCAAAGACATGCAGGTAAGTTAATTGGCTTCTGTCCAGAAATTGGCCCTAGTATATGCATGGGGACCTTGGATTGTGGGCTCCTTGAGTGTAGGGATCAATGTGAGTGTGCAATGTACAGGGATAGGGACAATTGTAGACACTCACTCAGGTTGAACTGGATGGACTGGTGTCTTTATTCAACCTTACTAACTATGTAACTATGTAACCTTGTGGTGTCCATATTTATTTCAGATACCAAGTGGAAGTCTCAAATGATTCGATCACCTTGTTGTTTTGATTGGACTGTACGCATGACTTTGCAAAGAAATCTCATTTGGTGAACATTGGGGGCATAGATGTTCAGTAATGTGTATTCAGACTTGTTAATGGTGCAGATAAGAATGAGGTAACATCTGTTGGGGTCTGAGATTTCTTGTTTGAGATGGAAGTCTACTGTGTCTTTCACCGCCACTAGGCCCCCCTTTTTTTTAGAGGTGTAAGAGGCTTTGTAGATGGGGGGACAGCGAATATTAGTGCATGAAGGTGTGGCCGTTGCTAAAAAATTTGTTTCCTGGACACAGATGATGTCACATTGTAGGTCTTGGGCTGTTTTCCATAGTGAATGCCTTTTGGCCGGATGATTTAGCCCATTGGCATTAAGTGATAAGATGTAATGTGGCATCTTTAGTGAAGGCTGGGTGTGAAAAGGATTGGTAAACACTTACAGTTAGATGAGATGAATCAGGTGGAGTGTAGCTTTGACTGGATGGTGTAGCGAAAAAGTAGGAACTTTGGATCCACTGGATACCTTGTGTTGTCGTTTGCTAGTCTTGGAACTAGAGCTGCAAGAAGAGCAACAAAGTTAATTGTAAAAATAACAATTGGAACTTATCAAACGTTTCTGTTATGTGATTGTATCACTAGTTTAGGCGCAGTGGAAATAATAAGCTGAACTCAGCTAAAACCGCTGTGGGGGGGGGGGGGGGTAATATCAGTCAAATACTGAAAAGAACTATGGGTTTGTTAGATCGTAGCTAGGGAGAACTACTGTAATATGATGTTGGCCCGTCTGAAAGCTATGCAAGAACTATTATCCAGTGTTTTTTCTTCCTTGGTTGCGACATGAAGTCGATAGTCTGCATTGTTGTAGAGGTGGATTGGCATCTGTAGGGGGTTCCAGGATGATACCCCAGGTGTGTAGGAGTTACATACCATTCTTGAGATTGTTGATTATGTGTGATGCACCGTTTCTGGGGATGAGCAATGTTGCTGGGTAACGCCACTTGTATTGGATTTTGTGGTTGTAAAGACCCTTGGTGATCGGGTTTAGTTGTCTTCTTAGTTGTAGGGTATATTTGGAGAGGTCTGGAAAGAATTATATTCCCTCATAAGGTGTGGGAAATGGTGGGTTGGTTCTAGCACCTGAGAGCAGCTTCTCTTTGATGTGGAAGAAATGTACCCTCATCAGTACATCCCTAGGAACCGATGCTGCCAGGTGAGGTGGTTTTGCAATTCTGTGGATTCTGTCAATGATGAGATCTCTTTGAGAGGCATCTGGTAGGATTGTGGGCATGAGCTCTTTGGCAAATCTGGGAAGAACTGCTGGCTGGATAGATTCAGGGACCCCTCACAGTTTAAAGTTATTACGATGAGATCTATCTTCTAAATCTGGAATCACGGACCCATTCTTGTTCTTTTACTTCCTTATATATGTCTATCACAGTGATGGCAAAACTTTTTGAGCCTGAGTGCCCAAACTACAACACGAAACCAATGTATTTATTTCAAAGTGCCAACATATACAGAACTGGAGCGTGTGCTGTGATGTCTGGGGATACACAGAGAGAGAGAGAGATACAAAAGTCAATAAGAGTTTACACTTAAGCCCCATACACACGCGCGGATTATCCGAGGACCAGGTCCGTCAGACCATGTCCGTCATACTTTGTCTGATGTTGGTTTTGCGTACACACGGTCGGACAAAGTTGTCGGAAAATCTGATCATTCTGAACGTGGTGACGTTTGTTGCCTACAACGGGACTACGTAGAGGCTAGTAGCCAATAGCTTTGGTCTTGTAATGTGATCTGAGCATGCGTAGCACTTTGTCCGGTCGGAATTCGCTACACACGATCGGATTTGGTGTGATCGGACTTTGTTGTCAAAAAATCTATCCAGCAGGAGATAGGACTTTGTCCGTCAGACAATCTGATGGAAACTGTCCGATGGTGCCTACACACGGTCTGATTTTCCGACAACATTGTCCGATAGGACAGAATCCATCGGAAAATCCTACCGTGTGTATGGGGCTTTACTTTGAAGAAGAGCAACAGATGAAAAAAGTAGACTAGCACAGTGCAACTCCTATACATGTGCACCAAACACAGCTAAAATAGAAAATGGAATATGCTAAATGGTAACTAGAGATCAGTGACCTTCACATAGTGTATTGTACAAGAAGATCTAAAACTAGAACACATTTTAACAAAAGTTACATTTTATGGAAGCTGTCCTAGCATTGTGCAATCAAATTCCTGTATCACCAATCTACTAACTATAACATTAATATTCAATACACTCAAGTTGTATGACAGGTGCACTTTAAATTACTAGTCGTTCAGTAGAAGCATTGGCTGGATGATACAGAAATCCTGTTACAGGGGTGACATGCAACTAGCAACTCTCCAGCTGGAGCAGAACTTCCAGTCCCCTCATTGCCCTGCTGGGGCACATTATGCACTCTATGGCTGCCACAGTATGTTGAGATCTGTAGTTCTACTCCAGCTGAAGACATACTGGTTGCCCTGCATTGCTGTAGCGGAAAACTACTTAGATAATCTCTTCATAGTCCTATATGTCCAGGAAACATCCTTCTGAACGTGAACACTCAAGGACAACTGTAGCAATGCTTTACTAATGCAGTTCACTCACAATGCCTGTGCAGTTCATTGCACGTCAAATGCACATTCCCAGCAGCAGCAGCAGCTTTACACCTTCTCCCATAATGCCAGTGATTCTGGTCTGTGTCTGTCATGTGATTCTGATGTCATGAAATACAGGGGGATGGCAGGGACAAAAACTATATGTATTTACATCTCACTGTACCGAAGTGGTCTCTGCAAAATCTAGGAGGCATTCCCAGCCAGATAAACCTGAATAGCCAACACAAAGCATGAGACGTCTGCCGCTTTAATTTATTCCCTCTTCATATCCTACGGAAAATGCTGCTCTGACAGCTTTGATAGAGAGTAACACAGACAGTATATGCACAACATTATTCTAGCCATGCCCTTTGATATTTTGTGGCAATGTTGGGAGCAAGAAGAAAAAAAAAAGGTCCCTGAGGAATAGATTCTATTTGAAGTGGCACAGAAACATAGTGTACACAGCTAAACACATTTATTCCCCACACAGCATGTACACTTTAACAATAATTGCCACAGCGCTTTAATAATACACATATCAGCAGATTCAGGTCCCGGGCATGAGAACGGCCTGTGATTGGGCTTCTTCAGTAGGCACCATCACGGCCCCCCATTGGCTCAATCCCCACCACGTGTTCCGCCTGCCATCCAACCCGGCAGCATAATCTCATCCACGCCCACCCTAGACACATCACCCCTGGCCCCAGAGCCATGTGGGAGATGTAGTGGGGAGGTGTGAACGAGATACACCTCATACAGGATTTACTCACGTGTCCATAGAGAGGGCTCGGTATGCCGGCTGTGGCCATAGGTTCGCCATCACTGTTCTATTATGCCATTTAAAGTTGTGGTGCATTTCTCCATGCCATTTTCAATATAGGATACTCTGTCATCTGGATTGTGTGGATATTTTAGTGAACAATGAAGAGAGATCTGTCATTAAGGATGTTTGGAGCGACAGCAGCATGTCCTTTAATGTGGTATCCATCACTGGCTGGCCTGTGGTGGGAAAATATGCCATGGATATATGCAGGGCCTGGTTGGGCAGAAGGGCATTAAAAGCCCGGGCCTCAATTTGTGCTTGTGGTGGTGGCAGCACATCCATCCGCATGCAGGCTTTAGCTGAGCTGCCTGTGAGGGGATCATCTCCCGGGGCCTGTGTAGGGGATGTAGGGAGAGCTGATGTGTCTGTGTCTCCTTGGATCTCGCGTGGCGTAACTGTGAAAACGTATTGACTCGAGTATAAGCCTAGGGTGAGAAATGTGCAGCTACTGTAAGTGGAAAAGACGGTCAACAATGCCCATTTGCAGCCTCACTGTGCCCATTTGCAGCCATAGGTCCCCCGAACTTCAAACTCGGTAGTTAAGGGTTCCTAGATGCCCCCTAGCTGCAGACAATTTGGGGTTTCTGGACCCAAAGGGTCCCGAAATGACATTGCTGCAGATGGACACAATTGACCTATTTTGGGGCCCCGTATCTCTGGGCCACTTAGTGCTAGGAACCCCAAAATTGGTGTGCAAACCCAGTGGAACTAGCTGGGGTTCCTAGCACTAAGTGGCCCCGAGATACGGGTCCGCAAATTCGGTTCAGAAAATGTCAAGCACTTTTCTGCAGCAGAGAATGACATTTTCCGAACCGACTTTGGGGCCCCGTATCTCAGGGGCCACTTGGAGCTAGGAACCCCAGGTTTAGGTATGATATAGTGCTAGTTCCACTGGGTTTGCACACTAAATTTGGGGTTCCTAGCACCTAGAGATACAGGGCCTCAAAATCGGTCGAGGGAGGCATTTTCAGCACAAAAAATGTGTGCTGAGAAACTTGGCTTATAACCTAATTCATAATAGTTCATGGTATCTCAAGATGTCATATGTTTTAAACAAACTTTGAGTCATGTATGCACCACTTATCGATCCTAGTTAAGATTGGGATTCTCCTATTCTCTCCCTGTAAGGGAGGGAGGTCTATCCACATGGACCCAATGTCCGGGATAGAGGAGATATCTCCGCTAACACAATATGGTTATATATGCCATTGGTTCTCTTATTGTTTTCCTTGGGACCATGTAAGATGAACCCTTCTTATTAATTGTCCATTTTTTTGCTATCTTTCATTGTAAAGTCAAAAAGTAAAACTAAATAAAGATTATATTAAAAAAAAAAAAAAAATTGTAAAAAAAATTATACAAAATAAAATTGTAAAATAAATATAAAAAAACTACTGACACCACTCCCCCCTGCCCTTCCAACACTGTTGATTGCCCCAACCCCTAAAAAGCATTGTGAAAAAAAAAATATATATATACATATAAATCTGCTGACACCATCCACTGCTCTACTGACACTGTCCACTGCCCTACTGACACCATCCACTGCCCCATACAAACGCCCCTTCCCCAAAAGCACTGTGAAAAAAATAAATAATAAAATAAACAACAAAATTGTAAAAAATAATAGATAAAATAATAAAAACAAAAAAACTATTGACACTGTCCACTGCACTACTGCCCCCCAAATCATTGTGAAAAAAAAGAGTACAAAAATAAATTGTAAAAAATGATTTAAAAAAATCTAATTGTAAAAAATAATAAACAAAAAAAATGTTGACTCTGTCTATTGCTCTACTGGCACCATCCACTGCCCTACTGACTCCATCGACTGGCCCCCAAAAAGCATTTTAAATAAATGAAAAAAATAAAAAAAAATTATAGAAAAAATAAAATAATAAAAATAAAGAACTACTGACACCATCCTTCACATACTACCCACCGCTGTACACTCCACTCTCCTCACCTGCACATAATACCCACCACCTTACACTCTGCACTCCTCTCCTGCACATATTACCCATCTCCATACACTCTGCACTCCTTTCCTGCACATAATACCCACCACCATACACTTCACACTGTACATTCCCTATTTAACATTACTGTAGTCTTACTATGTAAGTCATCTCAGACTCTAGTAAACCACATCCTCTTTAAGCCACGCCCAATATTTAGCGCAATTTAAGCTACGCGCACCACATTTTGTTTATCAATGCTTGGGCCCACTTTTTATCTTGCACATGGGCCCACTCTTTTCATGATATGGACATTGACATTGTTAGATTGTTACACCATCGTTTCAGAACTCCATTTTGAATTTAAAGAAAAGATTCACTCATTTAATAAAAATAACCCCTTTATTGGTGATGAAAAAGATAGCGTATACAAGTTAATATATTTAGGATCTTAAATATACCAGCTCGTATAGAAAAAGTTAAAAGACATTCCCAGAGGCTTAGAGTTAGTCCTATAACATCTTATTCTTCTCCTCCAGTGGTGCTGGGGGTAGTCCTTACTGCTACACTGATTGGTTTACACATAAATGAAGTGTGATTAAAAAACAAAAAAAAAGGAGTAGTGGTAGAATAGCAGTAATGCAAGGGATAGCTGTAGATCGAAGGTGAGTATTTTAGGGATATCGGTTCCCAGCATGGGGTCCGGTGCATTCCTGTTCACCGGTACAGGTGCAAATCAGGTCCGAATTTTTGCCTGAATTTGCACCTGAACCAGACCCAAACACACACAGGACCCTTTTAGAATGCGTAACGAAATGCCCACACTGGACCACCAGGGACTCCACTAGGACCACCAGGAAATAGGGCAACATGTGTATGGCCAGGTATGTACCCCATGGCCATCCACATGTGCAAATGATGCACTGACTGGCACCATCATGTACCAAAAAAATGATGCCCAGCAATGCCACCCATCAGTGCCACCCATCAGTGTCCAGCAGTGCCACCTATCAGTGCCCATCCATGCCCATCAGTGCCCATCCATGCCACCTATCCACCTATGCCACCCATAAGTACCCATAAATGCCACCCATAAGTACACATCAGTGCTGCCTATGAGTGCCCATCAGTGCCAACTATCAGTGCCCATCAGTGCCACCTATCAGTGCCCATCAGTGCCCACCAGTACCAGCTCATTGGTGCCACCTCATTGGTGCCCATCAGTGCCTCCTTATCAGTGCCTGTCAGAGCAGCCATATCAGTGCCCATCATTGAAGAAGAAAACGTACTTATTTACAAAAAAAATTAAACAGAAACAAAGAAAAACTTTTTTTTTTTTCCAAATTTTTGGTCTTTTTTATTTGTTGCGCAAAAAAAAAATCACAGAGGTTATCAAATACCACCAAAAGAAAGCTCTATTTGTGGGAACAAAATTATAAAAATTCAGTTTGGTTACAGTGTTGTATGACCGCGCAATTGTCATTCAAAATACGACAGCGCTGAAAGCTGAAAATTGGCTTGGGTAGGAAGGTGACTAAGTGCCTGGTATTGAAGTGGTTAATAAGCTCTTAATTCTTTTATTTTTATTTGGAGTTCTGCTGTATTTAGAGGCGTGTGGCACAGGCTGCATTATATTTTTTTTCCTTGCTTTTTTTGTTTCCTTTTAAGTTAGCAAAATGTAAAAATGGTAACGTGATAAGTGCATGAATCATATCGGTTTCCAGTAATTGTTTATGGGCAGTGACAGGAAAAAAAAATCATTTAAAATATTAAAATAATTACTTGTCATACTTTGATAAGTTCCTAATTCCAGACCAGTGTCCATGCTTTTCCTAATTAAACAATGAATATCTCGGTTTATTTAAAGGCCAAACGAGTGGTGTCTACCAACTGAACAGATTAATGTAATGTTGTGCTACCTTTGACCCCTGCATCCTTGAGTCTCCTGATTCTATGTCACCGCGCATAGCAATGTAATAGAGTTGAAGGCTAGCTAATAGCTTGTCCTATTCTGACTGTCATGCTCCATCACTGTAACTTACTGCATACAATCCCTAAAGCAACCACATTTTCCTATGGTATATGTACCGAGCCATCTAAATAGATACAGAAATTAACATCACAAGTTTTTTTTTTTATTAACATATTCTTTTCACCTAAAATATAATAAAACAAAACACCACAAACTTAGGTCACTCAGACTTCCATTCATAATGTCCTTCATTTTTCTGTGTTTTATTTATTTAATCAAATATGCTCTCAAGAGAAAAGCATCTGGAATTACTATGGTTCATACAAAGCCAGTTACATCATAATGAGCCATTGTACCTACAAGACTGTTCCACACTGTCTCTGTATATCAGGCATTAATCCCAGGAGCACCCTATCTTGCTCATTGGAGGTCAGCATTAGTGGGCAGGTTTATTCTCTTCATCATGGAGCAGAGGATGTGATTTTAAACAGGTAATGGGCCTAAGGACCCCTTTGCCAGTTCATTGTAATGAAAAGGAACCTGCTTATAACCCAATCGGGACCTGATTCAACAGATCTGAATATATTCAATCACCACCAATCCCAAAAAATAATAATAAATAATAAAAATGTATACAGAAAATGCATTTTTCATTGGTTCAGTATGTTACACAATAATGTGACCTTTTTCACACTTTTAAAGAGCATATTAAGATAAATAGAGATATAAAAAACACAGAACACAGACATCTTCTGTAAGAAAATATATTTTTCTGCAATGTTTTTCCCTGCCCTCCACCTCACTCTTTTCTTTACAACCAAAATATGCATGCGCTGGATTTAGACTGGGAGGGAATATTGGCATCAATGGACACAGAACAGAGATGGGAATTCTTCAAAAAGACTGTATGCAAACTCACTGAAAAGTATATTCCCATGGGCAATAAGTTAAAAAGGCTAAAAATAAGACCTATGTGGCTCACCGCCAAAGTTAAAATGGATATAAATCTAAAAAAGAGCTTTTAAAAAATATAAAAATGAAGGAACGCTATCATTGTTTAAATGTTACAAAACATATAACAGAATATGTAAAAAGAAAATCAAGGGTGCAAAAATTCAAATGAACGACAGATTGCAAAAGATAGTATGACAAACCCTAAAAAATACTTCAAATATATTAATATTAAAAAGGTCAGGTCTGAGCATGTAGACACTTTACAAAATAATCTAGAGTGGGTGACTGGGGACAAAGAGAAGGCAAATGTATTAAATACTTTCTTCAGCTCTGTGTATACAAAGGAGCATGGGGGAACTCATGTCCATAATGGGGGTGGATGTGACACAGCCCCAAATGATCCACAATGGCTCAAAAGTGATATGGTCCAGAAATATTTAGACAGAATAAAGCTAGATAAAACACCTGGACCAGATGGCATCCACCCACGGATCCTAAAAGAATTGAGCTCTGTCATTTCAAGGCCATTGTTTCTAAGATTTAGGGACTCATTAATGACTGGAATGGTATCACTGGATTGAGCAGGGACAATGTGGTGACCATATTTAAAAAGGGATCAGAGTCTTTGCCAAGTAACTATAGACCTGTTAGTTTCATTTCTATAGTCGGGAAGATACTGGAGAGTTTAATAAAAGACCACATAGACAAGTTCTTGCTGGAAAAAAATATTTTAAGCAACAGACAGCATGGATTCATGAAAGACAGAAGTTGTCAAACAAACCTGATTTCTTTTTATGAGGGAGTAAGTAAAACCTTGGACAGAGGGGTGGCTGTGGACGTGGTATAATTGGATTTTGCAAAAGCGTTTGACACAGTTCCCCACACACGACTAATGTGTAAGGTAGCGTCTACAGGCTTGCAATGATCAATTTGTAAATGAATAGAAAACTGGTTAAGACAAGATTCAGAGAGTAGTGGTTAATGACTTACTCTGAATGGACTAAGGTTATTAGTGATGTACCCTAAGGTTCAGTGTTAGGACCCTTACTTTTTAGTATCTTTCTAAATGATATAGGGTCTGGGATTAAAAGTACAATTTCTGTCGTTGCAGATGACACTAAGCTATGCAATGGAATAACGTCTTTACAGGATGTCTCCAATTTGCAAGCCAACCTCAATGAACGATCTAATTGGGCAACTAAGTGGCAAATGAGGTTTAATATTGATAAATGTAAAGTTATGCACTTGGGGGCTAAGAATATGCATGTATCATACATACTAGGGGGAGTAAAATTGGGGGAATCAATGGTGGAGAAGGATCTGGGGGTTTTGGTAGATCATAAGCTCAATAATAGCATGCAATGCCAAGTTGTGGTTTCCAAAGCGAGTCCTTTCTTATATTAAGAGGTATGGACTCCAGAGAGAAAGATATAATTTTGCCCCTGTACAAATCATTAGTAAGACCTTGTCTGGAATATGCAGTTCAGTTTTGGGCGCCAGTTCTCAAAAGGAGCTCAGCCATGAGGAAAGATTAGAGAAACTGAATTTATTCCCTCTTGAAAAGAGGAGATTAAGGGGGTACAAATACATAAGTGGTCTATATAGTGAACTTGGTGTTGAGTTATTTTAAGGTCATCACAGAGGACAAGGGGGCACTCTTTACGTCTAGAGGAAAAAAGATTTCATCTCCAAATACGGAAAGGTTTCTTCACAGTAAGAACTGTGGAAATGTGGAATAGGCTCCCTCCAGAGGTGGTTCTGACAAGCTCAGTAGATTGCTTTAAAAAAGGCCTGGATTCTTTCCTAAATGTACATAATATAACTGGGTACTGATATTTATAGGTAAAGTTGATCCGGGGAAAATCCGATTGTGTTTTGGGGGATCAGGAAGGAATTTTTTCCCCTGCTATGACAAATTGGATAATGCTTTGCTGGGATTTTTCGCCTTCCTCTGGATCAATTGTGGGTGTAGGATTGTGTATATGGAATTGTATTTTTTTTTTTTTGCTTGAAACAGATGGACTTGTGTCTTTTTTCAACCTGACTAACTATGTAACTATGTAGATCTTCATTTCAAGAACCACACTGGGCCAGAGAGTCTGGCAGCTCTTAACCGCTCTTAACCGCTTCCCGACCGCCTCCTGCACATTTACGTCGGCAGAATGGCACGGCTGGGCAAAAGCACATACCGGTATGTCCCCTTTAATTGCCCAGCGGTGGGTCGCGCGCGCGCCGGCGGCGGCACGCTCGCGACCCAGTCGGGAGCTCTGTGACCGCGGCCGCGGGACCAGCGAACCCGATCGCGGCTGGTGTCCCGCGATCGGGTCACAGAGCTGAAGAACAGGGAGAGGTCTGTGTAAACAAACCTCTCCCCGCGCTTCCTACACTGCCTGTCACTGATCGGCTGTTCCCTGTCATCTGAAAAGCCAATCAGTGACGTCAGATGTAAACCCACGCCCCTACTGTAAAAAAAAACACACACGTCACAGACCTAACCCCTCCCCCCCCCCCCTAGTGGTTAAGTCTTTCACTGCCAGTGTCATTTATACAGGAATCAATGCATTTAAATAGCATTGATTGCTGTATACATGACAATGGTCCCAAAAATGTGTCAAAAATGTCCGATGTGTCCGCCATAATGTCGCAGTCACAATAAAAATCGCTGATCGCTGCCATTACTAGTAAAAAAAAATATTAATAAAAATGCTATAAAACCATCCCCTATTTTGCAAACGCTATAACTTTTGCGCAAACCAATCAATAATCGCTAATTTCGATTTTTTTAACCAAAAATATGTAGAAGAATACATATCAGGCCTAAACTGAGGAAAAAAATAGTTTTTTTATATATTTTTTGGGGATATTTATTATAGCAAAAGGTAAAAAATATAAACAAAAAATATTTTTGTTTATAGCGCAAAAAATAAAAACCGCATAGGCGATCAAATACCACCAAAAGAAAGCTCTATTTGTGGGAAAAAAAATTTGTTTGGGAGCCATGTCGCACGACCGCGCAATTGTCAGTTAAAGCAACGCAGTGCCGAATCGCAAAAAGGGGCCTGTTCCTTTGGCTGCAAATTGGTCCGAGGCTTAAGTGGTTAAAAGGTAGGTTGAGAGGCGGCTGACTCTATGCCATCTTGTGCCAGGCAAGTTTGACAATGTGTAAATATTTTCCAGCACACCACAGCTCTTCGAATAAGTCCAAATGGTCCTTTTTTTGAAGATAAATAACATTAAAAAAAGTGCAACGTTTCAGAGCTGCACAGGGCTCCTTTGTCAGGCATGTGACCTGACAAAGGGGCCATGCACAGCTCCGAAATGTTGCACTTTTTTGTAATGTGATGTTTCTTCAATAAAAGAACCATTTGGAATTTTTTGAAGATTTGTGGTGTGGTGGGGAATATTTACACATTGTCGTGCATGCTCCAGTATCCAGCTGGTGGTCACTGTAACATCCTGTGCTTCTGAGAGCTCATTCCAGGAATGTGTACGATGGGAATATGTACAGTAGGCAAGCTTGATAATGGCACCAACATGCTGGCTGCACTTTAGCAGGGAATGTCCACACACCTGCCTTGCCTGGAACATGTCAACCTGGTGCTGTAGTGGCACCTGGTTAGGTACCCTGGTTTCCAGGATGTCCTGTGATAGACTTGAAGAGTTTGTATCAACTTTAGCTGGTCATACCCAGCAAGTGTTCACCTGGCCAATATGCAAAAGTAACACAAGCTGCCTGCCAACCGCCAGATATGCGATAGACCCACATGCTGGAACTGCTTCATAAATATGCGTCTAAGTACAGTATGTACATATTTTTCGCCGCAGCCTTTGCACAGAGATCATCCTCGTTGCTGTCCACATATCAAACTTTTTTATTAATGAACAAATCTGTCAAACTTATTTTATTTTAGAAATCATTAGAATAACAACCACCCAACAAAAGGGGTGGGCCTATCTAAACAAATTAATTTATTTTTTATATTTTAACTCAGATGGTCTTAAGATTTGTTTTTCTTTTTATTAGGTAAACATACATCTTTTTAAAAAAATGCATAGTCTTTGTCTAAATTTCTTAGCTACTAATGCTATCCATGAGACATTTCATTACTATAATGATTTTTATCAAGTCTGATAATCCTGTGTAACTACCTTACATTCTTACAGAGTGTGTCTGATTTGTACTGCTACCTCCTCCATGCCTGTAAACGATGTAGGTGGGTGGAGTCGGGAATCCATATATAATTACATATTTATATATATATATATATATTTTTTATTCAGCTGAAGAATTATTTTTTGTGTTCTGCTCCCCAGCACATTTTGAAACATGATTTACAATTTCTTCCTGTGTCACTACTTCTTTTGTAACCCAGCATCTAGTTAAAAGCACTGGTCTGTGGATGGTAGAAGAAATGGACTGCATCAGTATTCAGATGGAAAAAAAAAATTCTGTTCTTCCTGGTTACATAGCCTATGTTCAATCAGGCCAGAGTTAATGGAAGGCCCTTCACTACTAAGCAATAAACAAACACAGATGGGCAAATAGTCTGGAATCAAATCTACTCTATGAGGTGGACAATACATAGTTAGTTCCATTACAAGCCTCTCACTTGGGAATTGGAGCTGTTCCCGAGCACTACTCATTACACACCAGAACCATCTGTAGCCAGACAGAACCTTATTTGGAATATATAAAGGACACAAAAAAAATAGACGAGGAATGAGGAGCCTGAGAATCCTATTTCAACTTTAAATTTTGCTTGTGAAAGCCCATTTGGTTTTAGTCTCGGCAAACAGGAGGCCTCATCACTCACAATGAAGTACGCGTGTAGCAAGGATTAGTTGAGATCAGGGAGATTGAAGGTAATTGCTACTTTCTACTGGGATATATCCAGTGGTAGTATAGAGTGAGAATGATACTGTAAATGCCTGTTGACTGTCACACTACGTATTGGAAAGCAATTCTCCTATACGTTCTCTGTATGTGCCTGCACATAAATTTAAAGACAAAAAAAAGGATATGTGGGATATATATATATATATATATATATATATATATATATATATATATATATATATATATATATATATATATATATATATATATATACATAGTATATACATTATATACATACTGTATACATAAAATATAGTCTCCACCATGTAGCTTTATGCACTGTTGAGACTGTTCACTCTGCCAAGTGAATGTTCAAAGAGCTTAAAGCAAAAACTTAATTCCATGCCGAGAGTGGGGGGCCCCCCCCAAAAAAAAATACTGCTGCTACACTCACCTGATCTTTAGCACTGTCCCCTGCAAAAATCACTGATCCACCAATGCATAGAGGTGTCACAACACTATGGGGTTGATTTACTAAAACTAGAGAGTGCAAATTATGGTGCAGCTGTCAATGGTAGCCAATCAGCTTCTAACTTCAGCTTGTTCAATTAAGATTTGACAATAAAACCTGGAAGCTGATTGGTTTATATGCAGAGCTGCATCAGATACTCTCTAGTTTTAGTAAAACTCCCCCCTATGTATTGCAGGTGTCTCAGATGTCAACTCCATAGCTGGAGGAAGAAGAGGGTAACCTGTGAAGTCATAGAACTGGACCCGAGCTTGCATGCAAAAAGTTTTTATTTTTTTTAATACTAGTGCAGGGCTGACTCCAAGTATGCCTATTCTAGAGTGGAAAAGGATGGGTATATAATAAACAATGATAAAGAGGTGTCTTGGCAGGCACTATATCCAGAAGGGAGTGCAGAGTGCAGAACATATAACAGTAGACAGTATGTGCAAGAGAGTAGCAAAGAGGGCATGACAGCAGGTAAAATGTGCAGGGGGTATGAGAGGGGGCAGTAGGTGCAAGGGAAGAGTGTGGAGGATCTGCTTACGGGCAGTATGTGCATGAGAGGAGTGCAGGGGGTGTGACAGCAAGCAGTATGTGCAGGAGACAAATGTGAAGGATATGACAGCAGGCGATATGTGCAGGAGAGCATTGCAGATGATATGTCAAAAGGCGGAATGTACAGTGGAGGAGTGTGGAGGGTATGACAAAGGGCAGTATGTGCATGATAGTAGTACGGAGTGCTTGACAGCAGGCAGAATGTGCAGATGAGGAGTGCAGGGGGTATGACAGCAGGTAGTGCAGACGAGGGGTGCAGGGGGTATGACAGCAGGCAGAATGTGCAGACAAGGGGTGCAGGGGGTATGACAGCAGGCAGAATGAGCAGACGATGGGGGCAGGGGGTATGAGAGCAGGCAGACTGTGCAGACAAGGGGTGCAGGGGGTATGACAGCAGGCAGAATGAGCATACAAGGGGTGCAGGGGGTATGACAGCAGGCAGAATGTGCAGACGTGGGGTGCAGGGGGTATGACAGCAGGCAGAATGTGCAGATGAGGGGTGCAGGGGGTATGACAGCAGGCAGAATGTGCAGACAAGGGGTGCAGGGGGTATGACAGCAGGCAGAATGAGCAGACAAGGGGTGCAGGGGGTATGACAGCAGGCAGAATGTGCAGACGAGGGGTGCAGGGGGTAAGACAGCAGGCAGAATGTACAGACGAGGGGTGCAGGGGGTATGACAGCAGGCAGAATATGCAGACGAGGGGTGCATGGGGTGTGACAGCAGGCAGCATATTCAGGAGAGAAGTGTTTAGGGTATGACAGCAGGAAGTTTGTGCAGGAAAGGGGTGTGGAGGGTAAAGCACCAGGAAGTATGTGCCGGAGAGGAGTGCAGAATGTATGATAGCAGGTAGTATGTACAGGAGAAGAGTGTGAAGAGTATGATAGCAAATGATATGTGCAGGAGAAATGTAAAGATGGTATTACAGTGAGCAGCATGTATAGAAGAGGAGGGTATGCCAGGGGGCAGGAGGCTAGTGTGCAATGTATGGCAAGAGGTAGTATGTGCAGGAATGGGTATAGCAAAGGGTATAGCAGGGGGGATTATGCACAGGAAAAGAGTGCATGGGTTATGACAGTGGGCAGTATGGCAGGAGTTGGGTCCAGAGGTAAGATGGCATGAAGCATATTCCTCTTGCACACCATGATGGAATTGACCATGTGGTTGAACGAGTGCTGCAACAACTCCTGACTGGTCACAGTGTACAACATTAATACGTTTGTTTAAAAGTGCAAAGCTATTTATTTGTGCATGATGACGTAGAAAAGCAATGTTTCAGGAGCATGCAGGGGCCCTTCTTTAGGCATGTGTTAAGCAAAAAACAAACATATCAAGAAATTATCCACTAATAGGAGATAGTTCCCTATGAGCCAATTTTTCTTTCTAAAATGATAAGATAATATAAATATTTAGAAATATTTAAATATCAAATCTGAATTTGCAATTTGAGCATAATAAATACACAGTTAATTTGTGTATTACAAAATAAGGGGAACCCCGCGCCAACATTTAAAAAAGAAAAAGAAACCCCCTTAAAGCAGCATTAACCAAAAAAAAAAAGGTTAATTAAATCCACAAGGGACCTTTTTTTACCACTACTATTCCTTTATATTGGCTTTTAAAATTTACAAATGCAGCAATTTAGAATTTGGATGAAATGTTTAGCACTGAGAAACACTTTTTGAAACATAAAAAGTGCATTTTATACACTATATAACTATATAGATCAGACCAAAAAAAGGCTAGTGCATGAGATATGTAAATCACCTGTCACTCACAGCAAGGGGGCATTTTTGACAAAGTTTTCAAGACTTTGTCAAGATTTCTCTAACTGAACAATAAAAGAGGATTGCTCAGGCCTCGAGTAAATCTGTGTGGCAAGACTGGGCTCAAATGAAAGGAAATTATTCTCTACATTATGACATAAAAAAAATTGCATTACTAATGAAGCACAGTGGCAGGTGGTGCAACACTTTTTTAACAAGCAAGTTGTGGGTGATATGTCTAATTCGTTTTTGTTTAAGGGGTGTCTCTTGTACTGAATAACATTTTTTTTTTTTTTTTGCTTTTGAAGATACATTGTATATATAGACTTTAGTACTGCAATGGGCAGTTCAACTGCTCCCTCATTTGCTAACCTGCTTGTTGTCTTCCTGGCAGAGTGTCTCATTTATTCATTTAGTATGTCCAGCAAACATGTTAAAACCTGGATGAGATTCATAGACAATATTTTCATGACTTGGAATGAAGCAGATTAAAGATTTCAACAGATTTGGGGATTTTTGTAATGGTATTTTCTTTTATATTAAGGTTAACCTTAACATTTTGCCAGTCTCTATAACATTTTTGAATGTGTACAGTTAAAGTGCTTCTAAAGTCAGAAGATTTGGCCCCTGCTGCTGTCAATCAAATCCTGTGACAAGGGAGCGAGGGGCAGGGCAAGGCCGCTCTGTCTGTGTTTATGGACATAGGCAGCATGGCTCAGGAGAGAACCCGTAGGTGTGCCACAATAGGAAGTGGCTTCATATAGTAACACATTGGGAAGAGGAGTGGTCAGAAGCGAAGACGAGGGACCCAAGAAATGGAGGATCAGGGCTGCTCTGTGCAAAACCATTGAACAGAACAGGTAAGCATGTTTATTTATTTTTTATTTATCCTTTACAATCACTTTAAAAAAACAAGGATTGCTTTTTTTCTACATTTATTTTCACAAACCTACTACCAGAAACACCCTACTACACTATCACAGTGCACAATTCCTTACATCTTTTAAACAGAAGACCCGTTTCCAGTTTATCAGGGTTTTGCATATCTGTTCTGACGAATCTACCAAAAAGGACCAGGTGACATACATGTACTGATATTAGGCATGGTGCTGTCATGGACGCACGGCTCTTAGACATGCAACAGAGCTCAGGTGCATCCCAGCCAACAGGCTTCTAGCAGCGAACAGACGTGTGCCAATGCGCGTGCGCCGACCGTGAAGAGCATGCACGTGTGCACAGTAACACTGCCTTGGCGCCCAGTGGCCTTTAAAAGGGGCTCCTGCTGTTCAGTCCTTTGCTGTTTGATCTGCAGCTTATCCTGTGACCTGATCCTGAATCTGTAATTGATCTCATTCTGACCCGGTTCTCTGACCTCGCTGCTGTCTCCAGTACTGACCTTTGGCTTCCTTGACCCTGCTCTGTTCATCTGTCTGCCTGATCTTCCATTGCCAAAACCAGCCTGATCTTCCATTGCCAAAACCAGCCTGACCATTCCTTGCCTGCCTTTTCTGCCTGAACTGATCCACTGTGTATTACTTGGCTTGTCTCACCCCGCTCCTGCCTGCCGTCTGCACCCTCGTGCACTCGTTGCTCCCTGGTGCACCAGCATCCTGCTGACCTGCATCTAGCTGACCTGCATCCAGCTAACCTGCATCCTGCTGACCTGCATCCAGCTGACCTGCATCCTCAGCACCCCAGCCGGCTTTAGCCTCTCCAGTGGTCATCATCTCCAGTCTCTGAGAACTCAGCAGGCACTTATACATCACTGTGCTCCTACGGGCACTGTCCTAACTCCAGTGACCCTGGAACCAGGGATGTACGAGAGGTCTCTCTCTGCACGTCAGGCTCACCTCCCAGGTATATGTCAGGTGCACTAAATCATTGTGAGTGAGTATCACACATGCACTGAAGACTGGGTGCTAAGGGCTTAACGTACATGCACTGGCCACAGATTGATTATTATAGATATTTTGGAGACTGGTTGCTGAGGAGTCAATCCACATGTGCTGGGTAATGGCATCTGAGAGAGGTAAGTTCACCTTTTGTAACATTATCCATGTTACACCCACATTCAGGGTGTAACATGTAACATGTTACGATCGGATCAGACCCCCCCCCCCCCCGATCCACCACTCTGACAGCTAGATAGTAAATGTTGAGTTAATTATACTCAGCTTGCTAGTGTGTGTGTTGCAGGTGGGATCTCACTGGGAGAAGACCAATGCATATATCTCCTGGGGAAGGAATAAAGGAGAAAGAACAATCTGTATGTGCTGGGAATGAGACCTGGTAAAAGGCCAATTTATGTGTGTCTTGGGGGAGGGATACAAGGGAAGGACCAACCAATGATTGAGGATTTTTTTTTTTTAAAGGTGAGGGGGTTTTAAAGTGCTATTGACCACCAATGATTGTGTGATTTTTATTAAAGGTGGGGGTGGTTAAAGTGCAACTGATCACCAATGACTGTGGGATTTGTTTTTATAAGGTGGGGGGGTGAAAGAGTAGTCATTTCCAACCAATAAATTGTGGGATTTTTTTTTATAAGGTGGGGGGAATAAAATTGTACTGACCACAAATGATTGTGGTATTTGTTTTAAAGTAGAGGGATTTTACAGTGTCACTGACCTATCAGTGATTGTGGTGTTTTTATTAAAAGGGTGGGGGGATTTACAAGTGCCATATATCCACAAATTATTTTTATAAAGGGGGGTTTAAAGTGTCACTGACCATCAATGAGGCTAGTCATTTACAACTGATAATAAACCTACCAGCACAGTACAAACATGTTTAAAGTTGTTGTAAACCTCAGATATGAACAAATGTGAACACAGCATATCCCTCTATCATGTGTACTTATCTCAATCCAGAGCACTGTCATTTCTGTCTGCTGCTTCCTTCCTCTGCTAGCAGCACAAATGACAAGTTTTCCTGACATTAAGAGAAAAATGGTGACAGGGGAGGGATCTCCAGATGATTGACAGCCTCAACTCTGTTCCTGTGTTCTGTGTGAAGGGGTGTGTGTCCCTTCCCTCCAATCAGCTTTCAGAGCTCTCCTTACTGAGCTCTGCAGAGTGTAACTTCAGCTCTCTATCTCCTTTTTTCTGACAGTTCATACAAGCTTTAAAAAATTCTGGACTTCTGGACAGAAGACTGCAGGGTAAGGGTATACAACCACTTTAATTATGGTAAATATAGCCCCCTTCTTAACAATACATGAAAGGGGAAAGCAAAATAACAATTTAGAATTATTCTGCAAATTAAAAGGTAGGTATTAATTTTCTATTTTTTTTTTAATTACTATGTACTATACTACTAAATTACTATATGAATGGAAACATGTAACAAATATAAATGTTATCTCAATTTGGCCGCAGATGTAGAAATACACATTGATACGTTTTGGAATTTATAACAGCTCTACCAATAGAAGCTCTATATATTTTTGTTGAAGTTGGTGTGCTTGTTTATATTATTCTATGTCAAAAACATATTCGTCATTGATATAGATTACGTTTGTTTAACTTAAATCTCTGGTTGAGATAGTCATACAGTAAAATGGATGGCAAACATTATGTTTAACTTCTCCAGTTCCTACTGTGGCTGCATGCGTTGAATTGCCTCTAGCTTTGCCCGAGGACTTTCATTTTCCCAGCTTTTGCTTTATTGTTCTGATTCTACTGGGGGCATATACAATATTAAAACATATATTAGCAATTTGTATCATGAAATAATCAACAGATAATCCTCCAATGATTTTTTAATGCTTTGTAAAAATTGTGAATGTATTCTGGTTGTGTATAGAAATATTTATTGACTGTACAAGTGGAATAGGATTTGTTGCTATTGTTATGCTGTTAAAGCTCAACTTCACGAAAAAAAACAAAAAAAAACAAATTGGAGATAATAAATGATGAACCTCTTAACCACTTCAGTCACGGAAGATTTTACCCCCTTCCTGACCAGAACACTTTTTACAATTTGGCACTGCATCAATTTAACTGGTAATTGCGTGGCAATGCAATGCTGTACCCAAACTAAGTTTGCGTCCCTTTTTCCCCACAAATAGAGCTTTCTTTTGGTGTTATTTGATCACCTCTGCGTTTTTTATTTTTTGAGCTATACACAAAAAAAGGGCAACAATTAAAAAAAAAAAAACTATATTTTTTGACTTTTTGCTATAATAAATATCCCCAAAAATGTTTTTTGAAAAAACAAATTTCTTCTTCAGTTTAGGCCAATATATATATCCCTCTACATATTTAAAAAAAAAGTTGCAATAAGCGTATATTGATAGTTTTTCGCAAAAATTATAGCGTTTACAATTATGGGAAAGAATTATGGCATTTTTATGGCTTTTCTTTTTTTACTGTAAAGTGATTTTAAATGAATTTTAAATGAATTTATTTTTATACACATAGGTGTTTAACTAATTTTTCTTTGTGCGCAGTGGTGGTGTGGAATAGTAGGAGGGCGAGCAATTTTCATACCAGTTTATTTTGTTTTTCTTTTTTTACTGGCAATTAGCGGTGATCTGCGTTTTTTTGCGGTATTTAGACATTGCGACGAACAGATCGGACACTTTTGACATATTTTTGGGACCATTAGCGTTTATACAGCGATCAATGCTATAAAAATGCACTGATTACTGTGTAAATGATACTGGCAGGGAAGGGGTTAACACTAGGGGCGATCAAGGAGCTAAATGTATGTTCCCTCATGTGTGTTCTAACTGTATGGGGATAGGACTGAGTAGGAGAGGAGATATTTTGCTGTTCCTACTTACTAGGAACAAACGACATGTCTCCTCTCCTCTGACAGCACAGGGATTTGTGTGTTTACACACACAAATCCCCATGCTGGCGCTTGTGCATGCGATTGCGCATGGCCGGTGGCAATCGTGACCACCGGCCACGTGCATCGGGTCCCCCGCCGTCTCCCGTGCCCTCTGGCAGCACTTAAAGGAACCCTGTACCTGTATAGGGTTTTGCGCGTGAGCCGGTCGGGAATCGGTTAAAATAGCACATATACCCTAAAGTGGGTCTAGTATAGATACGGATGGGACTGCTTATCCGAGCGAGCGCCCCCCCTCCTGAACCATACCAGGCCACATGCCCTCAACATGGGGAGATGGGTACTTTGGGGCAGGGGGGGCTCTGCCCCCCCGCCCCAATGCACCTTGCCCCCATGTTAATGGGGACAAGGGCCTCTTCCCAACAATCTTTGCCCAGTGGTTGTCGGGGTCTGCGGGTCTCCCCTACCTATTCACCAAGAAAAAGTAGTATAGTGTGAAAAAATACAGTAGAAAGTTTTTGACAAGTCCTTTTATAAAAATATCTTCTTCCCCGCTTCTTCCTCCGGTCTTCCTCCATCTTCTCCCGCATCTTCATCCTCCGGGCTTCACCTGCTTCTTCTTGCGCTCTTCTTCTTTCTTCTTTTTTGTCCAGTGTTCTTCTGACTCTGCCGCTGCTGACCCTCCTCCGATGCTGCGGTGGCCACCGGTTTATGTCATCCGGATGCCCTGTCCCTTGTGACGTCACAGACCCATCATGCCTCGGGTGGTGACGTCACAAGGGGGCAGGGCCTCCATATGACGTAATCTGATGGCCACGCCCCCATCGGTTGTTAAGGATGCAGCGGCTGGCTTCCCGGCCCCCTCCTTAGCAACCAGCTATATACAATGTAAAAAAAAATGCAAATTGCTTCAAAATCATGGCAAAATCGCGGTAAAAGGTGGTACTTGCATTTTGGATGCGGGTTCATTGAAGTCTATTACATACAAAACTCTGCATTTTGTGGGGAAAAAAGCCCCGAGCCTTTCCAAAAACGCAGAGGCACAAAAATGCATTGATGTGAACATGTTCCATAGGAACTCATGTTAAAAAATTTCCCTGCATTTCTACAAAATGCAAAATGCATCAAAAAAAAATATGGTAGCACACTACTGTGCATTGTGGTGTACTGCTTTGGACACAATGTCAATTTTTTTGGTCTGCTCCTCTGCATTGGCAGCCTACCCAAAATGAGCTGCCTAAACACATCACACTTTAAAGTAGAACTCTACGCAAAACTTTTTTTTTTTTTTTTATTTTGGATAGAGCAAGGGAGGATTATAACCCCTGTTAGATTTTTTTTTTTTATCACCATGTCCCATTTCAGAGATTTCCTTTCACTTCCTGTCCATGTAGTGAGAGGAAATCCCTGCAAATTAAGGGAATCCCCCATTTCTGCACAGATGTCTATTGAAATCGCACTACGAAGTCACCAAAAATAGTACAGAAACTACTTTTGGTAATCAGTGCGCGCCGCAAATACGGCGTCGCACTGATTTGGACAATGCCATTGCCGACAATAGTCGAAAACCTTCAAAGTTGGTTCACACCAAAATGCGGTGTTCTAAAGTCACGTTCCATGAACATTTCCTGCAACATGCTCAAAACGCACTGCCTTTACGATCTGCTGCGGGTGCCAATGTTATATTACTGGCCCCCAAAAGCATATAGGCAGGTGCCTATGGAGACAAGGTGCTTTTGGTTAAAGCACCCCCCCCATGTCGATGGCATGTGGCCTGGTATGGTCAAATCGCATGCCAAATCGCTGCAATGTGAATCAGGGCTAAATTAATTTTAAATGTAACTAGTATGATTATCTAAATTTGACCTGATTTGGGCTCTTGAGAAAGAAAGAGGGGCAGTATTTTGGTCCAATCAGGACTCCTGCATCCCCATGTGATTACAATGAACATGCGTACAAGAAAAGAAAGTACAGAAATGACTTCCTTAGTCTATTGCTACTCCTTCATTGTCCAGTCACAGGCTGGGGGTGGAGAGGGGACCTTTTTTTGTGATAGTTAACAGCAGCAGAAAATAGTCAGGTCATCTGAATCTCTGAACCGGATGAACAGAAATACCAATACTTTGGCAGGTAAGACAAATCCCTTATATATATATATATATATATATATTTTTTTTTTTTTTTTATCTGTGCATTTAGCTATTTGTCTGGAGTTCAGCTGAATCTTGAAGGATAGAAATATAGGAGCTGCCAATATTGGCTTGTTTTTTGAATGTGCAGCTTCAGGAGCTTTCATCCTGTCTTCACTACCTAGTGATACACTGACCTTGATCAAGCATTTAGTTTGGGTGATTTAGATCACGCTTCACTGGCACATGCTTAGCTTACTAGGTAGTGAACACAGGATCAGGATGATACTGCCTGAACTGGCACCTTCAGGGCCGGTTCACACTTGTGCGATACCAGACATTGCATGTAATTTGCAGCGCACTGCTGTTCACATTACTTGTGAAGTCTGTGTGGTGCGATATCAGCCATACAGATAGTATGGCTGATACCACACCACATTCGGTCCAAACATGCAACGGCCCCTTTTTTCTGTTCGGACCAGAATCGAATCGCATGTGTGTTCACACATATGCGATCCGATTCATGGCCGAACTGTCAGTTCGCAGTGCGATACGCAAGCTGAAATTGGGGTGTCATCAACATATAATGACACTCCCCAGCAGTTCGCATATGGCAGTGTGAACTGCCGTGCGTGTCGAGTGTGATGCAGGAACACGCAGTAGATTCGCAGGGTTCTCGCATCGCACAAGTGTAAACCAGGCCCTTAAAAAACAAATTAGCAACAGTAGCTGCCATATTTCTCATGGATTTAATATTAAGCAAATTAAGTTGTAGGTAGATAAATTAAATAACACACAAAACACCTACATACAGTGTTTTCAGTAGTTTTGCATCAATATTTTAGTGTGCCTCAGCATTAGCCTTTGTAAAGCTAAAACAACGAATCATGAAGCAGAAATGGAACTATTTGTACCTGGTTCTTTCTTGATTTCAGCCTACTTAAATTCACTGCACAACAGCACTCAGGCTGGAAGAGAGAGGGCCAACACTAGGAACCAATCAGGCTCTGCTGCACTCACATGTGCTGTCAGAAGAAGAGAGTAGAGAGATCAGAAATGATAAGTTATCATTGTATTGCTGTTCTTTTACTGTCCAATCAGTAGGCTGAATGTGACAGGTAGGAAGTTGACAATATTTAGATCTCTATTGCTTTTAAGTAGTACTTCCAGGTCATTCCTGAGTATGCTTACGGAGATCTTGAGATTATGACGTGTACCTGATGTTCTACATTTCTACTAGAAAATGCTGTACTTTTGTATTTTTAATTTTTTTTGTATTTTGTTTGGCAAACAAAAAATGTGCCAAACGTCTGAAGCTATAAGAAGGACATATACAGTATGTGGCCATATAACTGAGATCTTGAGATTCTGATGTGTACCTGATGTTCTACATTTCAACTAAAACATTTCTTGTGTAACAGCTTTTTTTTAAAAACAAAACTATGTTTTCTTTTAACAAAAATTAAAGATTCCTTGTATCAAATCTTTGTTTCCTGTTCCAGAAACTGAGAATCACATTTCATAAATGTAACAAATCTAAAACGACAAATTGCAGCTAGTAAAAAATATTTTCAGAACCAATTTTTGGGAGGAGGTTATGATTATTTTATGTTTATAGCCATGAATTCTCGATCTGCACCTATTTTCATAAAGCTCTCCTAAAACGCCCTTTGCCACTTAATGCTGCAATTCAAATCTCCTCGAGCAAGCCCAAAAACCCTCAAGAATAAAACATGAATATTACCTTGTGGGGCCGTAAAAAGAAGACTATTAGAATATATCACCGGCACACTAGGGGACCATTTAGAGCGCTGCCTCTAAATACATCATTTAATTACAATGGAGACATTACTTCATGTTTCTACTGATGTAAGTAATATTAGAATTCATGATATTCGCAGGCTACTGAGGCCCATTATATTGGCCATAAGCTATTCTATAAGATTTACTACTAAAGGCCCGCCAGGGTATTTGAGCATTCATGGATTCTGTGGCAGTAGGCTTTTATCTAAGACACATAAGTGAGGACAACCAAGTTATTATCGCTAAGAAACATGGCTTAATATTTTGGATTCTAAAGGTTAAGGTGTCATAAATCCTGAATTACTCTCAGATATCACATCGAAAGACATTTTTATGTTATTTTACTCTTCCTTGCCGCTTAAAATATTTTATGATGGCAGTTTCCAGAATTGTACCATGTTGTTTACGTTCAGTCCCCAGATATACCAGAAATACTGACACAGCTCTTAGTTTATGCCGTTGTGACAAAGGTTAAGTGCATGCATAAAGAATCCTTTTTTTCTTCTTACAGCCTTTGCTCATGTCCATAGATTTCTGTTTGATCAGTTGATTAACCCAATCAATTAGGTTATCGTCTTTAGTGATTGCGCAGTTTTCCTGTGGGATGGAAGACAGGTGGTAGATATGTGATGTGATAAACAAGCCACCATTTTTACATCAGACTATCATGCAATATACCTAAACCCCAGTCATGTGGGAAAATGTTGTATCTGATATGACTCAGCATACACAGCATACCTACTGGCTTTTCTTCTATACCTTGCTATACCTTACATAACCCATGCAGGTGTCAAGGGGATTAGGAATGACTCCACCAAAAACTGATACTTCAAGCAAGATTATAGGTTCCATCCTCCCTATTCTTTCCTGCCTCAAACCTTGCAACAATTGTTATGTCCCCTTATTTCTTTTAATCTATATGCATATTGTTTTCTGGTGTCTCTGGTCTGTTCATTTAACATTATGGGGTTGATTTACTAGAGGCAAATAGATTGTGCACTTCACACAGTGCTGTTGTACTCTGCAAGTGCAGTTGCTCCAGAGCTTAGTTAGTGTGGTAAACCTTCACTTTGCAACGAATACCCAATCACGTGCAAGGAAAATTTAAAAGAACAGCACTTTTTCTTGCACTTGCCGTCAGCAGAACTTCTGTTCATTTACTAAGCTTTGGGGCAACTGCACTTTGCAAAGTGCATAGTCTATTTGCTTTTGGTAAATCCACCCCTATGGGTGTACTTTAGCCTCTTCCTCCAACTACACTGAATGGGTCCTGAGTACTGCAGAGAATGGAGCCATGTAATGAAACTACACCTCTTTCTGCAGCATTGTCCTATGAGTACAGGGTGACATGACATGAGTACAAGATGTGCCCCCGATGGGTCAGCTCCTTAAAGTGGAACTTTTGTCAGAAAATTAAGTCTATAGATCACTTCAGGCTGGCCCCTTCTGCATGTATAGCTATGAAAAAAAAATTAAAGGGTTTGTTAACCCATTTATATACACTATGCCAGCCCCTCTATTAGAGGCTGGCATAGCACACTGTGTACCTAGTTTTAAAAAACAAGCAGTCTAAATACCGAATTTCACCTGTCTTCAGGCTGGTTTACATGACTCGCGGCCGCTTTACAGCTCCAATGGATGTCTTCTGCGGGAGGGGCCGCATTCTCGATCTGAAGTCAGTCAGGGAAATCACGTAGCCTCTCGTCTGCTCCGCAGAAGCGATGTCTCGGAACTGTAAAGGGGTCGAAAAACATGTGACCGGCCTGAAGACAGCTGAAATTTGGTATTTAGACTGCTATTTTTTTAAAACTAAGTACATAGCGTTCTATGCCAGCTTCTAATAGAGGGGCTGGCAGTGACCATTGTAGGCTTTTATTTTTAATATTAGTAGTGGCGGTAGGGTTGCCCCCTGTCCAGGATTCACGTGGACAGTTCAGGTTTGGAATCATGCATTCAGGTTTCAGACCTCCTGAAAACCAGACACATTATTCAGACCAGACTATGGGTTTGCAGTTATGTAAGCCAAGAGTGTATGTTACTGTGAAAATTTGAGGAAGATGTATTTAATATGTATTGTCAAAGTGTCTCCCAGTGTTAGTTTTCCCGCAACCCGCTCTAAAGAGCTGACTGGGGCAGACTGACGCTGGTTGAGATCCGATGGGTAGTGGAAAACTTCCTGTTGTTTGGAGAGAGGTGTTTGCGGAGTGAGGATATGTCCACCAGCTAAGGGCCCCTGTGCAATGCACAGAACGATCTTCTGGGGTGGTGTGTTCGCTCTGCAAACACATAGTCGGTTTAGCGGATGTGCGCTGGTGTCACCCCTGTATGCCTGATCAACATATTTATGGTGGCATGAGCGTAGACCTGCAGATAAGCTCCCATCAGCAGGAATTGTAGTCATCGTTCATTGGTTGTTGTATAAATTCATTTATCCTGTGTTGACAATTTACATCCTGTGTTGTTACATACTTATTTGGTAATTTCCTGTGTTGACATTCACATCCTGTGTTAACAGAAAAATGTAGCGCTAACACATGTACATATCATATAGAAAATGATAACGTGAATGAATGTATATCATAACATTCCCATAGTGAACGTGAGTACTATCAAACATAGAACAAATGTCAATATGTGCTAAAAATGAACTCAAGTGGTAACGTGAACTAAACCAGGGATAAATGAGTATAAAGTTCATATAAGTGAAGATGACCACAGATGAATCCCTCGGATAGGCTCAGGGGCAAAGGAACACAGGTAAGGAACAGGCTTGACTGTTGTCACGGAAAAGCAATAAATACTCTTACCAGAGATGTTGGATACAGCTACCGTACGGTATTTGTATCAAGCAGGCTTAGATGTTGGAATTCTTGCATCAATGGGTGGAACAGGTGGAAACCCCGGCGGTTAGGAACCAATCAGCATACAAGACAGCCAATAGACCAATCAGTATAACGAGGACCTCCAATCACCAGATGATCCAAGGCGAAGTGATCCCACAAACCGGGGAAACAGGAAGAAAAAATGGAGACAACTCCGATGGTGCAGGTCAAAAAGGTAAGTAAAAATTTATTCACATTGGAATGTGACAAATCAAAAATAAAATATGATAAAATCTCGAGATGATATAAAATGGGTCGGCAATGTGGAAGGTATGAGACAGCTGGCCCGACGCGTTTCGACTCTATCGGATACTGGGGCGTATCTCCTGTGTTGTTACATTCTTATTTGGTTATTTCATGTGAGGTCACATCCTGTGTAGGAGGTGATTGGCTGTTGGAGGCAAGCCTTCCAGTTTGTGATTTCCTGTTTGTGTGTAAATAAAAGAAGCAGTAAACTGCTTGGTGGCAGAGCTGATGAAGCTGAGAACGTAAGCTATGGTGATGTCTGTTTACTTGGGGATATACGGGAAATAGAGCTATATGTGAGATGCATTATATCATTAGACGAAATGTGTGCATATTAGCACAGGAGATATGGTGTGCGCATAGTGTACAGCCAAATTTCCCTGACAGTTACACTCTCTTTCACACTGCCCAAAGACAGCACTAACAATTACCCCTCCCCCACACAGATGGGAGAGGAGAAAGGGCTTGATATGCTTCTCTTCTTCCTGCCCCTACCACTCTGTGTCTACCCACACCCCAGCAGCCTCAGCTACATCTGGATGAGAGGTTCTGACTACCAAGGGGTAAGTGAGCTCACCATCCATCCCTGTCTGTTACTGAAGTCTACCCCCTTCTCTCTCCTACCTCTGAGTACGTATACTAAGGTAAATCCGGGTTCTCAGAGTTCCCCCTTACATAAGAGTCCTCTCCGTACATCAGAGTTCCCAAAGTTCCCCCTTAGATCAGGGTTCCCAGAGCATTCCTTATGTTAGAGTCCCTAGCGTTCTCCCTTACATCAGAGTCTGCTGAGTCCCCCCCCCCCTTTTACAGTGTAAAGGAACTCTGCAAGTTCAGAAGTAGAAGGGGAACTATGTGGACTCTGATGTGAAGGGTGACTCTTGTGATTAACTTAATTTGGTTAGAAATGTTATTTAATTGCAAAATATATGTATAGTTCATACTATAACAAAAGATTGCTGTGCACCGCTAAAGTGTTTGGGTTTGACTTGAAGAAAAGGTGGCAACCCTAAGTGGCAGGGTGGAGGCAGAGACACAGACACAGCTTACAGGCAGGAAGGAGGGGGTGAGGGGGGAGAGAGGAGAGGAGAGCAGAGCAGGGCAGGGCAGCGTATGACGGAGGAACGTACTTTGACCACGGTGATCAGGGCTGAGCAGCCCTGATTTTTGTGGTCAGAATAGAGAGGGCATACAGGAAGTGGCAGATTTGTTTTCTTTTTATAGTTTAGAGGGGGGCATATTACACAGCACAAGCGCTGTGCTGTGTAATCTGCTTTAAGGAACCAGGATCCATAAATTTTTTGGGGGGTTAACAAACACTTTAACAATGCCTGTACTGTTTAAAATCCATTAAGGCCCTGCCTCTTTCTGCTCTGCACATGCTCAGTTGTTCTCAGAATTCTGCCTACAATCAGAGCTGCTAGAGGCCAATTTTCAGACAGCTTTATCAAAATTTACTGTTGCTGAAGGGTGAAGAAATAAACAGGAATTACACAGACTGTGTGGAGGAACACAGATTAGGAAGGGAGAAAATAAAATAGGAGAGATAACAGGGCAAACTCTGCTGCCAGGAAGTCACAAAAGAGTAAACCTTACCAGGATAGTTTCTTACCTCCCTGATATTCCCTTTTTTCTCCTTGTGAACTTCAACACTGTAAAACTTCTGTCAGCCTTCCTCTCTAGCTAAGCCAAGACATCATCAATCGTGGCTGGAAATACACACATTTTAGTTACTGAAAGAGACATTTATTTTTTGAGACCAAAGAGAGAGGTAGAGTTTCCAATAAGAAATGACTGCTTTCAGCTTCAACAAAATGGTGGCCTCCAGAAAGAAATAACAGGAGCAATGCCGGAGGCAATTTACAACACACACTAATTTTGGTGGCATAATTATAAATATGGGATTTAGGTTCTTTTGTTAAAGAACAAATAATTGTTATCAAGCTGTTATGGGTAAAGTTCTGCTTTAATACCTTTGGCTCAAATAAAGTGGGTTTAATGAAGTTGGGTGCCATTTAACCTAAAAGAGGATTGGCGCTGTACCGGACATGTTGGGCAGTTCTGCAACGAAGAGGGTGAATACTGCTTTTTTTTTTCATACCGGAATGAAAAACATAACTCTGGGAACAGGGATTTTTGTAAAATTGTTCTTTCTGGTTTGTAAACAAATGTTACCTCTGCTGAGGTGTATACCATAGCTGGATTGCTGCCCTGGTACTTTAAAATCAATTTTTATTTTACACTGAATTTTACACTGAATACAGCTTTCCCAGTATTTCTGGCATGCTCCAGATATGACAACTGATGGAAGTGCGAGTGTTGTTTATCTGCCTCTCTCTCACCTTAGCCATTCCCAGAATGTCGTGTATTTATTGGCAACGTTACTTTATGTTTAACCACCCCTCCCTGACCATAGCATTTTTGTGTGATTCGGCACTGCGTCGCTTTACCTGACAATTGCGCGACCATGCGACATTGTACCCAACCAAAATTGACGTAAATTTTGAAAAAAAAATGAAAAAAAAGCAATATTTTTTTTCTTTTTGCAATAATAAATATCCCCAAAAATGTATAAAAAAAATAATTTCTTCCACAATTTAGGCCGATGTGTATTCTTCTACATATTTTTGGTAAAAAAAATCACAATAAGTGTATATTGATTGGTTTGCGCAAAAGTTATAGCGTCTACAAAATAGGGGAAAGATTTATGGCATTTTTATTATAAATTTGTTTTTACTAGTAATGGCAGCAATCTGCGATTTTTATCGGGACTGCGACATCATGGCTGTAAACAAGGCTTATTGCCAAAACTAGTCTGCTGCTGACTGTACTCACTGTGAAGGCTTGGAAATAAATACGCTTAATGTTATGGAGTTGCTGGCTGCTTCTTTTACTTGATGACTTGTTTGTCTATTGGTGTGTGGGAGGACACCTCAGCTTGGACACCCTGACTGCAAACTTTCAAAGTAAGACTTTGTTTCCCACTGTTCTGAGTCATACATTCTTTGATCAAATCATTATTGCGGACAGATCGGACACTTTTGACACTATTTTGGGACCATTGGCATTTATACATCGATCGGAGCTACAAATAGACACTGATTACTGTATAAATGACACTGGCAGGAAAGGGTTAAACACTATGGGCGATCAAGGTGTTAAGTGTGTTCCTTGGATGTATTCTAACTGTAGGGGGGGTGGGCTCATTACAACATGACAGAGATCACTGCTCCCAATGACAGGGAGCAGTAGATCCCTGTCAGTTTGCTGGGCACAACAGGGAAATGCCTTGTTTACAAGGCTAACATCGAGTTTGCGGGGCCTGCGGGCACGGTCCCGCGTCACACAGCCGGCATCGCGCGTGCACCCACTAGGCGGCAAATTCAAAGGGACGTACGAGTACACTCTTTTGCCTGCCCGTGCCATTCTGCCGCCGTAAATCGGCATGCGGCGGTCAGCAAGTGGTTAAAAGAAGTAGAAGAGCAATCAAATACATAATACAAGGAAAAACAAAAACAGCACATACAAAGAACACCAAAAAAATAAAATACTACTTTGAATAGTAAAAATATGTTAGTGTAGCCTCTATATTAGATATCAAGAGAATAGGGGTGGGTATCATCATCCTAGGCAATTAATGTAAAAGAATAGGTGCATCTGCATGGACTAAAATTAAAAATACACACACTTTTTAAATAAAGAGAGTATTTTTTGTAAAGAAAAAAAATAGCTTAAGCAGCTCAATGAATACAATTGAGAGCTTCTGTTTTGGCAGAATTTCACCAGCAATGTAATTTTGCAGTGAGATTAAAGTTCGTTTGAAGCCTCTAGCTTTTGCCTTCTATAGTGATTTTCAATGCAAGTTATCATGTTAAATGTGTTAAAAGAAATGAAATTCACCTCTTTTAAATGGTAAATGCTGCTTGTGAAGATGGATTCCTCTTTTACCCTGTAGGATAGTGCTGGCCTGAGCAGGGCTTTTCCATAATTTCTCCGAACTCCTGTAAGTAAAGCAATATGCTGTCAATCTAAAGGCTGTGGGCAGAGTGAGGATGGCTATCCACTAATGATGTTGTCAACAGTGGCAACATCAAAGCAGCAGCAATGGTGACAATTAGGGATGAGCCGAACACCCCCCGGTTCGGTTTGCACCAGAACTTGCGAACAGGCAAAAAAATTTGTACGAACACACGAACACTGTTAAAGTCTATGGGACACGAACATGAAAAATCAAAAGTGCTTATATGCAAGTTATTGCCATAAAAAGTGTTTGGAGACCTGGATCCTACCCCAGGGGCATGTATCAATTAAAAAAAAAGTTTTTAAAACTGCCATTTTTTCAGGAGCAGTGATTTTAACAATACTTAAAGTGGATGTAAACCCGCAATTTTTTTTTTTTTTTTTGTCTGGCACAATATAGAGTATGGAATTTCAGACCATCTGTGTCCATTCTTGCCACAAAGAGTTAATCCAGTTCAATCACAGCAAGGGGGAAGAACGGACAAACTTGGAAAACTTTGTCCGTTCTTCCCCCTTGCTGTGATTGACAGGTGATTTACATATTTCGTGCACTAGCCTAAGACATGCATTATTTTTTAATTTCCACCCCCACTCCTTTCTTCTTTCTCTGCCCATATAGCTCTCTGCTTCTCTGCCCATATATCTCTCTGCGTCTCTGTCCATATATCTCTCTGCTTCTCTGCCTGTGTCTCGATCCGTCTCTTGATTCCTGTTCTGCACATGCGCAGGAGTGACATGACCGCGCTCTGCTTCTTCACAGAACGGGCTCTGTCACTCCTGCACATGCACGCCAGTCTCAGCAGGCGCGAGGCTCGCCCTCGTAATGCTGGCTGGCAGTGGGAGTGTATCGGTGGGCGGAGAAGTCCTCTGACATCACGACTCCGCCCACTGAGCGCCAAAAAAAACTCCCACAGATTATAGGATATTGCAGGGTTCCTGCAAGGTGAGGGGGTGACTTTTACAATAGAAGGATACATGCAGGAGGCATGTATAGCATTATTGATTTTAATTGTGTTATTGGTTTAAATTTGATGACAGTGGGGTTACATCCACTTTAAAGTGAAACAATAAAAATGAAATATTGCTTTAAATATCATGCCTGAGGGGTTTTCTTAGTATGCCTGTAAAGTAGCACATTTTTCCGTGTTTATAACAATGCAAAATGAGATTTCTATAGGAAAAAATGTAATGTAAATCTATTTGCGACTGTAATGTATTGTCGGGTCCCGGCAATATAGATAAAAATCATTGAAAAAAATGGCATGGGTTTCCCCCCAGTCCATTACCAGGCCCTTTGGGTCTGGTATAAATATTAAGGGGAACCCTGCACCCAAATTTAAAAAAAAAATGCGTTGGGGTCCCCCCAAAATCCACACCACGCCCTTCAGGTCTGGTATGGATAGTAAGGGGAATCGTGCACCAAAATGTAAAAAAAAAATGGCGTAGGGGTCCCCCCAAAATTCATACCAGGCCCTTCAGGTCTGGTATGGATTTTAAGGGAAACCCCGAGCCAAAATAAAGGCCCTTGTCCCCCCAAAACACCTCATCTCTACAACCCTTGCCTGATGCCAGATCCCAGCCCCCCTACTCCTACCCATTCACCAAAAAAAGTGTCAAAATGTTAAAAATGACAGTAGAAAATTTGGGACAAGTTCTTTAATAAAAAAAAAAAAAAAGGTCCCGTGATGTCCATTAACCTACCTGGCGGTATGATTATTTCTGATTTTAGGAGCTGAAAGCCGTACAATTATTTTGCATGGAAATTTGGCGTTTTATATTGTAGGCCTGTAATTCTTAGGAATAACTCACTTAAATCTGTCCAAACCAGAGTCTAGTAGATATTCCGGGTATGATAAAGTTTAAAACACAAAATTGTAAATTATAATATAATAAATAACTATAAATAATTATAACAAATAATAATATAAAAATTATTCAATAATGTAATTAAATCAAAAACACAGAAATTTGCTCTGTTGCAGAATTGTCGCTGTCATTAGATTTAGTGTTTGATGATGAATTTCCCCACAAATCGCTATCACTCAATTCTGCAAGTGATTCTAATTTATTATCGCTGTTTTCTAGCTGGTCTAAAACCACTTTTGATGTAAAGGGACACTTTTTGGTTGCTATGGACAATCTCCAAATTCCAGGCAGAAAAAAAATTATTTATAATATAAAAGTGCATGCAGGGCACTGGACAGACCACTAGGGACAAAGAGGATGTGTAATGTTTTTATACAGTACTGTAATCTGTAAGATTACAGTGTACTGTATGTGTATTGTGTGTTTTTCCTGTTTTGAATTTGGCGCCGATCTCCGTTCCCGTGCGTCGCAACGTCGCAGGGAACGGAGCTCAGCGGCACTCAGCACTGTGTGAATCTAGTGGAGGAGCTTGCACACACAGCGGGGAGACATCGCGGGATCCAGGGGACAAGGTAAGTAACTTTCCCTGTATCCTGCGATGTGATCCCCAGTCTGGCTTATGGTTACTGAAATTCCACCCCGAGCCAGACTGGGGAATACCGCCAGGGAGGTTAATCTTCAGTCACGGTGTCCAGACGACCCGATAAAAAAAATTAAAAATGGAAAAAACTTTGCCTCCAGGAGGCTCCCACTGATTGAAGCCTCTTCGTGATGACCGTTGTCATATTGCTGAGGGTTGGGCCACCCGGTGATGTAAACGGGTGACCTCACCCCCTTCTGATGTTAAGTGAAGTCACATAACATCAGAGGGGGCAGGGTTCACCCATTTACGTCACCAGATGGCCCCACCCTCAGCTGTATAAAAGATGTCATTGCAACTCAAAACATGCAACCTGTAGAATGTTTTAAATGTCGCCTATGGAGATTTTAAGGGTAAAAGTTTGTCGCCATTCCACGACCGGGCACAATTTTGAAGCATGACATATTGGGGTGTCGCTCCTCTCCCCCTCCTCTCCGCCGGCGCCTCCATTGCCACTCTGGGCACCCGGCCATGATAGCTTTCGGCTTCACGGCCGGGCACGCACAGCGCATGCGCGAGTCGCGCTGCTCTCCCCTCCCTAATGAAGCCCCCCCCCCCCCCCCAAAAAAATGACATGCCAAATGTGACATGTAAGGAGACGAGGAGTGCTTAATGTGGAAGTTCCATTTTTGGGTGGAACTCTGCTTTAACTGGTAAACACCAAATCTCAGAAAGAGACTCGGTCCTTAAGTGGTTAATATTGAACCCGGAATAAGACTGTAATGCCATTAAAGTTCATGTGCGTGTAAAGGCAGGTGTCCCTATACTTTTGATAATATATAGTTTGACCAGTTCTATATACATTTCTTCATAATCACTCTGCACGCTCCTAATCTTTGAAACATTTTGACATGCAGATTTCAACTAAGCCTCTGCTTACGTATTTTCTTTTCATTGTATCCTGAGTTCGAATTGCCTAGACTTGTGACAAGTTTTCTTTAAGGTATTTTAGAACTTATTGAACATACTTGGCTCATCAAATGTCTCTTTATTACTTGCTACTGAAATTTCTCTCTGAAAGTTTACATAGCAAGCTCTAAGTCATAAACAATAAGTGTTTTGCCCACAGAGCATTAAGGCTGTTTTATGTGGGAACAGAACTCAGTTGGAGTGAAACCAAAAGCACAATCATTATGTTTGGATATTCATCTGGCAGCCCAAGAAACAGACTGGCTATTGCATCATGTTGATGGCTATACTGTAACACATCAAAGCCAACAGATTGCATGTTGGATGGACACAAATCCGTTCGGACTTTCACCTTTAGATAGCTGACTCTGAGATCTTGTGAGAAGGATGACACAAAAGCCTTAACCTTGTTATTTGAAAAAAAATTGATATTGCATGTTTAATGTTTAGCAGACATGTAAAGACCAATATCTATCAATAGCCATGTCAATGTTCACTGCACAAAAACCAATAGTGTCCAGCTATGCATTTTAAAAAGTTGTATTAGGTAAACTAGAGAGTTTGTCATCTTTAAAATAAATGTAAAGTAAAAATAAACCCTAATTGGATGACATTTGGATTACTAAAGTATTGTACAGTATATCATAATCAATTGAAATTTTGTTTCAAAATACGTTTTTGTACCCTTTTTTATGTCCTTTATACATCCTAGCATGACTAATCTCGTCCATCAATTTTTAGTTACCCCTTGTCTACATCCAGCATTGGCTGCACAACATTGCTCTAGACCAAATTCCTAATAGTGACAATGAGGAACTATGCATGTCCAATGTGCATCAACATGACAACTTGTAATCTCCACCAGCGGAGCATACAACAGGATGACATGATCTATAAATATTATATTGGATTATTACATATATTTGCATCTTCAACTGTAAAAATCAAAGTTGCATTTTTGGAGCTATATATTTGAAGTCATTCTAAGAAGTTTGTTAGCTATGAATAAGCACTAATTTTGGTGCGAAACGCATCAGCTATTTTTGTGCCCCCCTCATTGCCGTGGATTGTTTTGTTTTGATGTGATCTTTGGTTTTAATAAAAGCACTGGATTTTACGTTTTTCCCGGTGTGCGGCTGTCCAGAGTTCCTTTTCACTATTGCCTACTATTGTGATTGTGTTAGCCAGCACCTGGGGCTCCTTGATTGGGAAGACAAGCATTCTCCTTGAAGAGACGTCCTGAAGCGGTGGTTCTCGTTTTTCTCCTTAAAAATCAGAGTTGATGGGGGAATCCCTCTCACATTGCTTATGTGTTCTGCCGGAAGGGGGGGGGTGCAGGGAGCCTCTCCTCAAGGTCTGTGCATCACAGTGGCTGATACCATTTTTTGTCCCAGAAGTTTATTCCTGCCCTCCACAAGTATGTTGAAGGTAATGTGTCTGTGTCACTGGGCCATGCTGTAGGCATCAGGGTACATTTGAAGTAAAAAACCTGGTCCAGCAAGCCTGGCCTGGCCTCCTCTTTTGACTCCTTAGATCTAGAGCATATGCAATGGCCCAACCAAAAAGCTGCCATGCTGTTTTCCCATTGGTATGCCGCAGAGACAGGAGCCACACTGGGCTAGAAATTCTTGTTGATCTTCAGGTTCACACAGAAGGATGGCTTACCCTATGTTATCTATGCCAGGTAAGGTCAAGTGTGACAATAGCCAAAACCTGTTGGTTTTGGCAGGGACTTGTCTAGAATCTAGTGGCGCAGTGGTTCCTAGATAGGTACCCTGGCTACCAGGATATCCTGCGCCAGGCTAGAAGAGTGTGCAGCCAACTTAAGTGATCATAACTTGTACATTTTTGCCTGGTAGAAATTCAGCAGCAACAAAAGCTGCATTCCACAACCTAAGCCTACAATAAACCCACTTGCACCTGCTGGGCATTCTTAGGAAACAGTGACATCACTGGGAATCCCCCACTCCTTATAGACAAAGGGGTGGAAATAGCATTAACAACACTGTCTTGGCCATATTTTGTCAATGATGTCACCACTATCCCCTACCCTACCCTTATACAGTATATGATGACAGCTTGGGGAGATAACATTGGGCTACGTGTACTGTTGGGATCAGTTTGGTCCCCTGGGTGTTTTTTTGGTGAGATGGCAGGTGGTGGGCATCAAGATTGACAATGGATTTATAATAAGGGACTTTTTTGGGTATTTGTCAAACATTTGGGTGTCTTTATTTCTTAGTTACAACCTAGAAACATTTGATTGTCTATTTCTGGGATACAAAACTTTTGTGAATACTTTCTTTTGTGAATGGGTAGTGGTACTATGTACCGAATACTCCATCACATAAGATGGGGTGGTATCTTGGGCCCCCATTATTATTAAAGGTAGCTTCCATACTCTGGTAATCCCCCCACCCGCAGGCTCCCACAACCACCAGCCAGGGTTGTGGGGGTGAATCTTGGTATGGTTCTGGGGGGGGGGGGGCACACGCTCTTCCCCCTTCTACTCTTAATCAGAATCTGCATGCCCGGATTAGGGTTTTGAATGGATTGTTAGGTGGACCCCACACATTTTATTTATTTATTTGGGTGTTGAGTCCCACTTAAAATCTGTAACAGACCTAAGGGGCAAAAAGTACATTTACAATATAAAAATGTATACAGTTTAAATTGCTACCAAATTAAATTAGTTTCCAGCATCTTTTTTTTTTTTTTTTTTTAAACCCTTTAAATGTCCCCCAAAACACACAGCAGGTCTGTGTGCTGTTTTTTATTAAACAAAGAAACTGTCAATGACATGTAACTTAAAGGAAGAGGGAGAATTTTTGTTGTTGTTGTTGTTTTGGACCGAGTGAAAAAGGATTAGAACACCTGTCAGCAGTTGTTGTGGTCTGTTCCCCTGTTATGGAGATTCACCCTCTCTATTTATCCTGTTTACCATTATTATTGAATGTGAAAATAAAAGAAAATCCCAAATTTTGGGCTGTCCCCAGAAAAGCAATAGAAGGAAAATATTCCAATCTGGACACTAGTTCTGGTGACCTGGGGGGCCCCAAGGAGTTCCCTTAATCTACAGGAATTTACTCTCATTTCCTGATTTGGCTATGGGACGGGAAGTGAAGGGAACTCTCCCCAATGGGACACAGATGGCGAAAAATAAACTGACCCTTATGCCTCGTACACACGAGCGGACTTTCCCCCGGGAATGTCCACCGGACTGGAGTCCGCCGGACAATCCGCCCGTGTGTGGGCGCCGGCGGACTAAGTTTTAAGTTTTGTTTTAAATTGTCCGCTGGACTCGGCAGTCTGGCGGACAATCCCGCGGTCTGTATGCTAGTCCGCCGGACTTTTGGAAATGATGGGGACTTGCCGATCATCAGAAAGTCCGTTCATTTTGAACGTGACTTCAGGTAAACGGGGCTAGCGAAGGCAGTGAATGCCGCCGCGCTAGCCTCGTCACCTCGTATGAATTTAAAGGGAATCCCCACGCCGAAAAAACGGCATGGGGGTCCCCCCCAAATCCATCTCAGACCCTTATCCGAGCATGCAGCCCGGCCGGCCAGGAAAGGGATGGGGACGAGCGAGCGCCCCCCTCCTCCTGGGCCGTACCAGGCCGCGTGCCCTCAACATGTTGATGAGGACAAGGGCCTCTTCCCGACAACCCTGGCCGTTGGTTGTCGGGGTCTGCGGGTGGGGGGCTTATCGGAATCCGGGAGCCTCCTTTAATAAGGGGGCCCCCAAATCCCGGCCCCCCACCCTATGTGAATGAGTATGGGGTACGATTATGTGGGGCACGCGGCCTGGTACGGCTCAGGAGGGGGGCGCTCGCTCGTCCCCACCCCTTTCCTGGCCGGCTGGGCTGCGTGCTCGGATAAGGGTCTGAGATGGATTTGGGGGGGACCCCGATGCCATTTTTTCGGCGTAGGGATTCCCTTTAAATCCATGCCAGGTGACGGGGCTAGCGCGGTGGCAGTCACTGCCTTCGCTAGTCCCGTCTACCTGCAGTTATGTTCTAAACGAACGGCCTTTCCTCCATGTGTGGGCAAGTCCGTTCATTTTCAAAAGTCCCACAGACTTTTTACCGCGGATTGTCCGCCGGAGAAGTCCGTGCGTGTGTGGGCAGTCCACGCGCTCGGAAAGTCTGGCAGAGCCCCGCTGGAAAGTCCGGCGGTTTGTCCGCTGGACTGGGTCCGGCGGACAATCCCGCCGGAAAGTCCGAGCGTGTGTACGGGGCATCATGCTATGTACACACGATCGGAAATTCGGCCAGCAAAAGACCGATGAGAGCTTTTGGTCGGAAAATGCGACCGTGTGTATGCTCCATCAGACTTTTGCTGGCCGGATTCCAGCCAGCAAAATATTGAGTGCATGTTCTCAATTTTTCGGTCAGAAAAAGTTCTGATCTGAAATTCCGATCGTCTGTAGCAAATCCGACTTGGAAAATTCCTACGCATGCTCGGAAATAGTTCAACGCATGCTCGGAAGCATTGAACTTAATGTTCTCGCGTAGTGTTGTACGTCACCGCGTTCTTGACAGTCGAAAGTTCAGCAAAGTTTTGTGTGACCGTGTGTATGCAAGCCAAGCTTGAGCTGAATTCCGTCAGTAAAACCATCCAAGATTTTTCTAAAGGAAAATACGTTCATGTGTAAGGGGAATTACGCTATCAAAAGGTGAAAATGAAAAAAAGTTTGCCTATAGTTACTTTAATGTTTCACTATAACGTTTAAACAATCACTGCTCCTGGCTGAATGGATTTCTGTACAGTGCCCATCCTCTATGCAATTTTTTTATTTTTTTTACATCCCCTTGCCTATTAGCCCAAAATTCTGTACAGTATTTAAAGTGGTTTTTCAGTCACCTGTGGAAAAATCAAAGGTCAGTTTAAAAGATTTTGTAGCTGCTGACTTCTCAGAACCCCAGATTAGACCAAAGGGACTGTGGTATGCCTCTAGTAATGCTTGATTGAAATACTGAATTATTAGAATTACTTCTCAATAAACATTTAAGAAGTTGTAAACCTTAGGCATGAAATATGAACAGAGCATATCCTTTTATGCTGAGTATTTTCCTCTATTCAAAGCCCTGAGTGGGATTTCTCTCTGCTACCTTGTTCCTCTGTTAATAGCATGAGTAATTTCTGACAGGTTTTCCTGACACTAATCGATAAAAGGGTGAAGGGGAAGAGAGCTCCAGCACACAACCTGTGATTCATATCATTAGCTCTGTATGTTCTTCATGCACCGTGTGACGTGGATGTGTTCCTTCCCTCCAATTAGGGCACAAAGATGTCCTCACTGAGATCTGCACTGTGAGACTTCACATCCCCACCCCCCTGGTGCTAGAAAAGAGAAAAAAAATCATTTGATCTGTGTGTTTTTAGAACGATCTACAGAAGAAAAGGCTGCATATAAACAGGTACAACATATGTAGGAGGATATATTTTATCTCTGTGTATCATCTGAGGCTAGTCACTTCACTAGGTATATGTGAGGGTTTTCGCACGCCGATATACGTTGGCACAATGGCAGTGGTGGGCAAATGGGCGTACCCGCAGTGTGAGCCCACTGCGTACATCGTGACCGTGCCCACAGGACCGTCAGAGTCGATGTCCGCCGGTCACGATATAAACAAGGCATTTCCCCGTTCTGCCTTGTGTCATGACAGAGATCACTGCTCCCTCTAATTGCACTTTAACTTTTGGGCAAACCAATCAATATACGCTTATTGCGATTTTTTTTTTTACCAAAAATATGTAGAAGAATACATATCGGCCTAAACTGAGTAAAAAAAAAAATTTTATATGTTTTTGGGGGATATTTATTATAGCAAAAAGTTAAAAATATTGTGTTTTTGTTAAAAATTTTCGCTATTTTTTTGTTTATATCGCAAAAAATAAAAACCGCAGAGGTGATCAAATACCACCAAAAGAAAGCTCTATTTGTGGGAATAAAAAGGACGTCAATTTTGTTTGGGTGCAACGTCGCACGACCGCACAATTGTCAGTCAAAGTGATGCAGTGCCGAATCGCAAAAAGTGCTCAGATCAGGAACGGGGTAAAATCTTCCGGGGCTGAAGCGGTTAAAGAGTATGTAAACCCAACTGTTCATATTCCTGATATTTGCCTGCTGGTCCACGTACTTGTATGCAAATGTATCCTGTTCTCTTTGTATTGCTTCCTTTGTGTGAAATCCCTGGTGTCCCTGCCAGCCCCTCTGCTTTCCTATGAAAAACTAACCACACTAAGCAGGAGAACATGGCGTGGTCAGTTATTTAGCTATGCTGGGAACCTGCTCTCCTCCAATGATCAGACTTGTTCTGACACATCTCCCTTGCACAGCCTTTCACTGGGATGCTCAGTGCACTGCTGCTTTTCCTCCCTCAGCTCTTATGCAGCTGGAAACAGAGGGAATGTGATCACTTATAAAAAAGGGAAAGAAAGGTATTTATAATGTGTTTTTTTATATATATATATATATATATATAACTATACACAAATGTTTTGCCTTTCATTTTTATTTTAAACAGAATTGGCTGCTTTACAAGGTGATTGGTGTGAGACTTAAAGGAAAAAAAAAATGACTAAGATCTGGTACTTCAGCATTTCATGGGCACGTAGCTATTTTAGAGTACCTGATTGCATATACATGTATATGGAGCTCCAGTGGCCAGATCATCTGGAGTTTCCCCCAAGCAGATATTATAATAATGTTTAGCTTGTGGTGGTCAAGTAGCCTGTATTGGATTTTCTAATCGGTCCTATGAAGAATTCAGGGCACATAGCCTTAGCTACAACATTTGGCCTTAAGCTGAATAAGTTAATTATGGCCACAGTGGTGCAGAAAGGCAGCCCAGAAGCAAAAGTTGTAGATAACACCAATAAAACACCTAAGGTATGTAAACAGTGAGCAGATTCAGTATCCAACCAGTACAACACAGACAGTTTTGTGTAGAAATTGTAGCATAGCAATGTTGGCAAGGTTTCTTTGGGATTATTGTTATTGATTTATATATTCCCCAAAATCATCCAAATCATTACACAAAGCAAGGGAATACAAACGCTAAAACAACAGCTTCAAAGTTAAGCATTCCTAAGAGAAATATGCTTCTATTGCTGACCTCCTTCTTAAAATTGTGTGTGCCTGTCTGTTATTTTATTCGTTATTACATTATTTACATCTTAAAAAATGTGAATATCATCAAAAAGTTTTTTTTATTTCAGTAATTTAAAGCGGAGGGCCACCCTAAAAAAAAAATTCCATTAAAAAAAATAAAATATTTGAAAAAATATTTTTTTTCCTACTTACCAGGAACCCCTGTTGCTAGGCAGTATTCCTAATCTGCCTCTTCCTATTCTGCGGCACTGTTTCTTCAGTTGCTTCTCTTCGACGAGCGGCCCCGTTGCCTTCTGGGACATGTGTGTGTCCCAGAAAACAACAGGGCCATTCACAAAGCGATGCGCGACTCGCGCATGCACAGTAGGAAACGGGCAGTGGAGCCTTAGTTAGGATGGCGGCGTCGGCACCCAATCTGATGGACGGATCAGCCTCGGGGGGGGGGGCGACATTGCGGGCTTGATGGACAGGTAAGTGTCCTTATTAAAAGTCAGCAGCTACAGTGTTTGTAGTTGCTGACTTAAAAAATAAAACGGCGGACCTCCTCTTTAATTCAAAAAGTGAAACTCATATATTTTATATAGATGCGTTACACACAGAGTGATATATTTTAAACATTTCTTTTTTTTAATATTGATGATTATGGCTTACAGTTAGTAAAAACTGCAAATTCAGTATATCAGAAAATCAGAATATTACATAAGACCAATAAAAAAAAAGGATTTTTATACAGAAATGTTGCTTTACTGAAAAGTATGTCCATGTACAGTATAGTATGCACTCAATACTTGGTCGGAGCTCCTTTTGCATGGATTACTGCATCAATGTGGCCTGGCATGGTGGTGATCAGCCTGTGGCACTGCTGAGGTGTTATGAAAGCCCAGGTTGCTTTGATAACGGCCTTCAGCTCATCTGCATTGTTGGGTCTGGTGTCATTTTCCTCTTGACAATACCCCACAGATGGGGTTTTCATCAGGTGAATTTGCCTGGCCAATCAAGCACAGTGATACCATGACCATTAAACCAGGTATTGGTACTTTTGACAGTGTGGAAAGGTGCCAAGTCCTGCTGGAAAATGAAATCAGCATTCCCATAAAGCTGATCAGCAGAGGGAAGCATGAAGTGCTCTAGAATTTCCTGGTAGAGGGCTGCGCTGACTTTGGACTTGATAAAACAAAGTGGACCAACACCAGCAGATGACATGGCTCCCCAAATCATCACTGTCAGCAATGGAGGACTCTGTGGGGGTAACTTGCTAAAACTGGAGCACTCAGAATCTGGTGCAGCTGTGCCTGGTAGTCAATCAGCTTCTAACTTCAGCTTGTTCAGTTAAAATGATTGTAAAGTCTTGTTTTTTTTTCTATTTTAAAAAACAAACATGTTATACTCACCTGCTCTGTGCAGTGGTTTTGAAGAAGGCAGCCCGAATCCTCCTCTTCTCTGGTCCCTGGCTGGAGCTCCTGGCCCCTCCCTCCTGTTGAGTGCCTCCACAGCAAGCAGCTTGCTATGGGGGCATCCAAGCCAAGCTGCATCTCCGTGTGTCCATTCAGACACGTAGCCACACCTAGGCCCCTCCCCCTCTCTCTCCTCATTGGCTGACTGAGTTTCATTGACAGCAGCGGGAGCCAATGTGTCTCAGCCAATCAGGAGGGAAAGTCCCGGACGACCGAGTGGATAGAGAGGGGGCTCAGGTAAGTATTGGGGGGGGCTGAGGGGGGCTGCTGCACACAGAAGGTTTTCTATCTTAATCCATAGATTGTAACAATATAAAAAAAAAAACTTCTGACTTTACAACCACTTTAAGCTTTGACAATAAAACCTGGAAGCTGATTGGTTTCAATACAGAGCTGCACCAGATTTTGCATTCTCCAGCTTTAGTAAATCTCTGCCTTTTGTCATTTTTAGGCATGTTTCCTATAAACATTATATACGAATAAACCCTCAGCATTACAGATCTTAAAATCCAAATGAAATATAAATTCAGAAAAGCTAAGTCAGAGTTTTGAAACTCTTTTTTATTAACACCGACTCCCCAGTATATTTCTCAATATGTCTCCATACTCCCTTCAAACCATCTTCATCATTATCATCAGTCCTATTAGGTTCTAGCATGGCTTCAAAGATGCCAATGGTTTGATTTGATGTTACATTTTTTAGAATTCTAGGGTATTTAGAAACAGAACAGAAGCAGGCAGGGCCGGACTGGGAATAAAATTCAGCCCTGGAAAAAATTTCATACCAGCCCCACAGCATTATTATACCAGCGCAACAGCATAACATCATTATTTTCTGGTTCATGAAAGGGAAAACCATATATTTTAAAGCACATTTGAGTGTATTATATACAGAAAAGACAGATATGAAATCACATAGGGCTTTATATATATATATATATATATATATAATATATATATATATATATATATATATATATATATATATATATATATATATATATACACGGTGGGGGGTGGAGAGCACTGGGGTGGGGGCTGGAGACTGATAGGGAGAGCTGGAGAGCACCGGGGGCAGAAAGAACAGGGGTGGGGAGCATGGGGGTTGAAGAGCACTGTGGGGGGTGGAGAGCACTGGGGTGGGGGCTGGAGACTGATGGGGAGAGCTGGAGAGCACCAGGGGCAGAAAGAACAGGGGTGGGGAGCACGGGGGGGCTGGGCAGCACTGTGTGGGGTGGGAAGCACTGGGGTGGGAGCTGGAGACTGATGGGGAGAGCTGGAGAGCACCGGGGGCAAAAAGAACGGGTGGGGAGCACGGGGGGGCTGGACAGCACTGTGGGGGGGCTGGAGAGCACCGGGGGCAGAAAGAACAGGGGTGGGGAGCACAGGGGGCTGGGGAGCATGGGGGGCTGAAGAGCACTGTGGGGGGTGGAGAGCACTGTGGGGGGTGGAGAGCACTGGGGTGGAGGCTGGAGACTGATGGGGAGATCTGGAGAGCACCGGGGGCAGAAAGAACAGGGGTGGGGAGCACGGGGGGGCTGGACAGCACTGTGGGGGTGGGGGAGCACAAGGAGAACTGGAGGGGGGCTGGAGAGTCTGGTGGGGGAGGAGAGCACTGGGGGGGGGGAAGTAAAATAATTTGGATAGGGGGATCAGCAGGGGGGCGGCATATAGAGGAAATTAGCTTTCTATATTCCTCCATGCAGCCGCTGAATGCTTGATTCTCCTCCTCTCCCTCCTCCAAGCATTCAGCGGCTGCATGGAGGAATATAGAAAGCTAATCTCCCCTATATGCCGCACCCCTGCTGATCCCCCTATCCAGGCACACAGTTAGGGCTGTACTGAGTACTCACAGGCATCTCTCCTCCTCCTGTGATCACGGAGCTGGCCGGGTCTGTGTTCTGCGGCCGCGCACCGCGCTGTAACACGGTCCCGCCCCCCTAGACCGGCTCGTGTGATAGGTGGAACACTACTTCTATCTACTATCACACGAGCCGGTCTAGGGGGCGCCGCAGAACACAGACCCGGCCAGCTCCGTGATCACAGGAGCAGGAGAGAGGGGAGCACTGCAGCCGCAAAGCGGCCCCAGGGCAGGCAGCCTACCGGGAAATATCCCGGTATCAAGGTAGACCAGCTTGGCCCTGGAAACAGGGGTTGAGTTTTAAATACACTGTAAGGAATCAAGGAATTCAGAAAGTTCAGAAAGAGTTGTTGAGAGTGTTTTGATTCCTTCAATCCCTTCTTACCATAACAGTAAGGGGACACTTGCATTCCGAATGCACCACTAAAACTCATCTGCCTTCACATGAGTGGCAATAGACCATTTTCATGGCTAATTTGGCAGAGCAAGGTAAATCCCTAGTGCTGGTTGAAGAATTGCTACTGGATGGACAAATTATTCAGTTTTACTTTTTATTTAAATTTTTTTATTGTGATTTAACAGTTGCAGACAATCAAGGTAAGAAATGCGATCAAAGAAAAACATATTATTAACCACTTCAGCCCCGGAGGATTTTACCCCCTTCCTTACCAGAGCACTTTTTGCAATTCGGCACTGTGTCGCTTTAACTGAAAATTGCGCGGTCGTGCAACATTGCACCCAAACAAAATTTACGTCCTTTTTTCCCACAAATAGAGCTTTCTTTTGGTGGTATTTGATCACCTCTGCGGTTTTTATTTTTTGCGCTATAAACAAAAGAAGAGCTTTGACAATTTTGAAAAAACACAATATTTTTTGCTATAATAAATATCCCATTTAAAAAAAAAAGAAAAAATTTTGACTCAGTTTAGGCCGATATGTATTCTTCTACATATTTTTGGTAAAAAAAATTGCGCTCCCCCCTAGACGGCCGGGAATGGGAGGACGTCATATGACGCCCACCCAGGATGGGAGATCCACCTTGTGGGCTTCATTTACCAATGGGCGGTATTGAAGTGGTTAAATAACCTCAACGAGGAAGGCACTCAGGTTGTTACAGTCGATGTACCTAACAACAAGTTATACAGGTGCACCTAATAAAATTAGAATATCATCAAAAAGTTAATTTATTTCAGTAATTCGTTTCAAAAAGTGAAACTCATATATTTTATATAGATGTGTTACACACAGAGTGATATATTTCAAGCATTTCTTTCTTTTTCATTTTGATGATTATAGTTTATAGCTAGTGAAAACCCATAATTCAGTATCTCAGACAATTTGCATATTACAAAAGACCAATAAAAAAAGGGATTTTAATACAGAAATGTTTGCTTACTGAAAAGTATATCCATGTACAGTATAGTATGCACTCAATACTTAGTCGGGGCTCCTTTTGCATGAATTACTGCATCAATGTGGTGTGGTATGGAGGAGATCAGCCTGTGGCACTGCTGAGGTGTTATGGAAGCTGAGGTTTCTTTGATATCAACCTTCAGCCGTCTGCATTGTTGAGTCTGGTGTCTCTCATCTTCCTCTCGACAATACCCCACAGATTCTCTTTAGGTCAGGCAAGTTTGCTGGCCAATCCAGCACAGTGATACCATGATCATTAAACCATCATTGACTGTGGAAACTTCACACTGGACCTCATGGATTCTGTGCCTTGATGCAGTAATTCATGCAAAAGGAGCCCTGACTAGGGATGAGCCGAACACCCCCGGGTTCGGTTCGCACCAGAACCTTCGAACCGACCGAAAGTTTGCGCGAATTTTCGAACCCTATACGTTATAATGGACGCGAACGTTCGAAATCAAAAGTGCTAATTACAACGGCCAATATGCATGTTAATGTCATAAAACAGGTTTGGGGACCCGGGTCCTGCCCCAGGGGACATATATCAATGCAAAAAGAACTTTTAAAAACTAACGTTTTTTCGGGAGCAGTCATTTTAATGATGCATAAAGTGAAAAAAAAAAAGTGAAATTTTCCTTTAAATATGGTACCTGGGGGGTGTCTAAAGTATGCCTGTGAAGTGGCATGTGTTTCCCGTGTTTAGAACTGTCCTTGCACAAAATGACATTTTTAAAGGAAAAAAAGAAGCCATTTAAAACCACTTGCGGCTTTAGGTTTGTTCTTAAGTAGAATCTGAACAGGTACATTATGAAGTGTAGCTCCATCCCAAAAAAATCTATTTTTAAGCTTTTTGGAGAACATAGGGAGGGGTTATCACCCCTGTAACATTTGCTGTCTTTGCACATCTGTTCAGAACATGTCACCTCACTTTCCGTCCCAATGACAAATGTTTTTGGAAAAAGTGGGGTTTTAATTGAAACAAGGATTGGTGATAAAGTATCAGTAGAGAGGAGATACCTTTTTCCCAAATTAAATCTAACAGGATAGAATTTCCCTTCCTAGGGGTAGATTTCCTCTCACTTCCTGTTTTCTCTTTCCATTTGCAAGTAGGAGTCGTTTGTAAGTTGGATGTTTGAAAGTAGGGGCCTGGCGTATATACTCTGCAGAAATTTGCCCTATTAGATGTTGGTGTAGCCACAAGACTGGTGGGCACAGGAATGGGCCCTGCTGTGAGTTAATAGATCAAGATTTGTAATTGCATGCACCTGTTGAACAGGGCAGAAAAATTGGGGGTGGTGGTGGTGGTGGACGGTGTTGCCACAAGACTGTAAGCTCTCACAGTTACTCTTGGTGGGCGCAGGAATGGGCCCTACTGTGAGTTATTAGATCAAGATTTGTAATTGCAAGCACCTGATGAACAGGGCAGAAAAATTGGGCCTTTGGCGGTGGTGGTGGACGGTGTTGCCACAAGACTGTAAGCTCTCACAGTTACTCTTGGTGGGCGCAAGAATGGGCCCTGCTGTGAGTTATTAGATCAAGATTTGTAATTGCAAGCACCTGATGAACAGGGCAGAAAAATTGGGCCTTTGACGGTGGTGGTGGACGGTGTTGCCACAAGACTGTAGGCCCTCATAGTTACTCTTGGTGGGCGCAGGAATGGGCCCTGCTGTGAACTATTAGACCAAGATTTGTAATTACCCGCCCCTGTTAAACAGGGGCTGAAAAATTGTGCCTTAGGCACTGGTGCTGGTGCCACAACACTGCAACCCCTCACAGATACTGTACTTGGAGCACAGCAGTCACACGTGTTGCAAAGCAGTTTTTTTAAAAATTGTAATTACCCGCCCCTGTTAAACAGGGGCTGAAAAATTGTGCCTTAGGCACTGGTGCTGGTGCCACAACACTGCAACCCCTCACAGATACTGTACTTGGAGCACAGCAGTCACACGTGTTGCAAAGCATTTTTTTTAAAAATTGTAATTACCCGCCCCTGTTAAACAGGGGCTGAAAAATTGTGCCTTAGGCACTGGTGCTGGTGCCCACAACACTGCAACCCCTCACAGATACTGTACTTGGAGCACAGCAGTCACACGTGTTGCAAAGCATTTTTTTAAAAAATTGTAATTACCCGCCCCTGTTAAACAGGGGCTGAAAAATTGTGCCTTAGGCACTGGTGCTGGTGCCACAACACTGCAACCCCTCACAGATACTGTACTTGGAGCACAGCAGTCACACGTGTTGCGAAGCATTTTTTTAAAAAATTGTAATTACCCGCCCCTGTTAAACAGGGGCTGAAAAATTGTGCCTTAGGCACTGGTGCTGGTGCCACAACACTGCAACCCCTCACAGATACTGTACTTGGAGCACAGCAGTCACACGTGTTGCGAAGCATTTTTTAAAAAAATTGTAATTACCCGCCCCTGTTAAACAGGGGCTGAAAAATTGTGCCTTAGGCACTGGTGCTGGTGCCACAACACTGCAACCCCTCACAGATACTGTACTTGGAGCACAGCAGTCACACGTGTTGCGAAGCATTTTTTAAAAAAAATTGTAATTACCCGCCCCTGTTAAACAGGGGCTGAAAAATTGTGCCTTAGGCACTGGTGCTGGTGCCACAACACTGCAACCCCTCACAGATACTGTACTTGGAGCACAGCAGTCACACGTGTTGCGAAGCATTTTTTTATAAAAATTGTATGTACACGCCCCTGTTAAACAGGGGCTGAAAAATTGTGCCTTAGGCACTGGTGTGGTGGCATGGATCATTGAGGAGGAGGAAGAGGATAGTCAGTGAACATAAGAGGACAGTCACTCAGCATCAGCATAGGCAGTCTTGAAGGGATGTGATATTAAAAATTATTCGGTTATATCCGCCTCAGGTGCCTGGTAGCTGGTGGTGATCCAAGACTGATTCATTTTGATGAAGGTCAGTCGATCAACCAAGGCGGTGGACAGGCGCACCCTATGATCGGTGACAAATCCTCCAGCAGCACTGAATGTGCGTTCGGAAAGAACGCTGGAGGCAGGACAGGCCAGTAGCTCAATTGCATACTGTGCAAGCTCTGGCCAGTGATCCATCCTCAGGACCCAGTAAGCCAGAGGATTTTCGGTGGGAAAAGTGTCCAAGTCTGACCTTGCCCCAAGGTATTCCTGCACCATGTATATCAGACGCTGGCGATGGTTGCTGGAACCGATCATACCTTGGGGCTGCGGACTAAAAAATTGTCTGAACGCATCGGTCAGACGTCCACCTTCCCCACCGCTCCTTCTGCTACTGACCGAAGCCTCAGCAACTCGTCGCCCAGGACCAGGAGTTTGTAGCCTCCCAGTTTCTGGGAACGCGTTGCACAGACCTTTCTGCAAGGCCTCCCTGAGATGTCTCATCCTCTGCTCCCTCTGCGACGGCAAGATAAGGTCTGCAACCTTACCCTTGTACCGCGGATCAAGGAGAGTGGCCAGCCAGTAATGGTCCCTCTCCTTGATCCGAAGAACACGAGGATCCTTCCGCAGGCTTTGCAGGATCAGGGAGGCCATGCAGCGTAGGTTAGCTGAGGCATTCGGTCCGGAGTCTTCTGGGTCACTGAGGATGACATGATCGCCAGCCACCTCCTCCCAGCCACGTACAAGTCCACTGGTTTGTTGGGACTGTACATCATCCCTAAAAGACTGCTGCTGCTGATGCTGAGTGCCAGGCTCCACCTCCATGCTCACACAATCCTCCTCCTCCTCATCCTCTTCCTGTGTGATGGGTGGGACAGAAGGAACACTGTCCGGATAAAGGGGGCCTTGAGAGGCAAGGAAGTCCTCCTCTTCCTGCCTCTGTTCTGCCTCAAGTGCCCTGTCCATTATCCCACGCAGCGTATGCTCCAACAGGTGGACAAGAGGGACAGTGTCACTGATGCATGCACTGTCACTGCTCACCATCCTCGTGGCCTCCTCAAATGGTGAGAGGACAGTGCATGCATCCCTGATCATGCTCCACTGACGTGGGGAAAAAAAAACAAGCTCCCCTGACCCTGTCCTGGTGCCGTAGTCGCAAAGGTACTCATTGATGGCCCTCTGCTGCGTGTGCAGTCGCTGCAGCATGGCCAACGTTGAGTTCCACCTGGTGGGCATGTCACATATTAGGCGGTTCTTGGGCAGGTTCAGCTCCTTTTGCAGCTCAGTCAGCCGAGCACTGGCATTATAAGATCGGCGGAAATGCACACAGACTTTCCTGGCCTGCCTCAGGACATCCTGTAAGCCTGGGAACCTGCCCAAGAACCGCTGCACCACCAGGTTGAGGACGTGAGCCATGCAGGGCACATGGGTGAGCTGCCCCTGTCGCAGGGCAGAGAGGAGGTTGGTGCCATTGTCAGAAACGACCATTCCTGGCTTAAGCTGACGTGGCGTCAACCACCTCTATGCCTGCCCCTGCAGAGCTGCCAGAACCTCTGGCCCAGTGTTGCTCCTGTCCCCCAAACACACCAGCGCAAGCACGGCATGGCATCTTTTTGCCTGCGTACTTGCGTAGCCCCTTGTACGCCTACGGAGCACCGCTGGTTCCAAGGACAGAGCACTGGAGGAAGAAGAAGAGGAGGGGGTGGAGGAGAGAGGTGTGTCACAACCAGTAGCAGTAGTAGCGTTTTGGAGGCGTGGTGGCGGAACAACCTCCAACACTACTGCACCTTGTCCTGCATCCCTCCCAGCTGCCAATAGAGTGACCCAATGGGCCGTGAAAGAAAGGTACCGTCCCTGTCCATGCCTGCTGGACCATGAGTCAGCGGTAATATGCACCTTACCGCTGACCGCCCTGTCCAGCGAGGCATGGACATTGCCTTCCACATGCCGGTAGAGAGACGGAATCGCCTTCCGTGAGAAAAAGTGGCGTTTGGGAACCTGCCACTGAGGAACCGCACATTGAACAAACTCACGGAAGGGGGCCAAGTCTACCAACTGAAAAGGCAGCAGTTGAAGTGCTAGCAATTTAGCCAAGCTAGCATTCAACCGCTGGGCATGTGGATGGCTGGGAGTGTACTTCTTTCTACGGTCCAGCAGCTGGGGCAGGGAAATTTGCCTGCTGCAATCGGACGTCGGTGTACTGCAAGTACTTGGTTGTGACACACCTAATTCTACACCTTCAGTCCTCTCAGAGCAGCTTTCAGAGAGGACTGAAGGTGTAGTGGGGATGGAGATCCCAGCTGATGAGGAGCAAGGAGAGGTCCGCTTAGTTCTTTGGTGTGGGTCTTTTATGTGTGCCTGCCAACGAGCTGCATGGCAGGTCGACATATGTCTGGTCATGCTTGTGGTGCCCAAGCGGCTGATGTTTTGGCCACGCGAGATACGCTTGAGACAAATATTGCAAATAGCAGTGGTGCGATCTGATGCACTCGTCTCAAAAAAGGCCCACACCAAAGAACTTTTCTGATAACGTGCAGAGGCAGCGCCCTGCACAGGCGGAGCTCTGCGGTGTTGTACAGTTGCTGTGCTGGCCTCTACCTGGCCTCCAGGGGGCATCCTGCCTCGTTGGACATGTGACGCCGCATCCTCCTCCTCCTCGTCCTCCTCCTCATCCTCTCTCCCTTCAGGCACCCACGTGGAGTCAGTGACCTCATCATCCCCTCCCTCTTCACCACTAGACAAACCTGGCAGTAAGCTGCAGCTGGTGGAACAGTACTGCCAGATTCCTCAAGCTGGGTATCATCATCCGAGCCTTCGAATCGTTGGGCATCCTCCTGGAGCATGTACCCAACACTGTGCTCAAAGAGTTCGGGGGACTCCTCAGGAGGACATGGTGGGTCTAGGGAAGGGGTGGCTGATGATGCCATTGAGTACGCGTTGGCAGCTGCTCTGCCAGTACCCTGAGCCTGGGTGAGAGAGGATGAGGAGGATGAGGAGGGCTTGGTCATCCATTCTACCAAGCCTTCAGCATGATGCGGCTCCACATGTCCAGCTGCCGAAAACAAAGACGCACGTCCACGGCCACGGCCACGTCCACTAGAAACAGAGCCTGCCTGCCCTGTGTTCTTGGCTCTGCACGCTCTGCCTCCCCTTGGCGGTCTTCCAGCCATTGTAGTCGGTAGTCCTGTGGGTGCTGCTGAGAAGAAAATATAGGAGCTCTGTGTGATGCCACTAACACACTAGAAGTCCTATGGGTGCTTCTGCAAAGAAAATAGAGGAGCTCTGTGTGATGCCACTAACACACTAGAAGTCCTGTGGGTGCTGCTGAGAAGAAAATATAGGAGCTCTGTGTGATGCCACTAACACACTAGAAGTCCTATGGGTGCTTCTGCAAAGAAAATAGAGGATCTCTGTGTGATGGGACTAACACACTTCAAGTCCTATAGGTGCTTCTGGGAACAAAATATAGGATCTCTGTGTGATGGGACTAACACACTTCAAGTCCTATGGGTGCTTCTGGGAAGAAAATATAGGTCTGTGTGATGGGACTAACACACTTCAAGTCCTATAGGTGCTTCTGGGAACAAAAAATAGGATCTCTGTGTGATGGGACTAACACACTTCAAGTCCTATAGGTGCTTCTGGGAACAAAATATAGGTCTGTGTGATGGGACTAACACACTTCAAGTCCTATAGGTGCTTCTGGGAACAAAATATAGGATCTCTGTGTGATGGGACTAACACACTTCAAGTCCTATAGGTGCTTCTGGGAAGAAAATATAGGTCTCTGTGTGATGGGACTAACACACTTCAAGTCCTATAGGTGCTTCTGGGAACAAAATATATGATCTCTGTGTGATGGGACTAACACACTTCAAGTCCTATGGGTGCTTCTGGGAAGAAAATATAGGTCTGTGTGATGGGACTAACACACTTCAAGTCCTATAGGTGCTTCTGGGAACAAAATATATGATCTCTGTGTGATGGGACTAACACACTTCAAGTCCTATAGGTGCTTCTGGGAAGAAAATATAGGTCTGTGTGATGGGACTAACACACTTCAAGTCCTATAGGTGCCTCTGGGAACAAAATATATTATCTCTGTGTGATGGGACTAACACACTTCAAGTCCTATAGGTGCTTCTGGGAACAAAATATAGGTCTGTGTGATGGGACTAACACACTTCAAGTCCTATAGGTGCTTCTGGGAACAAAATATAGGATCTCTGTGTGATGGGACTAACACACTTCAAGTCCTATGGGTGCTTCTGGGAACAAAATATAGGTCTGTGTGATGGGACTAACACACTTCAAGTCCTATAGGTGCTTCTGGGAACAAAATATAGGATCTCTGTGTGATGGGACTAACACACTTCAAGTCCTATGGGTGCTTCTGGGAAGAAAATATAGGTCTGTGTGATGGGACTAACACACTTCAAGTCCTATAGGTGCTTCTGGGAACAAAATATAGGATCTCTGTGTGATGGGACTAACACACTTCAAGTCCTATGGGTGCTTCTGGGAAGAAAATATAGGTCTGTGTGATGGGACTAACACACTTCAAGTCCTATAGGTGCTTCTGGGAACAAAATATAGGATTTCTGTGTGATGGGACTAACACACTTCAAGTCCTATGGGTGCTTCTGGGAAGAAAATATAGGTCTGTGTGATGGGACTAACACACTTCAAGTCCTATAGGTGCTTCTGGGAACAAAATATAGGATCTCTGTGTGATGGGACTAACACACTTCAAGTCCTATGGGTGCTTCTGGGAAGAAAATATAGGTCTCTGTGATGGGACTAACACACTTCAAGTCCTATAGGTGCTTCTGGGGACAAAATATATGATCTCTGTGTGATGGGACTAACACACTTCAAGTCCTATAGGTGCTTCTGGGAAGAAAATGTAGGTCTGTGTGATGGGACTAACACACTTCAAGTCCTATAGGTGCTTCTGGGAACAAAATATATGATCTCTGTGTGATGGGACTAACACACTTCAAGTCCTATAGGTGCTTCTGGGAACAAAATATAGGTCTGTGTGATGGGACTAACACACTTCAAGTCCTATAGGTGCCTCTGGGAACAAAATATATGATCTCTGTGTGATGGGACTAACACACTTCAAGTCCTATGGGTGCTTCTGGGAAGAAAATGTAGGTCTGTGTGATGGGACTAACACACTTCAAGTCCTATAGGTGCTTCTGGGAACAAAATATATGATCTCTGTGTGATGGGACTAACACACTTCAAGTCCTATAGGTGCTTCTGGGAACAAAATATAGGATTTCTGTGTGATGGGACTAACACACTTCAAGTCCTATAGGTGCTTCTGGGAACAAAATATAGGTCTGTGTGATGGGACTAACACACTTCAAGTCCTATAGGTGCTTCTGGGAAGAAAATATAGGCCTGTGTGATGGGACTAACACACTTCAAGTCCTATAGGTGCTTCTGGGAACAAAATATAGGATCTCTGTGTGATGGGACTAACACACTTCAAGTCCTATGGGTGCTTCTGGGAAGAAAATATAGGTCTGTGTGATGGGACTAACACACTTCAAGTCCTATAGGTGCTTCTGGGAACAAAATATATGATCTCTGTGTGATGGGACTAACACACTTCAAGTCCTATGGGTGCTTCTGGGAAGAAAATATAGGTCTGTGTGATGGGACTAACACACTTCAAGTCCTATAGGTGCTTCTGGGAACAAAATATAGGAGCTCTGCCTGCCTGCCACGAACACACTACAAGTCCTATAGGTGCTTCTGGGAACAAAATATAGGAGCTCTGCCTGCCTGCCACGGACACACTACAAGTCCTATAGGTGCTTCTGGGAACAAAATATAGGAGCTCTGCCTGCCTGCCACGAACACACTACAAGTCCTATAGGTGCTTCTGGGAACAAAATATAGGAGCTCTGCCTGCCTGCCACGAACACACTACAAGTCCTATAGGTGCTTCTGGGAACAAAATATAGGAGCTCTGCCTGCCTGCCACGAACACACTACAAGTCCTATAGGTGCTTCTGGGAACAAAATACAGGAGCTCTGTTTGCTGCCAGTGCCTGCCTGCCACGAACACACTACAAGCCCCTCTTTCTAAATCAATCTTTCTAAATGAATCTATCTAACTCAATCTCTCTAAGTAAATCTCTCTAACTAAATCCAGCAGAGTGACACAGAACGATCCTGCTCTATCTACGCCGGAACAGCATGTGACCGGCGCAGACGGCGTGGCGGCCTTTTATAAGAGGGGGCGTGTACTAAAGCCCCTGAGCTGTAATTGGCTACAGGCGTCCTGCCTGTAGCCAATTATGGCTCTTCGAGTTTCCGGCGCTGTGATTGGCCAAGCATGCGGGGTCACAGTGCATGCTTGGCCAATCATCAGCCAGCAATGCATTGCGCCGGCCGCGCCGGCCGCAATGCATTGCGGGGCCGCTCGCATCACACGAACGTGATGCGAGCGGCCAAAATAGTTCTGGGCTCGCCGAGCGAGCGAACACCCGGTGCTCGATGCGAACATGGGTTCGCATCGAGCACCGGGCCCATTCCTACTCTCCATGTCATTAAGGTTTTGAGGCTGATATTTGGCAACTTGAACCTTCAGTTCCCTCCACATATTTTCTATGGGATTAAGGTCTAGAGACTGCTAGGCCACTCCAGGATCTTAACCACTTCAGCCCCGGAAGGATTTACCCCCTGGCATTAATACAGTGATCAGTGCTAAAAAGATGCACTGATCAATGTATTAATAAAACTGGCCCGGAAAAGGGGTTAACACTAGGGATCAAGGGGATAACTGTGTTCCCTGGGTGTCTTCTGTGTGGGGAATGTGCTTACTGGGACAACACAGAGATCGCTTTTCCTGATCACTAGGAACAGCAGATCTCAGTTTTGTCTTCTGTCAGAACGGGGATCCGCCCAGATACCCATTCGGCCTCTCTGTACCGCAAACGCAGCGCACGCCCAATGTATCTCATGCACAGACCGACGTACAGGTACCTGCTGCAGTATATGTGTGGTGGACGGTCCGGAAGTGGTTAATGTGCTTCTTCTTGAGCCACTCCTTTGTTGCGTTAGCCATGTGTTTTGGGTCACTGTCATCCTGGAATACCCACCCATGGCCCATTTTCAATGCCCTGGCCAAGGGAAGGAGGTTTTTACCCAAGATTTAAAGGTACATGGCCTCGTCCATCATCCTTTTGATGCAGTGAAGTTGTCCTGTCCCCTTAGGAGAAAAACACCCCAAATTGTGATCTTATTTGACCACAACACTTTCACCCAGTTCTCCTCTGAATCATTCAGATTTTCATTAGCAAGCTTCAGATGAGCCTGTACATGTGCTTTCTTGAGCAGCTGGACCTTGCAGGCACTGCAGGATTTCAGCCCTTCATGGTGTAGTGTGTTATCAATTGCTTTCCTGGTGACTATGGTCCCAGCTGCCTTGAGATCATTGACAAGATCTTCCTGCATAGTTCTGGGCTGATTCCTCACCATTTAATGATAATTGAAACTCCACGAGGTGAGAGCTTGCATGGAACCCCAGGCCGAGGGAGATTGACAGTTATTTTGTGTTTCTTCCGTTTGCGAATAATCATAATAGAAACTAACTGTTGTCACCATCTCACCGAACTGCTTGGAAATGGTCTTGTAGCCCATTCCAGCCTTGTGTAGTACTACAATGTTGTCCCTGACATCCTTGGACAGCTCTTAGGTCTTGGCCATGGTGGAGAGATGGGAATCTGATTGATTGCTTCTGTGGATAGGTCTCTTTTATACAGGTAGCAAACTGAGATTAGGAGCACTTTCTTTAAGAGGGTGCTCCTAATCTCAGCTCATTACCTGTATAGAAGACACCTGGGAGCCAGAAATCTTGCTGATTGGTAGGGGATCATATACTTATTTCACTCATTAAAATGCAAATCAATTTATAACTTTTTTTTTTAAATGTGTTTTTCTGGATATTTTTGTTGTTATTTTGTCTCTCACTGTTAAACTAAACCTACCATTAAAATATTAGACTGATCATTTCTTTGTCAGCCAATCAAATACTTTTTTCCCTCACTATAGTAGCAAATAATCACCATTATATTCTACTTGTGTAAATCATAATATTGGAAACCAATTGTTTAATTTGTGTAGTGATCGATCAGTTACTAGCATTTTTAGGAGCATGACTGAACCTCTAAAAATCTCCTCTCTTAGTGATCTAAATGTAACGAGCAGGGCTCTCTGATTCCTCCTGTATTGAATTGTATTGTAATTGTACTGTCTGCCCTCATGTTGTAAAGCGCTGCACAAATCCTGTATTATAATAATAATAATAATAATAATAATAATATGTATTTTTATGAATACAGTTTCTGAAAAACTAAAGTGTAGGTTGTGATACATTTTATGATTGATTGTAGACCTGGCAAGTCTGAACAAGCAATGTGCATGAGAAGGAGATGGTTCCCAAGTGACAACAATTTTATTTTCTAATCTTTAATACTCTTATTACTAATCTACCCAATAATCACTTAATCTCACTCAACCTTGGAAATTCAAAAGTAAGAATGTGAAAGCTAGAGTCATAGGGTTTTCCCTATAGAAAGGCTTATTGTAAAGATCACAAGAACAAGGCAATATGTACCTAGTGATTTTCTATCTTCGCCATAGGCATGCTCTCCACTAGGGATGGGCCCGGTGCTCGATGCGAACCCATGTTCGCATCGAGCATCGGGTGTTCGCTCGCTCGGCGAGCCCAGAACTATTTTGGCCGCTCGCATCACGTTCGTGTGATGCGAGCGGCCCCGCAATGCATTGCGGCCGGCGCGGCCGGCGCAGTGCATTGCTGGCTGATGATTGGCCAAGCATGCACTGTGACCCCGCATGCTTGGCCAATCACAGCGCCGGAAACTCGAAGAGCCATAATTGGCTACAGGCAGGACGCCTGTAGCCAATTACAGCTCAGGGGCTTTAGTACACGCCCCCCCCCCTATAAAAGGCCGCCACGCCGTCTGCGCCGGTCACATGCTGTTCCGGCGCAGATAGAGCAGGATATTTCTGTGACACTCTGCTGGATTTAGTTAGTTAGAGAGATTTACTTAGAGAGATTGAGTTAGATAGATTCATTTAGAAAGATTGATTTAGAAAGAGGGGCTTGTAGTGTGTTCGTGGCAGGCAGGCACTGGCAGCAAACAGAGCTCCTGTATTTTGTTCCCAGAAGCACCTATAGGACTTGTAGTGTGTTCGTGGCAGGCAGGCAGAGCTCCTATATTTTGTTCCCAGAAGCACCTATAGGACTTGTAGTGTGTTTGTGGCAGGCAGGCAGAGCTCCTATATTTTGTTCCCAGAAGCACCTATAGGACTTGTAGTGTGTTCGTGGCAGGCAGGCAGAGCTCCTATATTTTGTTCCCAGAAGCACCTATAGGACTTGTAGTGTGTTCGTGGCAGGCAGGCAGAGCTCCTATATTTTGTTCCCAGAAGCACCTATAGGACTTGTAGTGTGTTCGTGGCAGGCAGGCAGAGCTCCTATATTTTGTTCCCAGAAGCACCTATAGGACTTGTAGTGTGTTCGTGGCAGGCAGGCAGAGCTCCTATATTTTGTTCCCAGAAGCACCTATAGGACTTGAAGTGTGTTAGTCCCATCACACAGAGATCATATATTTTGTTCCCAGAAGCACCTATAGGACTTGAAGTGTGTTAGTCCCATCACACAGAGATCATATATTTTGTTCCCAGAAGCACCTATAGGACTTGAAGTGTGTTAGTCCCATCACACAGAGATCATATATTTTGTTCCCAGAAGCACCTATAGGAATTGTAGTGTGTTCGTGGCAGGCAGGCAGAGCTCCTATATTTTGTTCCCAGAAGCACCTATAGGACTTGAAGTGTGTTAGTCCCATCACACAGAGATCATATATTTTGTTCCCAGAAGCACCTATAGGACTTGAAGTGTGTTAGTCCCATCACACAGAGATCATATATTTTGTTCCCAGAAGCACCTATAGGACTTGAAGTGTGTTAGCCCCATCACACAGAGATCATATATTTTGTTCCCAGAAGCACCTATAGGACTTGAAGTGTGTTAGTCCCATCACACAGAGATCATATATTTTGTTCCCAGAAGCACCTATAGGACTTGAAGTGTGTTAGTCCCATCACACAGAGATCATATATTTTGTTCCCAGAAGCACCTATAGGACTTGAAGTGTGTTAGTCCCATCACACAGAGATCATATATTTTGTTCCCAGAAGCACCTATAGGACTTGAAGTGTGTTAGTCCCATCACACAGAGATCATATATTTTGTTCCCAGAAGCACCTATAGGACTTGAAGTGTGTTAGTCCCATCACACAGAGATCATATATTTTGTTCCCAGAAGCACCTATAGGACTTGAAGTGTGTTAGTCCCATCACACAGACCTATATTTTCTTCCCAGAGGCACCTATAGGACTTGAAGTGTGTTAGTCCCATCACACAGAGATCATATATTTTGTTCCCAGAAGCACCTATAGGACTTGAAGTGTGTTAGTCCCATCACACAGACCTATATTTTCTTCCCAGAAGCACCTATAGGACTTGAAGTGTGTTAGTCCCATCACACAGAGATCATATATTTTGTTCCCAGAAGCACCTATATGACTTGAAGTGTGTTAGTCCCATCACACAGACCTATATTTTCTTCCCAGAGGCACCTATAGGACTTGAAGTGTGTTAGTCCCATCACACAGAGATCATATATTTTGTTCCCAGAAGCACCTATAGGACTTGAAGTGTGTTAGTCCCATCACACAGACCTATATTTTCTTCCCAGAAGCACCCATAGGACTTGAAGTGTGTTAGTCCCATCACACAGAGATCATATATTTTGTTCCCAGAAGCACCTATAGGACTTGAAGTGTGTTAGTCCCATCACACAGAGATCATATATTTTGTTCCCAGAAGCACCTATAGGACTTGAAGTGTGTTAGTCCCATCACACAGACCTATATTTTCTTCCCAGAAGCACCCATAGGACTTGAAGTGTGTTAGTCCCATCACACAGAGATCATATATTTTGTTCCCAGAAGCACCTATAGGACTTGAAGTGTGTTAGTCCCATCACACAGAGATCATATATTTTGTTCCCAGAAGCACCTATAGGACTTGAAGTGTGTTAGTCCCATCACACAGAGATCATATATTTTGTTCCCAGAAGCACCTATAGGACTTGAAGTGTGTTAGTCCCATCACACAGAGATCATATATTTTGTTCCCAGAAGCACCTATAGGACTTGAAGTGTGTTAGTCCCATCACACAGAGATCATATATTTTGTTCCCAGAAGCACCTATAGGACTTGAAGTGTGTTAGTCCCATCACACAGACCTATATTTTCTTCCCAGAGGCACCTATAGGACTTGAAGTGTGTTAGTCCCATCACACAGAGATCATATATTTTGTTCCCAGAAGCACCTATAGGACTTGAAGTATGTTAGTCCCATCACACAGACCTATATTTTCTTCCCAGAAGCACCTATAGGACTTGAAGTGTGTTAGTCCCATCACACAGAGATCATATATTTTGTTCCCAGAAGCACCTATAGGACTTGAAGTGTGTTAGTCCCATCACACAGACCTATATTTTCTTCCCAGAAGCACCCATAGGACTTGAAGTGCGTTAGTCCCATCACACAGAGATCATATATTTTGTTCCCAGAAGCACCCATAGGACTTGAAGTGTGTTAGTCCCATCACACAGACCTATATTTTCTTCCCAGAAGCACCTATAGGACTTGAAGTGTGTTAGTCCCATCACACAGAGATCCTATATTTTGTTCCCAGAAGCACCTATAGGACTTGAAGTGTGTTAGTCCCATCACACAGACCTATATTTTCTTCCCAGAAGCACCCATAGGACTTGAAGTGTGTTAGTCCCATCACACAGAGATCATATATTTTGTTCCCAGAAGCACCTATAGGACTTGAAGTGTGTTAGTCCCATCACACAGACCTATATTTTCTTCCCAAAAGCACCTATAGGACTTGAAGTGTGTTAGTCCCATCACACAGAGATCCTATATTTTGTTCCCAGAAGCACCTATAGGACTTGAAGTGTGTTAGTCCCATCACACAGACCTATATTTTCTTCCCAGAAGCACCCATAGGACTTGAAGTGTGTTAGTCCCATCACACAGAGATCCTATATTTTGTTCCCAGAAGCACCTATAGGACTTGAAGTGTGTTAGTCCCATCACACAGACCTATATTTTCTTCCCAGAAGCACCTATAGGACTTCTAGTGTGTTAGTGGCATCACACAGAGCTCCTCTATTTTCTTTGCAGAAGCACCCACAGGACTTCTAGTGTGTTAGTGGCATCACACAGAGCTCCTCTATTTTCTTTGCAGAAGCACCCATAGGACTTCTAGTGTGTTAGTGGCATCACACAGAGCTCCTATATTTTCTTCTCAGCAGCACCCACAGGACTTCTAGTGTGTTAGTGGCATCACACAGAGCTCCTCTATTTTCTTTGCAGAAGCACCCATAGGACTTCTAGTGTGTTAGTGGCATCACACAGAGCTCCTATATTTTCTTCTCAGCAGCACCCACAGGACTTCTAGTGTGTTAGTGGCATCACACAGAGCTCCTCTATTTTCTTTGCAGAAGCACCCACAGGACTTCTAGTGTGTTAGTGGCATCACACAGAGCTCCTCTATTTTCTTTGCAGAAGCACCCATAGGACTTCTAGTGTGTTAGTGGCATCACACAGAGCTCCTCTATTTTCTTCTCAGCAGCACCCACAGGACTTCTAGTGTGTTAGTGGCATCACACAGAGCTCCTCTATTTTCTTTGCAGAAGCACCCATAGGACTTCTAGTGTGTTAGTGGCATCACACAGAGCTCCTATATTTTCTTCTCAGCAGCACCCACAGGACTTCTAGTGTGTTAGTGGCATCACACAGAGCTCCTCTATTTTCTTTGCAGAAGCACCCATAGGACTTCTAGTGTGTTAGTGGCATCACACAGAGCTCCTATATTTTCTTCTCAGCAGCACCCACAGGACTTCTAGTGTGTTAGTGGCATCACACAGAGCTCCTCTATTTTCTTTGCAGAAGCACCCACAGGACTTCTAGTGTGTTAGTGGCATCACACAGAGCTCCTCTATTTTCTTTGCAGAAGCACCCATAGGACTTCTAGTGTGTTAGTGGCATCACACAGAGCTCCTCTATTTTCTTCTCAGCAGCACCCACAGGACTTCTAGTGTGTTAGTGGCATCACACAGAGCTCCTCTATTTTCTTTGCAGAAGCACCCATAGGACTTCTAGTGTGTTAGTGGCATCACACAGAGCTCCTATATTTTCTTCTCAGCAGCACCCACAGGACTTCTAGTGTGTTAGTGGCATCACACAGAGCTCCTCTATTTTCTTTGCAGAAGCACCCATAGGACTTCTAGTGTGTTAGTGGCATCACACAGAGCTCCTATATTTTCTTCTCAGCAGCACCCACAGGACTTCTAGTGTGTTAGTGGCATCACACAGAGCTCCTCTATTTTCTTTGCAGAAGCACCCATAGGACTTCTAGTGTGTTAGTGGCATCACACAGAGCTCCTATATATTCTTCTCAGCAGCACCCACAGGACTACCGACTACAATGGCTGGAAGACCGCCAAGGGGAGGCAGAGCGTGCAGAGCCAAGAACACAGGGCAGGCAGGCTCTGTTTCTAGTGGACGTGGCCGTGGCCGTGGACGTGGTCGTGCGTCGTCATCAGCACGTGGCCATGGGACACGCGCGTCTTTGTTTTCGGCAGCTGGACATGTGGAGCCGCATCATGCTGAAGGCTTGGTAGAATGGATGACCAAGCCCTCCTCATCCTCCTCATCCTCTCTCACCCAGGCTCAGGGTACTGGCAGAGCATCATCAGCCACCCCTTCCCTAGACCCACCATGTCCTCCTGAGGAGTCCCCCGAACTCTTTGAGCACAGTGTTGGGTACATGCTCCAGGAGGATGCCCAACGATTCGAAGGCTCGGATGATGATACCCAGCTTGAGGAATCTGGCAGTACTGTTCCACCAGCTGCAGCTTACTGCCAGGTTTGCTCTAGTGGTGAAGAGGGAAGGGATGATGAGGTCACTGACTCCACGTGGGTGCCTGAAGGGAGAGAGGATGAGGAGGAGGACGAGGAGGAGGAGGATGCGGCGTCACATGTCCAACGAGGCAGGATGCCCCCTGGAGGCCAGGTAGAGGCCAGCACAGCAACTGTACAACACCGCAGAGCTCCGCCTGTGCAGGGCGCTGCCTCTGCACGTTATCAGAAAAGTTCTTTGGTGTGGGCCTTTTTTGAGACGAGTGCATCAGATCGCACCACTGCTATTTGCAATATTTGTCTCAAGCGTATCTCGCGTGGCCAAAACATCAGCCGCTTGGGCACCACAAGCATGACCAGACATATGGCGACCTGCCATGCAGCTCGTTGGCAGGCACACATAAAAGACCCACACCAAAGAACTAAGCGGACCTCTCCTTGCTCCTCCTCAGCTGGGATCTCCATCCCCACTACACCTTCAGTCCTCTCTGAAAGCTGCTCTGAGAGGACTGAAGGTGTAGAATTAGGTGTGTCACAACCAAGTACTTGCAGTACACCGACGTCCGATTGCAGCAGGCAAATTTCCCTGCCCCAGCTGCTGGACCGTAGAAAGAAGTACACTCCCAGCCATCCACATGCCCAGCGGTTGAATGCTAGCCTGGCTAAATTGCTAGCACTTCAACTGCTGCCTTTTCAGTTGGTAGACTCGGCCCCCTTCCGTGAGTTTGTTCAATGTGCGGTTCCTCAGTGGCAGGTTCCCAAACGCCACTTTTTCTCACGGAAGGCGATTCCGTCTCTCTACCGGCATGTGGAGGGCAATGTCCATGCCTCGCTGGACAGGGCGGTCAGCGGTAAGGTGCATATTACCGCTGACTCATGGTCCAGCAGGCATGGACAGGGACGGTACCTTTCTTTCACGGCCCATTGGGTCACTCTATTGGCAGCTGGGAGGGATGCAGGACAAGGTGCAGTAGTGTTGGAGGTTGTTCCGCCACCACGCCTCCAAAACGCTACTACTGCTACTGGTTGTGACACACCTCTCTCCTCCACCCCCTCCTCTTCTTCTTCCTCCAGTGCTCTGTCCTTGGAACCAGCGGTGCTCCGTAGGCGTACAAGGGGCTACGCAAGTACGCAGGCAAAAAGATGCCATGCCGTGCTTGCGCTGGTGTGTTTGGGGGACAGGAGCCACACTGGGCCAGAGGTTCTGGCAGCTCTGCAGGGGCAGGCCGAGAGGTGGTTGACGCCACGTCAGCTTAAGCCAGGAATGGTCGTTTCTGACAATGGCACCAACCTCCTCTCCGCCCTGCGACAGGGGCAGCTCACCCATGTGCCCTGCATGGCTCACGTCCTCAACCTGGTGGTGCAGCGGTTCTTGGGCAGGTTCCCAGGCTTACAGGATGTCCTGAGGCAGGCCAGGAAAGTCTGTGTGCATTTCCGCCGATCTTATAATGCCAGTGCTCGGCTGACTGAGCTGCAAAAGGAGCTGAACCTGCCCAAGAACCGCCTAATATGTGACATGCCCACCAGGTGGAACTCAACGTTGGCCATGCTGCAGCGACTGCACACGCAGCAGAGGGCCATCAATGAGTACCTTTGCGACTATGGCACCAGGACAGGGTCAGGGGAGCTTGTTTTTTTTTTCCCCACGTCAGTGGAGCATGATCAGGGATGCATGCACTGTCCTCTCACCATTTGAGGAGGCCACGAGGATGGTGAGCAGTGACAGTGCATGCATCAGTGACACTGTCCCTCTTGTCCACCTGTTGGAGCATACGCTGCGTGGGATAATGGACAGGGCACTTGAGGCAGAACAGAGGCAGGAAGAGGAGGACTTCCTTGCCTCTCAAGGCCCCCTTTATCCGGACAGTGTTCCTTCTGTCCCACCCATCACACAGGAATAGGATGAGGAGGAGGAGGAGGAGGAGGAGGATTGTGTGAGCATGGAGGTGGAGCCTGGCACTCAGCATCAGCAGCAGCAGTCTTTTAGGGATGATGTACAGTCCCAACAAACCAGTGGACTTGTACGTGGCTGGGAGGAGGTGGCTGGCGATCATGTCATCCTCAGTGACCCAGAAGACTCCGGACCGAATGCCTCAGCTAACCTACGCTGCATGGCCTCCCTGATCCTGCAAAGCCTGCGGAAGGATCCTCGTGTTCTTCGGATCAAGGAGAGGGACCATTACTGGCTGGCCACTCTCCTTGATCCGCGGTACAAGGGTAAGGTTGCGGACCTTATCTTGCCGTCGCAGAGGGAGCAGAGGATGAGACATCTCAGGGAGGCCTTGCAGAAAGGTCTGTGCAACGCGTTCCCAGAAACTGGGAGGCTACAAACTCCTGGTCCTGGGCGACGAGTTGCTGAGGCTTCGGTCAGTAGCAGAAGGAGCGGTGGGGAAGGTGGACGTCTGACCGATGCGTTCAGACAATTTTTTAGTCCGCAGCCCCAAGGTATGATCGGTTCCAGCAACCATCGCCAGCGTCTGATATACATGGTGCAGGAATACCTTGGGGCAAGGTCAGACTTGGACACCTTTCCCACCGAAAATCCTCTGGCTTACTGGGTCCTGAGGATGGATCACTGGCCAGAGCTTGCACAGTATGCAATTGAGCTACTGGCCTGTCCTGCCTCCAGCGTTCTTTCCGAACGCACATTCAGTGCTGCTGGAGGATTTGTCACCGATCATAGGGTGCGCCTGTCCACCGCCTCGGTTGATCGACTGACCTTCATCAAAATGAATCAGTCTTGGATCACCACCAGCTACCAGGCACCTGAGGCGGATATAACCGAATAATTTTTAATATCACATCCCTTCAAGACTGCCTATGCTGATGCTGAGTGACTGTCCTCTTATGTTCACTGACTATCCTCTTCCTCCTCCTCAATGATCCATGCCACCACACCAGTGCCTAAGGCACAATTTTTCAGCCCCTGTTTAACAGGGGCGTGTACATACAATTTTTAAAAAAAATGCTTTGCAACACGTGTGACTGCTGTGCTCCAAGTACAGTATCTGTGAGGGGTTGCAGTGTTGTGGCACCAGCACCAGTGCCTAAGGCACAATTTTTCAGCCCCTGTTTAACAGGGGCGGGTAATTACAATTTAAAAAAAAAATGCTTTGCAACACGTGTGACTGCTGTGCTCCAAGTACAGTATCTGTGAGGGGTTGCAGTGTTGTGGCACCAGCACCAGTGCCTAAGGCACAATTTTTCAGCCCCTGTTTAACAGGGGCGGGTAATTACAATTTTTAAAAAAAATGCTTCGCAACACGTGTGACTGCTGTGCTCCAAGTACAGTATCTGTGAGGGGTTGCAGTGTTGTGGCACCAGCACCAGTGCCTAAGGCACAATTTTTCAGCCCCTGTTTAACAGGGGCGTGTACATACAATTTTTATAAAAAAATGCTTCGCAACCCGTGTGACTGCTGTGCTCCAAGTACAGTATCTGTGAGGGGTTGCAGTGTTGTGGCACCAGCACCAGTGCCTAAGGCACAATTTTTCAGCCCCTGTTTAACAGGGGCGTGTATTTACAATTTTTAAAAAAAATGCTTCGCAACACGTGTGACTGCTGTGCTCCAAGTACAGTATCTGTGAGGGGTTGCAGTGTTGTGGCACCAGCACCAGTGCCTAAGGCACAATTTTTCAGCCCCTGTTTAACAGGGGCGGGTAATTACAATTTAAAAAAAAAAATGCTTTGCAACACGTGTGACTGCTGTGCTCCAAGTACAGTATCTGTGAGGGGTTGCAGTGTTGTGGCACCAGCACCAGTGCCTAAGGCACAATTTTTCAGCCCCTGTTTAACAGGGGCGGGTAATTACAAATCTTGATCTAATAGTTCACAGCAGGGCCCATTCCTGCGCCCACCAAGAGTAACTATGAGGGCCTACAGTCTTGTGGCAACACCGTCCACCACCACCGCCAAAGGCCCAATTTTTCTGCCCTGTTCATCAGGTGCTTGCAATTACAAATCTTGATCTAATAACACACAGCAGGGCCCATTCCTGCGCCCACCAAGAGTAACTGTGAGAGCTTACAGTCTTGTGGCAACACCGTCCACCACCACCGCCAAAGGCCCAATTTTTCTGCCCTGTTCATCAGGTGCTTGCAATTACAAATCTTGATCTAATAACTCACAGCAGGGCCCATTCTTGCGCCCACCAAGAGTAACTGTGAGAGCTTACAGTCTTGTGGCAACACCGTCCACCACCACAGCCAAAGGCCCAATTTTTCTGCCCTGTTCATCAGGTGCTTGCAATTACAAATCTTGATCTAATAACTCACAGCAGGGCCCATTCCTGCGCCCACCAAGAGTAACTATGAGGGCCTACAGTCTTGTGGCAACACCGTCCCACCACCGCCAAAGGCCCAATTTTTCTGCCCTGTTCATCAGGTGCTTGCAATTACAAATCTTGATCTAATAACTCACAGTAGGGCCCATTCCTGCGCCCACCAAGAGTAACTGTGAGAGCTTACAGTCTTGTGGCAACACCGTCCACCACCACCACCACCACCCCCCAATTTTTCTGCCCTGTTCAACAGGTGCATGCAATTACAAATCTTGATCTATTAACTCACAGCAGGGCCCATTCCTGTGCCCACCAGTCTTGTGGCTACACCAACATCTAATAGGGCAAATTTCTGCAGAGTATATACGCCAGGCCCCTACTTTCAAACATCCAACTTACAAACGACTCCTACTTGCAAATGGAAATGAAAACAGGAAGTGAGAGGAAATCTACCCCTAGGAAGGGAAATTCTATCCTGTTAGATTTAATTTGGGAAAAAGGTATCTCCTCTCTACTGATACTTTATCACCAATCCTTGTTTCAATTAAAACCCCACTTTTTCCAAAAACATTTGTCATTGGGACGAAAAGTGAGGTGACATGTTCTGAACAGATGTGCAAAGACAGCAAATGTTACAGGGGTGATAACCCCTCCCTATGTTCTCCAAAAAGCTTAAAAATATATTTTTTTGGGATGGAGCTACACTTCATAATGTACCTGTTCAGATTCTACTTAAGAACAAACCTAAAGCCGCAAGTGGTTTTAAATGGCTTCTTTTTTTCCTTTACAAATGTCATTTTGTGCAAGGACAGTTCTAAACACGGGAAACACATGCCACTTCACAGGCATACTTTAGACACCCCCCAGGTACCATATTTAAAGGAAAATTTCACTTTTTTTTTTTCACTTTATGCATCATTAAAATGACTGCTCCCGAAAAAACGTTAGTTTTTAAAAGTTCTTTTTGCATTGATATATGTCCCCTGGGGCAGGACCCGGGTCCCCAAACCTGTTTTATGACATTAACATGCATATTGGCCGTTGTAATTAGCACTTTTGATTTCGAACGTTCGCGTCCATTATAACGTATAGGGTTCGAAAATTTGCGCGAACTTTCGGTCGGTTCGAAGGTTCTGGTGCGAACCGAACCCGGGGGTGTTCGGCTCATCCCTACTCTCCACTCAGAATCAACCTATTATTTTTTTAATAGAAGAACAGAGTTGTAGATTTTTCTGTTACTTTATTCCCTATTATTAATCCTATATAATTTAAAGCATTTACATTTGTCTATATAGTAATCTCTTACTCATTGATGGTTTGACAGCCAGCAAACATAGACTGAACCCATCCTACATAGCCATTATCTGCTTCTTGCTCACCTACTCATTTAATAGCATAATTACTACAATCGCTGAGGCTTAAGATAAAACTAAATTGCTTTTTGTAGGCCTTGAATACTGTGCATCAAACATTCTTTTCTAAAAAAAGAGATGTAAAACTCAATTATAAGCGGAGGCAGATGGGATAATAAATGTAGACAAAGGGCAGCTGACCAGTCCTTTCACTCACTTCATTCTTACGAAAAGAACTACAAAACAACAACATGGTTGAAAAATCACGTGGCTAATAAACAACGACACCCCCAACAGACAAAAATTACAATAACTACAATAACTACAGTACAAACCACCCCCAAAGGGTTCCAGTTATAGCTCCACATTATTGATTGCTTTTTATATTTGTGGCTAAGCTTTTGAGGATCTGGAGGATTTTGTAAATGATTTATGTTCCGACTGCATGCTCTAACAAGGAACAGAACTCTAAAAGCCATATCCACAAAATGTGTGCAGAGGCCATAGGGCTAGTCACCAGAATAGCCTGTGGTCTTCCTGCAGCTGATCTTTCTGTACGGTGCAACCATCTTGATTGAGGCAGCAGGCTTTACTTCTTCATGTCAGAGCCTTCAGCAAGGAGAACAGTGAGTAGTACAGTAGTGACACTACCAAATGTCATTGCAAATCTCCAGAAACTGACTGGCAATCAGAGGCAGAGGGGGTTTACATATCACACTGCAGATATACAGCTATATGTTTGTAATCATAGAAGTGCCTAGGCACACTCATACTGTAGACAGTAAAACCTTGGATTGTGAGCAACTTGGTCTGCAAGTGTTTTACACAATGAGCCAAACTTTTTTACAAATATGAACTTGATAAACAAGCGAGGTATTGCAATACGAGTAGGGCCACGTCCCATTTTAATCAATGAGAGCTGTCTTAATTAGCACTAATGAAGTCGTTCTTACTTTAGAAAAGTTTCCTGTACTACTTCAAGGCAACTTCTATCCGACTTGTGCCAATAGACTTTAGGGGGAGTTTATGAAAAAAAAAAACTCTTATGCTCTAAAAAAGCTAAAAGGAGCTCAAATAAGCTTGAAGAAGCTCAAATAACATTGAAGAAGCACAAATAAGCTTGAAGAAGCACAATAAAAATGTGCACAAGAGCACAAAAAAAGCATAAGGTTCTTCAAGCTGGAAAAAAAAGCTCAAATGCCTGTAAAAGCTGTTTTTCTTAATTGATGTGATTTGGATCCGACATTACAGGAAGACATGCCGGCTGGTCGCTTAGGTCTCCCGGTGGAACGGAAGAGCGCAAGGGAGCCATGGAAGGCGGCGGGCGGGGGGACGTCCCCTCCCACTGCTTGTAATAACAATCCTGACTAGTAAGTTGCTCCGATTGCTATTACAAGAGAGCTGACCCCCACTCTAAAAACGATACCGGGGTGATGCCTGCATTTCCTGTATATAAAAATGCTGTCTTCCATTTTTGATGCTGCTTCTACTGTGGGCTCCCCCTCTCTGTCCTGCCTGGATGGCAGCTGGGACCGACCATTGGATATGTGTCCCCAACACCTCACGAACAAGTGCTTGCCATCCACATCCTCTCTACTGTCCTCCATTTCTAAAAATTATCTTTACTTTTAATGCTGCTTCTACTGTGGGCTTCCCCTCTCCATCTAGATGGCAGGATGGACTGACTTTAGGAAGTATAGCCCCAACATCTAAGATACAAATCATGGCTTCAAGAGCTCCATGCATGGGCAGTCCATCTTTCTTGCTTCAATGGCTGCGGTCAGCAAATCAGAAAATCTGTTTGTGAAAGAAAACAAACAACAACAATGTGTGGTTAGGCAAGCCACAATCTCATTGCTGAGTGCTTGTTGGTGATGTGTTGAGGTCATGCATCCAAGTGAAGAATGGAGAGAGACAGCACACTAATGCCCCATACACACGGTCGGATTTTCCGACGGAAAATGTCCTATCGGACCATGTGTGCACTCCATCGGACTTTTTCCATCGGAATTTCCGATGGAAAAAGTTTGAGATCCTGCTCTCAAATTTTCTGACAACAAAGTCCTATCGGACTTTTTCCGATCGTGTGTAGCGAATTCCGATGGACAAAGTGCCATGCATGCTCAGATCACATTACAAGACCAAAGCTATTGGCTACTAGCCTCTACGTAGTCCAACGAACGTCACCATGTTCAGAATGATCTGATTTTCTGACAACTTTGTCCGACAGTGTGTATGCAACACCAGTGTTGGACAAAATCCGTCGGAAAAAATCCGACTGATTTTGTGGTCGGAATTTCCGACCGTGTGTACGGGGCATTAGAAGCAACGTCAAAAGAAAAGTATTTTTTTTTTTTTTATAAAATGGAGGTGGGGGGTACAGCATATTAATGTGCAAACGGAGCTGTAATGCATACGGATTTCTTTAAAAAAATTGTTTAGGCTCAAAGTTTATTTGGTCTTTAAAGCAATATTAAACCCAAAAGCCAACATTTATTATATTGCAACTTACCAATTCTTATATGCATTAGTTTTCTTTTTTAGGCTGTGTCTCCTTTATTTTCAACTGATGATTGAGCCAGTAAATCTGCTATGACATCTAATGCCCTGTACACATGACCGGTTTTCCCGTCGGAATAAACTCTGAAGGTTTTTCCGACGGAATTCTGCTCAAGCTGTCTTGCATGTACACGGTCACACCAAATTCCGACCGTCAAGAACGCGGTGACGTACAACACGTACGACGGCACTATAAAAAGGAAGTTCAATAGCCACTGCGCCACCCTTTGGGCTCCTTCTGCTAATCTCGTGTTTATCTCATGTTAGTAGAAGTTTGGTGAAAGATGATTCACACTTTTTAGACTCGTGCTTTTCAGATCGTTTTTCTGCTGTTCAGTTTGTGATATTTTTTCAACAATCCCAAAAAAGGAGATCTTGATGAAATTAAAATTAAAAAAAAAAAGCTTTTTTCCGATAGAATTTTTTTCCGTCGGAAAAAATATAGAACATGTTCTCTTTCTAAGTCCGTCTGAATTTTCGACGGAAAAAGTCCACACGGTCGGAATATACGATGAAAAGCTCCCGTCTGACTTTTTCTGTCGGAAATTCTGACCGTGTGTACGCGGCATAACACTCCCCTCCCCCCAGATTACCAATGCTGCTGTCCAAAAATGTCTCTGTTGATTCTTCATCCAGAGTAGGGGCATCCTATTACAAGAGGTGTGTTGCTGGCCAGATCACCAGGTTTTAAGCTGGTAAGCTGCAATATATCAAATTTTTGGTTTAAGGTTTAATACCACTTTAAGAAAAAACATAATATAATTTACTGAAATAGAAATTAAATTATCTGAATATGGGTGAATTGCATGAAGACTATATGGTTATGCTGTTATTGCTAAACCTTATTACCCATACATTGCTTCATTATTCTTTAAATTGGTTTTGAATTGCATCATATAGTAGGTGACCAGAGAATTACCCCATGTATATTTTAAGATTTACATTCCAGAGACTAATAACCTAAATAAATACATAGCCCCCAGGCTTAAACTTCAACATGAGAACTGCTATATTCACGCTATTTGTAAATTTTATGTTTAGCACTGGAGACAGGAATCTTACCATAAAATTCACACATAAAACAATAATATTTTTAATGATAGACATACAGCTAAATTTATTAAAAAACATAACATTTTAACCCAGTTGTCAATAACATGTGACAGGCATATCCTAAAATGGTTCTAAAGCCTAAAAATGTTTAGGCGTCAGCATCCCCCCTCACCAACCCCCCCCCCTTTTACTTACCTGAGCCCTTAGTCGATCCAGCACTGTGCATGTCTGCAGATTTTCTCGCCCCTCACTTCTGGGTCTCACTGGCTTTGCTGAGGCACCGGGAGCCATTGGTTGCCAGTGCTGTCAATCAAAGTCAGTGACTAAGGAGCAGGGTTGAGGCTGAGTCCCACTGTCTGTGGGGCCACTGGACACAGTGGAGGAGTCAGAAGAGCCATTTGTGGTGGGGGGGGGGGGGGGTTACAGAGCAGGTAAGTATAGACATGTTTGTTATTTAAAAAAAAAAATTACAATCACTTAAATACATTTGTTTGCTAATTTAAAGCCTTAGTTTAGTAATTTTTTTTTGTAATCTGCACAAGGGATAGGACTTACATTACATTTGAAGAGTCCCTTGTGCTGCTGGCTCCCCTCCTCATTGGCTGAGACAGTAGCGTGGTGCCATTGGCTCCCGCTGCTGTCAATTAAAATCAGTCAGCCAATGGGGGTGGGAGCCGAGGTGCAGATCTGTGTCTGAATGGATACAAGGAGCTGTGGCTCAGCTTGGGTGCCCCCATAGCAAGCTTCTTGCTGTGGGGGCACTCAACAGGAGGGAGGGGCCAGGAGCGATGAAGAGGGATTTTCTCGATAGGTATTGAGTCCGTCGGACAGATTTGAAACATATTCTATTTCTAGGTCCGTCTGATTTTTTTGTATAAAAACGATAGGATTATCCCACACACGATCGGAATGTCCGACGGACTTATCCCGTCGGACCTAGTCTGCCGGAAAGTCCAGTCGTGTGTACTTGCCATTACAATCACTTTAGCCGCTTGCTGACCAGCTGCCATCATTATACTGCGGCAGGTTGGCACAATCCCATGAGCCGTCGTAACTATATGTTGCCTCCTTTAAGCAGGCGTTGCACTGCGGGGGTGCCGATGCTCGTGGCCAACGGTCGCAATGACCACTAGTGAAAAGCAGAACAGGGACGTTTGTGTGTAAACACACAAATCCCTGTTCTGAGAGGAGAGACAGATCGTAAGTTCTTAATAGCTAGGAACCACTATCTGTCATTTCCTCTAGTCAGTCCCCTCCGCTACAGTTAGAACACACTGAGGGAACACAGTTAACCCCTTGATCGCCCCCTAGTGTTAACCCCTTCCCTGCCAGTGACATTTATACAGTACTCAGTGCATTTTTTAGCACTGATCGCTGTACAATTGTCAATCATCCCAAAAATGTGTCAAAGGTGTCCGATGTGTCCGCCATAATGTTGCAGTCACAATAAAAATCAAAGATTGACGCCATTACTAGTAAAAAAAAACAATAATAATAAAAATGCCATAAATCTATCCCCTATTTTGTAGATGCTATAACTTTTGCAGAAAAAACAATCAATATACGCTTATTGCGATTTTAATTACCAAAAAATATAAGAATACATGTCGGCCTAAACTGAGAAAAAAATTAGCTTTTTTTTAAAAAAAATTGGGGATATTTATTATAGCAAAAAGTACAAAATATTGTGTTTTCTTTCAAAATTGTTGCTTTTTTTTTTGTTTGTTTATAGCGCAAAAAGACGCAGAGATGATCAAATACCACCAAAAGAAAGCTCTATTTGTGGGGAAAAAAAGCATATCAATTTTGTTTGGGTACAGTGTCGCACGACCGCGCAATTGTCAGTTAAAGCGACGCAGTGCCACAAGGGACACTTCATGTTTAATGTAAGTACCATCCCTTGTTTTAACTAAACTTAGGCTTTAATAAATTAGAGTGACCAGCAATATTTGGTAATACAATTAAAGTATAAGACAAGTATATATCCTGTTGCCAAGCCGATAGTAAAAACACAGTTTAACTGAGTTTTATATTCATTATGAAATCATTAAATGTGATCACCTGCACACCACTCCCCTGTAATCCCTCATACCCCTCTCCCTTTTCTCTCCCTTCTTCTTACCGTCCCCATCCGCCTCCAGTCCTTTTTTTTCTTCATCCACCCATTCGGTACCTAACAATCCTTGGACTATTAAATACTCTAGTTCATCATTGTGCTTTGCTCATACCTGAATGGTTGCTCTCGAATTACTATAATCATTGTTTGGTATTGCTGTTCCACAGACCTTAGGTCCTTCTGCTACAATACTGCTACTAATTTACCTTCATGTTGATTATAATGCTCCTGGGTCCACCATGACTCCATTGTATATCTGTACATTCCTTTCTTTTGTAATGATTTTCTTGCATTTCTTTTTAAGCATACCAGGTGTCTGTTATTAAATTAAATTAACACAATAAAATAATGAACAAAGTCATTAAATGTGCTTTTGCATTCAATGGCCATAAATGCAGCAATCAGACTAGGAGAAGGAGGGTCAGTGCTCTCAGCCATTTGGGCTATATTACTGTGTCCAATGCTGCTAGCTTATCACAGGCCAGCAGGTAGAGGAAAATATAGAGATGACCATAGTGGGTTGCTCCTCCCCCATTGTATAGTCACAATTTGTGGTCTTGGACAAGACTGTATTGCTTTACTACAAATTCCTTTGACAAATCCAAATTTCCATGAACAAGTATTTCAACAGGGCATTTGGCATTATTAAAGAGTTCCCTTTTTTTGTGGCAAAGTCACTTTAAAATGAGGCCATTTGAGGTTAAACTCCATCTTCAACATTTGACTTGCTTTAAAATAAACATAGACTCTTATTTTATTCTCCTTTTGTGACTGGATGTCACTAGTACTCAAATGCCCAGACCAATTTAACAGCATCTGTATTTGTCATTTAACTTGACAATAACCGTCTGGCCAATTTGATCACCCAAAAGCATTTTAAATATTTTTCTAAGGACATATAGTGCTTTATTTGGTACGCTATTGTATTACATTTTATATTGACATAAACGTATTAAAAAAAAAAAAAATGCAATTAAAGTCTTGTTTTTAAAAAAAAATAACAAACCTATCATACTTACCTCCTCTGTGTAGTTGGTTTTGCACAGAGTAGCCCACATTCTCCTCTTCTCTGGTCTCTTGCTGGCACTCCTGGCGCCTCCCTCCTGCCGATTGCCCCCACAGCAAGCAGCTTGCTATGGGGGCACTTGAGCCGAGCTGCTGCTGTCAGACACGGAGCCACGGGACTGCCTCACCCCCTCTTTCTCATGACTGGCTCACTGACTTTGATTGACAGCAGCGGAAGCCAATGGCGCCTGCTGCTGTATCAGCCAATGAGCAGAGAGAGTTCCAGACAGTCAAGACTTGTGCAACATCGCTGGATCAATATGGGACTCAGGTAAGTATTAGGGGGGCTGAGGGGGGCTGCTGCACACAGAAGGTTTTTTATTTTAATGCATAGAATGCATTAAAAAAAAAACTGCCTTTAGAATCACTTATATCTCATTATATTATTTTAAACTTTTTTGCTATTTTTTTTCTCTGACTTTACCATTTTTTCCCTCCCATGCCCCATACACACGGTCGGACATTCCGACGACAAAATCTGTCAGATTTTTTCCGACAGATTTTGGCCGAATCCTGTCTTGCATACACACGGTCGCACAAAGTTGTTGGAAAATCTGATCGTTCGGAACGAGGTGAAGTACAACACATAAGACGGGACTACGTAGAGGCCAGTAGTCAATAGCTTTCGTCTCCAAAAAATGTCTGAGCATGGGTGGCACTTTGTGCGTCGGAATTCTCTACACGCGATCGGAAAAAGTCCGATCGGATTTTGTTGTTGGAAAATTTTAGATCCTGCTCTCAAACTTTTTCCGTCGGAAATTCCGACAGAAAAAGTCCGATAGAGCCCACAGGATCGGATTTTCCGACAACATAATCCGATTGGACTTTTTCCGTTTGAATTTCCCACCGTGTGTACAGGACATAACAGTCAACTAGCAATGTGCCTCCCTCTTTCAGCTTAGTGGGTGGGTTTGTCTGGTCAGCAAACTCATGTAACCAGTATAATTGGCTGTTATAGTGATCACATGATTGGAAGCCATGCTACATGGTTCCCAATTGCTAATTTGCTCAGGCAGTTCTCCTCTAACTCAGGGCAATGTGCTGGGGCATTATATACAGATCATGGCAAGTATTTTGTCAGTACTCTGTTTTATTTAAAACTGTTGCATTATGATCAGGTTCTAAACACTTCCTTCACTGCTTTTTTTCTGAAAGGCAATGGAGGAATAAGTGTAGACATTATTGGACAAGAAGTGTGTTTTTCACAAGATTACCTGGTCAACTCATGACTGTATTAAATAAACTGTATGTATTCAGATCATTTTTCAAAAAATACGTGGTGAGGGACTAGAAATTGGGTTTTAAAAAATAAACACAACCTAAACAAAAATGACTAAATATTTTTCCATCAGTTTATTACATTTTTTTTAAATATATTTCTTTATAGATACTTCAAGGAGATAAGAATACAAAAGAGTCTGTGAAGGCTGCGAGGATAGGCCTTCACATGATGAAGCAGAAAGGACATACAAAACATGGTGATTTAAACAGAGATAATAAACTGAGAAATGTGTTAAAGCATATAATAGCCATGGACACAAAACAAGACGATTAGATAGATAACCTGGACTGAGAATTGACATGAAAACCTAATCCATGCAATAAGACTATAGGCTGCTTGAGATTTTCAATTAGTTAGGGGATCCCTGAGATGGTGGGGAAAGGAAAACGAAAGGGGCAGAGGAATTGCATGTTTCAGTTACTTTGAGTTTACCCAAGGAGGCGGTATGCTCAGCCGGTAGGTACCAGTCAGTGTAACAAAAAGGTTGAATGTGGGATGAGAGCTCCGCCGGAGAGAAGGATTGTTACATAGAATGTCATCATCTAGCGATGAAGCGTTGTGTGGACTTAAATTTTGGGACAATGGTATCCAATTTCCCTAAGATGAATAGAGTCTTCAGAGCCTGTTTCACTGCAGCTACATGTGGTGGTGTGGAGTGAATCCATGTTTGCAGGAGTGCCCTCTGGGCTACCATGAGGCAGATGTGGGTCCATTGGGGCTAAGCTTCAAGTTTTAGACAGCTGTGCCAAGTCCGCTGAGTCCTCACATCTGAAAATACACAACGTAGGGTCTTTGGGGATGTTGGTCCTAAAGACTTGAGCGATATATATCAGGACTTTGTCCCAGACAATGGAGACTGATGGGCAGTCCCATAGGGGGTAAATAAGGTAGGTCAGCGGAGAGCACCACACCATGGGCATGCCAATTGTGAGAAATCTGCCTTATTAGTGTGGAAAGGGTAGTAGGCAAGATAAATGATTTTAAATTGGGATTTTCTCCATGTTTTACAGACTACAAGTGTGCAAGTCTTTTGATATCCCACCAAAATGTTTTCAGGAACATTATCCTTGCCAAGAACTGAGATCCATGGTTTAAAGAGAGTGGGGAGGTACTTTGCCATTTGGTGGGTGATGAGATGGGAATAGATGTCTGAAATTGAATAGTGGTCACGGTGGAACACTATCTCAATGAGCTCTTGAGGCAGTCTTGGCGAGAGCTGTAGCAAGTCCTGAGATAGCTTAGCAGTTGACAATAGTGAAAATGCTAAATCCAGGGAGAGAATATTGTGTAGACAAGTCTGTAAATAATTTTAAGGATCCATGGGTATTATCAAAGACTGCTGCAGCTTTAGTAGGACCACAGAACATCCACTGGGTAAATGTCTTGTACTTCCTGTATGGGGGAAACATGGGGTTGCCATGTATAGGCAGGTAACGGGGGATGGCTGAGAGGAGACCCAGGAGTCTGCGCACCTCCCTCCAGGCTACGACGGTATCTCTGATCAATAAATTGGATCTTAGAGAGGTGGGCAGAGATTGGAGCTTTGAATAGAGAACAGTCAAAGGGTTAAATTGAGCCACCAGGGCAATCTCAAAACCAAGAAAGATTACAGAACCTTATATTGGGCACACCGGCACCACCCTTACTCTTAGGGAGACACAGTTTCTCAAGCACAAAGCTAGGTTTCTTGCAATGGCAAATAAAGGCCAGCAAGGTGGTGTGAATATTCAGCACATCAGAATGATTTAGCAAAATAGGCAACGTTTGCAGGGGGTAGAGTAGTCAGTTTATTTAATTATTAAAGCTATCTAATTAAGCAAATTTCATTTTAGTTACCCCTTCCCCACTAATATACCTTAAATTAAAGTTTGGATAATATATAATAATTATTAAAACTGTTATAATAGAGGTTTAAATATGAACAAAATAAATGAATACACGTACCACCATGAGTTGATGGTACCCCACTCCTTTAAAAAAAAAAAAATCCCATGGTAACCCTTTTTTGAACAATCTTGTATATGACCTTGAATGTACTTTGTTTCTTTGTGGAGCAGACCTGACACAGAAGGGAGTTAATATGCTTTGAGTTAATTGTTTTCATTTTTTTTCTTTATGCATACTTATAGGTGAAGAATAATCAGTGCTCATCTTTATTCTTTGGTGACAGTTGGCGAGGGGATGGGATATAACATTGGCGGCAGCAATCTGCGATTTTTATTGTGACTGCGACATTATGGCAGACACATTTTTTGGACCATTGTCATTTATACAGCAATCAGTGCTATGATTCCTGTGTAAATTACACTGGCAGTGAAGGGGTTAACCAGGAGGTGGCAGTGTAGGGGTTAAGTGTGTCCTAGGGGCGTGTTGCTAACTGTGGGGGCCTGGCTGTGTTTTACAGATCACTCTCTGCTCCAATCACAGAAGGCAGAGATCAGTGTCACTTGTTGCTAGGCAGAACGGGGAGATGCTGTTTACATCGGCATCTCCTTGTTCTTCCTCCTCGTGAGACGATCGTGGGTATCCCTACGGCGATTGAGTCCGCGGGACCCGCGATCGGACTCATTGAGGTCCCGACCGACGGACGCGCACACGCCATGGCATGGCGGCAAATTCAAAGGGACGTACCTGTATGCCCTTATGGCTGTCTGTGCCATTCTGCCGACGTACATCGTTGTGCGCTGGTCGGGAAGCGGTTAAACCTGAAATCCTGATAGTTTTGTTAACACTAGAGTTTTGGGGGTGGCCTAGCAGCACTAGGGTCAGTTGGTTGGAAACCTAGCCACATTAATACTCCCTCCCTGTGCCTGCATGGGTTTCCTCCAAGTGCTCCAGTTTCCTCCCACACAAGACATGCTGGTAGGTTAATTGGCTCTTGTCTAAATTTGCCTTAGTATGTGTATGAATGTGAATTGGGAAACTTAGATTGTAAGCTCCCTGAGGGCAGGGACTGATATAAATGTACAATATACTTGCGTAAATTGCTAGTGCCATATAAGTACCTGTACTAAATAAATAAATAAAATGCAGCTTTAGAGACAGTTTAGAAATCTATTTTAGCATCTAATATGCAGATGTAATTGCAGTGGTGCCATTGCTAGCTAGCAGCAGGAGAAGGGGGATCAGGCTTACAGTTTCCACTTTCTAGCTCAAAGTGTAAAACCTCTTTAAATGCAATAGAAAAAATAAGACTGAACAGAAAATACCTTAAAGGCATAAAATATGAAAAGGAGAACGCAGGCTTTAAATCCCAGGGATAGTAATAGTCTCTACATCACTGAAGAAAAAAAAATCAAAGACAATGCTCAGGATTACAGTTAACAATTGTTTTGTTTCAGGCGGGGGTTTAGCCTGATTTACCATTTGCAGAATTATTACCAATAATATGATGCATTTATTACCAGTAAAAGCCATTAGTAGGTCATTTTGTTCAGTTTATCATATGTGTCCTGAGACACAATCTGGCGTCTCACAGAATTTCATACATTGATGTCACAGAGAATCAGACTGTTCTTTAATTGATTATTCTTACCAGACTGCTTTGATTAAAAAAAAAAAAAAAAAGCTGTCCTATTAGCTTTCAATATTGTTGTTTGGGCTTTAGAATTTGTGTATTGCCAGGACAAGATGTATTCTCACTTCCCTGGTTTGGCCTCATTAAATGTGAATATTTTATTCCTCTGTACACAAATATAAATACATAAATATTTAGTGCTATTTTAAATCACCCTGGGAAGAATTGTTTTCTTACAGTAGCAATCTAAATGACTAAATGGTCTTTTACTAACTCTCCGGCTGAATAACTGGTATATGTTGGAAATCATTAAACCAATTCAGCCGGTGAGCATCTCTATACACAAGTGATGACATTAAAAGTAAGGCAGGATGTCTTCATATTTATATGGCTATTGAAAACTTGACCAAAGCTTCACTTTATGATTAGGAAAGTGTGTAGCAAAATGACCTACTTAAAGCCAACTTGTGTGCCAGCACTTGTGGAGCGGAGAATGTGACTCCCCTACCACCAATGTAACAACTCTGCTGCTTCTAAATTGTCCGCTCTGGTTTACAGCGCTGTTTGATGGGAGCGAAGAGAGTGTCCTCAGTCCACTATGAGCTCCATGTCATGATTTATAGATTACACAAGGATTTCTCTCGTCACTTCTAGTGGTGAAGAGTGGTGGAGAAGATAAGGAAAGGTAGGTATGTGCAGCTGGTGGAGCTATTAAAGTGGGAGTAAACTCCCATGGATGTTTTTTACCTATAGGTAAGCCTATAGTAAGGCTTTGATATCTCCAAAGTCACATGGGTCCTATATGCATTCTTGGAGACGGGGCGTGGTTCAAATTTGAAGAAGATGATGCACATGAGGTCACTAAAAGTGTCAATACATGGGCAATGTATTATTTCATGGATGCCTCTTTAGTTGCCACCTTCTCAGATGTCAGTCCTCAGGGTGTCCACACTCTATGATTTCTGTCTGACCTTCCACAACACAGAGATCCTATTCCTGAGAAGCGTAACAATCCTCATCATCTGTACTCCACACTGCTTCCGGGTCTCCGGTCACATGACCAGTGACATACAGGTCGTCTAATTCTGGTTCAGCTCAGGAATAGGATCTCTGTGTTGTGGAAGGTCAGACAGAAATCATAGAGTGTGGACACCCTGAGGACTGACATCTGAAAAGGAGGCAACTAAAGAGTCATCCATTAAATAATACATTGTGCATGTATTGACACTTTTTGCGACCTCATGTGCATCATCTTCTTCAAATTTGATCCACACCTCGTCTCCAAGAATGCATATAGGACCCATGTGACTTTGGAGATATCAACGCATACTAGTCGCTGTCTCCTGCTGTATCCGGATTGGCTGGAATCTACTGTGTACCATCCATTTGTGCCCGTAAGGGAAGGTGTATCTGACCCTCTATAATTAAAGGGTCCCCTCCATAAGGTGAGAGGCCATCTTTATTATTGGTGGAGGTTGTATACATACCCACAGAGTCACCTGCATGTTGCATCCATATATCATCACTGAAGATCACATGGATGGTGTTTTATTGTTTGATATGTGGACTGGATTGTAGCGCTGCACTATCTATTTTATATTTATCTGAGGAATTTTGATTATTGACCCTGGTGTTCAGCAGCTATTTTTTATAGGGTTTTTTAATTGCGCTAATTTGTTCTCCTTTTTATAGTAAGGCTTACCTATTGTGCATAAATATGCACCATTTAGGAGATATATACATGTGAAGCCGCAGGTGATGTACCTATTTCCTAGTAACTATCTCCTTTTAATTTATGACATGGAGCTCACAGTGGACTGAGGGCCCTCTCTTCTCTCCCATCAAACATCGCTGTATACCAGAGTGGCCAATTTAGAAGCACCAGAGTTGTCACATTGGTGGTATGGGAGTCACATTCTCCTCCGCCCCACAAGTACATACTATTAAAGTGGGAGTAAACTACCATGGATGTTTTTTACCTATAGGTAAGCCTATAGTAAGGCTTAACATTTAGGAATTATTTACATGTGAAGGAACGGCAAACTCGTGCTGTTCCTTCAGAGCCCTGTGCCGTGAACGTCATTGCAGCTCATCCAATCAAAGGACTGGAGTCCGCCAACCATTAAGTAAGATCGGGTGAAGATGGAAGCCCCATCAGCGATGGCAGGAAATAATTATTTTATTATTATTATACAGAATTTATATAGCGCCAACAGTTTGTGCAGCGCTTAACAAAATAAAGGCAGACACAACAGTTACATTACAATTTGGTAAAAGAGGAATCAGAGGGTCCTGCTCATTAGAGCTTACAATCTAAAAAGGGAGGGTCAATTGATACAAAAGGTAATAGCTGTGGGGGATGAGCTGATGGAGGAAGTAAAACAGTGTATTAGTTAGAAGCAGGATATGCTTCTTTAAAGAGAAGGGTTTTCAGGGATCAGGGGACAGTCAGACAGATTGGGGTAGGGAGTTACAAAGGTTGGAAGAAGCTCTGGAGAAATCCTGGAGGCGAGCATGGGAGGAGGTAACAAGGGAGCTAGATAGCAGGAGGTCTACGGAGGACTGAAGAGAGCGGCTTGGTTGGTATTTTGGGACTAGGTTAGGTTTTAAGATAAGTTTCACATACTAACACATAACTTTGCATTGCCAGTTTCAAAAAATAAAACGGTGGTTTACTACTGCTTTAAAATAAACCCAATGCTTAAAATCTAGGTTGGCCTTAAAGCTCAGCTCCAATTTAAACAGAGTGGGGGAGGGATCAGCATGGGCTTGGTAGGTTTTTATAGCTGTCTATGTCCTGATTTTAAATGTTTCTTCTCCATACCTATTTGACAAGTGGCAGGCAGAACAGGAGAAGTGATTTAAAATACCTCCCAAATGAGGACAAACATTGAGATTAAAAAAAAATCTCATAAAATTAGAATATCAAAAAGTTAATTTATTTCAGTAATTCTATTCAAAAAGTGAAACTCATCTATTTTATATAGATGAGTTACAAACAGTGATATATTTCAAGCATTTCTTTTTTTTATTATTATTTTGACCCCAAATTCAGTATCTCAGAAAATTTGAATATTACATAAGACCAACAAAAAAAAAAAAGGATTTTTAAGGCAGAAATGTTGCATTATTAAAAAGTATGTCCATGTACAGTATAGTATGCACTATACCAATACTTGGTCAGGGCTCCTGTTGCATGAATTACTGCATCAATGTGGTGTGGCATGGAGGTGATCAGCCTATGGCACTGCTGAGGTGTTATGTAAGCCCAGGTTGCTTTGATAGCAATCTTCAGCTCACCTGCATTGTTGGGTCTGGTGTCTCTCATCTTTCTCTTGACAATACCCCACAGATTCTCTTTGGGGTTTAACTTAGGTGAGTTTGCAGACCAATCAAGTACAGTGATACCACAATCATTAAACCAGGTATTGGTACTTTTGGCAGTGTGGGCAGGTGCCAAATCCTGCTGGAAAATGAAATCAGCATCTCCATGAAGCTGGTCAGCAGAGGGAAGCATGAAGAGCTCTAGAATTTCCTGGTAGAGGGCTCTGCTAACTTTGGACTTGATAAAACACAGTGGACCAACACCAGCAGATGACATGGCTCCCCAAATCATCACTGACTGTGGAAACTTCACACTGGACCTCATGCAACTTGTATGTTGTGCCTCTCCACTCTTCCTCCAGACTCTGGGACCTTGATTTCCAAATGAAATGCAAAACTTCCCACAGTCTGTGATGATTTGGGGAGCCATGTCATCTGCTGGTGTTGGTCAACTGTGTTTTATCAAGTCCAAAGTCAGCACAGTCCTCTACCAGAAAATTCTAGAGAACTTCATGCTTCCGTCTGCTGACTACCTGCTGACCAGCTTTATGGAAATGCTGATTTAGTTTTCCAGCAGAATTCGGCACCTGCCCCAGCCAAGTATTGAGGGCAAGCTATACTGTACATGGACATACTTTTTCAGTAAGCCAACATTTCTATATTAAAAATCTTTTTATTTTTGAATTTTTTTATTTATCTTATGTAATATTCCAATTTTCTGAGATACAATATTTTGGGTTTTCACTAACTGTAAGCCACGATCACCAAAAAAAAAAGAAATGCTTGAAATATATCACTCTGTGTGTAGCGCATCTATATAAAATATATGAATTTCACTTTTTGAATTGAATTACTGAAATAAATTAACTTTTTGACGATATTCTATATTTATGAGATGCACCTGTATATTGTATTTATTAAAAGAGTATCTATGATACCCCATTGATCATTTTCTGTGGGTTTTGACTCTTCAAATGTTTAGTTTATATTCCCACCTGTAGTTAAGATACTTTTTATGCATTTTATATTTCTATGCAGGGGCTTAAAAGGGATACTATTCCATAAAGATCATGCTTGGTGAGGCAATTGGGGGTCACATGGTCAGGCTGGGTTGCAATTTTGTTTCTATGATCATTTGGTCTCTACGGAATAGCCAGATTAACAAAAAATATGTTTTACTGAAAAATAAGGAAGTATATCAATTTGACAATTCACAAACCTTTTGTTCTGTTTTTTTTTTTTTCCTTTTTTTAAAGCCCAACTTTAGACATTTAACCACCCAGTTAAATGCTCATTAGGTTGGAGGGGGGAGGAATAAGTACAAATACTAACCTTATTCCTTGCTCCCCCTACAGCCAATGCCCTCCTGCATTTACTGAACGTTTCTTTGTAAAAATTCCATTTGATTGGCCTGTCATGCTGACCATTCAGATTTGTCTGGCTTTTTTCCAACTGATCTGTATTTGCTCCAAGTTCATGAACCAGAAAATATTTAAGCATAATCACAACAAGGTCAACAATATCAGCCTTTATATTTCTCTTATTACAAGTTTACAGAGCACCTGAACTCAAAAAGTAATTTGTTATTCATTGTGCCTGAACAGTATCCTAAACAAATGTGTGGAATTCCCTTCTGAAAAATAGAAGTATGTTTCCTATGTGGGGAGTAAATTTATCGTTATGTCTAGGGTTGCTGAAATAAGAAGAAATATCCTCTGTCTGTGTGACCGATCCATTGCTTCTTCTCTAAACCAGTGGTCTCCAAACTGTGGCGCGGGGGCCAGATGCGGCACTTTGCTTTCTTTTATCTAGCGATTGTGGTGCTATTTTATTCACTGACACCAATGAAGGACACAATACCTCCCAAAGACAACAACAATCGGGCACTGTTCCTCCCAATGACACCAACAATAGGGCCCATTGACGCCAATGATGGAACATAAATCCGCCCAATGACACCAATGATGGGGTATTATTCCTCCCAATGACACCAAAAATGGGTTCCTATGACGCCAATGATGGAGCACAATTCCTTCCACTGACAGCAATGAAGAGGAATTGTTTACTCTCACTGATGCTGGCACATTTTGTACTCCCGATGGCCACAATCCGGCATCCTAAAGTCTGAAGGACAGTAAACTGGCCCTTTGTTTCGAATGTTTGGCTCTAAACTGCTTATGGCTGCAAGTTGCACGCTCGCCCCTCCACATACAATTTAGGGTTAATAGCCCTGCATCGTATGTGATAACATTGGAAAAAGACAAAAGTTAATTAATGATGCCCATTCCTCCACCCCCTAGAAATAATGAGCATGACTACATATATCCAGAATACACAACATCATTGGTTGCTAGGATGCAAGCAGCCACTATAATCCTCACAGTTAATAAATGTACAGATTCACTGGCCCGTTGTCCACATTCACCTGCCATCTTAGAAATTTCCTGCCTGGCAGCAAATAGAATAGGGAATGTGTCATTGGTTGCTAGGATGTTAGAAGATGCCAGCATCCTAGCAACCATGAGCCCTGAGTATCAACGGCCATTCCTTTAGTGGCAGCAGTAAAACCACTGCTAAGGAATGGCTTCCTGCACAGCCAGAAGATTGCTGTGGAGGGCTGGCAAACAGGCTGTTTAGTTCCCTGAAGCGCAAACAACTAGGGCCCCCCTGCATCTTCCTGAACTCATACCTCATCTCTATATAATGGTAATGGAGACAAAAATCCTCTGCAGTGAGCACCCAGGCAATAGTGGTGAATAGTCCTTTAACAGCTACTCTCTTTTTTGGCACAGCTTTCACCATTCAGGTCCTCTTTAAAGTGGTCGTAAGACCCCTTTCACACTGAAGGCGCTTTTCAGGTGTTTTAACGCTAAAAATAGTGCCTGTAAAGCACCTGAAAAGCGCCTCTCAAGCCTCCCCAGTGTGAAAGCCCAAGTGCTTTCACACTGGGGCAGTGCACTTGCAGGACGGTAAAAAAGTCCTGCAAGCAGCATCTTTGGGGCGTTGTGGGAACGTTGTATACTCCGCCCCTGCCATCAAAATAAATGGGCAGCGCTGCCGAAGCTTTGGCAGTGGTGCTTTTCGGGTGCTTTTAACTCCTTGTTAACCCCTTCTTTGGGGGTTAAAAATGCCCCGCTCCTGCCCACTCTGGTAAAGCGCCGCTAAAACTAGCGGCGCTTTGTCGCTAAAGCTCGGGCGGTCTGAGGGTGAAAGTAGCCTTAAGGCTAAAGGTTTTTTTACTTTGATGCATAGAATGCATTAGGGTAAAAAACCTTCTGTACCAGAGAAACCCTCTTATACTTACCTGAGCCCAATTTCGATCCAGGACTGTGTCCGAGTGCTGTGGCTCTCTCCCCGCTCTCTCCCTTCTCATTGGACAGATTGATAACAGCAGAAACCATTGGTTTCCACTGCTGTCAGGGGGCCGAGCTACCCTGCCTGTTCCAAAAATGGGATCAGCTTTTCACATAAAAATATAATGGTACTAAACGGCCAGCATACAGTATGTGTGAGATTTTTTCATGCTGCGTGTATTCAATGTATAGCTCATGTACATTTCCTAACAAAGATGCTTTCCTTTATGCAAAAGCCTACTCTGATATCAAAAATCATTTTTTTTTTTGTTTCAAAAATAAATTGCCTGCTGGAAAATCGAAACAGATTAAATAGCTTTCAGATAGCTTTAAAGCATAATGTAGACATAAGACAGTCATCAGTTTGAAATGATGGGAGTTTAATGGTATTCTTTTGCCATTAACAAGAAACTCGTAGATTAAAAAATAATGCCTCCTCCTGAATTTTAAGAGACTACAATTTTAATGTTTCTTACAATTGGGATTGAATTCCAGGTGTTGAAAACATGTCTCAGAGTACATTTTCAAGAACAGATGTACAATAATCCACCTATTTTCCTAATTTTAATACTTTTGCTTATACATCTGACCTTGCCACTCTGGTCTTGGTGGCAAAGGGTGCTCTTTGTCAATGGAAGTACTGCTTGCACATTAAGAATTAATGTGCATATAAAAGTCACTTTCTTTTTAGTTTTGGAGTAGTAGTAGAAGTAGTGCAGGGTTAGAACCCCTGATAGCTTTCTATTGTTGTTAGTGTACTTTCAGGTGTGATTTACTCTCTTTTGGACCACTGGAGACCATTGTGAGTGGTGAGAAATGCAACAATTTCAGTTGTCACTAAAGCAAGAATTGAGGGTAAATCGTGGGAGCCCTTGCTCAGGTGTCAACTGCCTAAGAGGATATTTACCCCACTTTGGAGAGTTTTCTTATTTCCTGTTGCCTTGCCATGAATGGAAGTGAAGGGAAATCTCCTTAGTAGTTCTCTATACAACACTAAAAAAAAAATATTTTCTTGGCATATATTTTAAATATCACTAAAATGCAGAATTGCAGGTTAAATAAGAATTGCAGGTATGGCAATTTAAACACTTACATTGGTCCAGCTTGGACCGATGTAACTACCCGTGGGATCCCTCTAGAAGCTGTAAATCATGGTAGTAGGCATCTCTACATTAGCTTCCAGGTTTCTGTGCCAAGCGACTGCCCTTCTGCATTGTGAACACAGGAGGTCTACCTCTTGGCACAGGCACCATACGGAAAGTGCTTTGCATTTTCTCAATATGAAAAGCACTCTTGGATTGAATGAGGTGGAGAGTGTGACGTCACCACCCCCTCCTCTTCACCTCGTCCAATCATAGACTTCTTTGCATTCACTGAGAAAAAGCAAAGCATCCACTGTATTATTCTTCTTCTTATTATTATGATTATTATACAGGATTTATATAGCGCCAACAGTTGACCCATGCCAAGCAGCTGACCTCCTGTGTTCACAATGCAGCAGGACAGCTGTTCAGCATGGGATCCAGGAGCAAGTGGAGTATCACTGGAGTAGCAGATTTTACTACAGTGATTTCCAGGTTCTAAAGGGATCCCGCAGGTATGGTATATGCATAGTTACATTGGTGCTGGTCCAAGTTACACCATTGTAACTATGTATTGAAATCTATACCTTGAATTCTTCTTTAAGAGTCATATCAAACATTCATACTTGGCATAACACCTACTTACCCAAATGCCTACCTTAGCAAAAAATCTGAATAAATGCTTTTACAAGCCACATGTGACCACCAGGTCTGCTGTAGTTAGATGAGCCTAGATATAGGTTATTAGTTCCACTCTGATATCTGTCCGCTGCAGGTATCCAACACTGGGTGGGTAGTGCACATTTGCATTATCTGCTTATAGAGGGTGGCGTTACTTATGGATACTGATGAACAAGTTGCTTTAATACTCAACACTCAGTAACGAACTTAAAGTGGTTGTGACCCCCCCTCAAAAAAAATCCTGGCCCTGTCCCTTTAAGGCAGGCGCTTGTCCCTTTGTATCTTCTACAGTACCTGGTTGATCCTGCCTGGTCCTGACTTCACCTCCTGTGTGTTGATCATGTTTATCATGGCGGTTGAACCATGACAGCGTGGTCAGCTTACGTGCCTCTGTCATAACAGCTTTCCCCTCTGTGTCGCTGCATCTCCCTCTCCCCCCTTTCTCCCCCTCCTTCTCTCCCTGTCAGTTCCTTAGTGTTCAGTGAGAACACAATCTCCTCTCCTCCCTGCCCCTCCCCCTCTCCATTCCTCTCCTCCTCACCCCTCTCCTCTCTGCCCCTCCCCTCTCCATTCCTCTCCTCCTCACCCCTCTCCTCTCTGCCCCTCCCCTCTCCTCTGATCTCTTCCCCACCCCCCCTCCCCTCTCCTACAGCCTTCATTGACTACATACGTCAGCAAGGAATATCAGCCTGTCCCTCTTGGGTCCCTTAAGTCCCATACACACGACCAGAATATCGTAAAAAAAAATTCCAAAGGGACGAACATGAAAATGTCTCTCTTATGATACCAGATCGTACGGTTTTCGTTTAATCAGTGCAGTTTTCATCCGAAAATACAATACAAATACATTATGCCACTTCCAAATTTACATTCTGTTGTATGAGAATTTTCGTACTTTAGTAGCCTATTCATTTTCGATATAGAGACTAGCATGCAAAAAAAAATGGACGATCATTCGTCCCATAATCTCGCCGTGTGTACTAAGCTTCAAATCAGGATGAACAGCAGAAAAAGGACACAAGACCGCAAAGCAGAACACAGAACATTTATTTTATTGATAATTTTTTTTTTATTGATATTTTTTATTTTATTGATATTTTTTATTTTATTTATTTTGAAACAATAAGCTTTTATTGGTGCTTAGATATAACAATTGTACAATAATACTAACATTTGTACAGGAGTATCACATTAAAATATAACAATGTATAATTGAGTTCAGTGGTAGAGTATTTTACTAGTAAAACCAACAAAATGGCTTTGTGATCAGCCGATTTTTTTTTTTTTTTTTTTTATGGTTGAACTGGATGGACTTGCGTCTTTTTTCAACCTGACTAACTATGTAACTATGTAACAATGGTATTTGGGGGGGGGGGGGGGACACACACACATACTGCACTGCTAAACGAGACAAAACATGGAGGATAAATGAATTATGAATTTGGGGCATTTGAGTTTACAACCTAACACACTCACTTTCTTCCAATAGAAGAAAGTGAGTGTGCAATACAAGTCTATGTGAGTATACCTGTGCTCAGGGGTGTGGCCATTACTCAGCTATGCCAGCATAGAGCACTGGAGTGAGAGGGCAGAAAGCAGTATTTTTCACAGAGAGTAAAACAAAAATCAGACCCAAATCATACAACTGTGGATGGACAGGGCTATTAGGAAATATAATAGGTATGACATTTTAATTGGGCTGTAACAATATCGTCATGTCAAAGGTGTATTATTTAAAATCTGGAATTCTCCAGAAGCTGGGATTCTCCTTTAGTTTTTTTAGTTTTTCTTCACTCCATTCATATAATCAGCAGTTTCCAGTAGTCTAATGATAACATTGTTTTTTTTTTTTTTTTTTTTTTTTTCTGTATATGAAGCTGTCATGCTTCAGAATTCATTTTATTCTAATAATTCACTCTACATATTAAGGACAAATATCCCCTAGGTAATGTTCTTTAATCTCATCTCACAGAACTAAATAGTTTAAAAATCTTTACATTCCTGCTCCCCGCTATTAACATGTTTGAGTGAAGGATAACAGACTGAGCTAAAAATAATGCACAGCTGCCTGAGACCGTGGACTAGGTCATGATTTTAAATGATTCTATTATAGAGGAGTTCTACTACAGGCTCCTTTGCTTCTGGCTAGAGATGTATGGAAACAGTTTATATTTAATACTAATGTGGGCAAAGCGCTCAATGGCTTAACACCTTCAGGGATGGATGGAAGGTCTCCCAGCAGACGAGATCGTATAAAGAAAAACTTTAAAGGGACATTGACGTTTCTGTTTAACCTTCGGTTATTTTTTTTTTTTAATTCATTTTTAAGGGAAAAAAATAACAAATTGAAAAAAAAAAATGTTGAAAGAGGATTTAAAAGCTATTTTAAGCAAACCTGTCATTAAGGCCCCTTTCACACTGGGGCGGTTTGCAAGCGCTATTGCGCTAAGAATAGCGCCTGCAAACCGACCCGAAACAGCTGTTGCTGTTCCTTCAGTGTGAAAGCCCGAGGGCTTTCACACTGAAGCGGTGCGCTTGCAGGACGCTCAAAAATGTCCTGCAAGCCGCATCTTTGGCTCGCTATAGGAGCGGTAAATTTACCGCTCCTATAGCGCCCGGTCCCATTGAAAACAATGGGGGAGCGCGCCGAACCCGCCCGCAAAACGCCGCAATAGCGGCGGTTTGCGGGCGGTATTGACCCTTTTTCGGCCGCTCGCGGGGGGTAAAAAACACCCCGCGAGCGGCCGCAATGCGCCGCTAAAACGCCGGTAAAGCGGCGCTAAATATAGCGCCGCTTTACCGCCAGCGCCCCCACCGCTCCAGTGTGAAAGTAGCCTAAAAGTGACAGTTAAAAGCAGCTTAGAAATAAGGATCAGGAACGTCCAGGTGCAAATTGGTGTGACTTATTAGAAAACTCATCACTATGGGACACACCAGGAGGAATTATGGCACACAGCTCCTAATTCTTTCACGTGTGCCTGACTGTTCGAGCCTTTAAAATCTCACAAATACAAAGTATTATTATTTTTTACAGAAATATTTGGACACTACACTGGGGTTGTGCTACCAGTTCAGATATAGTATCCATAGCAAACTGCTAAGTACACCGATGAAATTCATATCTGGAGATCGCCTTGCCTACAACACAATGGGGGTTATTTATGAAAGGCAAATCCAATTTGCACTGAAAGTGCACTTGGAAGTGCAGTCGCTCTAAATCTAAGGGGTAGATCTGAGATGAGGGGAAGCTCTGCTGATTTTATCACGCAATCATGTGCAAGCTAAAATTATGTTTTTTATTTTTCTTGCATGTCCCACTCAGATCTACAGCGACTGCACTTCCAAGTGCACTTTAAGTGCACTTTCAAGTGCAGTTGCAGTTCAAAGTGGATTTTCCTTTAGTAAATAACCCCCAATATGTAACTTTGTGCTTTTGACATCCCTGCCAGTCAGCACAGTCATGACCTCACTGCAAACTAAACTGGAATATAACCTGGTAAAGAGTCTGCCCCGGCTGTTAACCTCCTAGGCGGTAACCCCGAGCCTGGCTCGGGTCCAGCTTTTTGTGCTGGGAGCGGTAACCCCGAGCCAGGCTCGGGCTTGCGTGCAGGATGCAGGGGGGAAGTTACTTACCTTTTCCCCTGGATCCTGCGATGTCTCCCCGCTGTGTGAGCGAGCCGTCCGCTCGCTCGATTCACACAGTGCCGGTCTCCGTTCCCTGCGACGTTACGACGCACGGGAGCGGAGATCGGCGCCAAATTTAAAAAAGTTTAAAAACACAACACATATACAATACTGTAATCTTACAGATTACAGTACTGTATACAAAAAATACACACCCCCTTTGTCCCTAGTGGTCTGCCCAGTGCCCTGCATGTCATTTTATATAATAAAAAGATTTTTTTTCTGCCTGGAAACTGGAGATTGTCCATAGCAACCAAAAAGTGTCCCTTTATGTCAAAAGTGGTTTTAGACCAGCTAGAAAACACCGATAAAAAATTAAAATCACAATTTATCATCAAACAATAAATTTAATGACAGCGACTATTCTGCAACTGAGCAAATTTCAGTGTTTTTGATTTGATTACATTATTGAATCATTTTTATATATATTTTTATTATATTATAATTTATTATTTTGTGTTTCAAACTTTATCATACCCGGGATGTCTACTAGACTCTGGTTCGGACAGATTTAAGTGAGTTATTCATAAGAATTGCATGCCTACAATATAAAAACGCCAAATTTCCATGCAAAATAATTGTACCGCTTTCAGCACCAAATTCCAGACAGAATCATACCGCCAGGGAGGTTAAAGTGGAACTTTACCCATAAGAACTTGATAAAAAAAAGTTCTTTAGCAAGTAACATCATTTTACCAAAACTACTGTGTGCTGTAAATTGCTTCCAGCACTGATACTGTTTCTTCTTTCCAGAGGCTGCCATTTTTCTGAAGCCCAGAGCCCCTGAGCAGCAGTAAATCTTTAGGCTGTCAGCAGATTGGCCTCTAATGACTCTGATTTTGGGCACAGTGCTAAAAAATAGAGAGTGACTCAACATTTGCATTCTCATCCTGATGAGAAGTATACTACTGTATTTTAAACTGTACAGGCTCTTGTTTTATATAGCTCTACCTGCAAAAGAGGCCCGTATGGAGTGATCTAGCAGGACTTAATTTTCTGACTGAAGTTCCACTTTAAGGAGACAAGGAAGGAGTAGCTGCGCATACACTATATTGTGAAAAGTATTTGGACTCCTGTCTTTACATGCACATAGATACTCTGTGCAGGCCAGTCAAGTTCCTCTACCCCCAAACTCGCTCATCCATGTCTTTATGGACTTTGCTTTGTGCACTGGTCCAAATCATTTGGTGGAGGGGGATTATGGTGTGGAGTTACTCTTCCGGGGTTGGGCTTGGCCCCTTTGTTCCAGTGAAGGGAACTCTTAAGGCGTCGGCATACCAAGACTTTTTGAACAATGTCATGCTCCCAACCTTGTGGGAACAGTTTGAGGATAGCCCCTTCCTGTACCAACATGACTGTGCAATGATTCCCATAGACACACTCCTAAACCTTGTGGACAGCCTCCCCAAAAGAGTTGAAGCTGTTATAGCTGCAACGTGTGGGCCAACTCAATTTTAAACCCTACGGACTAAGACTGGGATGCCATTAAAGTTCATGAGCGTGTAAAGGCATGTGTCCCAATAATTTTGGTAATATAGTGCATATATGTGCCACTGACAAAGAAATGATCAGTCTATAATTTTAATGGTACATTTTTTTTAACAGTGAGAAACAGAATAACAACTAAAATATCCCAAAAAAAGGATTTCAAAAAAGTTATAAATTGATTTGCATTTTAATGAGTGAAATAAGTATTTGACCCCTTTGCAAACCATGGCTTAGTACTTGGTGGCAAAACCCTTCTTAGCAATCACAGAGGTCAGACATTTCTTGTAGTTGACCACCAGGTTTGCACACATCTCAGGAGGGATTTTGTCCCACTCCTCTTTGCAGATCCTCTTCAAGTCATTAAGGTTTCGAGGCTGATGTTTGGTAACTCAAACTTTCAGCTCACGCCACATATTTTCTGTGAGATTAAAGTCTGGAGACTGGCTAGGCCACTCCAGGACCTTAATGTGCTTCTTTGAGCCACTCCTTTGTTGCCTTAGCCGTGTTTTTTGGGTCATTGTCATGCTGGAATACCTATCCATGACCCATTTTCAATGCGTTGGGTGAGTGTAGGAGGTTCTCACTAGAGTTGAGCGGACACCTGGATGTTCGGGTTCGGCGGGTTCGGCCGAACTTTGTAAAAAGTCTGGGTTCGGGACCGAACTTGACCCGAACTTGACCCCGAACTCCGAACCCCATTGAAGTCAATGGGGACCCGAACTTTTCAAGACTAAAATGGCTGTAAAAAAGTAATGGAAAGGGCTAGAGGGCTGCAAATGGCAACAAAATGTTGTTAAGAGCATGACAAGTGCTCTTCAAACAAATGTGGATAGGGAATAACTTAAAATAACATAAAAAAAATAAAAAATAAAAATAAAATGCTGGAGCCCCCCTTCTCAGCAGAAGAGGTACAGGAAGTCATTAAGAACCTCAGAAACGGCACGATGCCGCACATATGGTGGGAATGCACCAGAATACGCACTTTCTGGAAAAAAATATTAAATTTAATGGATAAGACCCACAGTGTGTAAAGCGTGTATGAACATGCAGGAAATGCTATTGGGAAAAAAAATGTCACTACAATTTTTTTTTTGGGATAGCACAATAGAAGTAATATCGATCGATTGTATGTCACACTCCTGCACACATGCACAAAACACAGCAAAATTTATTTTTTTTGCAATGTTTTTGCAATAGCAGAATACAAAATATGCAGTGATGGTGCAATGAGCTTGCAGATAAAAGTTATATTTTGTCTGGCACTGGCCTCATGGCACTGTTAAAAGACTGTGCACTGCACCCCAGCCAGGGTACAATTGATTTAGGAATCTCTTGAATAATTCTCTCTTTCCCTTTTTCCCTCAATAAAGACACTCTCTAGTCTCTACTCTAGCTATGTAGATCGCTTACTGATATTACTAATTTGAAGAAAATTTAAGGAATGTGGACTGACTGACTGTATCAGACTAACTCTTAATGAAATCCTCTCTTAGCAGCCAGGAACCTGTCTATAGCAGAGTGACGCGCTGTGCTGTGTGCCTGTACTTTTTATAGAGGCTGGTTCACATGCTGCACTGGCCAATCACAGCCATGCCATTAGTAGGCATGGCTGTGATGGCTTCTAAGGGCACACTAGTGAAACTAGCGTGGATTGGCTGCCCTGCAGCTTGTAAAAGGTACCAATACATCGCCGAACACTGGACCCGAACCCGAACATACAGTCAATTGTTCGGGTCCAGGATCCGGACACCCAAAAGTCCGGTACGGACCCGAACTTTACAGTTCAGTTTCGCTCAACCCTAGTTCTCACCCAAGATTTGATGGTACATGGCCCCTTTGATGAAGTGAAGTTGTCCTGTCCCCTTAGCAGAAAAACACCCCCAAAGCATAATGTTTCCACCTCCATGTTTGACGGTGGGGATGGTTTTCTTGGGGTCATAGGCAGCATTTCTCCTTTTCCAAACACGACGAGTTGATGCCAAAGAGCTTGATTTTGGTCTTATCTGACCAAAACGCTTTCACCCAGTTCTCCTCTGAATCATTCAGATGTTCATTAGCAAACTTCAAACGGGCCTGTGCTTTCTTCAGCAGGGAGACCTTGCGTGCGCTGCAGGATTCAAGTCCTTCACGGCAGAGTGCGTTACCAATTGTTTTCTTGGTGACTATGGTCCCAGCTGCCTTGAGATCATTGTCAATATTCTCCCGTGTAGTTCTGGGCTGATTTCTAACTTTTCTCATAATCATTAAAACTCCACGAGGTGAGATCTTGCATGGAGCCCCAGACCGAGGGAGAGCGACAGTTATTTGTGTTTCTTCCATATGCAAATAATTGCACCAACTGTTGTCACCCTCTCATCAAGCTGCTTGGCGCTGGTCTTGTAGCACATTCCAGCCTTGTTCAGGTCTCCAATCTTGTCCCTGACATACTTGGACAGCTCTTTAATCTTGGCCATGGTGGAGAGATTGGAATCTGATTTATTGCTTCTGTGGACAGGTGTCTTCTATACAGGTAACAAGCTGAGATTAGGACCACTTCCTTTAAGAGAGTGCTCCTAATCTCAGCTCATTACCTGTACAGAAGTATAGAAGACACCTGGTAGACAGAAATCTTGCTGATTGATAGGGGATCAAATACTTATTTCACTCATTAAAATGCTAATCAATTTATAACTTTTTTGAAATGCGTTTTTCTGGATATTTTAGTTGTTATTCTGTCTGTCACTGGTAGACTAAACCTACCATTAAAATTATAGACTATATATATATATATATATATATATATATATATATATATATATTAGTGCTTTGACAGCCCAAGTATGATCACAACTGGAACCAAAACTTGCTTTCTGTATTGCAGTTGGCAATGCTCACAAATTACCATTTGTATTTTCTCCGGTGGATTTTCACAATATTTCTTTCAGCAAGGAAAATAATTGTTTTTGACATTATTTGACTTGCTTGATTCTTGCAGGCTGTAATTAGAGCCCTTAAGCTGTGTTTTTTTCCCCGCACAGATCCCGCATGTGTGGGAACTGGATGGTTAATTGCAAACAGATTTTGACAGGATATCCCGAAATTCACACCAGGACACAGATGACTAGTTTTATGATGTTCTCTGAGGAAGAGCAGTGTACAGAGAGGGGGTATATGGAACATCATTCATGTGTTTTTTTTTCCTAGGCTAGGAATAAAGTGCTTTAGCCAACAATGTAAACATATATCATTGCTGCAGTCGTTGTCTAGATTTTCTGAAAATAAGAAATGTTAACAGTATCTATTAGAATTTGAACAACATCAACATATCAGGATAACTGCAAGGTAAGATCTTTATATTTTCAAGTGTTATGAGAGTTGGTTTGTAGCTTCCTGATCACAGCACAATCATTCATAAATTCTAGAATTCTCTGCAGATTGGACAAATCAAATATATGCAAGAAGATTAAGATTGGATAATTTGTCAATTACCTAGTTTTCAAACCCTCTGGTTTATTAAAACCCAAATGTATTCTACTATAATAAAAATAAAAAAACAAACTGTGCTTAGTGCAAAATAAAATCAATAAGTGAAATAAAATGAAATAAAAAAAAGTGAATAAATACTAAAGTGGGAAATATATTATCTATATGTAAACCCTAATCAGATGACTTCTAGGTTAATAAAACACTATCACATTTATCAAAACTTGAGAAGAATGTGCGTAGTCAGCTTCTAGACACAGCTTGTTGGGTTAAGCTTTGAAAATAAAAGATAGAAGCTGATTTGTCCACATGAACAGCGGGGAGGTCGGAGACATAGGCCCCTAAATAAGTAAGTATAAGGGCTTTTAAATTGCAGGGGTTCTTCCTTTAGAAGAGTCTACCAGCCATTTATAAATAAGGGCTGGTAGACCAGATTTTAAAAGCACACTTGGGTGTTATAGCAGCCGGAAGTGTGTTTCTATTTGTAGAGCAGGCGATTGGCTTTCATATGGAAGTAACTCAGGTGGCTTTAAAGCCACCTGATTATTTCCTCTGGCCAAGGTAATGCCCCACCCCCTTTCAACTGCCTCATGTATCCTGGGCTCCTCTGTCCCAACTATAGACCTCTACTGGCATAGCTGTTGTTGGATGGTGGAATGAAGGGTGACCAGTGAATGAACATGGGAATTGATGAGTATTACATCACTTTCGGGTTCAGCTGTCAATTTCCCTGACTGCTGTGGCCAGGGAAGAAGCTAATGCAGCATGATCTGTGCTCCATTAGCTTCAGTGGAAGGCAGGGAAGGCATCAAGAGTCTAATTGATGACAACTGCAGTTATTCTGGCTATTTGCACAGCCAGAGATTATGCAGTGATTGCAGCTGGACAGCATGCGTCCAGACATGACCACTGCAGGTAATTCCCCTCCCCACAATCTATACTCTTATGTGAGCAAGCAGCCTGGCAGGTCAGGAAGGGGGGGGGGGTGAGTGCCCCCCTGAACCATACCAAGCCACATGCCCTCAACATGTGGGGGGGTGCTCTCCCTCCCACCCAAAGCACCTTGTCCCCATGTTGATGGGGAGAAGGGTCTCTTTGCCCAAACCTGGCCAGTGGTGTTGTGGGGGGATGCGGGCAGGGGGCCCCAGATCCTGCCCCCCATGTGAATAAGTATGGGGTGCATAGTACCCCTACCCATTCAACAAAAAGTGTAAAAAAGTTATAAAAACACAGACAGTTTTTGACAAATCCTTTATTAAAAGATACATTCTCTCCCACTGCTTATGATAACAATCGAGTGGTTGCTTAGCCGCATCTGTTATCACTACAAGAAAGCCGACCGTAGGCTCTAAAAAATGGTACCGGGGTGATGCCTGCAGCTGCAGGCATCACCCCCGTACAAGCACTTGAAGCAGAATGACGTACAGGTACGTGATTTTGTGGCAAGTAGTTAAAGCGGGGTTTCACCTTACAAAATTTTTTTTTAAAAGTCAGCAGCTAAAAAAAAAAGTAGCTGCTGACTTTTAAAAAGTACACTTACCCTCCCAGGGCACCCGCGATGTCCGTCGTGGAGGACGAGCTGTCCCTCGGCGATTCGGTTCCAGCGCTGCCATCCTCGGTAAGGGAAACGGCTTCACGTTTCCTACTGCGCATGCGCGTGTCGGCGGCGCGGCCGACTGCGCATGCGCGAGTCGGCGCGCGGCCTACTGCGCATGCGCGAGTCGGCGCGCGGCCTACTGCGCATGCGCGACTCTAATTTGTGAATGGGGAACGCGATGTGTTGTGGGACATAGTTCCCATAACACATCGCGCCCCATTCAACAGAAGACGGAAGAAGAGAAGATCACCGCGGAGCTGGAGGAGGCAGATTAGGACGATCTGCCTAGCAACAGCCATTTCTGGTAAGTAAAAAAAAAATTTTTTTTTTTTTTTTTCATTTTAAATAGTTACTAACATATTTTTAAGTTTTTGTTTTCAGGGTGTCCCCCCCACTTTAAGGAATGTAGCAGTGTACTGATGATATGCCATCATAGGGAGTGTTGTCCCCATATAACAAGAAGTGCCTAAACAAAAATCAACGTGATGCAATTTTCATACCACTTATACATCTATCTGATTATGATCTACCTGATCTGATCTCATTTGAGTAACACCTTTATAATAACAGAAATACTTTGTTGTCTTAAATTTCCATTAACATGTCTTTAATATTACAACTTATACAGTATTGTAAGCCCTGCGCAAACTGTTGGTTCTATATAAATCTTGTATAATAATACTAATAATAATAATGATAATCATAATATCAGAGCTTGCAAGTGATTCAATTTCACTTGATATACATATCATTTAGGGGTGAACTTTGTAGTCAATTATTCCCAAGAGAACATAATATATAATTGGAAAGAATAATGCCTCGTACACACAAGCGGTTTTGCCGTTGGTATAAACTCTGAAGCTTTTTCCAACGGAGTTCCGACATAATTCTGCTCAAGCTGTCTTGCATACACACAGTCACACCAAAGTCCGACCGTCAAGAATGTGGTGACGTACAACACATACGACAGGATTAGAAAACGGAAGTTCAATAGCCAGTAGCCAATAGCTTCCGTCTCGTACTTGCTTCAGAGCATGCATCGTTTTTGGTGCGTTGCAACAGCATATAGACAAGAGTTTTTCCGTTGGAAAAATATAGAACATGTTCTCTATCTAAGGCCGTCTGAATTTTCAACGGAAAAAGTCCGATTGGGCATTCACGCGGTCGGAATATACAATGAAAATCTCCCATTGGACTCTTTCTGTTGGAAATTCCGCTTGTGTGTACGCCGCATAAAGCTCTAACAATATGCTCTGGAAACTGAATAAAACTTCAATAAAATAAAATGTTATTATAAGCAAAATAACAAGCTTCTTGGCTGCCATGCTAACCCATTGTCTTAACGCACAATGCTAGACAAAAATATTAATACATAAATGCTCTCCTCCAAAGATTAGACTTGTACTGACATGCCACCCTCCAGTCCTCCATAGCAATTCACTGGAAAGATCAGTGTGGTGCTGTTTATCCTCCCCCAGCTACTTAGTTACATAGTTGGTAAGGCTGAATATATACAACAGTCCATCACAAAACCTAAAGCCCCATACACACGGTAGGATTTTTTGATGGATTCTGTCCTATCGGACAATGTTGTCGGGAAATCAGACCGTGTGTAGGCACCATCGGACAGTTTCTATCAGATTGTCTGACGGACAAAGTCCTATCTCCTGCTGGATAGATTTTTTGTCAACAAAGTCCGATCACACCAATTCCGATCGTGTGTAGCGAATTCCGACCGGACAAAGTGCTACGCATGCTCAGATCACATTACAAGACCAAAGCTATTGGCTACTAGCCTCTACGTAGTCCCGTCGTAGGCAACAAACGTCACCACGTTCAGAATGATCGGATTTTCCGACAACTTTGTCCGACCGTGTGTACGCAAAACCAACATCAGATAAAGTATGACGGACATGGTCTGACGGACCTGGTCCTCGGATAATCCGCACGTGTGTATGGGGCTTAAGACATTTTCTCAACTGCAGAAACAATATAACCTCCCTCTCTCTGAACTCTACATTTACGTTAGCGTAAGACACTGCCTGAATTCAATTTCAACCCCTTTATATATCTTACTCCCTATTGTCTGGTCCTACCTAACCAACCCCTTTACTAAACTAAGAAATCTCACTTTTTTATGACTCCTTTTACAAACTTTTTTTTTTTGCACAAAGTTGTCACTAAATGATATATTGCTCAATTACACCCCAAAATACATTCTGCTGCTTCTCCTGAGTACGAGGATACCACATGTGTGAGACATTTTGGGAGCCTAGGACCCCGAAAACCAATCACCGTCTTCAGGCTTTCTAAGGGCGTAAAATGGTGATTTAACTTTAACTGACTACCTATTACAGTTACGGAGGCCCTGAAATGTCAAGATAGCACAAAACCCCTACAAATGACCCCATTTTGGATAGTAGACACCCCAAGAATATTTAATATTTTGCCACAAGTTGGGGGGAAATTACAAACTTTTTTTTTTTGCACAAAGTTGTCACTAAATGATATATTGCTCAAACATGCCATGGGCATATGTGAAATTACACCCCAAAATACATTCTGCTGCTTCTCGTGAGTACGAGGATACCATGTGTGTGAGTCTTTTTAGGACCCTAGCCGCGTACAGGACCTGGAAAAATAAGCACCGCCTTCAGGATTTCTTAGGACGTAAATTTTTGAATTCACTCCTTACTACCTATCACATTTTTAAAGGCCATAAAATGCCAAGATAGCACAACCCCCCCAATGACCCTATTTTGGAAAGTAAACACCCAAGCTATTTGCTGAGAGGCATGTTGAGTCCATGGAATATTTTATATTTTTCCACAAGTTGCAGGAAAATGACAAACTTTTTTTTTTTTTGCACAAAGTTGTCACTAAATGATATAATGCTCAAACATGACACTGTTATATGTGGAATTACTCCCCAAAATACATTCTTCTACTTCTCCTGATACAACACGTGTGAGACTTTATGGCAGTCTAACCGCTTACAGGACCCCGAAAACCAAGCACCGCCTTCAGGCTTTCTAAGGGCGTAAATTTTAGATTTCACTCCTCACTGCCTATCACAGTTTCAGAGGCCATGAAATGCCCAGATAGCACAAACCCCCCCCCAATGACCCCATTTTGGAAAGTAGACACCCCAAGCTATTTGCTGAGAGATATGTTGAGTACCGTATTTATCGGCGTATAACACGCACCGGCGTATAACACGCACCCCAAGTTTAGGAGGGAATTTTAAGGAAAAAAAGTTTTAGGAGAGAAGTTTAGGGGAAAAAAAAAACGTACATTTAAGCGTCATTTGCAGCCTGCCCAGCTTCATTTGCAGCTTGCCCAGCGTCATTTGCAGCTTGCCCAGCGTCATTTGCAGCTTGCCCAGCGTCTTTTGCAGCCTTGCCCAGCGTCTTTTGCAGCCTTGCCCAGCATCTTTTGCAGCCTTGCCCAGCTTCTTTTGCAGCCTTGCCCAGCATCTTTTGCAGCCTTGCCCAGCGTCTTTTGCAGCCTTGCCCAGCGTCATTTGCAGCCTTGTCCAGCGTCATTTGCAGCCTTGCCCAGCGTCATTTGCAGCCTTGCCCAGTGTCATTTGAAGCTTGCCCAGTGTCATTTGTAGCTTGCCCATTGTCATTTGCAGATTGCCAGCGTCATTTGCCTTGCCCACGTTTAAATTTCCCGCCGCGAGACAAACTGCGCATGCACCGCCGAAAAAGACAGAACCGCGGCCGAAAAAGGCCGAAGCGCGGCCGAAAAATACCGAGCCGACTGTTCGGCTCCACTCGGAGTCCCGCCTCCCTGCTGTTTCGGGAGCGAGCACAGGGAGGCGGGACTACGAGCGGAGCTGAACAGTCGGCTTCGGTCTTTTTCGGCGGCGCTCGCTTTTTTTGTCATTTTTTTGGGGGGTATCGGCGTATAACACGCACCCACGACTTTCCCCCGATTTTAAGGGGGGAAAAGTGCGTGTTATACGCCGATAAATACGGTATTTTGCAGATCTCGCTTTTTGTCACAAAGTTTTGAAAATTGAAAAAATAAAAAAATAAACTTTCTTTTCTTTCTTAATTTTCAACAACAAATGAGAGCCGCAAAATACTCACGTGCCTCTTAGCAAATACCTTGAGGTGTCTACTTTCCAAAATGGGGTAATTTTAAGGGGTTTTGTGTTATCTTGACATTTCAGGGCATCCATAACTGTGATAGGTAGTAAGGAAGTGAAATCCCCATTTTACATCCTTAAAAAAGCCTGAAGGCGGAAATTGTATAAGTGGCACCCCTTTCCGAATAAAGGTGACACCATGTCCCACACAATCTTACCAGCGCTCCCTATGTAGTCTAGGCAGTTCTCCAGCTCCACGTGACTATCTCTTCACTCGTAAACCATAAAACTATATGTATAGCCTGTTGCCCTGTCACAGAGCTTATACATCTTGACCCATATCTGGCACGCTTGCTGGGAAGCTACTGTTTGATAAACAAGCGGCCAGAAAACTTAATCAGGGACTCATCAACACAGACAATTTGATCGGGAGTAAACAGAGCTGCAAACTGCTGGTTCAAGTGGTTTATGAGGGGCAAAATTTTGTGGAGCCAATCGTATCCAGGGTCACCCCGAGGACGACAGAGTTCATTGTCATTGAAAGCATGAAACGCAAGATCTGCTCGTATCGTGTCCTGGTCATGGAGGCAGAGAGGCAACTCACTCTTTTTAGTTGTGCCCATGAGGAGGGATAGGCCCAGGAAGGTCTTAAATTCGGAAACCATAATAGGTTTCCAATCTCTGGCAGGGGTCAACTGGGGCTTAGCGCCGATGAATTTACCAGCATACAAATTGCTTTGGTCCACATAAGATCTATAGAGATCTTCCGTGAAAAACAGCGAATAAAAATCAAGTGACGTAAAATCAACTGTTTCCACCTGAATTCCGGGTGGGCCAGTGAATGGGGGAAGTACAGGTGCTGCAGAAGTGGTGGGCTCCCAATTTGGATTGGCAAATGCAGCAGGAAGGGCACTATGGGCTCGATGGGCCTGTGTTTGTCTTCTTCTTGGTGGCTGTGGGACACTATTTGTGCTAGCCACCTCTCCAGCTTGAACTGCACTTATGGGATTCGCCACATTACCAAGTGTTACTGCAGTGCTGGATGTACGACCAGGTAGTACTACGGGGTGAGAAGTGTGCCTATGTGTACTGTGTCGGTGTAGTGTTGGTGCAACTTACTTTGAGATATCTTCTCTCCTCTCTCAGGAACGGAAAAGAGTTCCACGATGGGAGATGACATAATTTCATTCACCAGAGCCGATCACCAGATCAGGACAGAAATCATTGGCCTGGGCCTGGAGACTGATCGTTCTGAAACAAATCCGATTGTCCCGCCGCCGTACGACCCTTCGCCCAGCCGAGCCAACTTTCCACAGTATTACTGCGGCGGCTGGCCTGGAACTGGTTAATAAAAACTATTGGATGAAAAAAAAGACAACAGTCCATCCAGTTCAACCTGTGTAGGTGTGTGTGTGTGCGTGTGCCTATAGAAAATAATTTCCCATGTCCCCGTATATATTGTTTGCTCTAAGATGCACGTCCAACTGTCTTTTAAAACCATCCATACTTCCTGCAGGCACCACCGATTGTGGAAGAAAGTTCCACACCTTTACCGCCCTGACAGTGAAAAAACCCCTACACAGCTTACGGTTAAACCAAAGCTCTCTGAACTCCTTATGCAGCTGAGAACAAAGATTATATGATCCCTTATACTAAAGGGGATAAAAGGTATTTAAAATGTTTTTTTATAAATACACAAATATTTTGCCTTTCATTTCTATTTTAAACTGAATGGGCTGTATAATGTGAGGGTTTACATATACTTCAAATCTGCAATCTGTGATCCTGGTTTACAATGGATTTTCTTTTACCAGCCACATTTGTAAGACACAAGATCTATGGATAGAAGCTATTATTTTTCCCAAGCTATAGTTATAGCCAATTAAAAATAATAACTGGCTTAGGAGTCTCTCTAGGGCTACCAGACAAACTAATATAAGCAACTAATTACCTAGGGCTACTTTTACCGATGGGCAAAATAGCGAAATTATTTATACGCCATGAGTTCCATGTTAAACTCAGCTATTTCTAGGAATTTTTACCTATTTTTAAGGTAGCTCGTATTGCGAAGAACTACTGTCATCACTGAGCAATGTGTTGTTAAATTGATATGACAAGGCTTTTAGTTTAGATAATGAGCTAAAGGAAGGCATTAAAAAAATGCAAAAGTGTGATATCAATAAAATATATTTTTAGAGAGTTCAAAAATAGTATCTCTACGTATAACATACTTCGCTGTTGGCAACTTGTCACTATAAAATTATAATTTTCACACCTCTTATCATGGGTACAATTACATTCATCAAATAAATGTATTAAGATTTCACCTCTGCATTTAAACCAGCTGGGAAGAAAATAGATTTTTTTATTCATTCGGGCGTACTAACATTTTAAATGACCACCTAGATCACTACTGTACACAGAGGAAAAAAAGAACGCTGTTCATATGTCTTCCAGAGATCAGTTCTGTCTTTCTTTCAGCTAAACTGCTTAGCTCTTAAGTCTGTTCAGTCAAAATATGAATTTAATTACCAGGATTTTTGTGCTAATTACACAAAGCAGGAGAAAGGTGGAAAAAAGTTCTCAGATTGCTTTTTTCCCTCAGATTTATCGTTCGCCTAAATGACTGGTCAAACGACTTTCAGTTGACATCCGAGCCAACAAGTTTGCTTAAAAAAATGTTACTTAATACCTTTGCATCAATAATCTAGACCGAGGATCATTGATTAGGATAGGTTGATCAATAAAGTATTACTGGCTGGTAACAGTAATGCGGCGTACACACGAAGGGACAATGATTATCCTCTGGACTGAAGTCCAGCGGATAATCCCCTCGTGTGTGGGCGCTGGCGGACTTTTTGGCGCCAAAGTCCGGCGGACCAAAGTTTTAAGTTTGGTTTTAAAATTATCCGCTGGACTTGGCAGTCCGGCGGACAATCCCGCCGTTAGTGGGCAAGTCCGCGGGACTTTTGAAATGTGACTTCAGCACGTGATTTAGCACGTGACTTCAGGTTACGTAGCTGGCGTAGGCTGCCGCCGCGCTAGCTCCGTGACCTGGCATGGATTTAAAGGGACTCCCCACGCCGAAAGAACGGCGTGGGGGTTCCCCCCGAATCCATGTCAGACCCTCATCCGAGCACGCAGCCTGGCAGGCCAGGAAAGGGGTGGGGACGAACGAGCGCCCCCCCCCCCCTCCTGAGCTGTACCAGGCCGCGTGCCCTCAACATGGGGGGCGCCCTGGGGAAAGGGGGCCCGAGCGCCCCCCCACCCCAAAGCACCTTGTCCCCATGTTGATGAGGACAAGGGCCTCTTCCCGACAACCCTGGCCGTTGGTTGTCGGGGTCTGCGGGCGGGGGCTTATCGGAATCTGGGAGCCCCCTTTAATAAGGGGGCCCCCAGATCCCGGCCCCCCACCCTATGTGAATGAGTATGGGGTACGATGTACCCCTACCCATTCACCTAAGGTGTAAAATGTAAAGTACAAAAACACACACACTTTTGAAAAAATATTTTATTGCACTGCTCCGGGGGTCTTCTTCCGTCTTGGGGGTCTTCTCGCCGGACTCCTCCACTCTCTTCTGCTCTTTTACCTAGCTCTTTCACGAGCGGGGGAGTCCGGCTACCTTCTTCGTCGTCGCCGCCGTCGTCTGGGGGTCTCGATCCACCTTCGGGGGTCTTCCGGGGGTCTCTTCTGTTCTTGCGGCGGTCGTCGTCTTCCGCGCCGCCGGCGCCTTCTTCTTCTTCTTCTTGTCCTTCTTCTTGTCCTTCTTCTTGTTCTTCTTCTTCCGATGTTGACCCGACGCTCTCTCTGCCCGGAATGCTTGTGCCGCGCTGCGCTTGGACTTATATAGGGGCATGGGGACAGGGTCACATGCACATGTCACATGGTGACCCCGCCCCCTTGTGTTGTCACAGTCCCGGAGGATGCTGGGACTGTGACATCGCAAGGGGGCGGGGTCACCATGTGACATGAACATGTGACCCTGTCCCCATGCCCCTATATAAGTCCCAGCGCAGAGCGGCACAGGCATTCCGGGCAGAGACAGCGACGGGTCAACATCGGAAGAAGAAGAAGAACAAGAAGGACAAGAAGAAGGACAAGAAGAAGAAGAAGAAGGCGCCGGCGGCGCGGAAGACGACGACCGCCGCAAGAACAGAAGAGACCCCCGGAAGACCCCCGAAGGTGGATCGAGACCCCCAGACGACGGCGGCGACGACGAAGAAGGTAGCCGGACTCCCCCGCTCGTGAAAGAGCTAGGTAAAAGAGCAGAAGAGAGCGGAGGAGTCCGGCGAGAAGACCCCCAAGACGGAAGAAGACCACCGGAGCAGTGCAATAAAATATTTTTTCAAAAGTGTGTGTGTTTTTGTACTTTACATTTTACACCTTAGGTGAATGGGTAGGGGTACATCGTACCCCATACTCATTCACATAGGGTGGGGGGCTGGGATCTGGGGGCCCCCTTATTAAAGGGGGTTCCCAGATTCCGATAAGCCCCCGCCCGCAGACCCCGACAACCAACGGCCAGGGTTGTCGGGAAGAGGCCCTTGTCCTCATCAACATGGGGACAAGGTGCTTTGGGGTGGGGGGGCCGCATGGCCCCCCTTTCCCCAGGGCACCCCCCATGTTGAGGGCACGCGGCCTGGTACGGCTCAGGAGGGGGGGGGGGCGCTCGTTCGTCCCCACCCCTTTCCTGGCCTGCCAGGCTGCGTGCTCGGATGAGGGTCTGACTTGGATTTGGGGGGAACCCCCACGCCGTTTTTTCGGCGTGGGGATTCCCTTTAAATCCATGCCAGCTTGCGGAGCTAGCGCGGCGGCATTTACTGCCTACGCTAGCTACGTAACCTGAAGTTACGTTCGAAATGAACGGACTGCTCCGTGTGTGGGCAAGTCCGTTCATTTTCAAAAGTCCCGCAGACTTTTGGCCGGCGGATTATCCGCTGGAGAAGTCCGTGCGTGTGTGGGCAAGTCCACACGCTCGGAAAGTCCAGCGGACCTAGCTGGAAAGTCCCGCGGGATTGTCCGCTGGACTAGGTCCGCCGGCAAAAGTCTGCACGTGTGTACGCGGCATAAGATTGACAGAAATTTTATACTAATGTTGTTGACCTGCTTGTTACAATGTGTCAGTCTCCACAATACATGGTTTAAATTACTATGTAAAGTGACACTGGGGGTTATTTACTAAAGGCAAATCCACTTTGCACTACAAGTGCACTGCAAGTGCACTTGAAAGTGCGCTGAAAGTGCACTTTCAAGTGCAGTTGTTGTAGATCTGAGGGGGACCTGCAAGGAAAATAAAAAACAGCATTTAAGCTTGCACATGATTGGATGATAAAATCAGCAGAGCTTCCCCTAATTTCAGATCTTCCCCTCAGATCTACAGAGACTGCACTTCCGAGTGCACTGTCAGTGCACTTGTAGTTCAGAGTGGATTTGCCTTTAATAAATAACCCCCATTATCTTCCAGATAAGAAAACAATGGGGGTTATTTACTAAAGAAAAATACACTTTGCACTGCAAGTGCACTTAAGAGTGCACTCAAAGTGCACTTGGAAATAAAGTTGCTGTAGATCCGAGGGGGACATGCAAGAAAAAAAAAAAAAAAAAACTGAATTTTAGCTTGCACATGATTGGATGATAAAATCAGCATACCTTCCACTTATTTCAGATCTACCCCTTAGATTTAGGGCGACTGCACTTCCAAGTGCACTTTCAGTGCAAAGTGGATTTTCCTTTTGTAAATAACCCCCAATGCAATGTAAAAGTTGACTCCAGCCAAACTTAAAAATTAAAGTGACACTAAACCCGCAGTTTTATAAAGCACTTTAAGCAACTCATTTAAAGTGTTACTAAACCCAGGACCCTGCATTCGCTATATCTGGTCTCCCACAGTACACAGAACATGGAAATGCAATTATTTTAGTAAATATAAACTGCTAAATACCTTTTCTCATTAGCAGTATATAGCAGTCTTGTGACTTCTCTCAGTGTCGGGTTGAAGCTTGTAGGAGGAGTTTTCATTCTATTCTGATTATGCTAAGAGACTGCATGTTCCCTGACCCTCTGTCTGGACAGCGTTGATTGGCCCTGTGCTGATCACATGCACTCTCCCAGGACAAAAAAATAACTCTCTAGCAATACACACCAAACTGAGTGCAGAGTGACTTCAACTTTTATCAGCAGATTGATTGGGGACAGTAAAAGAAGGGGGGGATCAGAGAAGGCAGGATCACACTGCCTTTTTACACAATGTGAAGGATTAACCCCTTAGGTTCCACAGTGAGTATAACAAGCATGCTTTACTGCAGATACAGACTAATTTTACTGTTGTGGGTTTAGTAACACTTTAAACTCTTACTGAGTATGCAGCTTCTTTATCTTTAAATCCTTGCCTATGTTCCTGTTTAAGCTGGTGCCATGACCAGTTCCCAAGTGTTCCTGTTTTATGGTGGTTCCTTCCTCTTGCAGCATCCGTTGGAGCCTCCCTTGCTTTCAGAGAATAGGGCTGTCTCCCTACACCAGTGTTTCTCAACTCCAGTCCTCAAGGCACCCAACAGGTCATGTTTTCAGGCTTTACATTATTTTTCACAGGTGATTTGATCAGTTTAACTGCCTTAGTAATTACCACAGCCGTTTCATCTGAGGGAAATCCTGAAAACATGACCTGTTGGGGCGCCTTGAGGACTGGATTTGAGAAACACTGCACTACATAGTTACATAATTACATAGTAGGCAAGGTTGAAAAAAGACAAAAGTCCATCAAGTCCAACCTATGTATGTGATTTTATGTCAGTATTACATTGTATATCCCTGTATGTTGTGGTCGTTCAGGTGCTTATCTAATAGTTTTTTGAAATTATCGATGCTCCCTGCTGAAACCATTGCTTGTGGAAGAGAATTCCACATCCTAACTGCTCTTACAGTAAAGAACCCTCTACGCAGTTTAAGGTTAAACCGCTTTTCTTCTAATTTTAGTGAATGGCCGCGTGTCTTATAAAATTCCCTTTCGCAGAGAAGTTTTATCCCTATTGTGGGGTCACCGGTACGGTATTTGTACATTGAAATTATATCCCCTCTCAAGTGTCACCTCTCCAGAGAGAACAAATTCAGTGCTCCTAACCTTTCCTCATAACTAAGGTCCTCCAGTCCCTTTATTAGTTTTGTTGCCCTTCTCTGGACTCTCTCCAGATGATGTCAGACTAACTGGTCTGTAATTCCCAGGGATGTATCTTGGTCCTTTTTTAAATATTGGTGCTACATTGGCTTTTCTCCAATCAGCAGGTACCATTCCAGTCAGTAGACTGTTCGTAAAAATTAGGAACAATGGTCTGGTAATTACTTGACTGAGTTCCTTAAGGACCCTCGGGTGCAAGCCCTCTAATTCTGTCCTCTGTTAGCCATGAGGGTGCCTCCTGTGACATATCATGAGGATAAACATTGCAGTTTTGGTTACTGAAGCCCCTCGATTCCCTTGTGAAGACCAAGGAGAAGAATAAATCCAAAACCTTCGCCATCTCTCCATCCTTAGTGACCAGATTCCCTTCGTCATTCTTTATGGCACCAATACAATCTGACCTCCCTTTCTTACTATTTATGTACCTAAAGAATTTCTTGGGATTTTGCTTACCCCCCTCCGCTATGTGCCTTTTGTGTTTCTATCTTAGCCGCCTGGATAGCACCCTTACATTTCTTTTTTGCATTCTTTGTAAAGTTGGAATGTTGATGATGATCCCTCAGCCTTGTATTTTTTGAAGGCCTTCTCATTTGCTTTTATATGCATTTTTACATTGGAGTTAAGCCACCCAGGACTTTTATTAGCTCTTTTAAATTGATTTCCCATTGTGATGCACTGGCTAATGCCCTTATTTAATATGCTCTTAAAGCATACCAATTTTTCCTCCGTGTTCTTTGTTCCTAAGATTTTATCCCAATTATTATCCTCTAGCAAGGATCCTAGTTTAGAGAACTTGACTCTTTTGAAATTCAGTGTCTTTGTATTCCCCTTATGTTTCCTATTAGTGTGATTTATACTAAAACTACGGTAATTGACCTGTGATTACTGTTTCCTAAATTGCCCCGTATTTCCACATCTGTGATCAGGTCTGTATTGTTGTTAATCAGTAGGTCTAGTAACGCTTTGTTTCTAGTTGGTGAATTTACCATCTGACCCATGATATTGTCAGCAAGACAGCAAGACATTTAGAACTGGCGAGCCTTAGATGAATGCACTGTTCCTTCCACCCAGGCTATGTCTGGTTAATTATATTCCCCCATTATAATGACACTTCCCATTCTTGCCAATAATCCAAATTGTGATAGGAGGTCCACCTCCGCCTCCTCAGTCTGGTTAGGGGGCCTATAGCATACTCTCAGTATTACAGTCCCCTTAATTTCCTCCCTTTGTAGTTCTACCCATAAGGATTCCCCCTCCTCCCTTGCTCTCTTAGTGATGTCATCTCTCACATTCACTTGTACGCCAAGATATACAGGCATACCCCTTCCTCTTTTTTACCCTCTCTATCCCTGTGATATTGGGAATACCCTTGAATGGTTGCTGGCCAATCATGAGAGCTGTTGAACCAAGTCTCTGTAATTCCTACAAAATCAAAATCCTCCTCATACAACAATAGCTCTAGTTCCCCCATCTTGTCCACCAGACTCCTGGCATTGGTGAACATGCAACGTAGTTTTGACCGATCGCATACTATGTCCTTATAGGGTGCTCTGGGGTATCAAATATGACTTGTTACTACAGTAGGTGACCGCAATATTGTGTCAATCTCGCCGCTTTTATCGGGAGATTGACTCTCTGCGAGCCTGTTCGCGGGAGCCAGTGCCGAGCTGGCTCACATCGGGAGAGGTAAAATGTGTTTTTTTCCTTTCCCAATGAGCGACAAGCATTGCTGACATTGACGCTGGGCTCACACTGGTGCAGGGATCTGACTTGGATCCCCGCCAATACCAGGCACTGTGTTTGGTATGAATCTTGAGGGGGAACCCCACGCCAAATTTTAAATAAACGAGTAGAAAAAATGCAGTGTGTGAGGTGTGCAGCGACTTATATAGGCATGGGGCGGGGTCACAGGGTGATGTCACATGGTGACCCACCCCCTATGACATCACAGTGCCAGCATGCCCCCTGGGACTGTGACGTCATACGGGGTGGGGTCACCATGTGACATCACCCGGTGACCCTGCCCCATGCCTACCTCGCACACGGCATTTCAGCGTGAGAGAGCGTCATGTCAACCTACGGAAGAAGAGAGAAGAGGGAAGAAGGATGGAGGAGACCGGGCCACCAATTTTAAAAGAGCTGGAAGAAGATAGTGGAGGAGCCCAGAAGAAGAACTGGAGAGCTGGAGAAGAGGCCGGAGAGCAGGAGAAGAGGCCGGAGAGAGTGGAGAAGAACCGGAGAGCGGGAGAAGAGGCCGAAGAGCGGGAGAAGGGGTCGGAGAGTGCAAAGGAGTCAGAAGAGACCCCCGAAGTCAGAAGAAGACCACCGGAGTTGCCTAATAAATTACTTTAAAAACCTGTGTAGTGTGTTTTTTTATTGACTCTTTTCCCCAGGTGAATGGGTAGGGGTACTATGTACACCATACTCATTCACATAGGGTGGGGGGCCAGGATCTGGGGGCCCCCTTATTAAAGGAGGCTCCCGGATTCTGATAAGCCCCCTGCCCGCAGACCCCCCCGAAACCAACGGCCAGGGTTGTCGGGAAGAGGCCCTTGTCCTCATCAACATTGGGACAAGGTGCTTTGGGGTGGGGGGCCGAGGGCTCCCCCCTTCCCCAAAGCACCCACCCCCCCCATGTTGAGGGCATGCGGCCTGCTACGGCTCAGGGGGGGGGCATTCTCTTGTCTCCACCCCCTTTCCTGACCAGCCAGGCTGCATGCTCGGATAAGGGTCTGGTATGGATTTTGGGGGGACCCACACGCTGTTTTTTTGGCGTAGGGGGTTCCCCTTAAAATCCGTACCAGACCTAAGGGCCTGGTATGCCCATGAAGGCATGCAGGTCTTATTATTAGAGAGGTGACATTGTTGCTTATTTCTCGCGCTCGCTGCTATAGGAAAATGTGACATTTTCCTATTGCAGATAGCACGAGATGTACCGGACTCTGACGCCGAGAACCAGCACGACGGGATCGTGCTGGAAACACAATATTGGTGACACCTACTGTATACTTACCTCGGGTCTAGGTGCTTTAGTCAACCTACCACTAATGCCCCCAGTACTACCCTCTGGAAAATGTTCCGCACTGACTATCTTTACCTCTGGACCCTCCCCACATCGCCTAGTTTAAAAGCCCCTCTAACTTTTTTGCCATCTTTACTTCCAGCAGATCTGCACCCTCCTCATTTAGGTGCAGTCCGTCCCTTCTATAGAGCTGGTAACCAACCGAGAAGTCGGCCCAGTTCTCCAGGAACCCAAACCCCTCCTTTCTACACCAGCTCTTCAGCCACCTGTTTACTTCCCTAATCTCCCTCTGCCTTTCTTTTGTGGCTTGAGGTACCGGTAGTATCTCTGAGAATACTACCTTGCAGGTCCTTTTCCTCAATTTAGCTCCTAAGTCCCTAAAATCATTTACTCCATATTTCTCTGACTTTTGTGATTGGTGCCAATGTGCACCATGACAGCCGGGTCTTCCCCAGCCCCTCCAAGTAATCTGTCTACCAAATCCGTGAAGTGCCAAACCGAGCGCCTAGTAGGCAACATACATTTTGGCGCTTCAGGTCTTTGTGACAGAGTGCCCTCTCTGTCCTTCTAAGAATTGAGTCCCCTAACAACAGAATCTGTCTTTCCTTTCCCTTGGCTTTACTCCCACCTTCACTGGAGGAGTTATTCCCCTGGCAGCTAGGGAGTCACTAAGCTTCAGCAGTGCTGGCCCCTGACTGGTTTCACCAATGTCACTCAACAGGGCGTACTTATTGGGATGTTCAAGCCCAGGACCGGTCTCCCTGGCACTTTCCCCTCTACCCTTCCTGACTGTTACCTATCTACTCTGCTTTGGTGTCTGCCCCTCTTTATCTCCACCCACCTCTGTGCTGGCCTGCCGGGTATGATCCAAACTCTTTAGTATGAAGAGTCTTCTCAGTGTTGACAGTTGTTTCCCTAGATTCAGAACCTGGGCTTCCAGGGAAACAAGGTGCTTACATTTTGCACAGCAATATTTGCCCTTGATCGGATGGTCAAGGAACGCATACATGCCGCAAGATGTACACGAAGTGTCCTCTCCACACCCGCCGGGCATCGTACCTACTAATTTAGTGAGGATTGGGGATTATATTCTGTCCAAATTAACTAACAACTAGCTTCCTGACACTAATACTCAATACATCGGTACTCAACAAGACAATACACAGGTACTCAAAAAGACAATAAACAGGTACTCAACCAGCCAATCCACGAGCACTCACAGCCCACTACAACATTTGCATCCATAGAAACATACAGCCTATAGCCTAGGATGGCAAGGCACTCATCTACTCCTTCCTCCTATTCCCTCTCCCTTCTTCAAGCTACCAGACTGGCTGTAGACTGCACTGTCCACTGCTAACTCTTTCCTGTGAAGATTGGAAGCTCAGTGAAGTAGGACTGAGAAAGTAGGAGCCAGCAACATTGAAAGCTGCAAACTGAAAGTGCTGGGGTAAGACTTTAAACATGTAATGTATTAGGAAATTATACTATAATATTACTTAAAATATTAAATGCATTCAGGGAACTCAGTCTACCAGATGAATAGTTGTACTATTTCAAGGGGCCACCATATTCCTCTGTTGTCTGTATTCTGGTGATCTTGACCCGCACCTACTGGTCATACTAGAATACCCTTCTTGCTGCTCCACAAGCAGTAAGGTAAAAGAGAATGCCTCTTTTAAGACGATTCCTTGCAGCTACCAATAGAATTCAAATGGCCCTTTGAAATTTAATGGAGCTGTTTATGCCTATTTCTGCAGGGTATTACACAGAATTCAGAAAAAGAGTAAACAAACTAAATATTCAGACTTTATCGCGACTGGATTGTTTTCTGCATATTATGGGTAGCTCATTAAATGCTTTCACTTGTTGCCTGAGTTTTTTCTTTCAAAACATTTTTGGGGCTCATTTTGCTCACATAAATCCACAATCATGTGATGTTCCGGTCCCTATTTTTTTCCTGGAGGCAAAGTCCTTCCTTGGGTGCCCATGTCACCATCCGCAGGACACTTACTATTGGCTGTCCAGCACCAGGGTTCTATCAGGATCCAGAATAGGGTCTGCAAACAATGACATCAGCATGAGGGTACCAGGTGGGAACTGTAACTTGTGCAGTGCTGGATTTCTGGTACCCTGCACTCAGAAATAGCACAGACATGGAATCTGGACAAAAGATGAAGGTTTTTTTTTTAATTGCTGGGTGGGTTAAAGGGGCAGGGTGAAGATGTGAGTGGAGATTTAAATTTTGCCCAGAGAAGGGCTTTAAAATAAATTTGTGCTTTGCCTGTGCAGATTTGGTTTCACCCCCGAGCAGCACATTGTTTTTAATTCACTGCCTCTGTTTGAACATCCCCAGATATCCAGGTAGAAATATATAAGTATTTTTTTTTTGTTGTCGTTATGTATGATTTTGTGTTTTTTTTATTTTTTTTTAGGGTTATTTGTTAACTTTTTTTTGCCATAGCGTAGCTCTGTGTTTTGTCCTAAGCACATCTGAATATACTCACCGTTGACTGACTCACTACCTCTGCTGGAAGTTTATTCCATGCATCAGCTACTCTTTTGATAAAATCTAAGATTAGTTTCGTCCTGCTAGTTTGAGGTCATGTCCCCGTATTGATCTTGGCTTTATATTGAAAATACTGCTTTACTGAATCATATTCACCCCATTGATGCATTTAAAGGTTTCAACCGTGTTTCCCCTTTCCCTTCTTACCTCCAGACTGCACTTATTAAGTTACTGAAATCTCTCCTGATATGTTTTATCCCTCAGACCCTTCACTATTTTTCAGTGCCGGGTATGGAGGAGCATGTGAATCAGTATTCTTCGTTCTCATGTGATAATGGTGATGCTTGGCCCAGCACTGTCACACGCCAGTGGTAGACAGTCCTTAGTATTGAGTAAGCTCTGACTAGAGCTTATACATGACTTTTTTTACTCCCTTCCAGTGGCTTAATGGACATATGATGCACTTTAAAGTCCAACTGAACTTACAGTTGAAATCGGTTTAATAAACTTCAGGTGCATCTAAACAAAAGGTGTTCAATGTCTTACAGCTTATATTCTTTGGTAAGCAGTCACAGCTTGAGTAGAAAAGCCTGTTCCTTCCAGCCCACTGAAGAGAAGGACCCTAACTCTCTATGTAGAAGCGGTATCCTAACAACAGAGATCCAAATGCCAAAGAGATGACTTCTTCCACACAGCAAACAAGGGTCCTCCTCTACAGTATGCTCATAAAGTATCTTCTAATCAGGCTGTGGCTGCTTAAAAAAAAAAGAGTGAACCGTAATACTCACTTATTGGTGCACCTAGAATGTATTTATCTGATTTGAACGAAAACTTTAGTTGGGCTTCAAGGGAGTTTCTGTGAATGAAGCATGATCTCTGAATGGAGGATGGGTGGATGAATGAAAGCTCTGCCACCTACATTCATAGATCCTGTTTTTACTCATAGAGGCGATAGACAGTACAGGTTCTATGAATGGAGGAGTTAGGTGGAAAGGGTGGACATAATCGTACACTCTTGATGAGTGCCTTTCATAGCTCCTTCAGCTCTATTAACCCCCACTGCACTGAATGATTAAGGCAGCAAGGATAAGGACATGGGGGGGGGGGGGGGTCAATGGATGAAGCAGCACCAGGAGTCAGGGGCACAAAGGACACATCATGTGCCAGTAATGTCCCTTGCACTTATGTGATTTTTTTTTTATTTTGACTAAACTTAGGCTTTAATTACTGTATTTGTAGTCTCTAAAAGGAGATATCGTATATACTCGAGTATAAGCCGAGTTTTTCAGCACATTTTTTTGTGCTGAAAGTGCCCCCCTTGGCTTATACTCGAGTCAAGCACTTTTCTGCAGCAGAGAATGACATTTTCTGACTTGACTTTGGGGTCCCGTATCTCGGGGCCACTTGGTGCACTTGGTGCTTGGTGTGCAAACCCAGTGGAACTAGCACTACAACATATCCAAATTTGGGGTTCCTAGCACCAAGTGGCCTGAGATACAGGGCCCCCGAAGTCGGTCTACTGTGTCCATCTGCAGCAAAAAAGGGTCATTTCGAGACCCTTTGGCTGCAGCTAGGGGGCATCTAGGAACCCCTAACTACCAAGTTTGAAGTTCGAGGGACCTATGGCTGCAAATGGGCACAGTGAGGCTGCAAATGGGCATTGTTGACCCTCTTTACAGTAGCTGCGCATTTCTCACCCTAGGCTTATACTTGAGTCAATACATTTTCCCATTTTTTTGTGGTAAAATTAGGTGCCTCGGCTTATATTCGGGTCCGCTTATACTATAGTATATACGGTATTGTTAAATATTGTTATAACATGGGACAAGTACATTTGTGTGGGTTTCTTCCTGCTGTTTCCTCCCACAGTAATATGAAAATAGTTAATCTGCCCACCCACAGTGCCCACAGCTTATAAATCTTCTTTTTATATTAAAATACTGCCACTATATACCTTTTTGGCTGATCTGTATACCACGGTCACATGATAACCTGCAGAGTTTGTCCAGAGCTGTGTGTTCGGGTAGGAGGAGATTTCCACTATAGCCTGTATACACGCCCACATGTGTGATCAGTGGCAGCCCATCCAACTGCCTCCCCTATCCATGTGTCCGGCCCCCTGATCTACATATCAGTTACACTGGACCATGGATTTTAATGTGGGGTGGGTGTTTTTTTTTTTGAAGCACCTGATTAGAGCCAGAGGCTCTAATAGGCTTCAAAAAAGGGTGGCATTGCGTTTCGAGGCCACCAAGTTATGTGACCATTGCAAATTAATTGTCGCTGTTTTTCACACTAAAGTTCCTCTCCGCCAATCAGGAGGCAGGTCTGTGAGACCTGTTTCCCGATTGCCCAAAATGTCAGATGATCCAATTGGATTCCTAGCGCTTTGGCAGAAGAGGAGGCGCACGGCGGAGGAAGCTGAAGGAGCTGACACCGGAGCCGCCACTGCCCGCACTCCAGGAGAGAAGTAGAGGACACCACAGCCCTGCGGGTTAGTGCCGCACCACCCAGGGGGGTGTTTCAATGCCGTGCCATGCCGCGGGGGGGGGGGTGTTATTTGTTTGCCGCCCACCCAAATGAAGAACCCACCAGCCGCCACTGTGTGTGATGTCAATATCATGTGACCTGGCTAGCTCTGAAAACAAGAAAATGTTCTCTCCAGCATAAAAGACACAACTGAGTATGTGCAGGTCGGCTACCCTGCCTGTGTTCTGTGTGTTAGCTGGCCTTCCCCAGATAGACAGTGCAGGAGGTAAGGATCTATGCATACAGGATCAATGAACCTTAAGTTCCACAGTGAGTATAACAAGCATGCTATTATGCATATAAAGACTGATTTCACTGTTCTGAGTTTAGTAACACTTTAAAAGAAAAAGTCCATAAAATAGTATTTATAGTTGAGTATCATTATCTAAATGCAATGCTCATTTGAAAAATGTATTTGCTTTGGCCTCCTGGATTGGGGGATAGGTGTCTCTGCATCACACAGCTCTTTACAGTGTGCTATCAACCTGACCTGCCCCTGCCATATTATCACTAAAGGCTTATTAATAAGGATCCCTGCCAAAAATGACCTTATCATATTATTGTAGAATGTTATGTTCAGTTATTAAAATTGACCCATCTATGACTTTTTGGATAGCTGTTCTTAAAAAAAAAAAAAAATCTATATTTTTGGTTTACAAATCCGCTGGGTACTATTTTATGTATATGGCTCCTTATTCTATAATAAATATTGCATAATATGTTGGAGTTACATAAATTAGGGAAATAAATAAATATACAAATAAATATGAATAATGAGCTGCTGAAATCACTAATTACCACAAATTCCCACTTTTACCTACAGCTAATTAACTGCCCAGTAAATTCACCTTATAGTGCTAGTAAAGAACACATCCTCTACATCAATGTTTTCCATACCTCCCTAACAACAGGACATGCTTCACTGGTAACCTCACACACACACACACACAGATGTGATTGAAACATTTAGCTACCAACTAACTTTTTAATTATTTTGTTTCTTACAATAACCTAAGGGCCAGTTCACACCATAAGGCAAAGACAGGCTTTACATAAGCATAGATGATGTAATTTTCTTTCCTGTAACCACAAGTTACAGGAAAGAAAATCAATTGATTTCCCTTTGAGTGGGGGGCGCAGGGATGCATTAATGCATTGCTGCCATGCAGGTTTCTGTTACATCAGAGGGGGGCGGGGTCACACGCACGTCACTGGGGAAGCCTGGGTTTCCCCTTGCGTCAGAGGGGGGCGGGGTCACGTGACGGGTGGCCCCGTCCTCCTCAGCTAAGAGACCAGGCTGCCGAGATTCACGCGGTGACTCTGGTGGAGACAAGATGCGCTGCGCTGGACATCATCGAGAGATCATCCATTGCTGGACCCCGGAGAGATGATCACCCATCGACGGTTACTACGAGTGGATTACCACCACTGGAATTTTTTTTATTTTTAATAAAGGACTTATCCCAACGGTGTCTGTGTGTTTTTTTACAATTGTTTACACTTACTTTGTGAAATGGTAGGGGTACAATGTACCCGTTACCATTTCAAACAGTGGGGGGGGATCTGGGGGTCCCCTTGTTAAAGGGGGCTTCCAGATTCCGATAAGCCCCCTGCCCGCAGACCCCCACAACCACCGGCCAAGGGCTGTGGGGATGAGGACCTTGTCCCCATCAACATGGGGACAAGGTGCTTTGGGGGCTACCCCCAAAGCACCCTCCCAATGTTGAGGGCATGTGGCCTGGTACGGTTCAGGAGGGGGGGCGCTCTCTCGTCCACCCTCTTTTCCTGCGGCCTGCCAGGTTGCGTGCTCTGATAAAGGGTCTTGAATGGATTTTTGGGGGGAACTCCACGCCATTTTTTTTTTACTTTGGCGTGTAGTTCCCCTTAAAATCCATACCAGACCTGAAGGGTCTGGTATGGATATTTGGGGGGAACCCCACGTCATTTTTTTTAAAAAGGGCCTGGTAATTGAATTTGGGGGGACCCCCATGCATTTTATCAATGACTTCTAATGACTGTTCTCTGTATTACTGGGAGCCGACAATTCATTATAGCCGCGAGTGCTTTTAAATTACTTTTTTTCCTTCGGAAATTACATTTTGTGCAGGGACAGTTCTAAGCATGGGAAACATGCGCCCCTTTACAGGCATACTATACGGTGTGTATAGTATGCCTGTAAAGGGGCGCATGTTTCCCGTAGGTACTAGGTACGAAATTTTAAGGCATATTACACTTTTATTGTTTCACTTTAAGCATTATTAAAATCACTGCACCCGAAAAAACTTCAAAATATTTTTTTGCATTGATTCATGTCCCCTGGGGCAGGACCCGGGTTCCCAAACCCTTTTTAGGACAATAACTTGCATATTAGCCTTTGAAATTATCACTTTTGACTTTGAACGTTCGAGTCCCATAGACATTAATGGGGTTCTAAAGTGCGCGCAAATTTTAGGTCCGTTCGCAGGTTCTGGTGTGAAACGAACCGGGGGGTGTTCGGCTCATCCCTATATATGAATATGGAGAGTTATATGAACTGAAATTTGTTTTTAATAACTGCATAACTTGATTAAATTGTGTATCCTTAAAGCGTAACTCCACTTTTGTTAAGAAAAAAAAACAATCCCCTCTGGGTGATCTATGTACATTTCAAGGATTATAACAAACCTTGTTGCAGATTCCTACCTTGTCTTATTCAGAAGAAATGCCTGTTTGTTCCTCTGTGCCCCTGGGCAGAGCAAGTCTAATGGAAGTGGTTTCATAATTATCAACCAGCAGCTGCAGAATCAGGCCACTTTAAATAAAGAAAAAATCTGGCGCTACTTACAACGTGCTGATCAATGATCGGTGTAGACAAACCTTCTTAAGCCCCATACACACTATCAGATTTTCTGCTGATTTTTGTCTTCAGATTTACCAAAACCATGTAGTGCAAGGGCCTGCCTGATTGTAAACAAATTGAAACTCCTAAGGTTTGACCTCATATTATATGGTTTTGGTAAATCTGAAGACCAAAAACTGCAGAAAATCTGATAGTGTGTATGGGGCTTTACTCAAGTATGGTGCAAAACATTTTCACACTGTACCATACATAATGTGAATAATTCATAAAAATAGTTAACACAAATAAATAAATCACTCGATAGAACAAATGTATATAAAGATGTCCATATGCTATAATAACTAGAAAAATAAAAGTTCATTTAGTGAGATAAAATGTCAGACAAACAGTCCAAAAAGAAAAAGTGCATGTGCTTCAACTCAATATATGATGAAATGTGAATATTCAAGTGCTCAATCAACATGAATTCTTAATAGTTGTGATCACTAATACTTCCACCATCTTGAACATTAATCGAAGACCCCAGTGGGTCTAAAAGCGCTATAGTATGATAATCCCTCATGACAGAGCATGTTTCACTCTCCTTTCCCAGATCAGAGACCCCAGTGGGTCTAAAAGCGCTATAGTATGATAATCCCTCATGACAGAGCATGTTTCACTCTCCTTTCCCAGATCAGAGACCACAGCGGGTCTAGCAGCACTTTGTTAAATGGATCACTTTTCAGAAAAATCTATTTCAACTCTCCTCTCCTTATATTATAACCATCAGACCAGGACTATGTTATGCGATACAGCAATCCAGCACTATGCTGTGTTCAATCTCCTCCTCTCCTCCTCTCCTCAATTCATACACCATATATAACAAATTAAAGCTCCATCAGTTTCATAAAAACAATAGCTTTATTAAAAGTAAGAACTTACAACTAAAATTAAAAACAAGCAGCAGCGATGAATTCAGAACTTCCGGGCTCGGCTGCAACAGGAAGTGACGTCACCCGGCTCCTCCCAGAATCAGGGCACTGATGAGAAAAACTGCAGGGTCTGCATTCCTTTAGGCGTTATTTCCTATTGGGAATATCTTACCAAAGATTACATTTTTGTTGCAGGGGATGCCACAAATCTGACTTGTATCTTGTGTAGACTTTTGGCAAATTCAGTGAGCCAATCACACAAGCAGGAAATTATGTTTCTGGGGGGCGTTCTGTACACATTCGGTGTACAGAACACCTCCGGTAGCCATATTGCATTGCACTTCACAGAAAATGACAGCGGCTGCAGATTGAAAAGGTAATTTTTAATAACATTCCATTACAATATAACTTGTGTCGCCATTGTATATGCTATATATATATTTTTATATTTTTTTCCCATGAAAGTGGCGTTACCCTTTAACCCCCCTGGCGGTAATCCAGAGTCTGGCTCGGGGTGGAACTTTAGTACAATAAGCGGTAACCCCGAGCCAGAGTTGGGCTCACATTGCAGGATACAGGGAGACTTACTTACTTTGTCCCCTGGATCCTGCGATGTTCTCCTGCTGTGTGTGCAAGCTGTCTCCTCGCTCGATTCACACAGTGCCGAGTGCCACTGATCTCCGTTCCCTGCGATGTTACAACGCACGGGAGTGGAGATCGGCGCCAAATTCAAAAAAGTTAAAACACACAATACACATACAGTACTGTAATCTTACAGATTACAGTACTGTATAAAAAAAATACACATCCCCCTTGTCCATAGTGGTCTGTCCAGTGCCCTGCATGTAGTTTTATATAATAAATAAAAAAAATTCTGCCTGGAAACTGAAGATTGTCCATAGCAACCAACAAGTGTCCCTTTATGTCAAAAGTGGTTTTAGACCAGCTAGAAAACAGTGATAATAAATTAGAATCACAATTCATCATCAAACACTAAATTTAATGACAGCGACTATTCTGCAACTGAGCAAATTTCAGTGTTTTTGATTTGATTAAATTATTGAATAGTTTTTATAGTTATTTATTATATTATAATTTATGATTTTGTGTTTCAAACGTTATCATACCCGGGATGTCTACTAGACTCTGGTTTGGACAGATTTAAGTGAATTATTCATAAGAATTGCAGGCCTACAATATAAAACGCCAAATTTCCATGCAAAATAATTGTACCGCTTTTGGTACAAAATTCCAGACATAATCATACCGCCAGGGAGGTTAAATCTGCCTAGAGCTCAGGTATAAAGGGGAGTACAGTGGGATTTAAAATTAACCTGTACATCAACTTTCCTGGGCAAAGTAACGTGTTTGCTGGATAGCAGGTATGTAAAAAAGACATCTTATAACCACTTTTCCCATTTTCCCCCCGCTTCCCTGTTTATCCTCAGTCTGGTACTTTTGGTTATGGGGTATAGAGCATGCATGAGGCTACCCCAACCTAACTGAAATGATTGCTCAAAACCAGGGAGGAGCATCAGCAGACCCCTAGGCCATCATGTGGGTTGTGGTGGAAAGGTGAGCATCACTATGCCAACTTTGATATTTGGCATATTGGAGCAGTGAGATGTCATTAGGGTATAAGGGGCACCTTAGGAATCCTGCTGCAAATAATGATTGTTAGTAAACTATATCTGCACCAGTTCAGATTTACTTTAAGCTTGATTGGACGAGAATAATGTTTTTGAAAAACCTTGAAGAAATCTGTAAACATTATAAAACCCAAGGATTATAATTATTATGGTGCATCTTAATGACTTTCACAGGCATTGCATTCAGTTTGAGGTGAGACATAAACTTGAAGCTTGAATGATTTGAACGTTTATTAGTTCTCTAGTTTTCTGCAAATTCTTTGCATATTTTTACATACATAATGCTTGTTTATATACCGTTATGTCAACACAATTTCTAAAGGTTAAACGGCATCATTTAGTACATTTGAAATAAAAAGTTACACATTACATTTTCATTTCTCAGCTATGTCATTTGAAAATGTGTGTGAAAATGTCAACATATTTAGCGCAGCAAAAGAAATGAAAATATTAATTTAAAGAATGCCTAAATGCATTCATTTTCAATCGTTTTTATTGAGGTTTAACAAGTAATGGAAGGTTTTACCAATTACAGAGAGTTAAGCTAAGATGTAAATGGCACAATACATTACAAATGTATGGTATGATGTCTTACAATTTCATCCAATTAGGCTATGCCAAAATACAGTACATTGTAACACTTGAACTGAGAAATTATAAATAACAGTGTATTAGCAAAGATGTAAGAAACTTAGCAAAAGTAAGATTTACAAATCACAGAAAATACATTTAGGGGTAGTATACACTTGCGTCCGGGGGTGGGTAAATTTAGGTAGTTGAGCTATGGGTTTACCTACTCAAAAGGTAATCGGAGGGGGTTGTACAAATTGCACTGCAAAAATGATACCCCCATCACATTCAGCAGACAGTACTACCACGAGCATGTCCCATTTAAGTGAATGGAACCATACCACAACTGCCCCGCAACCGCCTTGCAACTGTGGGCATTTCACCCAGTTTTGGTGTGTTGGTAGAGGCTTTTAAGGGTTAAACATCATGGTTTGGCAACATTTAGGTTGTATTGACACTAGGTGGGTTGACCAGTGTTTTACTGCATTGCGTTATAGGTGGGGGCAGTGGCCGTATGTTTATACTGTTGGAATAGTAGTGAGGGGACACACTGGACACCTTTGCTGCTATTGTGCTATATTCTGGGTGTCCAGTGCTCCCCGTGCCTTTAACCACTTCAGCCCCAGAAGGTTTTACCCACTTCCTGACCAGGTCATTTTTCTACGATACGGCACTGCGTCGCTTTAACTGATAATTGCGTGGTCATGCGCACTGTACCAAAATAAAATTGATGTCCTTTTTTTCCCCACAAATAGAGCTTTCTTTTGGTGGTATTTGATCACTTCTGCGTTTTTTTTTACGCTATTAACAGAAAAAGAGCAGCAATTTTTTATAAAAAACAATATTCCTTACTTATATATAATATAAAACATTCCCAAAAAAAAAAAAAAAATCGAATTTCTTCATCAGTTTATGTCAATGTATTCTGCGCCATATCTTTGGTAAATAAAATCCCAATAAATGTTTATTGATTGGCTTGCGCAAAAGTTATTGCATCTACAAACTATGGGTTTGATTTATGGGATTTTTTAAAAAAATTTCTTTTGCTAGTAATGGTGACAATCAGACATTTTTAGCAGGATCAGATCAGACAAATCTGACCCTAAATTACACTTTTTGGGGACCAGTAATAATAAACTTTTTGGGGACCAGTAATAATAAAACCAATACAGTGATCAGTGCTAAAAAAAAAAATGCACTGATCCCTGTATAAATGACACTGGCAGGGAAGGGGTTAACACTAGGGGGCAATAAAATGTTTACATGTGCCCCATTGAGGTGCTTTCTAACTGTGGGGGGGGGGGGGGTGTTACACTGGAGGAAAACAGAGATCATGTTTCAGCTGGGCTGAAACAGAAAATCTCTCTTTTCTTCACTGACAGATCAGCGGTGTGCCTTGTTTACATAGGCACACTGCTGCTCTGTGTCTCCTGTGAATGATCGGCGGGTCGCGGTGGCCATCGCGGCCACTGGACCTGCTGATTGGCTCCTGCTGTGTCCAATCACAGTGGGAGTGGCACTCCGGGGGCCCCCTACACCACATGCACAAAATCACGTACAGGTACGTGATTTCGCGCAGCCAGGCCGCCTTGCCACAGTATATGTACAGTGGGCAGTCCGGAAGAGATTAAAGAGGGGGGCTCCCTCCAGGCTCACCTGCCCTCTGCCTATCTATTATAATGCATGTGCTTCTATTATGGAGGCTCTAAAAAATGTATAGAGTTAAGCCTGCGGATAATAAATGGCACGGACAGGCATAAGGGCGTATATCTAAGTCCCTTTTTAAATGCCGCCGTGCCATCGGGAGTGCGCCGGGAGCAGGGCGCTCTTGCGCCGGTCAGGACCCCCCGGTTGGGACCCCCCGGGACACCCGCGATCGTCTCACAGGGAGGCTGAACGGGGAGATGCGGAAATAAACAAAATCTTCCCGTTCTGCCTAGCAACTAGTGACGCCGATCTCTGCTTCCTGTGATTGGAGCAGAGATCAGCATTCACTAGCTGACAGCCACGCCCCCCACAGTAAGAAACACACCCCTAGGCATACTTAACCCCTACACTGCCACCTAGTGGTTAACCCCTTCACTGCCAGTGTCATTTATACAGGAATCAATGCATTTAAATAGCATTGATTGCTGTATAAATGACAATGGTCCCAAAAATGTGTCAAAAATGTCCGATGTGTCTGCCCTAATGTCGCAGTCACAATAAAAATCGCTGATCACCGCCACTACTACAAAAAAAAAATATTAATGAAAATGCTATAAATCTATCCCCTATCTTGTAAACGCTATAACTTCTGCGCAAACCAATCAATAATCGCTTATTGCGATTTTTTTTCACCAAAAATATGTAGAAGAATACGTATCGGCCTAAACTGAGGAAAAAAAAAATTTATATATATTTTTGGGGGATATTTATTATAGCAAAAAATAAAAAAGAATGCGTTTTTTTTCAAAATTGTCGCTCTTTTTTGTTTATAGCACAAAAAATAAAAACCGCAGGGGCGATCAAATACCACCAAAAGAAAGCTCTATTTGTGGGAAAAAAAGGACATCAATTTTGTTTGGGAGCCATGTTGCATGACCGCGCAATTGTCAGTTAAAGCAATGCAGTGCCGAATCGCAAAAAGGGGCCTGGTCCTTTGGCTGCAAATTGGTCTGGTCTGAAAGTGATTAAGAGCCCAGCCGTGGGTCGTGCACACGCCGCCGACGGCGTGCTCGCGACCAGGTCCTGAGCTCCGTGACGGTGGCCGTGGGGCCCGCTGACCCGATCGCCGCCGTTGTCCCACGATCGGGTCACAGAGCTGAAGAACGGGGAGAGGTAAGTGTAAACGAACCTCTCCCCGTACTTCCTAGTGAGGCTGTCACTGATCGTCTGTTCCCTGTCATAGGTTTAGTGCTTTAGTGATGTCACACGCCAAGCCACTCCCCCCTACATTAAAAAAAACACATAGGTCACACTTAACCCCTACACTGCCCCTAGTGGTTAGCCCCTTCACTGCCAGTGACATTTTTACAGTAATCAATGCATTTTTAATCGCACTGATCGCTGTATTAATGCCAATGGTCCCAAAAATGTGTCAAAATTGTCCGACGTGTCAAGTCACAATAAAAATCGCTGATCGCCGCCATTACTAGTAAAAAAAAAAATATTAATAAAAATGCCATAAAACTATCCCCTATTTTGTAGACGCTATAACTTTTGCGCAAACCAATCAATAAACACTTATTGCGATTTTTTTTACCAAAAATATGTAGAAGAATACATATCGGCCTAAACTGAAGAAAAAAATTGTTTTTTTATATATTTTTTGGGGATATTTATTATAGCAAAAAGTTAAATATATTGCATTTTTTTCAAAATTGTCCCTCTATTTTTGTTTATAGTGCAAAAAATAAAAAACGCAGATCAAATACCACCTAAAGAAAGCTCTATTTGTGGGAAAAAAAGTACGCCAATTTTGTTAGGGAGCCACGTCGCACGACCGCGCAATTGTTAGTTAATGCGACGCAGTGCCGAATAGCAAAAAGGGGCCTGGTCCTTTAGCTGCAAATTGGTCCGGGGCTTAAGTGGTTAAGCTTTGACAAAAAAAAAACTGGAAATTGATTGGTTTCACCAGATTTTGTACTCTCCACTTTTAGTAAATCTCCCCCTATATAAAATGATTAGCAGAGTGCATTTGATGAGACCTGCTCATCATTAATAATATAAATAATTTAGACAAAAACATGGCAAAATGGGTGGAGCTTTCATGATTATAATTTATAATGTGCTTATTGAAGGATGAACTCTAACTACAATTCTGACTACAATTCTAAAAGCCTTTGGTGCAGGATGCTACCATATGAATCAAATTATCCACTATCAAGGAAATAATTTTTTTTTTAATTTATAATGTCTAAAGAATTGTCTTGTTTATAAACAGTATTCATAATACAGGTGATAGTTATCTACACAAACCATATTAGAATTTATAACAGCGAATAACATTATAATCATTTAACATGTTTTTCTTTTAAAATTTGGTGTTAATTAAATAGACTGAAATATGTGTCAAAATAAATAGTACAGATGATTTAATTAAATCAGTGCCACCTCCATTAATATGTAAAATGTGTTGTATTGAATCATTTCTAAGGTTAATTTAACAGATTTTGCCAAAGAAAAATGTGGTACTTTTTTTGAACTAAAGAGAAAATTAGCTAATTAGCATTGATAATTTGAATCTGGAAAGTTATTTTTGTATCCACAACTAAATTTGGAGAAAAATAATGATGAAGCAGTTAAGAAAATAATTTCCAGGCATGTCAATCTTCAGAACCTAAAGAAACTTTTCTCCAATATGGCACTAGAGAAAAGATGATTTGATACAGAAAATAGGTATAACATTGAAATAGTAAAGAGTGACCTCCGCGCTCTACTACTGGATAGTGGAACTGAGTAATCCACACGTGTACAATGTGATAGATATAGATAAGTGCCTATGCATAAATAACCCTTAGGCCCCTTTCACATGGTCGGACCGTTCAGATCCGCCTGTCAGTTTTGACGGCGGATCTGAACGGGCGCTCCATGTTAGCCTATGGAGCGTCGGATGTCAGCGGAGACATCTCCGCTGACATCCAACCCGGTCCGATCCGCCAAAAGCAGACGTATGGGCTATACGTCCAGATCCGTAGCTGGCGGATCGGATCGGGTGAGATCTGATGAAAACGGACACACTGTCCGTTTTCATCCGATCTCTCCATAGAGATCAGCGGCGCTCGCAAGCCCCTCCCCGCTCAGTGAGCGGAGAGAGGCTTGTCATCCGCCGGTTCAGCGGAGATCAACGGACAGATCTCCCGCTGAGCCGGCGGACAGAGGCGGGCTCCGTGCAAGCGGAGCCCGCCTCGTGTGAAAGGGGCCTTATATGCAATAAATTGTATAAATAGGTGTGTTATCCAATAGAGATAAAAAATCTTCCTAGGAATAAATAGCAGCCAAACCTGATAGTGTTCACTAAACACAAAACCAAATGAATAAGATAAAGTGATCTAGCGCATAAATTTAAACACAATCCTAAAAGCGTGTAATTAAAAAAGTGATAATGTATCCATATAAATATGAGTGCATCTAATAAAACAATCCACAAGTGCACCAACAGTGATAAAACAAATAGATAAATAAACGTGAATGGTCTCTAAAGCTGGGTATGGACAAAGTCTCTAGGCAAAAAAATATTCAAATCAAATGTAGGAACAGTTCAATCGATGGATCATAGTAGGTGAAGTCCCATATAAAGGAAATAAAGTGAATGTAGAAAAGGATTCTGTGTTGGATGTTCTCTTAATTGATGTCACCAGTAGGAGAAAACAATTGTCAGCAAACAAAGTATCTGCAATCCAACAACGGGCTATCTAGCCTCTCACCTCATAAATTCTTTCATTCAGCGTGTAGTCTAGGCGAATAAGATCCTTCCTTACTCTTTGGATTTCTTCCCTTGTATAGAGGAGCCTTACCCCGGTGTATTGGAAGATATCACTGGGACCACTGTCCAGCCGAAACCTAAATATAAGGGTATGGCCACTCTCCAATGATAAGCCGCCAACCGGGGAAATGGCAAGGGAAAAAACAAAAAAGAAATGCCTCCAATGGTGAAGTAAGTTGATAAAAGGGGGCTTTATTCATCAATTAAAACATATAAAAATGTAAAAGATGGACTCTTACAATGTGCAAAAGGCAAATCAAGCAAGTAGCAAACAAATGGCGTCTGAACGCCGATCTCACGTCACTTCCGGTTCAAAGGGTGACGGTTTCCGATCCCTCCCTATGCGTTACGTCATGTGACTTCATCAGGGGAACCGGATTGGTTGAACCCTCATTGTTTGTATTGGATGGAACCGGAAATTGTGTAGCGGCCATTTTATTGTAGTCCGTTTTTAAAGAACGGGCTCCACCAATAGTTAATGGGAAAAATGTTGTTTCAGCAACTTCAGGCAATTAGGACTATGTTCCTATATGGGTAAAGGTGATCATTTGTGGATATAGAATACCACTATAGATCTATGTATTCCCTATTGCAATAAGGGTAAACAATGTCCATGCATATGAAGCGCCTATTAATACTTGAGACATAAATATTAAAACTCAGAAAGTGAAAGTACGTTGCAGCGGACTAATGTATTAGTCCTCACATATGAGTGTTTATAGTGTGCTAATTTGTGCCTCACCACAGCCTACCCAAAAATTAGACTATACGAAATAATTGTACATAAAACACATCCGCGGCCATTTTCTGGTGGCCTGTTGTGTTAATAACAGCCGTTCATTGCATACACTGCAATGAGGGCTGGTTATGTTGAACGATGTACAAAGGGCACCCCCGCGGCCATTTTCTAGTGGCCCGTTGTGTTATTTTGGATCTTCCATTTTGGAGTGGACCGCTGTGTATGTCTCAAGTATTAATAGGCGCTTCATATGCATGGACATTGTTTACCCTTATTGCAATAGGGAATACATAGATCTATAGTGGTATTCTATATCCACAAATGATCACCTTTACCCATATAGGAACATAGTCCTAATTGCCTGAAGTTGCTGAAACAACATTTTTCCCATTAACTATTGGCGGAGCCCGTTCTTTAAAAACGGACTACAATAAAATGGCCGCCACACAATTTCCGGTTCCATCCAATATAAACAATGAGGGTTCAACCAATCCGGTTCCCCTGATGAAGTCACATGACGTAACGCGTAGGGAGGGATCGGAAACAGTCACCCTTTGAACCGGAAGTGACGTGAGATCGGCGTTCAGACGCCATTTGTTTGCTACTTGCTTGATTTGCCTTTTGCACATTGTAAGAGTCCATCTTTTACATTTTTATATGTTTTAATTGATGAATAAAGCCCCCTTTTATCAACTTACTTCACCATTGGAGGCATTTCTTTTTTGTTTTTGTTTTTTCCCTTGCCATTTCCCCGGTTGGCGGCTTATCATTGGAGAGTGGCCATACCCTTATATTTAGGTTTCGGCTGGACAGTGGTCCCAGTGATATCTTCCAATACACCGGGGTAAGGCTCCTCTATACAAGGGAAGAAATCCAAAGAGTAAGGAAGGATCTTATTCGCCTAGACTACACGCTGAATGAAAGAATTTATGAGGTGAGAGGCTAGATAGCCCGTTGTTGGATTGCAGATACTTTGTTTGCTGACAATTGTTTTCTCCTACTGGTGACATCAATTAAGAGAACATCCAACACAGAATCCTTTTCTACATTCACTTTATTTCCTTTATATGGGACTTCACCTACTATGATCCATCGATTGAACTGTTCTTACATTTGATTTGAATATTTTTTTGCATAGAGACTTTGTCCATACCCAGCTTTAGAGACCATTCACGTTTATTTATCTATTTGTTTTATCACTGTTGGTGCACTTGTGGATTGTTTTATTAGATGCACTCATATTTATATGGATACATTATCACTTTTTTAATTACACGCTTTTAGGATTGTGTTTAAATTTATGCGCTAGATCACTTTATCTTATTCATTAGGTATAACATTGAGCTTATATGAGATCAAGAGTATGTAAGAAAAGCATGGATATTCCCACCACAATTATATACATTATAGGTCAGGGCAACAACGAAATGCAGCAAAATGAATGGAAGTATAGGCTAAATACATATAGTTATTGTTAAAAATGCTGCCTCCTCCTATACGGTATATGCTGCATACTGTTTATAAAAGGGATCAGTGTAAATACCTTTTACTTGATCTGCTTTAGTGTGGTCATGGGATCCAGCGGCAGCAGCTTCCTTGTTGGGGAGAAAGCACCAATGGAGGGGAAATTCTTGAATGTGTACGGAGGAGCACCTTGTACAAAAGTTCATCTCACTCAAAGAACTTTTTGAAACATTTAATGGCTCAGAGCATCAGATACAGCCAATGCATTTCAGAAGAAAAAACGCCTCCCCCTTCTGCAGGGCCTGAGCAATTGGTGTTAAAGTGGTAGTAAACTGCCCAAAAAAAAATGGCCCGCAGGATAATGTCATAACATGCACCGCCTACTAGCACAGTATGACAGACTTACCTTAAAATAAAGCCCTCCAGCGGCACACTGTCACCACTGTTGGGATTTCCATCTTCACCTGGTCTTTTTACGGGTTCCTGGGCTCCAGCTGTTTGAATGGCCGAGTCGCAGTGACGTCACTCCTGCTCATCTGCATGGGAGTTACGCTGTGGCACAGAACTCTGAATGGACGGCACCATAGGTATAAATCAAATAGCGGACTTTCCTAAGGCTTTAATAAAAATTACAACAGAATGCACAAAGAGACCTGTGTTAAGGCTTGGTGAAGACTAGCATCTCCTGACAGCACGGTAGACAGCTGGCTGCCTACAGAGCAATCAGGAGATGCTAGTCTTCATCAAGCCTTAACACAGGTCCCTTTGTGCATTCTGTTGTAATTTTATTAAGACTGACTGCTCAAATCCTGAAGAACGGGAAGGACCCCCCCCCAAAACACGTTGACTGTATCTGAGGCTAGTTTCAACCATTAAATGTTTCAAAAAGTCCTTTAAGTAAAATTAACTTTTGTACCAGGTGCTCCTTTATACACATTCAAGAATCTACTATATAGTGTCGCTGTCAAAAAGGTAGCCGTCTAGGACCAGAATGGGGTCCACCCATACTAGACTTCAGTTATGGCCTTGCTTTTTTAAAGGTAAAAACAGTTTATGGTAGATCCATCGGAACCAATTTTTACTTCTATTGGTTCAGCACTATCACACACATTTCATCAGGCTGTTAGAAGGTTTTCAGCATGACGAATGGGTATTTATACTGCTCTATCTTATAAAACATTACCCAGCAGAGGTATAAGAGGGAGGGAAGTAAGTCTTTAACTTTATAACACTACTTATATTTAGCCTATACTTCCACTTAAGCTGCTTGGCTTACTTAAATTTCGGTATACTGTATGTAAACCCAACCATAAAGTTTCATATAACCTTCAACGTGGTAATTTTATCTCAAAAGTCATTTTCAATATTTTTAAATTTGTAGCTTTCATTAAATCAATGCCTGGTATTTCTGAAATGAAGGTCCTTTTCAGGCACCCTCCTGTTATTGGATGGAAACGCTCTGTCCTTTCTCCCTGTTGTACACCTGGGGCGTCACCTTGTAGTAGGGGCTTTTGATAGAAACTAGAAGTGCTGGTTTCAACACACATTATGCAGGCATGGTCTGCTGTTGTCACCATCTGGAAACTCTTCCTGAGAAATGCCATGCATCCATCTCTGAAGTGCATGTTGTCAGCTGTAAAAAGGCTGCCAGAGATCATCAACATGGCAATTAAAAATACATAGTGCTTTGGCAAAAAATGGATTCAGTTAGGATGTGCATATACTTTCAAATAAGTATTTTTATTCTTGGATAGAGACAGTAATGTGGCTCACTTAAAGTACAGTATATTTAAATCCAGTCACTGAAATCTCATACAAGTTTTAGCTTGTAAATGTCTTTTCAAACGCCACTTTTATTATTCAAAAGCTGCATCTTTTATTAAAATATCATAAAAGAATCCTGCCCTGAAGGTTCTTTTAAAGTCTTTTATGGTTAAAGGGTAGCACCACTTTGTCCCTGTCTCCGAAATGTGTTCTAGTGCTTTCACATTGTAGCATTGACTTCCTATGTTGTTACCATGAAGAATCTGCCTGAAAAATGCTGAGCAGCCATTGCTGGAGTACAGGATGTGGCTGCAAAATGGCTTCAGACTAGCAACAAATGGCAGCAGCATTACCAATGCAACAATAGATGAAAAACAAGTATGTTATTTAAAAAATAGCAGTTGTTAATGGTGCACAGTGCTTTATAAAACAATGGGTTTGATTTACTAAAGGCAAATAGACTGTACACTTTGCAAAGTGCAGTGGCACTCTGCAAGAGCAGCTGCTCCAGAGCTTGGTAAATTAGGTAAAAATTCCCTTTGCAAAGAATAACCAATCACGTGCAAGGAAAACAAAAAAGATAGCATTTTTGCTTGCACATGATTGGATGATGGAAGTCAGAAGAGCTGCTCATTTACTAAGTTCTGGAGCAACTGCAAAGTGCACAGTTTATTTGCCTTTAGTAAATCAACCCCTAAATGTCATTCAAGTAGAGTTTACATTTTACAAACAAATTTGTCTTTTTAGTTAGGATAAAGAGGGTGAATTTTTGGATCTTCAGATATGTTTTAGTACTTACTGTGGCCCCCAAAGAGAAGATTAATCTTTATCTCTGTACAAAAACATTGCATTTAGATAAGATTCTCAACAGGGACACACAATGCAGTAGAAAGTTTATTCAGGCCAACTCCCATCCAACTCTACCAAAGAAGTTTTTATAGCTGGTACATGCTTGGTAGATTTTTCCTGACTCCCTGTGTCAGTGATAATATTATCACTGAAAGAGGAAGTGAGTATAATCCCCCTGACAGAAACATAAAGAGCAATAAAAACATGAAAGTATGCAAATAAAGACTTCAGATTTCTTCCCTGATCTACACACTCAGTCTTGGTTAGTGGGCTTAAGTTAAGCTGGCCATACACTATACAAAAAATCGGCCGAAATTCGGTCATTTGGACCGTTCTTTTGTTTTTCGGACAGTTAATGGGCACAACATCGATAATCTTTGGGAAGTTTTTTGAGCCGAAAAAACGAAGGACAAGTTTGGAAATTTTCTGCCGAATGAACGATAAATTGAAAGGTTAATGTGTTTTAAGTGAGTTGTTCCTAAGAACTACAGGCCTACAATATAAAACGCCAAATTTCCATGAAAAATAATTGTACCGCTTTCTGCACCTAAAATCAGAAATAATCACACCGCCAGGGAGGTTAAGGAGCAGAGCATGGTCACTTCAAGGGGAATTTACACCTAATTTAGTTTTAAACTTAGCTTAGTGAATGTGAAATTGCCACTTTGCAAATAATACCCAATAACATAAAAAGAAAAAAAGTGTATTTGTACAATTGGATGATTAAAGTCAGCAGAGCTTCACCTCATTCACTAAACAAGGTGAAAATGCCCTTGCAACGTGAAAATTAATTTTGACATTAAGGGCCAATTTACACTGCCTGCATTCTAAGTGTGTTGTGGTTTATGCATGTCTGCATTTAATGGAGCTCACTGTATCACAACTTTGGGCTGCATCACACTGCAAACAGGGCACAGAAAAAACAATTGTTTCCTAAGTGCCTTAGTGGTGACTTGCTTGCATCCAGTATGGAAAAATGCCACTCACTGCACTATGTGTGAATGAGCCATAAATGTGAAAATTCATGCTAACATTAATATATGTCAACACCATGCAACTTGAAGTGCTGAAAGGAGTTGTAAAGTCAATTTTTTTTTATCTTAATAAATTCTATGCATTATGATAAAAAGGCTTCTGTGTGCAGTAGTCCCCCTCCCCCAGCCCCCCTAATACTTTCCTGAGCCCCCTCTCTGTCCAGCGATGTCCACAAGTGTCTCAGCTAGGGATGGGCCCGGTGCTCGATGCGAACCCATGTTCGCATCGAGCACCGGGTGTTCGCTCGCTCGGCGAGCCCAGAACTATTTTGGCGGCTCGCATCACGTTCGTGTGATGCGAGCGGCCCCGCAATGCATTGCGGCCGGCGCGGCCGGCGCAGTGCATTGCTGGCTGATGATTGGCCAAGCATGCACTGTGACCCCGCATGCTTGGCCAATCACAGCGCCGGAAACTCGAAGAGCCATAATTGGCTACAGGCAGGACGCCTGTAGCCAATTACAGCTCAGGGGCTTTAGTACACGCCCCCTCTTATAAAAGGCCGCCACGCCGTCGGCGCCGGTCACATGCTGTTCCGGCGTAGAGAGAGCAGGATCGTTCTGTGTCACTCTGCTAGATTTAGTTACAGAGATTTAGTTACAGAGATTTAGTTACAGAGATTTAGTTAGAGAGATTTAATTAGATAGATTCATTTAGAAAGATTCATTGTAGTAGTGTGGGCTTGTAGTGTGTTCATGGCAGGCAGGCACTGGCAGCAAACAGAGCTCCTATATTTTGTTCCCAGAGGCACCTATAGGACTTGTAGTGTGTTCGTGGCAGGCAGGCAGTGGCAGCAAACAGAGCTCCTATATTTTGTTCCCAGAAGCACCTATAGGACTTGTAGTGTGTTCGTGGCAGGCAGGCACTGGCAGCAAACAGAGCTCCTATATTTTGTTCCCAGAGGCACCTATAGGACTTGTAGTGTGTTCGTGGCAGGCAGGCAGTGGCAGCAAACAGAGCTCCTATATTTTGTTCCCAGAAGCACCTATAGGACTTGAAGTGTGTTAGTCCCATCACACAGAGCTATATTTTCTTCCCAGAAGCACCTATAGGACTTGAAGTGTGTTAGTCCCATCACACAGAGATCATATATTTTGTTCCCAGAAGCACCTATAGGACTTGTAGTGTGTTAGTCCCATCACACAGAGATCATATATTTTGTTCCCAGAAGCACCTATAGGACTTGTAGTGTGTTAGTCCCATCACACAGAGCTATATTTTGTTCCCAGAAGCACCTATAGGACTTGAAGTGTGTTAGTCCCATCACACAGAGCTATATTTTCTTCCCAGAAGCACCTATAGGACTTGTAGTGTGTTAGTCCCATCACACAGAGATCATATATTTTGTTCCCAGAAGTACCTATAGGACTTGAAGTGTGTTAGTCCCATCACACAGAGCTATATTTTCTTCCCAGAAGCACCCATAGGACTTGTAGTGTGTTAGTCCCATCACACAGAGATCATATATTTTGTTCCCAGAAGCACCTATAGGACTTGAAGTGTGTTAGTCCCATCACACAGAGCTATATTTTCTTCCCAGAAGCACCTATAGGACTTGAAGTGTGTTAGTCCCATCACACAGAGATCATATATTTTGTTCCCAGAAGCACCTATAGGACTTGAAGTGTGTTAGTCCCATCACACAGAGCTATATTTTCTTCCCAGAAGCACCCATAGGACTTGTAGTGTGTTAGTCCCATCACACAGAGATCATATATTTGGTTCCCAGAAGCACCTATAGGACTTGAAGTGTGTTAGTCCCATCACACAGAGCTATATTTTGTTCCCAGAAGCACCTATAGGACTTGAAGTGTGTTAGTCCCATCACACAGAGCTATATTTTGTTCCCAGAAGCACCTATAGGACTTGAAGTGTGTTAGTCCCATCACACAGAGATCCTATATTTTGTTCCCAGAAGCACTCATAGGACTTGAAGTGTGTTAGTCCCATCACACAGAGCTATATTTTGTTCCCAGAAGCACCTATAGGACTTGAAGTGTGTTAGTCCCATCACACAGAGCTATATTTTCTTCCCAGAAGCACCTATAGGACTTGAAGTGTGTTAGTCCCATCACACAGAGATCATATATTTTGTTCCCAGAAGCACCTATAGGACTTGTAGTGTGTTAGTCCCATCACACAGAGATCATATATTTTGTTCCCAGAAGCACCTATAGGACTTGAAGTGTGTTAGTCCCATCACACAGAGCTATATTTTCTTCCCAGAAGCACCTATAGGACTTGAAGTGTGTTAGTCCCATCACACAGAGATCTTATATTTTGTTCCCAGAAGCACCTATAGGACTTGAAGTGTGTTAGTCCCATCACACAGAGATCCTATATTTTGTTCCCAGAAGCACCTATAGGACTTGAAGTGTGTTAGTCCCATCACACAGAGCTATATTTTCTTCCCAGAAGCACCTATAGGACTTGAAGTGTGTTAGTCCCATCACACAGAGATCATATATTTTGTTCCAGAAGCACCTATAGGACTTGTAGTGTGTTAGTCCCATCACACAGAGATCATATATTTTGTTCCCAGAAGCACCTATAGGACTTGAAGTGTGTTAGTCCCATCACACAGAGCTATATTTTTCTTCCCAGAAGCACCTATAGGACTTGAAGTGTGTTAGTCCCATCACACAGAGATCCTATATTTTGTTCCCGGAAGCACCTATAGGACTTGAAGTGTGTTAGTCCCATCACACAGAGATCCTATATTTTGTTCCCAGAAGCACCTATAGGACTTGAAGTGTGTTAGTCCCATCACACAGAGCTATATTTTCTTCCCAGAAGCACCTATAGGACTTGAAGTGTGTTAGTCCCATCACACAGAGATCCTATATTTTGTTCCCAGAAGCACCTATAGGACTTGAAGTGTGTTAGTCCCATCACACAGAGCTATATTTTTTTCCCAGAAGCACCTATAGGACTTGAAGTGTGTTAGTCCCATCACACAGAGCTATATTTTCTTCCCAGAAGCACCTATAGGACTTGAAGTGTGTTAGTCCCATCACACAGAGATCCTATATTTTGTTCCCAGAAGCACCTATAGGACTTGAAGTGTGTTAGTCCCATCACACAGAGATCCTATATTTTGTTCCCAGAAGCACCTATAGGACTTGAAGTGTGTTAGTCCCATCACACAGAGCTATATTTTCTTCCCAGAAGCACCTATAGGACTTGAAGTGTGTTAGTCCCATCACACAGAGATCCTATATTTTGTTCCCAGAAGCACCTATAGGACTTAAAGTGTGTTAGTCCCATCACACAGAGCTATATTTTGTTCCCAGAAGCACCTATAGGACTTGAATTGTGTTAGTCCCATAACACAGAGCTATATTTTCTTCCCAGAAGCACCTATAGGACTTGAAGTGTGTTAGTCCCATCACACAGAGATCCTATATTTTGTTCCCAGAAGCACCTATAGGACTTGAAGTGTGTTAGTCCCATCACACAGAGATCCTATATTTTGTTCCCAGAAGCACCTATAGGACTTGAAGTGTGTTAGTCCCATCACACAGAGCTATATTTTGTTCCCAGAAGCACCTATAGGACTTGAAGTGTGTTAGTCCCATCACACAGAGCTATATTTTGTTCCCAGAAGCAACTATAGGACTTGAAGTGTGTTAGTCCCATCACACAGAGCTATATTTTGTTCCCAGAAGCACCTATAGGACTTGAAGTGTGTTAGTCCCATCACACAGAGATCATATATTTTGTTCCCAGAAGCACCTATAGGACTTGAAGTGTGTTAGTCCCATCACACAGAGATCATATATTTTGTTCCCAGAAGCACCTATAGGACTTGAAGTGTGTTAGTCCCATCACACAGAGCTATATTTTCTTCCCAGAAGCACCTATAGGACTTGAAGTGTGTTAGTCCCATCACACAGAGATCCTATATTTTGTTCCCAGAAGCACCTATAGGGCTTGAAGTGTGTTAGTCCCATCACACAGAGCTATATTTTGTTCCCAGAAGCACCTATAGGACTTGAAGTGTGTTAGTCCCATCACACAGAGATCCTCTATTTTCTTTGCAGAAGCACCCATAGGACTTCTAGTGTGTTAGTGGCATCACACAGAGCTCCTATATTTTCTTCTCAGCAGCACCCACAGGACTTCTAGTGTGTTAGTGGCATCACACAGAGCTCCTATATTTTCTTTGCAGAAGCACCCATAGGACTTCTAGTGTGTTAGTGGCATCACACAGAGCTCCTATATATTCTTCTCAGCAGCACCCACAGGACTTCTAGTGTGTTAGTGGCATCACACAGAGCTCCTATATTTTCTTTGCAGAAGCACCCATAGGACTTCTAGTGTGTTAGTGGCATCACACAGAGCTCCTATATATTCTTCCCAGCAGCACCCACAGGACTACCGACTACAATGGCTGGAAGACCGCCAAGGGGAGGCAGAGCGTGCAGAGCCAAGAACACAGGGCAGGCAGGCTCTGTTTCTAGTGGACGTGGCCGTGGCCGTGGACGTGGTCGTGCATCGCCATCAGCACGTGGCCATGGGACACGCGCGTCTTTGTTTTCGGCAGCTGGACATGTGGAGCCGCATCATGCTGAAGGCTTGGTAGAATGGATGACCAAGCCCTCCTCATCCTCCTCATCCTCTCTCACCCAGGCTCAGGGTACTGGCAGAGCAGCTGCCAACGCGTACTCAATGGCATCATCAGCCACCCCTTCCCTAGACCCACCATGTCCTCCTGAGGAGTCCCCCGAACTCTTTGAGCACAGTGTTGGGTACATGCTCCAGGAGGATGCCCAACGATTCGAAGGCTCGGATGATGATACCCAGCTTGAGGAATCTGGCAGTACTGTTCCACCAGCTGCAGCTTACTGCCAGGTTTGCTCTAGTGGTGAAGAGGGAGGGGATGATGAGGTCACTGACTCCACGTGGGTGCCTGAAGGGAGAGAGGATGAGGAGGAGGACGAGGAGGAGGAGGATGCGGCGTCACATGTCCAACGAGGCAGGATGCCCCCTGGAGGCCAGGTAGAGGCCAGCACAGCAACTGTACAACACCGCAGAGCTCCGCCTGTGCAGGGCGCTGCCTCTGCACGTTATCAGAAAAGTTCTTTGGTGTGGGCCTTTTTTGAGACGAGTGCATCAGATCGCACCACTGCTATTTGCAATATTTGTCTCAAGCGTATCTCGCGTGGCCAAAACATCAGCCGCTTGGGCACCACAAGCATGACCAGACATATGTCGACCTGCCATGCAGCTCGTTGGCAGGCACACATAAAAGACCCACACCAAAGAACTAAGCGGACCTCTCCTTGCTCCTCATCAGCTGGGATCTCCATCCCCACTACACCTTCAGTGCTCTCTGAAAGCTGCTCTCAGAGGACTGAAGGTGTAGAATTAGGTGTGTCACAACCAAGTACTTGCAGTACACCGACGTCCGATTGCAGCAGGCAAATTTCCCTGCCCCAGCTGCTGGACCGTAGAAAGAAGTACACTCCCAGCCATCCACATGCCCAGCGGTTGAATGCTAGCTTGGCTAAATTGCTAGCACTTCAACTGCTGCCTTTTCAGTTGGTAGACTCGGCCCCCTTCCGTGAGTTTGTTCAATGTGCGGTTCCTCAGTGGCAGGTTCCCAAACGCCACTTTTTCTCACGGAAGGCGATTCCGTCTCTCTACCGGCATGTGGAAGGCAATGTCCATGCCTCGCTGGACAGGGCGGTCAGCGGTAAGGTGCATATTACCGCTGACTCATGGTCCAGCAGGCATGGACAGGGACGGTACCTTTCTTTCACGGCCCATTGGGTCACTCTATTGGCAGCTGGGAGGGATGCAGGACAAGGTGCAGTAGTGTTGGAGGTTGTTCCGCCACCACGCCTCCAAAACGCTACTACTGCTACTGGTTGTGACACACCTCTCTCCTCCACCCCCTCCTCTTCTTCTTCCTCCAGTGCTCTGTCCTTGGAACCAGCGGTGCTCCGTAGGCGTACAAGGGGCTACGCAAGTACGCAGGCAAAAAGATGCCATGCCGTGCTTGCGCTGGTGTGTTTGGGGGACAGGACAGTTTGAGGTTCTGGCAGCTCTGCAGGGGCAGGCCGAGAGGTGGTTGACGCCACGTCAGCTTAAGCCAGGAATGGTCGTTTCTGACAATGGCACCAACCTCCTCTCCGCCCTGCGACAGGGGCAGCTCACCCATGTGCCCTGCATGGCTCACGTCCTCAACCTGGTGGTGCAGCGGTTCTTGGGCAGGTTCCCAGGCTTACAGGATGTCCTGAGGCAGGCCAGGAAAGTCTGTGTGCATTTCCGCCGATCTTATAATGCCAGTGCTCGGCTGACTGAGCTGCAAAAGGAGCTGAACCTGCCCAAGAACCGCCTAATATGTGACATGCCCACCAGGTGGAACTCAACGTTGGCCATGCTGCAGCGACTGCACACGCAGCAGAGGGCCATCAATGAGTACCTTTGCGACTACGGCACCAGGACAGGGTCAGGGGAGCTTGGTTTTTTTTCCCCACGTCAGTGGAGCATGATCAGGGATGCATGCACTGTCCTCTCACCATTTGAGGAGGCCACGAGGATGGTGAGCAGTGACAGTGCATGCATCAGTGACACTGTCCCTCTTGTCCACCTGTTGGAGCATACGCTGCGTGGGATAATGGACAGGGCACTTGAGGCAGAACAGAGGCAGGAAGAGTAGGACTTCCTTGCCTCTCAAGGCCCCCTTTATCCGGACAGTGTTCCTTCTGTCCCACCCATCACACAGGAAGAGGATGAGGAGGAGGAGGAGGAGGAGGCTTGTGTGAGCATGGAGGTGGAGCCTGGCACTCAGCATCAGCAGCAGCAGTCTTTTAGGGATGATGTACAGTCCCAACAAACCAGTGGACTTGTACGTGGCTGGGAGGAGGTGGCTGGCGATCATGTCATCCTCAGTGACCCAGAAGACTCCGGACCGAATGCCTCAGCTAACCTACGCTGCATGGCCTCCCTGATCCTGCAAAGCCTGCGGAAGGATCCTCGTGTTCTTCGGATCAAGGAGAGGGACCATTACTGGCTGGCCACACTCCTTGATCCGCGGTACAAGGGTAAGGTTGCGGACCTTATCTTGCCGTCGCAGAGGGAGCAGAGGATGAGACATCTCAGGGAGGCCTTGCAGAAAGGTCTGTGCAACGCGTTCCCAGAAACTGGGAGGTTACAAACTCCTGGTCCTGGGCGACGAGTTGCTGAGGCTTCGGTCAGTAGCAGAAGGAGCGGTGGGGAAGGTGGACGTCTGACCGATGCGTTCAGACAATTTTTAAGTCCGCAGCCCCAAGGTATGATCGGTTCCAGCAACCATCGCCAGCGTCTGATATACATGGTGCAGGAATACCTTGGGGCAAGGTCAGACTTGGACACCTTTCCCACCGAAAATCCTCTGGCTTACTGGGTCCTGAGGATGGATCACTGGCCAGAGCTTGCACAGTATGCAATTGAGCTACTGGCCTGTCCTGCCTCCAGCGTTCTTTCCGAACGCACATTCAGTGCTGCTGGAGGATTTGTCACCGATCATAGGGTGCGCCTGTCCACCGCCTCGGTTGATCGACTGACCTTCATCAAAATGAATCAGTCTTGGATCACCACCAGCTACCAGGCACCTGAAGCGGATATAACCGAATAATTTATAATGTCACATCCCTTCAAGACTGCCTATGCTGATGCTGAGTGACTGTCCTCTTATGTTCACTGACTATCCTCTTCCTCCTCCTCAATGATCCATGCCACCACACCAGTGCCTAAGGCACAATTTTTCAGCCCCTGTTTAACAGGGGCATGTACATACAATTTTTATAAAAAAAAGCTTCGCAACACGTGTGACTGCTGTGCTCCAAGTACAGTATCTGTGAGGGGTTGCAGTGTTGTGGCACCAGCACCAGTGCCTAAGGCACAATTTTTCAGCCCCTGTTTAACAGGGGCGTGTACATACAATTTTTATAAAAAAAAAGCTTCGCAACACGTGTGACTGCTGTGCTCCAAGTACAGTATCTGTGAGGGGTTGCAGTGTTGTGGCACCAGCACCAGTGCCTAAGGCACAATTTTTCAGCCCCTGTTTAACAGGGGCGTGTACATACAATTTTTATAAAAAAAAGCTTTGCAACACGTGTGACTGCTGTGCTCCAAGTACAGTATCTGTGAGGGGTTGCAGTGTTGTGGCACCAGCACCAGTGCCTAAGGCACATTTTTTTAGCCCCTGTTTAACAGGGGCGTGTACTTACAATTTTTTAAAAAAATGCTTCGCAACACGTGTGACTGCTGTGCTCCAAGTACAGTATCTGTGAGGGGTTGCAGTGTTGTGGCACCAGCACCAGTGCCTAAGGCACAATTTTTCAGCCCCTGTTTAACAGGGGCGGGTAATTACAAATCTTGATCTAATAGTTCACAGCAGGGCCCATTCCTGCGCCCACCAAGAGTAACTATGAGGGCCTACAGTCTTGTGGCAACACCGTCCACCACCACCGCCAAAGGCCCAATTTTTCTGCCCTGTTCATCAGGTGCTTGCAATTACAAATCTTGATCTAATAACTCACAGCAGGGCCCATTCCTGCGCCCACCAAGAGTAACTGTGAGAGCTTACAGTCTTGTGGCAACACCGTCCACCACCACCGCCAAAGGCCCAATTTTTCTGCCCTGTTCATCAGGTGCTTGCAATTACAAATCTTGATCTAATAACTCACAGCAGGGCCCATTCCTGCGCCCACCAAGAGTAACTGTGAGAGCTTACAGTCTTGTGGCAACACCGTCCACCACCACCGCCAAAGGCCCAATTTTTCTGCCCTGTTCATCAGGTGCTTGCAATTACAAATCTTGATCTAATAACTCACAGCAGGGCCCATTCCTGCGCCCACCAAGAGTAACTGTGAGAGCTTACAGTCTTGTGGCAACACCGTCCACCACCACCACCACCCCCAATTTTTCTGCCCTGTTCAACAGGTGCATGCAATTACAAATCTTGATCTATTAACTCACAGCAGGGCCCATTCCTGTGCCCACCAGTCTTGTGGCTACACCAACATCTAATAGGGCAAATTTCTGCAGAGTATATACGCCAGGCCCCTACTTTCAAACATCCAACTTACAAACGACTCCTACTTGCAAATGGAAAGAGAAAACAGGAAGTGAGAGGAAATCTACCCCTAGGAAGGGAAATTCTATCCTGTTAGATTTAATTTGGGAAAAAGGTATCTCCTCTCTACTGATACTTTATCACCAATCCTTGTTTCAATTAAAACCCCACTTTTCTAAAAACATTTGTCATTGGGACGGAAAGTGAGGTGACATGTTCTGAACAGATGTGCAAAGACAGCAAATGTTACAGGGGTGATAACCCCTCCCTATGTTCTCCAAAAAGCTTAAAAATAGATTTTTTTGGGATGGAGCTACACTTCATAATGTACCTGTTCAGATTCTACTTAAGAACAAACCTAAAGCCGCAAGTGTTTTTAAATGGCTTCTTTTTTTTCCTTTACAAATGTCATTTTGTGCAAGGACAGTTCTAAACATGGGAAACACATGCCACTTCACAGGCATACTTTTGACACCCCCCAGGTACCATATTTAAAGGAAAATTTCACTTTTTTTTTTTCACTTTATGCATCATTAAAATCACTGCTCCCGAAAAAACGTTAGTTTTTAAAAGTTCTTTTTGCATTGATATATGTCCCCTGGGGCAGGACCCGGGTCCCCAAACCTGTTTTATGACATTAACATGCATATTGGCCGTTGTAATTAGCACTTTTGATTTCGAACGTTCGCGTCCATTATAACGTATAGGGTTCGAAAATTCGCGCAAACTTTCGGTCCGTTCGAAGGTTCTGGTGCGAACCGAACCCGGGGGTGTTCGGCTCATCCCTAGTCTCAGCCATCTGAGACTCTCCCTCCTGATTGGCTGAGACACAGCAGCAGTGCCATTGGCTCCCACTGCTGTTAACCTCCCTGGCGGTATGATTATGTCTGGAATTTTGTACCAAAAGGGGTACAATTATTTTGCATGGAAATTTGGCGTTTTATATTGTAGGCATGCAATTCTTATGAATAACTCACTTAAATCTGTCCAAACCAGAGTCTAGTAGACATCCCGGGTATGATAAAGTTTGAAACACAAAATCATAAATTATAATATAATAAATAACTATAAAAATGATTCAATAATGTAATCAAATCAAAAACACTGAAATATGCTCAGTTGCAGAATTGTCGCTGTCATTAAATTTAGTGTTTGATGATAAATTGTGATTCTAATTTATTATCGCTGTTTTCTAGCTGGTCTAAAACCCCTTTTGACATAAAGGGACACTTTTTGGTTGCTATGGACAATCTCCAGTTTCCAGGCAGAAAAAAACTGTATTTATAATATAAAACGACATGCAGGGCACTGGACAGACCACTAGGGACAAAGGAGATGTGTATTTTTTTTATTCAGTACTGTAATCTGTAAGATTACAGTACTGTATGTGTATTGTGTGTTTTAACTTTTTTGAATTTGGTGCTGATCTCCGCTCCCGTGCGTCGTAATGTCGCAGGGAACGGAGATCAGCGGCACTCGGGCACTGTGTGAATCGAGCGGAGGAGCTCGCACACACAGCGGGGAGACATCGCAGGATCCAGGGGACAAGGTAAGTAACTTCCCCTGTATCCTGCAATGCAGCCTGAGTCTGGCTTGGGGTTACCGCTTATGGTACTGAAGTTTCCACCCCGAGCCAGACTCGGGATTACCGCCAGGGAGGTTAATCAGTCAGTCAGCTAATCAGGAGAGAGAGGGGACAGGGCAGGGGCTGGGTCGCAGCTTAGTTTTTGAATGGACACAGGGAGCTGTGACATGGCTCGGGGGCTCCCATAGCAAACTGCTTGCTGTGGGGACCTTTGACAGGAGGGAGGGGCCAGGAGCACAGAAGAGGGACCCGAGAAGAGGAGAATCAGGGCTGCTCTGTGCAAACCCACTACACAGAGCAGGTAAGTATAACAAGTTTGTTATTTTTATAGAAAAAAAAAAGTGACTTTACAATCACTTGATTTTTATTTAATGCCGTTCAGGGAATTGGGAATGATGAAAAAACACCTGGAAAATGCTAATCGACTGTCGAGCGTTAAAATGCATGCCAGCGCATACACATGCAACACAATAGGGTTGATTTACTAAAACTGTGTGAAAAATTTGTTGCAGGTGTGCATGGTAGCCAATCAGCTTCTAAATTCAGCTTATTCAATTAAGCTTTGACAAAAAAAAGGAATAGAAGCTGATTTCTTTGCAGAGCTGCACACGATGGATTTTGCACTCTCCAGTTTTAGTAAATCAACCCCAGTGCACATTAAAATGCAGTACAACATGCATAAAAATGCATGCAATTGTGCATTACTGCATATGCACGTTTATATAAAAGGACTCTTAAAGTCACTGTGGCAAGTTTACTAAGTAAGTAGAGTATGTTCACTTTACAAAGTAAATTTTTACTTTGCAATTTTACGTTAGTGGATGTGGGCAAAGAATACTCAATCGCGTGCAAGAAAAAAAAAAAAAACATGATTTTTGCTTGCATATAATTGGACAATAAAGGTCAGCACAGATTTACGTTATAGGGAAAATTCCCTGGTACAGTGAGAATTCACTTTCCAAAATGTACACGCTTCCGTGTTGTCACAAAACACTTGCACCTAGCATTTTCAGATAGACAACCACCTCCTTCACTCTTTCATTAGAACTTTCCTTTATGGTCATACTGAACCTTTACAGTAGGATCTCATGGTCAATGGACTGTGTAGATCTACATACTCCTCTAGTGCTTGACAGTTGTGCTGCTCACATTGCGGATGTGTTCCTCTGATGGTAAAGATCTCACACTGTGGGAAATGTGGTCCGAATATCTATCAAAAATGTCATCTCGGTATAACACAATTGTAATAAGGAACTATTTCCCTTTTAGTTTTCTGGAAGTTTCTGATTGTTGTTCTTTCGTGGATTCCAGTAGATATGTAAGATATTCCTTGTCCCTAAGCATAGTTTCCTTTCTTTTGGCCTTTCTACTTGCAACCTTCATGTCGCACTCCCTAGAGTGTGTACAACAGCTTGAGCAGTCAGTAGACCCAGGTTCATCTTTTGCTGGCAGCTCTTGAAAAGGCTAACTCTCTGAGAAAAAACACAAGAGATAGTGAACTCCTGAAGGGGTCTTGGCCCTTGCTAGCGGAGGCACCCATCCAATGGTCACATTTCCCAGTCTGTGAAATGTAACAGCTTTTCTTTCGCTCAAAGCATTTCTAGAGAGCAACTGGGGACATGCTTATCTGTAAATGTAACACAATTGTGTCTTTTGAAATGAGTCCACTAATTTTTTTTTTATATACTAATTATAAAATATTCCCATAAGACCCTATTCATCATCCTGTTGGAGTAATTCTGAATGACACAAGCTGTAAAGGAATTTATATTTTGGAAGATTTTAAGCAACTGTGTGCTTTTTTATGTATACTGCAATGTAGCTTGTCAGAATAATGAGAAGTTGTGCTAGGACAATAGAATTCTGTTTGGAGTTGAAAATTTGAAAGTTTGGGTACAGTCTAAAAACAATTTTAGCAGTATATTTTAATGTCAGGACTTTTAGACCCCTAAATGTAACCACTGGAATTGTGCTGGCAATCCCACCATTACTTCTGAGACCGACACAAAGGGGTTGATTTACTAAAGACAAATAAACTGTTCACTTTGCAATCATGTACAAGCAAAAATACTGTTCTTCTTATTTTCCTTTCACATGAAATCTTTGCAAAGTGGAATTTCACCACATTCGCTAATCTCCAGGGAAAATTATTTTGCAAACTACAACTTCACTTATAAAAATTCCCTCCAGCTGACCTCTTAGTTCCTAAATAGGGATGGGCCAAAAACGAACAGGCAAAAAGTTCTAGCAAACAAACGAACCCTATTAACCTCCCTGGCGGTATGATTCTGTCTGGAATTTTGTGCTGAAAGCGGTACAATTATTTTGCATGGAAATTTGGCGTTTTTATATTGTAGGAATGCAATTCTTATGAATAACTCACTTAAATCTGTCCGAACCAGAGTCTAGTAGACATCCCGGGTATGATAAAGTTTGAAACACAAAATAATAAATTATAATATAATAAAAATATATATAAAAATGATTCAATAATGTAATCAAATCAAAAACACTGAAATTTGCTCAGTTGCAGAATAGTCGCTGTCATTAAATTTATTGTTTGATGATAAATTGTGATTCTAATTTTTTATCTGTGTTTTCTAGCTGGTCTAAAACCACTTTTGACATAAAGGGACACTTTTTGGTTGCTATGGACAATCTCCAGTTTCCAGGCAGAAAAAAAATCTTTTTTATTATATAAAATGACATGCAGGGCACTGGGCAGACCACTAGGGACAAAGGGGGTGTGTATTTTTGGTATACAGTACTGTAATCTGTAAGATTACAGTATTGTATATGTGTTGTGTTTTTAAACTTTTTTGAATTTGGCGCCGATCTCCGCTCCCGTGCGTCGTAACGTCGCAGGGAACGGAGATCAGCCGCACTCGGCACTGTGTGAATCGAGCGAGCGGATGGCTCGCACCCACAGCGGGGAGACATCGCAGGATCCAGGGGAAAAGGTAAGTAACTTCCCCCTGCATCCTGCACGCAAGCCCGAGTCTGGCTCGGGGTTACCGCTCCCAGCAGAAAAAGCTGGACCCGAGCCAGGCTCGGGAACACCGCCAAGGAGGTTAAAGTCTATGGGACATGAAAAATTAAAAGTCCTCCCTTTTAAGACTTTTATGCAAGTTATTGCCAGAAAAAGTGTATGGGGACCCGAGTACTGCCCTAGGGGACATGTATCAATGCAAAAAAAAGGTTTTAAAATTATCGTTTTTTAAAGAAGCAGTGATGTTAATGATGCTTAAAGTGAAACAATAAAAATGAAATATTCCTTTAAATATCGTGCCGGGGGGGGGGGTCCCCTTAGTCTGCCTGTAAAGTTTTTCATCTGTACAATGTATAGAACACGCCACAGCAAAAATTACATTTCTAAAGGAAAAAATGTCAGTTAAACTTGCTCGTGGCTGTAATGTATTTCCGGCTCCTGCCAATATAGATGAAAAAAAAGCATCACATCAGGAAGGGGCGGGGTCACCCGGTTACGTCACTGGGTAGCCCCACCCTTGCCTATATAAGAGCTGTCAAAGTGAAGAGACAGCAGCCAGCGGGAGGCCTCCTATTTAAATTTTTCTGTTTTCGAGTCTGTCGGGCGGTGTGATTAACGTGGATTTAAATCGCAGGACACTTTAAAAAAATTTTTTAATAAAGGTTTTGTCAAAAACTGTCTATTGTGATTTGTACTTTTTTGACACTTTTTTGAGGAATGGGTAGGGGTACGATGTACCCGATACCCATTCACATGGGGGGGGCTCCCTTGTTAAAAGGGGCTTCCAGATTCTGATAAGCCCCCTGCCTGCAGACCCACCGGCCAGGGTTTCGAGAAGAGGCCCTTGTCCCCATCAACACCCTAAAGCACCTTCCCCATGTTAAGGGCAAGCGGCCTGGTATGGTTCAGAAAGGGGGGGCACTCACTCATACCCCCTTTCCTTGCCTGCCAGGCTGCTTGCATGGATAAGGGTCTGGTATGGATTTTGGGGGACTCCACGCCATTTTTTTTATTTTATCTTTTGGCATGGAGTTCCCCTTACAATCTATACCAGACCCAGGGCCTGGTATGAATTTGGGGGGGGGGGCATGCCATTTTTTCCTTAATTCTATCATAGAGTTCCCCTTAACCCCTTTAATACACTGTATTGTATACTCTGCACTGCACTATATACCCTGTACTGCGTTATATACACTACACTGACTGCACTATATACTCTGCACTGACTGCGCTATATACTCTGCATTGGGTTATATACACTACACTGACTGCACTATATACTCTGGATTGGGTTATATACACTACACAGACTGCACTATATACTCTGCACTGTGTTATATACACTACACTGACTGCACTATATACTCTGCACTGCGTTATATACACTACACTGACTTCACTATATACTCTGCACTGTATTATATATACTACACTGACTGCACTATATACTCTGCACTGTGTTATATACTCTACACTAACTGCACTATATACTCTGCACTGGGTTATATATTCTACACTGACTGCACTGTATTATATATTCTACACTGACTGCACGCTCAATCCACTAACTAACCTGCCTAATCTCTCTCCATTCGTAACACTATATAGGGCTGCCGTGTAAGCAGCCTTTTATAGTGTGGAGCGTGGACTTAGCCCCTGAGCCATGACTGGCCAATCATGGCTCTCACAGCACATCGCACTGTGATTGGCAAAAGCATACAGGTCAGGTGCATGTTTTGGCCAATCAGCAGCCTTCAATGCACTGTAATACTAACATATGGGGCACATTACAGCAGGAAAACGTCCCACGAGCGCCCCATATGTTAGTTTGTTCTATGAACAAGAGAACACACCCAATGTTCGAGTCAAACTTAAGTTCAACCCGAACATTGGGCCTATTCCTAATATTAAAATGAGTCAACTGTCACACTCCTCAGATCCTAACTTACCTCCTCTAAAAGCTGTGTTATCCCATATAGTTTGCATTCGGTAAGTAAAAGTATAGTACTGGGCTGTCTGTGCCTACACTCCAATATCTCATAGACTTGAATGGGACAATGTTCCTGCAGTACGGGTAAATCAAATCAAAATTCGGGGATATTAGTTAACAAGCACAGGCCGTCTGGCCTTATGCCCCGTACACACGCTCGGATTTTCCGATGACCAGTTCCGTCAGATCATTTCCGTCGGACTTTGTCCGATGTTGGTGTTGCGTACACACGGTCGGACAACTTTGTCGGAATTTCTGGTCTTCAAGAACGTCGTGACGTAAGTCGTCTTCCACGAGACTAGAAAAGGGAAGTTCAGCACCACGTCCCGCACCCGTTGGGCTCCTTCTGCTGATTCCGTGTTTATCGCGAGTTAGTTGAAGTTTGGGGACTTACGATTCGCGCTTCTCAGTTTTGTGACTCAGATCGTTACTGCTCTTCAGTTTGTGCTTGTCGTGCATATCTGTTTATCAGTGCGTGTAGTCAGTTCGCATTTGTTGGTCATTGCGGCCTATATCTTGATATAGGACGCTTTGATTTTCACTGCTTATTGTCTGCTCGTTTCTGGTATTCATTTCATTCTTTCAGGCCTTGCTGTTTATCGGTGCTTTCTGTTTGTCCGTTCTGACCAGCCGACCGTTTGTGAGCGATGTTTCCCGTACGTACTCGTCGGGCTTTTAGCTTTGAGCCAAGACCCGTCCATGAACAGAGTGACGAGGAGTATGTGGACCAAGAATTGGTTGCTTCAGCGTGATCAGTTCTCGCACATGCCTTTGCTTCGTGAGATCCGGGAGAATAATCCTGATGATTTCAGGAACTTTCTCCGGATGACGGACCCCGTTTTTCACCGTCTTTTGGCTTTGCTGACCCTTTTATCAGCCGGCAGGATACCTGCATGAGACAAGCCATCACTCCGGAGCAGAGGCTTGTTGCCACGTTGAGGTACTTGGCGACAGGGAGAAGCCTTCAGGATCTGAAGTTCTCCACAGGTATCTCTCCCCAGGCTCTGGGAATCATTATTCAAGAGACTTGTTCTGCCATCATCCAGGTCCTGCAGGAGGACTATATTAAGGTAACATTTCTCCTTTACTATTCCCTTCTATTTATGCTCTGTTTGCTAATGTCTTGTATTTTTGACCTCCTTCCCTAATTAACATGATTGCAATATGCTCTAATATGCTGTGCCCCTTTTCTCCTTCCTGCATTTTTCCCTTCACTTACCTCCCCAGCATGCTCTTCTGGCCCAATAGACACCTATGGCCTAGTCACTTAAGCAATGTATTTTGTCTGCTGCATAGTATTGTTTTCCCCCAAACACCCCCTAAAATATGCACAAATGTTTGCTGTGTGTTTTACTTAATGCAGAGCCCCTTTTTTTCCCTTTTTTTTTGGGGGGGGGGTGCCAAACTCATTAGGAACCCCCTCCCCCAACTGCTCTGTCAGATGGTACCAATCCTCTATCTGCTGGCTTTCCCAAGGTCAATACACAATATATACCTACCTCTTTATAGTGGGCATCTTTAGGGATGAATTCAGCAAAGCATGTAGTGCAAGGGGCTGGCTCCATACTTTCCATTTGCTCTTTTTTTTGGTTATTTCCCTCCTATTAGCTTGCTAGGTAATTGCAGAATGTCAAAATGTGCTTCCCTTTTTTTGGGGGGGGGGGGGGATTTGGAATGTTCTTTTATCTTTCCTGTGGGCTGACAATAGTGTTAAGTTAAGGAGGGTCTGGCCAAACTAGCACACATTATTGAGCCATTTGGCAATCAATGAAGTGCAGAGGGTTACCTGTCCAAACCCCCCCCCAAACCCCTAGTTATTGTCAATGGCCCATCAGAAGTGGGGGGATTGATGGGAGGTGAGTAATCTGCTAGGGGACCCTCTACTTTTGGGTGCAAATACTTTTAAGCTTACAATTTAAAAGTCTGATCTTGTTCCAAGATGTTAGTGTCTAATCTGCTTGCAATGTTTATGTGCAAAGTGACTAATTTTTTTTTCTTGTTTCACTCCACAGTTCCCTTCCACGCCACAGGAATGGCAGACTGTGGCCTCCCACTTTGCCAGCCGTTGGGACTTTCCTAACTGCGGAGGTACAATTGATGGGAAACACGTCCGCATCGTCCCACCCCCCAACTCGGGGTCCTACTATTATAATTACAAGGGGTTTAATAGTGTAGTGATGTTGGCGGTGGTGTCGGCGACATACGATTTTTTGTATGTGGACGTGGGGATGAACGGCCGGGTGTCGGATGGTGGTGCCATTGCGCATACGGTGTTCTACTGGCGTCTCCAGAGTGGCAGTCTGTACTTGCCACCTCCAGAGGAGAATGCTGAAGGACTCCCCTTCGTCTTTGTCACAGATGAAGTGTTTGCGCTGACTCCCCATCTGATGAGGCCCTTCCTGATGAGGACCCTCACCCCAGACCAGAGGGTCTTCAATTACAGGCTGTCGAGAGCCCGCAGAGTGGTGGAGAACATCTTCGGGATCCTGGCCAGCCACTTCTGCCTGTTTTTGATGGCTATTAACTTGGCGGAATACAAACTCAACCACATAGTTCTTGCCTGCTGCATATTGCACAACTTTTTGAAAAGACACAACAGCAACTATGTGGTGCCCGTTGGCCCAGATGTGGACGGGCCCTCCAATGCTGACCTCACAGCCCTTCAAGCGGTACGTCCAGGCTTGCCCCCTATAAATGCCTGCGAGGTCCACGAGCAATATATGGACTACTTTGTGGGTAGGGGGGCCATTGCTCTGCCTGACGATGTGTGAGAGGCATTTTTTAATAAATATATTTTTTAAACAAACCTATGATTTCTTGTCATTTCCTGCTTGTGTTTTTTGTAGGTGTATTATAGCTTATTTGAGCTCGAAATTTTTGCCTTTTAGCTTCAACAGTGGGAATGCACTTTCTGGGCAAAAGGAGGTAACAGTCTCCTCTTCCCAAAAAGAATCTTCTCATGTTGTGTGTGAGATACCTAATCTTTTGTCTAGAGAAGGTTTGTAGTGCATAACTGACACCCAAAATACTCCTTTTCATCACCATGACAGAAATGTGTGTATTCACAAAAATGGTGTGCTACGTGTTTTCGTACAAAGCACTGTGGGTGTCATTTAAATAAGCCAAATCCACTATGCTCTACAAGTGCACTGCAAAAGTGTCCTGGAAAATACACTTGCAGTGCAAACTGGAATAGCCTTTAGTAAATAACACCCATTGCCCCCCAAATCCTTTACTTTTGACATAAATAATGCTTTTGTGTTTTTAAATAAGGAAGCCACACATTTTTTAAATTAAAAAAGTTTACTTACAACACATTCACAAGTGCGTTTCCAAACTTCTTGGCAAAACTGACAAGATCTTGGTTCTTTCGAACATTGTTTACTAACATTCCGCATTTGTAAAAACCAGGCATGGAGCAAAACAGAACAGACTGAACATAGGAACTTGCAAAGTTCAACTTTCTAAAGTGAAGACAAGATCAGACTAGACTATATGTTCAAAGTGTGTTTGATCTTGCCTTCATCACATGGGGGGTCACCCCTGGAAAATGGAAATTTAGAACATGCACACAATTTGGGTCTCAAAATGGACATTAGATGGTAAAACACATGCCTAGAATGTTCAAAAGTGCAATTTCCCATCATGGGGATCAATGGACGTGTTTTGGGGGTGCAACCCCTTCACCACACCCACTTTAGTAGTTAGTAAAGTGGTTGCACCCCCAAAACGTTGTCATTCATCCACCATGATGGGAGTTAGCACATGTTGACACAATGTGTGCATCTTCCAAATTTGCCACAGTTCTTAAGTTTCAAATGTTGTCACAAACAGCCACAAATGTGTGATAATTACTTGGTGCGTTTTCAGATTTTACCTAAAACATCAATGATGTTCTTCAGTTTTTGTTGAACATCATTGATGTTTTTCTTGATCTCATCTAGATCTCGATTGCAGACCATTATCTCCCCGATGAGTACGTGTGCACTTTCAGTGGTAAAGTGCGATTCTTCTTCCACAACATCCACATCACCTAAAAACACACACAAAAAAAATGTCTCTTGGAAATGAGGCAGGCATACATTGATTAGCTTACCAGTAGCTGTGTTCTCCCACACTCACCTGTTGTGGTGACAAGTTCTCCAAGTTCGATGATCTCTCCTTCCTCCTCCTCCTCCTCCTCTGCTTCTGGTATTTCCCCTTCTTTGGGAGGTGTGGGTTTCCTGGTGTCCTCAGACGTCCCGAGTCTTCGCTCCCCTATGAGAATGTACAAAAGGAAGATTTAGCACAACAATCTATTGAGGGCCGAAATAGGAAATGTCAAACATTGCTTGAAAGTGAGGGACAATATTTTTTGTTGGCCAGTTTCAAATGACAACAACATGAATGTAGTCACTTTGTAAAGGTTCGAAACTTACTACCTTTTTGGTAGAAGTTTGTCTGATGGAGACACCCCTCTAGTATCCACTGGAGCACATGTGTGGAACAGCATAATAAAAAGGGGGTTTGGGTGTCCCAGCACTAGTGCTCTAGAGTCCAGATGGGTAAACAGCTACTGAGTGACCTCTCCTTTACATTGAATACATTTGCTTTACATTCTTGATGACATCTCTATTGAGAACAAACTTCCTTTCACTAAAAACTTCACCAAACCTCGTATTATAAGTGGCCGAATGATCGAGGTTGAGTACGATCGAATGGACACACACGAACATGACAGTGGCAGAAAGATCGAGGTTGAGTACGATCGAATGCACAGACGAACATGAAAGTGGCCATTTTCAAATGTACAACATTGAAAAAATCCAAACACATGGAGCAGTATGCAAGCAAGAAATCAAACACAAAACACAACTACTTACTTTTTTGAAGAACTCGCTTTATCTTTCTGTACTGATCGGGCTCCCTCAGTTTCAGGTCTAACCAGCGTTTCCTCAGTTGCTCCTTGGATCGTTGTACCCCAAAATTATTGTGCAGCCTCCTCACAACTTTAGACATGATCTTGGCCTTTCTGACATTTGGGTTGAGGTAAGGCCCATACTTCCCATCATAGTCGCTCCTCTTCAATATGTCCACCATCTCCAACATTTCTCCAAATGACATATTGGAGGCCTTAATTTTCAGCCTCCGGGATCGGGACGTTTCTGCCTTCGGCCCTTCCTCGTCCTCCTCCTCGTTGCTGTAATATTTGGGGCGCACCTGCTGTGTCCCCGCCATGTGCTCTCCACACTGCGCCGTAAAGAGAAGGGGTGGGGAATAGACGAGAAAGATCGCCAGGGGCGGGCGGAGTTTCACGCATGCGCACTGTATATAAAACGTCACACGCATGTGTCGTAGCGACGATCTGTGAGACGAGGGGAGAGAAAGCTCACGCACGAGACGAACGCTAGAACGAAGGTACAATTTGAACTTGGTACATAACTAGCCTAGACTGATTAGACCTTGAGGCTTATTTAGGGAGAAGATTAGGAGAGTTTAGCCTGACATTATTTATAGTGTTTTGTGTGGTGTTGTGTCTTGCAGAGATTATGGAGGGCTTCAACGATGTGAGTTTTCTCCCCCTCTTCATTGATAAGTTCAGGGAGATGCCCCTTTTATGGCAGGCTAAACACCCCGATTACAGCAACAAACCAAAGAGGTACGCAGCCATGCAGAAACTTGTGGAATTTGTAAAGCCAAGGATGCCCACGGCAACCGTAGAGAAGTTAAGACTTAAAATTGGCAGCCTGAGGAGTACCTATTTCAGGGAGCGCAATAAGGTCCTGAAGTCCCAAGCATCTGGAGCTGCAGCAGCACAGGTCCATGTCCCCAAGCTCTGGTGCTATGACAGGCTCCATTTTCTCAAAGACCAGGCTGATGTCAGGGAGTCACTCTCGACTCTTCCTTGCACGCGTCCTTCCACGCAGGCCACCCCTGATGAGGCTTCCGAGGAGCAACCTGGGCCTTCCAGTCTGGAAGAGGTGGAGGAGCACAGCTTGAGCCAGGTATAGTAGTTTTGTACCCATTTTTGTGAAAAATTAATGATGTTCACTTAATTCAGGATCCACAATTGCTTAGTTCCTAATGTGTTTGACATATCAACAGACAGTAGTGTTGGAGACATTTGGGGCAAGAATATAAACTGCTGGGCTGAGAATTGTATGGTTTTCTATTTGTAAACATTTTGCAACAGTCACTAGATGAAAATTGTGTGTGTTTGATGAACAAATAACTCAAACTATGTCCCTTTTTCATACACAGGAAGACCTCAGCCAGGAGGTGGCTGTGGAATGTGGCAGTCAGGAGGAGGCAGGGGTTAGTGGCAGCCAAGAGGTGGGTAGTGGCAGCCAAGAGGGGGGTAGGCCTAGGAGCCTGACTGTCTCCCAAGTCCCTCCCCTCCGCCTTCCCTACAAAAGGGCGAGAAGGGGGGATGAGGTGGGAGAGTCAGCGCTCCGGCTGATCAGAGAGGCTTCAGCCTCCCTACATGTCACACCCACCTACGAGGAGGCCTTTGGCTCCTTGGTTGCCACTAAAATGAAGGATATAGAGGCGGGGCAACGCAGCATGTGTGAGGATGTCATCCTCAAGGTCCTAAATAAGGGGATGGCTGGGGGGATGACCACACTCACACATGTTTGCGATAGTGACCATGCTCCACCTCCTCCTCCTCCTTCTGCCACCCCACCAGCACCACAGCCACAGCGTGCAAGGAAGCGTGGAAGGAAGACAAGAGAGTGACGACCTGGATTCAGTCTGGTCTGAGAGAAGATGGAGCCTCTCGTAGTACCAGAGCCTGGGGACCTAGATGGCATCTGCTGCAGTTCCGGATGTTTTGGACTTCAGGACCAGATAGCACTCCCTTATTATTTAGATAGGTACTCCTCAGGCCACCAATTTTTGAAGCTTCAAAAATGATGTTTGCCGTGGGTGTCCAAGGCTTTGCTAATTCCCCAAGTTTCTCCATCGCTGCGTTCCTCTTTGGTTTGGTATTTTTGAGTTGAAAAAATCATGTGTTTTACTTTTCTACAATGACAGTTTATTTGTGAGTAGGCAGGTACATTTCACAAATCATAAAGTCTAATTAACAAGGGGCACCAACAACAAACAAACTCCTAGTAAATTTAAGCAACAAATACAAATGTTAATAATGTTGTTTTGCTAAGTTGAGACACACAACCCCCCCTCAAAAATCTAAATAAATTATCCTGAAAATATGTATTCCAAACAAAAAATAAAAAATGACAAATCATCCAAAAAATATAACAAACATTCTTTTACGATCTGAGGAAAAATAAACATCTAGTCAAGAAATCCTGAAAAAGAATAAATAAATAAGTTTGTGAGAAGTGAGTGTGAATAGGAGCAGCTAAAACACGTCATTCTTCTTGCATTGTAAAGAAAAAGAGAATGCGCTGCATTAAAGACATTTTAACATTGCAGCGTGACGAATGTGCTGTGTCGATTAGGAACGGTAGTTTTACCTGACCAAGCGCTTCCGTCACAGAATTTCTTCTGAGCGTGCGTAGCACTTTGTCCGTCGGACTACGCTACACACGATCGGAATTGGTGTGATCGGACTTTGTTGTCGGAAAATTTATAGAGCAGGAGATACAACTTTGTCCGTCGGACAATCCCATGGAAAATGTCCGATGGTGCCTACACACGGTCGGAATTTCCGACAACATTGTCCGATAGAACAGAATCCATCGGAAAATCCGACCGTGTGTATGGGGCATTAGACTTTTACCTGCTAGTCCACATGGAGTGCAGGACGCCAGGTACGTAAGGAAATGAGGGGTAGGGGATGGTTAGCATACAATAATAGGACTATCTAGTCCTTTCAGTAGCATGTGACGTATTCCTCTTCTTCTCATGTGAAAGTGCTGAGTGATTAGTCCAGTGATGTCACAATGAGATGAGACTGAGTCCTTAGCCCTGTGTAAGCTGACTGGGGACTGTGGAAGAAGGGGAGGATCAGAGAAGACAGGATCACACAGCCTTTACCCAATGTGGAGGATTAACCCCTTAGGTTCCACAGTGAGTATAACAAGCATGTTTTACTGCATATACAGATTGATTTTACTGTAGTGGGTTTATTAACACTTTAAACAGGGCTTGCTGTCCTCCCACCTCTCTCTCCTGCAGGCTTAACAGTTCTTAGGAAAGGTGTGGTTGTGCTGTTGAATATAGTGAAAAAGTGCGGGACTCATAAATATTCCATGATCAGTGACAAACACTGTCTTGGAGTGACTGTGAAAATTTTATGTGTCTATATGATATAGACATATATAGTGAATTCTAATAGCGAAATAAATGTATCAAAATATAACCACAAGTGCTGTAGTGCAACAACAAAAAATAAACAATAACATAAATATGTATCACCATTTATGTTAAAGCATATAAATACAAGTGTTATAGTGCAGCAACAGAAAAAGAGGCAATAATCATAAATGTATCACCATACATGTTATTGCATAAACAAAAAAATCGGTAATTACCAAAGTATCTGAAAATAATAATGCAGTGAATGTTCCAGAGAATATATAGATACAATTGCACCAAACATGTGACGTGAAAAGTCTATTAGGGTGCTATGAAGTGAAAATATGTGACTTTGTGCAGGTTGTCTGAAGATATCCGCCACCACATGAAAAAAATGTTTACTGACTGACGTGGATAGGCTTATGCCGTATGAGTCTCAAAGCTTAATGGTGTCACTACACCAGAGGAAACAACAGCGCTCAACTCAAACACACAACAACAACAGCCAGGATCTTTCACTGGATCTCTGGATTGGCTCAGAGGAAATCAATGGAAGGAGTAGTGGATGCTATACAATTTGGTTCCTCCCAATTAGTAGTACCGACAAGGAAAGAAATGGAACCCCATAGTGTAATACCATCAATAAAAATGTATTGTGTATCTCATAAAAATGGGTACTCACATGTACAAAGACATAAAAGGCGTATAATGAGGTTCTAGCAACGCAGTGGCATCAGCAAACCGTATATCGACGCGTTTCGCCTCAGTAAGGCATCATCTGGGGGTGGTTGTGCTGTTGGCAAGGGGCATTAAAGCAAACTTTTTTTTACATAGGCAAAGAATGTTTATTTTGTTTTTTAATAGACTTTGAGATAGGGAAAAGTTCTTAGCATCATTTATCCAGGTTTGCAGTCTTTAAGATCAACAAGAATAAAAAAGAATTCTCATCAAAACATCTTGTTGGGAGGTGATCCTTGGGGACAGTGGTGGCTGGTGCTCTATTTGTTGTGGGGGGGCGCAAACAAACCCACCTGCTAGCCTTACTATTTTTCTGGGCTCTTAGTATGTTAAAACCTCTATAACTACCATGTCCAAAGCACATACACAATTAGTACATTCTCGGAAATGTGTGCTACAAGAAAAGCAAAAATGACAAGATAGAGACATGCTGCAACGGGCATCAACAAGAAACAATAAAGAAATGGTAAACAGTAGGTAATCCCACTCTCAGTCTGCTTTCTTGAAAATAAATATGGCTGATGAAGAGATGCCCAAACTGTAGCGAGATAGATCTAACTTTAAAACCTCCTCAGTGCAAGACATGAGAATGTTTTGGATCTCTAAACAACCAATGAGAGGGAGACAAGGCAATATATAAAATCAAAATCAGACAATAGTAAGCTATAACCTAACATGATCTCCAGGGGGTTGGCATAATTTACCACATTACCTCGTGAAGATTTACCCCCTTCATGACCAGGGCATTTTTTGCGATACGGCACTGCGTTACTTTAACCACTTCAGCCCCGGAAGGATTTGCCCCCTTAATGACCAGGCCATTTTTTGCGATGCTGCATTGCGTAGTGTTAACTGACAATTGCGCAGTTGTGTGACGTACCCAAACAAAATTGATGTCCTTTTTTCCCCACAAATAGAGCTTTCATTTGGTGGTATTTGATCACCTCTGCAGTTTTTATTTTTTGAGCTATAAACAAAAAAAACGACAATTTTGAAAACAAAAATATTTTTTTTTACTTTTTGTTATAATACATATCCTAAAAAAAAAAGTATTCATCAGTTTAGGCCAATATATATTGGCCTAAACTGGGCCAATATAAAATATTTTTAGCATTGATCACTGTATTAGTGTCACTGGATCCCACAAAGTGTCAAAAATGTCAGTGTCCGATTGCTGCAATATTGCATTCCCGCTATAATTCGCTGATCACCGCCATTACAGATCCCTTCAGATAGATGGAATCAGGGTTCAGATTTTTTGTTGACTACTCCATTGAAGTTTGCAAAAAAAGGAAAACTTTTTAACACGTCTGCACGGAACTCCACCAGCGACAAGTGAAATTCACCTTGGCCTTTCCTGCAATCCTCTGCCTTAAAGCCCCAAAGGGGAACAACTCTCCTTTCAGGATCCTTCAGAAGTGGAAGTCTTCTTGCGTACACTGTACGCAGAGTCGCACTCCAAATTCTCATCCAGGGTTTCCCCAAATATTGCCCCAAATAATCCTCTGGACCAGAAGCCCACAGAAAGACTGTCCAAAGCGTCTAAAGTACTCTGGACCTGACCACCATTTTACTCCTCGTTGAATCTGGAGCTGCAAAAACCAGCTCCAACACCAAACGGGTACCTGTATGCTGCTTTGTTGGTTATCTCAGGGTGGCTTCAACCTACACAAATGTTTTCCTCTGTTAACACCTCTGACACACTAGCAGGCCTTTGTTTTATCTTTAACCTTACCCAATATCCTTTTCTTCAAAATGTTCTTTGTGGCTTTACTGCATACAGTTACCTCCCTCCCTCAAAAGCAAACCCGAACTTGCTGCAATAGATAACACTGACATTATGGGCAAGCCTCCACTACATCATATGGGTTAGTACTGGGAGTTGGTCTATACAGTGAACCCATGCGGAAAAAAAGTTCTCTCAATGTTTTGTATTATTTTTTTTAGTGCTTTTCCCCCTCTAAGTCTTCACCCACCTCACGCACCTCAACCCTACACCACCCATCACACACCAGACACTCAGGTTGCAGTTGACTCTCTTAAGATAACTGCATCGTTCTTCACTAACGTTACAGTTCCTCTCATCAGGTCAAAATCCTACACTAACGTAATACCAGCCCAAACCCCCCTCAAAATTTTGCCCCCATGAGAATCACCTCTTGGAACATGAAGGGGCTTAGGTCCCCCATAAAGAGACATAAAATACTTTGCCATCTTAAGAGACTAAAAACCAACATTGCCCTACTTCAGGAGTCCCACCTATCGTCCCCCGACTTTCATTGCATTACATTTTTTTAGGTGGGCACTGTCCTGTGATCCGATGCTGTTGGGCGCAAAGCCAGGGTTCTAATCCTAATACACAAAAACCTCCCATGTGAAGTCGTGTCTGTAGAACCCAACAGTCAGGGTCGTTTCCTCACTGCATATATCCAATATATATGCTCCCAATAGCCCCGGAAAACAATTCTTTGGTGAGATCTCCACTAAGTTACTAAAAACCCTGCACATCCCTCAAATAGTTGGTGGTGACTTCAACTCTACACTACACCCGACAGATGACAGATCCACACCCAAACGCCCTTGCGAACTGCCCAAAACTTCCAACTTAACATACTTTGCCTCTACAATGGACTCTCTCCACTTACATGACATTTTAGCGACTCTTCCACCCAGTGGACAGGGAAATCACTTTTTATTCCACTCCCCATAACGTCTTCACCAGAATTGACTACCTTTTTTGTATTGACAGCCTTGTCCCAATGATCTCTGAAGCAGATATTCAAGACATAGCCATATCAGATCACGCCCCAATTTCAGTAACCCTTGACAACCCTGGCCTCCACCCTAACCCCAGAATTTGGCGCTTCCCATCTTATCTCCACGACAACTCTGACTTCCAATCATACATAGAGGAGGCATGGAAATAATTTTCTTCAGCCAACTCATCCCACGCTGACAACCCAAACCTATTTTGGGAAGCTGACAAGGCCTTCCTCCGAGGTCGGATCATTTCATATGCTGCCTCTTACAGAAAACACTCCCTAGCAAGTTACAAGGCAGCAAGCTTCCGACTCCGACTGGCACAAAGTTCTCTATATGCCCTAGACTCTCCTAAACACAGAACAGAATGGCAGGCAGACACACTCAAACTGACAAGAAGGGCTCATATGGATGCTACTCTCTACAAATTTTGCAACAAAGCAGGCAAATTGCTGGCAAGGCTCTGCAAAGGCCCTTACCGCCCCATTCATATTACCTCTATACGAGACACCTCAGGCACCATTAAATACTCGCAACAAGAGATCAATAAAGTCATGCTACAATATTATACATCCCTGTATGCCACTGACCCTATAGACAAAAAAGTTGCACAAACTTTCCTAGATAAAATATCTCTACCAACGATTACTCCTTCCAAAATTGTTACCTTAAATCCACCAATTTCCTTATCCAAAATATCTACAACCATTCAAAATCTAGCTCCCTCTAAAGGGGAATTCTACAAAACCCTACAAAAAATAACAGAGCCCACCCTCCTCAATGTCTATATGGGGCATATGGTCAGGTGGCCCCTACCTACCTACGGGGGACCAAGCCATCATCAAATTACTTTTAAAAAATGGAAAAGACCCCCTCAAAACCGGGTTCCTATAGGTCCATATCACTTCTAAACATAGATGTCAAGATCCTCTCAAAAATTGTTGCCACCAGACTTGCCACCATCATCCCCTCTCTGATACACCCCACTCAGTCAAGTTTTTGCCATCATCACTCTGGATGCGGAGAAAGCTTTCGATAATGTTAGCTTTGAATGGGTTTCAATGGCCATCACAATAATGGGCTTTACTGGCCCCTTTAACCATCTCGTGAACGCTAGGTACACATCTCCCACGGCCAGACTGGTGGTGGAACGGCCTTCTCTCTGATGAATTCCACCTACCCAAGGGCACAAGAAAAAGGCTGCCCGCTCTGACCGCTGCCCTTTAATCTTGCGTTAGAACTTGTCTCTAAATATTTAACACAAAATGCCCAAAATGGATCAACATTGGCGACCATGAACTACGCACCTCCCTCTTCACTGATGATTTTCTTATCTTCTCAGAGAAGCCCTCCTCTGACATGTCCACTAGCAAAACAACATTTGATGAATTTAAACTATGTTCAGGTCTTTGCATAAACTACAATAAAAGTGAAATCCTACCCATAGGCTCCTTTTCAAATCCTCCTTGGACCTCCCATCCGCCTTTCACAGTAGCCAAATCACACATAACTTACCTAGGCATCAAAATAGGGAATCTGCCATCTTCTATATACCACCTACATTATCCCCCTCTGATCAAAAAAAAATCTCAAGAACTGGAAAACTGGATGGATCTGCCTCTCTCGCTCCTGGGAAGATGCCACTTGGTCAGCTTTGCGCTCTTGTTGTATCCACTACAAACAATCCCACTACTCCTGAAACACAAGGATATTTAGCTACTAAACAAAGCTATCTCTAAATTATCTGGCAGAATAGGCGACTATGCATTGCACTTACAAAATGATATCTTCCCAGATGCGAAGGGGATATTAGACTTCCCAAAGTCAGAGCCTACAACCTAGCATGTCTTCTCATAGGCTTAGATTGGATATCACAATCCTCCTGCTATTCAAACTACTCCATTGAATCACTGATGGCCCACCCTTACTCTTTAGTAGCCCTCCTTCACTGCAAGTGGAAATCTATACCATTAACCATGCAACACAATCTCCTCCTATGGGACACTGCCATAGCCTGGAGGGAAGTAAGAAAATGCCTGAATCTCTCTCCTTTTATGTCCAGAAACCTTCCAATCCAGGGTAACCCAAATTTCCCACCGGGGATGGAACACAAACCCTTCTTTATTTGGCAACAAAAAGGCCTCACATAAATTCTCTACCCTTTGTGATCTGGAAACAGGGCTACCCCAAACCTTCACTGTCATTGCTGAGAAATTCTCTCTTCCCCAGTCACATGCCTTCCCTTTTGTCAATGTGTAAGCTTAATTTGCAACTCATGCAGAGAGGAGGGCAAAAGATTCAGAGCGACTATTACAGATCATCTGCTCCAAAAAGGCTCCTTTACTATCTCTGACATCTACAAACATCTCATTCAAAAGATCACTCCTACTATAGCATCCCCTTCAGCAACAAATTGGGGCAGAGACTTTCCAGACTCAAATATAGTAGAGAAACTCCTACTAGACTACAACAAAATCTTGCAACGGATCCCCAACGAATCTTGGAGAGAAACCCAACTGAAAATTCTTCACCGTGCCTATATACCTTTCCTCTTGGAAAACAACAACCAGAACTCTGCCACCTGCCCTCTATGCCATCAGGCAAGACCTTCCTTGACCCACCGTTTATGGCCCTGCACATACATCTTCACCTTCTGGGATCAAGTCATATCCTTCCTATATGGGATAACCCTGCTGAAACTACCAAAAGAGCCTCTGCTTCTCATTTTTGGGTATTGGGATAAACAACTTCTAACGTGGTTCTCCAACGCTAACTCCCTACACAAAGACTGGATCCTAAACTGTCTCCTGGTAACCCGAAGACCCATTTTAAAGAATTGATCTTCCCCCTACTGTCCAAAGATCTCACAGGTCAAACGAGAGCTCCTACAGTTATTACAAAAGGACAAACTCAACACTGACCTCAAACACGAAGCCTCTAGCAAACGTCTCTACTCCAGATGGCAGGCTTTTGTGAAATCGACACTATCTCAAGAGGAACTCGATAACTTTGAAAATTCCTTCTCATACTATGAGGCTCTCCCAACACCGCTTAGGAAAGAGGACACATTCAGCAATTGACTCTCTCCTAGTAGGACTCACGGTCCTCAATGACATCCAGCTCGATCATCCTCCTTCCTCATCGGCATCACAATTGAGAGCACTCAGCTCATGACTATAGTCACAGTCCTAGTGTTATTCTAAAGTGTAGTTGGTGCACGCCCCCCTTCCTCCCTCTCATTTTTCTACTAGTTTAGGAACCCTCCACAGAGGATCCATCCAGTTATCTGCTGCTCAGAAGCTCTTCTTTTATGATCATGTTTATTATCACTCCTTGTCAGAGGTACTCACCCGGGCCGAAATGCTGAGAGCTGCTCCCCTTGCGACTAGGTGCACGATGCCTCTGGAGTGGATACAGAGGTCACTGGGCACAAAGATGCATGGGCTGCCAGCAGGTGTGTTGCAGGTGGTGTGCAGTAGCGACGTTGACCAGAAGAGGCTGATGCTGCACTGGAAGTAGACACCTGGCAGGACCGTGATGAGGCAGAGGCTATGTAGATACCAGAACGTGTACTGGAGGAGGACCCTTAGGTGCATGTGAGAACTGGAAGTCCAGAACACCGGGCAGAGGGTCAAACACAGGTAACTCAGAGAAAGTCCAGTAGGCAAGCCGAGGGTCAAGCACGGGTAATCAGGCAGAAGAGGTATCCGGTAGCAGGCCAGGGGTCAAGCACAGGTAATCAGGCAGCAGAGGTATCCAGGAAGCAGGCCAGGGGTCAAACACAGGTAAGTAACTCAGAGAATGTCCAGTAAGCAGGCCGAGGGTCAAGCACAGGTAATCAGGCAGCAGAGGTATCAGGAAGCAGGCCAGGGGTCAAACACAGGTAAGTAACTCAGAGAATGTCCAGTAAGCAGACCGAGGGTCAAGCACAGGAAATCAGGCAGCAGAGGTATCCAGGAAGCTGGCCAGGGGTCAAACACAGGTAAGTAACTCAGAGAATGTCCAGTAAGCAGGCCGAGGGTCAAGCACAGGTAATCAGGCAGAAGAGGTATCCAGGAAGCTGGCCAGGGGTCAAACACAGGTAAGTAACTCAGAGAATGTCCAGTAAGCAGGCCGAGGGTCAAGCACAGGTAATCAGGCAGAAGAGGTATCCAGGAAGCAGGCCAGGGATCAAACACAGGTAAGTAACTCAGAGAATGTCCAGTGAGCAGGCCGAGGGTCAAGCACAGGTAACCGCAGCGGTGGTCAAGCGGGTTCCGGGTCAGGCACAGGTAATCAAGCAGGTACAGGATACGGGGTACTGGATGCAAGGTACTGGATACAGGATACTGGATACAAGGACTGGAGCCAAGACTCAGGAAGAGACAACAAACCAGCGATTTGTGAAGGGACAGAGAAAGCCTTTTATAGGCCAGGTAAGTGGTCAGGTGGGATACCCGGACGAGTGCGCATGCACACTCGTCCTCTGTCAGCGCCGCTCACAGCGGTGAGCCGCACTGGCTGAGCTGCATCAGATACCCGAGCGCCATGGACCCACGCATGCGCACCCGCTACCCGGCGTACCTGTACTGTTCGCTGAGCCACTCTACCGCGCGTGCAGATTCTTGGAACCCGGCAACGAAGTACGGTATTTCCCTGACACTCCTGTTTTACAATCCACCCATGTAAACAATGCCTAGTCAACATTGTATATGCCTAGTGAAATAGAAAAATGCCTTTTAGTCATTATCATATCTTGTGATGCAATTTATTTCAATAAAGTCTATTGAAAAAAAAAATCACATGGATACTGTTCATTACTTTGAGCGAATGATGGCCTATAAAATGAGCACCCGAGTTCAGTTACACAATAGATGATCAGTATGGCAGCAATTTAGGTCAGGGGCTCAGTAACCCTGAGTACTTCTCACATGAGGTCCTAGTATTTACCGTGCCCTTTATTGTTCCTCTTTCTTTTCCCTTTTTCCTCTCTGGTGTTACTATGTATATTTTGCAATGAAGCTGTTACTGGATGTATACACTCCCTAGGGAATCATAACGGACAATTGTCTATTGGACTTGATGTATCTTTCCCAAGTTTTCATGTGTATGTTCTATTGCTCTAAATATGTCCCTATAAGGTGGACACATTTTGAATGTCTATGGTGTATATTGTCTTCCTTTCATTGTACATTGTCAAAACTTAGTGAAAAAACATTGAATTTAAAGCTTTTTTTTATTTCTCAGTGCCATTGATCTTCTCCAGCCTCAATTAGCGAATTCCTGTCTACATGCACTCATTCCAGCATTGGCTGCACATAATTGCTCTGGACCGGCTTTCTGTAAGCAACAATAGTGCAAGGTGTGTCTGCAGAGATGTTTGTAGCCCTCACCAGGTCCGCATGTGTGACAATGCAGTAGCACATGGGAAACATGGTTGGCACTCCATGACAGGAAGTGCCTAAACAAGGACCCACGTGGGGGGCATGTATTATTTTAATAAAAGCTGCAAGATTATGAACAACATTTCAAATGAGATTAACATGTTGAAACTTATATCAAATTTTAGCGATTGGGTCTATGTCTACTTTAAAGTAATACTACCCATCAAAAAGGATATACAAAGGTAAAATTCTCATTAAAACTATTAAAGAACTTTCAAACATTACATTTTTTTGGTGAAGTAGGACATGTCAAAAAGACACAACGTACTAAATTCAGAAAAAAAATATTCACATTATATGTAGGGCTATTCTATTAACAGTAATGTTAAAGGTGTATTGCAGTGTTGTATCACAATTTGAAATGTTCCATTTATGTAGAACACTTAGGAATCGACACTCAAGAGAAGATAATCCCGCACATTGCAGCGCCCCTTTCAAAATATTAAAATTGTTGTAGATTATGTACAAGGAGTTGATGAAAGAGAAAGTAATGCATTTAATGATAATAAGCTCTTGTCTGAAAGAGAGGCAATCATTGCTGTGCAGAATTTAGTTTAATGGTTACACTTGAATATTTAAAACAATCAAGTCTTGTATAATTCAAAATGGATATGATGGTTACAAAAGAAAGTTGAAGCCGGCTCTGCTGAATTGGATGCACGCTATTTATTCCTACTTACCTTGTTGTCATATTTAAATCAATATTGAGTTTTTTTATTTACAGTTAGGTAGTTATGCATTTATCAAAATGGTTTTTAAAGATATCTACAAGAGAAAAGATATACTTGCTACATTTATTTTCAAATGCTAAAGATACTATCAAAAAGCCATCCCACCTAAAAGTGCAATTTAAAGCAATATTGACCTAAAAGCAAACATTTATTCTATTGCAGCTTGTTAGTTTTTAGATATGATTGCTGCATTTTTTTTCTTTTTTTTTTTTAGGCTTTCTTTCTCCTATTTTTATCTGATGATCCTGCCAGTAAGTTTGTTGATTTCAAAAGAACAAGCTCTTCAGCAGAATGTATCCGTTACAGGGATACTACCAACTATTTAAGGGGTGCTTACAATGATCAGCTTTTATTTATTTAAGTAAAACCTTTATCCCAAAAGGAAATGTTGGCTGTAACTGCTTATAAAGTATTAGCTGGAGTTTGGCTTAAATGTGTTAGTGTGTCTAAATCTGCTAGTCCTAATCTTACACTCCCCTCCCCTGGACTGACAATGCTGCTGTCTGCTATGCTTCCAGTGCTCCTTCATCCAAAGTGGGGACACTCTGATACAGGAGGTGTGTTACTGGCCAGATCACCAGGTAAAACAGAGGGAAAAAGCCTAAAAAGAAAATGAATGCAGTTACCACATCTAATAATTGGAAAGCTGCAAAATATTACATTTGTGGTTTTGGGTTTAATACTGCTTTAAATAATAAATGCACCCAAAACTGACACTTCCACCTTAAATCTCTTATATTAGGGAGACCTCTGACATCCAATACTGAGCCCATATTTTAATTTAAAGGCACACTATTAACAAAATAATGAAGAAATATAAACTTAAAAAAAATGCATGATCCAAATGTCAATTTCCCCTATCTGCCTACCTAGTATAAACAAACTGTATTTACTGCCATATCATAGAGATTACCGAAGGGTGCAAAAGATGACTATTAAAACATGAAAAAAGTATTAAATATAATAATAGATTTTCTAATCCCCTTTATTTTTTCTATCTTTCTAGTACCTCAGTACGTTCGTGTTTGTTGGCTGACAATTCCTCGCCGTTTGTATGCAAGACAAAATCCAGGCACACGCCTTCGGACAAAAGTATGAGGTTTTGTCTGCAGAAAATCCGATCGTGTGTACGAGGCTTAAGTTAGTGGTCTATCAATCAAGAACAGTTGTGTCTTAGATTCAATATATGTATTTAGTTGATAAAACTGCATCCATTTGTTTTTATGTTCAGGCCCCATGTCAAGCAATTGTGGAAGTTTGCCATCTTCTAGGGTCTGAACTATCCTCGTGTTCTCCACCCTATTCCATCAAATAAAATTTGTAGCTACTAATACTGGTGGAAATTCAGGATTGGAGAACAATTGGGTCATTGGCCCAATCATTGTAGAGAGTCCTCCCTTTTTCAATATTGCATCCCATATTTTTAAAGTTGCTGACACAAAGATTGTCAAGTCCTTTTTCTCAGGCCAAAGCTGAGGGGGGATTTAAGTTGTAGGCCTATAATATCTTCCTCTAAGGTTATCCATTGCTTATATTTTACATTGTGATAACAATCTATTATCCTTATCAACGATGCAGCTTGTAGATATATTGTAAAGTGGGGAAGCGCAAGACCTCCATCCTTTTTTGTTCTAATTAAAATTTCTATTTTTATTTGTGGTGTATCTTGAGCCCAAATAAAAATTTCTATGGCTTTGCGTAATTGTGCCATGATGTTTTTTTGGAGGAGTCAGGGGTATGGCTTGAAATATAATAATTTTGGCAATATATCCATTTTCACTACTTTAATTCTTCTCAGCCAAGAATTAATTATTTTATCATATTTTTGAAGCGATTTTATAGTTTTTCGAATTATTAAAGAGTAATTTAATTCCTACTAATTAATCAGGTCCCTTGGGATATATATCCCTAGATATTTAATTGCCTCCTTTTGCCATTTAAAGGGAAAATCCTTCTGAAGAAGTACCTGAACCTTGTCTGTTAATGACACATTCAACATTTCTGATTTGTCATAATTAACTTTAAAATGACTTACTCTTCCAAACCGTTTAAATTCCAGTATAAGATTTGGTATTGTTACAATTGGATTAGTGACATATAGTAACAAATTGTTCGCAAATACTGCCATTTTATATTATTTTCCTTTAACATTTATCCCTTGAATATCCACATTTCTCCATATTGCTGTGGTAAGATGTTCCATTACTATCACATATAACAGTGTGGACAAGTGGCATCCTTGTTGGGTGCCATTTGATATTTCTAAATATTCAGAAAGCATTCCATTTGTATTGTTATTTTGCCCTGGGATTGGAATATAATGCCATAATCTTATGAAGCATTTTAGGTCCAATCCCCACACATTTTGGTTAAAACATCAATACGTCACATAGTTAATCCAGTTAAAAAAAAAAAAGACACAAAACCATCAAGTTAAAGCGGAGCTCGACCCTAAAGTGGAACTTCTGCTCATCAGATTCCCCCCCTCTTGTGTCACATTCGGAACCTTTGGGGGGGAGGGGGGACAGGATACCTGTCTTTGACAGATATCCTTTCACACTTCCGGCAGTCCGGCCGCGGCCGTGATGCAGCCGTGACCGCGGGGCTCCCTCCTCCTCCTGCCCCGGCCGCCGGGCTAATAGGAGAGAGGAGCAGGGCCTTGCGCATTACGCATGTAGCCGAAAGGCTACACTGCCGGGTTCCCTTATCCGCAATGGCGGCGGCAGCACCCGACAGCTGATGGAAACATCAGCTGCGGTGCCGACATCGAGGGACTGCAGGACAGGGAAGTGTCCATTTATTAAAAGCCAGCAGCTGCAGTATGTGTAGCTGCTGGCTTTTAATTTTTTTATCTTCCTGGAACACCACTTTAAACAAACCTCCATATACACTATCCATCTACAAACAGTTGATCCAGAGTAAGACAAAAAATATATACCTCTCTCTCTTAATACAAGAAAGGACTTTGCTTGCTTTGGAAACTGTAGCATGAAATTGCATGCTATTATTAAACCTATGATCTACAAGAACACCCAGATCCTTCTCCAACTTTTTTTTATGTAAGCAGTGTAAGTACCTGAATTTGATCTGGTATCAACAGAAATGTTAAGGGGGCGCTATTGTGCTGGTATTTAACCCTATACCACAAATGTACAGTTTCTGCCCAAACAATTAGATATAATAATCCAGAATACCAATATGCAATAAAATATGTGAATTAAACCGTATACTGTGATATTGCTATACATAATTGTTAAGTATAGTGTCCTTATTATTAGTGTCCATAAAATCAAAATTATTCTGTGTGCTCCAATAAAAATACTTCCACCGTGCAATTTGCTTTACACCCGATGTGCTCATGTGAATGAATCACTCACCAGAACACAATGACCTCTTTTAAAAAAAGAAGGTTACTATGTGCTTTGTTTCTTTAAATCCTCCTTCGCTCCTTTCGGCATGCTGACCCCTTAGATGTGGGCAAACAATCTTGCTTCAGAGAAATCTTCTTACTTATGCACAGGTATAAGGTTTATCCAATAGTATCCCCTCAAACCTACATGGAAACCAAGAAATGAGAATAGTAGGCTGTCCACAAGGTTTAGGAGTTTGTCTATGGGAATGTTTGACCATTCTTCCAGAAGGGCATTTGTGAGGCTAGGCACTGATGTAGGACAAGAAGGCCTGACTTGCAGTCTCTGCTCTTATTCATCCCAAAGATGTTCTATTGGGTTGAGGTCAAGACTCTGTGCAAGCCAGTCAAGTTCCTCCACCCCAAACTCACCCCAAACTCGCTCATCCATGTCTTTTATAGGCCTTGCTTTGTGCACTGGTGTGCAGTCATGTTGGAACAGGAAGGGGCCATCCCCAAACTGTTCCCACAAAGGTGAAATTGTCCAAAATGTCTTGGCATGCTGAAACCTTAAGAGTTCCCTTCACTGGAACTAAGGGACCAATTCTGAAAAACAACCCAACACCATAATCCCCCTCCACCAAATCATTTGGACCAGTGCACAAAGCAAGGTCCATAAAGACACGGATGAGCGAGTTTGGGATGGAGGAAGTTGACTGGCCTGTACTTTGGGATGAATTACAGCGGAGACTGCAAGCTAGGCCTTTTCATCAAACATCAGTGCCTGGCCTCACAAATGCGCTTCTGTAAGAATGGTCAAATATTCCCATAGACACACTCCTAAACCTTGTGGACAGCCTTCCCAGAAGATTGAAGCTGTTATAGCTGCAAAGGGTGGACCAACTCAATATTGAACCCTATGGACTAAGACTGGGATGCCATTAAAGTTCATGTGCGTGTACAGGCGGGCGTTCCAAAACTTTTGACAATATAGTGTATATTTCATCCTTATGTTTAGCTCTTTGCCAGTGGATCAGCTTTAACATGAAAAGTATTTCTGACACAAGATCTGGTTTAACCAGAAAGTAAAGCCCCATACACACGGTCGGATTTTTGCATGGATTCTGTCCGATCGGACAATGTTGTTGAAAAATCAGACCGTGTGTATGCACCATCGGACAGTGTACGTCGGATTGTCCGACGGACAAAGTCCTATCTCCTGCTGGCTAGATTTGCCGACAACACGGTCCGATCACACCAAATCCGATCGTGTGTACCGTTGTCCGACGGACAAAGTGCTACGCATGCTCAGATCACATTACAAGACCAAAGCTATTGGCTACTAGCCTCTACGTAGTCCCGTCATAGGCAACAAACGTCACCACGTTCAGAATGATCGGATTTTCCGACAACTTTGTTCCGACCGTGTGTACGCAAAACCAACATCGGACAAAGTATGACGGACATGATCCGACGGACCTGGTCCTCGGATAATCCGAGCGTGTGTATGGGGCTTAAGAGTGAATTGTTAAACTGCCACAGTTTTTAAAATGCAGCTGTACAGTATACGTAAATAAAATATAAATAGAGACTTTAAATTAGGCTATCATTTTCATCATAATTCGATTACTATAAGAACTTTATTTCATTCTGTGAGGAAAAGGGAGAGTTTCATTAATTACAGATATTTTCGGACATGTCACATATTCTCTGAAAGCAACAAAGAGCATTTCAGACATTCATTTGCTTAAAGATCAGTGATTAAACCCTATACTGCCTGGCAATCACAAGTAGTACTCAGATTCAGTTTATACTGCTAAATATATTAGACCTTTCATACAGTCATTTAGTTACAGTGCATTTTCAATGAGTGCACTCATGAATGGATGAGTGCATGAGTGAAGTAGTTTTTGATGTGATTGCATTTCTGTGTATTACATATGTGGATTTAAAAATGGCATCTGTATATCACGTCCCTCCAGCTGTTGCGGAACTACATGTCCCATGCATTGCAAGACTGACATTTACAAGCATGAATCCCAGAGACAGAGGCATGATGGGACTTGTAGTTCCACAATAGCTGGAGGGGCGCAGTTGTCCACAGTTGCTAACATCATTAGCATAAGAATTTGAGCAAGTAACAGGAATCTTACGTTGTTAGAAGGGATAGGTTTTGTGAATCTTTATTGAAATTTGAAGTTTGTGAACTTTGTGGTGAACCCCAAAGGAAATCTACTGGGGACCAATCTTGTTGTTCATTTTTTTGCCATTTGTAGGGATAATAAGAAAGCTATTGTCAAACAAAGTACATAGTAAGTGGCTACTGCTTTGGAGTCATTTTTGGTTGAAGACTGGCCTATGTGTAACCTACCCCTGAGTCTTGCACTCTATGTGATTCACACTCCTGAGCCCTGCACCCTGTGTAATATGTATTTCTGAGCCCTGCACACACTCCTGACCCCTGCACTCTGTGTATTATGCACTCCTGAACCCTGCACTGTGTACATTACACACTACTGAGCACTGCACTATGTGCATTACACATTACTGAACACTGCACTCTGCATGGTAGGCCCTTATTGAAATCTGTGGCAGCATCTACTGCCCCACTGAAAAGTGGTCCACGACTGATTACTTTTCAGAGGATGGCACTGCTTTTCAGGTGTTCAGAATACCTCCTGAGTGCCCATATTATTATTATTAGCAAAATTAGGATTTTGCAGTGAAATACTGTTCCAAGGAGCATGCTGGCTCACAATTGAGGTGCTGTCATATTGACATCAATCAGTGAGTTTGACAGATATCACTAGGGATGAGCCCGATGTTTGACTTGAACATCGGGCTCATCCCTAATGATTTCACAAAAAATGTGTGAAAATGGTAAAAAAAAGACAATACACGCCTTGGGACAAGTCCGTTATTAAAAAAATAAAAAAAAACTGTCTTACAAAGTCTTCTTCTCTCGCGCCGACGGACCGGAAAATAAAAAAACCCTGTTACCATTTCACACAGGAGGGGCGGGATCTGGAGGTCCCCTTGTTAAAGGGGGCTTCCAGTTTCCGATAAGCCCCCCGCCCACAGACCAACATGCTTTGGAGGCTACCCCAAGCACCCTCCCAATGTTGAGGGCGTGTGGCCTGGTATGGTTCAGAGGGGGGGCACTCTCTCTTTTCCCCTTATCTTTTCCTGCGGCCTGCCAGGTTGTGTGCACAGATAAGGGTCTGGTATGGATTTTTGGGGGGACCCCACGCCATTTTTTTTTATTTTGGCATGGGGTTCCCCTTAAAATCCATACCAGACCTGAAGGGTCTGGTATGGATTTTGAGGGTTTTTTTTTTTGGCAGGGGTTCCCCTTAATATCCATACCAGACCTGAAGGGTCTAAAGGGTTTTGTTTTTTAATTTTGGTTTGGGTTTCCCCCGTGGGGGAATCTCGTGCCATTTTTATCACTGAACTTTTATGTGTATTGCAGAGACCGACAATTCATTATAGCCGCTAGTACTTTTAAATTACTTTTTTTCCTTTTGAAATGTCAATGCTCTCGGACTGTTCTAAACATGGGAAACATGCGCCCCTTTACAGGCATACTATAGACACCCCCCAGGTACGAAATTTAAAGGAATATTACACTTTTATTGTTTCACTTTAAGCATTATTAAAATCACTGCTCCCGAAAAAAAATGTTTTTAAAACTTTTTTTTGCATTGATACATGTCCCCTGGGGCAGGACCCAGGTCCCCAAACACTGACGTCACACACACACTCTCCTACCGATGCTTTTCCCCAAAACTGGCATCATCTCCTATCCCAGATGACACCAGTTTAGGGGAAACACATCGGTAAGAGAGTGTGTGTGATGTCACCGCATGCTGGGCAGGTGTGAAACACTGTGGCTGGCATGTTTTTAATGTGAAGCCTGTCATTCGTTACATCAATGTAAATAGATATAACTGTTTTTAAATAAACTTACTATGCTGTATTGCGCTATGAGCTTCTCCCTGCTTGCTGTATATGTGATTGTGGGATGAGTGATCCATGGAAGATCATAAGCTGACTCTATGTGATTCGATTGTATATGAAGTAAAACTTCCAGGATGCTAATCTGATATGGGTGTCACCTATTGCTGGATGGTTAATATGCTTGTCTGATCCCTGTAATTCGGGATCCACACCATGTGGTAAGAGGCCATCCTTTTTTAAAGGAACACCTTTGAGCACTTCAGCACTTTGAGATTCTACTGCACATTGAGCATTTTTCACATATGGACAAATTTTTGCAGGTTTTTTTCACCCGTCATTTATTGTTTGGAATTGTCTTACAGGATTATTTCAATTTCAGTAACTACTGATTTTGCACATTGTTTAAATTACATATTTGTCTGTTTGCACTTATAATTTGCTGGAGAGACATTCAAGGTCCATATTGTTTGCACATTATTATTTGTATTTAGTTTTTTTCTAAATGTATACATAGACCACTACACAGATTCTAATTTAAATAAATAGCGCACTATTTTTTTTGAAGGTGATATCCTTCAGTTAAATTTGCTGAGAAGCTAAGTTAAATTTGCTGAGAAGCTAAGCATTGTATTCATGGCATATGTACCTGCCCCTCAGGCTTTAGATTAGTGGTCACGGGCAGTAAAAATGCAGATCAAGAGCCTGTTTTTACCACTCTTTCCCTCCTTTGTAAACAAGGTCTTATGAATACCTGAGCTCTGCAATGTATACACTTTGTTGTACATTTCATACTCCTGGCCACTGCACTCTTTTATGCTATACTTTATGTTCAAAACTTCTGACCATAGTTTTTATTGTCTCAGCATTTGTTGAGTACTGAGTATTTACTGACTATTTTATGAAGTTCTTTTTAAGGTAGTCTGAAAAGCATATGTAATTAGGAGTTTCACTTTTTTAAAAAAAAATATTGTGCTAATGGTTGTGCATGTCTGTTAAGCTGGCCATAGTTGGATCAAAATTCATCCAGTTTAACAGGGACCGGACACATTTTGAGTGGAGTGGAGACTCTTCAAAGTTAGAGGTAGGGTCTTCAGGATACAGGATGCCTTGCTGGGGCCTGCAGCTTACGTATGTATTTGAAAATGTGTGCAACTAACCCCCTGTTTTTAACGCATACTGTTAGGTTATTTCAGTTGGTCGCAGGCTGGTTGGTGAGTTAAGCTTGGAAATTCTTTGGTTTTATTTGTAATGGTTGTATATGTTTGTTAAGCTGGCCATAGTTGGATCAAAATTCATCCAGTAATGCCCCGTACACACGGTCAGAGTTTCCGTCGGAAAATGTGCGATCGGAGCTTGTTGTCTGAAATTCCGATCGTATGTAGACTCCATTGGATAGTTTCCATCGGAATTTCCATCACACAAAAATTTGAGATCTGGTTCTCAAATTTTCCGACAACAAAATCTGTTTGTGCAAATTCCGATTGTGTGTACACAATTCTGACGCACAAAGTGCCACGCATGCTCAGAATCAAGCAGATGAGCAGCACTGGCTATTGAACTTCATTTTTCTCGGCTTGTCATACATGTTGTACGTCACCACGTTCTTGACGTTCAGAATTTCCGACGAACTTTGTGTGACCGTTTGTATGCAAGACAAGTTTGAACCAACATCCGTCGGAAAAAAAACATGGGATTTTGTTGTCGGAATGTCCGATCGTGTGTACAGGGCATTGGAATGCAATGTTTCAGTAGGGAGGATTTCTCTAATCGATCACGATTGTGTGGATGGAGCCCAATGGTTGAATGAAAAAAAATATGTATCTATCTACTATATGACTGGCTAAAGATTGGTTCAGCTGGAACCTGCCGAATTTCAATCCATGTATTGGCAGGCTTATCTTACCCAACTCAACTTAGGTACAACCAGCCTGCCAGATATTTTTCTTCATACGATTACTGCCAGCAGGTATAGCCGCTATTAGTAACTATTGTATTCTGCCTACCAGGAAGGCTCCCCATGCCCCCCCACCCCCAACTTTTCAGAACACAATAGCCCTGCGGGAGGCATTCTTCCATCAACACTGAATATGTTGATGGGGGAATCAAGCAATTTTCTTCCCTTCCACTCAGTTGACGTCATCAGAGGCATCAGATGCGTTAGGCAGGACCTGTGACGTATAACGTTAGCATGCTGGAATGCGGTGGCCATCTTTTGGGTTTGAAACAAGTGCTTTGTACATTTACTATATGTGAGTTTATTACCTCAATAAATATATATCTAGTATTGAATGTGTTACACTATTGGAGTTTTTCTTTTCATACCTCCATGAGGTTGAGTTGGGTGCTTATGTGTGGATGTACTTTCCAACGGAATGGTAGATGAAGCATTTGGTGATCTCTCTATACATTGGAGTGATTAGGAGTTTTGGAGCTTCCATCAAAGTCTTTGTGACCTTTCTATAACTAGAGGGTCCACACCATCTGGTAAGCTGCTTGGATTGTTTACGGTGGTGCTGAGTGCTTCTTTCTACAATGAAGCTGGTTTTGGGCTCTCCTGTCACTTGTACCATCCAAATGGACTTCATTGTTTAAGCACCATTATGTATTTATTATTTTATATAATATGGACTTTTTAGACTGAGCGCTGCTTGTATACTTTTACATTAACTTGCAATTCAAGATCAAATTAATTTTTTGTCGGCTACTGGTCATTAACATTTTAAATATTTAAAATATGTTATATATTTTTTATTAGTTTAATATTTTGTCCAAGCGCAGTTATTATTTATTTATTTTTCACTGTAATTAGCATAATGTGGAAATAAAAGGATTGTGGCATATTTGTGCTGTGTATACAGTAAGTAGACTTGTTTTTTTTGGGTTTCAGGTTTTTTAATAATGACAAACCCCACATTCGGCCATACCCACTATTTGGCTGCACTTTACTACTGTCCTCTAGGGCTCAGGAAAGGGGAGCATATACCTGCCCCTATTCACTGACAAAAAAGACCTGCATAAAGCTGAACTCCAGGTGGATCGAACACAAGGTCATGGAGATATGTATTCATTAAACCATCATTAAACCCAAAGGCAAGTATTTATTATATTGCAGCTTACCAATTCTTAGATGTGATGTCTGCATTTATAGGCTTTCTTTCTTTAATTTGCATCTGGTGATTCAATTAGTAAATCTGTTGTTTTTTCAGAGTGTTGAGACAGGGGTGCTTACAATGATCAGCTTTTATTTATTTATTTCAGGTACTTTAATAGCACTGTGAATTTACACAGCGCTTTACATATACTCATACTCATATTCACATCAGTCCTTGCCCTCAAGGAGCTTACAATCAAAGTCCCTAACTCACATTAGGGACAATTTTTACAGGAGCCAATAAACCTATCAGTATGTCTTTGGAGTGTTGGAGCAAACATGGGTTGATTTACTAAAACTGGAGAATGCAAAATTCGGTGCCAAACCAATCAGTTTCCTTTTTTTTTTGTCAAAGCTTAATTAACTACTTCCCGACTGGCACACACAGATGTACGTCGTCAGAATGGCACGGACAGGCAAATGGGCATACAGGTACGTCCCTTTAAATTTGCCGCCGTGCCATCACATGTATGCGCCGGTCGGGACCTCCACGAGTCGATTGCCGTGGGGATACCCTCAATCCTCTCACGGGGAGGAAGAACGGGGACTTGCTAAAGTAAACAAGCATCTCCCCGTTCTGCCTAGCAACAGTGTCACTGATCTCTGCTCCCTGTAATTGGAGCAGAGATCAGTGATGTGTAAAACACAGCCACGGCCCCCACAGTTAGCAACACGCCCCTAGGACACACTTAACCCCTACACTGCCACCTAGTGGTTAACCTCTTCACTGCCAGTGTCATTTACATAGGAATCAGTGCATTTGTATAGCACTGATTGCTGTATAAATGACAATGGTCCCAAAAATGTTTCAAAAATGTCCAATGTATCCGCCATAATGTCGCAGTCACAATAAACTAGTAAAAAAAAAAATATTAATAAAAATGCCATAAAACTATCCCCTATTTTGTAAACGCTATAACTTTTGCGCAAACCAATCAATAATCACTTATTGCAATTTTTTTACCAAAAATATGTAGAAGAATACGTATCGGCCTAAACTGAGGAAAACTATTTTTTTTATACATTTTTGGGAGATATTTATTATACAAAAAGTAAAAAATAATACGTTTTTTTCAAAATTTCCGCTTTTTTTTTGTTTATAGCGCAAAAAAAAAAAACGTCAGGGGTGATCAAATACCACCAAAAGAAAGCTATATTTGTGGGAAAAAAAGGACGTCAGTTTTGTTTGGGAGCCACGTCGCACGACCGGGCAATTGTCAGTTAAACCGACGCAGTTCAGAATCGCAAAAAGTGGTCTGGTCTTTGGCCAGCAAAATGGTCTGGTCTGAAAGTGGTTAAAGGATAAGTTCACCTTTTGCAAAAAATAATAAATGCAAATTTTTTTTGCAGGTAACAAAAATGTGCATTTATTATTTCTTGTTGCAGGAGCCTGTAAAGCATTGCACCAGCAATCAGCAGATCGCTGATGCAATACAGGTCTCCTGCAGCTTGTCAGTGTACCTGCTTGCTCGTACAAAGCACGAGGAAACCAATACATTCTGACAGGAAGCGTGGATGAACTACCATGCCTTGAGGTGATTCAGTTCGCATTGTAGCGCTATACAAATCATTCATTCATACCACGGCACTAAGGCTGTCGGGACTTGTCGTTTTCAATTCACAGAGCAGTGTGAATGAGTGACGTGGCTGGGCGGGCCGTGTTTTTTTTTTATTTTGACAGCGGGGAAGAGAAGATCTCCCGCTAGCTGTCAGAGTAGGGGAACGGGACTGGTGCTTTCATAACATGTTACACCCCGAATATGGGGTGACATGTTATGAAATGTGTACTTATCCTTTAGCCCGGGTTCACACATGTGCGGTGCGAATTGAAGCTCCGGTTTCACTGCGAATTGGATGCGGTGTAAGCCACATCTAATTCACATAGGTGTGAGAACGGGGGCTAAAGCAAGCTGAAATTGGAAGCTGATTGGCTGCCATGTACAGCTGCATCCTCCAAATCAACCCCACAGAGTACCCAGAGGAAACCTGCACAGGCACAGGGAGAACAGGCAGGTTAAGGTGCAGGTAGTGTCATGGTTAGGATTTGAGCCAACAACCCTGGTGCTGTTAGACAGAAGTGCTAGCTACTTAGCCACTATAAAACTTTTAGCCATAAAGAAAATAAAATTGTGCTGTAACTGCATGTGTAACTGCAGTGTAAGCTAGAGTTTTGCCTCCATTTGTTAGTGCGTCCTAAATCAGCCAGTCCTCCCTCTAGACTGGCAATGCTCCTGTCCAAAGGTGCCCCTGTGCTTTTTCATCCAGAGTGGGGGGCAGGGGCGGACTGACAACTCACGGGGCCCCCGGGCAACAGGAGATCATGGGGCCCCCTGTGTCCCCACCTACACTCAAGCCCCACCCCCAGCTTGCACTGCATGGATGCCTTAATTCTGGGTCAAACCTGAGATAAACAGTGCACAGGGGGCAGCAGGGCAGAGCATGGGATGTCAAGCCAGCACAGTACACAGGGGGCAGAAGGGCAGAGCATGGGGGAACCATGGCAAAGTATAGAAGTCAGCAGGTCAGAGCACAGGGGGTCAGGAGGGCACAACATGTGTGTGTGGAGGGCAGGAGGGCACATTACATGGGGAGCAGCAGGGCACATTATCGGGCACACCAGGGCACATTACAGGTTGGGGGGCACAGTAGGACACATTACATGGCGGGGGAAGCAGGGAACATATAGGGCACATTACGTGGGAGTGGCAGAGGGGCACATTATGGGGCATGGCAGGGTGCATTACGGGGGTTAGCATGGCTCATGGAACATTACATGGGCAGGAGGGCATATTATGGGGTACAGCAGAGTATATTACATGGGGGCATGAGGGCACATTATGGGACACAGCAGAGCACATTATGGGGCATAATACATGGGGGCAAGAGGGCACATAATGGGACACAGCAGGGCATATTACATGGGGGCATGAGGGCACATTAAGGGGAACAGCAGAGCACATTAGGAGGGATAAAATCTCATATTATGGGGCACAGCAGAGCACATTATTAGGCATGGCAGGGCATATTACATGGGGGCAAGAGGATACATTATGGGGCACAGCAGGGGATATTACATGGGGCAAGAGGGCACATATAGGGCACAGTATGGTGCACACAGCAGAGCACATTATGGGGCACACAGCAGGGTACAGGGCACACAATGGGGCATACAGTAGGGCTCAGGACACATCAAAAGGCCCACAAGAGGGAACTGGGCACACAGTGGGGCACATAGTAGGGCATGGGGCACACAGTAGGACACATCATGGGGCACACCACAAGGGCAGACAGTAGAGCACATCATGGGGCACACAGTAGGACATAGCATGGGGCACACAGTAGGTCATGGGTCACATCACAGGGCACACATCAGGGCACATCATGGGGCACAGAGCAGGGCATGGGGGCACACAGCAGGGCATTGGGGCAGGCAGCAGGGCATGGGGGCAGGCAGCAGGGCATGGGGGGCAGGCATCAGGGCATAGGGACACACATCAGGGCATTGTGACACACAGAAGGGCATGGGGCAGACAGCTGGGCATGGGGCAGATAGCAGGCCATGGGGCACAGAGCAGGATTTGGGGCAGACATCAGGTCATGGGGGCACAGATCGGGGCATGGGGCAGACATCAGGGCATGGGGGCACAGAGCAGGGCATGGGACAGACAGCAGGGCATGGGGGCACACATCAGAGCATGGGGCACATAGCAGGGCATGGGGGCACACATCAGAGCATGGGGCACATAGCAGGGCATGGGGCAGACATCAAGGCATGGGGGCACAGAGCAGGGCACGGGACAGACATCAGGGCAGAGGGGCACAAAGCAGGGCATGGGGCAGACAGCAGGGCATGGGGGGCACAGAGCAGGGCATGGTGCAGACAGCAGGGCATGGGGGCACATACTAGGGCATGGGGCAGACAGTAGTGCATGGGGGCACAGAGCAGGGCATGGGGCAGACATCAAGGCATGGGGTCAAAGAGCAGGGCATGGGGGCAGACAGCAGAGCATGGGGCACAGAGCAGGGCATGGGCAGACATCAGGGCATGGGGCAGATATCAAGGCATGGGGCAGACATTAAGGCATGAGGGCTCAGAGAAGGGCATGGGGCAGACTATAGGGCATGGGGGCACGGAGCAGGACATGGGGAAGACAGCAGGGAATGGGGACACAAAGCAGGACATGGGGCAGACAGCAGGGCATGGGGGCACACATCAGAGCATGGGGCACAGAGCAGGGCATGGGGGAACAGACTAGGGCATGGGGGCAAAGAGTAGGGCATGGGGCAAACAGCAGGGCATGGGTGCACAGAGTAGGGCATGGGGCAGACATCAAGGCATGGGGCACAGAGCCTCTTGTTATGTGCTCCTCCCCACCGGCCCCCACCATGGGGCCCTCGGGCAGGGCCCAAAGTGCCCGATGGTCAGTCCGCCCCTGGTGGGGGGCACTCTAATACAGGAGTTGTGTTACTGGACAGATCACCAGGTGTTAACCCTTGATATTACATTTACTCCCAGTTATGAGTTAGCGCTCTAACCAAAGATACGGGGCCGCAGTGGCAGCTGTGTTTAGAATCCACTGGCTAGTGGTTTAGAGAGTAGAAAATATATTTCTCATGGGACTTTGTTGCAGCAATAGAAATCACACAATGAAAATATAAATAAAAAAATATGAAATCTTTATTGAACAATAAATGAAAAATGGCTGATCTGTACAGTTCACGTCCTAATCTGTAAAATATTTCCTGCTAAACTCACAAGGAGCAGGAATATGATAAATAAGAAAGAAGGATTACAATTAAATTGCTTAACCACCAAATCAACCCAACTAATTTCAACTTACATAAAGTCTTCTTCAGGGGATGGAAAGGTGGGAGCAATCCTACATACATGAGAGAAAAAGAAAAAGAGGCACATAACAATTTTATATTAACTTCACCAAATTACATATGGTAACAATGTCCCATACAATGTCCACAAAAGTATTTTGAACATGAACAAATGTCCAGACCAGCAAAGATCACGTTTTAGCCTGAGAAGAGCTCCAAGTCCCACAGAGGATCAATGGTCATCAGACTGAGGCAGGCTCAATCATGTTGGCTACATCAAAAAACAGGGGCAGTCTGTGATAGATTGGTCACATACTAGTTGAAAAAACATGCCTGATTTATTCAAAGATTAGGATAGTACCTGAACTTTCTGAAACCCTTACGGTTTTGCAGAGTTTTTATTGGTAGGTGGTGCATACTGTTCAAATCTCAGCCTGAGAAGAGCTCCAAGTCCCACAGAGGATCAATGGTCATCAGAAGGAGGCAACTGAGGCAGGTTCAATCATGTTGGCTACATCAAAAAATAGGGACAGTCTGTCATAGATTGGTCACATACTAGTTGAAAAAAACATGCCTGATTTATTTAATGATTACATAATAAGAAGATTTAGAATAAAAAGAATAATAGTAAGTAAATGTATTTCCCCTTTGTTTCTTGAACCACACAGTCCATTCTCATATGGTTACCCATTTTTGAACCAGGTATGTATTTTTCACATACTGTTATGTTACACACTTGCCTGAATGATCGCCTTTTACTATTATTCTTTTTATTCTAACTCATCTCAGTATGTAATCTTTGAATAAATCAGGCATGTTTGTTCGACTAGTATGTGACCAATATATGACAGACTGCCCCTATGTTTTGATGTAGTCAACATGATTGAGCCTGCCTCAGTTGCCTCCTTTTGATGACCATTGATCCTCTGTGAGCTCTTCTCAGGCTGAGATTTGAACGGTATGCACCACCTACCAATAAAACCTCTACAAAACCCTAAGGGTTTCAGAGAGTTCAGATGCTATCCTAATGGGTCATCATCCCTAGAAGCAGAAGGGCCCAACCAACAGCAGCTCCTCTATACATATAGAATCGATTTTTGCTAAGCTAGTTACTGTTGCATTATGATGATCATTAGCTTCAAAAATACAGTGCTCCTCTTTATAAAGCAGAAACGATCAAAACTGCTGCTTTCTATGAAAGATGTCAACAAAGTGATTTAAATATGCCATATAGCAGTATCTCAAAAATGTCTGCATTGTGGTAAAATGATTAAAATTTTCCATTTCTCTTTGCATTAAAGGTCTACCAACACTTTGCAAAGCCTCCGACTGTTATTGTTCCCTTCCTTCATCATTTTCCCTAGCAAACCATTTTGCATGATGAATGTTTCATTATTAAGTAAAAACCTTCAGCTATCACATAGTTAATTAAGTGGAACTGCGTATATTCATTAAAATATTTGTTCCAAACAAGTGTATTTAACATTCAGATACTATGTGGAATAGGTGACAATTGCCTATCTCCATGGAGATCGATAATGGGATTCAGATCATTGTGTAAAGAGTGCGAGTGAAATGCAGATAGAATGTCATTATTATTTCCCTCTTAATGATGGTCATTATGCGCAAACACTGATTGAATTCCATTTGTTACCTGTGTTTGAGCTGAGAGGAATAATTACAATTTAAGTGTCTCCATTAAAATTCATACAAGAAATATGAATGCAAAAAATTATACTTGAAAATGACAAAAATATACTTTGAGAATATAAATTGTATTTTCTAATCGACTTGTTAAAAATGATAAAAATAGTTTCATCGTAATAAGAAATCACAGTGTTATTAATGGCTTTATGTTTTTTTTTTGTTATATTTTTTTACCCAATAGCTTATAGGGTAGATGGCATCTATTATAGTATAGTATGATGACAATACAATGGTGAATTATGCAAGTCTGATAGAAAATCAGAAAAACAGCTCAGTGGATACTGAACATACAGACTAAGCTTGCCTAATCGTTATTTTGAAAGCGCTGGTCCATTCAAAATAATATTTTGGTTATGGGTGGACTCTAGGGATCTAAGTCATCATCAGAGTCTTTTTATCTAGTAAGTAAAAAACAGAGGGTGCACCAGCCTTTCGCGTTACCTTTGCTATACCTTTCTTATGATAATATAACCTCTCCATAGGCTATCCCCTCTTCAGTCTATCATGAATGCTGCTGGCAGACTCATCTACCTTACCAACCACTCAGTGTCTACCACCCCTCTCCACAAATCTCTACACTGGCTTCCAATTGCCCAGCAAATTAAATTCAAAATACTAACTACAACATACAAAGTTATTCACAACTCTGCCCCCAGCTACATCACCAATCTTATCTCCAAATATTACCCAACCCATCCTCTCCGCTCCTCTTAAGACCTCCTGCTCTCAAGCTCCCTTGTCTCTTCCTCCCATGCTCATCTCCCGTACTTCTCCAGAGCCTCTCCCATCCTCTGGAACTCTCTACCTCAATCTGTCTGGCTATCTTCTGCTCTGGCTGCCTCCAAGCAATCCCTGAAAACTCATCTCTTCAGGGAAGAATATCACACCTCCAACTAATCTCTTATCACTTCCATCAGCTCATTCCCCACAGTTACAACCTATTGTACCACTTGCCCCAGCATATTAGATTGTAAGCTCTTCTGAGCAGGGCCCTTTGAAACCTATTTTATTGTATTGTAAATGTACTGTCTTCCTTTTATATTGTAAAGCACTGCGTAAACTGCTGATGCTATATAAATCCTGTATTATAATAATAATAGTAATAATAAAACAGATATATACTCACAAGCAGCAACAACTGTCAAGCACATTAGTATCCACAGTGTCCTAAACAATCTAGTCAACTGAGCGAGTCCCAAAAACAAGAAGACCCTCAAAATGGCTGACACTTTTCAACGGAAGACCCCCTGTTCCTCAGAGGCAATTTCAGATATTGCCTAGTGAATCCTTACATAACATATAGGCCACATCACATGATACACCAAGAGCTCCTCCCACTCGCTGTGTATATATATTTCACACACATATTTCACATAACGGTGATAAATTCAACAGATCAGATTGACAAGATAAGATAGATGTACTGAATACAGGGACATACCAGATTGAATTCTGGCCTATGGACCATTGTAAAGATTAGTGCCCTGTAAAGAATGCTCTATAGGCCTGAATTCAATCTGGTATGTCTTTGTATTCAGTACATCTATCTTATCTTGTCAATCTGATCTGTCAAATTTATCACCATTATGTGAAATATGTGTGTGATCGTGAAATATAAATGTGTATATAGTATTGTTATTTGCACATGTTTGGTGTCACATTGGTGATATCACACTCACCCACCTGCGAGTGTGATGAGCTCAAGAGGTATCATGTGATGTGGTTTATATGCTATGTAAGGACTCACTATGCAACATCTAAAATTGTATCCACAGTGTCCTAAACAATCTAGTCAACTGAGCGAGTCCCAAAAACAAGAAGACCCTCAAAATGGCTGACACTTTTCAACGGAAGACCCCCTGTTCCTCAGAGGCAATTTCAGATATTGCCTAGTGAATCCTTACATAACATATAGGCCACATCACATGATACACCAAGAGCTCCTCCCACTCGCTGTGTATATATATTTCACACACATATTTCACATAACGGTGATAAATTCAACAGATCAGATTGACAAGATAAGATAGATGTACTGAATACAGGGACATACCAGATTGAATTCTGGCCTATGGACCATTGTAAAGACTAGTGCCCTGTAAAGAATGCTCTATAGGCCTGAATTCAATCTGGTATGTCTTTGTATTCAGTACATCTATCTTATCTTGTCAATCTGATCTGTCAAATTTATCACCATTATGTGAAATATGTGTGTGATCGTGAAATATAAATGTGTATATAGTATTGTTATTTGCACATGTTTGGTGTCACATTGGTGATATCACACTCACCCACCTGCGAGTGTGATGAGCTCAAGAGGTATCATGTGATGTGGTTTATATGCTATGTAAGGACTCACTATGCAACATCTAAAATTGTCTCTGAGGAAGAAGGGATCTCCTGTCAAAACATGTCAGTTATTTTGAGGGTCTTCTTGTGTTTGAGACTCGCTCAGTTGACCAGGTCATGTGGGACACTGTGGATACTGATGTGCTTGACAGTTGATGCTGTATGGGAGTATATATCTGTTTTATTATCATAAAAAAGGTATCGCAAAGGTAATGCTTAAGGCTGTGGCACCCTCTGTTTTTTGTTTTCCAGTGTAACTTTGAGGCTTCACCAGCCCTTGGGGGCAGCAAAGTTTTGATAACCTTGGAGTAGCTGAAGATCTGTGATCTACCATTGCCAGTGCATTCCTCTTGAGTGCAGAAGATAGTTTTTTGGTTTGCATTATTTTTATCTAGTGCACTTAGCCTTTTTGAAAGTGATTGTAAAGGCACAGTTTTTATTTTTTAAATATAATAAATATGTTATACTTATCTTCTATGTGCAATGGTTTTGAACAGAGCAGCCCTATCCTCCTCTTCTTGAGTCCCCCACCTGGCCCCTCCCTAATGCAGAGTGCCCCATAGCAAGCACTTGTACATTCTCTTTCCCGAGCCCCACTATGTGTATCCATAGGACACACAGATATGTCATGAGTCTGCAGTAATGTTCATGTCTGTCTGCTTACCTCTCTGTTGTGTTCAGCTTAGCGACCGACCCTGTTACGATGTCTGCTTAAGTAATCTTCCCTCAAGCATGGCTCCACCCCAGCCTCTAACAGGGAACACTATATTAACCTGTGCACTGCAGCCAAGGCTCTCTGATCAATATCGTGTGTTTGGCTTCCTGTGTGCCGTGTGCTCTACGTCTGACTCTGTTTACCGTCCTTGGCTTGTTCTTTACTATCCTTGTCTGCTTCATACCCTGACCTTTGGTGTGTTCTTTGACTATCCCTGTCTGCTCGTTGCCCAACCTTTTGGCTTATGTCCTGACTATCCCTTATTGTTCTGGTCTGCTGCTTCCTCTCTATCCTCCAGTAGCCTACCGTGAGCTGGAAGACTCTGGGGGCCGCGACCTGGAGCCAGTTGCAGCGAAGTCCATCCCCACCACTAGGGGCTCTGGTGAACACCTGCTGGCTCTTAGACTCCGCACCCTGGGGAATCTCATGTTCTAGCTCTGAGTCGTAAGGTCCACTACCTTAGCGGTGCACTCTTGACCCCAACGGCTCCTATTTTTTTCCTTTAAATAATAAATATGTTATACTTAGCTTCTCTGTGCAATGACATTGCACAGAGTGTCCTTCAATCTCCTCTCTTGGGGTCCCCTGCCAGCTCTTGCTGCTTCTCCTCTTCTGCATATGCAACTATATCAAACCACTTGCTTGGGGGCACACGTGCAGGCTTGCTCCTGAGCCAGGCTGCATGAGTCCTTCGACACACACAATGCAGCTTGGTCCCTCCCCCCCATTCCTCACATAATTTGATTGACAGTAGCAGGATCCAATGGCTGCTGTCTCTGTGTCTCTGTGAGGAGAGGGAAAGAAAACAGCAATGCTGCTCTAGGGCACAGTGCTTGTTCAAAAGAGGAGCCAAGTAAGTATATGGGGAGGGTTGGGGGTAGCTGATCATGGAAGATTTTTTAACATAATGCACAGAATGCATTAAAGTAAAAAAATGTATGCCTTTACAACCACTTTAATAATACAGAGAATTTTTTTTTTTAGTTGTTCAGACATCCAGTCCCATACCTCTATCATTTGGTAATTTACTCTCAAGAAGTATGGATACCCGTAGCTTTGAACCCCTAATATATTGCAAACTCCAGTAGAAACAATTTCCCATCACAGTACCTTCCCACCTGGGAATCTCACTTCTACTGTTGCAAAAAAAAAACACTTCCTACTACAGGAATCAAACAAAATAAGCTACTACTGAATCTTTAGTTCACTTAGAGCTTGTTCACACCATGTCCATTGAGCTGTGTTTTTTTTGCACACCAGGGGACATGTAGGGTGGTAATAGGGCACCTAGAAAACCAATGAAGTCCAACTCCAGCCAAAACTTTGTTGGGAATGGTCAGAGCCTTTGTCAGATAATGATACTTCTCAAAGGTTTTCTACTATTTACATACATAGAGAGGAGCACCCCATATAGCGATGCTGATAATATTCTTGGCTGCTTTGTTTCAGAGATACCTGTCAATCACTAGGAGCCTTGCTGTGCCTCTTCCTATACCACCAATGTATCATTATTGTTGTGAAATGAAGCAGAGAAAGAAAGCTTCTATTGGGTCATTGGAACAAAGGATTCTTTAGTACCTTAAGAAAATGGAAATATAGCAAGGTTATCCTACTGACGTTGCTATCTAACAGCATTGCAATGATGTTATGTAGGTGATCTTGTTACAAGGCATGTCACTTCTACACCTCATAGGATCTCCTTGGTTTCATTGGTCTGATATGTACACAGTATAAATGAGAATGGAAGTGCCACACCACTGCTCAATAGTCCAGATACAGTTTTATATCAGTGATGCAGAATCACAAAGCTGATACCTGATGATCGGTATCAGCTAATTTATTCAGCATCTCTTTGATGTACGGATCTCTTCCCAATCCAGAATTATCACATTTGGTCAAGTGGGAGAATAAGCCCTATCTTGTATTATTTCTTGGAAAAAGCACCAGTATTATCTATTACATTTAAAGTTTTATTCCAGTAAAGGACAAAGAAACAATTAAAAGGGTATCTTACATGTTTCAGGGGTCCAAAAACATTGCCTTTACCAGAGCTTGGAATTGAAGTCAATTTATAGAACTGAATATTAACTGGGACTTGATTGGTATTTTCACAAGTGTGAGGATATGCACAAGTCTTTTTAGCAGTTAGTTTAGCAGCTTTTGGTACTTGATGCAGTTCTGCAAAGCTCAACTAAGACACGATAAGAAGATTAGAAGAGTAATCTTACAGCCAGTAATTATTTTGTTTCAGTCATCTTTGAATGCCAGTGGAGACATGAGACCCTCTATGGGAACTCCAGGTGGTCAAACTATCTCCATTTTGCACTATGCATTCTTATTTGTGTTTTACCATGACACCTGTCCCTGGTGATGAAAAGCAGCCCCACAGCATACATTTACCACAACCAGGGTTACATCTGAGGCTCTACTTTGCAAGCCACCATTATAGGCCAAAGGTCTGCAGAAGACTGGGGATGGTTGAAAGATGGTGCACCTTTTCTCAGGTGCCCACTATTGATTTTTGACCTCTCTGTAGTTCCAATCTCCTTCTTGCTTGAATAAAGTTTAGACAATCTACCTTTTATTAGCAGCTTCTCATTCATTATAGATTTCACTACCTGGTAACAACGTCAATTCTTGATGGACTGTCCAACCAATGGATATGTGTTTTCTGCCTTTAAGTAGACATGACTTTGTCTCTAACTGTTACAGAATGCTCTTTAGCCTTCATTTTTATAACTGTCCTTTACAGTCACGATCTGAATAATGTTATTGTAACTCAAATGTGTATGTTATGTAGAAGGTCAGTTTCAAGTTAACTATGTGCATTTAATGTTCATCTGTGTAAATAAAGAAGTCACACAATACAAAAAAAATATAAAACACACATTTCTAAGTACAATGCTGTATTTAAAGGAATCATCAGGAAAGCTGCTAAATGCACAGTTGAAATAAATATATGTGGACTGTCTTACTTACCAAAAGATTTAACGTTTAGCTAGCCTTATGACTCACAAACCCCTGCCAGATAGCCTAGCCATGCCCAGACCTCCACTGCAGTGAAAACATTGGTTGGGCAAATGGCAAGCTCTCTGTCTGCTGCACAAGGTAAAGGACACTGACATCACTCTGCCCACTTAGCACCTTTCACCTGTTAGTATGCTTTCAGTCAGCACATGTGCACCACAACAGAGCATGGTTGGCTGCTATTGCTGTTTCTACCTCTCTTAATCTGAGTTCTGCTACATAAATGATTATAGGATGCTGAAATTCAATCACCTAAACTAGTTTCCTTTAAAACAGATTTCAGGATTTAAAAATGAATACACAATTAGTTGGTGTTTGTATATATGCTTGGTGTTTGGCCTTGGAAACAAACCCTGAGCTCCAGTGAGAATGTCATTTTAGTGAAGGATTCGTTATTCAGTAAAACTAGAGAACTGGTCAAGGGTCTCATCTGAGTGCTTATGATAAGTGTGTGCGTGTGTTCTATGCTTGTGTTATAGTATATGTATATAAAGCTCTAAGCCCTTAACACTGAAATCTAGATAAATATAAAAAAACACAAATAAAATGCAGTTCTGTAATTATTAACACATCATTAAATGTATTTGTTAAATAAAAGCAAAGTACGAACCTGAATCTGTCCTGGCATCAGCCTTGCAATTTATGTATAGCAGAGCTGGAGCCTGAGAGGAAGACACGGTCCAACGAGCCAATCAGTTCATGCTGATAAGCAAATGCTGATAGAAGGAGAGAGCAGATTGACAGAAAAATGAGCTGGCCACTGTGTCCAGTGATTGCCTTGGATGCACAGTGACTTGCAAAAGTATTCACTCCCCTGTCATTTTTCATGTTTTGTTGCCTCACAACCTGGAATTAACATGGATTGTTTGAGGATTTGCATCATTTAATTTACAGAAAACATACCCACATGCCAATTATCAGTTTTTTATTTCTGAAAAATAGTTTTATGTATATATTTTTCTAATTTTACTTCACCAACTTAGACTATTGTGTTCTGATCCCTTACATATAATTCAGAGTAAAAAAACATTGAACTAAAGGCTGTAATGTAACACAATAGGTAAAAAGCCAAGGGGGTGAATACTTTTGCAAGACACTGTAGTTGCAGGACAATCTGGGCTCAGACAAATTGGGTTAAATGATGCTGGTTATCAGACTGAGCCAGAAAAAAAATTACCATGGGGAAATCTTTGAATCATAGCAGAAAATTGCAGCAAATTATGTTTTTTTATTTGATCTTTGAATGAGCTATTCTTTTTTATCTTACTATTTTTGGCTAGAGCAATGTTTCTCAATATGTTTTCAGTCAAGGCACCATTTAAATGTATGGGCAATCTCAAGGCACCCTCTAAAATTATGGACAATCTCAAGGCACCCTCTAAAATTATGGACAGCCTCGAGGCACCCCATTCTAAAATATAAAAATAAATCTATTTTAATAGTTTTTCAAAATGCAGCAACATCCACACACATAGGACACCCAACATTAGAGGTGATTTATTCTTCCAAATCAAATACACTTTTGCATACTGGCACTGACTAGTATTCCAGTGTTTCTCTTCCTCCTAAGTTTTTCTCCATCACTCAGCTAATGTGACCGCAGTGCTGACAGAGAGGGGCAGGGGGGAACTAAATAAGGATGCTGTGCAGAGGACCAACATCTTCCTTGTCAACTGATGATGTCATTGGTTGTTAGGATGCCAGTGACTAGAAGGTCATAATGGTGCACAATGAAAACCTGTGGCTTTGTGGAACTAAAAGGCAGGCTTGATCCACCTGCTGGCTTGTATATGATTTTTGGGGCAATTTTTAGGCATTTTGCCTAGACACCCTGGTTGATAAATGCTGTAGTAGATTGTATTACATTTAAACCTGATACACACGGGCCAAATATCGTCTGGTTCAACAGAATCGACATTTGGTCTCTGTGCACACCAGCCTGTTCCGACTGTCATATAGCCATGTTGGAAAACCAGCATCCGATCGGCATATGATCAGTGCTGGCAACCAATGGCTGCGAACGCTGACTGGTGTGTTCTGGTGGGGGGGGGGGGCAGTCCCCATGTTAGAACACAATAGCTCAGTGAGGAGAGCACTGTACTAACATTGAATAGTTAGTATGGCATGCTCCTTCTGAGTGCTTCAGTTTTTTTCGTTCAGCCCACTGGGTTGAACGAAAAAAAAAAAATGATAGTGTGTACCAGGCTTTACAATGCTTGAGTTCATTAGTTTTCCTATGCTAGGCTTTCTCCTTTATTTTCATCTGTTTTTGGCAGTATCAAACAGTAAAACCTTGGATTGGGAGCATAATTCATTCCGAAAAAATGCTTGTAATCTAAAGCACTTGTATATCAAAGCGAATTTCCCCATAAGAAATAATGGAAACTCAAATGATTCTGTCCACAAACATTTATTCATAAGTCCTTCAGTTTATAGTCCATATAAAAAGACTATAGCAATGTGATAGGTTGTGTAACCATAAAATATCCATCCACAAATGGCAGCCTCCACAAGGGGATTAGAAGCAAAATCCAGCAGGAGCTACAGAGTAGAAAAGAGAAGAGAGGCGCCTCTAAGTGTAGTAATATAGTTACGTTTAATGAAGGTACAACATTTAGCAACTCACATGGTTGATGATTAAATGAGGCGCATCTAAGTATGCAGGCATCTGGGGTAAAGCTGTCCACATAGACGGTCCTTTGCACCGCCGGTGTCTTGCCGAAAAAGGTCCCCTGGTAGATAATGACCCCCCTGTTACAAAGTGGTGTTTTACAACAGTGTTGGAACGCAGGCGCAGGTGCCGTGTACAGCTTCCGCTATTTTCGGCGGCTCCGTTGTGCTTCGTACTACACAAGCGCTGCACCTGCACAGTGCAGGGGGGTCATTATCCGCTGGGGGACCTTTCTCAGCAGAACACCGGCTCTCGCCGCTGTCAGTCTGCAATCATGACTGGGAAGACTACCCTGCAGTAGAGCGTTCTGAAAGCGAGGCTTGAAGGGCTCGTGGAGCGCATCGCGGAAGGGATGATGTCAATGGCGGTGCGGGGGATGGTCTATGTGGACAGCTTTACCCCGGATGCCTGCATACTTAGATGTACCTGTTTTAATCATCAACCGTGTGACTTGCTACATGTTGTATATTCATTAAATGTAACCATATTGCTACACTTAGAGGCGCCTCTCTTCTTTTTTATACTTAGTTGTGACATGACGCTACTTGTATATCAATACATCACTTGTATATCAAGTCAAAATATATTTAAAAATGTTGCTTGCCTTGCAAAACGCTTGCAAAGTTACTCTCAAACCAAGGTTTTACTGTACTTCCTGTCCTAGGGTGACAATACTAAATCACTCTTCTAATTCTGTTGGGGAGCAGCTTTGCCAGGGTCTCTTCTCTTCTCGACCTGGAAACAATTCTAATGCCCCGTACACACGGTCGGATATTCCGATGGAAAAGGTCTGATCGGATTATGTTATGTGCGGGCTCTAGCGGGCTTTTTTCGGTCGGAATTTCCGACGAAAAAAATTTGAGAGCAGGATTTTCCGACAACAAAATTCAATCAACTTTGTCCGACCATGTGTATGCAACACCAGTTTAAGACAAAATCCGTAAAAAAAAATCTGACGGATTTTGTGGTCGGAATTTCCGACCGTGTGTACGGGGGGCTAACTGTTAAAAGTCAACAGAGGCAGAGATCACAAGATGTTATCACCAGATTTTTGGCAGGATCATACAATTTTTTGCATTTATCTAACAGATATTACAAAAAGCTTTCAATGGTATATTTATCAGACTAGAAAAGGGAGCAAATAAGAAAAGGTCATTGTTAGGGTTTACATACACTTTAAGCATTTTTCTAAATTTCCTCCCATCCCGCAGTGTTCTTCAGAACACAACTAATGTACAGGCTGTGCGCCTGACCTCGCTTCTCTGCAAACATACCCAGGCTATTTATCAACCTACAGAAGCCCTACACGTTCCTCCGCGCTCGTAACGACGACAGCGGCACATGTTACAAGTTTGTTGAGACAGCAGCGAGGCTAGAAAATTGCACAGGGAGTGGAAACCTGGGATTCAGCAAGGTCCAATCAATCACTGACAGATTACAGCTAAAGCCACTTCTCTAGCCATTAACGCGGGACAAATGCAGAATTGCAACTGAACAACTTCTAGTTTTAAGCCAACAGTGGGACTTCCTAGTTATTTATCAAAGTCATTGCCGTTAAGCAGCATGCTTCAGTGCCCGATTGTGCTTCACAGCAGACAGAGCCGACTGAAGCTTCGACCATGAAAGAAGTGTTTATGCCCTCAGCTGTGGTTCTGTCAGCCCTCTGGAATTTACTGTAAATCACAGCGCTTTTATTGCAAGATTTAGTAGCTTATCCTCTGTGGGCTCTATTCACTGCAAGCTTGTTACTATTTGGATATTAGCCTCAGTCCATAAAGGGACTTGCTACACATCATCAAACACGGGCGGAAAAAAAACCAAAGGTTTCATTTTTCAATTTTCTAAACCCTAAACTCCTCAACAGTCATTGAATTTCATTGCACAGAGTGGAAGTCTACTTTATTATGGTACTCAATTTCCCCAGTGGAGTTATACACTTATAGCATTACTTTTATTTTCAATGACAGCATCTGACCATCTGTCCTGGCAGGAATTTCATAACACACTCAGTAGATTTTATGTTAAAGGAATTTTTCACAGCATCGCATCGAGTTTGTGACAAAAGCAGAACATAGATATCAACGCTGTATTAATAGCTGTATTTAGTATTGCTTGGGAGTTCAACATAATTGATTTTTTTTTATTCTTGTCTACAGAATGAAGATGTAAATTATTAAAAAAAGTAATAACCATAGATTTGTATGAGCAAATGAAACGGGCAAATACATATTATTTCATATTTCCCTTTTTGTATAGAGTCAATAATTTTATGCGGCAAGCTGCCATTTTTTTGGTAAATTTGGAATATTTCCGGCAGTTAGTTAACCTCCTTGGCGGTAATCCCGAGTCTGGCTCGGGTTGAGTTTTTTCTACCAGGAGCGGTAACCCCGAGCGTTGCAGGATACAGGGGGAAGTTACTTACCTTTTCCCCTGGATCCTGCGATGTCTCCCCGCTGTGTGAGCGAGCCGTCCGCTCGCTCGATTCACACAGTGCCCGAGTGCCGCTGATCTCCGTTCCCTGCGACTTTCCGACGCACGGGAGCGGCGCCAAATTCAAAAAAGTTTAAAAACACAACACACATACAGTACTGTAATCTTACAGATTACAGTACTGTATACAAAAAATACACATCCCCTTTGTCCCTAGTGGTCTGCCCAGTGCCCTGCATGCCATTTTATATAATAAAAATATTTTTTTTCTGCCTGGAAACTGGAGATTGTCCATAGCAACCAAAAAGTGTCCCTTTATGTCAAAAGTGGTTTTAGACCAGCTAGAAAACACCGATAAAAAATTAGAATCACAATTTATCATCAAACAATAAATTTAATGACAGCGACTATTCTTCAACTGAGCAAATTTCAGTGTTTTTGATTTGATTACATTATTGAATCATTTTTATATATGTTTTTATTATATTATAATTTATGATTTTGTGTTTCAAACTTTATCATACCCGGGATGTCTACTAGACTCTGGTTCGGACAGATTTAAGTGAGTTATTCATAAGAATTGCATGCCTACAATATAAAAACGCCAAATTTCCATGCAAAATAATTGTACCACTTTCAGCACAAAATTCCGGACAGAATCATACCGCCAGGGAGGTTAATCAATCAGGAAGCTCTATCTAGAAGCAATCTTGGAGTACCCCCAACCCCCTTTATTGAAAAAAAAAAGGTGTATAGATATCTTTTTCTTGGAGGGCTTTTGTATAGTCATTTGATACCAAGGGCCCTGTTCCTGCATCGTTGGAGGGCAGTGCTAAATGCGTAGAAGAATAGCATTTACCTAATGATGTGAGCACCATTCTTGACAGCATTCTCCTGTATGCTTAGTCTAGCTTGGTGGCACACCCCTAAGCAGGTATGTGCATGATACCCTGGACTCTAAGGAAGTTAGAAGAGTTGAATGATGTTGGGACCCGTACTGGACCTAGGAGTGGTGAGTTTGTGGGGGGAACAGCACCAGAAATTAGTATTATATAAGTATTGCAGTGAGAGCTAATTATTATTTAAATCCTTTTTCACCTGTGCTAGGCAATTTCTTTTCTTTTTTACCAGGTTAGACATTAGTATGTATAGGCAGTCCCCAGGTTACAAACAAGATAGGGTCTGTAGGTTTGTTCTTAAAGCGGAGTTCCAACTGTTAAAATGTATTTATTTTTTTGGATGAATTTCGTTTGTTTCAAACTTTTATTTATAGCACTCATGTTTCTGTGATGAATCGCCGCTCGATTGCCGATTTCATAGAGGGAGATATCTTATATTCCTTTTTCCTGGCAATTTCCATAGTGCTTGTGGGCATGTGAAGCCCACAAGCACTATCTTCCGGGATAAGGTGCAGCTGAGCGACCAACATGCACCGCCCATTCGCACGCATGCGCAGGAGGTTCAGCTCTCAGCGCTGTACACTTCTGACATTGCCATAACAGCAGGCGTCGGTGTTGGAAGTGCCCACCCCATTGTGATGGCAACGAAGCCCTCGATGCTGCCCACTCACTCCTGGGAAATGATGACAAGCATCTCCCAGGAGCATTAGCAAACACAGGCACAGAGGGAAATGACGTCAGGTGCCATGGAGAGCAAGTGACAGAATACGAAGGACCCCATAGCAACAGTGCTGAAGGGGTGAGTTAAAAAAAAAATCAAAATGTTTTTGCTGATGCATAATGCTGTTGATTTCTGCAAAGTTGATTTTATGGTTGGAACTCCACATTAAGTTGAATCTGTTTGTAAGTCGGAACAGGTACATTTTTTAAGTGTAGCTCTAGCAAAAAGAAAACGTTTTTGGATAGCAAAGGGAAGGGTTAATACCCCTGCAACATTTGTTTTGCTGTCTGTATCCCTGTTCAGAAGATTTCACCTCACTTTCTGTCCCTATGACAATTGGAATTTGAAAATTTAGGGTTATTGGGGAAACAAGGATTGGTGATAAAGCTTCAGTGGGGACACATTTTTCCCATCACATTTTTCCCATTATTCCTACAGGAGTGAATTTCCCTTCCTAGGGGTAGATTTCATCTCACTTCCTGTGATTTCATCTCACTTACTTTGTAAGTAGGAGTCATTGTAAGTCAGATGTTTGTAACCCGGGGACCACCTGTATTGCACTGCAGGCATATTGCTGAAAGCCCCCTAGAGCTAGGTGGTTGGGCATGTGTGCTTCCTGGATCTGTGTAAAGTAACTTCTTCCACAGATTGTTGTATCACCAATCAGAGTTTTTCAGGTTGGACTCTGATTGGTGGCTTTAAAACATTTCTTAGGCAGGCCATAGATTATGCAACTTTCTTTCCTTTCACCATGGGTGGAAGGAAAGAAAATTGCTTGATTCCTCGAACAACCAGTTTCATTTGATTTACTAAAATTAAAAGAGTGCAAACTCTGATGCATCTCTACACAGAAACCAATCAGCTTCCATTTTTTTTTTGGTGGTGGAAGAGCGGCCCCTGCCAGGACAACACAGTGATTACTGTTAGCAGCTATAACCTTTGGCAATAATCGCATGCTAAAAAATCTGACATGCTGATTGTACCCAAGATGATCGATTAATCAACTTGAGTACAAGCAGCCTGCCCATAGATGTCTCGAACCAGCTGAGATTCGATCCATCTATGGCTGGCTTTACCTCTCAGTGTGCCCTCCTCTGGAACTGGCAGATTGATGATCTGCAACAATACCTGTTGCTGCTTTTAGGTAGGTTTCTTCTCTCCAGCCAATAAGTGACCACTGATGAGGCAATTTACAATGTCCTGACTTCATTCTTCACATCTTACAGATTCCAAGGATGTTCCAGTAGTGTACACAGCACTGCACATGCACCACAGGCAGTGTGCTCTAGTAAAACATTTCTAGCCAGGGAAATACGTTTTTCTGTTGGCAGAAGAGACATGCAGATTGTCTTCTGATAAAAAGCTCTATATCCTAACATTTTTTCAGCATTTTTTCCACTTTAAGGCAATAATTACTCCTTTACGCATTTAGGTTCTATCTGCCATTTCTCTATATCAGAACAATCAGTTGATCACTTCAAGACAATATATGTAAGTTCTGCCTTTCTAGTAACTTTGTTCTGGTAGTTAGGTATGAGAATTAATTTATGCCAAAAGCTGCATGACGAATGAAAAAGGGTCAATCTAGAGAAAAGTAAAAAAGTCTGATTTAGAATTTGCATTTAGCAATAATTGGAAATTTGGACCAGAATCAGAAATCTTTCACAACCCCCTAAACATTTATTTTCAGCTAATTGATATAATTAATTTAGGCTGTCAGTTAAGTATGTTTTAGTATATTTGATTTGTGACTCTGTCTAACCTTTAACTTAAATCTTAACAGAGGCTGTGACTGTTCAATGATATTTTGTACATCATGTTATATGAAAGGGGCAAAAGAAGACGGAAAGGTGATTTTAATCTATACTGCAAGATCAGCAGTCTCTAAATGGCAGACAGCAGCTACATTTAAACAATACTAAATTCTATATTTTTTATCTTCCGTATTGTAAAAGTGTATGATTGCAGCTCTAGTGTGTGTCACGCAGGAATAAAAAGTTAAAGTAAAGAAAGAAATTGATAAATAATTTGGTAGATGCCACAAAAATAAAAAATAAATATCTTCCCAATACAATAATGCCTCTCAAACTGGAGTTGGAAGATTCCAATGTGCTTCTACTGGTATTCAAGAAGGACATATACATACATGCCTCCTAAGGTATAATCTGCAGGGGCTGACAGCTGGTCAACTATTAATAGATAGGTGCACTCGTGAGTAGAAATTAGCAAAATTTAGAGTTCTCATGTCCCTGGAAAAAAATGGGTTAGATTTCAATAAAATTTTGCCATTTCACAAAAATAGATTAAAGTCAATAGACAAGGTGGACGTGGTCATTTTTTGTGATTTTTAAAGGGTGCAATGAGCTATAAATGACTCCTAGAGGTTGCTGAAATGCTTTCCAACTATCCTAAACATGTTCTTGTTCCAAGAATTAATCTTTTAAGAAAAAATCTAAAAATGTAAACAAATACATAAAAAATTGCAAAGGTTACTCAATACACAATACAATACACAATATGTATTCAGTAACAAGTCAATATACGTTCACTTTAAAGTGGACTCATAGGGGTTGATTTACTAAAAGTGGCGAGTGCAAAATCGGGTGTAGCTCTGCATAGAAACCAGCTTCCAGGTTTTTTTTTTTGTCAAAGCTTAATTGAACAAGTTGAAGTTAGAAGCTGATTGCCTACCATGCACAGCTGCACCAGATTTTGCACTCTCCAGTTTTAGTAAATCAACGCCATAGTAACTGCTTGAATAAATTCCTGACAAATCATCATACAAAGCAAGAGTAAACAAAAAGCTTTCCATTGAATAAGGAGTCCTTTTGGCCTTGTTTACACTGGGTGTACTAAAGCGTATGCCTGTAGAAGGCCACGTACAGTGGATATAAAAGGTCTACACACCCCTGGGAAATTGTAAGGTTTCTGTGATGTAAAAATAACTTCAGAACTTTTTCCACCTTTAGGCTGGATTCACACCTATGCATTTTTAGTGCTTTTTGCATTTTGCAGATCTGCACTACAGAACGAGTTCCATAGGAAACTATGTTAAATCGACTGTAGTGCAAATCTGCAAAATGCAAAAAGCAAAAATGCATAGGTGCGAATTCAGCCTTAGCCTGGGTTCACACTGCTGCGGGATTGAAATTGTGCGAGTTTATCTTCATCTTCATCTTCATCACGATTTCATTTTAGCATGTCAGTCCGACAATCAGAGACATCTGTACGGTTTCCTGAAATCTTACATGAAATCACCAAAAGTAGTACAGAAACTACTTTTAGGAATCGGTGTGGTGCCACAAAGTCGGCATTGCACTGATTCGGACAGTTCCACTGCGGGCAATAGCCGCCGATTTGGCATGTCAAATCGCATGCTAAATCGCATCAATGTGAACCAGGGCTGAATGTGACCTATAAACTGTACAACTCAGTTGAACAACAAACTGAAATCTTTTAGGTGGAGCGAAATAAAAATAAAAAAATAAAATAATATGGTTGCATAAGTGTGCACACCCTTAAACTAATGCTTTGTTGAAGCACCTTTTGATTTTATTACAGCACTTAGTCTTTTTGTGTATGAGTATCAGCATGGCACACCTTGACTTGGCAATATTTGCCCTCTATTCTTTGCAAAAACACTCCAAATCTGTCAGATTGCAAGGGCATCTCCTGTGCACATCCCTCTTCAGGTCACCCCACAGATTTTCAATCGAATTTAAGTCTGGGCTCTGGCTGGGCCATTCCAAAACTTTGATCTTCTTCTGGTGAAGCACTTCCTTTGTTGATTTGGATGTATGCTTTGGGTCGTTGTCATGGTGAAAGATGAAGTTCCTTTTCATGTTCAGCTTTCTAGCAGAAGCCTGAAGGTTCTGTGCCAATATTGACTGGTATTTGGAACTGTTCATAATTCCCTCTACCTGGACTAAGGCCCCTGTTCCAGCTAAAAAACAGCCCCAAAGCATGATGCTGCCACCACCATGCTTCACTGTGGGTATGGTGTTCTTTTGGTGTTGTGCAGTGTTGTTTTTGTGTCAAACAAATCTTTTGGAATTATGGCCAAAAAGTGCAACCTTGGTTTCATTAGACCATAACACGTTTTCCCACATGATTTTGGGAGACTTCAGATGTGTTTTTTCAAAATTTAGCCGAGCTTGGATGTTTTTCTTGGTAAGAAAAGGCTTTCGTCTTGCCACTCTACCCTATTGCACAGACATATGAAGAATACAGAAGATTGTTGTCACATGTACCACACAGCCAGTACTTGCCAGCTATTCCTGCAGCTCTTTTAATGTTGCTGTAGGCCTCTTGGCAGCCTCCCTAACCAGTTTCCTTCTCATCTTTTTATTATTTTGGGGGGACGTCCAGTTCTTGGTAATTTCACTGTTGTGCTATTCTTTCCCCACTATTGGATGCCTTGGAAATTCTTTTGTACTTTTCTCCTGACTGATACCTCTTAACAATGAGATCCCTCTGATGTTTTGGAAGCTCTATATGGACCATGGCTTTTGCTGTAAGATGTGACTAAGAATATGTCAGGAAAGACCTACCAGAACAGCTGAACTTTATTTGGGGTTTATTAGAGGCACTTTAAATGATGGCAGGTGTATACTGACTCCTATTTAACATGAGTTTGAATGTGATTGCTTAAATCTGAACACAGCTACATCCCCAGTTATAAGAGGGTGTGCACCCTTATGCAACCATATCATTTTATTTTTTTAATTTTTCTTCCCTCCCCCTAAAAGATTTAAATTTGTTTTTCAACTGAGTTGTGCAGTTTATAGACTACATTAAAGGTGGAAAAAGTTCTAACATTATTTATCTTTGTCTAATTTATTTACATCACAGAAACGTGACATTTTAACAGGGGTTTTTATATCCACTGTATACCCACATGCAGTGGCGGAACTACCGCCATAGCGACACACGCGGCCGCTATGGGGCCCGCAGCAGCTATGGGGCCCCTGGGGAGGAGGAGCCATGCATACTGCCGCCGGGGCCCGGGGGGGGGACGAGCACTGCCCGCACGGTCCTCCAGCCAGGGGAAGTGAGGAGAGGAAGAGGCGCGCTGTCCAAGCAGAGCGCTGTGTAATAGCTTTTATTTGAATGTCCATGTCCTGTGTGTCACATAGCCCCACCTCTTGGCCCGGCACTTTTGATAGACAGAACGCCGGTCCAATGCGGGACATGTGACGTCATCAAAGGCGCCGGGCCAAGAGGTGGGGCTATGTGACGTGGGCCCCGGGAACACACAGGACATTCAAATGAAAGCTGTTACAGCTCTCTGCTCTCTGTGACAGCGCATCTCTTCCTCTCCTCACTTCCCATGGCTGGGGGACCGTGCGGGCGGTGCTCGCCCCCCCCCCACTCTGAGACAGCCCCACGCTCGCCAATAGCCATTGATTTGAGGGCTGCTGCAGTCTGGCTCACCTCTTCCACTGCACAGGTGAGGCTGCATGCGGCACGGGGGAGGCTGCATTGGGCACTGAACATGCTGCATTGGGCACAGGCGGGTGAGGCGGCATTGGGCACGGGTCACGCGGCATTGGGCACGGATCACGTGGCATTGGGCAAAGGTGAGGCTGCATTGGGCACTGAACATGCTGCATTGGGCGCAGGCAGGTGAGGCTGCATTGGGCGCAGGCAGGTGAGGCTGCATTGGGCACGGGTGAGGCTGCATTGGGCACAGGTGAGGCTGCATTGGGCACTGAACATGCTGTATTGGGCACAGGTGAGGCTGCATTGGGCACTGAACATGCTGCATTGGGCACAGGCAGGTGAGGCTGCATTGGGCACAGGTGAGGCTGCATTGGGCAAAGGTGAGGCTGCATTGGGCGCAGGCAGGTGAGGCTGCATTGGGCGCAGGCCACACTGCATTGGGCACGGGTGAGGCTGCATTGGGCACAGGTGAGGCTGCATTGGGCACAGGCAGGTGAGGCTGCATTGGGCACAGGCCACACTGCATTGGGCACGGGTGAGGCTGTATTGGGCATGGGCAGGCCACACTGCATTGGGCACAGGTGAGGCTGCATTGGGCACTGAACATGCTGCATTGGGCGCATGCAGGTGAGGCTGCATTGGGCGCATGCAGGTGAGGCTGCATTGGGCGCATGCAGGTGAGGCTGCATTGGGCACAGGTGAGGCTGCATTGGGCACAGGTGAGGCTGCATTGGGCACAGGCAGGTGAGGCTGCATTGGGCACGGGTGAGGCTGCATTGGGCACGGGTGAGGCTGTATTGGGCATGTGCAGGCTACACTGCATTGGGCAAAGGTGAGGCTGTATTGGGCATGTGCAGGCTACACTGCATTGGGCAAAGGTGAGGCTGTATTGGGCATGTGCAGGCTACACTGCATTGGGCAAAGGTGAGGCTGCATTGGGCAAAGGTGAGGCTGCATTGGGCACTGAACATGCTGCATTGGGCACAGGCGGGTGAGGCTGCATTGGGCACTGAACATGCTGCATTTGGCACAGGCGGGTGAGGCGGCATTGGGCACCGGTCACGCGGCATTGGGCACGGGTCACGCGGCATTGGGCACGGGCAGGTGAGGCTGCATTGGGCACAGGTCACACTGCATTGGGCACAGGTGAGGCTGCATTGGGCATTAGACATGCTGCATTGGGCACAAATGGGCACAGGTGAGGCAGTATTGGGCACAGGTGAGGCTGCATTAGGCACAGGTGAGGCTGCATTGGGCACTGGACACGCTGTATTGGGCACAGACCACGCTGCATTGGGCACAAGTGGGCACAGGTGAGGCAGTATTGGGCATGGGCAGACCACGCTGCATTGGGCACAGGTGAGGATTATTGAAGCGCTAACACCAGGTGTTTGGAGTATCTTTATCTGTTGATTAAACTTTCTGGAATACATATATTGCTATTGTGGTGTAGGATCTGGGCTCTTTCTTTCTTCCTTCTCAGACTCGAACCACACACCCTTTGAGCCCTGCCCTTTAAACCACGCCCACTATTTAATTTAAGCCCTGCCATTTTTTGTGGGGGGGGGCATACAACATTTTGCTATGGGGCCCTGTGATTTCTAGTTACGCCCCTGCCCACATGGAATGTACATGTGTTCCATACATCCCCGTACAGGCAGATGCTGCTCCCAATTAGACATCCGTATGGTTCAGGTGTGTGTTCCTGAACTCACACAGTGTACATTCAGGGACACATAGCACATCCACATGGATGTCATATTGGGAGCAGTGGCTGTGACTCTTCAGCCGCTACATCCCGATTACCATTAATGGGACTGCCTGCATGGGGATGCATGGAACACTTGTGCAAACACATTCTTCCACGGGCGTACACAGTAGTACATCCTGTGTGAATGAGGCCTTAAGGTCTAGTCACATGACGTTGCTTAGGCTGAGATAAATTCCTCAGTCTGCTGCAGGAAAGAGGGAGCATTTCTCAATTTCCTCTCCTACTGTAATCAGATTGTCGTATATTTGTGTCAGACATGCCAGGAACTGCTCAGGCAGCAGATGATTGCTGACCATGGATGATACCTGAACAAAGATGGTGCAAAATGGAGAGAGAAAAACAGAATAAAGCATTGTCAGGGGTATTCTGTTATTCTTTGAGAGCATATGAATACCTAGAAGTGTTATACTTACAGCACATATAGTATTACTTAACACCTTTCCACCCAGCCTATAGTGAAATGACGGCCGGGCCGAAACACTGTTATTTTTGGAGGACGTTATGTCACATCCTTCAAAACACGCCTCTTGTGCAGCCACAGGGCCGTGCAATGGTGCGATCTGTCACGGACTGTGTCCACTGGACACAGCCAATGACTGATCACTGCACTGGCCTGCTGCCAGCATCATGGGATCGATGTGACCAATTAAAGCAGATCATATGACAGTTGTAAACAATGGATGGCTTCCTTTCATACCATCGATTGTGTACAATTGTGTTGCTAGCTGTGATTGGTTACAGTGAACACATAGCACAAACAGGCCAATCACAGCCTATCTGTGCCATGTGATTTGCTTTGACCAATCACAGCTAATCACAACAAAAGACACTGAATGAACTCGTTTATTTCAGTAAAAATGGTTGCTTCTAAAAAAAAATAAAAAAATCCCCGGAGTAGTAGTACAGTGTTACTATGGTAATCCTGCATTGCTTTGGTCACAGTGTGTTAGAAAAAAGAAAAAAGAAAAAAAAAAGCAAAATGTAATAAAACAGTTAAAATTTTTTTAGAAAAAAGTAAAATAATTATTAATTAACCGTCAGTGTCCCTAATTACTGTCACACCAGTTATATGATAACACTGTATTGCAATTTTTTTTTTATTTCTTAATTTAACAAATAATTGTCACAAAAAGTTACAACTTCAAAATAATTGCCATGCCCCTGACTAAATACCTTGGACTGTCTACTTTCCAAAAAGAGGTTATGTGGGGGTATTTGTACTTTCCTGGCATTTTCTGCCCTCAGGTCGTACATCAGTATTGATCAATTTATTGATTATTTTATTTTTCATTAATTTAGCAAACAATTAAAAATCCAGGGGTGATTAAATACCACCAAAAGAAAGCTCTATTTGTGTGAAAAAAAATTTTTATAAAAAAAATTCTTATGGACACAGTGTTGCATGACTGCGCAAATGTCATTTAAGGTGTGACAGTGCTGAAAGCTGAAAATTTGTCAGGAAGGAGGTAAAAGTGCCCGGTATTGAAGTAGTTAACATATACAGTTGCATTTCATATAAAAAAAATATATCTTATTCTAAGTTCAAACCTTAGAAATACCTTTTAAAATATACAAATATCTTTAAGGGCTTGAAAGGAGAGAAAGAAAAAAACAAGCTGCTAAATAAGTGACTGCTCCACCATTGATCATATAGGCATCACAGGGAATGAAATGAGGAAAAATCTCCCCAATGGCTTACACACATAAATAAAAACCTTCCGCACACTATCTAAAACTATCTTTTTTTCAGCTGGAGTTATCCCTAATTCTAGAAAGATACTTGTTCAACCTCTGTCACCATTTATGTACTCTGTTGGCAGTTTTTCAAAATACATCAACCAGGGATTAGGAAACATTGACCTAATCTGTTCCAGTTTTATGATTTTGATATTCATTTACCAATAACTCAAAGAGAAACTTTACCCCTGCCCATGATTTTTTTTTCTTTCCTTATGCTACCACATACCTTTGGTGAATTATTATGCAGGTTAAATATACTCACAAGCCCAACAAATGCTGTGTTGTCCTTCTCACCCAACACTCTTCCACCGCACATTCTGGCCAATGCCACTATATTGACATCATGAGAGCCAGCTGCCTCTTCCTTATTTGCACAACCAGCCCCCAGATGGCACCATTTTGATCCCGCACATGCACATTGAGGCTGAAAACAACGCATTATTCTGGCTGCAGAGCCCCCTGAGATGTGTGACAAATGTGGGAAGAGGCAGGTGGCAGGTATATGCCATCCCTAGCTAGGCAAGGAATCCAGAAGTGTGGGGTTGGAACTGAAAAAAAAATTGGATTTGCTAAAGATAAATATATATATATATCTTTATTGTTATAAAGTGGTATAGTAGGGAGCAGAAGAAAGGAAGTAGAGTTTATGAGTGAAGGCCTGGATATTAATAATGATAGGTAATTGCTAAAGGATTCGTTTTAGTAAAAACATGCAAACCTCATATAAATGGGAAAGCAATGTTCAGTCCACCAAACAGCTCACCAGAGGCTACTGGAAAATATGAAACTGGTTGATTTTTTTTTTTTTTACTGAAAAAAATTATCTTTTAAAGTATCAAAGAAAATTACTGTTCTTCAAGTCCTATTATTTTCAAATAAATTATTCCAATTATTTGTGTTATAGTGTAAAGATGAGAAAGAAAGCTGTGTCCTTCAGTCTTTGGAACACATATTCTATTTGCCATTGTTGTGGAATAAACAATGGTCCCTCGGGAAATAATACATCGTGTGAAGCTACTCTCTGAGCAAGTATTTCAACTTGGCAGAAAGCTATCTCTGTGAAATATATGTGAACCAACAATCTATTCTTTACATTTAATGGGCTGGCTCTCTAACACAATAATATCATTCACTTGCAATATTTGAGTGAAAAAGTGAATTCATATTTTTAACTCATGCATTACAGAGGAAATATTATTGATTAGAAATCAGATGTCTCTGTTATTATTATTTATTAACCACTACAGAACTAGGGTTATGCATCCTTTATCAACCAGAGCAATTTTTACAATTCAGCTATTGTTTTTTTGATGAAAATATTTGTATGCAGTTTAAAGGAAAAAAAATACTATTTTGACCAGGGGTAGCTTTAAAATAACTACTGGTAATATATATGCAAAGAGCATATTTTATATATTATTGTATATTATTATTTATTTATATATTATATTATTTTATATATTATATATTGTCCCAATTTTATCATGCACCGAATATGATATTCTTAGTACAACACATAGGGGACTATTTAAAACAGAATGAGAATATTACAATCTGCTCTTTGTTGGACACTGCAGTGTTTGCTCCACTGCACCTTCAATTTGCAAGTCATTCATACAATGCAGGTGACAGTATGAAGCCTGAGGTGTCCTTCAGAGTGTTCTCAGTATAAAGGTGCTAAGAATGGTGATATGAGGAAAAATTTACTTTTGTCTCCCCTTCACAAAAATTAAAAGGGTTTCACTTCAGAACTCTCAAGCAAGTATAGTTGATTTATTTATCACAGGTTTATAAGGGCCTAGGTGGACTGGCTTTTGTTTGTTTTAAACGGGTTTTGCATTCCTATACAAGTCCATGGGAATGAAAAAAAAAACATTTAAGCAGGTCAAATGCAGGCCAGAAGGAAGTCAACTGCAGGTCAAATGCACCTTTTGAAGAATCATCTCAGACTTGTTTCAACGAGAAGTCTCCAAACTTTCTAATCAAAGGTCCAATTTACTATCCTTCGGGTTTTAGGGGGGCCAGACTTTGGCCAGTGGGAGTAGAAAATGCTCCAGCATCAGGGCCCCATCTTTGGTTCTAAGGGAAGAATTGTGCCCCATTGTTGATACCAATGAGAAGAATAGTGCCCAATTGATGGTGTCAGTAGGGGGAATAGTGCTCCGTTATTGGTGTCATTTGGTTGAATAGTGCCCCAAGGCCAGATAAAGGCAAGCAAAGGGCGACATCCAGCCCCCAGGCCTCAGCTTGGAGACCACTGGCTTAATGTCAAACTGATGTCCATGAGCACAAGTTCAAAGTCCTTCAGCACAAGCCCTTAAAGCGGTTGTATTGTCCGCTTGGTAATTTTTACCTACAGGTAAGCCTATAATAAGCCTTACCTGTAGGTAAAATGATAATCTCCTAAACCTATACGGTTTAGGAGATTTTTACCTTGCATGCGCAATGAAGGTCTGGCGAATGTCCAGCGTATCGTGCCAGAACTTGCTAGAACGTCGGGGTCCCACATGCATGCGCTGTGAGTGGACGGAGCCGCAAACCCTTACCTAAGAGCTTCGTTCTAAGGTAAGTATTTCATAATGAGCTAGTAAGCGGTGCATACTAGCTCATTATACATTTTTTTTATTTTTTTGCACACACGTTAACCACTTGGCCTCTGGAAGATTTCATGACCAGGCTATTTTTTACATTATGGCACTGCGTTACTTTAACTGACAATTGCGTGGTCATGCAAAGATGTACCCAAATAAAATGTATGTCCCTTTTTCCTACAAATTCTTTTGGTGGTATTTGATCCCCTCTGCGTTTTTTTTTTTTTTTTGCACTATAAACAAAAAAACCCTGTAAATTTTTGAAGAAAAAAAAAAAAAACAATATTTTTTACTTTCTGCTATAAAACATATCCAATAAAAAAATTAAAAAAAAAACGAATTTCTTCATCAATTTAGGCCAATATGTATTCTGCTACATATTTTCGGTAAAATAAAAAATCTCAATATGCGTATATTGATTGGTATGCACAAAATTTATAGCGTCTGCAAACTATGTGATATATATATATATATATTACTAGCACCTATACTATGCCTATACCTATAATAGGTGCTAAGTCACTGCAGCAAGAGCAGAGCACAAGTAGAGGGACTGTTCCTTTCCGGATGATCGCTTCTTGCCTGACTAGTTACATCAGCTGATCCCCGTTCAGGAAGCCGCCTACCTTACAGCCTATGTGCCCATATAGCTTGGCCATCCGGTAAGCATGTATTTTATCTGGTGGTCGGGCTCCACAACCTTGTATGTCACAGTCTAAGTGAAAGATAGTCACTGTGGTGTTTCTTCCTCTATCTATTTTGGATTATCTTATATGGAAACCATAAATTAGGACCTAACAGGACTATTTGCACTGGATTCCAATTAGATTGTGGACGTTTTGGATTTATTTTATTTTATTTTTTTCAGGTTGTTATCTATGTGCTCCTTCGTGGCCATAGACTATATTGTGAGAACTGTTAATTCTGGTTATACAATATTTTCATTTTCTACTGTGTATATGCAATTCTTATTATTATTTTAAATAATTTTTAAATTTTTTACTGGCGCAGCTTTATACAATTCCCTATTTATCTATGTGTGTGTATCCCACTTTTAGCAGCCGCCTTTTATAGATTGGTTCTTATCTCTAGCGCGGTTTATTTATTTGCAATTTGTATTCTGCTACATATTTTTGGTAAAAAAAATAAATAAATCACAATTAGCATATATTGATTGGTTTGCGAAAAAGTTATGGTGTCTACAAACTATGGGATAGATTTAGGAACTTTTTATTTATTTTTTTTGTAAAGTTTTTTGTAAAGTAACGGCGGCGATCAGTGGTTTTTAGCGGGACTGCGACATTGTGGCAGACAAATTGGACACTAAGTGACACTTTTTGTGGACCAGTGACATTTACACAGTGATCAGTGCTATAAAAATGCACTGACACTGTATAAATGACAATGGCAGGGAAGGGGTTAACATCAGGGGCAATCAAAGGGTTAAATGTGTTCCCTGTGAGTGCTTTCTAACTGTGTGGGGGGGATAGATGCACTAGACAAATAGAGAGATCTGTGTTCCTGATTAGTAGGAACACAATATCTCTCTCTTTGTCTGTGACAGAACGACGGTCTGCCTTGTTTACATTTCCCTGAATGATCACGGGTGGCCGGCGACCATCGCGGACGCTGGACCCGCTGATTGGCTCCCGCTGTGTCCTAGCGGGAGTGGTTCGCCAGTGATAGCGCGCACACCCCAGATCAGGAAGCGTGGACAACGTACTTGGCCGTCCTGCTACAATATATGTGCAGTGGGCGGTCCAGAACTGGTTAAAGCTGCCAGAGGAAAGCAGCAACATGCCTATTTGTGTCAACAGGTTCCTTCACATGGAGTCAACCAGCTCTGTTCTCGCAATGGGGATACCCTGCAGTACCGCTTCTCACCACTGGGGACAGTCAGAAGATTTGCTTGATACTTTCTGGGGAAAAAAGCGCCCACCATACAGAGCCACAAACAGGGGACCACATATAGTGTAGTGTATTTATTAAAAAGTATAGATTCCACATAAAAAAAGTAAAAGACTTCACCCAAATGCAAGTAAAATGATTGGCATGACAAATAAAATAGTGCACTTACAAAGAGAGCCGCCAGTTCCAAGCATGGAAGTGGCAGCGAGACTTCAGCGTGTACATCCTGTTCCAACGCGTTTCATGCGAATGCACATCTTCAGGTGATGCTAGTATGCCGACGTCCATACATCACCTTCTTATATAGCCTGCTGCTGAATAATGCAGACACTAGGGCACCAACTAAAGTCTGGGTGCCATTTTGTTGTTGTCTCCTACAATGTTCTTCCACAATTTTATACTTCTAAAAATCATATGTGCAACCTCTGGTAACAAAAAAACTGCACCAAAAATTAAATAAAAACACATAAAAATTAAAATAAAAAATTCATACACAATGACCAGCATGAAATAGACAGAGACACCTTATGCAATTCTTTTGAGATCGCAAAATTTTACATTCGCTAATAGTAAACACAAGCTGGAATGCGTCTTGTACTATATGTGCAACCTCTGTCTGGTCTTTATTGCTGCAACAAATATGGAATAAATGGGAATCCCACCTTGTATAAATATGTAGAACTCACCAAATGAATAGCGGGGGGTGTAATCAGTAATATACTATACCAGCAAACAAAAAATAAAAAACACAAAGACGTCTACACACCCTAAAGAGTTAAACTACAAAAAATATTTATTGCTTTAAAAAGTGATGTACTACAAATTGTTAGCACAAGGACCCAAGACACCCCCAGATAATCTAATCCTCCCCAAAGATATTCCTCTAAAACCAGACACACTGTGTAGGGCAAACTGTGAAATTCAGATTGTGCTGATCAGTATTTCCATTTCAGTATGTTTGTAAAAAATTGTAGTGGTTCTCCAGAGTCCTTAAGAGCAGGTCAGATGGACTTCTCCGGTCTGTGCATTGGATGCACCTGTTCTGAAGAAGTTCTGGGTGTATAGGAATAACACATGTAAACATCTACTGCTCCCTACTTGGCTTAGCCACCCACTTTCAGGGATATTTAACCCAAGCATCCGATGCACAGACCGGAGAAGTCCATCTGACTGGAGAAATCCATCCAACCTCCTCTTAATGACTCTGGAGAACCACTACAATTTTTACAAACATACTGAAACAGAAATACTGATCAGCACAATATGAATTTCACAGTCAAGGAAAATGCCAACTGGAGAACCGTACGTATTGGGAATATACCGACAGGTTGACTCCCTTAAATGTATGTAGGGATCTTTGTATGGTGACCAACGGGATCTGTGAGTAATCTAAGCATAAAAAAGCATTGAGAAGTGTTACCTATAATTGTGAGTGAAAAGAATTACCTGCACGCTGCGGGAATCCCTTCACGCTGTCATGCTTTACTTCACTTGAATCTGTTGCAATTTCCCATGTATAATGAATGAATATCTGAGCAGATTGGATCAGTATTGTGCACCTTATGCTGTTTTTCTTCAGTGGTGTTAAATTCCCTTGCCCTCAATAATGACTTACCTGGATTAAGCAGTCGGGACTGATTATAATCTTGACTATATTTCCTTGGAATACGGATGTAAAAACATTTGACTGCACCATGATGTGTTCATGTCCAATCCCGTTGTCTCCTTAGCCCCATTGACTTCTGACGGACTTATGACCAGGGAATCTTTGTATATATTATATAGTGTGGTCTTTACGCTGTGTATCTTTCCACTATGGGATAGTGTGACGTATGTCAATTGTGTTCCACACAGACACACACTGCTCCGTTTTAGGAACGAGCTGCAGGTATCCCGTTTCAGTTGGCTTTGAGCCATTATTTAGGAATTAAGGGGGGTGCTTTGCATTGGGGAGGGTGGGCTTGCCTATTGTGGGGTTTTTGCACTTTTTTCCCCTCAATTTCACAAGGGGTATATTTGCCCTACACAGTGTGTCTGGTTTTAGAGGAATATCTTTGGGGAGGGTTCGATTATCTGGGGGGTCTTGGGTCATTGTGCTAACAATTTGTTGTACATCGCTTTTTAAAGCAATAAATCTTTTTTCTCTTTAGGGAGTGAAAAAGTCCTTGTGCTTTTTATTTTTTGTTTGTTGGTATGGTCTTTATTGCTGTTTGTGTCTCTTCTGGGAATATTTGTCTTCTCTGTTTGTATGGAAATAATGGGAACTTCCAATCTTTACAGTGTTCACCATCAAAAGGACATGGGTAGTTCTGTACTAGTGACAACTAAGACATTATTTTCCTTCAGATTACAGAGATTGCCATCTATTTTCTGTTGGGTTTCTAGGAACGACAGCAAAGAGAAATCTTCCCAAGGATAGACAGCAAAAAAAGAAAAAAGTACCACTCTGACTGGGGATGCAAAATACCTGTAATGAATATAATACCGCAATACTGTTTATAAATACACTGACCTGTGAGCCATGCCACTGATCTATATAGTTAAGATTGTTTGCAAGCAAGAGTTATTTAATACAGAGATAAAGCAAGGAGCCAATTTGCTCAATGACTTTTCAATAAGCCACTTGACACATCTGTAGCATATGATTGGCGTGACAATTACCATTTGCAGCTATCTACTGTATAGGGACTAATAGCGCCATGTAGAAGGCACTGATTACATTAGATGACAAGTGATCTTATAGTGATGGAAGAGCACATTACACACATCAGCAAAAAATCTCACATTTAATTACACTGCAACGTCAAACCATTATTTCTAGATAAAGGTGTCGTTGAGAAAGATATAGGGCATACAAGTATATAGGTTTTGGCACTCCATATTAATGCAAGTGATTTCCTTTCCTAAAATGGAGTTAGATGTCAATGTATGACAAAGTAGGGAATGTTATGTCTGTGTTTTGTTGCAGAAAATTGATATTTTGCAATATATATATAAACATAACTAATGATGTGAAGGTAAATGCAACCAATCCAACATCATCTTTCAGTGATACGACTCCAGGAAGGTAAAATCTGATTAGCTGCTATGGGTTAATACATTTTGCACATCGTCATTGGCTTTGGACTGAATTTTTCAATTTCTGGCTGCTTATTTGAAATTATGTCTTTTTATTTTTTTTCCATATCACTCATATCTGTACAGTAACATTGTTTTTGTTTGTTCCTATATTGTGTAGCTTGGCTGTACAGTATCTCACAAAAGTGAGTACACCCCTCAAATTTTTCGTAAACATTTTATTATACCTTTTCATGTGACAACACTGGAGAAATTACACTTTGCTACACTGTAAAGTAGTGAGTGTATAGCTTGCATACCAGTGTACATTTGCTGTCCCTGCAAAATAACTCAACACACAGCCATTAATGTCTAAACCACTGGCAACAAAAGTGAGTACACCCCTAAGTGAAAATGTCCAAATTGGGCCCAAAGTGTCAATATGTTGTGTGGCCACCATTATTTTCCAGCACTGCCTTAACCCTCTTGGGCATGGAGTTCACCAGAGCTTCACAGGTTGCCACTAGAGTCATCTTCCCCTCCTCCATGACAACATCGTGGAGCTGGTGGATATTAGAGACCTTGCGCTCCACCTTCCATTTGTGGATGCCCCACAGATGCTCAATAGGGATTAGGTCTGGAGACATGCTTGGCCAGTCCATCACCTTTACCCTCAGCTTCTTTAGCAAGGCAGTGATCATCTTGGAGGTGTGTTTGAGGTTGTTATGTTGGAATACTGCCCTGCGGCCCAGTCTCCGAAGAGAGGGGATCATGCTCTGCTTCAGTATTTCACAATACATGTTGGCATTCATGGTTCCCTCAATGAACTGTAGCTCCCCAGTGCCGGCAGCACTCATGCAGCCCCAGACCATGACACTCCCACCAACATGCTTGACTGTAGACAAGACACACTTGTCTTTGTACTCCTCACCTGGTTGCCGCCACACACGCTTGACACCATCTGAACCAAATAAGTTAATTTGGTCTCATCAGACCACAGGACATGGTTCCAGTGATCCATGTCCTTAGTCTGCTTGTCTTCAGCAAACTGTTTTGTGGGCTTTCTTGTGCATCGTCTTTAGAAGAGGCTTCGTTCTGGGACGACAGCCATGCAGACAAATTTGATGCAGTGTGCAGTGTATGGTCTGAGCACTGACAGGCTGACCCCCCCCCCCACCCCTTCAACCTCTGTAGCTGGGAAGTGAAGCCGCAATGTTTCACTTCCTGATTCCCTCAATGAGAATGGCGGCGGCAGCAGCCGAGAACCGAGTGATTGCTTGGCTTCGGCTGCTGACATCGCTGGACCCTGGGACAGGTAAGTATCCATTTATTAAAAGTCAGCAGCTGCAGTATTTGTAGCTAGTGGCTTTTAATACATTTTTTTTAGGTGGAATCCCTCTTTAAGGCTTATAAGCATTAAAAAATCCTGGATATGCAGTAGGATCACCCACCGAGGGTCCGCCGTGAAGCCAAATTTGCCCCCTACAGGCCCATTTCTTTGTTAAACTACGATCTAAATATTTTAACACAAATTTTGGCCACTAAATTGATAAAAATTATTCCTGACCTACTCAGCATAGATTAAACACGGTTTATACCTGGGAAATCCATGGATATCAATATCTGCCAGGTTTTCACTCATTTACAGCAACCCCCAACTGAATCCACTTCTAGAGTCTTGGCATCACTTGACATTGAGAAGGCCTTTGACTCTGTGGCCTGGCCTTATATGCTCTCAGTGCTAGAGACTATGGGGTTCGGGCCTGGGTTTTTGAAATGGGTGCAGTTACAATACTCCTGCCCTTCAGCCCAGGTTAAGCTAGGGGGCGAGCTCTCAGAGCCCTTTCCAGTTAGGAGGGGTACGAGACAGGGTTGCCCATTGTCTCTGTCTCTGTTTGCTATTGTGATTTCACTACATTATTCTCCAGTGTGGATATGTTAAAAATGGTTCAAAAAGAACCCCTGAAAAGGGGACAAGCTAGGATTCGGCTTCAAACTATGCAGCTCCCGATAGCGGAAGGGGGCCTGGGGGTACCTCATCCCGAGAGTTATTACTTGGCAGCACAGTTGCAACATTTAATAGGATGTGAGACTCCGGGAGGTGGTACTCCTAATGGGAGAATAATTTATGAGGAACCCTGCACAATACAATTATAGATGCGCTTGAGGCGGATTCTTTTTGCTGTAGGAATTCGATAATAAAAATGATAACAAAAATATGGAAAACACTTAAAAACATATTGGGTATACTGGGTTACCCGAACATACTCCCCTCTGGAATAACAGGAATCTGCAGGAAGTGCTCCTGATAGGAAAGATTAAAGACTGGGAAGTACAGGGTATTAATAGGCTGATACAGTTGTATGATGGCAAAAAACCTAAACATTTTTTTGGACTTGAGAAGGGAATTCAATATACCACAGCACTAATTTTTCAGATATTTACAGATCCGGCATGCTCTAGAAGTCCAATTCAGGACACAAGCATTAGAATGGAATAAAACCTCTCTTTTCCAAAACATACTCCAGGGGGTACAACTAAGGGACTTATCTCTGAGCTATACGGACAGTTACGTAAAGGAGCCACTATTGGGATGGATATTTGTAAGGATAGAGAGAAGAAAGAGAAAGAGAGGTGGGAAGAGGATATAGGGGAAATATCACAGGAGCAGTGGAGGAGGATTTTTGGAGATGGGGCCGATGATTTCGGTCTCGCCTTCCGAGAAAATATCTCATTTGATGTTGATATATAGAGCTTATCCCAACCCATAATAGGGTGTTCAAGTATGGTAGAAGATCAGATGAGAAATGCCCTAGATGCCGGGAGACTGGAGATCTCATCCATATGGTATGGAGATGCCCAAAGTTATTTTGTTACTGGGAGGGTGTCCTTAATACCATAGATGAGACATATGGGATAACTTTGGAGAGGGAGACTAGGCTTTGCATACTTGGATACAGGAAGGAAGTAGGGGAAAGGAAGAGTACCACAGTAGCAATACTAAGATGCCTATTTCCAAGCTAGAAAAATCATTGCAATGAGGTGGCAGTCGAGGACACCCCCGGCAGTGAGGGACTGGATTATTGTTATAAATGAGACCATTTGGAAAGAAAAAGTCATTTATATAAAAAGAGGAAACCTTAGGGAATATGAGAGGATGTGGAGACCCTGGTTGGATAAAATGGGACCCCCCACCCCCTTAGAGGGGAGAGGATATAGTAAGATTGAAGAACCACTTTAAGAAAAGTGCTAAACATGGAATTTATATACCAGATAACTTAGTCTAGATATGTTTCAATATATCCTTTTTAAACTCAAGATAAGAGAAGGTAGGAGAATGGAAAAAAAGTATAGAGTGAAATAATTAATAGGTTTAGATATATATATGGTGATCAACTGTTTATTAAGAGGGGGGTTGGGGAAGAAGAGGGGGGGGTGGGGTAAAGATTGCTGGGATATATTGCAACATCAGAGTAAGAAAATATATTTGATGAAATTCTTTTGATGATTGTAATGTTACTGTATTTTGAATTGGGGAAAAAATTTAATAAAGAGTAAATAAAAAAAACAAAAAAAAAAAACACAATTGAGACACGCCTTTCAGATACAATTTAAACAGCAACCAGTAGCTTTTTATACCTCGACCCTAGATGATGTACTCAGAGATGAAAACCTCACTAAACCCTTCTCCACTATTTATAAGGCCATGTCTCCCTCTGTTCACTCAGGGTTGGAAGCTCTTAAATCTGAATGGGCACTGGACGTCCCTAGCTTGGATGATGAAGGTTGGGAGGAAATATGGGAATGTGCCTTTCTACAGCTGGTTTCCACAAAGGACAGGTTGATTCAGTACAAAATCTTACATAGGATCTACCTCACACCTGCACGTTTACACAGAATATATCCCTCCGTTCCTGCGGGGTGTTGGCGGTGGGCCGCAGACTCAGCAGACTTTATCCACGTATTTTGGCATTGCCCTAATATTCAAATTTTCTGGTAAGCGGTGGTCTTGGTCATACAATCTGTGACCACTATTCATGTACCCCGGATAGTGGAGGTTTGTTTACGGGGTTTGGTGGGCACCCTGGCTCATCTTCGGTCCTCCAGGACACGGATAGGACTACTATTGTTCTATGCAAGGAAAATTATTCTTCTCCAATGGAAATCCTCATCTGCTCCAACCCTAACCTTGTGGAAAAATTTATTAATGTCAATTTACCACTGTACAAGGCCATCTATTTAGCAAGAGGATCCCCTAAAAAATTCCACAAGGTTTGGGACATTTGGGTAGAGGACCTGTCTACTAATACTGACCCTGATTCTCCTAATTAGTGCATTACCTTACAAACAAACAGGTGGATATGTATATGCAGTTGAGCCCACATCCAATCCACATGTCTAACAATTGTGACTTCCATATTATTAAATATGGTTTAAAACTACATCTGAGTAGCTGACACCTACAATACTCTAACAATCTCAGAAGTTACTGGAGCGTGTAGTTTTGTTCATGTGCCAATAGCAGCACTACTGTTAAGATTTTATTTTTATACGGTTTGTGTTTTGTGACGTATGTGGACCGTTGTATCTAAACTTGAAACCCAATTAAAATTATTTAAAAAAAAAAAATACACTCCAGTACATGACCAGTTGGCTGTTTTAACAGAACAGTGGCTAAGGAGGAAAAAGTTGTTGCTGCCTTGCAGGTGGCCATGTTGTTGGTTAATAGACTGTCTAATTATGTCCACTCATTATAGCGTGTACCGTAGTGTATATGCTGCCGGGGTTCTGTCAAAACAGAAAACTCATTGAAATCTCCAATTACTGATGCTGGAGAGTAATCGGAGGTGACATAATTGGCGATTTCGACAAATTGGCTGTTTTGACAAAACACTGGCCAGGTCATTCCAAGATGGCGCTGGAACGCACATGTGACACATGGCATCAGCGACATGATGTCATCGGAGGGGGAGCTGCAGCGTTTTTCAGAGCATGCACAGTGGAGCCATCAGGCATGTGTGTACTTTCATCAGGCAGGCTCCACTGCACATGTTCTGAAACATGATGTAGCTCCCCCTCTAGTGACATCATCCCGCCGAAACTACATGTCATGTGTGCATTCCAACACCATCTTAGAAGGACCCGGTTGGCTTTTTCCCTTCCTCCATGGCTTCAAGGCGGACCCTGGCAGACCCTTGGCGGGCGATGCTACTACATGTCCTGGTTTATTTCTTACTGATGAGCCTTACCCTTACTTCTGTTAAATGTGCTTTTATGGTCTGCATTTAGAGATGCTTCTCCTTTGCTTTTTCCCTGTGTGCTATAGAGAGTCTGCTTCTGCTCTCCTGACAAGCTGCCCTAGTGCATACACCTATGAATTTTTAAACTTACAGACTTCCCTATTTATGGACCTTTTAGGTTGATATTGACTTTGGATATTTTTTGTCTTATATTAGGTTTCCATACCTGTTGGTGCCTACTTTCTTACCATTTCAATGTAAATAGTTAGGCCTCCAGGCATTTTTTTTTTTTTTTTTACTTTTTGATGTAAATTTAAAAGAATTAGAACATGTGTGAGCCTGGGTTCACACCAGTGTGGTGCGAATTGAATGTCCGGAGTGACTGCGCACTGAAACGTCTGTTGTTCTGCGGTTTGTCAGCGTATTAGGTGCGAATCAGCTGCAAACATAAATTCGCAACTCATTGTACTACTTCTGAAGGGGAAATCCATGCCATTTTTCTTTTTAAAAAGGCATGGATTCCCCCTCCAGGAGCATACCAGGCCCTTAGGTCTGGTATGGATTATAAGGGTAACCCCCTACGCCGAAAAAAAAACGGCGTGGGGGTCCCCCCAAAGTCCATACCAGACCCTTATCCGAGCACGCAGCCTGGCAGGTGAGGAAAGGGGGTGGAGACGAGCGAGCGCCCCCCTCCTGAACCGTACCAGGCCGCATGCCCTCAACATGGGGGGTGGGTGCTTTGGGGAAGGGGGCGCCCTGCGGCCCCCCCACCCCAAAGCACCTTGTCCCCATGTTGATGAGGACAAGGGCCTCTTCCCAACAACCCTGGCCATTGGTTGTCGGGGTCTGTGGGCGGGGGGCTTATCGGAATCCGGGAGCCCCCTTTAATACGGGGGCCCCCAGATCCCGCCCCCCCACCCTATGTGAATGAGTATGGGGTACGATGTACCCCTACCCATTCACCTAGGGTGTAAAAGTGTAAATAAAAAAAACACAATTTTTAAAAATATTTTATTGCACTGCTCCGGGGGTCTTCTTTCATCTTGGGGGGTCTTCTTGCCGGACTCCTTTGTGTGTTTTTTTTTATTTACACTTTTACACCCTAGGTGAATGGGTAGGGGTACATCGTACCCCATACTCATTCACATAGGGTGGGGGGCCGGGATCTGGGGACCCCCTTATTAAAGGGGGCTACCAGATTCCGATAAGCCCCCCGCCCACAGACCCCGACAACCAATGGCCAGGGTTGTCGGGAAGAAGCCCTTTTCCTCATCAACATGGGGACAAGGTGCTTTGGGGTGGGGGGGCCGCAGGGCGCCCCCTTCCCCAAAGCACCCACCCCCCATGTTGAGGGCATGCGGCCTGGTACGGTTCAGGAGGGGGGGCGCTCGCTCCTGACCTGCCAGGCTGCGTGCTCGGATAAGGGTCTGGTATGGACTTTGGGGGGGCCCCCATGCCGTTTTTTCGGCGTAGGGGGTTACCCTTAGAGTCCATACCAGACCTAAGGGCCTGGTATGCTCCTGGAGGGGGAATCCATGCCGTTTTTTTTTTTTAAATTGGCGTGGAGTTCCCCCTCAGTAGTACAGTGAGTTGCGAATTTTTGTTCACAACGCAACCAGGTGCCAATCAGATACGTAGAAGATAATGGGCCTGAATTTGCACCTGATCCGCACCACACTGGCCAAAAATCGCACGCGTTTTTTCTGCAATGCGCAGTGCGCATGCACCTGAGATATGTGAACATCCCTTATTAAAAACAATGTATTTTGAAATGTCCTGTGAATTCGCAGCGTGGTAGGCCGCTGCAAATTCGCATAGGTGTGAACCCAGGCTAAATGTTTAATTGATGTCCCTAATTGGAGAAATCACATTTCTTCCTGCCTATTTGACAACGTTCACAGAGAACAGAAAGTGGTTACCAAGGGGTAAACAGGACATAGATGTGGATAAGTGAGGCAACACCGGAAAGTTGATAAATAATTCAGGTTTCCAGTTGATGTGAATTTAGAGTCTTTGCGGCTGTCTGACTCATGGGGAGCTTTTGGAGTAGTTGACCTTTCAAAAGTGTGGCAACTTTGGTGATTGAATTTATTGAGAGAAAATGTGTGTAAATATACAGCCAATGTGTTTAAGGGTTTCACTTTGGTCACTTTATCTTTTGCATGATAAAATGTCTCCCTGGATTTAGATGTCATTTAAGGCCTGCACCCAAATCCAGGTGCATTACTTGTTTATAAATACATTGTAACCAATATACCAATATTATTATTCCATTTTTTTTATTACCGTATATACTCAAGTATAGGTCGACCCGAATATAAGCAGAGGCCCCTAATTTACCACAAAAAAAAACGGGAAAACTTATTGACCCGTGTATAAGCCGAGGGTGAGAAATGCAGCAGCTACTTTAAGTGGAAAAGAGGGTCAGCAAATGCCCATCTGCAGCTGCATGTCTCCCTGTGTCCTGTACAAACCCCCCTGTGTCCCCATTGCAGCCTACCTGTGCTGATATGCACCCCCTGGGTCTGTGTATGCCTCCTTCCGATCTGCCACCTGTGTCCACCATTGCAGTCTTGTGATGCCTCCTTGTTCGTCCTGTGTTCGTCCTGTGTCCCCCATTGCTGATCCTGCCGATCAGCGTGTAAGGCGCCATTCCACATTCAAAAGCCGTGCCTCCTGCTCGCCCGTGATAGGAGGAACACACTGTTTTCCCAGCAGTCAGTGTTCAGTGTTCCGCCTATCACGGACATCCTCTCATCCTCGTCCATGAGATGAGAATGACAGGACGTCCGTGATAGGCGGAACACTGCACACTGACTTACTGCTGGGAAAATTATCACGGACGTGGAGGAGGAGGAGGCGCGGCTTTTGAACACTGCCGTCTGTCTGCATGACACGCTGTTCGTGTAGGCAAACGGCGGTGACTCGAGTATAAGCCGGGGGGGGGCACTTTCAGCCCTAAAAAAAGGGCTGAAAATCTCAGCTTATACTCGAGTATATACGGTAGTTATTTTTGTGTGCAGATCAAGAGTTTCTTTTGATCTTCACATAATGTCAGCCAAAGCAACCTGGCAATATAGTAAATCTTTAAAAATGTTTTTAATTAAACATTGTACCTATTTAACACCTTTATTAACACTTAGTTAATCTTAATAATCCACACTAACTGTAATACAAAGAATTCTCAGAGCACTGTGGATTAGCTATGGAAAACATAAAAGCAGCTGCCTGCTGGGTTTCTCTGTGACTTTGGCCAACTAATAAGGAATGAGTCACTACTGATGAGTCATGCAGTCTTGTGTGCAAATCAAAATGTTATAAAAAAAAAAAATATATATATATATATATATATATATATATATATATATATATATATATTTATATATAAAACATTATAAAATATCAATATGCAGCATTTCCCTTTCTCTGATTAAAAAAAGACAGAAGATAGAAACGGAGAAAAAAAGGAAAAAATAAAAAAAACACTACACACTCCCTTCAAGTACATCATATTATTAAATCACAATATTAAATAGTTACAAAAGTTTGAGCACCACTGAACTAAAATGTCATATATAATTGAAATAAATTCCTTTCACCCCACCAGCAATCTACTAAAAATCCAATAGTTTTACACACAGGGAAAGATAAGTGCTAATTATAGTTCATTTGACCTGATTATCCTCTCAGTCCAAAGCAATCACGTTGAAAGGACTGTTTCCTCTTATATCTCTCTCTCTCTGCTACATCTATGATTGTTGATAACGTATGTAGTGATATTTATACCATCTTTTCTTTGAATGCTTTTGGAAAAAATATTATTGGTAATAAGAATATTCTCTCTAAAGCAAATGGAATTAAAAGAACAGGTTGTAGACTGATAAAAATCAAGGTTCATTACGATATCTAGATTCATTTTACTATTTCATCTGTTCTTGAACTGAAGCTTTAACTGTGAAAAGAAACAATGTAATATTATATAACAAGATATTTTTACCTTGTTCCTCTGTTCTTTAACTCTATTTCCTTAACGTCTACAGTTTCCTTAACATTTGCAAGTTTGATTTTTACTTTTTTTTACACCAGGTTTATCTATTCTATTTTTGGATACTGTGTCATACAAACACGAATGTAATTTGGACTAAAGACCTGACACTGGATTTAGAAAAAAGTTTACAGAAAGTCTACTGTTTCTAATCAATGCCCTTGACCATGAAGATGTTTCTTTTTTTTATGCCTGAATTTATTTATCAAGCCAAATCCCAAATATTTTTCTCACACATGAAAAAAGCACATGGAAATGTTAAGTTATTTCAATAATGAATGCATTAAAATATAAATGAGTCACATCATATAACAAGGCATTTATTGCATTTAGAAAATAGTATTTTCTATAAGCCCACAAATGTGTTGGGCAGCCTCACTGACCAGTAGAAAAGCATGGGGGAGGACAGAAAGCCAAATGCTGATCATGGAAATTGTGGTTTATATTTGCATAACGGAATGGTGGGGTTTTGTAAGACCCAGGTTCCCAAGAGATAGAGTGAGCTTGCAAATACTGTAGGTACCTGGAGGGGCCTACTCTATGGATCCGGGGTCATCTTAAAAGTAAGCTTCTAAAACACAACAACCAATATTTTAGCAGTATTGTAATATGTGTTACTATGCATGAATAAAGATAATAATATTATTATTATTATTAGTATTAGTATATTTTTTTCCAGATTACTCTGTGGAATCAATAATTAAAAGTTTTTAGCATTATTATTACTATAGGAACATGTCAGTTACACACCATAAAGGCTGACACTCTTTGTGCTCAAGTGAAAAGATAGATGGTGCCATCAAAACGTATTCATATAATACTATGAGGATTCAAGCATGCACAATAATGGTGTATCATTCGTTGTCAAGGTGTAAATCCATATAACTTTTGACATAACAGTGGTGCAGCGGTGTGTATTGTGAGTGCTCGCAGGTCAATAACTTACAAAGATTTGTTATTTCGTTCTAATACGTTCCTATGACAGAAAGTGTATTATTGGCAGTATAAAAAAAGGAAAAAAGCCAGAAATAGAAAATTAATGCAGTCAATACATTCAAGGACTGCTAAGAAGCATTGAATAACATTTTTGATCTTGTGTTCAGATATGCTTTAAAATGTTACTAAACACACAACAGTAAACTTAATCTGTATATGCAGTAAAACATGCTTGTTATACTCACTGTGGAATTTAAGGGTTTAATCCTGTGCATTGTGTAAAAAATCAGTTTAATCCTGTTTTCTCTGATTCCCCCCCCCCTCTTCTTCTTACTGTCCACAATCCATCTCCTGATAGAACAGAGCCTTTGGAGTCACTCTGCATATACTCAGTTTTGTGTGTATTGCTAGAGAGTTTTTTTTTTCTTGGGACGGTGCATGCAATCAGCAGAGGGCCAATTAACACTGTTCAGACAGAGGGTCAAGTGTCCTGCAGCTTCATAGCACAGTCAGAGCAGAATGAAAACTCCTCTTACAAGCTTTAACCAGACACTGATAGAAGTCACAAGACTGCTATTTACTGTTGATGAGAAAAGGTATTTAACAGTTTAAATTTACTCAGATAATTGCATTTCCATGTTTTGTGTACTGAGGGAGACCAGATATAGAGAATGCAGGGTCCTGGGTTTAGTAACACTTGGGGGTGCTTACTTCTCTTAGACATGTGTTGCCTTGACAAAAGAAAGCTTGAATGGTCCCAAAATATTAATATGTAATGACCATTTTGACAACTGAATAAAATACTTCATTCTTCGTCTGAAGGTTCTACAAAACAGACAAATATAAAGGTTTTTACTCTGATACCCTGATCTTCCTATACACTGTATCATATTAGGTGATAGATTACACAGTAGGAATTGTATTTATTTGTGTTAAAATCTCTATGTTTTCTTTTAAAGGTGTCACCAATGCTACTACATCTCCTATCTATTTAAATAAAAGCATCAAGTTTGATTATGGTTCATCAATGATCCCAACATTTGTAAATTTATTTTAAAAAGCATATTTTTTATTCTGTTTCCTCAACAACAATGCTTTTTCTATGTCAAAATTATCCATATGTACTGGACATTCAAATTGAATATGAAGTGATGAGTTGTACTCAATTAGCATAGTTTTAGATTTTTAATCAAGTAAAATTCTTTTACAATTTTAGCAGTTGTGTACTCAAGGTCTGTTAATAACAGCCACTCAAGGACAAGGTCAAAGGTCCTGCAACCAAAACAAACATCTGAAAATGGTGGCATCATTGTGAATATGCTTCTAATTATAAGGTGCCTGGACTTTGGTATAAAGGGCGTCAATCTGATGAGAGAGTGCAGAGGACAGAGAACCTTTCTACTCAGGTTACACGTGCTTCATTTAGGAAAAATGTACTTCAGCATGAGTCAGACCAACAAGCACTGGGTTGTCTACTTTATACACTTCATTAATTCTCAAGCACCATTTCAACATTTCTGTGATACCTCTTTAAAATTGTGTTTTTCTACACGGAGTTGTATTTTCCAAACCAGCACATTATATTTATCTGCTACAATGTCTTCTGTGGCATCTCAGCAAATATATGTCCAGTTGCATAGAAGTGTATAGGAAATGCTAAAACTATTTTATTACATGTCAAGATGTTTTGAATTACCAAAATAAAAAAAAATGAATGACTAATTGCCAAAAATGCTTTTATAAATGTGAGCTAGCCTTCTTATGGCCTACAAAATGCTCTAAAACCAACACAAATTGTTTTAATAAAAAATGACCTTTCAGTCACAAGATATATATATATACATACAATTAGAGATTAACAAAATGGATTATAATTTTAGATTTATTAGAAATATACTACAATGTGGGTAGCCTAAATTACCCTACTTTAGGGTAACAATAGGAACTAATAGCTTGTTCAAGAAGCTACATTTTTCTGTTTAAGCAGATTCATGCCTGAAGTAGAAAACACGCAGAGATGGCATTTTTCCAACTATAGTAAGCATAATCATCTGTGGTTTAAGAGAACCTGGCTGATTTCCACCATACCACTCCCCCTGACTTAATTCCTTACAGTAATAACATAGTAAACATAACAACAGAGTAAACTGATTGGAAGGGTGCTGGTGGAAGGTCATCCACAGCATGTGACATCACAGACAACATAACCAAGCTCAGAAAACCTATAGGGTTTAGATAATTAATTTAATAATTATTTGATCCCCTGAAAGTTCTGTAATAGGGATGAGCCGAACATCCCCCGCAACCCCCGCCCCCCCCCCCCCGGTTTGTTTTGCAGCAGAAAATGTGAACAGGTAAAAAAATTGTTCAAACACGTGAACACCGGTAAAGGCTATGGGACACAAACCTGAAAAATCAAAAGTGCTAATTTTAAGGCTTATATGCAAGTTTTTGCCATAAAAAGTGTTTGGGGACCCAGGTCCTGCCCCAGGGGACATGTATCAATGCAAACAAAAGTTTTAATGTCTGTTTTTTCAGAAGCAGTGATTTAATAATGCTTAAAGCGGAAGTAAACCCTTTGATTTAAATAGTTTAAAAAAAACAGCATGCCGGAAATGCTACCTGTCACATTGACTATGCTTTCAACCAAACTGTCAAACCATCCAATGGCTGGTGTCATAACTGATCACATGTGCAGCATCATAGCAGTTGAACATTAAACAGAGGCCAAGATGGCAGCTTCCTTGGCTGAAAACGATACGAGGGTTTACTTCCACTTTAAAGTGAAACAATACCAAAGGAAATACTCCTTTAAATATCCTGCCTGGGGGGTGTCCTTATTATGCCTGTTAAGTAGCACATTTTTCCCATGTTTATAACAGTGCCACAGCAAAATTAAATTTCTAAAGGAAAAAATGTAATTTAAAACTTCTCGTGGCTGTAATGTATTGTCAGATCCCAGAAATATAGATAAAAATACCAACAAAAAAAAATGGCGTGGATATCACCCCCAAAATCCATACCAGGCCCTTCAGGTCTGGTATGGATATTAAGGGGAACCCTGCCCCAAAATTTTAAAAAAATGGCGTGGGGGTCCCCCAGGCACTATATACTCTGAACAGCAGTATATATACTATACGGTCTGCCCTATATACTCTGCAGAAAATTGGGCCTTAGGTGTTGGTGGTACCAGAACACTGTAAGCCCTCACAGTTACTCTTGTTGGGTGCAGGAACGGGCCCTACTGTGAAATATTATATCAAAAAATGTAATTACATGCCCCCGTTAAACAGGGGCAAAGAAATTGGGACTTGCGTAGTTGTAGTGCCACAACACTGCAAGCCCTTACAGTTACTCTTGTTGGGTCCAGGAATGGGCCCTGCTGTGAAATATTATTTAAAAAATTGTAATTACATGCCCCTGTTAAATAGGGGCAGAAACATTGGGCCTTTGCTGGTGGTGGTGCCCCAACACTGTAAGCCCTCACAGTTACTCTTGTTGGGCGCAGGAACAGACCCTGCATTGAAATATTAAAGCAAACATTTTAATTACATGCCCCTGTTAAACAGGGGCAGACAAATTGGGCTTTGGGTGGTGGTGGTGGTGGTGCCACAACACTGTAAGCCCTCACAGTTACTCTTGTTGGGCGCAGGAACAAGCCCTGCATTGAAATATTATATAAACATTTTTAATTACATGATCCTGTTAAACAGGGGCAGACAAATTGGGCCTTAGGTGGTGATAGTGGTGCCACAACACTGCAACCCCTCACAGATACTCTTGTTGGGTGCAGGAAAGGGCCCTGCTGTGGAATAGGATAGTCAGCATAGGCAGTCTTCAAGGGATCCCACATCCATAGCAAATTCAATCAGTTACATCAGCATCAGGTGCTTGATAGCTGCTGACCCAAGACTGATTAATTTTTATGAATGTAAGCCTATCAACGGAGTCTGTGGACAGGCGCACTCTTTGATCCGTTACAAACCCTCCAGCAGCACTGAATATCCCTAGATATTCCTGCACCTTGTAATGCAGACGCTGGCAATGGTTGCTTTAACACACTATGGCGTTGAGGACTGAAATTTTTTTTAAAGGCATCGGTCAGCCGGCCACCTTCTCCACCGCTCTTCCTCTGACTGAACGAAGCCTCAGCAACACGTTGTCCAGCACTAGGAAATTGCAACCTCCCAGGGTCTGGAAATGCACTGCACAAAGCTTTCTTCAAGGCCTCCTGAAGATGTTTCATCCTCTGCTCCCTCTGCGAAGGCAGGATGAGTTCTGCAACCTTACCCTTGTAACGTGGATCAAGAAGGTTTACCAGCCAGTAATGATCCCTCTCCTTGAACCTAGGGTCCTTTCGCAGGTTTTGCAGAATCAGGGAGCTTCAGGAGCCTGCACACACCATCGACTTCATCCATGCTGGATCACCCACATGGATAAAAATGATATTCCTTGTCAATCTACATACTCTGTAAGTGTTTGTAACCCTTTTGGGGCAATTAAACATTTTAACTTCTACACTTAGAGGCCTTTCTTTTGTTTTCTTGTTTCCTATCTAGAGATCGTTTCTCTCCATGAGTGCAGCCCTAAGTGTGGAAGACTCCTAAATATAGACTTTTAATATAGATTTTTGGTTATTATAGACATTCCCTCTGCTTGGTCTTGAAACTCAGAGTGCAATTGCATACACTATAGCAGAATCAGGGAGGCCATTCGATTCTGGGTCACTAAGTATAACATGATTCGTAACTACCTCCTCCCAGCCACGTACAACTTCATAGCAGTGTAGCTTGGCCCAAATGGAACGAAAATATGGAATTAGGCCTTAATTGTACAAAAGTGTAAACCCTGGTAACAATATGCCTTGCAGCTCAGTGCCTTTAAGATGCATTTTGGGGGATTGGAGTCAACAGTCTTCCTCCCTTTAATGTGCCCAACTCTTCTCCCCATTCTCACAGGGCACAAGGTTTCATAAAACTTTATTCCCCTGGATCTGCAAATGCATTCAGCTCTTCTGGTGCAGGGATCGTGCAAATAATTGAATATGTTTGCCCTCCTTGTGTTTGTGTATCCTGGCAGTGCTGTGGCAAGGTTCTCTAAGATGCTAAAGTGCTCCCCCCCCACACACACACTTAAACACACACTGTTTTGGCTAGTTTTTGGCACATACATTTCCCCCATGTACTCTTGTTCCTCTCTTTGTATCCCATTTATCTCAAGAACCACAAAGACTAATATACTCCGCAAAGTTCTATTCATTATGTCAGTAGTATAAAAACGAATAGAATCCAATAGTTCATACTTTTCAGTTTCATTGCCACAAACTGCAGCTAGCAATTATTGTCAGGCTAGCAACATTACACACCTTTAGTGATAGAGTAGTTTCTAACTGTAGTTGGTAAGGTGAGCTGTAAGGTGTAAAACAGAACAGAACAGTAACAAGTATTTTGAACTGCTATTTTTCCCTGTAATTATTTTAACTACATTTACACATCTAAGAATGCTTTATTCAATGTGTTGGCACCTACACAGAATATACTGTGTTTTTTACAGTATAGTATTAATAACATCTTATGGAAAGTGGCATCATATGTGCAGTGATAATGGAAAATCACCATCACAACTCAGAAGGTGATAAAGACATACAGTGAACAATACCTCTTCAATTTTGTTTCTAAAGAAATTTTATTTTGCTAGCGCGGAACATCTTTTAGTAGAAGATATAAAATGGGCAATATAGTGTAATTTCAGCAAGCACACATCAAGTGTTGTCAAAGTGACACTAAACTATAGTTTAAAAAAAATAAAAATCAATTCAATTATGTATTCTTAACTCAAAAAAGTATTTTCTATTGCCCTTAGTCTCCTTTAAATCTCCAAATTCCTTTTTTTGCTGCTGTGATCTGTCTTCCTGTTAGAGGGTGGCTACAGTCATTCTCCATGGACCCACTGTATGTAAGAACATATCCACCCTCTCTTGCTTGCTCCTGAGATGCACTAGGGACTATGAACTATGTGATTTGTAGTGCGCATAGAGCAATGCACAAACTGCAACTATCGTGCACTGCTCGTTCCAAGCACACGGAAGTGAGCAGGAAGAAATATATTACAGGGCCATTGTTTAGTGGATGTGTATGTATTCTTTTTAGAGAATCAGGATATTGTTTAACCACATCCCGCCCGTTCTGGTAGGCTGTCATATGACGGCACACCAGAACTGCCGCTCTCACGCACGATCGTGGCCGCACCATGTTCCTAGGACACGGTGCGACCCCGATCTCGGTTTACTCAACATCCATACTGTACTTTGGTAAAATAATTTCTCATATTGGCGCTACAGTCACTGTTTATGTTATGCTGGAATCAACACTATAGAATCAAGTGTCAGAACTACAGGCTCCCCTTGACCATGCCCAATTTCTGACATCATTGCCTTCTGCAGGAGTCTTACTTTGTAAGTGCAAGTCTCTCCTTCTCCTGTAAAATAGATTTTGTTCTCCCTTCTTCCCTATTCTTTACACATGTCTGCCCACTCAGTGGGTACGTTACTGTGCAAGAGGATAAAAAATTACAGAACACAGAAAACAATTGTGAAAAATTCAGCTGGCTGATGTGTATAAAGAATGCACTTATGTTGTCTTCCACCATGTCCAGTAGGGCAGCTGACGTTAACCCCTTCCTGCCGCCTCCTCCGGGGGTCTATAGGAGCTTCTAAATGCTGGAAGGCAGAGATGGGCATTTTGGTGATGTGATTGGCTGTAATTGGTATGCATGGGAAGCTTTCTGGCCCAGTCGGTGACTGTGCTGGGAGTGCTCAGAAGTGTGTTTACATAGGGTCGCATATACGTGGCCTCTCGCCATTAAAGCCCACCAACCGAGAGGCCGCATATTTGCGATATGTCAGTGGGAAGAGGTTAGGAAGTAATATTAGACTTTCAGATTTTTAAACCATTCGGAATGCGCAGCGTGGCTCGCGCATGCGCAGTAGGGAACCGAGAAGTGAAGCCGCAAGGCTTCATTTCCTGATTCCCTTACCGGAGATGGCGGCGGCAGCATTCGAGGACCGAGAGGCGGTTCGGCCTCGGGTGCCGACATCGCTGGACCCTAGGACAGGTAAGTGTCCTTATTTTAAAAGTCAGCAGCTGCAGTATTTGTAGCTGCTGAATTTTAAAAAAAAATGTTTTGCGGGACTTTCGCTTTACTTAGTATGCAACTTCTTTATCTTTTAATCCTTACCTATTTTCATGTTTAAGCAAAAACCATGATCACTGCCCCCATTTTACTTGTTTCAAGGTGGTTCCTTTCTCTTGCAGTGTCCTATGGAATCTCACTTGCATGCAGGGACTAGAGTTGTGAATCAATAGAAACATACAGTCCAGTAGCCTAGGATGGCAGGACACGCCTTTGCTCCTCCCTACTCCAACTAACAGACCGCCGACCAGAGACTACACTGTCCACTATAAACTGTTACCTTTGAACATTGGAGGGTCAGGAAAGAAGCACTGAGAAAGCAGTAGCCAGCAGCATTGACTATTGCAAAAATGCAAGTGCTGGAATAAGGTTTTTAACTAATACTTTATCAGGGAATGTACCGTATTTATCGGCGTGTAACACTCACCTTAATTTTAAGAGAAAAGTTTCAGAAAAAAAATTACATTTTAAATAAAGAACTTTGAAGCAAAATAAGGGTCAGTGCCCATCAATGCAGCCTTGCCATTGCCCATTAATGAAGCCTGATCAGTGTCCATCTGCAGCCTCGCCATTGCCCATCATTGCAGCCCGATCAGTACCCATCTGCAGCCTCACCATTGCTCATCATTGCAGCCCGATCAGTACCCATCTGCAGCCTCACCATTGCTCATCATTGCAGACTGATCAGTGCCCATCTGCAGCCTCACCATTGCCCATCACTGCATCCTAATCAGTGCCCATCTGCAGCCTCGCCATTGTCCATATATGCAGCCTGATCAGTGCACATCTGCAGCCTTGCCCATTATTGCAGCCTGATCAGTGCACATCTGCAGCCTTGCCCATCATTGCCCATCTGCAGTCTTGCCCATCATTGCAGCCTGATCAGTGCACATCTGCAGCCTTGCCCATCATTGCAGCCTAATCAGTGCCCATCTGCAGCCTTGACCATCATTGCAGCCTGATCAGTGCCCATCTGCAGCCTTGCTCATCACTGCAGCCTGATAAAATTCTGATCATTTCACACCAGTGGAAATCAAAATCACTCACAATAACAGTGTCTGCTACAAAGGGACAGATATGTGTAACTGACATTATTTAGATGTTCACGCACCGGGAATGCACGGGCATCCCACAATTTGCCGCTATTGCGAATTGCTGCGATTCCGCCCACGATTTGGAACGCGTTTATGTGAACGGAGCCTAAGAATAGAACTTTGCACTCCTTATGAACACTTATCTCTGGTTTCTTCCACCCCCAGCTATGACAGGTATTTAAATGGATCTCAACGCTAACTGTATATATATATATTTTTCTGTTTATGATAGAGTGCAGAAACTTTTAAACTGGACATGTGCATGACGAAAAAAAAATTTTGTTTCGTTTCGATCCGTTAATCTAACGAATTTTGTTTTGTTAAATTTGGTTGATTCGTATTTGGGATACTTATTTGGGATTCGTATTCAGAATTCGTTGTATTTTTTTAATTTTCTTCGAATTTACTGATTTTTTTTTATTCTAAATGTTCGAATCGATACATTTTGAACCGGTTGAATCGAAAACTTTAGATTTTTTTTTAAATTCGAATGTGGCAAAGTGAACAAAAGAAAAATCTTCATCAAATGATTACAATGACTCTTTAACCCCTTAACCACTTGCTGACCAGCTGCCGCAGTTGTACTGTGGCAGAATGGCTCGGCTGGGCGAAATTATGTTATGTAACATCCCTTCGCCCTGTGGCCATTAGGGGCAGAAAAATTGCAGATCGCCACTAATACTAGTAAAAATAGTAAAAAAAAAATAATAATAAAAATTCCATAAACTCAGTGCCTTTTATGGAAACATTGACGCTACATCTTCAATCAACACCCCAGGACACCACCCACATTCTACTTTGCTACAGACCACCAGGACCAAAGACCAATCTGCTTACACCACTCACGGAGTTTATCTCAATACACACACTGAAATCCAAAAACCTCCTGGTACTTGGAGACTTCAACCTCTGGGCAAACTCTACCCAAGACCCTATCGCCACCGCCTGCATCAGCCAACTGGAAGAACTGGGTCTCCAACAACTGATAAAGACCCCCACACACGGATCAGGACACACTCTGGACCTCATCTTCAAACAAAATCTGGACATCAACACAGTAGACAACATACCACTACCATGGACGGATCACCACGCCATCAAATTCAAAATCTCCACCAACATCACCCACCAAAAACAGAAACCTGCAACAACAACTCATTGGACCAGATCGCAGAAAAAACTGCACTCCGATTCCTTCAAAACCACCTTATCAAACAAAATAGCAACTCTAAATTTAACCCACTCATCGGAGCAATCTCTCAGCTCCCTAAACAATGTATTACTACAATCAGCAGACTCAGTGGCTCCAAAACGCAGAACACTCATCAAGAGGAAAAACGCAGGATGGTTCAACAGCTCGCTCACGCTACTCAAGCAAGAACGCAGAAGAGCCGAAAGAGCATGGAGAATAAATCCCACCAAGGGAAATCACACAAAATACAAAGGACTCACACAGAATTATCAGAAGGCAATCTTCAAAGCAAAAAAATACTATTTCTCAAATACCATCTCAGCGGCCTTAAATCGGCCCCGGGAACTTTTTAAAATAGTCGCTCAGTCGATGAACCCAGCATGCTTAGAGCCCCCCGCTAATGAAACCCAAGATTTCTGCAATGAATTATCAGATTTTTTCATCAATAAAATCGTCAACATTAGGAAAACAATTGATCAGAAAAAGACATCCGACGGCAGGCAACCAGAGCAAAAAGTCGATATCGACACAAATATCCCACAACCACCAAGGTTTTCTCTGATCCCAATCACTACGAATACCACTAAAAACATCATCAAAAATCTCAGAGACAGCACATCTTCTATTGACATCATCCCCACAAAACTCCTGAAAGAATGCTCCGACATCCTGGCTCCCACCATAACGCACCTCATAAATCAATCGTTCAAAGAAGGGATTGTTCCAGGCGCCCTCAAACAAGGCATCATCAAACCCCTGCTAAAGAAACCCAACCTCGACCCCCGGGACCCCAACCACCGAAGACCGATAACAAGCTTGAACAACATTTCCAAGATTATGGATAAAGCGGTAGTACAACAGATACAACGCCACCTGGACACACACACACTCCTGGATCCTTTACAATCAGGATTCCGCCCAGGCCATGGGACAGAAACCGCACTCCTGAAGATTTGGGATGATGCCCTCGAAGCAGCGGATGACGGAGAATCATGTCTCCTGGTACTGTTGGACCTCAGTGCAGCGTTTGATACTGTGGACCACAATACTCTACTCATCCGCCTTACAGAAGTAGCAGGAGTCACCGGCTCAGATCTACAATGGTTCGGATCCTTCTTAGGAAATCGCTCTCAGACGGTGAAACTAGGAGCTTTCACCTCTGAAACCCGGGCAATCTCCTGTGGAGTCCCTCAAGGATCACCCTTGTCGCCAGTGCTCTTCAACATCTACATTCGTCCACTCCTCAACATCATCAGAAGATCAGACCTCTGTTTCCACTCGTACGCTGACGACACTCAATTATATTTTCGCATCACCGGACAAAAAGACCATCTTCAGCAATTAGGAAAATGCCTCTCTATGATAGACGACTGGATGACTACTAGCTCCCTCAAACTTAATGAATCAAAGACAGAACTTCTTATTCTACATGCAAAGCATAACCCCGAACCAAGATCCCTTGGACACCTCCTACCATCTTTGGACGGACCATCGCCCCCAGGACCAAGGTCAAGAGCCTCGGAGTCATTTTTGACTCAGAAATGTCAATGGATGCCCAAATAGGAGCAGTAGTCAGTGGATCACACCATCTGCTCCGCCTGCTACGCAGACTCATCCCCTTCATTCCAAAGGAGGACAAAGCAGTGGTAGTTGGAACAGTCATCAATTCTCAACTGGACTACGCTAACTCCCTTTACATAGGATTACCCCAATATCAACTTGCGCGCCTACAACTTATCCAAAACACGGCGGCAAGACTGATAACAGGGAAAAAACCCTGGGAATCCATCTCCCCTTCCCTGAGGAACCTACATTGGCTAAACCTAAGGAATCAGGTCGCATTCAAGACCCTCTGCCTCACCCACAAATGCACACATGGAAACGCTCCGCAATACCTTTGCGAGAAAATAAAACACTACATACCCAATCGCAGTCTTCGATCGGCTAATCAAAATCTTCTCCTCATTCCTAAATCCCGCTACAAATCAAAGGGGGAACGGAGATTCGCTGTCCAGGGACCACGGCTATGGAACGCTCTACCAATCGACATTCGCATGGAAGAAAACCATCAGGCCTTCAGGAAGAAACTCAAGACCTACCTCTTCTAGAAGCTTGATAACCATACGCCAATACAGCGCCTTGAGGCGATTCAGTTCGCATTGTAGCGCTATACAAGTTATTCATTCATTCATTCATAAAACTTTTCCCTATTTTGTAGATGCTATAACTTTTGTGCAAACCAATCAATATACGCTTATTGTGATTTTTTTTACCAAAAATATGTAGAAGAAATACGTATTGGCCTATTTATTATAGCAAAAAGTAAAAAATAATGCGTTTTTTTTCAAAATTGTCTCTCTATTTTTGTTTATAGTGCAGAAAATAAAAACCGCAGAGGTGATCAAATACCACCAAAAGAAGCTCTATTTGTGGGAAAAAAAGGACGTAAATTTTGTTTGGGTGCAACGTTGCACGACCGCGCAATTGTCAGTTAAAGCAACGCAGTGCCGAATCACAAAAAGTGCTCTGGTGAGGAAGGGGGGAAAATCTTCCGGGGCTGAAGCGGTTAAGGACCGAGCCGCTTTCTGAGATTTGGTGTTTACAAGTTAAAAACTTAGAACCCCCAAACATTATATATTTTTTTCTAACACCCTAGAGAATAAAATGGCGGTTGTTGCAATACTTTCTGTCACACCGTAGTTGCTCAGCAGTCTTACAAGCGCACTTTTATTGTAAAAAAATACACTTTTTTGAATTAAAAAATAAGACAACAGTAAAGTTAGCTCAATTGTTATATTGTGAAAGATAATGTTATGCTGAGTAAATTGATACCCAACATGTCACGCTTCAAAATTGCACCCGCTTGTGGAATAGCGACAAACTTTTACCCTTAAAAATCTCCATAGGCGACGTTTAAAAAATTCTACAGGTTGCATGTTTCGAGTTACAGAGGAGGTCTAGGGCTATAATTATTGATCTCACTCTAATGATCATGGCGATAACTCACATTTGTGGTTTGAACACCGTTTTCATATGCGAGTGCTACCCACGTATGCATTCGATTCTGCACGTGAGCTCGCCGAGACGGGGCACGTTAAAAAAAAAATGTTCTTATTTATTTTACCTTTTATTTAATTTTTTTTTACACTGTTCCTTTAAAAATAAAATTGTGTCACTTTTATTCCTATTACATTATTATTATATTACTATGCAAACATCCCTTGTAATAGAAAAAAAGTATGACAGGACCTCTTAAATATGAGATCTGGGGTCAAAAAGACCCCAGATCTCATATTTACACTAAAATGCAAAAAAAATAAAAAATTAAATGTCATTTGAAAAAAATAAAAATGTCCCTTTAAGAGCTATGGGCGGAAGTGACGTTTTGACTTCGCTTTCACCCTGCAATGATATGGAGACAGGTGGGGGCCATCTTCCCCTCACTCGTCTCCATGCCTAACAGGGAGAAGAACCTGATCACCTCCGCCGCTACCAACGGCTGTGGTAAGTTGCGGAGGGCACCGGAGTGAGGCGGGAGGCGCTGCTTCAAGGGATCTTGCGGTGAAGCCGCCACAGAGACCACTTTTATCTAAAAGCGGACCATCCTCTGAAGAAGAGGATACTGGTGTTATGGCTAGCTGCTGCCATAACAACGATATTCCTCTTCAAAGTTGCGACGTAAAACCACAGCGGGCTGTCCGTAAGTGGTTGACCACTTCAGCCCCGGAAGGATTTTCCCCGTTACAAATACAAATACACTTGCTTAAACATTTGCTTTGTTTGTTGAATCACTCATGGACTCCAAAAGGGGGTCATAGACTTGATGTGATCATACAAAATCCCAACATGTTTCGGAAAAAGGGGGGGGGGGGGGTGGGGGTACTTCCTTCCTCAGGTGTGTTCTAACTGTAGGTATCAGCGTAATTTGCAGCAGCCAGCCTTACATGTTTCATCCGAAAGGATATCGCCAGAGGCATGCCTCTGACGATATCCTTTCGGATAAAACATGTAAGGCTGGCTGCTTCAAATTACGCTGATACCTGGATGTTACTTATTTTATTGAAGATTTTACCCTTACTTTTCAAATGTAAGTGCATTACCAATTAAAGTCTTGCTTTTTTACTTTCATTATGTGCAGGCTTCACTATGTTTTGATACCCCTTCCTTTCCATGCTTTGGGAGACATATGGTTCACATGATCTGAGGCTCACTGACCCTGGCATACAAGGATACAAGGTGTTCTCGCAGTGATACATACAGCCTTGGATTTAGCTTGGTACTGACTACACCTGAGTTGGATATTCTGATGCCTGTTTCATCGGCCTTCTGGTAAGCTGGATTGACACACTTGTGTGGTTCTCAACCTTTGACATATCTGAAGCGCTGAAGGGTTCCCTTTTTCCTCATCAAAACTGATTGAAATCTTCTTGTCATCAAGCGCTGCACCTTTGAACTATATTTTTGGATGTTTGGTTATCAACGAACTGTGCCAGCTGCTACTTTTATCAGTTATTTTATACCATTTTAGCGCTGGTTTTATTAATATTTTTATAGATTCCCATTCTGCCTCTGTACTAGGCAATCGTGGGTCGCCGGCGGACATTGAGTCTTCTCTACCCGTGGGCACGCTCCCGCTATCGCGCCTGCCCGCTATCGTGCCTGCCCGCTATCGCGCCTGCATGAGCTGCCATACAGCTACGGCTAATCCGGCCAGCGTTTAACTAGTTATACGGCGGCTGGTTGGCAAGTGGTTAAATCACCATTATTTTGAAATGGTACTCTAATAACACACACAGTCTTTGATTTCAGCAGTATGTGTACAGTTGGAATTCAACTGGAGTTTGATGTAAAATTCGATTTGAATTTCAATTTGAATTTTGGAAATCTGTACAAATTTTGTCTTGTTATTTGGGGGCATTCTGTAAAATTTGTTTATACTGTAATTCGGGTATTTGGATATATCCAAATCTCTGAATAATGAAATAATAATAATGAATAATGAAACAAAACAAACTACATGTCTGTTTTGAACCCCTGACTAGTTTTCCCTGCTAAACAGGACTTATTTACAGAGATGTTGCTGCTGCTGTTGGAGAGTCCCCTTCACTTTCTGTCTGGTAAAACACTTGTAGCAGGGGTCCGCAAAAAAAGAAATCTCTCTAAATGTGCCCCAACAGCAGTACAAATTTGGGAGAGCTTCTACTCAATCCCCACCTAGCCAAAACTTAGAAAAAAAATGTCTTGACATACATTTTAGAGAGAGATTAAAATCAAAACTAAAAATTTAATATATTGCAGCTTACTAATCCTTAGATGTGGTGGCTGTATTCGGTTTCTTTTAATGCAGACGATATAAAGCTGCAGACTGGGCTAAAAAAAAACTTTTGAAATGACATTAACGTGTTACAGATTATATGAGATTTCATTTATTGGGTTCAGATCTACTTTAATCTATTCTTCACACATAGGACCTGCCAAAAGATAGACAGGCAGGTATCTTCTGCACAATGATTGGCAGAAAGGCATCTGCCAATCTTCAAGTGTTATACAAGATACAAATGACCCCTTCTCTCCCCCCTCCAATACACATACTTTTTTAAATATTTGTAAATATATTTGCTATGCTTACAGTGTATAGATGGCTGTTTAACCTTTGATTTGGAATATAAATGTCATATTTTGCTAAGAAGTTATTACCTTGTGTTGAATGTTTTCTTGGGCACTCTTTGTTTTGTATTCCCATCATGTCACCATTTATTGTAAAAGGAGACCCTGTAAAAGTCAATGAGATCTCTGTGATGCCGTTGCAAGTGGCGAGCCGCAAATGTTGTCATATGCTCAAAAATCATGACCTCTTTAAAGAACACCAACTGTAACCTAAGGCGTCCTTTGCCTGGCATTAATCTACTACAGTCAGTCAAACTAAATAAACTCTTAAGAATTCAAAGCTGAAAACTAGATGTTATAGGACCTTATTATCATGTCCCGAGGTCACTTTGTAGGTTAATCTCAATAACATTCTCCCCAGAGTTAAACAAGGATACTGAAATTTGATTAGAGACAAATGTCACCATGTCTGTTTAGCTGTATGTTTATGGAAACAAATTCTTCAAAAATAAAGACTCTTACTGAACAGAAACTTTTAAGAGAATTTGTTATAACCAAAAGCGGTCCATTATATGGTGGATACAACTCAAGGCAACAAATAAAGTCTACAGACTTCTAAATTTCAAGTGCAGGAAATTCAAAAATTCTAATAAATTTCCGTTACTCTAAGTTTATGTAACTCATTTCCGTCAGTTCATACAACATTCTGGTTTGTGTTGTGCTACTTTCCTTTCATCATGTATAGGAAGCAAGTAGCCTACCATGAGTAGAGTTAAAGTGTATCTAATGGCCCGTACCCCCTATCAGAAAAAGCATAGGAAAAAATACCACTTTCGAAGCAATCGTATGATAATCTGATCGTTGCTACACAGCTTTCTATGGCGCACTAATGTGATGCAGAGGCTTGGTTCAATTGTTACTTCCTGTTTGTTGAACCAACCACTTAGTTCCTCTGCTCACTCAAAACGAGGCTGGGCTTCTTTTGTATAAGCCTGCATTTGAAAATGAGGCTTGGTTGGATTGTTTTGTATTAATTGTGGTGACAGGAAATGTTTCCCATGCCCCGGAAGAAGTCCTATCGCAATGAAACAGGTCGGGCAAGGAAACACTAACCTACTTCACTGCGATTTTTAGCTATGTGAGCTTTCCTATGTGAGCTTAACTTTTACACTTGCATTTTAATTTATGCACTTCAATGTCTTCTTGTTTGATGTGCAAATAAATACCTCAAAGGTTTTACACTATCAGAGGTCCCTTGTTTTATTCATTTTTTGGGTACTGCTGGGCTGACATGATGGTTCATTCCTAGTGCGGGAGGAACGGCTGGAGAGACATGGACTGCCTGCATTATACCCTTTTGGACGACATATCAGCAGATACAGTATCTCACAAAAGTGAGTACACCCCTAACATTTTTGTAAATATTTTATTATATCTTTTCATGTGGCAACACTGAAGAAATTACACTTTGCTACAATGTAAAGTAGTCAGTGTACAGCTTGTATAATAGTGAAAATTTGCTGTCCACTCAAAATAACTCAACACACAGCCATTAATGTCTAAACTTCTGACAACAAAAGTGAGTACACCACTAAGTGAAAATGCCCAACTTGGGACCAATTAGCCATTTTTCCTCCCCAGTGTCATGTGATTCATTAGTGTTACAAGGTCTCAGGTGTGAATGGGGAGCAGGTGTGTTAAATTTGGTGTTATCACTCTCTAATCTCGGTCACTGGAAGTTCGACATGGCTCCTCATGGCAAAGAACTCTCTGAGGATCTGAAAAAAAGAATTGTTGCTCTACAAAGAAGATGGCCTAGGCTATAAGAAGATTGCCAAGACCCTGAAACTGAACTGCAGAATGGTGGCCAAGACCATACAGCGGTTTAAGAGGACAGGTTACACTCAGAACAGGCCTCGCCATGGTCCACCAAAGAAGTTGAGGGCACATGCTCAGTGTCATATCCAGAGGTTGTCTTTGGGAAATAGAAAAATGAGTGCTGCCAGAATTGCTGCAGAGGTTGAAGGGGCGGGGGGTCAGCCTGTCAGTGCTCAGATCATATGCCGCACGCTGCATCAAATTGGTCTGCATGGCTGTCGTCCCAGAGGGAAGCCTCTTCTAAAGATTATGCACAAGAAAGCCTGCAAACAGTTTGCTGAAGACAAGCAGACTAAGGACGTGGATTACTGGAACCATGTCCTGTGGTCTGATGAGACCAAGATAAATTTATTTGGTTCAGATGGTGTCAAGCATGTGCGGCGGCAACCAGGTGAGGAGTACAAAGACAAGCATTTCTTGCCTGCAGTCAAGCATGGTGGTGGGAGTGTCATGGTCTGGGGCTGCATGAGTGCTACCGACACTGGGGTGCTACAGTTCATTGAGGGAACCATGAAGGCCAACATGTGCTGTGACATACTGAAGCAGAGCATGATCCCCTCCCTTTGGAGCCTGGGCCGCAGGGCAGTATTCCAACATGATAACGACCCCAAACACACCTCCAAGATGACCACTGCCTTGCTAAAGAAGCTGAGGGTAAAGGTGATGGATTGGCCAAGCATGTCTCCAGACCTAAACCCTATTGAGCATCTGTGGGGCATCTTCAAGCGGAAGGTGAAGGTGGCAAGCTGTGAAGCTCTGGTGGACTCCATGCCCAAGAGAGTTAAGGCCGTGCTGGAAAATAATGGTGGCCACACAAAATATTGAAACTTTGGGCCCAATTTGGACATTTTCACTTAGGGGTGTACTCACTTTTGTTGCCAGTGGTTTAGACATTAATGGCTGTGTGTTGAGTTATTTTGAGGGGACAGCAAATTTACACTGCTATACAAGCGGTGCACTCACTACTTTACATTGTAGCAAATTGTCATTTCTTCAGTGTTGTCACATGAAAAGATATAATAAAATATTTACAAAAATGTGAGGGGTGTACTCACTTTTGTGAGATACTGTATATCTATAGCGAGATTGACCTTCCATAATTAGAGGGTCCACCACGTGGATAAGAGCACATCTTGACTAAACATTGGTGACGTCACTTGATGGAGGATATCACTGGATACCATTTGTTCATCACCTATTGTTGATCAAATTGGATCATTCAGATCACCTGTTGGACTTTTCAATACACAATTAGTGTAATTTTTCCTTTGTTCAATTATTTTGTTGTGTCATATCTCACATTTCATTGTTGCTGCTTTTCATTTTTTTTATTTTATTGCATTCAATTGATTTTTAATACGCAAGCGCAGTATTGTTTTTTTGTTTTACCTGATCACGACAGTTCATCAGATATTATCCGATTGGACAAACACAAATTTTTTTCTCATATGATACCAGATTGTACGATTTTCGTTTAGTCAGTACAGTTGTTGTCCAAAAATACAATACAAATACACTACAACACATTACATCACTTCCAAATTTGTATTCTGTCATATGAGAATTTTCGTAACTTTAGTAACCTATTCAATTTGTACTTGCGACTAGCAAGTGAAAAAAAGTCGGATGATCTGCCGTCGGATTTTCGGATCTTGTGTATGGGGCGTTAAGGCAAAACATTTTAATTACGCTTGGGAGTGGTGAGGGGTAGAATATTTGGCAGGTTTTTATTGTTGTCTGTGTCCCCACTACAAAGAATAACCCCTATGTTTGTCTTGGCGACCTTTGTCATTGGAGTTGAAAGTGAGAGAAAATACAAAACAGAATTTTTTTTTTTCAAAGGGAATACTTCTGGTGACAATTGTCTGATGTTGTATTTCTAGCAGAGAAAATTTAGGAAAATCTTTGGATTGGATACATATTGTCAACAAAAATGAATATGGGTTTCTTTCTCTATCTAAACAAAAAACAAAACATGTGTGACGCAAACTTGGCCTGTAAGTTAGTAAGACATTTATAGTGGAATTCCATATTGCTAACAATAAGTGGATTTTTTTAAATTTTTTTAGAAAGATTGAAGTGCATTTTCAGTAAGCACATCATTTGAGTCATTATTGCTACATTTACTGTAAAGTAATTTTTAACTTGACCTTAACATTTTTACATGCTTACTTTTTTATAGTTTTGTTTTTTGTGTTGAATAAAGAAATATGTAGATATGCACACTAAAGGGTGTTGAGAAAGTATCTAGTGCTTCATAAAGGAGCCTCTGACCTCCTTCTAAGATATAGCGCTTGAGCCTGAATGACCAAATGTTGATCCTGAATACTGTCACATGAGGAGGAGGAAGAAATGAACCCTGTGTATGCTCCAACACTGTCCAACATTGAACTTAAACATAGTTTAGATTCAGCACTCAGCTAAAACAATAAAGTAGCAGAAGAGCACATGAAAAATGATTTTTAAACAAAAAACAGCGCTCAAATGGGATAATGAAAAAAGGCATTGAATCGAAAGTACACTCCAATGACAGGAAAAACAGGGGACAATTCAATGCAGTGCTGTTCACCTCTTCAAAGGAATCTGGTAAAACAAATGGATAAAAATAGTGCACAATACCGCCTCAGGTCCTTAAGACAAGGAGTTTACCAGGATGTTTATGGTGCTTCTCACTCTGGTCTATACACGAGCCGATTCCAGGCTCCATACGTGGAGCAGATGGTACTAAGAAGGAGCCGCTCTCATCAGTAGGCTTTGTGGATGCTGCCGGACACAGGAAAAAGTGTTGAATATGTAACGATCTGCTGTGCCCTGTCAGCTAGCAGCGATCTAGCGTCCTAAATGATGTGCTATGAAGGAGGAAGCATAACCTCCGGAGACCCGGAAGGAGAAGAACACATCCACTGGTCAGGATCACAAGGGGACTGTGACTGACATGTTTCATGCGCCTGCGCTTTGTCAAAGTCACTCAAAGTCAAGAGTGCGAAACATGTCAGTCACGGTCGCCATATCAACCAAACAAGCGTGCGTTCCATCCCCTCGTGAGTCGGCTTGTGTATAGACCAGAGTGAGAAGCACCATAAACATCCTGGTAAACTCCTTGTCTTCAGGACCTGAGGCGGTATTGTGCACTGCTTTTATCCATTTGTTTTACCAGATACCTTTGAAGAGGTGAACAGCACTGCATTGAATTGTCCCCTATTTTTCCTGTCATTGGAGTGTACTTTCGATTAAATGCCTTTTTTTTTTTCATGATCCCATTTGAGCGCTGTTTTTTGTTTATATTTTGTTTGAACTTTGCTCTGAAAGTTAAGTAGCTGCCTGGGTTCTGAATTTATTCCATTCCAGATATTCCTATAGGACTGTTTTTTCTAGCGCTGGAGGTTTTTTTTGTGTCATGAAAAATGATTGTCAATGGGTGTCTTCAAAGTCCAACTGCAGAATCTAGCAGAATCTACTCCCTGACCCACAGGCACCGATCCTCCTTTCCTGGAGAGTTCCACTAGTAGTATTTTGTTTTACCTTATACTTACAGTTTCCGAATATCTTTAGGTTGGGTTATGTGACGCTCAGGAAACTTTTTCTCAGGGAGGAAGTCCATGACGCCCAGTACACACACAATGCAGAGCTACTTTCTTTATTTTGTTTTAAACACCTCCTAGGGCACCATTACAAAAATATTTCCCCTTAGTGTGGCTTTACACACTGGGTCAATCTGACTCATTAAAGTTATGCCTGGGTTAATCTTCTGTAGGTAGTCTGCATTGGCTTTTATGCATTCAAGGCATTTATTTTTTCAGTTGTGTTTGGATTGTCCAAATGTGCACCTAATTATTTCAAACAATCCTCAGATAGAAATATTCAAGGAAGTGTTCACATCTGTGTAATATATAACATTCAAAATATAATGTGACCATTTTGGGATTCTCTTTTTGATTATTGGCAATATACTGCCACATAAGTTTTTAAGGGAAACCTATACTGGTTGAATATGTACTGTAGACTGCCATATTCTCAGAATGCAATGACTTGCAATCTGAAAATACCACTTTCCTGGCTGCTGTGCTGCTCTAGTAACGGTAATAGTTTCTTGGTCATTAACATGGACAAGAATGTAGCGCAAACGTTCTGTCTTTACTCTGACTTTAATTGCTGCATACATGTTCCAGGTCAACAGGAGACAGGCAACAATCTTTGTTCTAGGAGCTAGAATTGGCAGCCTCATATTTGCATTCATGTCCCTACCACACTCATACAAACAGAATCATTCATTACTGAAAGTTCAACAATTTCATGTGAGACACACAAAGATGAATTTGTAAGAGACCATAAGTATTATGATACATCTGTTCAAAATTCTAAAAATATAAAAAATTAAGTGTAAATATAATTAGATAAAAAAGTGGAATGCAGAACAGACACAACTAATCAATAATTGTCATGACCATTTACTGTTGCCTTTTGTTTCTCTGCAGACAATTAAATTTGCGAAATTATTCTGCATGACTATTCATTTTAGGACATTAATTATCTAATCAAGCTGTAAACAAAGCAATTACTAGAAGGCACAAGAAAAAAGCATAAGTACTGATCTTCCAAGGATCATCAAAAATTAGCAGAATAGTTCTCTAATGCTATTTTCATGGTGAATTTTTAACACAAATGCCAAAAACCAGCAAAACTCAAGGCTAAACATGGTAAATCATAGCATGCAAACCAAAATAACCCTGTCAAGCAAAAACAGTTCAAACAATTATTTTTGGGACAAGGCAGGACTCACTTTGTCAGAAAGATTAGCATCAGTAGCACTGTGATAATTCAAAAATAAAAAGGTAAAGAAGCCAGTTTAAAGCTGACTACAGACATCAAAAGACAGTTGCTCTGCTGTTTTTTGATGATTGTTGGACAACCTGATATTGATAGAAACATCAATCAGAGAGGTTTGAAAACCTTGGCCAATAGTTATTATTTTTTTATTTCGAAAAATAGCTCTAGGCATAGTTTTTCTTTGTTTCATAAAGAGTGTGGAAGGGTTAGATCAGGATTATCTAAACAGTTTTTGGAGGGGACCTCCTTGTATGGGTTGTATGGCAGGGATAATGTTTGTGCTCAAATGAAGCCCTCAAAAAGGATTTTTTTTTTAACAACCTAACCACTTCAGCTCCGGAAAGTTTACCCCCCTTTCTGACCAGGCCATTTTTTGCAATACGGCACTGCGTTACTTTAACTGACATTTTGCACATCTTGTGACGATGTACTCAAATAAAATTGATGTCCTTTTTCCACAAATAGAGCTTTCTTTTGGTGGTATTTGATTACCTCTGCAGCTTTTTTTTTTTTTCGCTATAAACAAAGAACAATCAACAATTTTGGAAAAAAAAAATAATACTTTTTACTTTCTGCTCTAAAATATATCCAATAAAAAAATGTAAAAAATGTAATTTCTTCATAAATATATGTATTCTGCTACATATGTTTGGTAAAAAGATCCCAATATGCATATATTGATTAGTTTTGCAAATGTTATAGAGTCTACAAACTATGGGATATTTTTATTTATTTTTTATTTTTTACTAGTAATGGTGGCGATCAGTAACTTATAGCGGGGGTGCAAAAATTTTGGCGGACAAATCGGACACCAAACGGACACTTTTGACAATTTATTTGGGGACCGGTGACATTATTACAGTGATCAGTGCTAAACATATACACTGTCACTGTACTAATGACACTGGCAGGGAAGGGGTTAACATAATGGGTTATCTGTGTGTCTAGGGGGTGTTTATTAACTGTGGGAGAGGTGTTCTTACTACTCAAAGACATGGATCGGTGTTCCTGCTTCACAGAAACACAGAATCCATGTCTTCTGTACTTAGGCAGACTGTCATACTTTCATAGTACTGAACTATCGGGAATACAAATTGCCCTTATATTGGTGATTAGGGATGAGCCGAACACCCCCGGGTTCGGTTCGCACCAGAACCTTCGAATGGACCGAAAGTTCGCGCAAATTTTCGAACCCTATACGTTATAATGGACGCGAACGTTTGAAATCAAAAGTGCTAATTACAACGGCCAATATGCATGTTAATGTCATAAAACAGGTTTGGGGACCCGGGTCCTGCCCCAGGGGACATATATCAATGCAAAAAGAACTTTTAAAAACTAACGTTTTTTCGGGAGCAGTCATTTTAATGATGCATAAAGTGAAAAAAAAAGTGAAATTTTCCTTTAAATATGGTACCTGGGGGGTGTCTAAAGTATGCCTGTGAAGTGGCATGTGTTTCCCGTGTTTAGAACTGTCCTTGCACAAAATGACATTTGTAAAGGAAAAAAAGAAGCCATTTAAAACCACTTGCGGCTTTAGGTTTGTTCTTAAGTAGAATCTGAACAGGTACATTATGAAGTGTAGCTCCATCCCAAAAAAATCTATTTTTAAGCTTTTTGGAGAACATAGGGAGGGGTTATCACCCCTGTAACATTTGCTGTCTTTGCACATCTGTTCAGAACATGTCACCTCACTTTCCGTCCCAATGACAAATGTTTTTGGAAAAAGTGGGGTTTTAATTGAAACAAGGATTGGTGATAAAGTATCAGTAGAGAGGAGATACCTTTTTCCCAAATTAAATCTAACAGGATAGAATTTCCCTTCCTAGGGGTAGATTTCCTCTCACTTCCTGTTTTCTCTTTCCATTTGCAAGTAGGAGTCGTTTGTAAGTTGGATGTTTGAAAGTAGGGGCCTGGCGTATATACTCTGCAGAAATTTGCCCTATTAGATGTTGGTGTAGCCACAAGACTGGTGGGCACAGGAATGGGCCCTGCTGTGAGTTAATAGATCAAGATTTGTAATTGCATGCACCTGTTGAACAGGGCAGAAAAATTGGGGGGGGTGGTGGTGGTGGTGGACGGTGTTGCCACAAGACTGTAAGCTCTCACAGTTACTCTTGGTGGGCGCAGGAATAGGCCCTGCTGTGAGTTATTAGATCAAGATTTGTAATTGCAAGCACCTGATGAACAGGGCAGAAAAATTGGGCCTTTGGCGGTGGTGGTGGACGGTGTTGCCACAAGACTGTAGGCCCTCATAGTTACTCTTGGTGGGCGCAGGAATGGGCCCTGCTGTGAGTTATTAGATCAAGATTTGTAATTGCATGCACCTGATGAACAGGGCAGAAAAATTGGGCCTTTGGCGGTGGTGGTGGTGGACGGTGTTGCCACAAGACTGTAAGCTCTCACAGTTACTCTTGGTGGGCGCAGGAATGGGCCCTGCTGTGAGTTATTAGATCAAGATTTGTAATTGCAAGCACCTGATGAACAGGGCAGAAAAATTGGGCCTTTGGCGGTGGTGGTGGACGGTGTTGCCACAAGACTGTAGGCCCTCATAGTTACTCTTGGTGGGCGCAGGAATGGGCCCTGCTGTGAACTATTAGATCAAGATTTGTAATTACCCGCCCCTGTTAAACAGGGGCTGAAAAATTGTGCCTTAGGCACTGGTGCTGGTGCCACAACACTGCAACCCCTCACAGATACTGTACTTGGAGCACAGCAGTCACACGTGTTGCGAAGCATTTTTTAAAAAAATTGTAAGTACACGCCCCTGTTAAACAGGGGCTGAAAAATTGTGCCTTAGGCACTGGTGCTGGTGCCACAACACTGCAACCCCTCACAGATACTGTACTTGGAGCACAGCAGCCACACGTGTTGCGAAGCATTTTTTTAAAAAATTGTAAGTACACGCCCCTGTTAAACAGGGGCTGAAAAATTGTGCCTTAGGCACTGGTGCTGGTGCCACAACACTGCAACCCCTCACAGATACTGTACTTGGAGCACAGCAGTCACACGTGTTGCGAAGCATTTTTTTAAAAAATTGTAATTACCCGCCCCTGTTAAACAGGGGCTGAAAAATTGTGCCTTAGGCACTGGTGCTGGTGCCACAACACTGCAACCCCTCACAGATACTGTACTTGGAGCACAGCAGTCACACGTGTTGCGAAGCATTTTTTTAAAAAATTGTAATTACCCGCCCCTGTTAAACAGGGGCTGAAAAATTGTGCCTTAGGCACTGGTGCTGGTGCCACAACACTGCAACCCCTCACAGATACTGTACTTGGAGCACAGCAGTCACACGTGTTGCGAAGCATTTTTTTATAAAAATTGTATGTACACGCCCCTGTTAAACAGGGGCAGAAAAATTGTGCCTTAGGCAAGGCACTGGTGTGGTGGCATGGATCATTGAGGAGGAGGAAGAGGATAGTCAGTGAACATAAGAGGACAGTCACTCAGCATCAGCATAGGCAGTCTTGAAGGGATGTGACATTAAAAATTATTCGGTTATATCCGCCTCAGGTGCCTGGTAGCTGGTGGTGATCCAAGACTGATTCATTTTGATGAAGGTCAGTCGATCAACCGAGTCGGTGGACAGGCGCACCCTGTGATCGGTGACAAATCCTCCAGCAGCACTGAATGTGCGTTCGGAAAGAACGCTGGAGGCAGGACAGGCCAGTAGCTCAATTGCATACTGTGCAAGCTCTGGCCAGTGATCCATCCTCAGGACCCAGTAAGCCAGAGGATTTTCGGTGGGAAAGGTGTCCAAGTCTGACCTTGCCCCAAGGTATTCCTGCACCATGTATATCAGACGCTGGCGATGGTTGCTGGAACCGATCATACCTTGGGGCTGCGGACTAAAAAATTGTCTGAACGCATCGGTCAGACGTCCACCTTCCCCACCGCTCCTTCTGCTACTGACCGAAGCCTCAGCAACTCGTCGCCCAGGACCAGGAGTTTGTAACCTCCCAGTTTCTGGGAACGCGTTGCACAGACCTTTCTGCAAGGCCTCCCTGAGATGTCTCATCCTCTGCTCCCTCTGCGACGGCAAGATAAGGTCCGCAACCTTACCCTTGTACCGCGGATCAAGGAGAGTGGCCAGCCAGTAATGGTCCCTCTCCTTGATCCGAAGAACACGAGGATCCTTCCGCAGGCTTTGCAGGATCAGGGAGGCCATGCAGCGTAGGTTAGCTGAGGCATTCGGTCCGGAGTCTTCTGGGTCACTGAGGATGACATGATCGCCAGCCACCTCCTCCCAGCCACGTACAAGTCCACTGGTTTGTTGGGACTGTACATCATCCCTAAAAGACTGCTGCTGCTGCTGATGCTGAGTGCCAGGCTCCACCTCCATGCTCACACAATCCTCCTCCTCCTCCTCCTCCTCTTCCTCCTCTTCCTGTGTGATGGGTGGGACAGAAGGAACACTGTCCGGATAAAGGGGGCCTTGAGAGGCAAGGAAGTCCTCCTCTTCCTGCCTCTGTTCTGCCTCAAGTGCCCTGTCCATTATCCCACGCAGCGTATGCTCCAACAGGTGGACAAGAGGGACAGTGTCACTGATGCATGCACTGTCACTGCTCACCATCCTCGTGGCCTCCTCAAATGGTGAGAGGACAGTGCATGCATCCCTGATCATGCTCCACTGACGTGGGGAAAAAAAAAACAAGCTCCCCTGACCCTGTCCTGGTGCCGTAGTCGCAAAGGTACTCATTGATGGCCCTCTGCTGCGTGTGCAGTCACTGCAGCATGGCCAACGTTGAGTTCCACCTGGTGGGCATGTCACATATTAGGCGGTTCTTGGGCAGGTTCAGCTACTTTTGCAGCTCAGTCAGCCGAGCACTGGCATTATAAGATCGGCGGAAATGCACACAGACTTTCCTGGCCTGCCTCAGGACATCCTGTAAGCCTGGGAACCTGCCCAAGAACCGCTGCACCACCAGGTTGAGGACGTGAGCCATGCAGGGCACATGGGTGAGATGCCCCTGTCGCAGGGCGGAGAGGAGGTTGGTGCCATTGTCAGAAACGACCATTCCTGGCTTAAGCTGACGTGGCGTCAACCACCTCTCGGCTGTGGCTCCTGTCCCCCAAACACACCAGCGCAAGCACGGCATGGCATCTTTTTGCCTGCGTACTTGCGTAGCCCCTTGTACGCCTACGGAGCACCGCTGGTTCCAAGGACAGAGCACTGGAGGAAGAAGAAGAGGAGGGGGGGTGGAGGAGAGAGGTGTGTCACAACCAGTAGCAGTAGTAGCGTTTTGGAGGCGTGGTGGCGGAACAACCTCCAACACTACTGCACCTTGTCCTGCATCCCTCCCAGCTGCCAATAGAGTGACCCAATGGGCCATGAAAGAAAGGTACCGTCCCTGTCCATGCCTGCTGGACCATGAGTCAGCGGTAATATGCACCTTACCGCTGACCGCCCTGTCCAGCGAGGCATGGACATTGCCTTCCACATGCCGGTAGAGAGACGGAATCGCCTTCCGTGAGAAAAAGTGGCGTTTGGGAACCTGCCACCGAGGAACCGCACATTGAACAAACTCACGGAAGGGTGCCGAGTCTACCAACTGAAAAGGCAGCAGCTGAAGTGCTAGCAATTTAGCCAAGCTAGCATTCAACCGCTGGGCATGTGGATGGCTGGGAGTGTACTTCTTTCTACGGTCCAGCAGCTGGGGCAGGGAAATTTGCCTGCTGCAATCGGACGTCGGTGTACTGCAAGTACTTGGTTGTGACACACCTAATTCTACACCTTCAGTCCTCTCAGAGCAGCTTTCAGAGAGCACTGAAGGTGTAGTGGGGATGGAGATCCCAGCTGATGAGGAGCAAGGAGAGGTCCGCTTAGTTCTTTGGTGTGGGTCTTTTATGTGTGCCTGCCAACGAGCTGCATGGCAGGTCGACATATGTCTGGTCATGCTTGTGGTGCCCAAGCGGCTGATGTTTTGGCCACGCGAGATACGCTTGAGACAAATATTGCAAATAGCAGTGGTGCGATCTGATGCACTCGTCTCAAAAAAGGCCCACACCAAAAAACTTTTCTGATAACGTGCAGAGGCAGCGCCCTGCACAGGCGGAGCTCTGCGGTGTTGCACAGTTGCTGTGCTGGCCTCTACCTGGCCTCCAGGGGGCATCATGCCTCGTTGGACATGTGACGCCGCATCCTCCTCCTCCTCGTCCTCCTCCTCATCCTCTCTCCCTTCAGGCACCCACGTGGAGTCAGTGACCTCATCATCCCCTCCCTCTTCACCACTAGAGCAAACCTGGCAGTAAGCTGCAGCTGGTGGAACAGTACTGCCAGATTCCTCAAGCTGGGTATCATCATCCGAGCCTTCGAATCGTTGGGCATCCTCCTGGAGCATGTACCCAACACTGTGCTCAAAGAGTTCGGGGGACTCCTCAGAGGACATGGTGGGTCTAGGGAAGGGGTGGCTGATGATGCCATTGAGTACGCGTTGGCAGCTGCTCTGCCAGTACCCTGAGCCTGGGTGAGAGAGGATGAGGAGGATGAGGAGGGCTTGGTCATCCATTCTACCAAGCCTTCAGCATGATGCGGCTCCACATGTCCAGCTGCCGAAAACAAAGACGCGCGTGTCCCATGGCCACGTGCTGATGACGATGCACGACCACGTCCACGGCCACGGCCACGTCCACTAGAAACAGAGCCTGCCTGCCCTGTGTTCTTGGCTCTGCACGCTCTGCCTCCCCTTGGCGGTCTTCCAGTCATTGTAGTCGGTAGTCCTGTGGGTGCTGCTGAGAAGAATATATAGGAGCTCTGTGTGATGCCACTAACACACTAGAAGTCCTATGGGTGCTTCTGCAAAGAAAATATAGGAGCTCTGTGTGATGCCACTAACACACTAGAAGTCCTATGGGTGCTTCTGCAAAGAAAATATAGGAGCTCTGTGTGATGCCACTAACACACTAGAAGTCCTGTGGGTGCTGCTGAGAAGAATATATAGGAGCTCTGTGTGATGCCACTAACACACTAGAAGTCCTATGGGTGCTTCTGCAAAGAAAATATAGGAGCTCTGTGTGATGCCACTGACACACTAGAAGTCCTGTGGGTGCTGCTGAGAAGAATATATAGGAGCTCTGTGTGATGCCACTAACACACTAGAAGTCCTATGGGTGCTTCTGCAAAGAAAATATAGGAGCTCTGTGTGATGCCACTAACACACTAGAAGTCCTGTGGGTGCTTCTGCGAAGAAAATATAGGAGCTCTGTGTGATGCCACTAACACACTAGAAGTCCTGTGGGTGCTGCTGAGAAGAATATATAGGAGCTCTGTGTGATGCCACTAACACACTAGAAGTCCTGTGGGTGCTGCTGAGAAGAATATATAGGAGCTCTGTGTGATGCCACTAACACACTAGAAGTCCTATGGGTGCTTCTGCAAAGAAAATATAGGAGCTCTGTGTGATGCCACTAGAAGTCCTGTGGGTGCTGCTGAGAAGAAAATATAGGAGCTCTGTGTGATGCCACTAACACACTAGAAGTCCTATGGGTGCTTCTGCAAAGAAAATAGAGGATCTCTGTGTGATGGGACTAACACACTTCAAGTCCTATAGGTGCTTCTGGGAACAAAATATAGGATCTCTGTGTGATGGGACTAACACACTTCAAGTCCTATAGGTGCTTCTGGGAACAAAATATAGGATCTCTGTGTGATGGGACTAACACACTTCGAGTCCTATAGGTGCTTCTGGGAAGAAAATATAGGTCTGTGTGATGGGACTAACACACTTCAAGTCCTATAGGTGCTTCTGGGAACAAAATATATGATCTCTGTGTGATGGGACTAACACACTTCAAGTCCTATAGGTGCTTCTGGGAAGAAAATGTAGGTCTGTGTGATGGGACTAACACACTTCAAGTCCTATAGGTGCTTCTGGGAAGAAAATATAGGTCTGTGTGATGGGACTAACACACTTCAAGTCTTATAGGTGCTTCTGGGAACAAAATATATGATCTCTGTGTGATGGGACTAACACACTTCAAGTCCTATGGGTGCTTCTGGGAAGAAAATATAGGTCTGTGTGATGGGACTAACACACTTCAAGTCCTATAGGTGCTTCTGGGAAGAAAATATAGCTCTGTGTGATGGGACTAACACACTTCAAGTCCTATAGGTGCTTCTGGGAACAAAATATATGATCTCTGTGTGATGGGACTAACACACTTCAAGTCCTATAGGTGCTTCTGGGAACAAAATATATGATCTCTGTGTGATGGGACTAACACACTTCAAGTTCTATAGGTGCTTCTGGGAACAAAATATAGCTCTGTGTGATGGGACTAACACACCTCAAGTCCTATAGGTGCTTCTGGGAACAAAATATAGCTCTGTGTGATGGGACTAACACACTTCAAGTCCTATAGGTGCTTCTGGGAACAAAATATAGGATCTCTGTGTGATGGGACTAACACACTTCAAGTCCTATAGGTGCTTTTGGGAACAAAATATAGGATCTCTGTGTGATGGGACTAACACACTTCGAGTCCTATAGGTGCTTCTGGGAAGAAAATATAGGTCTGTGTGATGGGACTAACACACTTCAAGTCCTATAGGTGCTTCTGGGAACAAAATATATGATCTCTGTGTGATGGGACTAACACACTTCAAGTCCTATAGGTGCTTCTGGGAAGAAAATATAGGTCTGTGTGATGGGACTAACACACTTCAAGTCCTATAGGTGCTTCTGGGAACAAAATATATGATCTCTGTGTGATGGGACTAACACACTTCAAGTCCTATAGGTGCTTCTGGGAAGAAAATATAGGTCTGTGTGATGGGACTAACACACTTCAAGTCCTATAGGTGCTTCTGGGAACAAAATATATGATCTCTGTGTGATGGGACTAACACACTTCAAGTCCTATGGGTGCTTCTGGGAAGAAAATATATAGGTCTGTGTGATGGGACTAACACACTTCAAGTCATATAGGTGCTTCTGGGAACAAAATATATGATCTCTGTGTGATGGGACTAACACACTTCAAGTCCTATAGGTGCTTCTGGGAAGAAAATGTAGGTCTGTGTGATGGGACTAATACACTTCAAGTCCTATAGGTGCCTCTGGGAACAAAATATATGATCTCTGTGTGATGGGACTAACACACTTCAAGTCCTATAGGTGCTTCTGGGAAGAAAATATAGGTCTGTGTGATGGGACTAACACACTTCAAGTCCTATAGGTGCTTCTGGGAAGAAAATATAGGTCTGTGTGATGGGACTAACACACTTCAAGTCCTATAGGTGCTTCTGGGAACAAAATATATGATCTCTGTGTGATGGGACTAACACACTTCAAGTCCTATAGGTGCTTCTGGGAAGAAAATATAGGTCTGTGTGATGGGACTAACACACTTCAAGTCCTATAGGTGCCTCTGGGAACAAAATATATGATCTCTGTGTGATGGGACTAACACACTTCAAGTCCTATAGGTGCTTCTGGGAAGAAAATATAGGTCTGTGTGATGGGACTAACACACTTCAAGTCCTATAGGTGCTTCTGGGAACAAAATATATGATCTCTGTGTGATGGGACTAACACACTTCAAGTCCTATGGGTGCTTCTGGGAAGAAAATATAGGTCTGTGTGATGGGACTAACACACTTCAAGTCCTATAGGTGCTTCTGGGAACAAAATATATGATCTCTGTGTGATGGGACTAACACACTTCAAGTCCTATAGGTGCTTCTGGGAAGAAAATGTAGGTCTGTGTGATGGGACTAACACACTTCAAGTCCTATAGGTGCTTCTGGGAACAAAATATAGGAGCTCTGCCTGCCTGCCACGAACACACTACAAGTCCTATAGGTGCTTCTGGGAACAAAATATAGGAGCTCTGCCTGCCTGCCACGAACACACTACAAGTCCTATAGGTGCTTCTGGGAACAAAATATAGGAGCTCTGCCTGCCTGCCACGAACACACTACAAGTCCTATAGGTGCTTCTGGGAACAAAATATAGGAGCTCTGCCTGCCTGCCACGAACACACTACAAGTCCTATAGGTGCTTCTGGGAACAAAATATAGGAGCTCTGCCTGCCTGCCACGAACACACTACAAGTCCTATAGGTGCTTCTGGGAACAAAATACAGGAGCTCTGTTTGCTGCCAGTGCCTGCCTGCCACGAACACACTACAAGCCCCTCTTTCTAAATCAATCTTTCTAAATGAATCTATCTAACTCAATCTCTCTAAGTAAATCTCTCTAACTAAATCCAGCAGAGTGACACAGAACGATCCTGCTCTATCTACGCCGGAACAGCATGTGACCGGCGCAGACGGCGTGGCGGCCTTTTATAAGAGGGGGCGTGTACTAAAGCCCCTGAGCTGTATTTGGCTACAGGCGTCCTGCCTGTAGCCAATTATGGCTCTTCGAGTTTCCGGCGCTGTGATTGGCCAAGCATGCGGGGTCACAGTGCATGCTTGGCCAATCATCAGCCAGCAATGCACTGCGCCGGCCGCGCCGGCCGCAATGCATTGCGGGGCCGCTCGCATCACACGAACGTGATGCGAGCGGCCAAAATAGTTCTGGGCTCGCCGAGCGAGCGAACACCCGGTGCTCGATGCGAACATGGGTTCGCATCGAGCACCGGGCCCATCCCTATTGGTGATTATTGGGTGCAATAGGCTCCTAGTTCCACGTCACTCCTCATATTAACATCAGGGTTGGGATTATACAGGCACCATTAGGGAGGTGATCAGTCTGTCTGGTTCTCGAATGCTCTGCAGGGGGCGGTCTATGGCAACCTGCAGGACCTAGTTTGGAGACTGCTGCTATTAATGTGGTATTAAAGCTTTTTGTTTTTAATAACAAACATATTATACTTACCTGCTCTGTGCAGTGATTTTGCACAGAGCAGCTCTGATCCACTTCTTTTTTGGTCCCTCGTTGGTGCTACTGGCTCCTCCCCCTCAAGCAGTGCCCCCAGAGAGTGCAGCTTGCCCTGGGGGTGCCTCTGCATGCTCACTCCAGAGCCACTGTTCTATGCGTCTATATGACACATAGAGCCGTGGCTTGCCCCACCCTCGCTCTCTCCTGATTGGCTCACTGGCTGTGATCGACAGCACTGGGAACCAATGGGCTCCCACTGCTATCTCAGCCAATGAGTAGACACGTGCGCTGTCAATAAATTTGTTTTGTTTCGTTCCGTTCCATTTCGTATTAGCCGTTAATTTGTATTTCGTAATTTGTGTCCGAAATTCAATTTGGATTCGTACGAAATACGAATTTCCGTTAGGTTCATTAACTTTTCGTAACAATTACGAACGTTCGTTATGATGAATTTATCATTATGAGGGGCTCCCACCATCTCTGTGCTGTGCTCATTGAGGGACTCCCACCATCCCTGTGCTGTGCTCATTGAGGGGCTCCCACCATCCCTGTGCTGTGCTCATTGAGGGGCTCCCACCATCCCTGTGCTGTGCTGACTTCCTGGGTTTTTAACGTCATCATAACGAATAATCGTAATTAATGAACATTCTTATTTTGTCGGATTCTGAATCTCCCATCCACTACCAGTACCAGTCTCCCACTCCCATATTAAAAAAGGTAATTTTCCCAACCCTCACTGAGGAAAAGCTCTGATTGGTCAATAAAACACCAGTCACGTTTCCGTTGTAACAGAATTTGGATCCGAAATTCATAAACGAAATTTCGTATTTCGTACAAAATACGGAAGCATATCAATTCGTATTTCGGATCCTCCCGAATGTACGGAAATTCGTCCGAATTTTTGATTCGTACAAAACTAATCATACATGTCTACCAATGAGAAGGGAGAGTCCCGGGACAGCTGAGGCTATCATGAACATTGCTGGGAAGCTCAGGTAAGGATTGGGGGGACTAGGGGGGCAACTGCGAACAGAACGTTTTTTGCCTTCATGCACCTTCAGCCTTTAGAACCAATTTAAAGGGGTTGTAAAGGTAAAAGTTTTTTCACCTTAATGCATTCTATGCATTAAGGTGAAAAAACATCTGACAATACCACCCCCCCAGCCCCCCGTTTTACTTACCTGACCCCTTGAAAGTCCCACGCTCGCCCCCGACATCCTCTTCGCCACTCACCTTGGCAGTTGATTGGCTAGAGTGGATGGATTGAAAGCAGCGCAGCCATTGGCTCGGGGGCCGAGTGATACAGCGAGCGGCTATAGCCGACGGCTGTATCACGGGAGTGCGCCCGCAAGTACTCGACACCATGTGAGGGAGCTCGCATTAAGGTGAGCAGTACTTGCGGGGGGCAGCCGAGACAGCTGCCCAGGGAACCTAGAAGACCATGTTCCTGCCACTCCGTGCAAAACGAGCTGCACAGTGGAGGTAAGTATAACATGTTTGTTATTTAAAAAAAATATATATATCCTTTACAACCCCTTTAATGAAAGAACAAATACTGTAAAATGGGAGCATTTAAACAGAAAAAAATCGGAAAAAAACATATATGAAAGAGATTGGCATATTTATTGCAATTTTTGCTGATGTAAAATGTATAGATTTCTTGTGATTAGCACAGTTTTCATCATGTTTCACACCAAGGGGATTTTGACGTATATTGGCACCGTTTTCTTATTTACATACTTGTCATATTAATAAACACAAGCATATAAATAATCGGCACCACACACACAAATATGCACATAGCTCTGCACTGCATACATAAACATACTCCAGATCATCTGTGAGAGCTACAGATGGTGCAGCTCCTTAGGCACAAGGGAAGATCCTGGGGGCCTTAATAATATTTAATGCTGATGCTTGATTAAATTGTGGAGCTGGGAGAGGACCCACTGCATCTGCAATTTGAATGCCCGAATCAGCCCCTAGGCAGGGCATCTTTAACATAGGGTAAAAAGGGCATTGTTGAGGGGTTCAAAGCAGCTGAGCCACAACTTGAGGTTGTGCTGCACCACTGTATTTGTATTGTATTTTCGGACGACAACTATACTGACTAACCGAAAATCGTACGATTGGGAATCGTACTAGGAAAATTATCGTGCATGCCGATCGATGAACGTTCGTGATCGGCTGTCGAAAGTAGTGTACACACGATCCCAGCATCGTACGTTCCTTCCTCGGACACTCGTTTTCGTACGATATTCAGATGTACGGGCCATTAAACATTAAATGTATTTTATTCTGCATTTCAGTGCTCATATTCTACTATTTACCAGTATGCAGAGTTACATTGAATTATTTTCTTACTGTATATTCTCTGTTTGTCTCTTGAGTTTTATGTAACCTGTACAAAACTAGCAGCTACTTTCTGGTTAGGATGAACTCAGCAGGTACCCTGTACCCAGGAGCTCTCTGTGTGGACAGGCACTGTAACTCGTGGAAACCAGGAGAATCGGAACACTTGGAGACAAATCACATCAAAGAATTAGGGAAATTGTCAAGAAAGATAATAAAATCTAACTGTAAAATTGAAAAGCTTGCAGCAAATGCATAGTAAAAAAATATGAAGGAGCAATGAACCGAGGTTCTCATCTATAATATATCGTACGCATACCAGCCACAACAGGCAGTGTAAGACTGAGCTTTAAAACAACAGGCTCCATTTAACCAGAAAGCATAGCCAGTTGATGATGACCAGTTTGGAATAAAGCCAAAACATGACAACTCAATGTTATTCCATGTGGTTTAACTAATAGTTTTGGCTCTGGTAGAAAAAAGGTAAAGTGGCAGAGATTGGATATAAAAATAATAGAATAGCGTATTCTGAGTGTGTTCCACTTCAGCTCTTCTGGTAGAATATTCTTTATTTTATAGTTTTGTACTCTATTAAGTTTGAGATTATAGTCCCAGATGAAAAGCTGAGCATGAACAGAAGCAAACAGTGGCTGTTTGCACTTTCTTTATTAGCAATATAAACCGAAGAGGATATCTGGAGACCAGATTTCATTTTCAACAAGTTGAACAGCAATTCCAGGAAACAAGTAAAATTGCTGAGTGAAGTTTATCTTATGCTCTACAGGAAATATTGCTACAATGCTAAAGAAAGTGAGCCTCCTCAATTAACTTCAAATAGAGTTTTGTTTTCTTTTCCCTTTATCCTTTGCAGCCAGATTTAGAAGGATTTTCACTGTACTTTTAGGCAGGACTTCAACCTAATTGTCAGTGTTGTGCATGTTTTTAAAGATATGACCAAAGCTTTTTTTTTGGTCATATTTCTCTTCTGGGTCACAAGAATGCACGTCAGAGAGGTAAAATTGGCTGACATCACAGAGCCACTCCAGGCTGTGGAAGAATCCCAACAATAATGTCAAGATCCTGAGGATGCGGTTTGAAAAACTAGTTCGTGGCCCCATGGGAATCATCATTTCTGGCTGTACATTTTCATCATGTCCGGCCAGGACATTCTGTTGGTGGAACCCTAGTGCATACACCTGTAAGGCTGTATACATGTGTGCTGAGTAAGGGCACAGATACAATTGAGTGCAATACTTTTTTTGTCATCTTTAAATCTGGTGCAATAAAATACTACACTATAGTACTTTCTTTGGTTTATTGTGGTGATATTCTTTGGAGAGAGTGCAATGAAAAAGGCATGAGCTCAGTTGAAGAATCAACACCACATCCCCAAATAAAGCTGATATAGTGAAATGCTTTGGGATGAGTTATCCTTCCTATATGTAAAAAATTGTTGTTGATACAGGATATCAAATAGATCTCACTCTTCTAATGTCCATAGGGAAGGACCTCTATCTATAGGGGTGTTTTGGTTGAAATATGGGTTGTAGAAGCTTTTCATGTTTTTAGGGGTGCATAGCCCCATGCTACTTTTTAACCAATTTTGTAATATATAATCTTTTTAATTAACTGCCTCTAAAGTTCCATTTCCATATTTAATTTTATTCTTTGGAGAGAGGATGACAGATTTAGGACATTATTGGAGGATCTGATGGAGAGATTGTGATTGAATTGGATGACTTATCAAATACCCCAAAGCGCTTGTTGACCTTTATTTATTTAGAGGTCACTGGAGTGACGGTAAGTGTGCACTTCTCACAGTGGTGGTGGCATTTGGTGTTCCATTAGAAGATCACATATTTTTTATGGTGTGGTATGTATCACCTTCATTTATGGACATTTTTAGTTGATTAATGTTGTTAAGGTTGTAATAGCACCATTTCATATTTTGGTTTAATGTCAAGATCCACCCAAATGCCTGATCAGTAGCTGGCTCAGCCTCTCAGTGTGCTGCTCAGAGCCCGAGTCAGATGCTCCCGTCGTTCTCCTGCCCAGTGCTCTAGTGAGCACTGGAGGGGTAGAGCAGAGAGTGGTGGTCCTATGCTGAGCGGCTTACCTGCTGCATAGTAAACATAGGAGCTGGGGAGGAGGGGGTGAAGAGATAACTTCTCTGCCTCTACATCTCGTCCAATCAGAGAACAATTTTGCATTTATTGAAAAAAAGCAATGCATTAATTGAATGGCACCTGTGTCTGCAAGAGACCTGGAAGACAGCAAAGACTGATTCTCTGCTTCCACAGGGATCGGCCTGGTATGAAATATGCATATTTACATTGGTCTTAGCTGGACCAATGTAAATATGAAAAAAAAAGAACCATGAATTTAGCTATAAAAAGAGTACAGCTATAATACTAATGTGTTATAAGAAATTTTCACATGTTATGTTTTTGATCCATATCTAGTATAAATGGGCCCTTAAATTCCAAAGGGCCCTTGTGCAGATATGTGGTGTTAACAAATAGTATGTCTGCCCCTTCAGACAATGCAGCAACTAGAGTATAACACCTTTGGTTCAATGGATAAATCAGGAGATACAAAGAGGATTGCTCACTGTCAGAGCACTCAAGAAATATAGAAATTTATAGACCTGTTAAAAACAAATTATGTTTAACTGGAGTACACTTTTAACTATGTGATTACTATAAAATCAGACTTATTGGTATTCATTTTACAATATGTTTTTTTTCTCTTAGCTAATTTTAGTTGGTACTAAGGCTTTACGGTTTGTGATACTGAATTATGCATGTTTTTCATGTTTCCTCTTAACATGCTTGATGTCCTCATTTCAAATTTTATCCTCGTCTCCTAATAATGCGATATTGAGGCCATTCAGACATTAATTAGGACTCCATGGCTTTTTTGAAATGACTAAATCAGCATCTGTATTATAATTATCATCAGTAAAGTTATATGAGCCTTTTTTGTATGATGAAAAAAATAGAATAAGTGATCATTTTTGTATATCGGAACACAAATATGAAGAAATTAGGCACAGCATATGGCAAGACTATACAATACCACTGTATATGGTAAGACACATTTTCTGAATGTGTGACATGTGTACCTGCAGGGTTATTTAAATTGTTAGCAAATTTTTTTAAATAAAAAATGAACAAAGCATATCCTTCTATTGTATGTACTTGCCTCTATCCAAAACAAAATCTAGTTTGAGTTTTGTCCACTGTCTCCTTCCTCTGCTATCTGCATGAGTCAATTTTGACAGTTTATGCCCACACTAAACAATCCTGGAAGGTGACCCTGTCGCCTCCCCCTCCAGCACACAGAAGGTGACTGACAGCCTCAGCTGTGCATGTTTCCCTATTAGACTGTGCACAGAGGGGTGTGTGTTTTCCCCCCCACTCACGTCTCAGATTACACTCAGCTCTCTGCTCTATGCTGTGCACTGTGTGATATCAGATCCCAGCTCACTGCCTTGTGAAGCTAAGAAATGCTGTGTAAATTCTGGACTTTGAACAGATGTAGAGAAGACCGTAGATAAACAGGTACAACTTATGTAAGAGTATTTGTTTAATCTCTGTGTATCACCTGAGGCCAGTCACTTCAGTGGGTATATGTAAGGGTTTACAACCACTTTAAGGTTAAAGTAGATTTAAAACAATTTGATGCTCTGTGTATTGTATTACATGCAAAGTGATGTTTTACACGCTGGACTATGTCAAGGCAAGTGAGACAGCATTTTCATGTCATTACTGTGCTCTTAAGTAGCTTTTTGCATGGACTCTCTGGAGTTTTGTTTTGCTTTGTATGGTTTGTTAAATTCTTAACAAACTCTTTTCCTGATTTAAAAAAAAAAAGTAGATCTAAAACCAGTCAATAACATTTAATATAAACTTTAACATGTTAATGTAAGTTTAAATGCCATTTGGTAGGATTATTCGTTTAGAGAAAAAAAGATAAGGGTGTTTGTTCTTTCTCCTTATCCCATATGAAATGACAAGGATACTGCATTTTTCAAGATTCCAAACATGCATTTTCTGTAATTGCTGAAAATTCCTTAGACTGAATAATGAAGACTAATGCAGCCACCACACCTAAGGACTATTAAGCTTTAATACATTACTTTTTTTTGTTCTTAGGTTTAGTTATCATTGAGAAAATATATTCAAATGTATATATATACAAAACTAAAGGTACACTTTAATAAATTGCCTCTCTAATCTGTGGGAACTCCTGTACAGACTTACGTGTACTCTGAAAAAAATGTACCTAGTCGTCTGTTGCAGAACCCCATTCACCAATATATATTCAGAGAATGACCTTTGGCTTTACTCCCCTCCAACCACCACCCGCAAGTCTCACCATAAAGGAGATGTCTTGCTGTCTTTAGGATTTGATCAGACATTCCCCCAAACACATAGCTGTAGGCATTCACTGATCACATACATTTCAAAGAGGCACTGTATATATGTACACACAAAGAATAATCTATATTATTACCCTGATGCTTCCAATGTGCCTTATCCCTACAGAATGTAAGCTTTCATTGGCAAGGCCATGTCTTTTCTACAGCTGCAATCATTATTCTGCTGAAAACATATACATATTGTGATTCTCAACAGAACGAATAGAAATATATTCTGATATTTGCTTTTAAGAAGTATTAACACATGCTTATGAAAATACTGCAGATTACATTTTACCAATTATTTACATTTATCTACTACTAAAGATCCATATTAGGGACGCAACTACAGATAATGGGGCCCCATAGCAAAGTTTTGATGGGGGCCCCCAGGCAACCTCCCTATTGTCATTGATCCTTACAAAAAGTATGCTAAATCAAGACAGTTAGGGGGAGAGCTGTCATCATAGTCATTATACTTGTAGGGACTTGAGCTGTAGTCAAAAGTTATTAAGAAAAAAAGGGCATCAGCTCATGGAATTAACTTTTATGGTTCATCTTAAAGCCAGCTATTCTGCCTTAAGTAGCTTATCAGACTTTTTTTAGGCCTCGTTCACATGGGGCATGCATTAGCATATGCCCATGCAGAGCCGTGTTTACCCACACAGGGATGCACAGGTGTTACGTGCATTGTCATTGATGTCAGTTGGGTCACAAGAGCTGCGTGGACAAAGACGCTGCTCCCAATATGACATACATGTGGGTGGGGGTGCCTGAACTCATGCTGTCTGCATTCGGGAAAATGCATCCACCTCTGAATGGGTATCATATTGGGAGCCCCATTTCCACCCCCAGGCACCACAAAGCTTTGTGGGTTTCTTTGGCTTGTGTTACACCATTGATCCACTCATATACTACAAGATGTTATAGAAATTCAGATAGAATTTGATTTTTTTTCTGTTCATAAAAAAATTGTTTTTTCATGAATATTTGTATGTAACTTTTTCCCAATACAATGAAAAAGCCCCCTCCCCAAGAAACAGAAAAAGGGCAAAAAGAAATTCATAATTATGAAGGTGAGCTTTAAAGGGGTTGCAGACCTCAGGAAAAAAGCCCTTCCTTCTATACTGTGTACTTGTCTTTATCCAAAGCTCTGTGTGTGATTTCTTTCTCTTGCCTTGTCTTTCTGTTATCTGCATAATTCAGTTCTGACAGCTTTTCCTCGATACCAAAAGAAAAAAGTGTGTGGGGAGGAGAACGCCAGCACACAGCCTGTGATTGACAGCCACAGCTGTGCTTGTTCTCCATGTAGTGTGAGGAGGGGGATGAGTCTCTTCCCTCCAATCAGACTCTTCTCACTAAGCAGTGCAGTGTGTGAATTCTAATTCCTACCCCCTACCCCCCTGCTTTGTGCTGATGAGAGATACTGACAAATTCAGTGGAAATAATGTGTGTTGTAGAAGACTGCAGAGGACAGATGGCTGCAAATAAACAGATACAGCTTATGTAGGGGGATTTGTTTCATCGTCACAAGCTATACGTAAGGGTTTTAAACTACCTTAAATCATTAGAGCATTAGGAATTCAAAAAAATTACAGATGTCTTAAACACATTGAATCCATGCTCTTCGCCAACGTAATATAGTCTCATTTTTTTGGGGATATAAGTATTCAAATTCAGTTTTAAAAAATCCAAAACAAAAAACAACATCCATTTTTGTTAAGCTCTTTTTATCCCATCACCTCTCAAAGATTAAGACACATGGGCGTTTAATGTAGGGAGAGAGGACTAATTTCTGGCACAGACTTCCAGGCATAAAGAGTAATGTCTTATCCTAGCAGCCCCATTAAACTAAATGATCCAGTATCCTTTACAGTAATTCCCCGTACACATGATCGTATTTTCCGTCAACAAATGTTGGATGTGAGCTTGTTGGCGGAAAATCCGACCGTGTGTATGCTCCATCGAACATTTGTTGTCGGACCTTCCGCCAACAAGGCTGGCAGGTTCTCATATTTTCCACCAACAAATGTTTGTTGTCGGACTTTCCTATCGTATGTACACAAGTCAGTCGGACAAAAGTCCACGCATGCTCGGAATCAAGTATGAGCCGGAGATATAACTAGCATTCGTAATGGAGATATCACGTACATCTTGTACGTCACTATGTTCGTAATTGTTGTCCAACATTTGAGTGACCGTGTGTATGCAAGACAAGTTGGAGCCAACATCCTTTGAACAAAAATCCACGGTTTTGTTGTTGGAAAGTCAGATCGTGCTCCCTGTAAACAAAACCTTAACAGCAACCCTTGCTGCATTCCCATCCCTATAACTAACCTTCACTGTAACTCCAACACTAACCATCCAATATGGTAAAAGCAGCCCCAGGGCATAAGATACAGAGTTTAACAATTTTAGCAGCATATGAACCATCAATATGACCTATAACACCCCACAATAAACAGGTAAATTAGAAGAAAGAGTACAGAGGCACATTCGTATAAAGCAGAATTCAAAACAAAACAATTGAACCAAAAATATGCATTTCCCCCCTTCCAGAGGTCAAAACCATCAGCCAACGGGCCATTTACAATCTAACTTTCACCCTTCTAGGGAAGAATAAGAAGAGCAGCCTCTAAGTAAGAGAGCAAAGGATATGGCTATTTGTTCATCTAAGACTAAAAAAAATTGAAGGGACACAAAAAATAAAAAGTATTACACCTGCAATAATCTAAACATAATCAATTGAGATAGGACTAGCCCAGGAGTATCCAGCCATGGCTGCCAGATAGATGAAAACTTACGATTGGCATTTCTGTGTTGATATGTCAGTTGTTCTCTGATCAATATATTGCTGACCTGTTCTATCTAATGTTTCCTAGTGGGAACGAGAGGGGATAACCAAAATCAAGTTATTTGGTTCTGGGCTATATACAGAAGCCTGTGTATAGCTATATTGCATGGGGGAACAAAAATTTCCTCATCTATTGCTCTAAGTAGGCAAACCAAAGGATCTAGTGGAACCTTGATCATATATACAGCAGAGATAGTATCAGTCACATCCTTCCAATAGCGAAAGAACTTAGGGAATCACAAGAGCAAATGAATGAGAGTTCCCTCCTCTACGTTGGATTTAGGGCAGATGGGTGAATTCCATCTCCCCAACGATAGAGCTGTGATGGTGTTCTATATGCTCTGTGTAGTATAAACCAGGGCTTTTTTTCTCAGAAAATAGGTGCAGGAACTCAGCCATGACCCCCTAAACCCCCCCCACACACACACACATACACACACACCCCTCCAGACCACATCAAATAGTGGGTGTGGTCAAATTTCACCGGGAGGGTCTTAAAAGGGCATTAAATAACAGGAGTGAATTACATATGGCGTTCAGAGTTTGGGGGGTTGCATAGAGAAATTTAGGAGTGCGCTACGTACATAGTGCAGAGCTCAGGAGTGTGCTACATACATATTGCAGAGTTCAGGAGTGCGCTACATACATAGAGTTTAGCCTTCTTCCACAGCTGCTTAACTCTGCATCCCCCATTCACATCTCACCCCTCTTCAGCTCTGACCTCTGCATGCCACCCCCCTCCTTAAAAGCTCCACCATATTCCACATATCTTATTTTTGTTGCTGTATTAAGCTGAAGCACCAATCGGGCTCTAGTGCCTCCTTGCACACTGTAGGTGGCTCCACCTCTCTCACTTGCAGGAAGATTATCCAGTGTGGGTGTCGGCATCCGCACTGCACCCTGGGCACCTGCAACTCCCTTGTCCTGATCCTGCACTCATTAAGAGCCTCTCAGGAGATCAGATCTGTGGGAGCCATTGGAAGACAAGCTGTCACTTGTAAACACAGAAGCTGGATTTCTGTGTTTACAAATGATACTGGTGAGCAGGGAGCAGAGGGCCTGAGCCAAAGGTAGCGGAACTGAGTTCCACCAAGTTCCAGTTGAAAAAAAGCCCGGGTATAAACAGTTGTGAGAGTTTGTGTGAAGGTGAAACAGAAACTACAGGCACAGACTGTAGGCATATCTCCCACACTTCCTCACTAATATAGCCCTAATTGTTAAAACAAAACCTCCTTATAACCACAACCTTCAGTAAGATAGCCATACACATTTAGATTTCTCTAGTTCAGCCATGGGCTGAAGCCATAAACTCAAAGAGAGAAATTAGTTGATTCCCCCATCCATGCTAAACAGTGTGGATGGAGTAATATCCCTCGTCAGCTGTTGTATTCAGACAGCTGCAGCATCTTTCTGAATCCCCAAACAGTGGATGCATCTGATTGGATAAAGTCACTGTTTCCCCATCAATTTTGCACTTGATTAATTTATTTTTTTAATCAAAGTTTGTCCAGCTGGTTGGATCCGACAGCTGAAATTTTGAAATTCAGCAAGAATCACTCAAAATTCAAGCCGTTCATGGTCAGCCTAGCGCTCACTGTAATCCCAAACCTACCAATAACCCTACCCTAATATTAACAACTTATTTACAGATTTTTTTGCACTTTATTTATTTCTGTGTATATTTATAGATTTGAATATTTCACGTATAGATGTATTTTATAGTTTCATTATTGATGCACAAGTGTGGGTGGTTTTATTATATATATTCGTACAATTTTCCATTTGATTTCAAGGAAAGATGGATTTGCAATATTTTTTATTACACAAATATGGTATCTTGCATTTATTGATGTAAATTTTACTGAGCTTTTTTCAGTATTAATGTAAATTTATGTGACCTTCATATGAACAAGAGATTGTTAGATGCAGGGAAACAAATCAACAGTTAAACGTTCCCTGTAACAAACTATGGTTAATTTAGAAGCAGAGTATGTCAATCATGGATTGATCATCTTGTCTACATAAGATCAAATTTACAGTAAGCATCACATAAGGGATATAAAATATATCAAATCGGGGATCCTGTGTTATATTTCAAATGCCAAACTTTGCTTGCCTAGTCCAAAACTGCTTGGATTCTTGAGATGCTCAAATTTGGTCCTCAAGCCCCACCAACAGTTGAGGTTGAATTACTAACTTGTGTAAAAGAAAAACACTAAATATCTTACCTTTGATTTTGGGAAAAGAACTGAAAACATGCCTTGTAAGGAGCATTAGCTTGAGCGCCACTTCCTTTAAGTCCATTATTTGATATCTATGCATATTCACTCTTTTCCTATATTGCATTCCTTTATTAATAACTCCAATGGTACCAGGATTTTTATTTTCTATATGCACTTGTATTTTCTATATGCACTTGAGAATTCTTTTAAGTTCCCCTTATGTCTGTAGGAACATTTTCAAGCAACATAGCATGTATTTTATAGCTCCAGTCAATGTATAATTGAATACAGCCTATTGAAATTCACATTGTTGGTTTCCTTACATTTTTTATGAGAACTTTCTATATTGACATGACATTGGAAGAAGTGATTGTTAGCTATAAAGAATTATAAGCATTGAATACTAAATGAAAATAATACATTGGACTAGCAGAAAAATATTTCTACTTGAAATACTAAAGCTGCAGCAACAATATGAAAAAAATAATAAAACACCTAAAATCTTCACAATGCCTTAATGTATTCATTTAAAGTATTTGTTATATTCTCATATTGTAAAGCACACTGCGCTCTCTACCTCGCATCCAACTGTTTGTGGCAATTATTGACTATTTTCCACAAAGACAGTCACTTTGATACTAAAGTATCATAGACATCACAATAATAAAAACTTGTGTTGTATTAAAATATCTACTTGTAGCAACTGGGAGAAACAGAAAATAAAGTCTGAAGCAAATTAGATTTTACTCACTGACCGCTGTCAGCAGAGAATCCTTTTTTTTGCATGGAAAGATGTTGTTTCTTTTGCCTAATGAGAAAGGTGTTCTCCATGTATCTGTTAACTGAAATCTCCTGGTAGATAATAAATTGAATCCATCGCTCTACCACTGCAAGCTTGCTAAGTGGAATCCAAGATCTGTGCATACCTACACTGTCAGTGTAGTTGCAATCCCAGTAGCAAATCCTCTCTCAGGCTCCCTCTTTGGTCATGGACTGAACATCCTCCAGCTGGAACTCACTGCAAGCAAAATCTAAGCACAAGGATACAGAAACAAAATATTTTAATATATCCACACTTGAATTCAAATGTAAAACTTCACATGAAAAACAAAAACAAAAATTTATATTGATGTAATGCTTTTATCTGAAATCTGAATGTGTGTTCTCAGGGTGGGTTTCTTGATGAACCTTTAACAAGAACATTCATGGCAGGATAACCAGCTATTCTTTTTCTTTATACACTGTGTGCACAATTATTAGGCAAGTGAGTATTTTGACCAAATCATAATTTTTATGCATATTGTCCAACTCCAAGCTGTATAAACATAAATGCTTATTGGATTTAAGTATATCAGGTGATGTGCATTTGTGTAATGAGGGAGAGTGTGGCCTAACACTCTATATCAAGGTGTGCATAATTATTAGGCAGCTTCATTTCCTCAGGCAACAAGATATTGGGGTATGATCACAGAACCATCAAATGTTTTGTTGGAAATAGTCAACAGGGTTGCAAGAAACATGTTGAGAAAAGAAAAATGTAAATGCATTGCCAAAGATTTGAGAAAAGTCAAACGTGGAGGTACCAGGAACCCATTATCTTCCAGTGATATCCTATTCCAGAACTGCAACCTACCTGGAGTGCCCAGAAATACAAGGTATTCTCAGAAACCATGAAATCAGACCGAGACAGAAGTACAGTTAAATCACATTTGTTTAATACTAAAAGTAAATAGATAGAACAAACATAGTCAAAACATAGCCAGAGTTCAGGAACCGGAGCGGATAGTCAGACAAGCCAAACATCAGGGAGCCAGAGATGAGCGTAGTAAAACAGCGTAGTAAAACAGCAAGCAGGATCTGGAGCCAGAAGGGATGTCAGCCAAGCAAGTCTTCAAACAGGAATGCAGGAGAGCGTCTCTGTGATGTTGACTAAGGAGATCCTCTGGACTGGACGGCTTAAGTAGGTAGGACTGACGAGCAGGATATCATCAACAGCTATAACAACAGAGTAACTGTGAAAAGAGATGGGAGCTGGCAATTAGCCGACAGCTGAGTGGCCAGCTCAGAAAAGGAAGGGCTGAGCCCAGCCCTGACAGTACCCCCTCCCCCTTGGAGGACCACCAGGCTTGAGGGGAAAACATCTATGGAAATCAGAGAGGAGGACAGGGGCATGTACGTCCGAGCATGAGACCCAAGAGCGTTCCTCCGGACCATACCATTTCCAATGCACCAGGTACTGTATGCACCCACGGAACCTACGGGAGTCAACAATGGACTGTACTTCATATGCCTCATGGTTCTCAACCTGTACAGGGTGAAGACTTGGCACCGAGGTGGTAAAGCGGTCGCAGACTAAAAGTTTTAATAAGGAGACATGAAATACATTCGACATATGCATATTAGAAGGAAGGTCTAGTAGGGGAGTAGAGAGAGGTTGTCTGTTCCTGAAGTGAAGGGGTTAACCACTAGGGGGATAGGGAGGGGTTAAGTGTGTCCTGGGGAGTGATTCTAACTAAAAGAAGACAAAATCCTAATGTCCCCCTATGCCTAATGAACACCGCTATTCAGCTGCACGCGTTAAACACGTCTCATAAAATCGTGCAAAAGGCAAAAAACAATAAATATTACGCTGCGCTAAAACGTGCTACACCATGTGAGCCTGTATCTTAGTCTATTCATATACACCAACAGACACATGTAAAAAATATATAGAAATATACAAGATATTAAATATATACACACACAACTGATAATAACAATTCCAAATAATTAATAAAGTGCTCATGTGACTCTGAGTGATCTGTGTTGCTAGTATTGTCCAGTAGGGGTATAGGAATCCCCTTATACGTAATTTCCAGAAGAGTGCTTCCGTGGCAAACAATTAATAAAATAATGTGACAATCTTATTAGAAAGACGTGACAATCATATTGCAAAACCGTCCTGAAAGTGCATATGCATAAATCAATTCCAAAAACGTGTCTCTGTGCCACAGTCCTTATTGAAACAGTTTTTATAACAATCCTATAAATGGTTTATGAAGGTCCTGTTGAAAAAACGTATTTGAAGTGTATGTGCATGGTATCCAGTAATGCTATTATTGACATGCTTCTATATCCATTCGTGCTGCAGATCATGCATTGGTGCAATCCGGTGACCCCCTGGGTAATGTGTGCTCACCTTAGAGCGTGTGACTCAGCTGTTACACTTAGTCAAAACACGCGTATGAACCACTACAGGGTTCTATGCTGGTTACTGGATCACAGGTTCCCAATATAGTATCTCAAGGGTATATGAGAGAGAAAACTTGATAGTGTGATATTGTTTTTTTTAAAATGTATTTAAACAAATAAAATACACTCCCCTGATGGTGTACTCACATGTGCAAGGTGCGTCAGTCTATAAATACCAAATTGGTAAAGGTATGGTGTGTGTCACATCCTAGGCAGATAGACTACCTCTCATTCCGTCCAAAGCCCATATCTTATTAAATATTCTAAGAGAGTCCCCAGTTACAGCCGTAATACTGTCGAAACTGCAATAGTGGAGTGATGGGGTGTCAGTAGACCTCCAATGTTGAGGAATAGACTTCCTAGCCACCGTTAAAGTGTACGTAGTAAGCTTTTTGGAGTGTTTGGAGATACCCAAAAAAGACAGTCCTAGGAGGTAATTGAGTGGATTCAGAGGCAGGGGGGTACGTAAAATATGTTGAATGGCCACCCAATAAGAATGTATTTGGGTACATTGCCAGAAAATATGAACCAATGTACCTCTGTCCTCTTCACAACTCCAGCATGCCTCGGGCACCATTTGGTTGTAAGAATGTAACAAGCTAATATTTTTATAAAAGCTGCAGATTTCAGAATTCTGGAAATTACTTTTAAACTAACATGTTAAAGACTAATAGATTTCTTTTTGTACATATACTTTAAATACGATCCATCGGTTTTGCTTGTGATTTCCCTGCAAATGATCTTTTAGAAACATAGAAAAGTGACAGCAGAAAAATACTGAGTAGTCCATTTTTTTTTAACCTTGTTCTCTAACTACAGATTTATGTTTATCCCAAGCATGTTTAAAGCCATTTACTGTTGACTGTCTCACTACCTCTATTGGTAGTTTATTCCAATCATCAACCACCATTTCAGTAAAATAATACTTTCTAAGATTTGTTTTGAACTTTCCTCCAGTAAGTTTGAGATCATGTCCCCATGTTCTTGATTTTGGTTTCATATTGAAAAGACCGCCTTCCTGAACCTTATTCACCTCTTTGATGTATTTAAAGGTTTCAATCATGTCTTCCCTTTCTCTTCTTTTTTCTAGACTGTACATATTAAGTTCCTGAAGTTGCTCTCGATATGTTTTTTCCCCTTTTCCCCTGACTTACAGTAATTAAGTACTTTTCTGGTGCAGCTGTGCATGGTAGCCCATCAGCTTTGAACTTCAGCTTGTTCAATTAAGCTTTGACAAATAAAACCTGGAAGCTGATTGGTTTCTATGTAGAGCTGCACCAGATTTTGCACTAGTTTTAGTGAATCAACCCCCCACCATGCTTTGTTCTGCACTGTGCCTCTGTGTGGTTGCTGTCATCTTGGTAGAAACAGGGCCTCAGTTCCCCATGCCAGAGCTGCTCCCTGTTGACTGGTGGTCTCATAACTCTTGGGGGGAAATTCGAAAACCAGCAGGGGGTGGGGAAAGAAAGCAGGAAATGCAATCCAAAGAATGAATGATGCAGATACAGGTAGATACTTGCACCTCAGGTACATTATTCTCTCCAGAAACCTTTCACTGCTCTCCCTATAAATAATAATTATCAACTCTATTTCACACACATGCAAAAAATTGAATTTTTAACATAGGATTGCACTTAAAACCCCTAAACATTATATATTTTTTGAAAGCAAAAGACCTATAGAATAACATGTTGCAATTTTGTATGGTGCATAAAAAAATATAACGCAACTGTTTTTCAGTGAACAGTATATGCAAGTTAATGCAATGCTCACAAATACAAAATAATCTCCAAACGTATAAAAATGAACTAAGTTGAGTAAATAGATACCATATATGTCAAGACCTAAAATCACACACACCTGTGACACAGTGACAATTGACAAATAATGAAAACCAAAATTATCCATAGATGATGCATTTTAAAACCTTTACAGCAATAACAATTTACGCAACGTTTTACACATGGATTGTACATTCACATCAGGCCCTGCCCTCATGGAGCTTACATTCTAAGGTCCCTAACTTACATTCATACAAATACATACTATGGGCAATTTAGACAGGAGCCAATTATGCTATCAGCATGTCTTTGAAGTGTGGGAGGAAACCACACAGGTACAGGGAAAAAATGCAAAATCAAGGCAGGTAGTGACATGGTTGGGATTAGAACCAACAACCCTAGTGCTGCTAGGTAGAAGTGCTCACCACTTAGCCACTGTACTGCCCTATATCTACACATGTGTACCCTGCATTCACATATGTGTGTGTGGGGGCGACTGTAAAAAATATTTTTTATAGTATAGTATATTTTATTCAATTTTATTTTTAAACAACTTTTTTAATATTTTTTATTTAACTTTATTACTATTACAGAGGGACTAGCAAGCTCTTCAGATGAAACTAATTTTCATGTAACAGGTCCTATATATGGAGACATTAGGGGTCTATTATTTATTATTTATTACAGGTACTTACATAGAGCTATCAATTTATGTAACGCTTGCTTTACATATATATTGCACATTTGCATCTGTCCCTGCCCTCAAAGAGCTTACAATCTAAAGTCCCTAACTCACATTCATACTTACACATACTAGTGTCAATTTAGGCAGGACCTAATGGCTCGTATGTACTCATCTAAAACAGAGTGAGCACAAACTATACTTTTCTGTGTTGCTTTTCTTGGCCATGCTGGCTGGGATCTGACAGCCCTGAACCTGGAAGTGCTCCAAGCTGAGCATTTCCAAGTTCATGCCTCATGGGAGAGATATGGAAAAGGAAATTTCTTGTCTCCCTGACACTCTCCATTATGAAAATAAATTTAAATGTCCCTGGCTCCCATAGGACACAGGTCCCTAATGTAGAAAGGGGGAGGGGTGCATGTTTCCTGACCTAAAAGAAAGAAAATACTGCAATTAAAGAGCTCAAAAGGCTATTGCACCTGTGAGTTTGTTTACATCCCATTACATTTGCACCATAATAGGGCAATGGCAATAAAAGGGTTATAGGAAATTTCCATTAGTAAGTAATACTTGAGGTTACTGGCAATGCAAATTAAATTAGTTTTTCTTGTATATGTCAAATAACTGGGTAATTCAGTTATAAGAGAATGCTTTAATTTTACTTCAAAGTATTTTATTAAATTTGTCAAAATACAAACGGCAAATGACAAGGTACAAATATAAAGTAAACTCAGGCATCTACGACAACGGGTAATACATGACCATTAGGTAAAAGAAGCTAGTGACTAGGAATAGGTTACAGGAAGGTAAAACAGGACCAAATGGTCCAATGTAGGAAGCGTGGTAGGAGAAGGTCCATTGGGCTATGTAACGGGCGAGGGTTCCCCACTACCAGGCACCCCGTTTGGGAGCTGTCTGTGCCCTATAGGGGAAACCCACGACGCTCCACCACCCTTCTATGTGACTGACCAATTTCGGTCATGACCCTCTCCGCAAGGTAACCAGTAGTCAATAAGGTACCCATAAGTGTCAACCTGCCATTTAATGCAAAAACTGTAAAAAGAGAGGTAAACTAGGAGTAGAAGGTGGAAAAGTGAAAGTTGGAGGGGGGTAGAAAAAGAGGGTAGGGGGGTTAAAGAGAAGATGGAGGGGGAGAGGGGATAACAGGCAGGGTATTCGGAGCAGCAATTATGGGACTCACTTTAGGAGATTATGGAGTTAGTGAGCCAAGGAGCACCAATGTAAATCGCCCAGGGTTCCCAGGTAGTTTCAAAGTTACGGACCGTGTCCGAGATAATGTGGGCTAGCTTCTCTTGTGACATAATCCAGGAGACTTTTCTGATGACCGCTGGGAATGATATCCTATGTTTTTTCCAGGCCTTGGCTATCGTAAGTTTAGCCCCCAGCAATATGAATTTGACAAGACTTTGCTTGGCTTTGGATAAATATGGGGTAAAAGCATTAAGAAGGGCCACCATAGGAGATCTGGGGATCTGAGTTCCCACAAGCCTATCAATCAAGTTAAAAACTTTTCTCCAGAATGGGCGTATTCTGGGACATTCCCACCAAATATGTGACATAGTACCAGTGAGACCGCATCCCCGGAAGCACAGTGGACTAGCCGTAGGAAAAATTGAGGCAAGACGAGAGGGGGTGTAGTACCATCTGGATATGATTTTCAAACTAGCTTCAATGAGTGTAGTGTTCAGAATGCTCTTGAAAGAACGAAAGCCTGCTTTCTGCCAGGCCTCCAGATCCCATTGAAACTGGAAGTCTGTCTCCCAGTTTTGCATGTAGGTGGTTTTAGTGGTCACTGCGGTGAGTGACGAGTAGACTGTCGACACTCCCCCCCGCTGATCCATGGACTGACCGCACCAAATTTCATATTCCGTAAATTGAGGGGGGAGGGGCTTGTTTGTCCAGAGTTTGTGTAGGAAATGAGAGATCTGACTAAATCTGAAATGTTCAGAGGCAGGTAAGTCCCACTTTTGGGTGCAAAAGGTGAGAGTAATCGGGCCCAAGGTTGAAAAAAAGTGACCGATTCGGTACAGCCCCTTATCCAGCCACCATTTAAATGCTTTTATATTTTGGCCAGGAGGAAAATCGGGATTGTTGAACAAGTGAGACAGGGGTTTATAAACTGAGACCAGGTTCATAGAGGAACGAACCCTGTCCCAGAGGGCAAACATATGTGATAGGGTAGGGGCCAGAATTGGGGGTCGCAATTTCGGGTTCGACCAGAGAAGATAATCCAGGGTATGATGGGGTACTGCTTGCCTTTCTATAAGGACCCAATCCGGTTTCTCGTATTTAGAGTATAGCACTGAAAGCTGGGCAATTCGGGCTGCAAGATAGTATTTATATAAATGGGGCAATCCAACACCCCCCTTCTTTCTATGGAGGTGTAAAGTGTGTTGCGGAATCCTATAACCCTTTGAGCCCCAAATAAATTTAAGGATCTTGCTTTGGAATGTTTTGATATGATCCCTTTTAATAGGGATTGGTAGAGAACGAAAGAGGTAAAGGATTCTGGGGAGTAACGTCATCTTCACCGAATTGATCCTCCCGAGCCAAGAGAGATTATGTTTAGACCATGATTGGAGATCCAGCTCCAATTTCCGGTACATGGGAGGATAGTTAGTGCTGTAAAGATTCTCTATTTTGGCTGTGAGATCAATGCCAAGGTATTTAATGGAGGATATGTTCCAATGGAACTTAAAGTGTTGTCGTAGGGAATCAACCATTTCAGGGGGGAGTGATACATTGAGAGCGTGGGACTTGTCGTAATTTACCCGAAGCCCAGATATGTGGGCAAATGCGTCCAGGGAGTTGCAGAGGTTTGGTAGGGAGGTTGTCGGGGAAGTGATGAAGAGGAGTATGTCGTCCGCGAAGAGTCCACACTTGTGGGTCTGGGATCCGCAGCGGACTCCGTGAATGTTGGGATTCTGTCGAATGGATATGGCTAGCGTTTCAATGGCTATAGCGAAGATTAGGGGGGATAATGGACAGCCTTGCCTGGTGCCTGTGGCAATGGAAATAGGTTGGGAATAGTGACCCTGTAGTTTGATTCGGGCGGTGGGGTTGGAGTATAGGGCTCGAATTAAACCCAGGAAGTTCTCACCAAAGCCCCAGCGTTTCAAGATTTCAAAAATGTAAGGCCAGGAGACTGAATCGAAGGCTTTTTGGAGATCCAGGGAAAGAAGCATACCTGGTTGTTTAGGGCCCCCATCCCATCCCGATTGGAGTAAGGAGACTATATCTATGGCTCTCCTGACCTGGTCAGGACCCTGTCTGCCCGGGATGAACCCCACTTGATCCTTGTGTATGTATCTGTGAATAAAAGAAGCCAGACGGTTCGCTAGTATTTTAGTGAGGATTTTCAAGTCACTATTGATGAGTGAGATAGGTCTGTAATTACTGACCTCCTCCAGATTCTTATCTGGTTTCGGTAAGACCGCGATGAAGGCGGTGTTAAGATGGGGATCAAGTGGGGTTCCCTTCGCTTTTGAATTAAGAAACTTAGTGAGGTGTGGAATCAGGGCAGAAGGAAATGTTTTGTAATATAAGTTGGGGAGGCCGTCCGGGCCCGGTGCCGAATTAGACTAGATTTTTAATAACTTCCTGGACCTCTCCTTCCGAAAAAGATGCTTCCAAAATTTCCCTGTGTGCAACAGAGAGGGAAGGGATAGGGATCCCGTCAAGATAATTGGAGACGGCAGTCTTGTCAGCTGTGTTTTGAGAACCGTAAAGTTTGGAGTAGAAGTCATGAAACACTTTGAGAATTTTAACGGGGTTAGAAGTCGTGTCCTGACCAGAGATTCTGATTTTGGGCATTACGTAGGAGCGAAACTTGGGTGTTAGTCTGGAGGCTTACATGGAACCCAATTTGTCCCCCTGGGTATAAAACCTATTCTTACTCCATCGAATTTGTTTTTCGGCTTTTGCAGTCAGCGCTAGGTTAAGTTCGAGTCTGGTTTTGTCAAGTTGGGCCCGCAGGGAGGGTGATGGGTGTCTTTTGTGTTGGGCGCTAAGGGAGGCGTAGAGGACGTCAAGTCTTTTGATGTCCGCTGTCTGTTCCTTTTTGATTTGTGTTGTTAATTTAATTATTTCACCTCTGATAAACGGTTTGTGGGCTGCCCACAGGGTTTCTGCAGAGATTCCCTCGGTGTTATTAAGTGAGAAGTACTCTGTGAGAGAATTCTCCAGCATTTGAACTCTTACCGGATCCGAGAGCAGAGATTCGTTCAATCTCCACTGACCGAATCCCGGCCTCGGGTATCTCCTGTCCATGGATAAAGTAACAATGGCGTGGTCGGAAATAGGAGTGTCAGTGATTCTCGAGGAGGTAATTCGGGGGATAGCCCGGGACTGGACCAGGAGGTGGTCAATCCTCGCGTATAGGTTATGAGGTGTGGAAAAGTGAGAGTAGTCTCTCTTTCCAGGATTGAGTTCCCTCCAGACATCCGCTAAGCCCTGAGCATGTATAAGTTTGGCTATCTTGAGGCTTTCCCTGGTGGGCCTAGTAAGTTGGGAGGAAGGGGGTTTGGATCTATCTAGAGACTGGTCGAAGGCAGAATTAGAGTCTCCCCCGAATATGACCGTACCTTCCAGTAAAGGGGAAAGTGAGTCAAACATACATTTGAAGAAGGCCGCTTGCCCTTTGTTGGGGGTGTAGTAAGAGATGAGGGAGAAGAGTTCCTCCCCAATGGTACCTTTCACAAGGATATATCTGCCCTCTGGATCCTTTATTTCTGAGGTCAAGGTAAAGTTACAGTGTTTGGCAAAAGCGATAGCAACCCCTTTAGTCTTGTTTTCTGCATTCGCCAAGAAGAAAGTGGGGAAGTGGGTATGAAGGAATTTGGGGCTATACTGAATCGGGAGGTGTGTTTCCTGTAGCATGACAATATCAAGCCCAGAAGATTTATATAAATTAAACAATTTCTTCCGTTTGGTGGGGGAGTTCATACCCTGTACATTGTGGGTGGCTATATTCAATTTGTACAGTGTGCGGTCAGCCATGGAGACTATAGGGGGGGGTGTGCAAGAATCTACCATCACTCACCTGGATACGATCCGTCCCGTTGTGGGTGCGAGGATAGGAATCTGGACAATGGCTTGTAGATGATTCTGGAAGAACAGAAGTTAATTGCTGCTCCGAAAGAAAGAGAGAGGAAGAGGGAAAAAGAGAAGGGAAAGAAAAGGGGCCTAGCGAACTCCCTTCTGGTGACAGAGTGGACCAGAGGGAGAAGCCAGGCTGTATGATCGCCCTGCGCTTAGAAGCGCGGGGGTCCAAAAAAGAAAAAAAATTCTCCATGCCAAACTCGGCTTGGAGACCCTATCCCTACGAGTCCGAAAGGGAGTCAGAGGGATAGGAGGAGGCACATGTGTACCACCCCAGACCTGGGCCTAACGGGTCTGAGGGAGATGAAAAAACAATGAGCATAAGTGGAAACCAGTCCTGAGATCAAAAGTTCAGTAGCCAGGGGTTATGGACCGAACAAACTGGAACCAGTCCAAAGCGAGAGCAGCGAAGTGGTGAGAGGCGTCAAGTCTCCTGTTGCAAGTAGGGTCAAAAAGGAGAAGGATCCAGGAAATCCAGCCGGAAAATAGTGGAGAATGATTAATGCTGACAACAGAGGGCAGACCATCTTCGGATTGCTTGCAGATCCAGTAAGATCCGTTTGGCCGATGGGGTTAGGAAACAGCTGGTTGCGTCGAGAGGGTAGGGGCACCTACCGCAAAGTCCAGGGGTTAGAGCAAGAAGCTCCAAGTATCAGGGTTAGATGGGGAAGAAGTGGATCGACGTGGAGAGACGACCGAGTCAAAGTAAAACAAAGGTTAGCCTCCATGTTGCGTTCAATGAGGGCCATTGTGAGTTGATCGGCGAGTTTTGTTCTTGTTCCACAGCGGATTGGGTGGGCTCGTTGGGAGCGGGCGTTTGTTGGAGACTGCTGGAGGGGACGAGACATCCATGTCTGATTCTTGAGAAATCACGTTGAGTTTCAGAAGAAGGTGTTCACCTGCTATGAAGTTGGAGAAGGAGTATTCCTGGCCTTTCAGGGAGAATTTCACAGCAAAAGGGAAGGACCACCGATATTTGATGTCTCTTTTCGTGAGAGCTTGCAGAAGAGGTTTCAGGGTTCTTCTACGCTGAATAGTGGATGGGGCGAGATCAGCGAAAATTTGCACTGGGTGACCCTGACAAGTCACCTGAGTCATGGCTCGGGCCTGCTTCATTATTGCCTCCTTAACCGCATAAAAGTGTGGTTTAGCAATGATGTCTCTGGGGGTGCCATCCTTCCTAGGTGGTCCAAGGGCTCTATGAGCCCTGTCAAGTTCTAGGCGGTGAGAAGGTATATTGGGGATTAGGGATTTCATGAGGTCTTGCGTTGCAGAGGAGACATCCTGGATGGATTCTGGCAGGCCTCTGATCCTGAAGTTGTATCGTCTAGATCTGTTTTCCAATTCATCAATGCGGGACATGGCGGTGTCAAGTTGATCATGGAGGGTGGAGATGAGATCAGAGTGTTGGTGGGCTGTTGCCGTGGTTTGATCCACCCTAGCTTCAATGGCGTCAATGCGTGACCCAATGCTGTGGAGATCTGCCTTGATATCTCCTGTGATTTTGGCGGCGGTGGAGGCTAGACCCGTGTCCAGGAGGGTAGATAACCTAAGGAAGAGGTCATCCATGTTAAATGAGCGGTCCCTTTCATGGTTACCGTGAGTAGGAGAGTCAGTGAGGGCGGCCATTACAGGCCCTGCAGGGGAAGAGAATGCTTTAATTTTAATGGCCTTGCTGGAGGGTAGAAAAGACAAAAAATATCTTAGGGAAATGTCACCAGTGTACCCTGGAGATATAAAGACTCACAGGGTGATTCAACATACTGAAAAACATTTAGAGTAGTATTGACCAATGGGAATATATATTTTTTTACTAATCACAATTAAACCAGTGAATTGAAATCTTTTATATATGCTTTGCTCTGCTACAATTACCTGTTGTCAAAAAACAACAAAACATTATTTTTATGTATTATCTTTTAATAATGTAAATTGTACGATCCTTGTTCTTGCTCATTCTGTGAAATAATCACTTAGGTTTTGCAAAGAAGGATTTCGTTTTAAATATTCACATTGGTACATTTCATAAGAATCAATCATCTTCAAGGCTGACCACTCATTGTATTATGTGATTGCATAATGCAAAGTATGTTGTTGGCATGCCACAGGAAACCAATTACCTTTTTTCTTTTTTTATCAGCATATTTGTCTATTGGAGAGTGGTCTTGACCTGTTAAAAATAGTAAGCGCTTTTCATATTGTAAAGAATTTAAGCTTGAAAAAATGTATAAAAAAACAAAGGAAAAAAAAATGAAACAATCGGAAAAAAAAAAAGAAATTCCATTCCAAGCATCTTGTAAATGGTTTAAGAGACAACACAATGCTACTGCATACCTATAATGTATCTATGATAATATTCAAGAATGCTTTTCAGTAATCAGTACAATACGAAATGCAAGCCCTGTACTAATTTTACCATAAAAGCAATAGAGCTTTAAGTAAGATCAATTTTACACTAGAAAAGTATTGCTTAAAACAGTCATTGTCTCTGTGTGCAAAGCAACCTTTGGCCACTGAAGTAACCTTTGATTACAACACAGTTTGAAAACAATTGCAAATAAATCCCTCTATTGATATCACTGGACATGCAAGTCCCACTGAAGTGTAATGTCATCCTAAACCTTTTCTTTTAAAATTGAAAGTGCATTTCAAAGTATTGTCTGAAAGACATTTAAAGACAAAACAGAATGTGTATCATGAAATAAGACAAAAATTAACACTATGACACAAACATTATGAAGTTGCATTCTATTTTTATAACATGTGCTTCACCTTGTAAAGATATACTGTAGTAGAAGACAGAAGCTGTTATAGAATAATTTTCACAGCAATAGTGCACTTTAAAAGAACATAAAGTCTTTTCAATGTTTTCTTTTTTTTTTTGAGAATGTTAAAGCAATTAAATAAATATAAACAATTTTCACTGGTATATTTAACCTGGTTTCTATGTATAGTATGTAATTACTATATGCTGTGTGTACAAAGGGACAGCCACTTTATTTATATAGGGGGTGGGCACAGAAAAGTGAACACCAGTATTACATGACTTGAAGGAGGGATTTACTAAAACTGGTGCATACAGAATATAGTGTATCCTTGCATAAAAAACAATTAGCATTTAACGTAAAGTGAAACTTTAGGCAGAAAATTAAGTCCTGCTATATTACTTCAGGCTGGCCCCTTATGCAGGTATAGCTATGTAAAACATTGGAAATAAGTGTCTATAATGTTTAACCACTTACGGACCACCCCACGCATATATACAGTGGCAGAGCGGCCTTCCTGCACAAACTCACGTACAGGTATGTGATTTCGTGCAGTGGGTCTAGGGCACGTGCTGCCGGTGACCCGCTCCTGCTATGATTGAACACAGCGTGAGCCAATCAGCAGGACACGCCGATCATTCACAGGAGAGGCAGAACAGCAGTCTGCCAATGTAAACAAGGCAGACAGCCATTCTGTGATGGAGGGAGATGGAGATCTTGTTCTGTTTCTTGAGAACGTTGTGACTAACCGGCAGCAAATTCAAATTCAAAAGTACAAAACACATAACACACACACAATACATTGTAACCTGTTAGGATTACATTACTGTATAAAATCATTTGACATCAGTTTTGTCCCTAGTAGGGATGAGCCAAACACCCCCCCCCCCCCCCCCCGGTTTGGTTTGTGAATGTGAACAGGAAAAAATGTGAACAGGAAAAAATGTTGTCAAACACGCAAACACTGTTAAAGTCTATGGGACACGAATGTGAAAAATCAAAAGTGCTCATTTTAAAGGCTTATATGCAAGTTATTGCCATAAAAAGTGTTTGGGGATCCGGGTCCTGCCCAGGGGGACATGTATAAATGCAAAAAAAAGTTTTAAAAACTGAAGTTTTTTCGGGAGCAGTGATTTTAATAATTCTTAAAGTGAAACAATAAAAATGAAATATTCCTTTAAATATCATGCATGGGGGTGTCCTTAGTATGCCTGTAAAGTAGCGCATCTTTCCCATGTTTAGAACAGTGGCACAGCAAAATTACATTTCTAAAAAAACAAATGTCATTTAAAAATGCTCGTGGCTGTAATGTATTTTCGTATTCCGGCAATATAGATTGTTATTAGCAATTTTTTTTTATTAGCAATTTTTATTTATTTTTTCCATTTTTGAGTTGTAAGAAGCATATTGCAATATGGATACAATCAGTGACAAGATGTGTCACTATTGAGCAATTTGAGTGATCACACGTAATATTATATAGAGTGTTTAGTCAAAGTCGCACTGCAGAGCGATTTCTATATTTATTTTTTCACTTTTGAGTATTAAGAAGTATTTTGGATTAAGAACATAATCACCAAACTTTTTGAGGGTATCCAAAGCACTGTCATTGTATTTGGTTATTTTAACCTGAAGAGTACTGTTGAAGGGATTCACATATATTAATGGACTCTAATAACTTTGTAAAATTGGTTTACTAAATGTGTCACTGTTGAGCAATCTGAGTGATCGCACGTAAAATCATATAGAGTTAAAGTCGCATTGCAGAGCGATTTTTATTTATTTTTTCCATTTTTGAGTAGTAAGAAGCATATTGCAATACGGATACAATCAGTGACAAGATGTGTCACTATTGAGCAATTTGAGTGATCACACGTAATATTATATAGAGTGTTTAGTCAAAGTCGCACTGCAGAGCGATTTCTATATTTATTTTTTCACTTTTGAGTATTAAGAAGTATTTTGGAGGGCGCATGCGCGGCAGCTCTAAGATGGCCGCCGGCTACTAGAGCTCCGCTCCACCACAGCCCACCGCTAGCCACCGGAGCCGACGGAGCCCTCGTTTTCGCCCCACACAGCGCCATCCTGATAGGGGAACACCCGGGGCACCGGGATATGTCAAAATCCCAGGTCCGAAGGGATCTCTCTGGCCAAATGACGGCCGCGAACGGCCCCCTCACATATGCCAAGATGGCGTCGGCTACACGAGGCTTACAGGCCTCAGAACAACAGGAGGACTCTATAGCCGACCAGGACCAGACGGATCCCCCTTATGCAGGTACTGACTTCCCCCCTCTGCAGGCTGTCAGCTCTCCCTCCTCCACAGAATCCCTTTTGGGGAGGATGAGCCCAGGATATCACACATCCCCATTGCTGGACCCACACACAGGCATGTTACTCACAGGGAGTGAGGCCCAAGCAGACATCCCTGTCCCCACTGACTTTCAGTCCATGATGACAGCCTTTTCACACATGCTGCATAAAGGATTGGCTCTGAATGCTGCCCAAATTACTGCATCTTTACATGCTGATCTGCAGCAAATAGGGATAAGGATGGACACCATAGAACAAAAAGCTGATCAAGCAGTGGCCCAGATTAACCAAAACTCTGCCAGATTACAGGAAGTACAGGATCAATTGGAATCTGCCTTTTCAAAAATCGATGACCTCGAGAACAGATCCAGAAGATATAACTTTAGACTCCGGGGACTCCCTGAATCTGAGAAGGATGTCCATAAAGCAGTTAAATCTTTAATTAAAAACCTTATCCCTGACATTCCGGATAACCACCTGGAACTTGACAGAGCACACAGGGCACTACAGGCCCCCAGATCCGACGGATTGCCCAAAGATGTCATTGTTAAACCACATCACTATTCTGTCAAAGAAGCAGTCATGAGGAAAGCCAGATATTCAGATAATCTCACTTTACTCGGTCACAAAATTCAAATATTCGCCAACCTGTCACCTTATACAGTCCTGAAGAGGCGCTCTTTCAAACCGTTACTGCAGGTGCTGCTCGATAAGGAAATCGCATATCGGTGGTCATTCCCTCTTCGTCTGAACTTTTCCTTCAAAAGCAAGAATTTCTGCTTCTCCTCTTTCCAGGAAGGTGAACGACTTCTTACGCATCTCGGCCTGATACAGCTGGAACCTACACCTGCGCAAGCTAACCGAGGGGCCCCTTCTTCCGCCAAAAGACCCCCGCCTGCCAGCCCGCTGCAACAATCCTGGCTGAAGCAGGGACCCAAAAGATCCAAAGAAACCATGCCACCCTGAGCATATTTGCTTTTAATCCTTTTTTTTGATTCTGACCTGGACTTCCCCCCTGCTTCTGGGGTGATGTTCTGGGGGAAGAACAGGTTGGGGCTTTCTCTTTTCCCCCTCTTCCTTGTAGAGGGTGGTAAAGGGGGGGTCCCCCTTTCCCCACTGCACTAACTGATCGAGCATCTATACATGTTGTTATTTTCATGTTAAAGTTGATATTAGTTATTTTTTTACCTTTCATGATATTGGGATACTGACTTAATGGTAGAGGGAATACAAACTACTCTCATTAGGAGGGGAAAATACAGTGTAATACCTTATTTGTCCCTGCTGCCTGGGGGACTTCGGCTTACTAGCCGGTCCCCCCCCACTTTTTTACTTTTAACTCCATACAATTACTTCCCCTGGAAGTTTGGCGATTGTTAGACCCCTCTCCATAATTTTCACATGTTGAAACTTTAATGTCGACTGGGGATTAGTCACTACAGGGGACTCCGGCACTTTTAGATGATGGGGATGTTTTTGCCCCTCAATAGTTACAGATTTGAGGTGGGGGGGCTGTGGTGGACCCAATGTGCCTCGATTGGATCAGGAACCCACTTGGCGTACCTAGATCCTATTCCGGATTTTCTACATTTGGAAAATCCGGAACCATGGGGGTTATGGTAGGTTTGGTGACTCTAAACCGACCTGGGGGTGGGAAGGGACCAGGGGGCCCCTTTGTTTTCTTGAGCTACTCTTCTCGTTCCGGAATGATTCATCAGCAGGTTATTAATGTTCTTGTTCTTCCCTCCCTCCTTCTCCCACTCATCTCTTTTCTCTCTCTCTTCTCGAGTGCTCTTAGTGGTGCCAGCAGGTCTCACGGACTTCCCCGGTCGTCTCTCTCAGGCTCTGGGTTCCCCGCTACAGGACCGTCAGGTTTTACTATGCCGTCTATCTCTACATGGAAGGGTAAGTCCCATAAGGATTGTATAGATCATCCCCCTCTGATCCATGCCTGATTCTCATACCATGCCCACTACCTTGAAGGTTATATCACACAACACTCAGGGCCTTAACTCCCCAATCAAACGTAGAAAAATCCTCCAATGCTATCACTCAATGCACGCCGACATCCTACTGCTGCAGGAGACACACTTCCCATCTACTTACAAGCCCACTTTTCTCCACCACAGTTATCCACAATTCTTCCTGGCCTCCGCGGAGAATAAAACCAAGGGGGTTGCGATCTGCTTTGCGAAACATATAAACCTCTCCCAACCTGAAACTGTTGTTGATCCCCAGGGCCGATATGTCCTAGTCTCCGGTTTCATTGATGGAGAACTCTACACCTTTGTATCCTACTACGCACCGAATAAAGGGCAAAAATCCTTTATGGAATCTCTGCTCACTACACTACATGAACATCTTAAGGGGACGGTTTTTATGGGCGGGGACACGAACATTGCATTTGACTCTTCCCTGGACAAGCTGGCAAACGGTGCGTCTAAACCCAAGCGTCCTTCTAAACAGAGCGTTAAAATAGCTGAATTACTTAATGAGGCAGGCCTGATAGACGTTTGGAGAGAGACCAACCCGCGTACTAAAGACTACACACATTTTTCAGCTCCACATAACTCCTTTGCCAGGATAGATCACATCTTCACCAGGGCATCCACGCTTCCACTCATTAGGAACTCCACAATCATTGACTCGTCGCTCTCGGACCACTCATTAGTTGCGCTGACCACATGTAAACCGACGGGCACCGGTAACCGACCACGCTGGCGTCTACGAGAAACCCTGTTGAACGACCCTATTCAATGCACTCTATTAGAATCTGCCATCCAAGAGTACTTTACCTTAAACGCGACAGATGAGGTTTCTCCTTCCATCGTTTGGGCGGCTCATAAACCGGTCATCAGAGGTAAACTGATTCAGTTAGCGGCACAACTCAGGGCGGAACACAGAGCTGATACAGTGAGACTTACGAAGGAGTTTCAGAAACTGGCAAAAGAACATAAACGCAACCCCAATCTAGATTCACTAGCCAAATTAGACACAGCAAGGGCTCTCCTAAATATGCAATTAACCACGTCAGCAGCGCAACATCTTAAATGGACTAGGGCCAAGTTTTACGCACAACAGGATAGGATTGGTTCCAGACTGGCAACTAAACTTTCCCCTAAACCACGCACTCAGGCCTTCCACAAGCTGAGGGTAACCTCGGGGGAACTATCTCAGAACCCGAGCAAGATAATGGACACCTTTAAACAGTTTTATTCTGATCTTTATAAACAGAACCCCAGCACATCCACAGCCAGGAGAGATAGGTTCCTTAATAACCTTAAGTTACCTGTGATGGATAAGGCACATATAGAACTTTTGGAATCCCCCTTCACACAAGAGGAGGTCCTGGATACTATTAAGAACCTTAAACTGGGCTCCTCACCGGGTCCTGATGGCTTCTCCACGGGTTATTATAAGACATTTGGGCATTGCCTAGCACCTCCTTTAACCAGAATGTTCAACTCTCTCAGGGATGGGGCCTCTTTAAACTCAGATTTAAATGCAGCATACATTTCGGTGATACCGAAACCAGATAAAGACACTAGTGAGGTTGGCAATTATCGCCCCATATCTCTTATTAACAATGATGTCAAAATAATGACTAAGATACTTGCCAACCGCCTTTCCAGCTTTATCTCGTCATACATTCACAGGGATCAGGTAGGCTTCATCCCTGGGAGACAAGGTCCGGATCAGATCAGAAGGGCAGTGGATATAATCTCTTTACTTCAATCTCATTGGGATGGGAACCCTGAACAAAAAGGTTTTCTACTGTCAATTGATCTACACAAGGCGTTTGACTCGATTGACTGGGCATATCTGTCTGAGATCCTTAGGAGATGGGGATGTGGTAAATACTTTCTTAATCTTATAGATTCCCTGTATTCCACTCCATCGGCACAAGTGCGCCTTCTGGGCAGGTACTCTGAGTCCTTTCCCATAAACAGGGGTACCAGACAGGGATGCCCTCTTTCGCCGCTTCTCTTTGCAATAGCGATCGAAACTTTAGCCGTTGCCCTTCGATCAAACCCTGATATTAAAGGGGTTTCTTGCGGCCCCCACGAACATAAATGCGCGTTATACGCGGATGACCTCCTTCTCTTCATCACCTCCCCACTGATCTCCATGCCTGTGATACTTCAAACCCTGGAGGAATTTAGTGGGGTGTCAGGACTACGCGTTAATATGACCAAATCTCTGGCTCTGAACGTAACTCTCCCGCCGGATCTCCTCAAACAACTCAAAGATAATTTTACTTTCGCCTGGGCTACAAACCAGATTCCGTATCTGGGTATCAAGCTTACCCCAAATATTGAAGGCCTCTTCCGCTCAAACTATCCCCCCATGGTGCATAAATGTTTGCAGGATGTGGAGAGATGGTCCAGATGTGGTCTATCCTGGCTGGGTAGAATTCATGCGGTAAAAATGACCCTGCTACCAAAACTTTTGTACCTATTTCGCTCATTGCCAATACCCTTGCCCAAAAGTTTCCTCACTAAAACGCAGTCAGACATACTACGATTTATCTGGGGTAAGAAAGGCTACAGATGTCCTTCGGATACGCTCTACAGACTAAAGACGCAAGGGGGGTTAGGTCTTCCCAACCTTTGGGCTTACTACCAGGCGGCTCGACTGGCACAAATATCCTTAGCTTACTCTAGTTATAATAAACCAGACTGGCTTAGTATGGAAAGGCAGGCTACACCATTGCATACTATTGACTTCCTTTTAGGATGTTCCCCGAAACAGAGACCAGCTGTCATGGCTCCCACCCTATCGCACTCTATAGCGCTTTGTACCAAACTTTTCTCCCTTAATACCATAATCTCTCCTCTGACACCCCTAATGCACATCTTTCATAATCCTAACTTTCCACCGGGGATGGATATTGGGGCCTTTAAATGGTGGACTGACAAGGGCCTGTATCGTATCGGACACTTCTTCTCCCACTTAGGACCCATCACATTGCAACACTGTCGGAAGAAATTGGACATGCCCGACTCAGAACTTTATAGGTTCACACAAATTTCCCACTTCTTACACTCCATCTGGACCACCAAACCGCTGCCACCTAACATTACCCCATTTGAACACTGGTGTATCAACACGGCAGATCAGAGGGGAGGCATTTCACTGATCTATACGGCACTTATGACTAAACAGTCTATACCCTCTTATGCAAGGGCCTGGGAGGACGACTTGGACGACTCCTGGGACACTGCGACATGGTATCAGGCTTCTACAAGAGCATACAAAGGTATCCTCAACATCTCCCTTGTTGAAGCCAGCTTGAAGGTTTTACTGAGGTGGTATTATGTCCCTTCCAGGCTGGCTATACTTTTTCCAGGTTCATCATCAGTTTGCTTCCGAGGCTGCGGGCTTGAGGGCTCTATGGTCCATGTGTGGTGGACATGTCCTCGCATACGTTCGTTCTGGAAGAAAGTATTCTGTTCCATTAGCTCGCTTACAGGTACCACTGTTATTCCTCACCCTAGGTGGGCGTTGCTTAATTTCCCTATCCCAAAGTTATCCAAAACCTCCCAGGCTCTAGCACTGTTTCTATGCCTAGGAGCCAAAATGACAATAGCCAAAGCCTGGAAGGCAGATACCATCTCTTTTAGGTTGTTTAAACGTAAGGTAACCTGGGTCATGGTCCAGGAACAAATTGTTGCCAAGCTCAATGACACTACCGAGAAGTTTAGAGCCATCTGGGAACCCTGGGCTACCCTCTGCAATATCTCCCTTATACCGGGAGTACCTCCGGGCAGTTAGATCACGTACGGTTCAAGTTGACAGACAGAGCACCACCTTCCTCTCGTCTTTCCTGTCCCCTCACACGTTTCTTCCCCTCCCATTGTGCTTCTCTATCCTTTTCTGTCGCCTCTCTTGGCTAACCGCTATTTCCTGCGAATTACTTGACCGGTATAGTATGTTACATCCGAATTCTGTATTTCAATATGTGAAGGGCTTTGCCCCGCCACTCCAGACCTGATCCTGGACCTAGCCATATAAATATTGGGGCGTCTCTGTACTCCCGGCTCCTGGGGTGCAGCAGGATCCCATTTGGGGCTCCTGGGAGTTTGGGAGTCGCGGAGTATCCCCAATTCGGATTTCTTTGGACGATCGGCTGGTGTGCCGGGGCAAGTTGCTTCCTGAGCAGACGGGACGGGTACCGGTTGTCTGGTACGACATCCAAGGCTGCGTGGCCGAGCAAATGTGATTATTGTACTTATCTGTTCAATGACATGCCTGTATACTTCACATTGTTATGAAGTTGTATTGGATATCTTTTTGTTAAGTTTGTAAAACTTTAATAAAAATTTTCAAACATAAAAGAAGTATTTTGGATTAAGAACATAATCCCCAAACTTTTTGAGGGTATCCAAAGCACTGTGATTGTATTTGGTTATTTTAACCTGAAGAGTACTGTTGAATGGATTCACATATATTAATGGACTCTAATAACTTTGTAAAATTGGTTTACTAAATGTGTCACTGTTGAGCAATCTGAGTGATCGCACGTAAAATCATATAGAGTTAAAGTCGCATTGCAGAGCGATTTTTATTTATTTTTTTCCATTTTTGAGTAGTAAGAAGCATATTGCAATACGGATACAATCAGTGACACGATGTGTCACTATTGAGCAATTTGAGTGATCACACGTAATATTATATAGAGTGTTTAGTCAAAGTCGCACTGCAGAGCGATTTCTATATTTATTTTTTCACTTTTGAGTATTTTAGAAGTATTTTGGATTAAGAATATAATCACCAAACTTTTTGAGGGTATTCAAAGCACTGTGATTGTATTTGGTCTATGTTATGTATAGAATTTATTCACGTAAAATAGTTTAACAGTATATATTTATTTTATTTTATTTAAATAGCGCCCCTGTCGCACCTATTTCTCACAATCACAAATCTGACGATTTTATAGGGAGCAGCTATGCACACATAGTATAATACTAATATTATTTGTATTTAAAACCACAAACATAATCTGGTACAACATTACACCTTGGCGCAAGGTTGAAATAACTGATTCAGTTGTTTACATCAAAAAATGGATAGGCAGTACTGATTGGCACTCATGGGCATTAATGGGTGGCACTGATGGGCGACACTGATGGGCATTGATCGACAGCAGTGAGGGGCATTGATGGGCAGCACTGATTGCCAGCACTGACTGGCATCACTAATGGGCACTGATTGGTGGCACTTGTGGGCACTGATTGCTGCCACTGGTGGGCGCTGTTTGCTGGCATTGGTGGGCACTGTATGTTGACATTGTTTTACTATACTGTAATCAGCCCCTGCGGGCACGCAAGAGCGGCCGTTCTGGGACACCGTCATATGACGTCTTCCCAGAACGAGAGTAGCACTGCCCCGCCATCAGTTAAAGTGGTTGTAAACTTCAGACATGAAATATGAACAAAGCATATCCCTCTATAGTGTATACTTGTCTCAATAAAGAGCACATAGTGTAATTTCTGTCTGCTGCTTTGTTCCTCTGCTATCAGCATGAATCATGGTTTTAGATGTGTGGTAGACTACTAGTTTTGCCTTTCCAGTTATGAATTTGACAAGGGCTTAAAAAGATATAGAGGTGAAGTAATTAAAAAATGCACCCCCATAGAGCTGCCAAGGGAGCACAATGGGGGAGGAGCATAAACTGGATAACTCTAAAGGAATTCACTAAGACTGGCCATACATGGAACAAGTTTGCCCACAATTACAAGCGAGGTGGATATATGAATCCTCCCTGCTGTGTTATTGTAGTCTGACAGTGGGAGTCCTTTTGCTGTCAGAATACATAGATCAGTCATTAGTTAGTTTGACTTCTCTGGAATGAGAATGCCCATGGATGGATCAAAAATCGGCTTGCTGTATCAACTGAATTTTCGATCCATATATGGCCAGCTTAAAGTGGTTGTAAACCCCATTCATTCTGCAGTGTTTTTAAAGCTTTAGGTCCCGTGTCTTTCTCCTGCTCTGTTCCTCTGTTATCAGCAAGATAACTTCTGACAAGTTCTTTGACACAGGAGATAAAGCAGCTGGAAATTTGTGTCTGGGAGGGTGCTTACAGATAGATAAGCAGAGAGCATGTCTATTCAGCTCTGCAAGTTTCTTCATTCCTCTGCCTATGTGGAGGGAGGGGGTGCCTTTCCTCCAATCAGCTCTCACACAGTGTATGCTCAGACTCCCCACCCACTGCTGAAACAGGAAGAAAAATGTTTTTAAAGAATGTAGAAAGCTGAAGACAGCAAAGGTTTTAACTGAAGTACATTGTCCACTGTCCACCTTTCCTAATTTTGTCATTAGGGAGAATACAATAAAAGCTTGTCTATAGTAAGCTTGGTTTAACTAGATGAACAAAAAAAATCAATTACATTGCAGAATTACAGCAATATGTGTTATAAATGTCATTTTCAGTAGCAATTATCCATTTTACATTAATTTATAACCACTTATAGAGAGTGTTTTTTAAGATAATGTGAAGAAGAACATTGGTGATTTACTATATCAGAATCATAAAAAGGCTCCCTAAATGGTGTTTGCAATTATTTTAAAGTGACAAATTGCTGTAAAACATCGATTCCACTGGGTGATTAGATAGATCTGTTTTGGATACACTACACAAACTCTGTCAAATGTATAGCATTGAAATGAATATCTTGCTTCATGGTATTAACCCAAATAGCTGATATCTACAACAGTTACAGCATATTGGACAATTATGTTTTTAAAAGTTCAGTATTGAGAGTTTCCAGGACAATGTAACAGCATGGCCGGAAAGGACATGGTGAGGTGGGCTAAATGGAACCAAAAATCTTCCACTAAACCATAGAAAAGCTCAGTACTGTATAGCCTTCTTTAACCACTTGACCTCCGGAAGACTCATGACCAGGCCATTTTTTTTGTAATACGGCACTGCATTACTTTAACTGACAATTGTGCAGTCATGGGACGCTGTACACAAATAAAATTTATGCTATTTTTCCCCACAAATAGAGCTTCTTTTGGTGGTATTTGATCACCATTGGGTTTTTTGTTTTTTGCTTCCTACTATAAAACACTTTCAATAAGAAAAATGTAAAAAATCGAATTTATTCATAAATTTAGGCCAATATGTATTCTGCTAAATATTTTTGGTAAAAAAAAAACAAAAAAAAACATCCTATATATTGATTGGTTTGTGCAAAAGGTATTACATCTACCATCTATGGGATACGCACTGGAATTTTTATTATTTTTTACAAGTTATTGCCATAAGTGTATGGGGACCTGGGTACTGCCCCAGGGGACATGTATCAATGAAAAACAACCGTTTTTTCAGGAGCAGTGATTTTAATAATGCTTAAAGTGAAACAATAAAAATTAAATATTCCTTTAAATATGGTCCCTGGGGGGTCCCCTTAGTCTGCCTGTAAACTAGCACATCGGTCTGATGTGTTTTACAGTCCTGCAGCTAAAAGACATTTCTAAAGGAAACAAATTAATTTAAACTTGCTTGCGGCTGTAATGTATTGCCGGTAATATAGATAAGAATCAAGGAAATCGGCGTGGGTTCCCCTCCCCCATTCCATACCAGGCCCTTTGGGTCTGGTATGGATATTAAGGGGAACTCCACGGCAGAATAAAAAAAAAAAACAATGTTGGGTCCCCCTCAAAATCCACACCAGACCCTTATCGGAGCATGCAGCCTGGAGGACAGGATGGGGGGAGCGAGCACCCCCCCTCCTGAGCCATACCAGGCCACATGCTCTCAACATGGGTAGAGTGCTCATCAAGGGCCTCATCCCCACAACCCTTGTCCGGTGGTTGTGGGGGTCTGCAGGTATGGGGGCTTATCGTAATCTGGAAGCCCCCTTTAACAAGGGGACACCCAGATCTCGTCCTCCCAATTATGTGAATGGGTAGGGGTACATTCTACCCCTACCCATTCACCAAAAAAAGTTTAAAAAAGTAAAAAACATAAAAGACAGTTTTTGACAATTCCTTTATTAAAAAAAAAAAAAAAAAAGTGTCCTGTTATGTCCATCCTTCTTTAACCACTTCAATACCACCTCATGCTCATATAACGCCCACAAGGTGGATCTACCATCCTGGGTGGGCGTCATATGACGTCCTCGGATTACCGGCCACCGCGATGTCCGCTGGGCACCCGCGATTGCCCGTTAAAACAACGGGACCGTGCGGGACCGTGGAGCTGTGTGTGTAAACACACAGCTCCACGTCCTGTCAGCGGAGAGGAGACCGATCATGTGATCCCAGTACGGAGGAACACATGATCAGTCTCCTCCCCTTGAGTCCCCTCCCCCTACAGTTAGAATCACTTCTATAGGGAACACATTAACCCCTACAGCGCCCCCTAGTGTTAACCCCTTCCCTGCCAGTCACATTTACACAGTAATCATTGCAATTTTATAGCAACGATCGCTGTGTAAATGTGAATGGTTCCAAAAATGTGTCAAAAGTGTCAGTTTAAAAGCCCTGTATTGAAGTGGTTAATCACGCCGCCAACGGACCCGAAAAAAAAATATTCCGCCTTGATGGGAGGCGTCCCGCTGGCTGCTGTCTTTTCACAGTGACAGCTATTATAAAGGCAAGGGCGGGGACACCCCCCAAAGCCACCAGGAAGTGGTGGTAAATGGCATTCCTCGGTTCGTGCTGACAGGGAGAGCCGATCAGCGGCTCTCCCTGTCAGACAGGGGGGGGTATGTGCTGATAATCAGCACATTGATTATCAGCACAGCCCCCATCAGATGTGCCCATCCCCTGCCAATCAGTGCCCAACAGCTGCCAGTCTCAGTTACATTGCAGTAGTACTACTTCTCTGAACCCCTCCTTCTTACCTCCAAATACAGACACACTACTACTGTTGACAGCCAGCTACGCATATTTTTAGTGCTCCACACCCCAAATCAGCCCCTGAGTCTTTTACACCACCCTCATATCCTCTGTGTACAGCTCCTCTGCGCACACACACACACACATCACCCCTGTCCCCCTCCCAAGATACACATACTGCTGCTGCCTCTACTGCATACCCCCTGCCCTGTCATACATTTACATAACATGGCTCCTGGCTCCTTTACACATACATCCTGTCTTCCTCATCACAGCTATCCTGCACACTGCCACCACTCCTCTGCACACCCTTGAACCCACCACCCTCTCCCCAGTGCTGGTTCCCTACACTTTTCTCTGGATTATCCTTCTGTTCCCAGTTCCCCTGCATAAACACACCGGCATACTATCACCAAACATTGCAGATGGACCAGGTGTAGGCCAAAGGGGATCAACACAGAAAAGACTAATGACATCCATCCTTCCTGCACTAAAATCTTAATGCAAGTACAAAGCTGCACCACCTACCCTTTTAGCCAACAATAGACATAGTGTCAGGGCCGGGACTTGAACCCAGAACCTCTGCTGTGTCAGGTAATATCTCTTCTTGATGAGCTACCTGGAATGCCAGACAGTTCCCTGGACAATTCCTTGAATGATTCTGTCTTGGACCTTGATTTTCTTGAACCTGAACTCTTTGCTACTCCCGTGAACTTCCTGATTTAAGCCATGTTGCTGCATTTCCTGTTTGCCAGATTACTGTGCTCACTCCAGCCAGTACCCTCCTCCTGTCTTTCCTGCTGCCGTCCATATTTTGCTACCACTCGTTATTGACCCTTGGCTTGTTCCTCGACTATGCTTCTTCCTGATCCCAACCTGCAATTACTCATTATGGACCCTTGACTTGTTTACTGACTAGGCTTCTGTTTGATCCCTACCTGATTATCTCTTACTGGACCTTAGCTTACTCATATCCTGGTGTGCCAATCCTGAGGACCGCGACCTGGTACTAACATGCAGCAAATCCATCTCCACCATCAGGAGCTCTGGTGAACAGTGGTCAGTACTTAAACTTCGCACCTCAGATGAGCCCACGTCATTCACCATGATAACTGCCTTTGTACCTATCCTGCTGTTTCCTAGTATTTTGCTACTGCTATTGTAACTGGTTTTCAAGCCTGACCCCTGATCATGACACAGTCTCTGTTATCATTATGGGCGTCCTTAGGTAGGGGCAAGGGGGGCCAAGTGCCCCCCCGGCAGGGATAGTGCTACCTATAGGCAAGTGTGCACAATTAGTTGGGGGCGCCGAGCTGCATGTCCCAGGGCCGGGAGTCACATACACAACATGGAGCATCAGGGAGTGATGGTAATTGCAGCCCCTGAGCTGAGGGGAGGCAGCGCAGCCAGAGGCAGAGAATACAAAGCTCTCCCAAAGCTTGCCTGTTACCTTTCACCTGATGCCTGGACAGCGTCTGATAATGCTCGGCCCATCCAGATCACTGATGATTTAGCTCCCCTCCTCTCCTCCTCCTCGGCTCAGACTGCTGGCTGTGTGTGCTCTGCCTGGACATGTGTGAGAGGCCCAGCGCTCCCTTCTAGATAGGGGCCCACAAGAACACCCACCGCATGTGGCCCCCGTCTCATCTGAGCTGCTTGGCATGTGCAGCTGTTGTTGGAGCCTTCCATCTGCCTTTTCTGGGGTTAGTAATCCATTTAATTATCTATAATTTAATCTAAAGCTTGCAATATAGAAATTGATTGGGGAGTTTTCCATACTAATGATTGTGTGTGTAATAATGTGTAATAATGTATGGAGGTGTAATGTATCTCTGTGTATAGGGGTGTAATGTATCTGTGTGTATCGGGGTGTAATGCATCTGGGTGTATGGGCGTGTAATGTATCTGGGTGTATGGGGGTGTAATGCATCTGGGTGTATGGGGGTGTAAGGGGGGTGTAATGTATCTGGGTGTATTGGGGTGTAATGTATCTGCGTGTATGAGAGTGTATTGTATCTGTGTGCAATCTGTGTGTATGGGGGGTGTAATGTATCTGGGTGTAATCTGTTGTATGGGGGTTAAATGTATCTGGGTGTATCTGTACTATGTCTGCCTGTACTGTCTCTGACAGATGAAAAGGGGCGGAGCATGCCCCCCCTGAAAAAAGTTCTGCGGACACCCATGGTTATCACTCTTATGTAGTTCTTGCCATCACCAATTCAAACTCCTTCCTCCAAAATCCTATCTATCACTGCTAGGAATTAGCATAACTTTTTGTGGAACAGTGCAAAATGCTGATTTTGTATTCCACACAATTTTGACAAACTTTCCCTCTTATTTTTCCTATAGCTACAGTACCTGCCCACCGTCATACCCTTCACTCTTCTCTATGGCACATATCTCCAGCTGCCATACCCTCATCACTGCTTACCTGTACCAACTGCCTACTGCCATACCCTTCACACTTCTCTCCTTCACATACTTCCCTCCATCATACCTTCTGCACTCATGTCCTGCACATATTACAATATTTTTAGGATGCCCAACCTTGGCCGTTCTTGAACAGGCATACGTTTGCTAGGCATATGTATATTGAATTACTGTGACACTTTTTAGAAGCATTGTTTGTATGGATCACATATTACCTCATGTTCTTCCCCTGTTTTAGCCTTTTCAAGTGTTTTTACCTTGTGAAGAAAAAAAAATGAATACAATATGTATTAAAAAGGATACCTCAAAACAAAGAAGAGAGAATATTATTCTCTACTGAATGAAAAGCTTGACACGGCTGCTGTCCTCTGCAGTGACTGGATTCAGTTTAATATTGTAATAAAAAAAAGAAATATATATTAAGAATAAGAAATTGGATTATTGTACTTACCATAAAGTCCATTTCTTTTACAGTAGTTTATTGAGGAATACAGGGATTAAATAACTTTTGGGTTATACTGCTGCCTACAGGAAGGTTTGAACACTGGCAAACAAAAAACAGTGTCAGCCTGGTATCACTTCCTCTACCCCAGTGGAAAAATGTTATCAAATGTTATCAAGAGCATTACCAAAAAAACAGAGGGATGGGACCTGTGTCCTTCAATGAACTACATATTATGAACTTATATTGTGTTGGGATTTCCAAAAGCAGGCCAAATAAGGGCAACAGCAACAAAACACTATCAGGCTCTCGAAAAACAACATAACTAGGGACTGCCTGCAGCTCAAAGGGCCACCTGAAGGACCTTATACGCAAAGCTGTAATCAGATAAGGCCTGACCATTCCCCTGGTAAAACTTGGAGAATAAGTGAACAGAAGATCAGGTGGCAGCCTTGTAAATCTCTGAAACAGTTACTGATGCCCAAAAGACTACTGAGAAATGGTGGAACAACAAACAGGTTCCCATTTGCGGAGTGAATATAATGTATAAAAAAAAGAGATTCAATCTTTCCAATAGAAGCAGTGACTGCAAGGTAGACATGCACAGCATGCACTAAATAAAAACAATGAAGATATATTTTCTTCTGATGAACTGGAGCTGGATATGAGTGACAGAAGCATGGTGCCCTGGTTGAGGTAAATAGCCAAAACTACCTTAGGTAGGCAAGGATGTCTAGGCCCCTTATCCTTGCGTAGGACCAAAATAGTTTCCCATGTGCCATGTGCCATGGCAAGACATCTCCTCCCTGATGGCTGATGTAGGCCATTGCTCTTTCATTTTCTGACCAAATCCTGTTTCATAATTTTCAGCACCATGAATGAATTTTGTGGAGTCATGAAAATGGTGTGATTGTGGCAAATGAAAAAGCACTGAGGGTGTTATTTACTAAAGGCAATTCCACTTTGCACTCCAAGTGCACTGCAAAAGTGCACATGAAACTGCACTGAAACTGCACTTGGAGTGCAAAGTGGATTTGCCTTTAGTAAATAACCCCCATTGTCACTGTAAAAACCAATTTACTACAAAAATTGCTATTGAGCATTGAAAAAAGAAGCCACACATTGTTGTGTAGAAAACATTTTACTCCTGTGATGGCAGATAGCACATGTATAGACACTGTGTGCATCTTCAAAATTTGGCTTTTAAAAAAATGTAAATCTCTTTTTAAAAAGCAAAAATACATGAGAAAACAGTACAATTTCTGTGTGTTTTATATTTTGCCTAAAACATCAATGATGTTCTCAATTTTCTTTTGTTGAACATCATTGAAGTTTTCCTTTATATTTTCTAAATCACAATTGCACCCCATTCTCTCCCTGATGGGGATCTGGGCACTTTCACTTGTGAAATTAGATTCTTCTTCCACAACATCCCCATCACCTAAAAGAAAAAAACACACCATGTATTATAAATATGCAGGCATCCATCTATTACCTGAAGCTGTGGTCTCAGACACTCACCTGTTGTGGTGACAATTAATAAATGTCTCCCTCCTCATCCTCTGCATGTGGTTTTTGGATTTCCCCTTCTTTAGGAGGTGGGGGGTCCCTGGTGTTCTCAGATGTCCCGAGTCTTTTCTCCCCTATTAGAATAAAAAATCGGTATACTTAGCACACAGATATTTGAGGGCAGAAATAGGAATATGAAACATTGCTTGGAAGTGTCATACAATTGTCTGTTTTGGCAGAGTTCCAAATTGAAGAACATTTTTATTTCCTTTCTAAAGCTGGAATACTTCCTTTTTTGTTAAAGTATCACACATGTAGAGACCCCTAGTATCCACTGGAGCATCTGTGTGGGACACCCTAAAAAGTTTGTTCTGGTGTCCCACACTAGTGCTCCTGCATCCAGATGTGTAAACAGCTGCTGAGTGTCCTTTCCTTACACTGAATCAAGTTTGCATTTCATTCTAGTTACAAACCCATCTAGACAACAAACTTATTTTAATACAAATAGGCCTGAACAAATGTAGTTAACCTGCATCTGCCAAAAACATCTTATAAGTGGGCGAACGAACGATGTTTCCTACGACCGATTACTGTGTCCATGAACATGAAAGTTGCCATTTTAACAACAGTAAAGAAAAGCACATGGAGCAGCATGCAAGCAATAATAATAGGAACACATGACAAGTACTTACTTTTTAGAAGCAGTTTCCTGATCTTTCTGTACTGATCCTGCTCCCTCAAATGAGGTCTGACCATCTTTTCCTCAGTTGATCCTTGGATCATCGTACCCCTAAAATTCCTGTGCAGACTCTTCACAACTTTAGTCATGATCTTGGCCTTTCTCACATTTGGGTTTTGGTAAGGACCATGCTTTCCATCATAGTCGGCCCTCGTCAAGATGTCCACCATCTCTATAAAGGACATATTTGAGGCCTTAACTCCGGGACTCCGGGATAAGGACGTTCGGGGCTCTGGCCTTTTGTCGTTGCTTCTCTCCTCTGCATGCACCTGTTGTCTCTCCGCCATGTGCTCTCCCACTGCGCTGAAGGAGATGGGGTGGGGAATATACTAGAAAGAACGTCAGGGGTGGGCGGAGTTTCACGCATGCTCAGTGTATATAAAGCAAAACACACGTGCGTCGTACGTACAATCTGTGAGTGGAGGACGGAGTAACGGAAGCAACGATTATTATAACGAAGGTACAATTTTAACTTGCTGCATCAGTGGCCTATACTGCTTATAGATTTATGCCTATATTGGGTCAAGATTAGGAGATTTTCGCCTGACATTACGGTTTGTCTTGTGTTGTGTCTTGCAAAGGCTTCGCAAATTTCACCAGTTTCTCCAGTGTTCCTGCTCCTTCCTCTTTATTTTGTTATGACCCAGAATAAATGGCTATTTCTTTTTCAGAAATACTTGGCTATGTGTTTTACTTCAAAAGGGACAGTTTGTTTGTGAGTAGGCAGGTACATTTCAAAAATACAAGGTCAAATTAACAAGGGACACCAACACCAACCAACCTCCTTGAGGTTAAAAGATAATAATGGTGTTGTGGTGACTTGACACACAAAACGAAAAATAATATTATGGAGAGCACTAGAAAAAAATAATGCAGATCTTGATAAAACAAAAAAAATAAAAAAATTATAAACATTATTATGGAGATCTGACGAAAAACAAAATTAATATTATTCATGAGATCACGAGAAATAATAAAGAAATCAGTTTGTGAGAACTCTGTGAATTTCAGCAGCAAAATAACTTCATTATTCTAGCATTATAAAGAAGAAGAGAAGGCGCTGCATTACACTATTTAAAAAATTGCAGCGTGACGAATGTGCTATCTCCATTACGAACGGTAGTTTTACCAGACCGAGCGCTTCTATCTAGTAATTTATTCTGAGCATGCATGGCACTTTGTGTGTTGGAATTGTGTACACATGATCGGAATTTACACGAACGGATTTTATTGTCGGAAAATTTGAGAACCAGATCTCAAATTTTGTGCTACGGAATTTGCAATGGAAAATGTCCGATAGAGCTTACACATGGTCGGAATTCCCGACAAAAAGCTCCCATCGAACATTTCCTGTACGGTGCATTAAAGAGCCTAATCATCATTCAAACATTGAGTCATCAAATTGGAGTTGAGCTGTCTATGATCCCCATAAATGTTCTCCTAACAACTTTAGAACATAGACCTGAGAACAGCCAGTTGCATACGTCTATGGTAGGACATGAGTTGACATAAAATTGCAATGGTAAAGGATACTTTAGCAACAATTATAAGAAGCAAATAAGGATGTATTTTGAATATTTAATGCTTTTTTGTGCGAAAAATATATTGAACTAGAGCACTTATCTAAAGGAGAGATGTTTTCCCTCTTTCAGGAACCTGGTTACTGTTTCTGACACATGAAAGCACAAAAGGCAGAGTAATATCATTTGCACACTTCACACAGAAGCTGATTCAGCCAGAGAAAAGCACAGACAGAAACATTCTTATGTCTGTTGGTTAATTAGTACTAACACAGTCACCTATTGTTTTCCCTTCATCTTGAACTACGCTGAGATATTATTGGCAAAGCTTGAGAAAAAAAGGAAAGTAATAAAACATGATGGATGATGTAAAAAAAATAAATTAATTAATTCAATTTCACTATAAGAACATCAAACAAAAATAGAATCAAGCTCTGCTATTACGTAACGTACATACATGATTACTGTGAGTTCAGTACAGTGGCTCAGTGGCCTTGCAGCACTGGCCTCATGGGGTCTATTCCCACCTTTGGCAAAAAGAATTCTATTTATAAAGAAGTGTATATGTATGTATGTGTATATATATATATATATAGTATCTCACAAAAGTGAGTATACCCATCAAATTTTTGTAAATGTTTTATTATATCTTTTGATATAATAGATGACAACTGCCTTGCTAAAGAAGCTGAGGGTAAAGGTGATGGACTGGCCAAGCATGTCTCCAGACCTAAACCCCATTGAGCATCATTGAGCATCTGTGGGGCATCCTCAAACGGAAGGTGGAGGAGCACAAGGTCTGATGTTGTCATGGAGGAGTGGAAGAGGACAACAGTGGCAACCTTGGAAGCTCTGGTGAAATCCATGCCCAAGAGGGTTAAGGCAGTGCTGGAAAATAATGGTGGCCACACAAAATATTGACACTTTAGGCCCAATTTGGAGATTTTAACTTAAAGGTGTACTCACTTTTGTTGCCAGCGGTTTAGACATTAATGGCTGCGTGTTGAGTTATTTTGGGGGGACAGAAAATTTACACTACTATACAAGCTGTACACTCACTACTTTACATTATAGCAAAGTGTCATTTATTCAGTGTTGTCACATGAAAAGATATAATAAAACATTTACAAAAATGTGATGGGTGTACTCACTTTTTTGAGATGACGTGTGTATGTATATATATATATATATATATATATATATATATCTATATAAATACTTTGTATGGGCTAATTTTGCTTTCTTTTACCTGCACCTGAATATTACCTTTATTATTGTCTGCTCTGTGTTAACAATGCACATTTCAAAAGCAAACCAATCCAATATAATTTAATGCAGAATCATTTTTATTTGAGGTATGCTTGTTTTCTCTTATTCCATAATAGCGTACAACATGTTTATACAGTAGAGAAAAAAAATCATAAAAATATCTGCCTCAGACCAATTATTAGTATTCTCAATTGTTAAAGATTTACAAAAATGTGAAGGGTGTACTCACTTTTGTGAGATACTGCATATAGTGATAGTGCAAGGCCCTGCAATGGTGAGAGTTTAGCAGTAAAACAGACACTGGATTCTCAAAGGTGCAATTTGGAAGGCTCTGGTATGTTTATAGTGAATGGAGAAAGCTGTGTTTATGTTTTCTCCGGATTTGGTAGTACCGGATCAGGGCCAGGAGCTTGACGGTTCCAAAGAGTTCTGGGCTGGACGTAACCTTCCACCCTGTGTCCGAGCTTTTCTAGTTGCCTACAGCCTGTGTGAGTGCACAGGTGGTCAAGATCGTTATAGCCAGATCTGAGCATAGCTCAGGGCAGTTGCTGCCGTTTGGAGACAGACACCTGTCTGGAGACCTGGTTGTTTCTGTCAAAGACTGCATCCCTGGTGAAGTGGACTTCTTGCCCAAAGGACTGGAAATGTCAGAATGGTTACACAGGCCTGGGAGACTAAGAGAGGCTCTGAGAGCCCAGGGAGGAATGGAGAACCATACTTGAAGGCCAAGAGTGGGCTTGGGCAGCAAGATGTAGCAATCAAGGCTCTGTGAGGGGTAAGCTCATCAGTCTTCTACTTCTCCTGTCCCTGTCCAGTCATCGGTCACAGTGTTGAAAAGATAGGAGAGGGGGGGCGTGGCCTGGCCGGGATCCGAGATGGCAGCTTGAGGTGAGAGCTCCCGCACAGTGAGGACTCAATAAGCTGAATACTCGGGATACAACAACGCAAAGAGAGATGGGCAGAACCAACAGAAGCACCTCAACCCCTAGATCGGTGACCGACCCCAGCTCCCAACCAGGGAAGAATATCCCGGAGCTTTTCCGTGCGCAGAAATCGGGAAAACACGAGGCGCCGCCAGTGCAACAGGCCTTGCAGGCCCCGCAGGCCTCATCTCCCACCTCCCACTGCAGCGGCAGCTCTGCTTCGGGAATGGATTACAGCGACAACCTCGCTCACCCCCCGAGCCTCCTGGACCTGCAGAATGATCTGCAAAAAGTCGCCCTGGACATTAGACACACCATCACGGCGGCCATTTCCGACCTGAAGGCGGACATCCAAACCATGACGCACAGGCTATCAGATGTGGAACAAGCCTCCCAAACACAAGCTATGGCCATCAGGCAGGTACAAAAAACATACGATGCCCAACTACCACACATTTTCGAGCTCCACCGCCAAGTGGAGGACCTCGATAACAGGGGGCGCCGCCACAATGTACGGGTGAGAGGGGTGCCGGAGAGCATCGAAGCCCCGGGATTACTGCAAGCAATCTGCACTATTTTTAATGATTTACTTGACTGCCCGGTAGATACCCCTATTGAGATGGAAAGATTTCATCGCGCACTTAGACCTACACCGCGAGACACTGAACCACCAAGAGACATCATATGTTGTATAGTAAATTTCCCCTTGAAAGAGGAAATACTACGCAAAGCCAGACTGAGGGGCCGCATTTTGTTTAACGGTGCTGAAATCAAGCTATTTCAAGACCTATCGCAAATTACATTACAGAACCGAAGATCCCTACGCCCCCTGCTGGATGTCCTTCGCAACCGCAACATACCATACCGCTGGAAATTCCCATTCTCCCTGTCGGCCACAGCTAGAGGGCGCACTGCAATTCTCCGAACCCCTGATGACCTTCCAGCTTTCTGTGAACAACTCGACATCCCGAACATGGACCTTCCGGATTGGTGTTCCTTCTACTTCCCGTCGGAGCCATGGAAGCAAGTCACGATCAACCCATCGCCGAAAACGCACAGACAAAGATCCAGAAGACGCGGGCTGGAACTTTCATCTCCGGAGAACCGCCTATCACGCCGAGACCACTTTTCCCGCAGCCCGAATCATGCCACACCGAGACGGGACCGTCAGGAGGCGTGAAAAAGAACTCGCAGCAACCAGAAGGCTTCTCATGTGGTCAAGTAAGTGACATTGTTTTTGTTGCACTATAGAGACCCCGCCACCTATACTGGACTGTCGCCTGCTTTGCGAGACTCCTCACCCGCAGATGTCAGACCCCACCGGACCGGCATGAGTATCTATCTCTGTCCAGACTGTGTCTTTTGAAGTGAGCATCAGTCCACCTAAGACCCCAAGTAATGGTCATAGTGACAGCACTTTCGGAACTTGAGCCAATACACAGAAGGGGAACTTTTTATCTGGGACTGTCATCTTTTAAAAGGAGGAGCGGAGGTAGAGCAGTAAACGGATGGTATGACCAAATGAGGACTTCCTCCCCTGTCTTTCTTCTTCCTCCTTTTTATTTTTTCCTTTTTTTTCTTTTTGTTTTATTTTTTCGTTGCATACATCGTAAATGCTTATGCTCTGTGTGGCTGATTACAGGACCCAGGGGATGACTCCTCACCGCCCGCAGAACCGCGACACCCTCCCTCTAAACAGGCTATGTCGAACGACATGCCTGCATAACACCCGGTCATATCTGACTGGTAACCCTAGTCCTAAACTCACCGAGCTGGGTGGGGTGTCGCCCCCTGGGTCTCTTGTCTATTTATGTACTTGCATTTGATGACATGCTTAAGACACCATTGCTCTACTGACCAGGTAACACGCTTAAACGCACTATATGCATAATGATAAGAGCTGACCAGGTAACGACTACCCGCCCCTTCCTGATCCTCCTTACACCTCCCGCTTCAATGACCAACTCAGACACCAGGTCATAGATAGAACCCTTGCATGTTCCATAGGATGCTCTTCTCCCCCCCCCCCTTCCCCCCCCTTTTTTTTTTCTCTTTTTTCCCTTTTTTTTTTGTTTTGTATTATATACAGCTAAGTACGCCTATGGACGGCGAATATAATCCAATGATACATGGACTGATAATCTGACATGCATGTTTAAACTCAGTTTGCCAATAGCATTTCAATTGCAGGAGGTTTTGACCAATACACGGGTCTCTGCAGAGGAAGCCAGGGGACGGAGATGGGTTCTAACTTGCCTATAACCCAACCTTTGACCCCTTTAACCGTCCACTGACGTCTTGCGCTATGATAGACGTGTTATGAACAACTGCAGGGCAGACCAATAGAGGTGTTATGCTGTTTTACTATTGTTTAAATGGTCTCTAGTTAATCCCTTCGCTTTGCTTGCCACACTGAGAAGCCTCGTTTACACCCAGGTTTATGTTACTGACCAAAGTGGACATGATCTCAATGCCCACCTTTAGTTTTCTTGAAACTCCCCTTTTTTAAGCCCCCAGAGTCCTCACGGGTGCACTGGCATCCAATCCCCCCCAGTACTCAACTCCCCACACAGCAGTCCACAAGGACGCTTGCTGACCAACCAGTTGTACATACTACGGTGGAATAGACTTTCTACATCCACCTCTGGTACCCACTCCCTTTTTTCTCTTTTCTTTTCTTCCCTTTTTCCCTCCTTCCCTGCTACATACTACCTGTGTTACCCCCACTACCCCGCCACCTCCCCCCTCTTTCAGTTCCTCCTCCCTCTCCTTCCCCCTCCCCCCTACACCCAGGGGCCCCGCCCCAACTTGCTACCTTTCCCATCCGGGACTATACCCTCCGTGCGTCCCATTAAACCCGCCCCCCCTCTTCCTAACAGTTCTTCTCCCTCACCTTCTTGGGGTCACCTCTCCACCCACCAGTACGATAAGCCCTATCACCTGCTGATCTGCGTGATAACTCATTTCCCACAATGCAGGATACTCGATCATTTGACCAACAGCTCTCTTTGAAGTGCGTCTCGCTGAATGTTAAGGGACTGAACACACCTGAAAAAAGGTCGCAGATCCTATCCGAACTAACCAAACACAGAGCACACTTTCTCTTCCTCCAGGAGACGCACTTCAAAACGGATGCTACCCCTAAACTGCTGAACCACATTTATAGGACCGCTATCCATGCCACAAATCCGAATGCCAAGACCAAAGGTGTGACCATTTTAATCTCCAAACACGCTAACTTCACAATATCAGACTCACTAATAGACCCTGAGGGCAGATACCTATTTATCAAAGGCACTTATAGAGACAGGCCCCTCACATTGGCGAACATATACTGCCCCAACAAACATCAGGTTTCCTTCTTCAGAAAGATAGGCGACCTTTTGTCAACCTTTCAGAAAGGTCTGGTCCTATTGGGAGGGGACTTCAATGTCCCTCTCAATCCGATTCTAGATACATCTTCAGGCTCTTCTTCCCTTCCCTACAGGGCGCTTAAACAGATCAAGCTGCAAATGCAGACCCTCACTCTACATGAAACGTGGCGTACCCTACATCCGGGAGACAAAGACTATACCTTCTACTCCCCCCCCCCCCACCAAAGATACTCCAGGATAGATTACTTTTTCCTCTCCCAAGCTGACCTATCCTTCCTAACCCAAGCCTCAATAGAACCGATGTTCCTCTCTGACCACAACCCTATCATGATTACCCTTACCTTCCCTGATTCAACCAAAAGGACAAAATCCTGGCGACTTAACGCCTCACTGTTGAAAGACCCAGTAGCAGTATCCCAGATTCAGACATCCATGCAACAGTACTTCACTGAAAACGATTCCCATGAGACAACGCCTGTAACTCTCTGGGAAGCCCATAAATGTGTCATCAGGGGGAAACTCATCTCTTTAGCTGCGGAGGCTAAAAAAAGACAGCAAGGTCTAATTAACGACCTAATAAGAAAAATTAAGCACCTTGAAACCGCCCATAAACACTCAACGTCCCTACAAACTCTCCAAGACCTGACCTTCACTCGCTCCCTATTACTAGACGAACTAAGCAAACACACACGACGCAGGTATGTTCTGAAACAACGGGTCTTCTACGAACAGGGCAACAAAAGTGGGAGACTATTGGCCCGCACAATACAGAATGCCAAATCATCCTCCACGGTATACCACATTCGCGATCGCCGCGGCACATTACATTCTAAAAATGATGACATAGCTAAACAGTTCGAGTCCTTCTATTCCAATCTTTATAATTTAGCACAAGAGAAGCAGACCCCTGAAGCAGTTGAACTCAGGAAAATAAAGCTTAGGGAATACATAGGCGAGTTCGCCCCCAAACCAATTACCCCTCAACAGGCGGAATCCATTAGTGGCCCCATTGAAGCGGAGGAACTTACGGCAGCCATGAAACAAATGAAGACAGGCAAGAGCCCGGGTCCGGATGGACTATCACTCATTTACTATAAAACCTTCTCTGAGACACTGTCCCCCAAACTTTTATCCACATTCAACTACCTAGCAGACCCGTCCTCACAACCGGGTAGGATGTTAGAAGCACACATTGCCGTGATCCCGAAGGAGGGCAAGGATCCTGCACAGGCTGCCAATTATAGACCCATTTCTCTCCTCAATACAGACATTAAGCTGTATGCGAAAATCTTAGCAAATCGCCTTCTTCCCTTTATACCCTCACTGATATCACCTGACCAGGTGGGCTTCATCCCTGGTAGGGAAGCCAGGGACAATACCACCAGAACGCTTAACCTACACCACTGGCTGACATCTACAAGGACGCAGGGCTTCCTTCTCTCTTTGGATGCGGAGAAGGCGTTCGACAGAGTGACCTGGGACTACATGCGTGAAGTGATTAAGGGGGTCGGTCTCCCCCCTCGCATGTGTGCCTATATAGATGCCCTGTATAAATCACCCTCGGCGAGGGTCAAGGTCAACGGTCACCTGTCGGACGCCTTCTCTATCTCCAACGGAACACGTCAGGGATGCCCCCTCTCCCCGCTCATCTTTGTGCTCACACTCAAACCTCTCCTAAACAGACTGAGAGCGAATCCAGACATAAATGGTATCCAAATAGCAAACTATGAATTTAAAGTAGCAGCGTTTGCAGACGACATTCTCCTCTCCTTGAAATCCCCACGTATCTCCCTCCCTAACCTATTAGAAGATATACATCATTTTGGATCCCTCTCGGGATTCAAAGTTAATTATGCCAAATCAAACGCGCTCAACATATCCCTCCCCCCCCCAAGAAGTCACCCATTGTAAAGACTCGTTCCCCTTTATATGGAATAGTGAATACATCACGTACCTAGGCACCCAGATCACCACAAGCTTGTCAGACCTCTTCAGGTGCAACTTCCAGTCCACCCTTTCTAAAATCCAGAAAGATCTGCAAGACTGGGCAAAGCTAAACATATCTTGGTTCGGACGCTCAGCTCTTATCAAGATGGTGATACTCCCACGAATGCTATATCTTATGCAGACGATACCCATCTACTTGCCGTCATCTTTCTTCAAATCTTACCGACAAGCGTGTTCAGCATTTATATGGAGTAATAACTCCCCACGCATTAAATATACCCGTCTTACACGAACCAAAACATCTGGAGGCATTGGCCTACCCGACTTGCATAAGTACTATCTCGCGTGCCAACTTGCTAGGATAGTGGACTGGAAAGTGCACGGAAGACAAAAGACTTGGGTACCTTTGGAGAACGCTTTTTCCCCCATCCCTCTATACTCGCTGCCCTGGATTGCAACAAAACACTGGCCGCCCTCTTTAAAAACCCACCCGCTTATTCACACTTCCTTGACAGCTCTCAAATCTTTGCTAGGCACATCAAACCTCACCTCACACCCCGGACCATTGACCCCTCTTAGGGGTAACCCAGATTTCCCTCCTGGGGAGGAACAGTCTTTCCTGGCGAATGAATGGCCCCAAAAAGATCTACTAGCCCATCATTTGATCTACAAGGGATAGATTAGGTCTTTTGAAAATCTAGTTGCCCAATCCCAGACTGAGTCATTCCCATTTTGGACCTATAGACAACTCCGACATTTTCTTCTTTCACACAACCCGATAACTACCTGGAATAGACAACTCACACCGTTTGAAGCCCTATGCTCCCAAACATCACCGCAAAGACATGTGATTTCCTACATCTACTCTCTACTCCAAGGAGCTATAGACAGGGGGACTACAACCGACGTAAACCGTGTATCTTGGGAGAAAGAACTGAATATATCCCTCTCAGACGACAATTGGACAGACATCTATACGCTCACAAAGGGACAATGAATGTGGCAGTACAGGAGAATGGGTATAAGATTATTACCAAGTGGTACAGAACCCCCGAGCGCCTACACAAGTTCTCACCGACTACCCCGAACACATGTTGGAGATGCAAATCTCAGGTGGGCTCAATGCTCCACATCTGGTGGGAGTGCGCCCTCCTTCAGCCCTTCTGGAGGGAGGTGCACTCTCTCATAGAACAAATCACCACATACACTTTGAACTTCGAACCAGCTCAATACCTGCTACACCACACCGCCTTATCCAAACGAGCATACTACAAATCATTGGCCATGTTCATGGTCAACGCCGCCAGGCTCTGTATCCCCATACACTGGAGATCAACAACATCCCCATCAATTAGAGAATGGTTTCAAAGAATCTCCAGAACTGAAGAAATAGAGGAACTGATACATACCGCGCAAGAGAGAATGCACAAATTCACGAATACCTGGGCCTGTTGGACCCATTTTAAATCCTCTGAACAATACAAATCCTACTTCCCCAACAGACAGACCGATGATTAAGACACACACTTAACCCGTAACTGACCCCCCTCGTCCTTCTCCGGAGGACCCAGCTTAGTGGAGAGGTGGCCCCCCCCACCCACCCCCTTTTTTTTTTTTTTTTTACTTCTACTCCCTACCATTCCCCTCTTTACCTACATTCCGACCTCTCTCTCTATTCTATATCCCTTCCCCCCCCTCCCCCCTCTGTGCCCCCTCCTTTCATGATAATAACCTACCCGCTTACTGAAGGAAAGGGATTCTCTGGTGGACTGAAGATTTAAGGGAACTACTAATACTGAACCATAGTCGGACCTGATGATATTGGTCCCATTGGTGTTTTATAAGTCCAATAATACCCCTGATCTTCAACACAAGCACTACTATGTATATGAGCTTAACAAATGTTTGCATGTCATTGACCCTTCTACGTTGTAACTGTATAATAATGCTGGAACCCGAATCCCGTTGTACATTGTACGTTGTTCAAATGTTTGCTGACTTTTGTTTGTTCAATAAAAAAATTTTGTGGAAAAAAAAAGAAAAGATAGGAGAACCACACTATTTTGTACAGTCCTTTAAATATTTGTCATTTTTTTTTTTGCAACAGTCAGTGTGTTTTGTGGGTTCAACACTCCCCCTCCATCAGGGCTAAAATCATAATTGTGTTTAGATTGAAGCTTGCAATAAAGAAAAAACAAGATAGATTCTCTTATAGACTCTTGAATTTCAGGTGCCATCATCAGGGCTCATCACATGTAAAGTTTTTATTTCATCAACTATAATTTCAGACTAGACTCATATCAGCCTTTCTCTAGCAACCAACAGATTTTAGTCCTGATGAAGGGGGAGTGTTGAGCCCCAGAAACGCAATAGATGTTGCAAAATATTTTTTTTTAAAAGACTGTACAAACTAGTGTGGAAAAAAGCATCCAAGAGGCGCTGGAACTTTGATGTGAGTTTACACAAAATAGTGAGAGGACAAAAACATTCAGAGAGCACACTGACACAGGTTAGGCTGCTCACAATAGACAAAGCTACCCTCCAGTGGGTACCTCAGCAGGTTACCATAAAAAAAAAGCATGCACTATTGGAAGGAGCTCCAGACCAAAGGAAAAAAAGTAAAAATCCATTTATTTGTTTATACTAAAAAACAGTCAATGCACTTTGTGGGTCAGAAAAAAACTCCCCCTTCATCAGGGCTACAACAAAACTCAATATAACGTAAATATGAATGGTATAATCATAGGTCTAGTATAACTGTGTGTGCGTGTCCATATACATGCATACATAACTAATCTAGCAGTTTTAGATACACTACTATTATTATTTTTTGTATTTTTTTATTGATGGTCGTTAGACTAAAGCCCCATACACACAATCGGACTTTCCGACAACAAAACCGTGGAATTTTGTGCGAAGGGTGTTGGCTCAAACTTGTCTTGCATACACACGGTCACACACATATTGGCCAACAATTAAGAACTTAGTGACATACTAGACGTACTACATGTTTTTTCAGCTCTTTAGTGTCACCCGTTGGGCTCCTTCTGCTAATTTTGTGTTAGTAGAAGTTTGGTGAGCGTTGATTCACGCTTTTCTTTTCACGTTTTTCATTAAGCGCTTTTCAGTTTGCGCTTTTCATTTCGTGCTTTTCAGTTTGTTTCTGAACGGCCGTTCGTCAACCAGACATGTTGCGGAATCGGAGGAGATAATGTGTTATTTATTATTGGCCTTGGAGTTATTGCTTTGACATAATTTTTTTAGTTGAATAATGATTTGATTTGGTAAATTTTCTATATTTTTGGATGCATAGAACGCACTTTTTGGTTATTTTCTATTGGCAGATAGCATGTCTAATTTTTTTTTCTTTTTTAATGCACAATAAAAAAATTGTGTAGAATAATACTTGGCTATGTGTTTTACTTCAAATGACAATTTGAGAGTAGGCAGCTACATTTAAAAAAATACAATGTAAAATTAACAAGGGACACCAATATAGTTGTATCTTTGTTCTTAAAAACTACAGGATAATGGTGTTGTGGTAACTTGCACAAATAATAAAAAGAAAAAATAATAATAATATTATTCTTGATATCACTTGATATCACTAGAAAAAAAAGCCTTTGAAAATTAGTTTGCAAAAACTCCATCAGTATCACCAGCAAAGCAGCTTCATTTTTATCCCATTAATCACTTAAGCCCCAGACCATTTGGCTGGCCAAGGACCAGAGCACTTTTTTGCGATTTGGCACTGCGTTGCTTTAACTGACAATTGCACCCTTTTTTTCCCACAAATAGAGCTTTCTTCTGGTGGTATTTGATCACCTCTGTGGTTTTTATTTTTTGCACTATAAACAAAGAAATAGCGACAATTTTGAAAAAAAACTATTTTTTTTTAACTTTTTGCTATAATAAATATCCCCCAAAAATATATCAAAAAACTTTTTTTTTCCTCAGTTTAGGCCGATACGTATTTTTCTACACATTTTTGGTAAAAGAAAATCGCAATAAGCATTTATTGATTGGTTTGCGCAAATGTTAAAGCGTTTACAAAATAGGGGATAGTTTTATGGTATTTTTATTAATATTTTTTTACTAGTAATGGTGGCTATCAGCGATTTTTATCCCGACTGCGACATTATGGCGGACACATCGGACACTTTTGGCGCGATTTTGGGACCATTCACATTTATACAGCGATCAGTGAAGGGGTTAACCACTAGGTGGCACTGTAGGGGAGCGGTGATCAGTGTCAGTGTCATTAGGCAGAATGGGGAAATGCTTGTTTACATTAGCATTTCCCCGTTCTTTATCTCAGTGAGATGATCGCGGGTATCCCCGCGGACATCGAGTCCATGGAACCCACGATCACACTCACGGAGATCGCGGCGGGAGTTGCGCGCGCACCCGCAGGCTGCTTCTTAAAGGGCCAGGTATGTGATTCTGCCTGTACGTGCCCTTCTGCTGCAGTATATCTGCGTGAAGCAGTCAGGAAGAGGTTAAAGAAGAAGAGAATTGTGCGCTGCATTTGGAGATTTCATAATTTGCCACGTCACAAATGTTAATTCTCCATTACGAGCCCTAGTTTACAAGACCGACCTCTTCTACTTCCGAGCATGCGTGTTTGTACTTTGGGCTTTTGTCCGACGGACTTGTGTACACACAATCTAAAAATCCGACAACACACATTTGTTGGTGGAAAATTTTAGAACATGTCAACCCACATTTGTTGGTGGAATGTCCGACAACAAATGTCTGATGGAGCAAACACATGGTCGGACTTATCACCAACAAACTCACATCCAACATTTCCCGTCGGAAAATCTGATTGCGTGTACTGGCATAAGGGTCTTATTGTACCATTTATGAGATATGTGTTTTTAAATTGCCTTTTTAACCTTTGAATCTTATTTTTTAACCGCTTCCCGACCGGCGCACGACGATATACGTTGACAGAATGGCACGGACAGGCATAAGGGCGTATAAATACGTCCCCTTTAAGATGCCGCTGTGCCATCAGGCGCTCGCGCCGGTCGAGACCCCCGTGAGGCCGGTCGTGGGTCCCGCAGATTCGATCGCCGTGGGGACACCCGTGATCGTCTCACGGGAAGGCTGAACGGGGAGATGCGGAAATAAACAGCATCTCCCCGTTCTGCCTAGCAACTAGTGACGCCGATCTCTGCTCCCTGTGATTGGAGCAGAGATCAGCATTCACTAGCTGACAGCCACGCCCCCCACAGTAAGAGAAACACCTCTAGGCATACTTAACCCCTACACTGCCACCTAGTGGTTAACCCCTTCACTGCCAGTGTCATTTACACAGGAATCAATGCATTTAAATAGCATTGATTGCTGTATAAATGACAATGGTCCCAACAATGTGTCAAAAATGTCCGATGTGTCCGCCATAATGTCGCAGTCACAATAAAAATCGCTGATCGCCGCCATTACTAATAAAAAAAAATATTAATAAAAATGCTATAAAACTATCCCCTATCTTGTAAACGCTATAACTTCTGCGCAAACCAATCAATAATCGATTTTTTTTACCAAAAATATGTAGAAGAATACGTATCGACCTAAACTGAGGTAAAAAAATAAATTTTTTATATATTTTTAGGTGATATTTATTATAGCAAAAAATAAAAAAGAATGTTTTTTTTTTTCAAAATTGTCGCTCTTTTTTGTTTATAGCGCAAAAAATAAAAACCGCAGGGGCGATCAAATACCACCAAAAGAAAGCTCTATTTGTGGGAAAAAAGGACATCAATTGTGTTTGGGAGCCACGTTGCACGACCATGCAATTGTCAGTTAAATCAACGCAGTGCCGAATCGCAAAAAGGGGCCTGGTCCTTTGGCTGCAAATTGGTCCGGTCTGAAAGTGGTTAATTAATTACTACAAAAGGTGTGCAAAACCAGTATCTCTGTAGTGATCAATGCGTGTGAAAAAAAAAGGTTAACTCATAATAAACCATAATAAAAAATGTGCATCAACGAAATGGTAAAATAGCACTCCTATAACATATAATTCACTTACAGTATGCATAACAAAGAAGTAAACTTCAAAGAGAAATATATAAAAGTCCAAATGTGAAATCTTGAAAAGGATGAAAGTCCACGTGTAATAATCCCAAACCACCATACAGACAAGTGTGCCAGTTCCCTTACCAAACAGTAATGATCTCCAAATGATAAGAGATCAACAGTGCAGAAGTCATCCAATTGTGGGGGCCACCACTCAGGATAACACTGACTCCATCACCTCCATGGTCCTTCACTGGTTATCCAAAGCCAGCACCTCAAGGTAATAATGGGTTGGAGAAAGAACAAAAGACTATAGAATAGTATGCTAAAACCACATGATTTATTAAATGTAGATATACTCACAAAAGTTAAGAGTAACACAGGCAAAACACACCACACCACACCAGGAATCCACAGGGGTGTACCACATCATATGCCACTGGCCTCACCCTATTTTTTTAGACATCTATGCAAAAGTTATGAATCTCATAATCTTTAATTGTTTTATCTCATGTGTATTTATTTTAGTTAAATGTACAATAGCAAAATCGTATGTATTAACCATATAGCATCTGATAATAATAATTTCAAAATGAACCTATCACACACTATCACTTATCATCTGATATTTCTTTATTTTAATTTCTATGCTTGTGTACTAGTATGTGTGTATATATATTTAGCTATCTAGCATTTCTACCATTAGTGCATGTACAAACTAATGTGGCTATCACATCTTTTCAACACTTTAGAAAACTCTTCAGAGAGTCCAGCAGGAAACCATGCTTGCTAGTGAGCAGCCTCCAGCACAACACATCACCTATTACATTATAACATATCACCATAAGGCTCAACACTCCTATACCACAAAAAGGTCATAGGCTAGGGAAGGGACAAGGCCTGTAAGTGAGTTTTAACTACAGCAGGTCTCTTGCCCTGTGAGACAGGGCTGTGTTGTGTAAATCTCAGCACTTGATGTATAGAAATACAATTATTAGCAGGTAAAATACTTCATATGTATGTATTTTATTTGTGTTTTATTTGTGCATTTAGCTGTTTGCCCAGAGTCCAGCTTCAAAAATAAAACCAATATAATTTCACTAAAGTTTTCAGAATTGGGTGAACAGTTGAAAAACAGGGTTATATGTATTCAATGTAAAAGCAACCAGAGTGGATTTGAAAAAAACAAAACAAAAAAAAAAAGCAAGACTTTGTCTTGTTGTGTTAAGTGGGTGTATTTTCAGTCCTCAGCTGTCTCCAGCAGATTCAGCATGAGCCATTGGCAGACAGAAATGTCCATGTGCTCTTTGGTTGACTGGAGTCAGGATGGTCTGACTAGTTAAAGCATGCAGAGAAACTATCCTGGTGACTTTGGTGAGATGCTTCCCAACAAACTCCCCATTGTTTCCTCTCCTATGTTAAATTTGTTATGTGGCACTGTAATCAATGGCCAGAGGGGACTGTTTTATTTTTCTACCCTCTAGGCTAATTTATGAATGGCCTTTTCTAGACAAGCTATAGTTTGTGTATAGGTCACTTGGTGAGATTGTTTGATTTAAAGTATATAAACCCAGTCTCAAAAATCTCATATATTCTTTAGCATGTTAATCTAAATTTAACTACTTCAACCCTTCGGAGGATTTGGCTGCTGAATGATCAAGCCATTTTTTGTGAATCGGCACTGCGTCGCAATTGCGCAGTCGTGCAACGTTGTACCCAAACAAAATTGTCCTTTTTTTCCCATAAATAGAGCTTTCTTTTGGGGGCATTTGATCATATCTGCAGCTTTTATTTTTGACAACATCTCATGAGATTTCGGAAGATGTGAACGAAATCTCGCAAGATTTCAGAAGATGTGACCGAAATCTTGCGAGATTTCGGAAGATGTCCGCACTGACTCCTGGGATCAATGACACCAGATCCCAGGAGACAGTGCGGCGTGACGACGATTGACGCAGAGACCCCGCCCACTGCCGCAGAGACAGAGGAAAGGAAGTCAGCGATTACAAGGTAATGACCAAAGCACTTTTTACAATTTGGCACTGCGCTGCTTTAACTGGTCATGCAATGCTGTACCCAAACTAAATTTGCATCTTTCTTTTTTTCACACAAATAGCGCTTTCATTTAGTGGTATTTGATCAACTCTGGGATTTTTTTTTTTGCGATATAAAGAAAAAAAAATCTAAAATGTTGAACAAAAAAAATATATTTTCTACTTTTTGTTATAAAAAAAATACAATAAACTACATTTTAGTCATACTTTTAGGCCAAAATGTATTCAGCCACATGTCTTGGGTAAAAAAAAATTCAATAAGCATAAATTTATTGGTTTGCACAAAGGTTATAGCGTCTACAAACTAGGGTACATTTACTGGAATTTACGCAGCTTTTAGTTTATGACTGCCTATCTCATTTCTTGAGGTGCTAAAATGGCGGGGCAGTACAAAACCCCCCAAATGATCCCATTTTGGAAAGTAGACACCCAAAGGAAATTGCTGAGAGGCATCTAGAACCCATTGAGTATTTTATTTGTTTGTCACAAGTGATTGAAAAAAGGACAAAAAAAATAAAACATTTACACAAAGTTGTCACTAAATTATATATTGCTCACACATGCCATGGGTATATGTGGAGTTACACCCCAAAATACATTCTGCTGCTTTTCCTGGGTATGGAGAAAAAAGGACTTTATGATCACAGGCAAATCAACTTGATATTAGCGCCACATCCCTTAGTTAGTTAAATGTTGGGATTTTTGAGGTGCAAAATAAATTGAAATAGTATCAACTATAATATATAAGAAATGTTTTATTTTAAAGAGCAAAATAAAAAATTGTTAAAACATAATAATTGGCAAGTACAAATCAACAAGGTTTTATGGACACAACACTATAGAATGGAGTTCCCAACATGTTTCGCCCATATGTCGGGCTTCTTCAGGGGATGCTGTCCAATTAAAGGTACAAGTCTTCTATTGAAAAAACATATACATATAGTGATTACATCAACTGTTAGTTTAGCATCATATATCACATACATAATTCTTTATTTTAAATACATAACAGCTTTAATATATACATGTGCATTACCAGAGCAATGCTACTTACATAGGTCTCTTGAAATGTTGCCTCTGGAAAAATCATGTGCTACAAGTGACCATAGGGAGCATTCAAGGACCAGCTAAGAGAGTAATAAATTATGACAAATTTCATTTAGTTGTAAAACAAAATGGGAATGAGTCTCCAAGATAAAAATATAAAGGCTTATTAAAAAGGGATCAACTTACAAAAACAAAGTTCTGCAGTGGACTCAATACCGAGGGATAAATGGTGTCTAAACACATCAATGCGTATTTCAAAGACTATCCATATAGTCAAAAGGGAAAAGAAAGGGGATAATGAAGACTATTCAAAAAGGAAGGAGAACACTTGCAGTATAAAAAACAGCAAGAATAGTTTAATACTACATCAGCATAGCAAAAAGTGCTCAATATATGCTCTGAGATGGCAACAGCCTATATCAGAACAATAGCATAGATATGCGATAATGTTTTTTCCTATAGTCAAAGGTTTAGGGTTATTACCTGGCGTTTGGTGACAGCATATATATGTCCCTGGGTTCCAGCAGCGTCTAGTAGCTGGAGCCAGCGCCCTTAAATACCCCCCATCCGGCCTAGAACGGATGTGGATGTAGGAACCGCGCATGCATGAACCGCGTCACATCCACCCTCCCGTCCCTCACCGCTGGGTCTCAAAACTCAACCTCAGAGGTTAAGGGCAAAAAAAAAATTCCCGAAACTTGTGGCAAAATATAAAATGTTCCATGGACTCAACATGCCTCTCAGCAAATAGCTTGGGTTGTCTATTTTCCAAAAGGGGGTCATTTGGGTGGGTTTTGAACTGTCCTGGCATTTTATGCCCAACATTAGATGCTTATGTCACACATCACCTTCTAACCACTTTGTTTTTTGCTAGAAAACTACTTTGAACCTCCAAACATTATACATTTTTTTAAAGAATAGGCCCTACAGATTAAATTGGTGGGTGTTTGGCAATTTTTTTTTCACAAAGTATTTGCGCAGCAATTTTTCAAATGCAACTTTTTGGGGGAAAAACCCTTTTATGAATCGTAATGCACAAAAACACACTATATTGCCCAAATGTTTGGTGAAATATAAAATATGATCTTATGCTGAGTACATAGATACCAAACACGAAATGCTTTAAAAGCAGCGGCGACAAGCTAGATATATTTTTAAAAGCCTTTACAGGTTACCACTTTAGATTTAGAGAGGAGGACTACTGCTAAAATTACTGCCCTCGATCTGACGTTCGTGGTGATACCTCACATGCATGGTGCAATTGCTGTTTACATACAACACAAGCCCGAAGCTTGGTTTCACCTTTGCGTGCCTGCACAGGGGGAATTTTTTTTTTTTGTCCCTTTATTTTTTTTTCTATCATTTTTATTGTCATCACAGTGAATTTAAATATCCCCTGTGATAACAATTTGTAGTGACAGGTACTCATTTTTGAAAAAAATGGGGTCTATTAGACTCTAGATCTCTCCTCAGCACCAAGGTCAGTGTGATAAGATGCTTTCTAGATTTCCCAATGGCGCTGTTTATATCCGGCGAAACAAAAGTCATGAAATGCTCGTAGCTTCCGGTTTCTTAGGCCATTAGATGATTGGAGCCATTGTAGTCTCCGATCAGCTCTATGTTCAGCTGGTGGAACAACCGGCTGCATTCTCAGGTTTCCCGATGGGACAGGAGAGCCCAAGAAAACCATGGAAGATGGCGGGAGGGGGGATGTTACCTCCCACTGCTTGTAAATGCAGTCTAGCGGCTAATTAGCTGCTAGGACTTTTACATGAAAGCTGGCCACTGGCTGAAAAGAACGATACCATGATGATACCAAAACCTGCAGGCATCATTCTGGTATAACCAGTATGACACTGGTCCTTGTTGGGCATATATTGTAATGTTCTTTTTTTTCATGCAGCCTGTGGATAAAAAAGAGAACCTAACAGATTCCTCCATTCATATTGATCAAATGGTGGTATGCCAACCATTAGACTACCACCCTTCATAAACCCACTTCTAATGATGGGCATTCATCAAGGTGGATGAAGAAATATTTGCCAAGAAAAGTAAATAAAAATATATGCTGAAGCATAGGGGCAATCCGCCCCCAATGTTAGGGGCAATCCACCCCTAGTGTCCACCCCTGCCCCTATGCTTCGGGATATATGCTCTTTTTTTAACTGTGGTGGTGAAATCATCTCCTACAGCACTGGAGTCGCTGATTTTCATGTCAAGAGAGCAAACCCTGTTGCTGTCAAAATAAATAAATCAGTGCTGCAGCTGAATGGTGTACTTGCACTGCAACTAATGGTTAGCAATGAAACAATGTAACATTAAAATATAACAGTAGGACTTCCTGGCAAAGCAAACACGATAAAACACAGTAACAATAAAACATTACAGTTAAGCATAAAATACAGTAACAATAGAGAGAGAACAATAGATAGAGAACAATAGAGAGAGAAGAACAATAAAATTAAAAAAAAATTGGGGGGGGGTTAATTTTTTGCACTTTTATTTTAACTATAAACTTTCCAGGTTAGGGTCTTTCAAAATGCTATGGCCATCTCATCTTCCGAGACCCTGTGCAAGTGTTCCCAAGGACTGTGCCATGCTGTACCCTACACTAATATTCCGTCTGTATGTATTCTGGGCAGTTGGGGGCTCCACGTGACTATCTCTTCCCTCGTAAACCATAAAACGATATGTATAGCCTGTTGCCCTGTCACATAGCTTATACAGCTTGACCCCATTACTGGCAAGCTTGCTGGGGAGATACTGTTTAAAACACAGGCGGCCAGAAAATTTAATCGGGGACTCATCAATGCAGATACTGTTTGAAGACATGCAGAGCCCCCTGCCCTAAAGCAACCCCCCTTTTGGAGGCATATGGCCTGTTATGGCACTCGCTCCTCCTCCCTTTCTTGACTTGGATTTTGGGGGGACCCCACATGTTTTAAGAAAAAAAATTGGTGTGGAGTTCCCCTTAAAATCCATATCAGACTCGAAGGTCCTGTTATGGATTGGGGGACCCCCCACATCGTTTTATTTTTTTACATTTGTTCTATTGCGGGCAACGATATTGTATTGCCGGCAATTTAAATGTCAATTTATTCATTTTTCTTTCTTTAGAAACGTCAGTTTTGCTGCAGCAGGTTCTATCCATGGTACAGATGTGCCACTTTACAGGCAGACTAAGGGGACCCCCAGGCACTATATTGAAAGAATTTTTCATTTTTATTGTTTCACTGTAAGCACCATTAAAACCACTGCTCCTGAAAAAAACAATCTTTAAAAAAAAAAAATAAATTGCATTAATACATGTTCCCTGGGGCAGTAACCAGAGCCCCATACCCCTTTTATGGCCAATAACTTGCATATAAGCCTTCAAAATGGGGCCTTTTGATTTTTAAAAGGTCGTGTCCCATAGAATTCAGATTAGAACTTTTTCTCTATTCGGGAGTTCTGGTGCGAACCGAACACAGGGGTGTTCGGCCCATCTCTAGAGTTGATTACTCGATTGACTTTTGTTGAAGGAGCCAGCCCAAAAAATTTCTGGCTAAACAACACCTGCATGCACTGTTCTGGGTTTTCTGACAGCCAGTGCTATTGTCTGTAAAAATACAATAGCTGTTTGTGTGGATGGAGAAATCCGATTTTTTTCAGCCTTCAGACTAAATAAAAGAAATCTTTCAATACCCATTCACACTTTTTCTGCTTGCTTCCCTACGCCTGACTACGCTGAATCCCATTCTTTCCAGATGTATCTGTTCACACGTGTATGCTCCGTCGCCCTATGCTCTAAGCTCAAATAAGTACATGAGCTTTTCTTTTGAATGTATGCAGGCATTTCCTATAGATTTCAATGTAAATTGTGAATATTTCTGGTTTTGTGTTTACATATATTTTAAACATTAATTAGATCATGCATGTGTGTTAAGCCTTTCTCTGATGTCAGACAGCTTTAGCATCATTTTCCCAAGACAAATAGTATCTTTCGGTGGTGCTAATTTGCCCCTAAATTCAGTGTTACCAGATAACCCTCAATAATAATAATAATAATAATAATAATATTACGCCTGTAATACACGACAAAAAAAATCACCAGGAATACACCCTGCTAAGGTGTGAATGCAGGCTAAGTGTACGGCCAGTTTTAGTTTTCTTTTTTAAAGTAATTGTAAAGAGAAAAATGTTTGTTCTTAAAATAAAAATTATATATTTACTTGATCTATGCAATGGTTTTGCATAGAGCAGCAGCAATCCTCCTCCTCTTGGGGTACCTGTTGGCACTCCTAGCTCCTCCCCCCTGCTGAATGCCTCCATAGTAAGCTGCTTGCTATGGGATTACTCATGCAGGCTCACTCCTTTGAACTGCTCTGTGTGTCCATTAGCTCATCTCCCCCTCACTGGCTGTGATTGACAGCAGCAGGAGCCAATGGCTTCCACTGCTGCTTCTGGGCCAGTCAGGAGAGGGGGAGCAGCAATATTGCTCTCAAGCACAGCGCTCAATTGACATCGGGCTCAAGTAAATATAAGGGAGGCTGGGGGGAGGTACACTAAGAAGGTTTTTTTACTTATATGCATAGAATGCATTAAAGGACAAGTTCACTTGTTGCCAAAAAATAATAAATGCACATTTATTTGCAGGTAAAAAAATGTGCATTTATTATTTTACATTTTTTGGAGCCTGTAAAGCATTGCACCTGCGATCCCTGGTGCCATGCAGGTCTCCAGCAAAGCCAGTGTATCTGCTTGCCCATACATCCCATACGGTTAGGCAGATACAATCTGACAGAAAGCGGTGCATCACAGCGTTGTGGTAGTTCATTGAAAACTACAAGCCGATAGCCACAAAGGCTGCCGGACCTTGTAGTTTTACATTTTAACCACTTGCCGACCAGCTGCCGTCATTATACAGCAGCAGGTCAGCTCTCCTGCACTAATCACTGTACCTGTACGGCGGCACGTTCTCGCTCCTGCTGCATGGTGCGGGAGCGTGCCTGCTGGTCGGGCAGACTAGACAGTCTGCTGGCAACCCATGATCACCTAGTACAGAGGCAGAACGGGGATCTGCCTTTGTAAACAAGCAGATCCCCGTTCTGACAGGGGACATGTCAGAGATCTTCTGTCCCCAGTGATTGGGAACAGCGATCTCTGTCTTGTCCCCTTGATTGCCCCCTACTGTTAACCCCTTCCCTGCCAGTGTCATTTTTACATTGATTTTTATAGCGCATTTTTATAGCACTGATCAATGTAATAATGTCACTGGTCCCCAAAAAGTGTCATTTGGGGTCAGATTTGTCCACCCCAATGCCGCAGTTCCGCTAAAAATCACAGATCAATAAAAACAATAAAAGAAAAAAAAAGACCCTAAATCTATCCCATAGTTTGTAGATGCGATAACTTTTGCACAAACCAATCAATCAATATATGCCTATTGCGATTTTTTATTTTTTACCAAAAATATGCAGAAGAATATATATCGGCCTAAACTGATGAATAAATGTGTTTTTTTTGGACATGTATTCAAGCAGGGGTGTCAAACTCAGTTTCATCGTGGGCCGCATCAGCATTATGATTGTCCTCAATAGGGCCAGTTGTATCTGTAAGATTAGATGTCCAGCGCATCCCCTCCCCTTACATTAGATGTCAAGAGCCACTCCACCATCAGAAGTTGAGTCCCCTACTCTTCCTAACATCACAGTGCACCCTCTTTCATTATGCTGCTGCTGGGAAGAAGCTGGTTGCATTACTTGAAAGCAGAAAGTAGGGGTCTCGAGGAGGACCAGAGGAGGGATGGAGCTCTCCTGCAGCTGCAGAATAGGTGCAAAGGCCACATGAAATGACCTGGAGGGCCAGATTCGGCCCGCGGGCCTTGTGTTTGACACCTGTGTATTAAAGCAAGACGTTAAAATTTTTTATTTTTTTTCAAAATTGTCGTTCTTTGTTTGTTTATCCACCTCAATACAGTGCATTTTCACCCCTTCCTGCCCAAGCCATTTTTCAGCTTTCAGCGCTGGCACACTTTAAATGACAATTGCGCGGTCATACAACACTGTACCCAGATAAAATTGTTATCATTTTGTCCCCACAAATAGAGCTTTCTTTGGTGGTATTTGAACACCTCTGCGGTTTTTATTTTTTGCGCTATAAACAAAAGAAGAGTGACAAGTTAAAAAAAAAACAATATTTTTTACTTATTGCTATACTAAATATCCCCAAAAAATATATAAGTTTTTTTTTCCTCAGTTAAGGCCGATACGTATTCTTCTACATATTTTTGGTAAAAAAATCGCAATAAGCGTATATTAATTGGTTTGCACAAAAGTTATAGCGTCTACAAAATAGAGGATAGATTTATAGCATTTTTTTTAAACTAGTAATGGCGGCGATCTGCAATTTTTATTGTGACTGCGATATTGCGGCGGACATATCGGACACTTTTGACATATTTTTGGGACCATTCACATTTATACAGCGATCCGTGCTATAAAAATGCATTTATTACTGTATAAATGTGACTGGCAGGGAAGGTGTTAACACTAGGGGGCGCTGAAGGGGTTAATATGTTCCCTGGGAGTGATTCTAACTGTAGGGGGAGGGTATTCACAAGGGGAGGAGACTGATCGGTTTTTCTCTGTACTGAGAACACACCATCGGTCTCCTCTGACATACACAGATTCACGGTCCTGCTGTGTTACTGGGCAATCGTGGGTGCCCGGCGGATATCGCGGCCCAGTGCCCAGTGATACGGCGGGCGCTCCCTGGAGGGCCGAGAAGGGGAGGATGTCATTTGATGCCCTCCTGCAACGAGAGATGCGCCGCCTGGCCGTCAATTGACAGCCGGCGGTCGCAAGGCAGTTAAAGAGTAAAAAATAAAAACCGCAGAGGTGATCAAATACCGCCAAAATCAAGCTGTATTTTGTGGGAAAAAAGGAAGTCAATTTTGTTTGGGTACAACGTCGCACGACCGCGCAATTGTCAGTTAAAGCTACGCAGTGCCGAATCGCAAAAAATGGCCTGGTCATTAAGGGGCAAATCCTTCCAGGGCTGAAATGGTTAAACATTGCAAGAAAATCAGATCCAGTGTGTGTCTTCAGCTTTAGCATAACTTTCTCCTAGACAGATATTATCTGTTTGTGGCGCTAATTTCCCCCTAAATTCAGCATTAGTAGATAACCCTCAATAATGACCTTTCCATTCTCTCCAGCATACAGAGCACAACAATAGAACAGTAGCTACTTTATTTAATGCTGACATTAACCCACTGATACACTAACTATATTTGTGTGTACAGCTTATAGTAACCAATAAGCACTTTAAAAAAACACAAAGACGCTCTTCCAGTTCAACCTGTAATAAATAGCAATGTGCAGTCAGTATACAAGTGTGACATTGCTGGATGATTAGGGGTGTTACAAGCAAAATCTTCTACCTGAGCTACAACCTAATCTAGTCTAGCTTCTGCTCTGTGCACCCCAGGCTATTCCCACATTGCTGCACACAAATCTAACCCTGCAGGCGGTTTAAACTGAGATCATGCCTGGCATCCACAGCTCCATCCTGACACATGCCATGGTTTAAATGTCACCGTGGGACAACCTATCCTGCTGCCCACTTTCTCCAGCTCTCTTGATAACATGAATATACAGGTGCCTGCAGGGTAAGCACAAAGGATGTCAAGTGTCTAAATGCACCAACAGACATAACAAGTTGGTTGGATGTGAGCTCATAGTCTGAATGTTAAACAATAGCTTTAACAATGCATAAACAGATACAGATATAGATTGAGCACATATGTGTATTGTGCACATACCCCAAGGTGTATTTTTAAGATTAAATAGCTGTTGACTAGAAAAAACAAAAAACAAACCATGTTCAAATTAGCCTACCTTCCCCACGTCCAAAATTATATTTACCATATGGTATAAAAAAACAAAGTTTAGCAATTCACCTTAAACTATCAATATTCCTCCAAGTGATATAAAGTGCTAAGTGCATGCAATACATATGCACAGATAAAATACACAATATTTACACAGACATGCACAGAATAAATATAAAACACAAAAAATTCATAAAGTTAAACTGCATAAATCACAAATTATAACTAGAATCCAATTTTCCAGTCCAAAATCTACAACAGTGACCAGAACAACAAGAGACACATAAAAATGTGTCCTAAAAAAAGTGGTTATTCTTATAAAGCAATATAAAGTCATATAATCATACAATAAAATATTTTTATTATATATATATATATATATATATAATATATATATATATATATATATATATATATATATATATATATATATATATATATATATATATATATATATATATATATATATATATATATATATATATATATATATATATATATATATATATATATATATATATGTAGCACTGACCCCCGTAGGAGCTGCTGATTTGGTTTGGGCCTGCACTCTGCTAAGAAAGCCCAATAACTTGACTCAGTCCCCTTGACACAGCTGTGGTGCAATACAATACAGTACAATATAATATAACACAATTTACCTGTATTGTCACTTCAGGATCCACTGGCTCCACTTGCTGGGAGAAAATAATACTCCACACAACGGGGTACTTAACCAAAGTATGCTTTACCATACATATTGGCAAACAGGTGGTTACAATAATTGTGCTGTCATCCCAACATAGAATGACAGAACAATGAGTTTTGATATAACAATTACAAACAATATAATTACCAGGGAGCTCCCCCTACTTTTATAGCGTTTATGTGTGAAATCTCACTTAAAGTACTCAGTTTTTAGTCTTCTTGTCTTCGCTAGCTAGGATAAATCCTTATGACTTGTAATCCAAGGGTTAAAGTAAATAAGGTTGAGTTAAGGATGATCCTGGTATTGCTTCAGTAACTATGATACAAGGCTTTAGATGCAATAGCAGATAGGCCTTATGCTTGCCAGGTGTCAGTTGTTATATTCCTCCTCCGTAGGACTATGGATCCCAGTGAGGCCTGTATATAAGTCTGACTAGGTGCAAAAGTTAATAAACTGTGGGCAGCAACCCGATCACTAACTGGATCAGAAACTCTGGATGGCAGCTCTGGTCCGGTGGTTGCAACTGGCTTCTATGTCAGCCGGCTCCGTCACTCCGTTCCCTTCCGATACATGGACCTGGTATTCCGATGCTCAAACGAGTGTCTCTGGATCTTCCCAATCCGGTCACTGTGTCTCTGGCACTGTCAGGTCACTCACACAATCGAGCAGGGTTGCGCTCCGCAATGGCTGTAGGCCGTTTCCTCCGGGAGGCCCCCTCACAAGTCCTGACAGGCAGGCCATGCGTTCCCAAGAGACCTAAAATGGCCACTCGGGCTCCTTTTATGTCATGCACTGTTGAGAGGGTGTCCATGGGTAGGTCACCCAGCATCCTGGGTAAAAAGGTCAACTCACCAAGGTAAATAACAGTCACTTCCTGTAAATAGTTCAGTGCTTTGTAAAAGCAAAAATTATCAGTGTTTGTCCGCTAGATGGCGCCAAACACTAAACCATAGAAACGTCCATCGACTTTCATTGTAATTGCTAATACACATCAGCAGACAAGGATACCAGCGCTACACACTCCCCTTACTTTTACTCTTTGGTCCCCAAAGATGTTCAAACTCTTAACTCTATCTTGTATTCTTGTCTCTATGCGGTTACACAATACGGACAGAGGAGCTTCCCACCAGTTTGCATATGATGGGGAGCTGTCCTGTGCACTCACAGCTGACACTATAGTGTCTGGTACAGATGTGTCAAGGGGTGAGCTGGGGTTGTCCCTCACTGAATCAGAAGTAGAGGGACCAGGCACTTCAGAGTTTCTTTTGCTGACAATTTAAGATGCTTCAAAGCATTCACCCAATGTATCATAAGTCCGTCTCTTTGGTGGGCGAATCTCTCTCTTTGTTCTTTACCCTTTTGGGGTATACACTACTCTTGGACAAATATCCTCATTTCTCATCTCAGATGCTGGTAGTGGGGAGTGAGCAGGAGTATTTTGCTCTTCCGTTTGTTGTGTTATTGGCACAAATTGGCCTCTGCCCAAAGAGACCCATTATTTTCTTCTCCTGTCTTTGGAGAGACATTAAACGTCAGTCTCTGATGTCTCTGGTGGCCACAGCCAACTCACCTCCATTCCTTCATCCTCATCTACCGAGGGTGCAGGCTGAGACCTAGTTGCTGGTCTGCGCACATCAGTGGACGTGGAAGAGAGTTCCTCTTCTGGATTTATCCTGACTGCTTCTGTGAGGGGTAAGAGATGATTTCGATGCCAGCTTTTCACTGGCCCAGTGTTTCCTTCTGGCTTGATTTCATACACTGGGAGTCCTGGGTCCTACACACAGCCAACTTTTGTTTGCCTGGGATGCCCAGATTCCTTAGTAGGACACGATCACCTGGTTGAAGATCCTGAACCCTTACTTTTAGATCAAAGTTCCTCTTATTCCTATTTTCTCTGGTGTTCGAGGTGGCTTGAGCCTGCTCATAAGCTATCTTCAAGTTCCTCCGCAGTCTGTCCACATACCCTCGATGGGAGGTCTCTGATGTGTGATCCAGAGAGGTCCTAAAGGCTAGATCCACTGGTAGCCTGGCTTCACATCTGAACATTAGTCTGTAAGGTGAATACCCAGTAGCGTCACACTCAGTACTGTTATAAGCATGAACTAACGTGGTGATGTGCCTACTCCAATAAGGTTTCTGCTCTGCAGTCAAAGTCCTCAACATGTTCAGGAGAGCTCTGTTGAACCTTTCCGGTTGAGGGTCCCCTTGTGGGTGGTAGTAAATCTAACAGACCTTTTATCAGCCTGCTCTCAAAGTCTCTTCCTTGGTCCGAATGTATCTGTTGAGGTAGACCATAATGGACGAAAAACTTCTCCACGAGAGTTTTTGCTACTGTGGTTGCTTGCTGGTCTCTAATAGGGAACGCTTGGGCATAGCGGGTGGAGTGATCTGTGAGCACTAAAATGTCCCCTTGCCCACTCAGGTTGGAATCCAAACATAAAAAGTCTATGCAGACCAGATCCATTGGCCCTTGGCTCTCTAAGTGGCCCATTGGGGCAGCTCTCTGGGGCAAGGTCTTCCGTTGTATGCACCTGAGGCAAGAATGACAATAGCTCTCCACTTCGGTCCTCATGTGAGGCCAGTAGAACCCTTCCCTTACTAGTTAAAGGGTCCTCTCAACTCTCAAATGACCATGGTGGTCATGCAGAGCGATCAGAACTCTCTCTCTGTGTTTTTCCGGCAGGAGCAGTTAGGATAAATCCAGAAGAGGGACTCCCTTCCACGTCCTCTGCTGTGCGCAGACCAGCAACTAGGTCTCAGCCTGCACCCTCGGTAGATGAGGATGAAGAAATGGAGATGAGTTGGCTGTGGCCACCAGAGACATCAGAGACTGACGTCGATGACTCTCCAAAGACAGGAGAAGATAATGATGGGACTCTTAGGGCAGAGGCCCCAGAATTTGTGCCAATAACACAACAAACAGAAGAGCAAAATACTCCTGCTCACTCCCCACTACCAGCATCTGAGATGAGAAACTATAGTGTCAGCTGTGAGTGCACAGGACAGCTCCCCATCATATGTGAACTGGTGGGAAGCTCCTCTGTCCATATTGTGTAACTGCATAGAGACAATAATACAGGATAGGGTTAAGAGTTTGAACATCTTTGGGGACCAAAGAGTAAAAGTAAGGGGAGTGTGTAGCGCTTGTATCCTTGTCTGCTGATGTGTATTAGCAATTAAAATGAAAGTCGATGGACGTTTCTATGGCTTAGTGTTTGGCGCCATCTAGCGGACAAACACTGATAGTGGTCTTAAATGATTTTTGCTTTTACAAAGCACTGAACTATTTACAGGAAGTGACTGTTATTTACCTTAGAGAGTTGACCTTTTTACCCAGGATGCCGGGTGACCTACCCATGGACACCCTCTCAACAGTGCATGCTGGGAAGGACATAAAAGAAGCCTGAGCGGCCATTTTAGGTCTCTTGGGAACGCATGGCCTGCCTGTCAGGACTTGTGAGGAGGCCTCCCGGAGGAAACGGCCTACAGCCATTGCGGAGCGCAACCCTGCTCGATTGTGTGAGTGACCTAACAGGGCCAGAGACACAGTGACCGGATTGGGAAGATCCAGAGACACTCGTTTGAGCATCGGAATATCGGGTCCACATATTGGAAGGGAACGGAGTGACGGAGCCGGATGACATAGAAGCCAGTTGCAACCACCGGACCAGAGCTGCCATCCAGAGTTTCCGATCCAGTTGGTGAGCGGGTTGCTGCCCACAGTTTATTAACTTTTGCACCTAGTCAGATTTATATACAAGCTTTGCTGGGATCCATAGTCCTACGGAGGAGGAATATAACAACTGACACTAGGCAGGTTTAAAGCCTATCTGCTATTGCATCTAAAGCCTTGTATCATAGTTACTGAAGCAATACCAGGATCTTCCTTAACTCAACTTTATTTACTTTAACCCTTGGATTACAAATCATAAGGAATTATCCTAGCTAGCGAAGACAAGAAGACTAAAGACTGAGTGCTTTAAGTGAGATCTCACACATAGCTATAAAAGTAGGGGGAGCTCCCTGGTAATTATATTATTTGTAATTGTTATATGAAAACCTATTGTTCTGTCATTCTATGTTGGGATGACAGCACAATTATTGTAACCACCTGTTTGCCAATATCTATAGTAACGCATACTTTGGTTAAGTACCCTTGTGTGTGGAGGATTACCAAATCAGCAGCTCCTACGGGGGTCAGTGCTACATGTGGGGGCTCGAGTCTGGGATTTGCCGTTACCTCTCGCAACTAAAGTGGACTGTTCGTCTGAAATCTACATGGTAGAGGGTTTTTTGGACTACGCCATTTTTTACAAAGGGTTGATTGCGGACCACTGCCTGGCACGTGGACTGTGGGTGGAGTTGAGAAAAGTCTGCGAGTTGTGTGACCAGAGGAACCAGTGGGAGGAGTCTTGCCTGTTATTTTTCTTGCATGAGGCACCACGGGAGTGTGTCGCAGGAGAGGAAGGAAGAGACTGTCTTTTTCTTGCTAAAAGAGAGAAATGTTCTGCATGCCAGGAACACCGTCCATGATGGGACCTAGGATGTTTTCAGTGGGATATGCCACAAGAGTAAACTTGCCTGGGATACAGGAATTCGACTGAGACCGCAGGGGCGTTTTGTCCTGTACACGACAGGGGATGCCAAGACCTTGGGCATGCTGTGTAGCAAATGTGAGGGGCTGGTTGCAAGCCTCCGGCCATTTGCCCGGTGCCTGCAATGTGGAGGATATTTATTTGCGGTGGAGCAACCTACTGTGCTGCCTCGTGCGTACTGCATGGACTGGGCCACGAACGTCGCTACCAAGGAGTCTGCTGTATATGCTCCTGTGGCGAGGTCTGCATCGTACAGACCAACTACTACTACTACTACAACCAGCGTTCCAGATGGAGAAGGTGCTGCTGTTGCCACCGGAGGAGCCATTCTGGATGTCATGGACACTGCTTCGTCCACCACCACAAAAGTCCCTACACTGGCTCACAGAAAAGTGGGGTACGTGAATGCCTCCTGCGGCCGGGGTCGAGGCCTACCCCAGAACTTATTTGAACCAGGTCGGGGAAAAGTGATCGTTCCCAGGAAATCCACTATGACTACAGGTGGGAACTCTGGGGTAAATGTTATGAGCGGGACTGTTTGCAATTATTTGCTTGCAGAAGAGTTGTGGGACTCGGAGATAGATTCCCTGTCTGATCTGTCAGGGGATGACGATTTATTTGAGACTTTGTCACAGGAAATGTTATGGGCAAACTCAGATGATGTGGCTGCAACTTGTGATATATCGGGCTGGTTAGCCCTAAATTCGGGGAGTGCATCGCCTCGGGCGGGAGCCCCAACAACTGTACATAATGAGACTGTGCCTAAAAATATCAGTGTGTCCAGGTCTAAGAGACTGTCTGCTGTTACTATGGTATGGAAATCACCTGATTCCTGTGTGCCTCCCGGGGATGGAAGTGCCCAAGCCCTGCCTAGGCTCGCACGGTCCCAGAGGCTGCTGAATAAACAGGTGGCTACAGCATACGGTCTGGAATTCCCCTATATTTCAATGGAAATTATGGACGAGATAGAGAAAAACAGAGAGCAATAGTACTCTAGTGATGTGTGGGACTAAAAGTACCAAAGCCTTTCAGAAAACAAGGATGTTTACCATGTATGTACGAACACTTTACTGGGTGTCTACAGCACTGGAGCTTTGGTAGGCATATTTACGCTGATAAAGTTGTCATTTGCCATCCGGGAAGAGACAATGTGATATATTTTATCACCACCGTAGATGCTAAGGGGAACACGCTGACCTTACCGGATCCCCGGTTCTATTGGTAAAGAAAAGAAAAAGTAATTCTTGAGAATGGTGTTGTTTTTCTGCTTCCTGAAAAGTTTTGAAAATGTACAAGGACTACGGGGCTAGTTAGTTAGTGACAGGTTTAAGAGGAAAGCTCCATGTCAAGGTTGTCTACCGGCTTCAGCACTTGTAAAATAAGGACTTGCAATTTATCGCTCTTGCCACTAGGTGGTAAGGGTTTGCACAACAAGTTGGACATTTGCACGTAGGCACATATGTTAGATGCACTGGAGAGAAAGTTTCAATTCCAGGCTGGAAGTGGAACTTTGCCTCCTATGACTGTACATTTTAGTATGTTTTTTCTTGTGTGTGTTTTGTTTCAGGAATCATCAAGGATCGTCTATCAAGCTACCAGAGAGTGGGTGGTGTACATAGTCAGGTATTGGGGGCTCATGTGTGATGTGATCTGTTTATGTCAACTGTTCAACCAATTGTATGTATATATATATATATATATATATATATATATATATATATAATATATATATATATATATATATATATATATATATACAATTATATATATATATATATATATATATATATATATATATATATATATATATATATATATATATATATATATATATATATATATATATATATATATATATAATTTATAAATAAATAAAAAGATGCATAAAGATAGACTGCATAAAACACTAATTATAACTATAATCCATCTTGACAGTCCACAATCTATATACCTAAAAATCGAAGATACATACACATAATAAAATATACTGTGTTGCACTGCTGACAGTTTACAATAAATTAATAGATATTCACTTCAACACTGTGTCTTGTGTGAAATTCTTACAAACACGCAACACATTAAAATTAATACCAGTGCATATAATTATCATAAAAAAAGAGGTTAGTGGCGCTGTTACTGGGTTAAGAGAGATACAATATAACTGTCCATGCATAATTATCATGCAAACTGTAAATGTCCTTACAGTCCCAAACACAATATATCGTCTTTATCTGCTTCTAGTGCATTATTCACATACTAAAAATGTGATTTCACAATCTTTCGATGCAATCTTCACATGGAAAGTGATCCAGTAATCCCAGTGCTGCAGGCATTATTCAAACTCTGTGTAACACCCTATAATTTATAAAGAAGTACATACAAATGTTTTCTAAAATAAAAATTGTTCTTCATCAGTTCCACTCCCATTTTGAAAAGCAACTCCGCAGGCAAATGGGCGGAGCCTGACTGAGCAGACATGCCAGCTTAGAGCTCTGCTCCTGAATGGACATTTTTGCCATATTATACCATGTCCCAGCTCAGCTTCACCCAGTAAATAGTGTTACTCGGTCTGCTAATAACACCTGCCACTTAATGTAACGGTTCTTGGGAGTTCTCGCCTGAAAATGAAGCCAAAAAACAACAAGTGTTGCCTCAGGCTTCAGTCAGAATGGCACTAGCTTCATTACTACCTTTTCCTCATACTCAGTGAAATCCTCTTAGCACTCTAAGGTGTCTGTGGCAACATGGGGAATATGACTCAGATTCAGATATGCAAACTTTACAAATGACATCTTTTACAGACCCTGCTAATTTTTTTCTGTTCTGAGGCAATTTGAAAAAATGCTTCACAAAGCCCTTAAACAGAACTCAGATCATATTACAGGCAGTCTGACTAGGGAAATCAGAGAACTGGGCCAACACACTGCAAATCTTGAACTGTGGGTTGATGAACTTAAAAATAACACCCAGAGTTATGCAGTTGAATTGGAAAACCTCAAACAGTTAGAACACACCTAGGGAACACACCTAGGGAACACAGTTAACCCCTTGATCGCCCCGTAGTGTTAACCCCTTCCCTGACAGTGACATTTTTTTACAGTAATCAGTGGTTATTTTTAGCTCTGATCACTGTATAAATGTCAATGGTCCCAAAATAGTGTCAAAAGTGTCCGATCTGTCTGCCACAATGTCGCAGTCCTGATAAAAATCGCAGAACACCGCCATTACTAGTAAAAAAAAAATAATAAAACTTGCATAAATCTATCCCATATTTCGTAGATGCTATAACGTTTGTGCAAACCAATTAATATACGCTTACTGTGATCTTTTTTTACCAAAAATATGTAGAAGAATATATATCAGCCTAAACTGATGAAGACATTTTTTTGGGGGATATTTATTATAGCAAAAAGTACAAAATATTGTGTTTTTTTTTTCAAAATTGTCACTCTTTTTTTGTTTATAGAGCAGACATGATCAAATACCACCAAAAGAAAGCTCTATTTGTGGGGAAGTGTCTGGGTACAATGTTGCATGACTGCGCAATTGTCAGTTAAAGCAACACAGTGCTGTATCGCAAAAAATGGCCTGGTCAGGAAGGGCGCAAATCCTGCCGAGCTGAAGTGGTTAAGATGGCTATATTGCCCACAATTTTAGATCTTTTTAGAGTCTTTATACAGCGCAGAATTATCTCCTTTATCTAGGGTAAAACGAAACATCGAACCTCTAAATCCACTCTCTGGGGTTGATTTACTAAAGGCAAAGGGACTGTGCACTTTGCAAAGTGCAGTTGTCCAGAGCTTAGTAAATGAGTAGAAGCTCTTCTGACTTCCAGCATCCAATCATGTGCAAGCAAAAATGCATTTTTTTTTGTATTTTTCTTGCATGGGATTGGGTAGACTTTGCAAAGTGAAGCCTAACCTCATTCATTAAGCTCTGGAGCAACTGCACTTGCAGAGTGCACAGTCTTTTTGCCTTTAGTAAATCAACCCCAATGTCTCCCACAATGCTGCGGAGGTTTAGGTCTCTTAAATATTTCTGCTTACTATCTTGCTGCACACCTTGCACATTTACCAAAATACCTTGCAATCAAAGAAATTCCTGTATGGGTAACAATTGGGTCCATTGACTGTGACCCTATTTCAGTATATAACATGTTATGGTTAAGTTAAGACCAACTGATCATACTTTTATTCGCAAACCTATCACAAAACATTGTTTATCCATATGGGACAGATTCAAAACTTCTCTTGGCCTTCAATCTCCTCATTTACAGGTTCTTTCTTTTGTTAAAAATCCCTCTTTTTACCCTGCCTGATCGCTCCTAATTCTTTCAATGCATAATTTGGTATCTGCCTCTTCCATACATTCTTTTCCTACTTTGCGTGATACATTTTGACTTCCCCAATCGGAACTGTTCCGAAATTTGGAAATCAAAATTTTTTTCCAACCTTATCTCAATTCCAACTCCCAACTATCCCAGATGTCGTGTTTTGAACGCATATGTATTTCTGACCCTCATACTAGAGGACTTGTTTCATTTCTCTATAAGCAAATTTTAGCTAATACTAACACTGGTCCCTCCCTAATATGTTTCCAAATGGGAACTAGACCTTAATATGCTACTGAATTGTCTAGCATATGGTCTGCCACTAAGTCTGCTTCTTCTAATGTTGTTGCTATGGAAACTAACTTTAGGGTGCTAACCCATTGGTATTTGGTCCTTGCTAGAATATCAAAATATGCTTCTGATTACCCTGGAGCTTGTTTTTGCGGCTGTTCAGAGTCTGGCACTCATCTTCATATTTGGTGGGATTGCCCAAAAACTCTGGAAGGCATTTTTTGACCTCTAAATCTTTGATACACCTATACAGCCCAATCCTGATACAGCCCTATTAAACCTGAAACCTGATGGGATCACACAATCAACCCCCCTTTTTTTACCCTCTTCTCCCTATCTACTCACATATTGTGTGGTATTTATAAACAGATTATCTCTTCTGTTTTGAATATATACCTATTAGATTTAGCTACTTATTACTGCTCTTGCAAAATTAACCAATAGTCACTAGCTTACTTTTTTCCTTCTGATGGAATTTTATAATGATTTCAATGTAATACTTTATTGGTTTGTTCGTTGCTCTACTCATTACATTTTTACATTGTTATCTACTCATCCTGTTTATAAATCGATATGTTTAGCTTTATTGCTATTTGAATATTGAACCACCATCCTTATATGTACTAATTTTGTCAATCTTTGTTATATTTAAAAAATAATAAACAAATTTGACAAGAAAAGCAACTCCTTTAGTATGGGACCTAAATATGAAAAAAGGTTAAAAATGTGTTTGGAATTATGCAGTCTTTGCACCCATTAGACCCAGATGCACCAATGGGTATGTCTCGTCTGTCAAAAGCATGTATAAAACAGTGTGTATTAATAAAAATTAAACTCAATGATGCACAAAGTATCAATGTATAAAATACTGAAAGTGGTTGTAAAGGAGGAAGGTTTTTAACCTTCATGCATTCTGTGCTTGATGGTAAAAAAAACTTCAGCATGCAGCTCCCCCCCCCCCCTCCAATACATACTTGAGCCCAATCTTTATCCAGCGTTGTGCATGAGAGATTTTGCGGTCCTGCGATTTCTCCCGCTGCTGTCAATCACAGCCAGTGAGGAGGGAGCAGGGGGCAGGACTGAGCCCTCGTCTGTGTGTCCTATGGACAAACAGAGCGGAGCTCGACAGTGAGCATGCATGAGTGCCCCTATAGCAAGTGGCTTATTATAGGGGCACTCGACAGGCAGAGGAAACAGGAGTGCTGTCAGGTGACCCGAGAAGAGGAGGATCTGGGCTGCTTTGTGCAATACCCTTAGTAGAACATGTCTGTTAGGGTTTGTTTGTTTTTTTAAGTAGAACTGAAGGCAAAACTTTTTTTTTTTTTTTTTAATCTGGGTCCCATTGAGGAGATTCCTGTTGTTTATTAAGGCAATCCCTCCAAAGTGTAGGAAATCCCAAATGGTCACCAGGGTCATTCTTGTTCTGGTGACCTTTCAAAATTTGGAATTTTATTTCACTTTCAGAGATAATGGTCCCCAGGACCAATAGAGAGGGTAAATCTCCCTTAGGAGGACACAGACAACAATGCAAACCTGACAGGAGTTCAAATATATCTCCACTCTATCCAATTTTTTTTTAAGTTTTGCCTTTAGTTATACTTTAATATTAGAGTCCTGTGGCTCCTCAAACTCAGCAGACTCCACGAATAGCGTGTGCACGCTCTCGCAAACCAGCTCTGCTTTCTGTGTTACATTGCCAAGGACTGCATTAGAGGCTCCTGTTTGTATTTCCCATATGACATGCAGAAAAGGAACAGAAGAGGAAAATGTCCCTAGCTCCTTTGTCTACTATCGCAAAATACCCAGAGCTTCCAGGTATGAGGGAGCAGGTCACCTCCTTCTATGTGATAATGCTTTGGTCTAGCAGCCAGTCTTTAGACCCAAGCAGTGTCACATGACAAAGGCTAGGCACTGACACTGTGTACTTTGGTGCCCACTGTGACGGAAATAATGGCAAGGATCAATAGAGAGGTGAGTATTAGTGAGTCGGTAGTAGTGGTGAAACTATAGCCATAGCATACCACTTGTACCGCTTGGCTGCTATGAGGCCCATAGATGGAAAGGTTGTTCCGCTGTCTCCATTCTAGAAAAGCTTTCGTTACATGTTTTGAGATTAAGCTGCTGTTAGTTACAGATTGCATTCCCCCTATCTGTGAGTAGATTTATTGCCTTCATAGTTTTTGGTCATCCTAGCCAGCACTGATTTTTTCAAGTCATACACGTAACAATTTTCTTTCCTTCAACAATGGGTTGAAGGAAAGAAACTTGTTCAATTCCCCCATCAACACAGTCAATGTTGATGGGGTAATCCCATCCACTGTGCTTTGTATTCTGACAGCTGGAGGTTTCCCAGCCACCAGAATACAATTATCACTGCCAGCAGCTATAGTACAGGCAGTGATAGCACAAAAAAAACTGATAGGCTGGTTGTACTGAAGTCAATCGATGGATTGACTTCAGTACAAGCAGCCTGCCCATATATGGATGGAAATTCTTTCTGTTCCTGATAAAAAGACTGAATTTTTCGATCCGTCTATGGCCGGCCTTAGGCATCCTTTATGTTGTGATCAATTACACTACTGTACCAATTGAGAGGGGCTGCTAGGGACCCCATCAAAATTTTTGGTATAGCGCCTTATGAATTGTACTTATGGGCCTTTTAACAGCCATTGTCACTTGTTCTGAACGGGTATAATGAATGAGTAATGGTTAGTGATAGGGTCACAGGGAGGTATAGTGTTAGATGAAGGGTTAACTTTAAGGCTACGATACCAACAATCAAAAATAAAATTTATCCTCCAGGTCATAGTCTCATATTATCTAATATTATCATATTAATGCTCATACAAAAATGGCATAAAGGCAAAAGAGGAAAAAAATAAAAATAAACACCCACCAGAGGGAAGGAATAAATCAATAAACACACGCCAGAGTGAAAAAAATAAGCACCCACCAGAGTGAGAAAAAATAAAATAAAAAAAAATAAACACCAGAGAAAAAAATAATGCTAGACACTCATCAGAGGGGGAAAAATCACAACAAAACACAACTGGAGTGATATGATAATCAAGAGGGAACCGTCTGTATGGCTTGAATATGAAAACTAGAAAAAATAAAAACCTGACTGAGGCTCAACCCCTTTGTATTTAATAACTACACCAGGATCCATGGATAGAGGGACTTAGAAGGACAACTAGGCACAATATTCATACATATAATTGTATTATAGCAAAAAAAAAACATAAACAATACCAAAGAAAAAACACAAGTTAAAAAATTTACCAAAATATGAACTAGAACCCAACCCCCAGCAGCTGCACCAAGAGAAAGACCCTTAAAGACAAACCAAAGTGTGTCTTCAGTTATTTTACAAAGGGGTTGAGCTTCAGTCAGATTTTTTTTTCTAGTTTTCATTTTAAGGCTACAGTATGTGAGTGGCACCCAATGGTAAGGTATAGCCCTCTGCAGTTGAAACTATCAGCCCTGATCGAATGTATCCTCATAAATTACCAGACATGACTTTTGTCTTCACAAACATCATCTCACTTCTTGCAGCCCGCTTCCCATTTCCATGAAAATACCAACTTCATAAAAATCTGTATGTTTGGCATTTCTCTGCACCAACTATATGGCTGTTATGACTTTTGTTATAATAGCCGTATTAACAAAGCACAATTTAAAAAGAACAGAACAGAAAAGAAAATTGGGAAACATGGGGGGTTGATTTACTAAAGGGAAAAAGACTGTGCACTTTGCAAAGTGCAGTTGCTCCAGAGCTTAGTAAATGAGCAGAAACTCTGCTGACTGCCATCATCCAATCATGTGCAAGCAAAAATGCATTTTTTTTTTATTTTCCTTGGTCATGATTGGGTACTCTTTGCAAATTTATTTTTTGCCTTTAGTAAATCAACCCCATAATGTACTTAGAAAGAGTAAGGTGTGCTATCACAGTCTACAATACATCGGCTCTGCAGTGAAGTGAACATTGAAATTATTTTAAAACAATAGCAGTTATGCACTACAGGTTGACATGGATTAAAGTTTTTACAGAGATTATACAATTAAGGGTTACAGTGCCAAGCAGCAGTTTGCCTGCAAATTTATAAGGAATGAGAGGTACCTGACAGGCGCTGGCAGTGTGCTGGCTGGGACTTGTAGTGGCTCAATATCTGGAAAGAGTGAAGAAACAATACTTCACTCAATATTTATTTTTTGGTCTGCCCGAAGTCTACAAATTACATACTAAATGTTAGAAAGTATGGTCCTAAAAGGTCTCATAACAGGTAAACAATAGCAAATGTTACTTTTGAGTATCACTAATGCCGCGTACTCACAAGCGGAATTTCCGTCTGAAAAATCTTGGATGGTTTTTCCGACGGAATTCCGCTCCAGCTTGGCTTGCGTACACATGGTCACACAAAAGTTCAATGGACTTTTGACCGTCAAGAACACGGTGACGTACAACACTACGTCGAGCCGAGAAAATTAAGTTCAATGCTTCCGAGCATGCGTCAAATTGTTTCCAAGCATGCGTTTTGCGCATCGGAATTGGTACAGACGATCGGAATTTCTGATCGGAAATTTTTCCGACCGAAAAATTGAGAACATGCTCTCAATCTTTTGCTGGCTGGAATTCCGACATCAAAAGTCCGATGGAGCATACACACAATTGCATTTTCGGACCAAAAGCTCTCATCAGACCTTTGCTGGCGGAATTTCCGCTCGTGATTACGCGGCATAAGACAAGTTAGATGTGTAGAAAGTAACTCAAAATTGAGCACTCATAATTACTCATTACTACACATAGATCATTTCCTAGACATTTGGAATTTCTGAATTGATTAATTAGAAAACTTTCTACAGAAAAAGTAAAAGATCCTTTACCTCACTTTTAACCACATCTGCAGTTTACTAAAAGTAGATTTAAATGATAAATGAATTGCACCGTGTTTGATTCAGCAGTGTGTAATATGAATAATTACTAAAAATGACAGTTAATAAAATACTATTTGTGCTTTCTTTTCATCCTTTGTTGTATCACAGCACTGCTGATCTCCTAAAGCCTCTTTGCAGACACTTTGGGGTTGTTTTAATAAAGGCAAATAAACTGTGTACTTTGCAAAGTGCAGTTGCACTCTGCAAGAGCAATTGCTCCAGAGCTTAGTAAATGAGCAGAAACTCTGCTGACTTCCATCATCCAATCACGTGAAAGCAAAATGCAGTTCTTTTTTCCTTGCACGTTATTGGGTATTCTTTGCCAATGAAGCTTTACCTCATTTACTGAGCTCTGGAGCAACTGCACTTATAGAGTACAACTGCACTTTGCAAACTGCAGTCTATTTGCCTTCAGTAAGTTAACCCCCTCCCATCTACATTACACTCCAGTGATGGCTACATGGAATTTCTCAGGACAGATTTACTGATAATCACAACAGAGGACCATGCAGTGGCGGCCGTCCATTAGAGCCGCCCCCCTATCCATGCATCTGGCCCCCTGATCTACGTTCGGGGAGCCAGATGCATGGATTCTAATGGGGGGTGTATTTTTTTGAAGCACGTGATTAGAACCAGAGGCTCTAATAGGCTTCAAAAACAAGTGGGCTCGGGGTGCAAGCTCTGCGATCCGAGCCCACCCAGTTGTGTGACAATAGTGAATGGACAAGTGATTCTATTGGACCACAAAAAGGAGGGAGGAGATGTGGAGGCTGCTGGAAGAGACACAGGGGATCATGCCACAGAGGGAAGCACTGCCTGGGGGTAAGTGCGGGGCTCATTGACTGACTGACCGACCGACCGGGGAGTGGGGGTCTGATGGTGACTGGACCCAAATGATGGGGCGGTATGCTAGTGACCCACCCGGGGGGGTGTCTGTGGGTGCTTTGTTAACCCCCTGATGTATACCACCAGCCGCCACTGGAACCATAACTGTGTAATGTATGTTGAAACAGCCACTTGGAGTCTCTGTTGGAAGTCTAGGGTGACAATACGTGACGTATTCCTTTTGGACACCATACTAGAATCAACCACTTGATTAAAGGGTGCTGCAATGACTCCTGCCTGGTGATCGTGTACAACATAGATGAAATATCAAGATCATATGCCTGAGAAAAGGTCCCCGCGTGGTCCTGAAACTGCTTTTTTCTGTGATCATACAAGAATAAAGAGCTGTGCACTTTTAAATAAGCTTGTCGGTGTGCTGGCAACATACTTCATCTAGGATGACAACACAGAAACACTACAGGTGCCTGAGCCTGGTTCCGGCAGAAGTGCCTGAACCAGGACCTTCATGGCAGGAGCACTAGTAGGAAAAATAATCCAGTTAACTGCTAACATGGTTTTGTGGCAAATCCCGATAACTACAATTTTTGAGCGAAAAAAAATAAAAATAAGAAAACCTATAAATCAGTAGAAAAGGAAAACACTTACATGAGAAAAGAGAAATGCTGCACACCCCAAGGAATGTCGAAAAAGGGAGTGTCCCCCATATGGGGTTTTCTAGGCAGCAGGTATGGTAGAAAAATACTACATGGGATTTAAAATTACTTGGATTTTATTAGTGACATCAAATAACAATGACAGTTAAAATATGAGCTGTGGTACAGGAGATATAAAAACAACACAAATTAAGCTAAACACAATAGTACACAACATTAAAACGCAAAAATGTTCATGGTACACGAAACTGATGCGTTTCGACCCCAAGGGTTCTTATTCAGAACTTATTGGAATTCATAGATATAAATATAGAGATAATAGCAAACATCTTATTTTTTATTATTGTATGGTATCTCCTGATCCTGAGGTCCTCTAAAACCTCTTCACTTGATCCCACCGAGAGTCCCCGGTCGACCGGCACACCAGAAGGGGAACCCAAATCGCTCATGCGTGGCTTACATGAAGTCACACTAGTGGAAAAATTCCCAAACGCCAGTGCAGGGCGCGGAGGCGGAAAAAAAGCACCTGCGGTTGAAGTGTTGAGGAACAGTGCTATAAGTGTAATTAGCACAAATAGGAAATTTCATAAATTTAATACATTTTCATAAATGTAATACAAAAGTATTAGATGGATGGACAGCTATATATTACTAAGGAGCAAACTGCATGTTGTAGAGATCTAATAAAAATAATAATAATACAAATGAATTGATAAAAATATAAATAAATGAGTTAGGAAAGGTTCTTATGGTACCAAAATGGGGTTGGGAATGAGCTAGTGTAGGATCTTACGTGAAAAAAATGTGAAAATTGGAGAATGGTGAAAAGAATTGCAATAGAACAAGTGAGGGTGTGAACTAAGAGTGAAAAAAGGGGGGGGGGGGGAGAAGAGGGGAGACAGGAAACCATGGGAGATCAAGAAAAAGAGAGGGAAGGGGAAAGGGTGGGAAAAGGAAGAAGTAAAAAAGCAAAAAAGGGAAAAAAGGAAAGGAAACCTCCTAGAGAACCCCACAGATCCAAAAGAAAAATGAATAAGTGATGGACAAGTGAGACTAGGTGAGGGAAAGTGAGTGGTGACAGGGGAGTGTCAGTGAAATATGTAAGAAACATGTCTGGAGGGAAACATTGATGGTGAGATTAAAAAACGCCGCCACGCCGTCTGCGCCGGTCACATGCTGTTCCGGCGCAGATTGAGCAGGCTGTTCCTGTGACACTCTGCTGCATTTAGATAGATAGAGAGAGAGATTCACTTGCAGAGATTGAGTTAGATAGATTCAGTTACAAAGATTGATTGACAAAGAGGGGCTTGTAGTGTGCTCGTGGCAGGCAGGCAGAGCTCCTATATTTTGTTACCAGAAGCACCTATAGGACTTGTAGTGTGTTCGTGGCAGGCAGGCAGAGCTCCTATATTTTGTTACCAGAAGCACCTATAGGACTTGTAGTGTGTTAGTGGCAGGCAGGCAGAGCTCCTATATTTTGTTACCAGAAGCACCTATAGGACTTGTAGTGTGTTAGTGACAGGCAGGCAGAGCTCCTATATTTTGTTACCAGAAGCACCTATAGGACTTGTAGTGTGTTAGTGGCAGGCAGGCAGAGCTCCTATATTTTGTTACCAGAAGCACCTATAGGACTTGAAGTGTGTTAGTCCCATCACACACACAGAGCTATATTTTCTTCCCAGAAGCACCTATAGGACTTGAAGTGTGTTAGTCCCATTACACACAAAGAGCTATACTTTGTTCCCAGAAGCACCTATAGGACTTGAAGTGTGTTAGTCCCATTACACACACAGAGCTATATTTTCTTCCCAGAAGCACCTATAGGACTTGAAGTGTGTTAGTCCCATTACACACACAGAGCTATATTTTCTTCCCAGAAGCACCTATAGGACTTGAAGTGTGTTAGTCCCATTACACACACAGAGCTATATTTTCTTCCCAGAAGCACCTATAGGACTTGAAGTGTGTTAGTCCCATTACACACACAGAGCTATATTTTCTTCCCAGAAGCACCTATAGGACTTGAAGTGTGTTAGTCCCATTACACACACAGAGCTATATTTTGTTCCCAGAAGCACCTATAGGACTTGAAGTGTGTTAGTCCATCACACACACAGAGCTATATTTTGTTCCCAGAAGCACCTATAGGACTTGAAGTGTGTTAGTCCCATTACACACACAGAGCTATATTTTGTTCCCAGAAGCACCTATAGGACTTGAAGTGTGTTAGTCCCATCACACACACAGAGCTATATTTTGTTCCCAGAAGCACCTATAGGACTTGAAGTGTGTTAGTCCCATTACACACACAGAGCTATATTTTGTTCCCAGAAGCACCTATAGGACTTGAAGTGTGTTAGTCCCATCACACACACAGAGCTATATTTTCTTCCCAGAAGCACCTATAGGACTTGAAGTGTGTTAGTCCCATTACACACACAGAGCTATATTTTCTTCCCAGAAGCACCTATAGGACTTGTAGTGTGTTAGTCCCATTACACACACAGAGCTATATTTTCTTCCCAGAAGCACCTATAGGACTTGAAGTGTGTTAGTCCCATCACACACACAGAGCTATATTTTGTTCCCAGAAGCACCTATAGGACTTGAAGTGTGTTAGTCCCATTACACACACAGAGCTATATTTTCTTCCCAGAAGCACCTATAGGACTTGAAGTGTGTTAGTCCCATTACACACACAGAGCTATATTTTCTTCCCAGAAGCACCTATAGGACTTGAAGTGTGTTAGTCCCATTACACACACAGAGCTATATTTTGTTCCCAGAAGCACCTATAGGACTTGAAGTGTGTTAGTCCCATCACACACACACAGAGCTATATTTTCTTCCCAGAAGCACCTATAGGACTTGAAGTGTGTTAGTCCCATTACACACACAGAGCTATATTTTTCTTCCCAGAAGCACCTATAGGACTTGAAGTGTGTTAGTCCCATTACACACACAGAGCTATATTTTCTTCCCAGAAGCACCTATAGGACTTGAAGTGTGTTAGTCCCATTACACACACAGAGCTATATTTTCTTCCCAGAAGCACCTATAGGACTTGAAGTGTGTTAGTCCCATCACACACACAGAGCTATATTTTGTTCCCAGAAGCACCTATAGGACTTGAAGTGTGTTAGTCCCATTACACACACAGAGCTATATTTTGTTCCCAGAAGCACCTATAGGACTTGAAGTGTGTTAGTCCCATCACACACACAGAGCTATATTTTCTTCCCAGAAGCACCTATAGGACTTGAAGTGTGTTAGTCCCATTACACACAAAGAGCTATACTTTGTTCCCAGAAGCACCTATAGGACTTGAAGTGTGTTAGTCCCATTACACACACAGAGCTATATTTTCTTCCCAGAAGCACCTATAGGACTTGAAGTGTGTTAGTCCCATTACACACACAGAGCTATATTTTGTTCCCAGAAGCACCTATAGGACTTGAAGTGTGTTAGTCCCATTACACACACAGAGCTATATTTTCTTCCCAGAAGCACCTATAGGACTTGAAGTGTGTTAGTCCCATTACACACACAGAGCTATATTTTTCTTCCCAGAAGCACCTATAGGACTTGAAGTGTGTTAGTCCCATCACACACACAGAGCTATATTTTCTTTCCCAGAAGCACCTATAGGACTTGAAGTGTGTTAGTCCCATTACACACACAGAGCTATATTTTCTTCCCAGAAGCACCTATAGGACTTGAAGTGTGTTAGTCCCATCACACACACAGAGCTATATTTTCTTCCCAGAAGCACCTATAGGACTTGAAGTGTGTTAGTCCCATTACACACACAGAGCTATATTTTCTTCCAGAAGCACCTATAGGACTTGTAGTGTGTTAGTCCCATTACACACACAGAGCTATATTTTCTTCCCAGAAGCACCTATAGGACTTGAAGTGTGTTAGTCCCATCACACACACAGAGCTATATTTTGTTCCCAGAAGCACCTATAGGACTTGAAGTGTGTTAGTCCCATTACACACACAGAGCTATATTTTGTTCCCAGAAGCACCTATAGGACTTGAAGTGTGTTAGTCCCATCACACACACAGAGCTATATTTTGTTCCCAGAAGCACCTATAGGACTTGAAGTGTGTTAGTCCCATTACACACACAGAGCTATATTTTGTTCCCAGAAGCACCTATAGGACTTGAAGTGTGTTAGTCCCATCACACACACAGAGCTATATTTTCTTCCCAGAAGCACCTATAGGACTTGAAGTGTGTTAGTCCCATTACACACAAAGAGCTATACTTTGTTCCCAGAAGCACCTATAGGACTTGAAGTGTGTTAGTCCCATTACACACACAGAGCTATATTTTCTTTCCAGAAGCACCTATAGGACTTGTAGTGTGTTCGTGGCAGGCAGGCAGAGCTCCTATATTTTGTTCCCAGAAGCACTTATAGGACTTGAAGTGTGTTAGTCCCATTACACACACAGAGCTATATTTTCTTCCCAGAAGCACCTATAGGACTTGTAGTGTGTTAGTGGCAGGCAGGCAGAGCTCCTATATTTTGTTACCAGAAGCACCTATAGGACTTGTAGTGTGTTCGTGGCAGGCAGGCAGAGCTCCTATATTTTGTTCCCAGAGGCACCTATAGGACTTGAAGTGTGTTAGTCCCATTACACACACAGAGCTATATTTTCTTCCCAGAAGCACCTATAGGACTTGAAGTGTGTTAGTCCCATTACACACACAGAGCAATATTTTCTTCCCAGAAGCACCTATAGGACTTGAAGTGTGTTAGTCCCATCACACACAGAGCTCCTCTATTTTCTTTGCATAAGCACCCACAGGACTTCTAGTGTGTTAGTGGCATCACACAGAGCTCCTATATATTCTTCTCAGCAGCACCCACAGGACTTCTAGTGTGTTAGTGGCATCACACAGAGCTCCTCTATTTTCTTTGCAGAAGCACCCACAGGACTTCTAGTGTGTTAGTGGCATCACACAGAGCTCCTCTATTTTCTTTGCAGAAGCACCCACAGGACTTCTAGTGTGTTAGTGGCATCACACAGAGCTCCTCTATTTTCTTTGCAGAAGCACCCACAGGACTTCTAGTGTGTTAGTGGCATCACACAGAGCTCCTCTATTTTCTTTGCAGAAGCACCCATAGGACTTCTAGTGTGTTAGTGGCATCACACAGAGCTCCTCTATTTTCTTTGCAGAAGCACCCACAGGACTTCTAGTGTGTTAGTGGCATCACACAGAGCTCCTCTATTTTCTTTGCAGAAGCACCCACAGGACTTCTAGTGTGTTAGTGGCATCACACAGAGCTCCTCTATTTTCTTTGCAGAAGCACCCATAGGACTTCTAGTGTGTTAGTGGCATCACACAGAGCTCCTATATATTCTTCTCAGCAGCACCCACAGGACTTCTAGTGTGTTAGTGGCATCACACAGAGCTCCTCTATTTTCTTTGCAGAAGCACCCACAGGACTTCTAGTGTGTTAGTGGCATCACACAGAGCTCCTCTATTTTCTTTGCAGAAGCACCCATAGGACTTCTAGTGTGTTAGTGGCATCACACAGAGCTCCTATATATTCTTCTCAGCAGCACCCACAGGACAGATAGTGTGTTAGTGGCATCACACACAGAGCTCCTATATTTTCTTTGCAGAAGCACCTATAGGACTTCTAGTGTGTTAGTGGCATCACACAGAGCTCCTCTATTTTCTTGCAGAAGCACCCACAGGACTTCTAGTGTGTTAGTGGCATCACACAGAGCTCCTCTATTTTCTTTGCAGAAGCACCCATAGGACTTCTAGTGTGTTAGTGGCATCACACAGAGCTCCTATATATTCTTCTCAGCAGCACCCACAGGACTTCTAGTGTGTTAGTGGCATCACACAGAGCTCCTATATTTTCTTTGCAGAAGCACCTATAGGACTTCTAGTGTGTTAGTGGCATCACACAGAGCTCCTCTATTTTCTTTGCAGAAGCTCCCACAGGACTTCTAGTGTGTTAGTGGCATCACACAGAGCTCCTATATTTTCTTCTCAGCAGCACCCACAGGACTTCTAGTGTGTTAGTGGCATCACACACAGAGCTCCTATATTTTCTTTGCAGAAGCACCTATAGGACTTCTAGTGTGTTAGTGGCATCACACAGAGCTCCTATATTTTCTTCTCAGCAGCACCCACAGGACTTCTAGTGTGTTAGTGGCATCACACAGAGCTCCTATATTTTCTTTGCAGAAGCACCCATAGGACTTCTAGTGTGTTAGTGGCATCACACAGAGCTCCTATATTTTCTTCTCAGCAGCACCCACAGGACTTCTAGTGTGTTAGTGGCATCACACAGAGCTCCTATATATTCTTCTCAGCAGCACCCACAGGACTTCTAGTGTGTTAGTGGCATCACACAGAGCTCCTATATTTTCTTTGCAGAAGCACCCATAGGACTTCTAGTGTGTTAGTGGCATCACACAGAGCTCCTATATTTTCTTCTCAGCAGCACCCACAGGACTTCTAGTGTGTTAGTGGCATCACACAGAGCTCCTATATTTTCTTTGCAGAAGCACCTATAGGACTTCTAGTGTGTTAGTGGCATCACACAGAGCTCCTATATTTTCTTCTCAGCAGCACCCACAGGACTACCGACTACAATGGCTGGAAGACCGCCAAGGGGAGGCAGAGCGTGCAGAGCCAAGAACACAGGGCAGACAGTCTCTGTTTCTAGTGGACGTGGCCGTGGACGTGGACGTGGTCGTGCATCGTCATCAGCACGTGGCCATGGGACACGCGCGTCTTTGTTTTCGGCAGCTGGACTTGTGGAGCCGCATCATGCTGAAGGCTTGGTAGAATGGATGACCAAGCCCTCCTCATCCTCCTCATCCTCTCTCACCCAGGCTCAGGGTACTGACAGAGCATCATCAGCCACCCCTTCCTAGACCCACCATGTCCTCCTGAGGAGTCCCCCGAACTCTTTGAGCACAGTGTTGGGTACATGCTCCAGGAGGATGCCCAACGATTCGAAGGCTCGGATGACGATACCCAGCTTGAGGAATCTGGCAGTACAGTTCCACCAGCTGCAGCTTACTGCCAGGTTTGCTCTAGTGGTGAAGAGGGAGGGGATGATGAGGTCACTGACTCCACGTGGGTGCCTCAAGGGAGAGAGGATGAGGAGGAGGACGAGGAGGAGGAGGATGCGGCGTCACATGTCCAACGAGGCAGGATGCCCCCTGGAGGCCAGGTAGAGGCCAGCACAGCAACTGTACAACACCGCAGAGCTCCGCCTGTGCAGGGCGCTGCCTCTGCACGTTATCAGAAAAGTTCTTTGGTGTGGGCCTTTTTTGAGACGAGTGCAGCAGATCGCACCACTGCTATTTGCAATATTTGTCTCAAGCGTATCTCGCGTGGCCAAAACATCAGCCGCTTGGGCACGACAAGCATGACCAGACATATGGCGACCTGCCATGCAGCTCGTTGGCAGGCACACATAAAAGACCCACACCAAAGAACTAAGCGGACCTCTCCTTGCTCCTCCTCAGCTGGGATCTCCATCCCCACTACACCTTCAGTCCTCTCTGAAAGCTGCTCTGAGAGGACTGAAGGTGTAGAATTCGGTGTGTCACAACCAAGTACTTGCAGTACACCGACGTCCGAATGCAGCAGGCAAATTTCCCTGCCCCAGCTGCTGGACCGTAGAAAGAAGTACACTCCCAGCCATCCACATGCCCAGCGGTTGAATGCTAGCCTTGCTAAATTGCTAGCACTTCAACTGCTGCCTTTTCAGTTGGTAGACTCGGCCCCCTTCCGTGAGTTTGTTCAATGTGCGGTTCCTCAGTGGCAGGTTCCCAAACGCCACTTTTTTCTCGCGGAAGGCGATTCCGTCTCTCTACCGGCATGTGGAGGGCAATGTCCATGCCTCGCTGGACAGGGCGGTCAGCGGTAAGGTGCATATTACCGCTGACTCATGGTCCAGCAGGCATGGACAGGGACGGTACCTTTCTTTCACGGCCCATTGGGTCACTCTATTGGCAGCTGGGAGGGATGCAGGACAAGGTGCAGTAGTGTTGGAGGTTGTTCCGCCACCACGCCTCCAAAACGCGACTACTGCTACTGGTTGTGACACACCTCTCTCCTCCACCCCCCTCCTCTTCTTCTTCCTCCAGTGCTCTGTCCTTGGAACCAGCGGTGCTCCGTAGGCGTACAAGGGGCTACGCAAGTACGCAGGCAAAAAGATGCCATGCCGTGCTTGCGCTGGTGTGTTTGGGGGACAGGAGCCACACTGGGCCAGAGGTTCTGGCAGCTCTGCAGGGGCAGGCCGAGAGGTGGTTGACGCCACGTCAGCTTAAGCCAGGAATGGTCGTTTCTGACAATGGCACCAACCTCCTCTCCGCCCTGCGACAGGGGCAGCTCACCCATGTGCCCTGCATGGCTCACGTCCTCAACCTGGTGGTGCAGCGGTTCTTGGGCAGGTTCCCAGGCTTACAGGATGTCCTGAGGCAGGCCAGGAAAGTCTGTGTGCATTTCCGCCGATCTTATAATGCCAGTGCTCGGCTGACTGAGCTGCAAAAGGAGCTGAACCTGCCCAAGAACCGCCTAATATCTGACATGCCCACCAGGTGGAACTCAACGTTGGCCATGCTGCAGCGACTGCACACGCAGCAGAGGGCCATCAATGAGTACCTTTGCGACTACGGCACCAGGACAGGGTCAGGGGAGCTTGGGTTTTTTTCCCCACGTCAGTGGAGCATGATCAGGGATGCATGCACTGTCCTCTCACCATTTGAGGAGGCCACGAGGATGGTGAGCAGTGACAGTGCATGCATCAGTGACACTGTCCCTCTTGTCCACCTGTTGGAGCATACGCTGCGTGGGATAATGGACAGGGCACTTGAGGCAGAACAGAGGCAGGAAGAGGAGGACTTCCTTGCCTCTCAAGGCCCCCTTTATCCGGACAGTGTTCCTTCTGTCCCACCCATCACACAGGAAGAGGATGAGGAGGAGGAGGAGGAGGAGGAGGATTGTGTGAGCATGGAGGTGGAGCCTGGCACTCAGCATCAGCAGCAGCAGTCTTTTAGGGATGATGTACAGTCCCAACAAGCCAGTGGACTTGTACGTGGCTGGGAGGAGGTGTCTGGCGATCATGTCATCCTCAGTGACCCAGAAGACTCCGGACCGAATGCCTCAGCTAACCTACGCTGCATGGCCTCCCTGATCCTGCAAAGCCTGCGGAAGGATCCTCGTGTTCTTCGGATCAAGGAGAGGGACCATTACTGGCTGGCCACTCTCCTTGATCCGCGGTACAAGGGTAAGGTTGCGGACCTTATCTTGCCGTCGCAGAGGGAGCAGAGGATGAGACATCTCAGGGAGGCCTTGCAGAAAGGTCTGTGCAACGCGTTCCCAGAAACTGGGAGGCTACAAACTCCTGGTCCTGGGCGACGAGTTGCTGAGGCTTCGGTCAGTGGCAGAAGGAGCGGTGGGGAAGGTGGACGTCTGACCGATGCGTTCAGACAATTTTTTAGTCCGCAGCCCCAAGGTATGATCGGTTCCAGCAACCATCGCCAGCGTCTGATATACATGGTGCAGGAATACCTTGGGGCAAGGTCAGACTTGGACACCTTTCCCACCGAAAATCCTCTGGCTTACTGGGTCCTGAGGATGGATCACTGGCCAGAGCTTGCACAGTATGCAATTGAGCTACTGGCCTGTCCTGCCTCCAGCGTTCTTTCCGAACGCACATTCAGTGCTGCTGGAGGATTTGTGACTGATCATAGGGTGCGCCTGTCCACCGCCTCGGTTGATCGACTGACATTCATCAAAATGAATCAGTCTTGGATCACCACCAGCTACCAGGCACCTGAGGCGGATATAACCGAATAATTTTTAATGTCACATCCCTTCAAGACTGCCTATGCTGATGCTGAGTGACTGTCCTCTTATGTTCACTGACTATCCTCTTCCTCCTCCTCAATGATCCATGCCACAGCACCAGTGCCTAAGGCACAATTTTTCAGCCCTGTTTAACAGGGGCGTGTACTTACAATTTTTTAAAAAAATGCTTCGCAACACGTGTGACTGCTGTGCTCCAAGTACAGTCTCTGTGAGGGCCGTGTTGCAGTGTTGTGGCACCAGCACCAGTGCCTAAGGCACAATTTTTCAGCCCCTGTTTAACAGGGGCGTGTACTTACAATTTTTTAAAAAAATGCTTCGCAACACGTGTGACTGCTGTGCTCCAAGTACAGTCTCTGTGAGGGCCGTGTTGCAGTGTTGTGGCACCAGCACCAGTGCCTAAGGCACAATTTTTCAGCCCCTGTTTAACAGGGGCGTGTACTTACAATTTTTTAAAAAAAATGCTTCGCAACACGTGTGACTGCTGTGCTCCAAGTACAGTCTCTGTGAGGGCCGTGTTGCAGTGTTGTGGCACCAGCACCAGTGCCTAAGGCACAATTTTTCAGCCCCTGTTTAACAGGGGCGTGTGTACTTACAATTTTTTAAAAAAATGCTTCGCAACACGTGTGACTGCTGTGCTCCAAGTACAGTCTCTGTGAGGGCCGTGTTGCAGTGTTGTGGCACCAGCACCAGTGCCTAAGGCACAATTTTTCAGCCCCTGTTTAACAGGGGCGTGTACTTACAATTTTTTAAAAAAATGCTTCGCAACACGTGTGACTGCTGTGCTCCAAGTACAGTCTCTGTGAGGGGTTGCAGTGTTGTGGCACCAGCACCAGTGCCTAAGGCACAATTTTTCAGCCCCTGTTTAACAGGGGCGGGTAATTACAAATCTTGATCTAATAGTTCACAGCAGGGCCCATTCCTGCGCCCACCAAGAGTAACTATGAGGGCCTACAGTCTTGTGGCAACACCGTCCACCACCACCGCCAAAGGCCCAATTTTTCTGCCCTGTTCATCAGGTGCTTGCAATTACAAATCTTGATCTAATAACTCACAGCAGGGCCCATTCCTGCGCCCACCAAGAGTAACTGTGAGAGCTTACAGTCTTGTGGCAAAACCGTCCACCACCACCACCCCCAATTTTTCTGCCCTGTTCAACAGGTGCATGCAATTACAAATCTTGATCTATTAACTCACAGCAGGGCCCATTCCTGTGCCCACCAGTCTTGTGGCTACACCAACATCTAATAGGGCAAATTTCTGCAGAGTATATACGCCAGGCCCCTACTTTCAAACATCCAACTTACAAACGACTCCTACTTGCAAATGGAAAGAGAAAACATGTCTGGAGGGAAACATTGATGGTGAGATTAAAAAATTGTATAAAAAAGGGACTGAATAAATAACCCAAACCCAAACCAAAACCATAAAGCAGGTAGGTGAACCGAAGGGTGAGCAAAACACAGGTGTATGTGTGCTATCGTCAATAAAAATGGTGAGTTAAAATAATTTTTTTTTTACCTTATTGGTTCAAAAGGAAAAGAATCTTCCAACAATAGAGGGAAATTCTCAATGTTAAGATGTTAAGCCAACGAATCTATGATGTAGAATAAAGTATAATAAAGTAACATGAATAAGGAGCCCACAGTGCAAAGCATACACAGCAGGGTCCGACCAGTCACAATTTTAACTGTCATTGTTATTTGATGTCACTAATAAAATCCAAGTCATTTTAAATCCCATGTAGTATTTTTCTACCATACCTGCTGCCTAGAAAACCCCATATGGGGGACACTCCCTTTTTCAACCTATAAATCAGTGCACGGCCTTTTCTCTGCTAAGTGAAGCTACAAAAAAACAATACAGTAATTTCTATGAATTAAGATAAAAAAAAACTCCGGTGTGCAGCATCCCCCTTTAGCCCCCCTGAGTCCCATCTCCATCCAGTGATGTTGCACGAGAGACTCGGCTGTCTGAGACTCTCCCTCCTGATTGGCTAAGCCCGCTGCTGTCAATTAAAGTCAGTGAGCCAATGAGGAAAGAGAGGGAGCGGGGCCAAGCCATAGCTCTGTGTCTGAATGGACACAGGTGGCTCCCTAGCAAGATACTTTCTTTGGGGGCACTCAGTAGGAGGGAGGGGCCAGGAGCGTCGGCAAGGGACCCAAGAAGAGGAGGATCTGGACTGCTCTTTGCAAAACCACTGCACAGAGCAGGTAAGTATGACATGTTTGTTATTTATAGATGAAAAAAAAACAAGACTTTAGTATCACTTTAACGGAATTAATTACCCAGCCATCTTTAAAAGGATAGGCTTACGGCATTTTGTCAGTGTGTGTTAAACCTGTTTGGGAAAATTATGTGCAGGAGTCACTGGTTCTTTTTGGCATTGGTACATGGTCTACATGACATTGCCCAGCTTCCTATGCCTTTTGTTTGATAGTAGATTTCTTATTAGCACTACAAATGGACAGAATTGAATAATAAATATCACCTCCCATAGACCTCAATATCTGAGCCTAAATCAAATCAACAATGTGCACAAGAGTATTGACTCTCACCGCTGTCTCCCTTCTAATTGGGCAGCTTGATAGCAGCGGGGCAGCCATTGGCTCCTGCTGCTGGCAATCAAATGCTGTGGCGGGGGAGTGGGGGGACAGTCAATAGACGCAGGCTGGGTGGCTCAGGAGCGAGCATGTGGCTTTCCATGGGGGGGCACTTGCTGAAGAGGAGGGGCCTGGAGCTCCGGCAGGGGACCGCAGAAAAGGAGGATCGGGGCTGCTCTGTGCAAGATCATTGCACAAAGCAAGTAAGTATAACATGTTTGTTATTATAATTTAAAAAAATAAAGGTTTAATGTTGCTATAAGGCAAATTTAGCCAGATCACTGCCTATCTAAATGTTTATAGAGACATGAAATTATGTCACCTAATCCTGCCATTTAGGGGTGCGCTCAGAATCTGGTGCAGCTGTGCGTGGTAGCCAATCAGCTTCTAACGCCAGCTTGTTTAATTACCTTTGGCATGGAAGCTGATTGGTTTCAAATCCAAAGACAAATCCACTGTGCACTGTAAGTGCACTTGGAAGTGCAGTCATTGTAATCTAAGGGGGATATGCAAGGAAAATTAAAAACATTTTTGCTTGTACATGATTACAGGCATACCCCACTTTTAAGTATACAATGGGGTTTATTTACTAGTTTACTGGAACTACTATTATTTACTGGAAAGTGCAAAATCAGGCTCACTTCTGCATAGAAACCAATGAGCTTCCAGGTTTTATTACCAAAGCTTAATTGAACAAGCTGGGGTTAGAAGCTCATTGGTTTCTATGCAGAAGTGAGCCTGATTTTGCACTTTCCAGCTTTAGTAAATAACCCCCATTGTGTACTTAAATGTGGGGTATGCCTGTATATGATAGAAATCAGCAGAGCTTCCTCTCATTTCAGATCTTCTCAGATCTACAATGACTGCACTTTCAAGTGCACTTGCAGTGCACAGTGGATTTGCCTTAGTAAATCAACCCCATTTGTCTCTATCTCTTCCCTCATGCAACCTGGAGATGCCTTTTTAATGGAATATTTGATTGGCCAGAATGAATTTTCTGGATTGATCACCAATGTATTTCCAATCGACAAGCTGGCGCATGCAGTGATCACCCCTTCACTTCTCCATAGGAACAATGTGCCCCCAATGTCAACATTGTATGTTTCTCGGACCACTGTTTGTTAGAGTACTCTTTTAATAGTCAATTAAGTGGAAAGGTTAAGTGGACAATATTTAGCCTCTGTAGACTGCATTCACACCTGAGCTACATGACGCGCCATGTTTGCCTGTCACACAACAAACGCGTGTTTGAAAAATGCACGGCTGCCACCTTCATTTGGGTTGTCACTGAGAAATAATGGGAACACTAATGTGACACACATATTGGTGCATTTTTCACATGTTTGTGGAAATGCAGGCAGAATTGCGTATTTCTGCTTGCATTTTGAAGTCACTGAATGCAGCCTTAATGTGCATCTGTACATTTGCACATCCTGAACAAAGTAGTTGACATACCACTCAGGCACGTAACATTTTGTATCCCCCCCAGAACTCTGTCTATGGCCGGCCTTAGACATACTTTATGTTGTGATCAATAACGTTATTGTACCAACTGAGAGGGGCAGCTAGGGACCCCATCAACATTTTTGGTATGGCGCCTCATGAATTGTAGTTAGGGAGCTTTTAACAGCCATTGTCACTTTGCCCTGAATGGGCATAATCAATCTCTTTAACTTTATAAGAGCAATGGTTAGTGATGGATTTACAGGGAGATTTAGTGTTGGATGAAGAGTTAATTTTAAGGCTACAATACCAACAATCATAAATAAAATGTCGCATAGTCTCATATTATCTAATTAATATGCATACAAAAAAATGGCTTAAAGGGAAAAGAGGAGTTCAGGAGCAGTGGAGGAGTGAGTTATCAAGTGAACCTGTTGACTTGCCGTGAATGATCAAAGTACATATTTGCCTACAAAAAAAAAAAAGATTTAAAGCAAATCTTAACCCAAGAACAAAACATGTATAGTATATCTGCTAACCAGTCGGGGGGGGGGGGGGGGGGGGGGGGGGGGGGGGGGGGGGGGGGGGGGGGGGGGGGGGGGGGGGGGGGGGGTGGGGGGGGGGGGGTGGGGGGGGGGGGGGGGGGGGGGGGGGGGGGGGGGGGGGGGGGGGGGGGGGGGGGGGGGGGGGGGGGGGGGGGGGGGGGGGGGGGGGGGGGGGGGGGGGGGGTGGGGGGGGGGGGGGGGGGGGGGGGGGGGGGGGGGGGGGGGAGTGGGGGGGGGGGGGGGCCCCCCGGGGGGCGGCGGGGGGGGGGGGGGGGGGGTGCCTGTATTCACTTTTTTGTTTTTCACTTTACTTTATTTTAACCTCACAATCCTGCTATTATCTCACTTCCCGTCCTAGGGAGACAACCATACTAAGCAATGTTGTCTCTTTAGGACAGTAAATGAGTTAGGACTGCACAACAATGTGTGAGCACTACATAACTTAGAGGGGGTTATTTACGAAAGGCAAATCCACTTTGCACTACAAGTGCACTGAAAGTACACTTAGAAGTGCAGTCTCTGTAGATCTGAGGGGAAGATCTGAAATGAGGGGAAGCTCTGCTGATTTTATTATCCAATCATGTACAAGCTAAAATGCTGTTTATTATTTTCCTTGCATGTCCCCATCAGATCTACAGCGACTGCACTTGAAAGTGCACTTTCAAGTGCACTTGCAGTGCACTTGTAGTGCAAAGTGGATTTGCCTTTCGTAAATAACCCCCATAGTCTTAGATTGTAAGCTCCAGGGCCCTCTGATTCCTCCTGTATTGAATTGTACTGTAACTGTACTGTCTGCCCTCATGTTGTAAAGCGCCGCACAAACTGTTGGCGCTTTATAAATCCTGTATAATAATAATAATAATACTAATAGTAGGGAACAAGGCAAACTGATAACTGTCAAGAGGCAGAGAGTACAGAAATTTAAGAGATTTCTAACAGATATAATAACACGCTTCCAATGGGAGACCAAAAGGGAGCAAATAAAAAAAAAGTATTGTTTGAATTTACATAAACTTTAATACTTATCTGTCCTATCACCCGCGCTGTAGATCATTACCCTGGTGCAGAACAATTACGGGTGTTGGGGTTCTCCAGTATCAGACAAATTCTGGTGTGGCTTGCTCTCCCTCTATACTTCTTGGTGCCAACCGCTGGCCCCTAAATCCTTACAGGACACGGGGCAGCGGAAGGACCCACAGCGTGCAGAGGGTGACCAGCCATCCAACACACTTATGGGTGCAGAATATTTAACTGTTCAAAGATTGACAGAATGGGCAGTGGAACAGGTAATTTTTTAGTTTTTTTTCTGCAGGCCCTTTTTTTATTATTTTAATATAGCAACAGAATCAACTGAAGTCATACAGTTTGAACAAAAGGCACATTTTTGCTACATTTGCAATTTCAAACACTCTTGAGCAACTCACACCCCTGTCACAGTCACCAGCAAAGACCAGAGTGGTCTGAAATCTTCCGGGACAGTAGTATATTCTGCTGGCCAACTCTGCAGTCGCACAAACCACTCTTGCAAGCGACTCCAGTTTTTCCAGCCCCTGTGCTATATAAACAGTGCTATGCAAGGTCTAAGCAATATCTGCCAGCAGCATCAACAGCTCATCCTTTCACTCTCTCCAGCCCCCCTCCCCAGACAAAAGAGCAGCAAAAACCTGCTCCAGCCTCGCACATGTACTGCATTAAATCACTGGCAAGTACCCTGCAAAGCTTGTTCATGGATCTAGTAGAGGGGGAAAAAAAGAAGATCCCACTGTGTTAGAGTGAATCCATCAATCAGCCATTCTGTAAACACCCCCTGCTGCATGTTGTCTGCCTCCTGTGCTGCTCTCATCTCTTCTTTCTCTGCCAGTCAATGGTGATCACAAGCAGAAATCTGGATAGCCCCTGTCTTTGCACAATGCAATGACTGCAAGAAATAGATGGTGCCTGGCTTGCTAGGCATTCTGTCAGTGAGCTGAACACAGAGAAGGTAGAGCAGCTAACAGAGCATGCATACCCTAGGCTGGAGAGAGAGAGAGAGAGCGAGAGAGGGAGAGAGGGAGAGGAGAGAGAGAAAGAGAGAGAGAGGGGCAGGGACTAGGGGAGTGACCACTGCACATCCATCAGAAGCAGCCTGATGCTTCCACCAGTCCAACCCCCACCTACAAGGAAAACAACATTGCGACCCTGGTGAGGGGGTTTCATGCCAGAAACACAATTTAAAAAAAAAACTTCAAGCTTTTTTTTTTCATTTTTTTCCTCTTCCCTTTAAATCTTGCATACATAGGCTGCAAAAAAAAAAAAAAAAAAAAGAAAAGAAAAAATGAACATTGCAGTGTGAGTGTCCTCTGTAGGATTGCAGCATGTGCAGAAGTAGCTGTTTCTAAATCATGAAGTGTGCTTCTTTCACTTCCAGCGATCCCCCCATTCATCAGCTCTCACAGAAGCAGATCGATGGTCCTGTAACCTATCGCTTTCCAGTGTCCTACATGCAGGTAAGTGCTGATTTGCAATCTCTCCTTTTTGCTACAGCGAAAAGCTTTGCCTGCTTGAGTGCTTGCATGGATCTTGGGGATGAGTGGGGGCACCCAGATCATTCATTGACACTGTAAATATTGAGTTTGTAAATATTTACAGGAAATATACAATGTATATCAGGCAGGCAGCGGTGGACATCAGCTTGGCTCTTGTCTGTGTCTTGCTTGGCTTCAGCTTTGCAGCATGAGTTAGCAATAGTCCAGCTCAGTCCTGGTAGGGGGGCTTGTTAGGTTGCAATGGCTGTTTAATTGTATGGATTGTTTAGGAAACGGAAAAAAAATAAAGAAGCTGGGTGTGGCGAGACTTTTACATAAGTTCAGTAGAGTGGATCACTGCTAAAGAAAGTTTATTGGTGGGATTTATAAGTATCTTGGGATCTATAGTTGGGAAATATGCCCATCAGCATTTTGAAAGGGGGGGGGGGGGGGTTAGCCTGGTGGGGCATATTGTAGAGATTGGGATGGATACCTAATTTAATAAAGTCTTGTTATTAGTGACATGCATGCTGTTTTCAGTAGGAAGCACAGAACCTCTGTGATGTATTTTTTTTTCTGTATTTTGTAACTAGTCCATTTTGTGATCTTAGCTGCCTTGTGTTGATGCTGCTTTCCCCCACCTTAATTATATGCATGTAGGTTAAATGAATACCTGACGAAAGGGCCCACGTTTCAAGACAGTGACATCTGATAGCCAAGAGGAAAAGTGGCTTTAATGAAAATCAACCTTTGGAATTCCTGCTTGTGAAATATCCCATTCCACAGTTTGTGTTAGCAGCAAAGACATGATCAGCAGCACCAGTGTATATGGTATGTCAGTTTTGGAATTTACTTCACATGTGTGTAATATAATAATGACAGCTTAATAGCATGAGTAGAAGAAAGTGAAACTGGGAGCCTTGTACATTATCCAATACAAATACTCCAGGCTTATGAACACAATCATATTTATTTTTCTAACACATTTATTTTATTTTTTTAATCATTTTTATTTATTTTTATTTTTTTTTTAGATTTATTTTATTACAATTTTTTTTCATTTTTTTTTTGCACTTTTTTTTAATACTGTTGGTACAAGTTTCTACTTGGTCACCTATTTTGTTTAAACTCTGGTTGAACCAGCAAGAGTTAATACAAACAATCTACAGCAGGCTAAAACAATCTGGACAGTGTATTTAGTTATTACTTTTTTTTTTCTTTGCCTCTTATTTCATTATAACAGTTTCAGTGTAATTGGCAAAATCCTGTTTACAACTCAGAAATAGCTGGTGATCGATTGCGTAATGATCTGGTTGCTAAAGGTTATATTGTGAATGCTGTTTCTTTTTGTACTTTTTAATTGTTGTTTGAGGAAAATAGCCAAATAGCCCCTGACACTTTTTAACCTGTTTTCTTTATTTTTCGTTCCTTATCCCCCACCTCTCCATACTAAAGGTCAGTTGAGATAGAGTATGAAGGATTTAAAGAGGTTTTTAATGTTTTTTTATTCAGTTTTTGTTTTGAGTTTTATAGCTTCCAGAGATTAAAAATAAGATTGTGATAGTTAGGATGCCTTGTTAGGTTAGACATGACTTTCCTAGATTGCTAAAAAGATTGTCTAACTGTTTAAAATTTTATAGCTTCTGTTTTATTTTATAATATTAAATAATAGTTATACTGTGCGGGCAAACATTGACTTTTTAAAGCTTAACTCACAAAACGAGGCAAACACCCAGACATTTAATGAAACCGATTTGATTGCCTTTTTGCATTTTGTGGTACTTGTTGATTTCAAGAGATCAATAAGTAGTCTGTTTATTTTGCATGCACATAATCTGTACTGGGAAATGTTTTGTGGAGAGCAAAACCTTTTTCCCGGAGCTGTTGAAGCGAATTTGATTGCCAGATGGGAAATTTCCCTCTGTGATCTTAAAGCTGTAATATATATTCTGAGCAGATTGGGCTTCTGTTGGTGATGAGGAGGATATTACATTTAGAAATTTGAAATCAGCAATAGAGGACTGTATGAGGGGGGTTGAATTGAGAGGATTGAGGTTTGAAGGCTTTCTATTATTTTGCCTGGGAAATGAATGTATTTTATTTATAGGTGGTGGATGGGATTGTATGGGGCATAAATCCACACTTTCCAGACAATGTGCTCCTTTAATTTATTTATTTTTTAGTTTTAAAAAATGCACACTTGGTTGCATTTTAAAGCAATAGCTAAACTAATACCCAGCACCGTCACACAACACTATCTGCAATATGTGCAGGATTAGTGGGGGAAAAAATGACTCTTAAAGTTTCCCAGGGGTAAATAAAGACTGTTCATTGCTGTGCAGCTCTGGTATTTTGTTTAGGACTGAATAGTTGGGAATTGGGGACTGCCTCACACTCCTGCCTGCTCTGCTGTTGCAAATTAAAAGTGTGTTTTGGTCAGGAAATGAAAACTACAGTGTGTCTTTTGAACAAGTCGTTTATCAAGAACAACATCTATCATGCTGCGACTTGTCAAACTGATCCTCTAAAACTTGGCTTCTATGTGGACACTGCTTTGATGTTTTTTAATCCCAAATTTATAAAACAGGTTGGGAAAACAACATAAGGAGTCACTCTGAGCAGCTTAAAACAAACCAAACAAAACAAAGACATAAAAAGTGACTGCATAACAAAACAACTAAACTTTTTTTTTTTTTAAATAAACCCCCCGAAGAAATAACTAGCACAGATTTATTTTATTTTTTCTTGCCTATAACATTATAATGTCTGTGATATGTAAGAGACACGTTGTCAGTATTTTCATTAAGGTAAATTTATTATTTTTTTGTCTTTATTTAGTTTAAGAACTTGCTTTTTTTTTTTTTTTTTTTATCTAAATGAACTAGCGAACTGTCTTGAAAAGATAATTATATTTTATGATCTCCCCATGAGACCAACATATTTAAGCATGTGCTCCTAAATTTTGTTATTATGAAAATAAAACATACAGAAGTGTCTTAAGTAGCATAAACATATTTTATGAGTTTGTGTTTTACATTGAGATATCAGTGCTGGCTGTGAATTTGGTGATTTAAAAGCCATTTGTCAAGGGGAAGCAGTGACACAAATTAAAACCACATTTTTGCACTGTTTGTGTTGTATTAATGACCCTGGAAGCTTATCATGAGACTCTGGTCCATAAGGCTAAGAGAGACTGGCTAATGTTTAAGTAAATTTAAAAGGAAATGTACAAGTTTCATATGTGTGATTGTGTGTGTGTGTGTGTGTATATATATATATATATATATATATATATATATATATATATATATACACACTCAACACAGCTTTATATATATAGATATATATATAGATATATCTAGATAGATAGATAGATAGATAGATAGATAGATAGATAGATAGATAGATAGATAGATAGATAGATAGATAGATAGATAGATAGATAGATAGATAGATAGATGAATAGATGTGTGTCTATATATCTATTTCCCTCCAAGATATTTGAAATAATGGCAAACAGTTTTGCAGAGTATAGAAAACTACAGGGATTTCAAATGTCATTATTTGTACCAGGTTTGTACTTTTGGCCTAGAAAAAATGACCCTTTAACATGCAAACTATAATCAGTCAGTGTTTGCAGACTGCAAATACACCATTTGCAACACCTAAAAAATGATTGCAAAGAGACTTTTAGTGACAAAAGTATCTGTTTTGCAATAGTGTTTCTATGTCCTATGGATTAGGATATCAAATCTAGCACTTACTGTGTTTTAATATCTAATTTTCCGCCCGTAGCTTGCTCTATGATCTCTGTCAAAAGAAGTTTAATATAATTTGATGTATGATGTCATAAGGAATTCCACACACATTAACATGTCACAATATTTTAAAGGCTTGACTTTGTTGAAATACTTGAGATATGCAAGTGCAATATAGAGTGGATGGGGAAGATCTTACAAAAAGTAGTGTATGGCTATTGGCATAGTCTTAAAAATCTGTGATAGTGTTTGCAAATGCGAAAATATAGTTTTGTATTTTTTTTGTCACTGCTTTTTTTATTTATTTTTTTATCTTTCTTGCTTTTTGTTTTACTGTGATCCTCACTTGTCCAGTTGAACCACCCTTTGCAACTTTCATATGTTCCCTTCTAGTTGGAAGCTAGGAATTTCTCTTTGCCCATTTTGGATTTGCTGTGACTGTTGAACTAATTTTGACCACAGACCTTGCGAGAGACCTGCATGTGTTTGTATTTTAAATTTAGTGGAAGGAAAAATCTGGACTGTCAGATTCAATTAGCGGCAAGTATTCATGCCGAGCTGGAGAAAATGATTGATCTTGCCGCATTCCTAATCAACAATTAATCAGCTAATCAACATAGCTGTAGAAAAGTAAAGTCTTGATTCTTTGAGCCGCCCATGGCGTAACGTGATGATTATTGTTTGCATTCAGGCTACAATACGTTAAAACAAAGAAAAAAGAAAGTAGGGAATGTAGGATTTTCCTGGCAGTGCAGGGGTTAAGGGAGAAAACTTTGCAGGACCTTCCCAAAGGGACAAGCTTTAAATTAGAGTGTGGTTCTTAACACGTTGCTGCCATTGGTGTAGCCAACAAATTCCAGGGCAACATGCATAGTAATCTGCATTTTTTTAAGGCATTATTGGTGATCATGGATTATATCATGATATATTGATTTTTTTATTTTATTTTTTGTTAGGGGGAGATAAGCAGCCCTTTTGCACAGACACTCTGGAGAGGCATTAAAGTTCAGTATGCTTCTGATTATCTGCACTTGAATAATTGATAGACCAGTACATTCTTTTTCCTGACTCACTCATTGTAAAACTCCAGAAAATGGATCTGCACAATGAGAATTCAGTACATGGGATAATGAAGCGTTACGTAAAGTAAAAAAAAAAAGAAAAAAAAAAGATGTTTTTTTCCTGAGCAGTACAGGAGGACAGACTCCTTTACTATGATTCCCTGCAGCAGAAATATCATTGAGTTTGTCTGAACAATTACGGAAGATGTTCTTTTATACTTCAGTTTATTAAACACGGATAAAAGCTGGAACAGGAGATGTCAAAACATCAGCGCAATTAAATAGCCCTGTGTATGGGCTAACGTGTACAGCGGTTGGTGTTTCCTCTCCGATCGTTAAGAAAGAATTACTTATTATAGGCCATGGAAAGTAAGGGATTCTGGGACAGTCTGTGTTAGCCTGTCCTGACCCCAGCGGAAAGTCTAAGTGCTTGCAATTCACCATAAATATGCTATATATGACAGAAGCGATATGCATTAAATTTTTTACATTTTTTAAAGAAATCTAAACGTTCGCCACATTTATTAAATCCAATGTGTTCAGTGCAAGTGCCTAGTGGCGTTTTTTAAAAACTCCTTGAAGTTAGACGCCAGTTGAGTGAATCTAGCGTGTGCTTTGAAAACTAGAGCCTATGTAAAATAATCTGATTAGCTTGGAAAAATAAAGATACTCCATGAAGTACATCTTATGTACGGGACTTTCAATAGGAAGTTGTCTAGGGATAGTTTAAAGGCTAGAGTATGTCGGTGTCTACAGGTTTTTTTTCCGCAGGTTGCTGCGGTGGAAGCGTATCTCTCATTGGCAAATAAGTAGGAGCGTTTACAAAAAAAAAAATGTGCACTCATTTGAATGACCAAAGAAAATAAGTGGTGAACTCATATGTCCGCCGGCTAATTTCTTTAATCTGTTTCGCAGAATGGGTCAGCAAAGTGCATTTCCACTATAAACAATGCTGTAAAGCGCTTGTAGGTATGTATATTGTGATGTTAAGCTCCATAGTGGTCTTAGCTATAGCGTTCAGGTTTTACCTCATTTTAAAATATATATATATTAAACATATATATATTTTTTATTCCATATTGTCAGATTGCTTCTATGGAAACAATTCTGCTGAACTCCAGTCATTTTTAATGCCTTTTTTTTTTCGTCTGCTGTAGAACCTTTCCCGATGGTTCTTAAACTTCCATACTTACGCCTGCTTATTTTATATGGTGTTAAAGGGCATTCACATCTCGTCTCTATTTATTTTTTTCTCTTTCTTTATATATGAGATGCTTGTCCTAATAAAGCATGAGTCTAATTCCCTGCAATTAGGAAATGCTAATACGAAAATGTGTTATAATTACTTCAGCATGAACATGTTGGCTGCTGCTGCAGAGCCTCTGTATTCAGATCCTCAGTGGCTGTGTATATTAACTTAGTTCACAGCTAGACACAAACTGCTGCTAATTCTTTGTTTTTGTTTTGCCTGAACAAAAGAGGATTTTTTTGACACTGCTCTGTATGAAAGAATCATTCTAAAGCATGGGATTTGTCACATAATGGACCTTGGATGGGCAAAATCTTTCATGGCAGCATGCTTGCTGCAATCCAGTGTTTTTTAACAAATTCACTGCCGTTGCTGAGTGTGTCATTATGTCTTCAAGGTTTAAGCGTTTTCACATAGCTGCAGGTTTTTGAATTGTGGTAGAAACCCAGACGAAAAAAGCACAAATGCCGGGAGAACGGATAAACTCTAAGCAGATAGAGACCTTGGTGGGATGTATACCTTGAACCCCAGTTCTGCAGGGCAGTATTGCTCACCCCCCCCTCACTACCTTTATGAATTTGGATATGCAAGCTAGTGGCCATAAAAGACATTTTACAATTGTCATATGTTTGTTAAATTAAGTGGTGTTTTAGCTGTAGCTGCTGAACAATTGAGTGGCAATTCTTTCAATAACCAAGAGCGCTTTTGTTCTAAAAGACCACAAATGTCAGATTTTTTTTTTTTTTTTCGGCATCACAAGTGTGGAATGAATGATCTGAATAGTGAACTGAAAAGGATATCTGATGATGTATGATGAAGCATTTAACCACCGGGTACAATTTTTTACCTGTGATCATATACAGATCTCGGCAATTTCTGCAGAAAACTCTAAGAGCGACTATTTCTAAGCATCTCTACCAGTAGTTCTTCCATTGCAAACTGATTTTTCTTCTTTAGAGATATGAATCATAGTGATTTTTACAACAGGGATTTACCAGTACGCTGCAATACTCCTGTACATAATGCAGTTTCCGCACTACATTTGGTTTACCTGTATCTTAACCTCCAACCTACTTGAGTATTCCATTAACTTTTACTCAACCTGGTAATCCCATTCACCCCCATACTACCTGGTTATTACATTTACTCCCACCCTACTTTGTTATCGCAACACCCCACCTTATCTGGTTATTGCATGACATACCCCATTTATACATTCACAGCTCTACCTGGTTATCATATTTTCTTCCACCACCACCTCGTCATTGCATAACATTATCCATTAATTTTTACCCAACCTGGTAATCCCATTTACCCCTATACTACCTGGTTATTACATTTACTTCCACTCTACTTTGTTATTGCAACACCCCACTTTACCTGGCTATTGCATGACATTCCCCATTATCACATTCACCGCTCTACCTGGTTATCATATTACATTCCACCACCACCTAGTCATTGCATAACATGATATATTAACTTTTATCCAACCTGGTAATCCAATTCATCCCCATCCTACCTGGTTATTACATTTACTCCCACCACACTTTGTTACCTGGTTATTGCATGACATACCACATTATCACATTCACCGCTCTACCTGGTTATCATATTTCCTTCCACCACCACATCATTATTGCATGGCATTCCAATCCACTTGCACATTGCAATGCATTCCACCCTACCTGTTTATGGCATGGCACGCCACCCTACCGGCTTATCACATGGCATTCCAATTTACATGGTAATCTGATCATCGTGCTGTCTAGTTTTTGTCATAATAAAACCTACACCATTATTTGCAAAAGTTTAGCAATATGTACTCAGCAAGCTTTAGCAGTCGTTGCACAGGCCAATCAATTTTATCTTCTAATCTGGTACCAGAGGGGTTAAAATGTTGCTTAAATATAGAAAAGCCCCTTTAGCCACCATTTCTGTATGGCACTTATGATGGAATCAGGTTGGTAAATATTTCATAAGGAAAATAGTTTTGCATGATACCTGTTTGCAGGGAGAAGGTTAAATTATGTCATATGAAAAAAAAGACCTAGAATGACTTCACTTAACCCCGTCCGTACAAGTTAGAGATGCTTTCCCTAATAAATGATTTACAGGCAGCCTATGATGCTATATTTTTCAAAAAATCTGCCAGGTTTCAATTATTTCTGTGCACATGTTGCCGGAGAACAATCTTGCCGTGTTATGGTTAATGCTTCAGCATTGTATAGCCCAGTACTAAACTTAGCCATAGCTGATGGCATTCACCCTCAATCAGATGTGCAAATTTATTAAAACAACAAGAATGCGTAAATTGTATTACTATAAAGTAACCCATCAGAATACCCTTACCATTGATCAGAGTACATACTGATTACAGCATACTATCATTATTCAACCATCTCACATCTGTACATTATTTAAACTACATTGCACTTATTCTTGTACTGTCTCGGTTATGATTTAGTCTGCCCGTTTATAGCATATTCTGACCTGTATTCATTATATTATTATTTACCATTTATACATCCATGCAAATTCTTTGTTAAATATCTTTTCTGATGTTTTCATGGTATTTTCGTGCGATGCTTGGCACTTTCTGTGCCCTGACATTCATCAGGTGCTTCTTTTATTCATATAATAGCAAAGTGGTCATAAAATGCACTCTTCACCCAGGCTGTCGATAGGTAAACAAAGCTTAAAGCAAAAATAATTATTGCATTTGACCGTAGCATCTCGTCGTCTTATATAGGTGTATTTTCTCGCTTGATCTGCCTGTGGAGGGCTAGATTATTTGTTTGGCTTTGCAGTTTGTTTGTTTTTGTTTTTTAATGAGTCTTGCGGTGGCATACCATCGTTCATCCCATCTAGGTTAAAATACTAGACATTAAAATACGTTTTGGGTGCAAAGAACTGATAACAAACAACATAAAATATAAAGTATTATTATTATTTATTTTTGGATTGTTTTCTACTTTGGTAACAATCCATTGATACATATTTATATATTTATTACAGGTAGTGAATACAATTTACTGAGCGACTTACATACAGATCAATCTCTGTCATTAGGGGTTTACAATCTAAGATCCCTAACTCACAAATGCACACATATACCAATTTGAAAAGGTAACATTTAGCCTACCAGCATGTTGTTGCCATGTGGGAGGAAGCCGGAGTACCCAACAAAAAAAAAACACACACAAGGAGAGCATGCCGACGTCATGCAGACAGTGTTTAGAGTGATATTCGAACAGTGGAACCCATATATCTAAACCCAAAAACAAAAGTGTTCTATATAGAAACTTACCAGTCCTTTGATGTTACCTTCATTTTTTCCACTAATTTTCCTTTATTTTCACTGATCCTGGCACTAATAGATTCTCTGCCCTAGGGTTACAATGCTCTAATGTTTCTATGGAAAAGCAGCATCGTCACCCTAGGCTCCTCTCCTGGTTTGAGCTACATACACCTCCTACTCTACTTATCTCCATCACATGGGAAGGAGGTGTGCTGTAGATTTCAGAAGACTGAGGAGAAGGCCGATTACGCTGAGATTTCAGTTGATTACACAGAAAGTTACAAGGACACTGATTTTCTGACAGGATCAACAGGTATCTTTCTGAACAAATGCACCCTTCATATCTAAGGACTAGTAGGCTGCAATAAATAAATTGTTTCATTTTAGGTTTAGATATACCTAAGATTAGAAAATAATTATTACAGTGGTCTCCTAAACCGAATAAATTGTTTGTTTTGGTGTAGCCAATCAGATTAATGTGAATGGTAAATTCTGACTGGTGTGCACCATCTTGAATAATAAAATAGAATAGACCCAAATACGAGGTGTTTATTTTTCACTATTGGTTGATCCATAATGGCAGCAAGTGTTTTAAATTCCAAATTGTATAAAATGTGTAATTTTAATCTGTGATCCTGTGATTCTAGTATAAAATGTTCTCTTTAATGTTCTAATTTTTTTTACAAGTGATATATATATAGTATTTGCTAACGAACTTAAAAAAAAAAAAGCCTTAAGCCTAAAGCCAGTTTTTATCAGCTCTTTCATATAAGGTCTCATGTGAGTGGCAGAAGTTTATTGCTCTGACTTGCAGTGACTTGCTATTTACAAATGGTAATGTTTTTCTAATTGTGTACATATGTTTTGTGGTGAAGGTTGATGAATATGTTAATTTCCTCGGGCAGTTTAAACTATTTGAAACGCTTTTGTCTGTGACTGCAAAATTGAGTCTCAAATGGCATTGTAACTTTCAATGTCTGTGTTATTTGTTTTTTTTCTTTTATAAGTTGTAAAGTTTATTCTTTAAAAAAGAACACACAAGTCAATAAAACAGGTGCTGGCATCTCATCACTAAGCTGATTTTACTGTTGTTCATGGCTATTGCAGCTAAAAGTATCACCCCGCTAGTAGTAGTAAGCCCCCGTACACACGGTCGGAAATTCCGAACACAAAATCCGTTGGATTTTTTCTGACAGATTTTGTCCGAAACTGGTGTTGCATACAAAGTTGTCGGAAAATTCAATCATTCCAAACGTGGTGACGTTCGTTGCGTACGATGGAACTACGTAGAGGCTAGTAGCCAATAGCTTTGGTCTCGTAATTTGATATGAGCATGCGTGTCACTTTGTCCGTTGGAATTCTCGACACATGATCGGAAAAAGTCAGATCGGATTTTGTTGTCGGAAAATTTGAGATCCTGCTCTCAAATTTTATCTGTTGGAAATTCCGAAGGAAAAAGCCCGCTAGAGCCCACACACGATGGGATTTTCTGACAACATAATCCGATCAGACTTTTTCCATCAGAATATACGACCGTGTGTATGGGGCATAAGTCATATTCAACTGGAATGTTCTGTAATATTAAAGACATTTTGGGGTTGATTTACTAAAGGTAAAGTGCAGTTGCTCCAAAGCTTAGTGACTTCCATCATCCAATCATGTGCAAGCAAAAACATTTTTTATTTTTATTGCACATGATTGTTTACTCTTTGCAAACTCATTTACTAAGCTCTGGAGCAACTGCACTTGCAGAGGGCAACTGCAAAGCAACAATTGCAAAGTGCACATCCTATTTGCCTTTAGTAAATTAACCCCTTTTGTATTCTTTCCAAACCACTTCTTTAATTCTAATGAGTTTTGGGAAAATACCTATTTGTATTCACACATGTAACACAGACACCTTAATCCAAACACCATAGAATGTGTTGATTTTGAATGTCCAGGAACAGGATGGGAGGTGTAAAAGTTGTGGAACCCCCTGTTCCAGTTACATTATCCCATTCTTGGTTTAAGTCTGCATAGGTGTTAATTCCTCAATTTACATCGCTAAAAGTGCTAATGGTAAAATGGCATAATATGCGGAAGACAAATTGGGGGAATTTATTAAAACTGGAGCATATATAATTTGGTGCAGCTCTGCATAGATTAGAAACCAATCAGCTTCCTAGTTTTATTGTTAAATCTTAATTAAACAAGATGAAGTAAGAGGCTGATTGTCTTCCATGCACAGCTGCACCAGATTCTAAATGCTCTTGTTTTAGTAAATCTCCCCCATGGCGTCTAAGGCCCTCACCCCTGTTCAGGGATGGTTGTTTCAGTTTCACGTAAATGGTTATCTACAAGAACCTGGTTGGAATAGGAGACTTCAAGGGACTGACAATTTAACATGTTTTCAGGCACTATTGAGCTGAAAAAAGTATTGTGCAGGTATAGCTTACAGGAGTAAGAGAGTTTAGGAAAGACCTTAGTAGTATGAGGACATTCTTTCTCAGTCCAGTGATTATGTAGCTGATACAGGAAGCATCAAAATGTTAGAATTGCAAGTTGAATCACGAAGAGCAACGGAGTTACAAGAATTTTGATGGGTAAAGTGGTTCAGGAGATATGTTTTCACAATGTATTAAGCTTTTTGGCTGCAGTCCTATTATATCTTTTGCAGCACAGTTAAGGGTCGAGTGCAGCCTGAGCCCAAGTCTGAAATCAGCAGGCTTGGCTGGGGAGGCTGTTAGGACAGCTCCTACCATTGGTTCTCATAGAACCGAAAAAATATCTTGGCTAGATCTTCCATTTTTGTAAAGCTATTTTAATGCAATTTTTGGATCCTCAATAGAAGGTAATGAAATAAGAACATATAGCAGCTCTCTACCTGAGTAAATAAAGATTAACACTCTACTCTACTACTCTCTTCCTGTTGTGCAAGTGGGATGAATGAATCAGAAATGCTTGGACATAAACAAGTGTGTCATACAAGCATGATTGAATGGTTTGCTGAGAGAAGCATTATATATCTGCTAAATTCCGTTTTTTTTTTGTTTTCGTATTAACTGAATAGGAATTGGTGTATAATGTCTTTTGATATTACTTGTGTGATACAGTTAAAATTATCCATGCTGCAGGTATTTTACTTTAAACTTGTACAATGTGTAATTAAAAAAAAAAAATTAATGAATAGTTATTTCACTAGCTGACACAATGAACGCTGATTAATAAGGCAAAATGAAACAGGAACTTTCTGTCGATGCAAATGAGATCTGCACAGGCTTATTGATTCATTTAAGCGTATCTAAATCTAAGATCAAGAATTTAATATATTGAGGTTGAATTGAAATGCTGATCCTTAGATGGCTGTATTAGTTTTTCTTTTTCAAAGTTCTTTATCCATTATGTTCACCTTAGGATCCTGCCTTTAACACAGTTTGTGTCCCAGGGTGACAACTCACTGCACTGTATCTGTAGCGCTACCCCCATAGGGACCGCTGGTAACAGCTGGATCTTTCCTAATGGTACAGAGGCTGCCAGTCACCCAAGCATCAGTCCATACACTGTGCCTCCAATTAATCAGTTTAGGGGATGTTTTTTTTGTAGTTTATTGTTTAAAGACCTTTAACAGAAGAGGGGGTTAAAGGCATGGGATACTTTAAAATGCGTGCCACTTAATGTTTAGGGGACAATATTATCCTTGAATAATAGTGGGTCTTGAATAGTTTAAGGCCCCACAGCTGAAGACTATGGAGTTAGTCTTTGAGACATTTGGTTACCTTGCGCTAATGCACACGTGCTGGTACCTAGTGCAGATTCTAAAATGCTACACAGTTACAGGAATCAGTTTAGGGTCTTACTCACAAGTCCCCAGGACAACTGCCACCTTCCATCTTTCTCCAGACATGGTCCAGTAAGTGAGAGGGCACCTCTCTAGACTAGATTCCATGTGGTGAAGTTCTGCAATTGGCTCCAAGCTAAGTCCATCCAGGCCCTCAGTCCTGACACCCTAAGGTCTCTATAGAAGCTGTACAGACCCTGGACTGCCTGAGGGCAGCAGCCCCTCTGACTCCAGGACACTCCAGGTAAGCAGGAACCCTGCTTACTAGTGTATCAGACTATTATCAGACTATTTATCACCATTCCAGACCCCTTCTTGAACCTGATAAATATTCTGGCTGGTCATTTTGAATCTCCTGCCATAATCTCTTGAAGATTCTTCCAGAGGCGGGGGGGGGCATTTAAATGGGTTGTAAATTCTCTTTTTTTTTTTTTTTTTCTTTTTTTTAACAACAAACATGTCATACATACCTCCACTGTGCAGTTTGTTTTGCATAGAGTGGCCCAGATCCACCTGTTCTATCAGTTCCTCCCTGTATCGGTAAACCCCCTAGAAGAAGCGCTCTCCCTGGGGGTTACAGTGCGGGCGCTCTCCCAAGACCAGCATTTGCGTGCATAGAAACAGAATGCCGGACTTGGCCGCGCCCCCTGGTGCCCGCATCATTGGATTTGATTGACAGCAGTGGGAGCAGATGGCTGCGCTGCTATATATTCAATCAAGACAACGGGCAGAGAGGAAGAGCGCGTCTCCGCTGAGGGAACAAATGGGCTCAGGCGAGTAAAACGGGGGGGGCGGGGGGGCTGGGGGACTGGTCAGTGTTAGAAGTTTTTTCACCTTAATGGATAGGATGCATTAAGGTGAAAGACCACGAGGGTTTACAACCCCTTTAAACTCCCAGTCTGTGAAACTGAGAAGTTCAGGCTAAACAATTATTGCTCCCTTATTTTCAGAAGGTGCCAACTAAACTTACCCAGCATTCTATGCTAGGAGGATGCTACATATCTATGAACAAGCAACATTGTGACCCTAGTAAAGGAAGGCTGTTAGGACTTTAAAATACCTCGCTTTCTTCTTTTCTTTATAACATTATAGTGGGTGGTTCTCTGAACTTCACCGAAGGTGAACTGGGCAGGACTAATATACACTACTTGAGAAAACACTGCAGAATGAACAGGTTTTTTTTATATTATCACTTATCAAACAGATATGATAACATATTTTCAATAGTATATTTATGAGTCCATGAGTCCATGAGTCCAAGTTGCACTGATTAATAGTTGATAATCTGGAATGATACCTTAGATTAATGACAAATAAAAAAAAATGTATAGGTAATGTAAATTGAAAATACTCCTAAATATTACAAAACGATGCAACTAGTGCAAGGGTCACTAATTAATCCTTGACGGATAAAGAACCAAATAAAAAGTCCATGTGTTGAAAGTCGTTCATCAATGTGTTCCTCCACAGTGGCACATGAACAAAAACCACTTACCAGCTATAAATGATCTCCTATTATGGGAGATCAGATGCGCTTGTGGCTTATTACCCCGCCTCGGGTCTCTGTGCTGTGCACCCCTACTCCCAGCATCTTCACCAATGGATAGCCTCATACACAAATGTATTCAATAGGTCCCCATGGGAAGATAATAAAGGCTTGCATAGTGTAAATCCTTATTTTATTCAATTTAAAAGAAGAAAATTGCACTTATAATTAAGTTGTGTAAAAACAGCATTTGGAATAGATCGAGCCGGCCGGCACTCGATAGCAGCCGTTGCTTCCAGGACCTGCGTACACGCGGTGACATCAGCATGTTGCTCCTCCCTACATACGTTTCGTCACACCTGACGTCGTCCACATTGATGTACTACTTTCAACACATGGACTTTTTATTTGGTTCTTTATCCGTCAAGGATTAATTAGTGACTCTTGCACTATTTGCATCATTTTGTAATATTTAGGAGTATTTTCAATTTTCACATGTTACTTATAATTTTTTTTATTTGCCATTAATCTAAGGTATCATTCCGGATTATCAACTATTAATCAGCGCAATTTAAATTTAAATTTTGTATGGTATTGTGTGTGTTTCACATGAAGTTGCAGCGGCGTTTTGGATTTATTCTTTTATGAGTTTAAATTGTTATTTTACAGATAGTGTAGTATTTTATTTTTGTTATATTTATGAGTCCAACCGGGAGAAAATAAGAGCAATTCATTGTCAGGATTTTCATACATATATACAATAATAGTGCCCCCCACCCATCAACCTGAATATTCATTTACATTGGTTTCTTTTGTTATTAATTGTATGCTGAGCATGTTCTTCCATCATAGTTCTTGCATTGTTATTTGGTGTGAACAGCTAATTGGACAAGTCTTTAAAGGGTAACTCCACTTTTGCGGGAAAAAATAATTATCAAATAAAAAAAAAAAAAAAATATATAAATAATAAAAAATATATATATATATATATATATACATATATATATATATATATATATATATATATATATATATATATATATATATAATATATATAAAAAATAACACAGCATTTACAATTGTGACACAAGTCATATTGTAATTGAATGTTTTTAAAAATTACCTTTTCTTTTTAATCTGCAGGGCTGTAATTTTCTGTAAAACACAATTCAGTATGCCTATTTGAAGGTGTTCTGTACACAGAATGCCCGCAGATGTAATTTCCTGCTTGTGTGATTGTCTTGCTAATTTTTCCAGAAGTCTGCACTAAGATACAAATCAGTTTTTAGCCTCGCCTGCAACAAAAATTTCACTCTGGAGCCGGCGCACGTGCTCGGCGTCTGCGATGTCCACCGGGCACCCACGATTGCTGGTGACAGATCCACATCCTGTCAGGGGAGAGGAGACCAATCGTGTGTTCCTAGTATATAGGAACACCAATCGGTCTCCTTCCCTCGTCAGTCTCCCCCCGTCAGTCTCCCCCCCACAGTTAAAATCACTAACTAGGGAACACTTAACCCCTTGATCGCCCCCTAGTGTTAACCCCTTCCCTGCCAGTGACATTTATACAGTACTCAGTGGCTATTTTTAGCTCTGATCACTGTATAAATGTCACTGGTCCCAAAAAAGTGTCAAAAGTGTCCGATCTGTCCGCCGCAATGTCGCAGTCTCGCTAAAAATCACTGATCACCACCATTACTAGTAAAAAAAAAAAATGATATTAAAAATGCCATAAATCTATCCCCTATTTTGTAGACACTATAACTTTTGCGCAAATCAATCAATATACGCTTATTGCTATTTTTTTTGTTTTTACCAAAAATATGTAGAAGAATACATATCGGCCTGAACTGATGAATAAATTCGTTTTTTTACATTTTTTGGGGATATTTATTATATCAAACAATAATATATATATATATATATATATATATATATATATATATATATATATATATATATTTTTTTTTTTTTTTTAATTGTTGGTATTGTTTTGTGTATAGCGCAAAAAAAAACGCAGAGGTGATCAAATACCACCAAAAGAAAGCTCTATTTATTAAGTTCTTCAGTATGTCACAGTACATGTTGGCATTCATGGTTCCCTCAATGAACTGTAGCTCCCCAGTGTCGGCAGCACTCATGCAGCCCCAGACCATGACACTCCCACCACCATGCTTGACTGTAGGCAAGACACACTTGTCTTTGTACTCCTCACCTGGTTGCTGCCACACACGCTTGACACCATCTGAACCAAATACGTTTATCTTGGTCTCATCAGACCACAGGACATGGTTTCAGTAATCCATGTCCTTAGTTTGCTTGTCTTCAGCAAACTGTTTGCAGGCTTTCTTGTGCATCATATTTAGAAGTGGCTTCTTTCTAGGATGGCAGCCATGCAGACCAATTTGATGCAGTGTGCAGCGTATGGTCTGAGCACTGATAGGCTGACCCCCCACCCCTTCAACCTCTGCAGCAATGCTGGCAGCACTCATACATCTATTTCCCAAAGACAACCTCTGGATATGACGCTGAAAATTAGCAACTTTTTTGGTCGACCATGGCAAGGCCTAATCTGAGTGGAACCTGTTCTGTTAAATCACTGTATGGTCTTGGCCACCGTGCTGCAGCTCAGTTTCAGGGTCTTGGCAATATTCTTATAGCCTAGGCCATATTTATGTAGAGCAACAATTCTTTTTTTCAGATCCTCAGAGAGTTCTTTGCCATGAGGTGGCATGTTGAACTTCCAGTGACCATTATGCGAAAGTGAGAGCAATAACACCAAATTTAACACACCTGCTCCCCATTCACACCTGAGACCTTGAAACACTAACGAGTCACATGACACAGGGGAGGAAAAGTGGCTAATTGGGCCCCAATTTGGACATTTCCAGGGGTGTACTCACCTTTGTTGCCAACGGTTTAGACATTAATGGCTGTGTGTTGAGTTATTTTGAGGGGACAGCAAATGTACACTGTTATCTTTTGTGAGATACTGTATATCATTTTATTTTTTATAAAATAACAAACATGTTATACTTACATACTCTGTGCTATGGTTTTGCACAGAACTGTCATTATTTTCCTCTTCTGGGGTCCCCCGCTGGTGCTCCTGGTTTCTCCTTTTCGGTGAGTGCCCCAATAGAAAGCTTCTTTCTATGGGGCACCCAAGTGGGCTCTCTCCAGAGTCAACCTGTATGTGTCTATTGATACAGACAGGGTGGCTCTGACATGTCCCTCCCCCCCCACTCCCTCATCACAAGATTTGATTGGCTAGCTGCCCAGTGAGAAGAGAGAGAGCTGAGAGAACCACTGCTCTCATGCACAGCACTGGATTAGGAATGGGCACAGGTAAGTATAAGGGGGGCTGGGGGTGATTCTGTGACACAGAAGGTTTTTTACTTTAATGCATAGAATGCACGTAAAATACCTTTAGGCTTTAGAACCACTTTAAGGTCTCAAAACAGATGCAGAAACACAGAGATGCCCTAGCTTGTTGTCTTTATATGCTTTTATCTATTTTTTTTTGTCAATAGATTGCTCAGGTTCAGCTAATTTCAGTAGGTAAATGAATAAGTTAATTTATTTTCTTTGTGTAAATACTTGTGTTATGCAGGAAAAAATCTAACCCAGAAGAAATATCTAATGTTTGTAAAGACTAATGATTTGCGGGTAATGAATTTCTGTGCATTCTATTTCTACTTCCAAACTGGGATCAGTTGAATGCATATTGCATGGAGTTTCAATTTACGCCGTTCAGCCTTCTTGTATAGAGCAATCATACACACGTGTTGTTGATTCAGTAGAGAAAATTTTGTTCTTGAAATGATCTGTAAAATGCAGAGCATGTACATTAACATTGCAAAGTAGAGTTACCGTACAAGATTCAGTAACCCATGGAAACTTACCCAGACCAGTAGGAGATAAATCCTAATTGCTAGAGGGAACCTAGCTGGCCAACCTAGTTTTCCAACCATGAGGCTAGGTCTAAATCTTATCTCCTATATATATATATATATATATATATATATATATATATATATATATATATATATATATATATATATATATATATATATATATGATAGCGCAAAGCCTAGTACGCACGGGCTGAATGTCGGCCGGCTCAGTAGAAAGTATTCAGTATTCAGCCGTGTGTATGGCAAGTGGACCAGAAGCTGGCTAATGACCGAAAAAAAGGTCTGCCGATCAGCGATCTCAGCCAAAGACGATGGGCCCCCCCCCCCCCCCGTCAAAAAACAAAAGCTTAGCAGGGGAGTTTTTTTTTTCATTTAACATACTGGCTTGAATGAAAAAAAAACAACTAGTGGTGTGTACTAGGCTTAAAACGTTCTTGTGATTGGCCCTACTGCTCTGTACACTGGGGCAAGTAAAATAAAAGGTTTGTAGCACTGCTCAGGGGCCTAATGATGGGAGTTGTTGGCTCCGGAGATGGAAGACTCATTGAGCATTTTTTGTGAACATAGGATGGTCATGATAAAAAGAAATGGGTGATTCATTGGGTCACTTTTGCAGTGGGAACCACTTCAGCTTACTTGTTTGTAATGTAGGAAAGTCATTCTCAAACGCATCCACTGTAAGTTCCTCTCTGTCCTCTCCCATACAGAAATGCAACAGTGTTGTCAGGAATATGAAATTCCTCACTTCCAATAATCTGAATATGTCTGTTTCAGCAAAAAAAGCAACAGATAAAACTTGATAAACAGATAAATGAAGTGTGCTAGAAATCACCCATAATGAAGTTGATTTACTGAAGAAGTTGATCGTGTTCACTTTAAAAAGTGAATTTTCAGTTAGCTTAGTGAATGAAGCAAAGTTAAGTGCAAATTCACTTTGTAAAGGATACCCAGTAATGTGAAAAGAAAAATGATTGGATGATTAAAGTTAGTACAGCTTCACCTCACTAAAGCCCTGTGCACACGATCAGAAAATCGTACGAAAAATACTGCTTTTGAAGCGACCCTACGATAATCTGATCACTAGTACAGAGCTTTCGAGGGCTGATCATGCCAGTTCATCTGATATTATCCGATTGAACATACACGAAAAAAAAATTTTGTATGATCTTCGTTTAATCAGTACAGTTGTCATTCGAAAATGCAATACAAATACACTACAACACTTCCGATTTTTTTTTTCTGTTGTACGAGAATTTTGGTAACTTTAGTAAACTCTTTTTGATATGCGATTAGCATGCAAAAAAAAAAAAAAAAAAACGGATGATCATTCGTCCGATAATCTTATTGTGTGTACCAGACCTAAGGCAGCGAACAGCATATTCTCCTTTAGCAAATCAGTCCTATAATGTATGTAGCTGAACAGGATTAGAGTTTTTTTTTTTTTTTTTCACAACATATGGAGATGCACTTTAAAGTTAATTGCATGGCCTGTCTAACTTTCATTTGTTGCAGGGAATTAATCTACCTTCATTGCCACGGAATGAGTTTGAGTGATATTTATGGCCATTTAAGTCATTACTATTAATATTTATTATAGTGGTTGAATCTTTTTAGTGTTGTTTAATCTGGTTTTGTATAAGCAGAATTAATGTTCTTTTGACTGGCAACTTTAACTGTTGGTCTAATTAAAATTGATTTCTTTTATTCCACATTTATGTATTTTGTTGTGGATAGAGTTGTTCCTTCCGGCAGTGATTGTGTTAAATTTGCAAGGTCTAGTCAATAATTTCATCATCTCTTACATCATAGGCAGTCATCTACACCAACACAGGTATGGATCAATGTTTGCTTTGTAGGCCGCACTATAGAACCTTTTGTTGCTACATGGCTCTTTTTATTTCATAGTCTCATTTTTATGTTTTATGTCTTTGGTAATGACATTACAACTATTTTAAAACAACCAAATACTAACTTGGTTTTATGAAACTGTGTGTAAACTACAGTGCAGAAAATTGAAAATAGAATACAATCTATCCAACTGCTGAATAAATATAATATAACCGGATAATAACATTTATAGGTAAAGTTGATGGGAATTGCTGATTGCCTCTCGGGGGATCAGGAAGGAATTTTTTCCCCTGCTGGAGCAAATTGGATCATACTTTGCTGGGGTTTTTCACCTTCCTCTGGATCAACTGTGGGTATAGGATCGTGTATATAGGATTTTGTATATATAGATTTTTTTTTCCCTCTTTTAATGGTTGAACTGGATGTGTCTTTTCAACCTGACTAACTATGAATCATCTGGCCTTCAGTGAATAGTGCAAGACAGAGCTTGTAGAAGTACAAAGTGCAGTGTTCGTAGTAACCAATAAGTATTCCCTCCACTTATTAAAGTTGAAATCCAGGCAAACTGCTAAAACACTCAGGTAAAATACATAAATGGGTGCTGTTTTACCTTCCAATGTATTTATGTTTTTATACAGTTCTGAGATTTGCACAGCTCTGCCACACCACTCAGCCTTTTTATGGCAGTGGAGAAGCTTGATTTTCTTCTTTGTAGATCAATAACACTTATGACTCTCCTCCCTGTGATAGAATAGTGAAGTGAGAAGCAATAGATTGATGAGCTCATCTCTCTGTCACTTTGCTCTCTCCTTCTTTCAACATGCTCCTTTCACTGCAACACAATTGAATGACTCTTTGTGCTGCTTCTCCCTTCTACAGTTTAAGATTTGCAGTACAGGGATGGCAAGAGGTTGCTAATGGAACAAAATAAGGTACTTACACTGTCAGCATTAAAAGATAAATTCAAGGTTGTATTATTGAATACAGAGCAGCTCTGTAAAGAACTTTTGCACACCTGACTCTCGACTCCTGCAGGCTACTTTGCAATACTAGACCAGTCCTTGCAGCCTCTTCATCTCTATGCTTCACTGGTCTAAGGTCATCTGACATCATCAAGACTGATGCATACAGTAGCTCTGCATTGAATGTGAGGATGCTAAGGAACAGTCCACTGCAAGAGCAGATGGGAGCACTGGCCGCCTGAGGAGTGGAGTATCGGGTTAGACAATTTCTCCCATAGATATACACAAGCACTTGGCCCTTGCAGTATGGGCACAGACCTACCCCAAGGAGGAGTTTATACATAATTAGTCTGGTTGAAAAAAAACATAAGTCCATCCAGTTCAACCAATAGAATGGGAAAAAATATATACAATCCTATACTCAGTTGATCCAGAGAAAGGCAACCCCCCCCCCCACCCCCCACCATAAGGCATACCCCTATTAGCTCCCAGCGGCAGAAAAAAATAAGATACTCCTTGGATTAACTTAACCAATAAATATTTGTATCCGGTTATATTATGTACATCTAGGAAATAACCCAGGCCTTTTAAAAAAACAAAATTCAGAGCCTGAACCTGCTCTTGAGGGAGTCTATTCCACATTTTCACACCTCTTACTGTGAAGAAGCCTTTCCGTATTTGGAGATTAAATCTGTTATCTTTGTTTCTCTTTTTAGGTTTACTGGATCTAGGCTTTAAAGCTCCTTCAATAGTCAACTCTTAAGCATATCTAAACCAAAAAATGCAAAAGCAAAAATTCTATATATTGCAGCCTACCAGTCCATAATTGTGGCAGCTGCATTTGATTTTTTAAGACTTTTTTTTTTCCCTTTACTTGCACCTGGTTGTCCTGCCAATAGTATAATTTCTGTATTAAGGAGACAATGCTTGCTCACCACACTGTGCCTATAAAGAAGCAGCATTTTCACTCTAAAACAGTACTACAGAATCACCCCACCTTGCCCCACATCCAGAGGCAAGATTGTTTGCAGTCTTCATAGATAGCTGGAAACAGTTCAACTGATCATAGTGTAGCACAGAGAGAGTACATATGAAGCTAACACGATTTGTACAAGGATCAAAAGTATATTTTTGCACTTATCAAACAGATATAAAAAATATTTTAATAGTATATTCAACAGACCAAGACTGCAAAAAAAAAAAAAAAATCATGGTTAGGGTTTACATGCCCTTTATTTGTGACCTGTGTATACTTATCCTGATAGTAATTCCAATTCAATCTTGAATGACCAAGAAAATTAAACTGAGAGAAGCATGCAGCCTGGTCTCAGATTTACCCTTTCTAAACAAAGCCTTAAAGAAAATCACGTCACAAACCTAAGCATTTCAGACTGAGCATGTGATAAAAGTTAGGCCAAACATTGGCTATTCGGGCACTTAGACCATATGTGAAAATTGTACTTGGCCTCAACCCCCCTCTTCTTTTCCAAAACTCTTTTTTGGTCATTAGGCATCCATGAAAAGACCAACAAGAGGTTAGGTTAGCGTATAAATTCGCCATCATATAATTCTTATTTCACAGTCATTTTGACATGTGCCTTTCATTGAAAATAATCCCTGCTGATATCTTTTTTTTCATCTTATGGTCAGTTTGATTTGCCTAAGTTTACTTTTTACACAAACGAGAAAAGAAAAGGGGGTGCTTATTGGGACTTTAGATGAGGCATGGATATGTATTAAAAAATGGTTTAGGATACCTAGAAATAAAATTCGATGTCTCGAGCCCTATAAGGGAAAATCTGTGTAGCAAAAGGTTGCTGGTAAGACAGATGTGTTCAATTGAACTGGTAAATAATTAAATAATGTAGCATAATATATGGTACATAAATGCATGCAAGGCATCGCATGAGTAACGATTAATAGTCAAAATGGTAGTTGTTGATGTTTATTATAAAAGAAACATAATTGGTACAGACAATCACGAGTAAACAATGATTGAATGGATACACAGATCAGATGGACATGGTTATCCTAAGGAGAGAAATATTAGGGATAGACTGGGCTTGTCATCCCTAGGTGGGAACTAAAGTGTTAAAAATTAATTGTTTGTTTAGTTAATTATCACATTCCCTAAAAGGAAGAGGGGAGATCCGTGTATCCACAAAAAATTGTTGAGTCAATCCAATACATCAAAAACATTAATATTTAATGTGTCATAATATATGACACAGTAGATCATGCATAACATAGCATAAACAGGTAAAAACAATCATATTGACATATAAGGATGTATATTTGGAAAGGCAATAGTTGGTACAAATAATCACAATTTTTTGAAAAAGTATAGAAAAATGGATACAAGGAACAAGTGAATAGAAGTTATCCTGAAATAAACTGGTGGTTTTGTTAAATATTGTACAATTGGGGTAAACTTGTCTTGGCATCCCTGAGTATGAACTCTACGCGTTTCATGGCGTTTAAAGCCAATCATCAGGAGTGGAATGCATCAATAATGGCTACAGAAAAAAAGGAAAGTAATAAGTAAGTCAGTGTAGTCTCCAATAATTTTGTGCTCTCTGAAAGAGAGCGAGTTTGAAAAGGTATGTATGTTTTACCTATGGCATCACCCGTATCAGTAGCCCAATAACCCCAAACTGGGAACAGGACGGTGGCCCTGGAGATAGTCTCTCATCCGGGGTTGGGGCGGGGACACAGCCCCCCCACCACCAAAGGGTTCCCCCTATGGAGGCGTGGTAACCGGGGACAGGATCCAAGGAAGAACCGAAATAGCCACAACACATAGGTGGAGTGCGAGGTTTGTGTGTGGAAACCATGACTCCAGGTGTCTAAAATAGTGAAAAAAATTTATTAAGAAAATTATATGTTGAAAATAAGTGAGGAAAAGAAAAAAAAAAAAAAAAAAAAAAAAAAAAGGGGAAGGAGGGGGGAAGAATGGTGTGTGAGATTAAAAGTGAGTGAATGGAATGCGTATGTGTAACTTAAAAAGCCTAGATTTAGACTTGATATTTGTGAAGTATCTGAGTGAAAAAATAAAAATAGAGCTGAGTGAGATACTGGGTAAGTACCCAGAATTGCCACCACATCATAATGATTCATTATGATGCTGGATGTGTGGGGTATTGTAGTGGTGTAGTGTAATAAGAAAATAAATTGAATGAGTGCTGTGATGTGAAAAACAGAAAAATGAATAAAATGAAATAGGAAAAAAGCGCAAAAAGAAACCCTAATTACCTTGGAGTGTGTAACATGGTCCACAGAACCTTCCCTCCTGGTGGAATGTGTGGAGTGAGCTAGTCGGCTCAGCCGAACCCATTTATCCCCAGTTTAGTGTGTGTGTCACCGCCGACGTCATGCGTACCTAGTGAGCCAAGTGGTTGGACGGGGCAGATCCCCGCCCTGGTCATTAAGACCTCGGCGGGAAAATCACCCCCTCCTCCAGGCCACGAGGGATGGAAAAGCACTAGCTCAAAACGGCGCCAGGGAGGCGTCACGCATATGGCGTGCTGAGTATGACGTCGATGCGCCAAGGTCCGGCCCCGCCCAGACTCCCCTGAATGGGGATGGGTGGCGGAGAGGGAACTGGGCGCATCGCAACCCCGGAGAAAGAGAGCAACAGCTGGGCCAATCATCCAGTGGTGGGCGGGGCAAACCGGAGAGAAAAGGAAATAGGGTCAATGAAATGACCAACATATCAAAGGCAAAAAGACATGGAGACGGACCTATATTAGCCTGTTGTCTGAAAGAGAGATAATATTCAAGAGCCAAATTACTGAGAAAATTAGGTTGTATGGGGAAAGATGCCAACATGTCAATTGGCTCAATTGTCTAGAAACTAAGAGCAATATGTAGGATTAAGTTATTGGGTGTAGCAGGTCACAAGAACGGGGGCAAAGCGGGTGTCTTCCACCCTAATTTATATCACAAAAAGCATGTGCACTGCTAAACCCTAGCGTAACATAGGCATGCCTCCATCCCTGTTTATATCAAACGAGAAAAGAAAAGGGGGTGCTTATTGGGACTTTAGATGAGGCATGGATATGTATTAAAAAATGGTTTAGGATACCTAGAAATAAAATTCGATGTCTCGAGCCCTATAAGGGAAAATCTGTGTAGCAAAAGGTTGCTGGTAAGACAGATGTGTTCAATTGAACTGGTAAATAATTAAATAATGTAGCATAATATATGGTACATAAATGCATGCAAGGCATCGCATGAGTAACGATTAATAGTCAAAATGGTAGTTGTTGATGTTTATTATAAAAGAAACATAATTGGTACAGACAATCACGAGTAAACAATGATTGAATGGATACACAGATCAGATGGACATGGTTATCCTAAGGAGAGAAATATTAGGGATAGACTGGGCTTGTCATCCCTAGGTGGGAACTAAAGTGTTAAAAATTAATTGTTTGTTTAGTTAATTATCACATTCCCTAAAAGGAAGAGGGGAGATCCGTGTATCCACAAAAAATTGTTGAGTCAATCCAATACATCAAAAACATTAATATTTAATGTGTCATAATATATGACACAGTAGATCATGCATAACATAGCATAAACAGGTAAAAACAATCATATTGACATATAAGGATGTATATTTGGAAAGGCAATAGTTGGTACAAATAATCACAATTTTTTGAAAAAGTATAGAAAAATGGATACAAGGAACAAGTGAATAGAAGTTATCCTGAAATAAACTGGTGGTTTTGTTAAATATTGTACAATTGGGGTAAACTTGTCTTGGCATCCCTGAGTATGAACTCTACGCGTTTCATGGCGTTTAAAGCCAATCATCAGGAGTGGAATGCATCAATAATGGCTACAGAAAAAAAGGAAAGTAATAAGTAAGTCAGTGTAGTCTCCAATAATTTTGTGCTCTCTGAAAGAGAGCGAGTTTGAAAAGGTATGTATGTTTTACCTATGGCATCACCCGTATCAGTAGCCCAATAACCCCAAACTGGGAACAGGACGGTGGCCCTGGAGATAGTCTCTCATCCGGGGTTGGGGCGGGGACACAGCCCCCCCACCACCAAAGGGTTCCCCCTATGGAGGCGTGGTAACCGGGGACAGGATCCAAGGAAGAACCGAAATAGCCACAACACATAGGTGGAGTGCGAGGTTTGTGTGTGGAAACCATGACTCCAGGTGTCTAAAATAGTGAAAAAAATTTATTAAGAAAATTATATGTTGAAAATAAGTGAGGAAAAGAAAAAAAAAAAAAAAAAAAAAAAAAAAAAAAAAAAAAAAAAAAAAAAAAAAGGGGAAGGAGGGGGGAAGAATGGTGTGTGAGATTAAAAGTGAGTGAATGGAATGCGTATGTGTAACTTAAAAAGCCTAGATTTAGACTTGATATTTGTGAAGTATCTGAGTGAAAAAATAAAAATAGAGCTGAGTGAGATACTGGGTAAGTACCCAGAATTGCCACCACATCATAATGATTCATTATGATGCTGGATGTGTGGGGTATTGTAGTGGTGTAGTGTAATAAGAAAATAAATTGAATGAGTGCTGTGATGTGAAAAACAGAAAAATGAATAAAATGAAATAGGAAAAAAGCGCAAAAAGAAACCCTAATTACCTTGGAGTGTGTAACATGGTCCACAGAACCTTCCCTCCTGGTGGAATGTGTGGAGTGAGCTAGTCGGCTCAGCCGAACCCATTTATCCCCAGTTTAGTGTGTGTGTCACCGCCGACGTCATGCGTACCTAGTGAGCCAAGTGGTTGGACGGGGAAGATCCCCGCCCTGGTCATTAAGACCTCGGCGGGAAAATCACCCCCTCCTCCAGGCCACGAGGGATGGAAAAGCACTAGCTCAAAACGGCGCCAGGGAGGCGTCACGCATATGGCGTGCTGAGTATGACGTCGATGCGCCAAGGTCCGGCCCCGCCCAGACTCCCCTGAATGGGGATGGGTGGCGGAGAGGGAACTGGGCGCATCGCAACCCCGGAGAAAGAGAGCAACAGCTGGGCCAATCATCCAGTGGTGGGCGGGGCAAACCGGAGAGAAAAGGAAATAGGGTCAATGAAATGACCAACATATCAAAGGCAAAAAGACATGGAGACGGACCTATATTAGCCTGTTGTCTGAAAGAGAGATAATATTCAAGAGCCAAATTACTGAGAAAATTAGGTTGTATGGGGAAAGATGCCAACATGTCAATTGGCTCAATTGTCTAGAAACTAAGAGCAATATGTAGGATTAAGTTATTGGGTGTAGCAGGTCACAAGAACGGGGGCAAAGCGGGTGTCTTCCACCCTAATTTATATCACAAAGAGCATGTGCACTGCTAAACCCTAGCGTAACATAGGCATGCCTCCATCCCTGTTTATATCAAACGAGAAAAGAAAAGGGGGTGCTTATTGGGACTTTAGATGAGGCATGGATATGTATTAAAAAATGGTTTAGGATACCTAGAAATAAAATTCGATGTCTCGAGCCCTATAAGGGAAAATCTGTGTAGCAAAAGGTTGCTGGTAAGACAGATGTGTTCAATTGAACTGGTAAATAATTAAATAATGTAGCATAATATATGGTACATAAATGCATGCAAGGCATCGCATGAGTAACGATTAATAGTCAAAATGGTAGTTGTTGATGTTTATTATAAAAGAAACATAATTGGTACAGACAATCACGAGTAAACAATGATTGAATGGATACACAGATCAGATGGACATGGTTATCCTAAGGAGAGAAATATTAGGGATAGACTGGGCTTGTCATCCCTAGGTGGGAACTAAAGTGTTAAAAATTAATTGTTTGTTTAGTTAATTATCACATTCCCTAAAAGGAAGAGGGGAGATCCGTGTATCCACAAAAAATTGTTGAGTCAATCCAATACATCAAAAACATTAATATTTAATGTGTCATAATATATGACACAGTAGATCATGCATAACATAGCATAGACAGGTAAAAACAATCATATTGACATATAAGGATGTATATTTGGAAAGGCAATAGTTGGTACAAATAATCACAATTTTTTGAAAAAGTATAGAAAAATGGATACAAGGAACAAGTGAATAGAAGTTATCCTGAAATAAACTGGTGGTTTTGTTAAATATTGTACAATTGGGGTAAACTTGTCTTGGCATCCCTGAGTATGAACTCTACGCGTTTCATGGCGTTTAAAGCCAATCATCAGGAGTGGAATGCATCAATAATGGCTACAGAAAAAAAGGAAAGTAATAAGTAAGTCAGTGTAGTCTCCAATAATTTTGTGCTCTCTGAAAGAGAGCGAGTTTGAAAAGGTATGTATGTTTTACCTATGGCATCACCCGTATCAGTAGCCCAATAACCCCAAACTGGGAACAGGACGGTGGCCCTGGAGATAGTCTCTCATCCGGGGTTGGGGCGGGGACACAGCCCCCCCACCACCAAAGGGTTCCCCCTATGGAGGCGTGGTAACCGGGGACAGGATCCAAGGAAGAACCGAAATAGCCACAACACATAGGTGGAGTGCGAGGTTTGTGTGTGGAAACCATGACTCCAGGTGTCTAAAATAGTGAAAAAAATTTATTAAGAAAATTATATGTTGAAAATAATTGAGGAAAAAAAAAAAAAAAAAAAAAAAAAAAAAAAAAAAAAAAAGGGGAAGGAGGGGGGAAGAATGGTGTGTGAGATTAAAAGTGAGTGAATGGAATGCGTATGTGTAACTTAAAAAGCCTAGATTTAGACTTGATATTTGTGAAGTATCTGAGTGAAAAAATAAAAATAGAGCTGAGTGAGATACTGGGTAAGTACCCAGAATTGCCACCACATCATAATGATTCATTATGATGCTGGATGTGTGGGGTATTGTAGTGGTGTAGTGTAATAAGAAAATAAATTGAATGAGTGCTGTGATGTGAAAAACAGAAAAATGAATAAAATGAAATAGGAAAAAAGCGCAAAAAGAAACCCTAATTACCTTGGAGTGTGTAACATGGTCCACAGAACCTTCCCTCCTGGTGGAATGTGTGGAGTGAGCTAGTCGGCTCAGCCGAACCCATTTATCCCCAGTTTAGTGTGTGTGTCACCGCCGACGTCATGCGTACCTAGTGAGCCAAGTGGTTGGACGGGGCAGATCCCCGCCCTGGTCATTAAGACCTCGGCGGGAAAATCACCCCCTCCTCCAGGCCACGAGGGATGGAAAAGCACTAGCTCAAAACGGCGCCAGGGAGGCGTCACGCATATGGCGTGCTGAGTATGACGTCGATGCGCCAAGGTCCGGCCCCGCCCAGACTCCCCTGAATGGGGATGGGTGGCGGAGAGGGAACTGGGCGCATCGCAACCCCGGAGAAAGAGAGCAACAGCTGGGCCAATCATCCAGTGGTGGGCGGGGCAAACCGGAGAGAAAAGGAAATAGGGTCAATGAAATGACCAACATATCAAAGGCAAAAAGACATGGAGACGGACCTATATTAGCCTGTTGTCTGAAAGAGAGATAATATTCAAGAGCCAAATTACTGAGAAAATTAGGTTGTATGGGGAAAGATGCCAACATGTCAATTGGCTCAATTGTCTAGAAACTAAGAGCAATATGTAGGATTAAGTTATTGGGTGTAGCAGGTCACAAGAACGGGGGCAAAGCGGGTGTCTTCCACCCTAATTTATATCACAAAAAGCATGTGCACTGCTAAACCCTAGCGTAACATAGGCATGCCTCCATCCCTGTTTATATCAAACGAGAAAAGAAAAGGGGGTGCTTATTGGGACTTTAGATGAGGCATGGATATGTATTAAAAAATGGTTTAGGATACCTAGAAATAAAATTCGATGTCTCGAGCCCTATAAGGGAAAATCTGTGTAGCAAAAGGTTGCTGGTAAGACAGATGTGTTCAATTGAACTGGTAAATAATTAAATAATGTAGCATAATATATGGTACATAAATGCATGCAAGGCATCGCATGAGTAACGATTAATAGTCAAAATGGTAGTTGTTGATGTTTATTATAAAAGAAACATAATTGGTACAGACAATCACGAGTAAACAATGATTGAATGGATACACAGATCAGATGGACATGGTTATCCTAAGGAGAGAAATATTAGGGATAGACTGGGCTTGTCATCCCTAGGTGGGAACTAAAGTGTTAAAAATTAATTGTTTGTTTAGTTAATTATCACATTCCCTAAAAGGAAGAGGGGAGATCCGTGTATCCACAAAAAATTGTTGAGTCAATCCAATACATCAAAAACATTAATATTTAATGTGTCATAATATATGACACAGTAGATCATGCATAACATAGCATAAACAGGTAAAAACAATCATATTGACATATAAGGATGTATATTTGGAAAGGCAATAGTTGGTACAAATAATCACAATTTTTTGAAAAAGTATAGAAAAATGGATACAAGGAACAAGTGAATAGAAGTTATCCTGAAATAAACTGGTGGTTTTGTTAAATATTGTACAATTGGGGTAAACTTGTCTTGGCATCCCTGAGTATGAACTCTACGCGTTTCATGGCGTTTAAAGCCAATCATCAGGAGTGGAATGCATCAATAATGGCTACAGAAAAAAAGGAAAGTAATAAGTAAGTCAGTGTAGTCTCCAATAATTTTGTGCTCTCTGAAAGAGAGCGAGTTTGAAAAGGTATGTATGTTTTACCTATGGCATCACCCGTATCAGTAGCCCAATAACCCCAAACTATTTTCTTAATAAATTTTTTTCACTATTTTAGACACCTGGAGTCATGGTTTCCACACACAAACCTCGCACTCCACCTATGTGTTGTGGCTATTTCGGTTCTTCCTTGGATCCTGTCCCCGGTTACCACGCCTCCATAGGGGGAACCCTTTGGTGGTGGGGGGGCTGTGTCCCCGCCCCAACCCCGGATGAGAGACTATCTCCAGGGCCACCGTCCTGTTCCCAGTTTGGGGTTATTGGGCTACTGATACGGGTGATGCCATAGGTAAAACATACATACCTTTTCAAACTCGCTCTCTTTCAGAGAGCACAAAATTATTGGAGACTACACTGACTTACTTATTACTTTCCTTTTTTTCTGTAGCCATTATTGATGCATTCCACTCCTGATGATTGGCTTTAAACGCCATGAAACGCGTAGAGTTCATACTCAGGGATGCCAAGACAAGTTTACCCCAATTGTACAATATTTAACAAAACCACCAGTTTATTTCAGGATAACTTCTATTCACTTGTTCCTTGTATCCATTTTTCTATACTTTTTCAAAAAATTGTGATTATTTGTACCAACTATTGCCTTTCCAAATATACATCCTTATATGTCAATATGATTGTTTTTACCTGTTTATGCTATGTTATGCATGATCTACTGTGTCATATATTATGACACATTAAATATTAATGTTTTTGATGTATTGGATTGACTCAACAATTTTTTGTGGATACACGGATCTCCCCTCTTCCTTTTAGGGAATGTGATAATTAACTAAACAAACAATTAATTTTTAACACTTTAGTTCCCACCTAGGGATGACAAGCCCAGTCTATCCCTAATATTTCTCTCCTTAGGATAACCATGTCCATCTGATCTGTGTATCCATTCAATCATTGTTTACTCGTGATTGTCTGTACCAATTATGTTTCTTTTATAATAAACATCAACAACTACCATTTTGACTATTAATCGTTACTCATGCGATGCCTTGCATGCATTTATGTACCATATATTATGCTACATTATTTAATTATTTACCAGTTCAATTGAACACATCTGTCTTACCAGCAACCTTTTGCTACACAGATTTTCCCTTATAGGGCTCGAGACATCGAATTTTATTTCTAGGTATCCTAAACCATTTTTTAATACATATCCATGCCTCATCTAAAGTCCCAATAAGCACCCCCTTTTCTTTTCTCGTTTGATATAAACAGGGATGGAGGCATGCCTATGTTACGCTAGGGTTTAGCAGTGCACATGCTTTTTGTGATATAAATTAGGGTGGAAGACACCCGCTTTGCCCCCGTTCTTGTGACCTGCTACACCCAATAACTTAATCCTACATATTGCTCTTAGTTTCTAGACAATTGAGCCAATTGACATGTTGGCATCTTTCCCCATACAACCTAATTTTCTCAGTAATTTGGCTCTTGAATATTATCTCTCTTTCAGACAACAGGCTAATATAGGTCCGTCTCCATGTCTTTTTGCCTTTGATATGTTGGTCATTTCATTGACCCTATTTCCTTTTCTCTCCGGTTTGCCCCGCCCACCACTGGATGATTGGCCCAGCTGTTGCTCTCTTTCTCCGGGGTTGCGATGCGCCCAGTTCCCTCTCCGCCACCCATCCCCATTCAGGGGAGTCTGGGCGGGGCCGGACCTTGGCGCATCGACGTCATACTCAGCACGCCATATGCGTGACGCCTCCCTGGCGCCGTTTTGAGCTAGTGCTTTTCCATCCCTCGTGGCCTGGAGGAGGGGGTGATTTTCCCGCCGAGGTCTTAATGACCAGGGCGGGGATCTGCCCCGTCCAACCACTTGGCTCACTAGGTACGCATGACGTCGGCGGTGACACACACACTAAACTGGGGATAAATGGGTTCGGCTGAGCCGACTAGCTCACTCCACACATTCCACCAGGAGGGAAGGTTCTGTGGACCATGTTACACACTCCAAGGTAATTAGGGTTTCTTTTTGCGCTTTTTTCCTATTTCATTTTATTCATTTTTCTGTTTTTCACATCACAGCACTCATTCAATTTATTTTCTTATTACACTACACCACTACAATACCCCACACATCCAGCATCATAATGAATCATTATGATGTGGTGGCAATTCTGGGTACTTACCCAGTATCTCACTCAGCTCTATTTTTATTTTTTCACTCAGATACTTCACAAATATCAAGTCTAAATCTAGGCTTTTTAAGTTACACATACGCATTCCATTCACTCACTTTTAATCTCACACACCATTCTTCCCCCCTCCTTCCCCTTTTTTTTTTTTTTTTTTTTTTTTTTTTTTTTTTTTTTTTTTTTTTTTTTTTTTTTTTTCTTTTCCTCACTTATTTTCAACATATAATTTTCTTAATAAATTTTTTTCACTATTTTAGACACCTGGAGTCATGGTTTCCACACACAAACCTCGCACTCCACCTATGTGTTGTGGCTATTTCGGTTCTTCCTTGGATCCTGTCCCCGGTTACCACGCCTCCATAGGGGGAACCCTTTGGTGGTGGGGGGGCTGTGTCCCCGCCCCAACCCCGGATGAGAGACTATCTCCAGGGCCACCGTCCTGTTCCCAGTTTGGGGTTATTGGGCTACTGATACGGGTGATGCCATAGGTAAAACATACATACCTTTTCAAACTCGCTCTCTTTCAGAGAGCACAAAATTATTGGAGACTACACTGACTTACTTATTACTTTCCTTTTTTTCTGTAGCCATTATTGATGCATTCCACTCCTGATGATTGGCTTTAAACGCCATGAAACGCGTAGAGTTCATACTCAGGGATGCCAAGACAAGTTTACCCCAATTGTACAATATTTAACAAAACCACCAGTTTATTTCAGGATAACTTCTATTCACTTGTTCCTTGTATCCATTTTTCTATACTTTTTCAAAAAATTGTGATTATTTGTACCAACTATTGCCTTTCCAAATATACATCCTTATATGTCAATATGATTGTTTTTACCTGTTTATGCTATGTTATGCATGATCTACTGTGTCATATATTATGACACATTAAATATTAATGTTTTTGATGTATTGGATTGACTCAACAATTTTTTGTGGATACACGGATCTCCCCTCTTCCTTTTAGGGAATGTGATAATTAACTAAACAAACAATTAATTTTTAACACTTTAGTTCCCACCTAGGGATGACAAGCCCAGTCTATCCCTAATATTTCTCTCCTTAGGATAACCATGTCCATCTGATCTGTGTATCCATTCAATCATTGTTTACTCGTGATTGTCTGTACCAATTATGTTTCTTTTATAATAAACATCAACAACTACCATTTTGACTATTAATCGTTACTCATGCGATGCCTTGCATGCATTTATGTACCATATATTATGCTACATTATTTAATTATTTACCAGTTCAATTGAACACATCTGTCTTACCAGCAACCTTTTGCTACACAGATTTTCCCTTATAGGGCTCGAGACATCGAATTTTATTTCTAGGTATCCTAAACCATTTTTTAATACATATCCATGCCTCATCTAAAGTCCCAATAAGCACCCCCTTTTCTTTTCTCGTTTGATATAAACAGGGATGGAGGCATGCCTATGTTACGCTAGGGTTTAGCAGTGCACATGCTTTTTGTGTTACTTTTTACACAGTTGCAAATTGAATTCACTGGTTGGATAAATATGCAAGCACTTTTATTATTTAGCAGTCTAAGCATTTACCAGGATTGGATCCTTAGAGTGGGTACCAAGAAATTGTTCACCATGCAGTGAACAAATGAAGAGGATGAATACTCATGTGCTGTACAATATGAGGTTATCCTGCTTCCTAATGACCGTTGATTGGCCAGTAAAATGTTTTGCCCCTATACTGGACCATTTAAAAGTAGATTAAGTTGAAAACGTTCTAATTTGCCAATAACTGGCTCATGCACGGGCGCATCAGAAAGTTCACAGTGATTTTTTTTAGTACACTGAAATGATTGGAATTCCCCCAGGACTATTCTTTTCAAAGATCTTTAAAGTCCAATGATTCTCTGCAACCCTTGAAGAAAATCTGCCAGTTAAATTAACTACTTATCACCTGTTATTACAGTGGGTCGATATTTCCTACTGCCCACTTGATTATCCAGAGTGCAGTTAAAAACAGCTGGAAAGTCCAATTATTACCCAAACCCAGGGAAAGAACTTGACTTCATTATAGTTTGGCAAGTGATGAAGGGGGCTTCCCTCTTGGTGCTCTGAGATTGTCTTTTTATTACATTCCAACACCCAGTGATTGTGACCTCATGCAACATGTTGCTATGATACTATCTGCATTGGTTTGATTTGCGAACAGTTTCATGAATCTTGCTTGAAGTTCACAAATTTTGCATGTGAACTCTATTGAAGTCTATGGGGAGGGGGGTTTTGCTATTCAATTTTGGCCATACATAGAGCTGATAAGCAAACTATTGCCAAACAAAGACATAGGAAGCAGGGTACTGTGATGGGGTGGGGGCATGTACCAATGCCCAAAAAAAAAAAAAATAGAAAAACAAATGGAAAAAAAATCTCTTCCTACACTTAATTGTCAGATCTTCTTAACAGCTCCTGCCCATACTGACAGTATGGTTGTTGGTTGAGTAAAGTGGAAAAATAGCAATAGACCCATAAAGTTATCTTATTGGTATTAATGTCTTAAAGGAGAGGTGCAGCCAAAGCTTGTTTGATTGTACTTCTCCTGTGGATCATAGGAGTGAAGCTGAAGTTCACTGTCTGCTGGTCACAGAGCAGGTCCATGCTGGGGCAAGATCACAAAACTGGGGTTGGGATCTGTCCACATGCCTGGACTGGCACCCAGCTCAGCCTCTCAGCAAGCCGCTGAGAGGCTGAGCCGGCCACTTCTGCCCCCTCCATGGCCCTTTACTCCAGTATAGTGGGAAGAGCAGAGAGCAGTGACTGACTGACAGTCAGCAGCTCTCTGCTCTCAGAGCTATAAAAACCAAGGGATCTGCGGTGTTAGAGCGCACAGTTCTCAGTGTTAGAGCCAGCAGGGGACAGATGCAGCATCTGACCGATGCTGTATGCACCTAGGTAAGTATAAATCTGCAAAAACCACATACTTCTCTTTTAAAGTAATGATGTTGATGTAACAACCTTGTTTCAAAGCAGGTGACTTTTATACCCCAGATGATCTCCATTGTGTCTTTGGCCAAATGATCCAGACATGGACCTTTTAGCAGTGGTGTGGTGAGAGAGGGGTATACGTAATCAGTTCCTTCAAATTATTGACTCATGTGACTTGGCTGACCAAAGACTATACACTACATTAAATTATCCAACAAACATTTTCGGCCATAAGTTCATGATTTGTGAACTTCATAAATCCTGAGGAACCCAAAGCTTATCCCTAATATAGATGCGAGTCCTTAATGGAGTCTCAGCTGCAGCAGAAGACAAATTAGCTTTAAAGTAGTTGTGAACATAAAAAATGATAGACACTTTCTAATACAGTTATTACTATGCAGGTACATAACTATTTAAGTTTGTTTCAGAAATTATCTTTCTTAAATTTTTTATAAGATTAAAAAGATATTTCATGTGACTGATAGTGGGGGGTTACAGGACAGAGTTTGTCTGTATTCCATAGTTTGTTCAGCCTGACACAGAATGCAGGCTGTGCTTGAGCGGGGGCGTGATCGAGACAGGCTGCCATTGGGTGGGAGTGTGTGCCAAAGGCAGGCTGTGATTTGTGTGGTGGCTGAACAAACCACCCAATACAGGCATGCTATGGGTCTGCACAGTGCCCTGTACCTCTGAATGCCCAGCCAGTCAGTCCCCTCCCCCCACAGTAAGAATCACCAAGATAGGGTACACATTAACCCCTGCAGCGCCCCCTAGCGTTAACCCCTTCCCTGCCAGTCACATTTATACAGTAATCAATGCATTTTTATAGCACGGATCGCTGTATAAATGTGAATGGTCCCAAAAATGAGTCAAAAGTGTCCGAAGTGTCCGCCGCAATGTCGCAGTCACGATAAAAATCGCGAATCGCCGCCATTACTAGTAAAAAAAATAATAATAATAAAAATGCTATAAATCTATCCCCTATTTTGTAGACGCTATAACTTTTGCGCAAACCAATCAATATACGCTTATTGCGATTTTTTTTACCAAAAATATGTAGAAGAATACGTATTGGCCTAAACTGAGGAAAAAATTTGTTTAAAAAAAAAAAAAAAATTGGATATTTATTATAATAAATAGTAAAAAATATTATGTTTTTTCAAACTTGTCCCTCTTCTTTTGTTTATAGCGCAAGAAATAAAAACCGCAGAGGTGATCAAATACCACCAAAATAAAGCTCTATCTGTGGGGAAAAAATGATAAAAATGTTATTTGGGTACAGCGTTGCATGACCGCGCAATTGTCATTCAAAATGCGACAGCGCTGAAAGCTGAAAAATGGCTTGGTCAGTAAGGAGGTGTTCGTGGCTGGTAGGCAAGTAGTTAAACACGTGTCCAACTTCCCCATAATAAAAAACAGTGTCTTTTTCCATCTCTGTGCTATAGTGTAAAGTACTGCATTTTTTAAAATTTGACATGTCCTTTTCTCTGCATTTTAGTGCATTGAGCAGCCCCTAAAAGTCCATCGCAATGGCATCAAAAAGCATTTATCGCATCATTTCTTACGTTACCTACCGGTGTTAACAAGCCTTGGTCAATAGCTGTTAACTCTATCCACTCCAAATTCTTCATTTAAAAAACGCAAAACGGAATTTCACATCAACAATCCATGTAAAATCACAAGAGAAATGCACACCGACGGATGACAATGCATCTCCTGCCGAACACTACAAAAAAGACACCTCTATACACATACATAGATCTAAATGGGCCCTTAATGTTTGTCTACATTATATATTTATAGTAGATTAATCTCCATCCTATCTAGAAACAACGAGGGCCTCCTTGAATCAGCACCATCCTGGCTTCCCAGGAGTTAAACACCCTGCTGTTGGTTGATGAAGGCTTTATTTGTAGACTTCGCCTGAGAGAGTTTCCTTTTCCACCGACTTAACAGGCTGCTGGTATCACAATGTGATGCCTGAGATACATTTAAATCAAGCAGCCGTTTCAAGTTGTTGCTAAAATCTGCAGTGGAAAGTCCAACACGAATATATCTGAATTCACTTGTAGGCTCGCCATTTATTTTCAAAAGCTATTTTTGACATCACTCAAGGATGGCTCTGCTATGAACAGCCAAATCAAAAGGGGTAGGAAAAAAATGTAACTAGATTCTTTTATGTCTTTGGAAACCCAGATGGTTACAAGATTGTTTCAGTGAGCAGAAAGAATTGAGCCTATATTTAATCTTCTGCTGCTGTGTGTAAGAATGTGGGAAAAAAGCCTTCATAACAGAATATTTCTATGCAACATCTCATGATGGTTTCATTGAGATGTTTATAGTTTCAAATGTATTTTTTTTCTGAATAAATTAAGATGTTTCATGAGAAATGGGCAGTATGATAAAAGTGCACTCCAGTCAAATATGAACATTTTTCCATTTAACTCCAGGGCATGGCTTGCATGCTGAATGTGTCTGTTCATCTTTTGTACATGGATGATGAGTACATGACTTTCTCCCTGCTTACTAAGGCTTAACAAATATGTGCAGTGGCAAAGGGCTGGGCTTTAACACTCGCAAGCTGAAAATATGTGTTACTGGGTGGCCAATGTTTATGTGTTGAGAGTGCTCTCACTGCCCACCCCCATCCCAGAGACCGAGCTCTCAAAGTCAGCTCTTGGCCCCAACTAAAGGTCAGAAGCCGGTTGGACTGACTCCCAATCCTGTGACCACTATAACAGCCAATTACAATGATCGCTGATCCCTTCCGCCCACTGAGAGTTTAGAACCTTTTTAAAGGGATGTTGGGGCAGGCAGGAAGGGGTTAAGCATGTGGAAATTGCAGCAAGTGTTCCAAATAGTTATTCTTGCAGTCTTCCCTACAAACATTGGAGCGCAGTGCAGAATCATATAATACGTGTTTTCAATCCCTCTATCTTCTCTGTGGATTTAATAAAATTTAGATTTGGATAGAATGAATGGATGTTAAAGGTTTTGATGTTTTCCGGAAGTTCATATTTAGGTTGCTAAAGCACTGTGTATCATAAACCACTACTCCTTTTTTTTTCTTTAACAAAATACTGTTTTTCAACTTTTTATCATCCTTTGTTGCATCTTAACACTGCCGATCTCCTTGAGACTCTTTGCATCCACTTTGGGGTTGATTTACTAAAACTGGAGGGTGCAAAATCTAGTGCAGCTGTGCTTGGTAGCCAACCAGCTTCTATCTTCAGTTTGCTCAATTAAACTTTGACAATAAAACCTGGAAGCTGGTTGGTTTCTATGCACAGCTGCACCAGGTTTTGCACTCTCCAGTTTTAGTAAATTGACCCCTTTGTGTCTTAATGCACTCTAGTTGCATGCTCAGGTCAGGCTTCCTGATGGTTACAAGGCCTGTTCAATGAGCATCAGCATGGCTACCATTGCCTCCACTGAAAGTGTGTATGATAGAGTGACAACACAGAACAGCAGTTGGTAGACAGGGACAAAGCACTGTCATCCTATAACAGGAAGTGCCAGATAAAGGACCTTAATGGCAGGATTACCAGGGATTATTTAAAATGCTGTAGATTTAGAAGTATTGAAAATTACACTGGAATTTACAATAATATGTTAACGATTACATATGATTTTATTTATTTGGTTTACATCTACTTTAAAGTGGAGGTAAAGCCTCAAGGTTTTTCACTTCAATGCATTCTATGCATTAAGGTGAAAAACCTTCTGTGCTGTGGCTCCCCCCAGACCTCCCCCCTCTTCTTACCTGAGTCTCAGCTGATCCAACGATGTGCACAAGCACATCAGGAGCTGCTGTCTCTCTCCTCATTGGACAGATTAATAGACGCAGGAGCCATTTGCTCCTGCTGCTGTTAATCAAATCCAGTGACACAGGAGCAGGGGGGGGGGCAGGGCCGAGTCCCACTGTCTGTGTCAATTGAAACAGCCCACATGGGTGCCCCCATGGAAAGCAGCTTTTTGTGTGGGCACCTGATGAAGAGGAGGGGCCTGGAGTCCAGAAGAAGAGGATAGGGGCTGCTGTGTGCAAAACGATTGCACAAAAGCAGGTAAGTATAGGCATGTTTTTTATTTTTATTTAAAAAAGCTTCATTGTCATCCGAATCCTTTTTTTCTTGGCTGAATGAATATTTATTGGGAATTAGCATTATCATATATATTTGGAAATAGGAACTAGTACTGTAGTCCCGCCCACACAGTTATCAACTTTGTTATGTATGGGCAAGAACTACACTTTAGATTGTTTGATTGTCATGTTAAATGCTTACCTTGCTGATATTTGCTTTTTTTTTAACGCACTGGAAGTGTTGGTGTCCATATTGGTGTCCTGCTTCTTTTGCATGTTGCATTGAGTGTCCTAAGGGAAGTTGTTTATTGGTGTTATAACTGCATGTTGGGCAGTTGATATGGCAGTTGGTGAAACTAATTGTCAAATGTTGTTGTGACAGTTGGATCCTGTAGGGGTTTACTCCTTAGTGATCAAAAGCACTTCTCAACATCAAAAACTGGTACACTAAGTCTGACATTTTACAAAAGCTTAGCCATTTTTTCCTTTTTTCCTATAGAAAATGTACTAGATATAATCATGTGTGTCTGAAACAAAATTGCATCAGGTCCTGCAAATATGACAAAGAGAGGTATTATGGGCAAATCCATCACCGTTTTTGGTAATAGATCTAATTGTGCACTAACTTTCTTTTTGTCTAAAGTTTTTGCTGTATTAATAATATTGTTTGCATCCAGCACTTGTTATATGATTTGATCCTAGAAGGCAGTTTTCTGTAAACATATTGTGTGTTTGTGACATTTGATTAATAGTTCATTTTGATAGAACAGGGATCCCTAAGCTCCCTAAGCACAGCATTAACCAAGACAATTTTGTCTACTTTGTACAGGATGTAAAAAACTGAACTGTATAGATTTAAAGATCATTATGGCTGATTACAGGCAGATATTTTGTAATAAAAATCTGAGCCACTGTCTACAAAAAGTATTGGTACTTTTGGAGAAAATGGTTTTCTAAACAGACCCATCATCACCAGAAATATACCATCTGTTGAATTTTGTTGGCTATTTTCAATTGAATCAGTTTGCGTGCCTGTTTTGCCTTCTTAATAATTGATTGTTCGCAGACACAATGCAATGCATGAGCATTTCAGTACTTTGATACATATTTCAACTATTATCATATTTCAGCACTCTTATTTTGCAAACTAAAAATAATTTTCTCAGAAGAAGTCTTTGGGGTTGATTTACTAAAGGCAAATCCTGCACTTGCAGTGCACTTGGAAGTGCAGTCGCTGTAAATCTGAGGGGAAGACTTTTAATGTCTATAGAGAGCTTCAAGCACATGTAGAACAATCTTTTGTCTAATTGAACAACATTTGCATTTTTGCCATTCCCTAAACTACTGCAGGCATTATATAAATGCCTGTTTTTTTTTATCCATCTGTGAACAAAATTCATATTTTTGTTTGACAATCAAATATTTTATTTTATCTATATTTATTTTATATTAAACATTATTTTAGTTGGGACACTTAATTTATAGAACCTTTTGGTATTTGTTGCATCTTTTCACAAAGATACTATTATGAACAAACTGTTCAAATTTTATCTTAAAAAATTATAATTTTCACTTTAGCTAGTAAAATAACTCCCCCTTTTTGGAACCTTTCTAGTTGACTAAAATATGTGTCTTCTTAGGGGTTTTTCTTTTTAAAATACCCACTTAAATGAGGCAAAAAATATCAACAGGTGGTTTAAGTGCTATGAGGCAAATAGAGAGGCATCCTTTTGGAATCATCTTTCGTTACAATAAGGCAATTAGGAGTGAAAAAATCTCAGTAGGGAAAAATCTAGCTCAAGGCTATTTTGACTATGGAAACATTGGCTTGTTCAAATTTTTGAAGGATAAATTTATCTTTTCACTTTTTATCATGTTATCATGACAATAGAGAGGTGCATAAAAATAAGTTATTTTTAAAAATTGGCTTGCTATTTTTATAGAGAATGCATGTATGCTTTTTTTAGAATAGCTCAATTAATTACAGTTTAGTATTGGATGTGGCAGTTTATAGTGTTACATCTTAATTTATACTATGGTATAGCTTAACCTTTTTTCTCAATTGTGGCAAAATTCATACCTCAAGGCAAACATTGCAATAATAATAAACAACATTTAAAAGGGTTAGTAGATCAATCAACTCTAAACTTATTTGTGATTATTGGGGTGGATGGTAGGTGGCTGAATAGCACTTCAGATTCAAACGTTTCTTGGGAGCTTTTTTTACCAAGTTCACATCTATTACAAGGAGTCTTGCTTGTATCATTGTTTTTAACTTTTTTTTGGGGGGGGGGGGCTATTCTGTCTTGAATGCAGCAAGAGGAATGCGATTTGGGAAGGGAAGAGTCAGAAGGCAAAGAGAACTGAATGCTAGAGTCACTTAGAGATATAATAAGCTAGTGTAGATACCAGTTTTGCATGCACCGACTCTTTAAATAGTATTCATTACCTGTGTAGATCAGGTACATCTAAAAGGAAAAGAGAGATATGGATGCTTACATTGCTGATATTTTTAAAGCTAAACACCAGGCAGATATAAAAGAAACAAATGAATGTAGCTCTGTATTTAATAATACATCAATAAATTTATTTTTTAATATAAGCAATGCAAGTACCTGACTTTGACTGGTATCTACCTCATGCAATCCCATGTGCAGCAGCTCTTAGATTGGGAGAAGAAGTAGTAGCACAAGAATCCAGATAGCTGTGTTGCTTGGTCATGTGCTAACAAGGGGCACACTGAAAGGAGGAGAGAGCAGAGTGACAGAGAAATTAGATAATCAGTCTGCTGCTTCTCCTTTGTCTATTCAGTCACTGGTCGGAGAAGGGTCAAGACCTGTAAGGGTTACTGAACTATAGCAAAGAAAAATCAGGTCTCTTGCCCTGCCAGACTGGGCTATGCTGTGTAACAGAACTTGATCAATTCCAAAACTGGATGGACAGAAATGTAATACATTGGCAGATGAAACACAGTACATGTATTTCATATGTATACTATATTTAGCTGTTTGCCTGAAGTTCAGCTTAAAGGTGATGTCCATATTGCCATGACTCCATAAAAGGTCCCTTACCCATAACTAGTAATTCAGATCAGGAATTTAGATGTTTGCACTTTATTAACTGTATTCTTTTCTAGGTCAATGTCTCACTAGGTAAAAAAAAGTAGAATCAGAAAGACCAGTCAGGAGCCTGCAGAGTTAAAAACAACTCTGCATTGGGAAATATGTTTTTCTATGCATGCAATATTTTGAACGGGCAGTCAAATTGGGTAAAGTGAATACCGTATATACTCGAGTATAAGCCAAGTTTTTCAGCCAAATTTTTAGGATGAACCCCCCCTCGGCTTATACTTGAGTGAGCTGTACAGCAGCCGTACCATTGATTTACTAAAACAGCGGGTGTCTTCCACTGTGTTATGCAGTCTGTGCAGACATCCATTGTAACAAAGCCCCGCCTCCTCCTCGCCCGTGATAGAGGAACACTGATACAATGCTGGGAAACTGTATCAGTGTCCCATCTATCACGGACGAGGAGGAGGCAGGGTTTTGTTACAGTGGACGGCCGAACAGACTGCATAACACAGCGGGAGACACCCGCTGTTTGAATAATCAAAGGTACGGCTGCAGATGGGCACAATGAGGCTGCAATTGGGCACAATGAGGCTGCAAATGGGCACAATGAGGCTGCAATTGGGCGCAATAAGGCTGCAAATGGGCACAATGAGACGGCAATTGGGCACAATGAGGCTGCAATTGGGCACAATGAGGCTACAAATGGGCAGAGTGAGGCTGCAAATGGGAACAGTGAGGCTGCAAATGGGAACAGTGAGGCTGCAGATGGGCACAGTGAGGCTGCAAATGGACACAGTGAGGCTGCAAATGGGCACAGTGAGGCTGCAAATGGGCATTGTTTACCCAGTAGCTGCTGCATTTTCCCACCCTAGGCTTATACTCGAGTGAATAAGTTTCCCCATTTTTTTGTGGTAAAATTAGGTGCCTCGGCTTATATTCAGGCCGGCCTATACTCAAGTATATACGGTAATTTAAAGTTCATCCTCCTCAGTAACAGTCAGTTATTAAAATCCTTACCTTTAATCCTCATCCCTGGCATCTTTACTGTACAGCCCTGTACCTCACAGCCTACCTAACACCCGTTCACACACAGCTCCTGTTCTGCTTGCCCAAAGCTTGGTCCACACTGGGAATGGCTGGGAATTGGGATGAGCATACACAAAACCATAGGAATCAATAGACTGAGCAGTGCCAATACACAAAAGGAGCATAACATGGATGGGAGTTTTTGTTACAAAAACTGTGCAGCGCCAGGCAAGGCCACACAGTTAGGATCCCAGGAGCTGGAGTGAAGGCACATTTTTTCACTACATGGTCTTTACTGAGTGGAGTGGGAGGAAATGGAAAGGGAAAACTCAACCAAAAGTAAAGGTGTCCTTTCATTTTAAAATTTTTGTGTAATTTTTTACTGTCTCCTCTTGAAACATCAAATTAGTCACTAAGATGTGGAAAGGGGAATTATTCTTTAAATAAATAAAGCCATTCCTCTGCCACTTTATTCCACTTTAGTGTAGGTATTATTTTATATATTTTACATTGTTTAATATCCCCATGTCAACCGATATGCTTTGAAGTGTTTGTACAATCTCCATGTTATCTCTTGTGATAACACAGTTTGTAATCTGGTGTATGCGCAGAGATAGGGCATCAAAGTAAGATTCTGAAAGTTGTTTGACTAATGTCAGCAGCGTGATTTGTTTTAAAGACGTTAAGTGGAGAGAACACTAATTACCAGTTAACATTTAAATGAAGTGAATGTGCCAATAATTTGCAGATTGTGAGACTAAGAAATGTGTGCATAATTGATATTTTGCAATAACTGAAGGTGTTGGGGGTTTCACTTTGAGCTGATGCTGGCGTGGGCATTGTTTGCAAATATCTTCCTAAATGTTGTATAAGGCAATGCCACAAGCTTATAGTTTTAATAAAAAAATGTTTAATGGGTAGCTCTTGGGTAAATAAGATGAGAAAATAGAATAAAGATGGGCATGCAGCAAAATATGAAAGTGAAACTGTTATAGAGGACATTGCACTAAAATGCAAGGTCTGCTTATTATATCAGGACAACCAACTTATTTTAAAACTGCCACACTAAAGTGAGAAAAACTATATGTGGGGGGGAAGGGGGTTAGAAAATATACTTAGGTTACCACCTAGTGCGGTGTCACAATTCTTCAGGTGAGATCTTGGGGACACAGAGGATATCTCATAAGTAGAGACTCCTGTACTGTGATGAAGCATCTTCTTGTTAGATTGTGCCAAAAGTACGATGAGGTAATCCACTGTTGTTTGGAAAATGGATTAAGGTAAGTATATTTTCTAACTTTTTTTCCCCATATGTTGTTTTCATACATGTAGATGGGGGATTACACTCTTTTTGCCAAAGGGTCCGCTACACATTGGTCTCAGGGCTTGGTAAATCTTCTTTCCCCAGCCAGGTTTAGGCTGTCACCAATCTGACCAAAAATTGCTAAATTTGGAAATTGCAACCAATGGGCCTTAGATCTCTAACTATTGACTTGAGATGGGTTTTTTTTTTTTTCATAGAATGGCTTGTTCTGCCAAAATAAAATGACTGAACGTGGCCTTGATTGTTGTACGTGATAAAAGAATGTCTAAAGAAAGGCATACATCTGCTTATAGGTTGAGAGATTCTCCAGCATGTTGAGACATAGTAGAAAGAGATGAAGAGCATTAACTGTTTCGTTATTGCCTATTTATCCCCCGTATTGACACTTCTAAGGAAAACATTTCAATGTGTTGCCTCAATGACACAGTGCCTCTTGTTTCCAAATCACTGCTGTCTATTGGATGCATCTGGATATATTGGAAGAAGAAATTATAGAAATGTACAAACTAAGAATGAAGAGTCCTCAGGGTTTATTTACTAAAACGCGAGTACTAAATCTGGTGCAGCTCTGCATAGAAACCAATAAGCTTCCATTTTTTTTTTTTGTCAAAACTTAATTGAACAAGCTGACATTAGAAGCTGATTGGCTAGCATGCATAGCTGCACCAGATTTTGCATGCTCCAATTTTAGTAAATCAACTGTAAAATCAGCAACAGTTCAGATGCTAAAATGGTCTCTAGCAGCTGCACAGTATAGCATGAATTTTCTACATCACTTTTCTTTATATAATTAGCTAGGTTCATTAATGATTAAATGGCTTGCAAGTGATTTCAGGAAGTTACCAGCGGGAGATCACTTCTTTTAATATATATAATGTAGTGTCTTGATTTTTTTTTTCCATACGCTTGCAGTGAAATTCCACATTAGTCATGCTTATAAATAATATTTAGTGAATTTAGGTGTCTACTGAGTTCTTGTAAAAGCGCTTTATAGAATATGTAAGAATTTTTGCAAATGCAGCTAAAACTATGAGCTGAATAAATATTGTAGATGAGATATTTCCTGCTACTCTATGCCAGTGCTTAAAGGCTTTGTGTATCCTTTTATATGGTGTGTACAAATACAAAATTAGGATAATAGCATTATTCACATCATTTTCTTGTTGGGTTATCATTTAAAAACACTATGCCTTTTTCCCTCCAACATAAAGAATGCTTAAGGGTTACTGGCAACTGAGCTGTATATTTTTTTTTGAAACAAACATAATTTCTCATTCATTAATCCTGCAGCTTTTGTTGCTGATATGTCATTTGTCTGTAAAATAGTTTTTTTTTTTTAAATTGACTGAGAAAAGATAGAGCTGTCCAGGGGAAACCAAGACATTTGAGGTTGGCTATAGATATCAAATTTTGAATCCACTTATGTATCTTTAAAGAGACTATGTCAGTTTAATTGTGATAACAGAGCAGCCTGCATTAGGAATAGCTGGCTAATGGTTAATGGTTATCCCACTGGCAGCTACACCACTACAGGACACAATAGTGATGTAACCTCTAGCAGGTAAAGCCATAGAGCTCTATCCAACACTGTTGAAGAGTTGGATAGTAGCGGCACTCATTCTACTTACTGTCTGCCAGATTTGCAGTATCTCACAAAATTAAGTACACCCCTCACATTTTTGTAAATAAAGATGATACAAAAGAAAGCCTGCAAACAGTTTGCTGAAGACAAGCAGACTAAGGACATGGATTACTGGAACCATGTCCTGTGGTCTGATGAGACCAAGATAAACTTATTTGGTTCAGATGGTGTCAAGCGTGTGTGGCAGCAACTAGATGAGGAGTGCAAAGACAAGTGTGTCTTGCCTACAGTCAAGCATGGTGGTGGGAGTGTCATGGTCTGGGGCTGCATGAGTGCTTCCGACACTGGGGAGCTACAGTTCATTAAGGGGACCATGAATGCCAACATGTATTGTAAAAAACTGAAGCAAAGCATGATCCCCTCCCTTCAGAGACTGGGCCGCAGGGCAGTATTCCAACATGATAACGACCCCATACACACCTCCAAGATGACCACTGCCTTGCTAAAGAAGCTGAGGGTAAAGGTGATGAACTGGCCAAGCATGTCTCCAGACCTAAACCCTATTGAGCATCTGTTGGGCATCCTCAAACAGAAGGTGGAGGAATGCAAGGTCTCTAACATCCACCAGCTCCATGATTTCATCATGGAGGAGTGGAAGAGGACTCCAGTGGCAACCTGTGAAGCTCTAGTGAACTCCATGCCCAAGGGGGTTAAGGCAGTGTTGGAAAATAATGGTGGGCACACAAAATATTGACACTTTGGGCCCAATGTGGACATTTTCACTTAGGGGTGTACTCACTTTTGTATACAGGGGTTTAGACATTAATGGCTGTGTGCTGAGCTACTTTGAGGGGACAGCAAATTGACACTGTTAAACAAGCTGTACACTCACTACTTTACATTGTAGCAAAGTGTAATTTTTCAGTGTTGTCACATGAAAAGATATAATAAAATATTTACAAAAATGTGAGGGGTGTACTCACTTTTGTGAGATACTGTAGCTTCTTCTTTTACAGGGTGCTTTGGACCCACATATTTAACATGGTAATATGACCATTTTGGTCATGGTTAATGATGACAATGTGGTCATGGTCAACTTAGGGTAAAGAAGGACAAACATATACAAGAGGAATGTGACTGGAATCTTGAAATGGTGTTTTTACTTAGGAGTTTCATACACTTATGGTGTTTTCCCTGGAGTTTTTTAAGGTACAGATTATCATTTATCAACTAAACAAGATCTACTCATGTTTGTTCTAGAACCTGGCTTCAGCATAACTTTACCCCGGTTTTAACAGCAAATGTAAATTATTTAATGCCTTTGCCAAGGAATTACCGTATTTATCGGCGTATAACACGCACTTTTTCCCCCTAAAAATCGGGGGAAAGTCGTGGGTGCGTGTTATACGCCGATACCCAAAAAAAAAAAATTCAAAAATGGCAAAAATGGCGAGCGCCGCCAAAAAATAGCGAGCGCCGCCGAAAAAAACCGAGGCGCGGCCGAAAAAACCCGAAGCCGCGCCGCAATAGACCGAGCAGACTGTTCGGCTCTACTCGGAGTCCCGCCTCCCTGCGCTCGTTCCGGAAACAGCAGGGAGGCGGGACCGCGATCGGAGCTGAACAGTCGGCTCGGCCTTTTCCGGGGCCGCTTCGGTCTTTTTCGGCCGCGCCTCGGACTTTTTCGGCGGCGCACGCGACAGAGTCTCGGCGGCGGGAAATTTAAACCCGGACCGGACTTCTAATGTCGCTGGGATGGCTGCAATGACCCTGTGCAAGGTACAACGTCCCTGGGCAAGGCTGCAACGATGCTGGGCAAGGCTGCAATGACCCTGGGCATGGCTGCAATGACGCTGGGCATGGCTGCAATGACGCTGGGCATGGCTGCAATGACGCTGGGCAAGGCTGCACTGACGCTGGGCATGGCTGCAATGACGCTGGGCATGGCTGCAATGACGCTGGGCATGGCTGCAATGACGCTGGGCATGGCTGCAATGACGCTGGGCAAGGCTGCACTGACGCTGGGCAAGGCTGCACTGACGCTGGGCAAGCTGCAAATGACGCTTAAATGTAAGTTTTTTTTTCCCTAAACTTCCCTCCTAAAACTTTTTTCCTTAAAATGCCCTCCTAAACTTGGGGTGCGTGTTATACGCCGGTGCGTGTTATACGCCGATAAATACGGTATTAACATTTTTTTCAAAGTGAAACTATAGACGTTTTAGATACACACATAGTAGTGATCATATTTGATCTTGTAAATTTATATTGTTCACATTGAGACCTAACATAGATTTTGTAGTCTATATATATATATATATATATATATATATATATATATATAAAATAAAATAAATATATATATATATGTTGTTTTTATATATATATATATATATATATATATATATATATATATATATATATATATATATATATATGAAGAGAGGATTGCTTCACTCTCTATTTTTTCCTCTTTATTGCTCATACAGAGAATGTATATTATATATACTTGTTTAGTTTGTTCTTATACATATTAAAAATTTAGATTGGATAGTTTATCTTGGGACCTGGTCAAATAAAACATTTACCAGACAAACTTTTACTATAGATAAAGGTAGCACTCAGTGTTGCCTTTTGTGACAAATAAAATACAAATATTAGCTAAACTTCCAGCCTCCTTTTAATGTTAGAAGCAAAAATCACAGTAGCAATCGCTACTCAGAAACAGTGAGGCTCCATGCACACTGGCTTAAAAATTGCTGCGTCTACATTTTTGTGTTCTGCCTGTAGAAGCAGCTCAATGCTATCCTATGTGTCCATGCACATTAGGATGATTAGAGGCATATTTTGAGCTCAACATTTAGAGGCAAGAAAAAAAAAAAAAACCTCCTTGTTTGCATTTCTGATTGGGGCTTTCTGGCAGAAAAAATGCAAAACTCTCCTAAACTTGTCTAAACTTTGTACAAAAAATGCTCTGCATTCTGCCAAGGGAACTGACATTTTCTTAAGCCCAGTGTGCATGGAGCCTTACAAGGATAGGCTATTCTCATATCTTGCATCAAAACTGTCAAAATATCTACAAGCAAATATCCAGTTTATATGTTAGATGAACTTTCTCTTCTTCTCATACAAAGCGTTTATTTTTATGTTTATTACACTTTTGGTTTATGGTTCTTGGCAAATAAAATAAATGCATTTAAAAATAACTTCACAGTTTTTTAGTATAAAGCGTGGTGAATTGCACACCCAAAAGAAGTTTATAACATTAAATAATGGCTACAGATCTTGCTTTTAGCCAAAGTAGTGTGTCCCAATTTTCGACATGTAAGTGAAACCAATCACACTGTGAGAGGCTTTGGCATTCCTGACCTTCCAGAATGGTTTCTAAATTATCGCCCTAAGCATTTCACATTAAGGGCAAAGCCTCCAGCAACAAAACCTTATGAAAGTTTGGCTCACTGCATAGCTGGCAACTGTGTTTGGCAACACTTATCTATGTGACGTGTACATATATATTAAAAAGTCATGTATCTATGAATACTATTAAATTAGAATTTCAGGAACATAACTGTTTTGGCAAGTACTGTTTAGTATCTGATAACCGTTTTGATCTAGTTAACATCTTTTATTGAGATACATTTAACTTGAAAAAACAGTCCCGTTACCTATTATCCTCAATCAACAGGATTTATATAGGTAATATTTAAAAACTGCATTAAAACATTTGTTGCTCAATTGCAATTTTATATAGTCACATGATAACTTTCTGGTATAACTCCAGTGACTACATGACCTGTGCAGAAGAGTGGCAAACAAACATCCTTTTCTTTACTGTTTATTTCCCTTTTCTTTTTTTCCTTTTTCTTTTATTTTGCAACCTTGAAGTAAGATTGTGTTTCTAGAATGCATAGATATGCCTAAATGTGGAAGATGAGCAGGAATTGTTTTTTGTCTTGCTTATAGACCTCTGTGTAAAATTAATAGTATATGTTGTTTTTATTTTTTTTTAACTGGAGATGATGGTGTGGAAAAGTGAGCATTGTAATACATAGTGAGGGAGATTTACTAAAACTGGCACACTCAGAATTGGGTGCAGCTGTGTGTGATAGCCAAACAGCTTATAACTTCAGTTTATTCAATTAAGCTTTGACAATAAAACCTGGAAGGTAAATGGCTACCATGCAGAGCTGCACCAGTTTTTTGCATTCTCCTGTATTAGTAAATCTACCCTATAGCGTTCAGTGTTAGATCCAAAAATAGTTGCCAGCATTTGATGGAATTGTAATCCCAATGTTTAAAGCGGAGTTCCAGCCTGGGGCAAAAAAGAAATAAAAGTCAGCAGCTACAAATACTGTAGCTGCTGACTTTTAATATAAGGACACTTACCTGTCCAAAAATCCCGCAATTTTGGCACCCCAAGCCGATCCGTCCATCGGCTTTGGGTGCAGGCGCTTGCATTGCAAGTAAGGTAAACCAGTAGTGAAGTCTTCAGGCTTCACAGCCAGATTCCTACTGCACATGTGAGAATCGTGTGGCGCTTTCTGAATGGTCCCGTCGTCTTTTGGAACACACAGGTCCCAGAGGGCAGCAGGGGGAAGGAGGAGGGCTGGATGCAACTGTGGAAGTGACGTACCTTGCCGTGGCGACATAGGACGGAAGTCCTGAAGAAAAAAAATACAAAAAAGATACCAAAAAGAAAAATATATATATATCCTCTTCCCGTCCCCCCGCGCTGTGTGCTGGGACACACATGGGTCCCAGGAGATAGCGGAGACCAGTTAGGACGTGCAGCGCGACTCATGCATGCGCAGTAGGGAACCGGGAAGTGAAGCCGCAAAGCTGATTCCATCACCGAGGATGGCAGCGGCAGCTGCCGAGAGCAGAGCGATTGATCGGCTTCGGCTGCCAACATCACTGGACCCTGGGACAGGTAAGTGTCCATTTATTAAAAGTCAGCCACTGAAGTATTTGTAGCTGCTGACTTTTAATATTTTTTTTTAGGTGGACCTCCTCTTTAAACTCTGTCTTTAGATGTTTGCCTGGTCAACCTTTCAGCTAGCTTTGTAATTTTACAAGTAAGATACTAAATGCTTGACTTTTCTGGTTTTAAGACTAAGCTCTGACTTCCTGTCCTCCTACTTATAAGAGCACATGAATTGGACAGGGAAATATAAGGTAGGAGGGTCTTAGCTCTGAAGTCAGGAAACACAAGCCTTTAGTAACAAGCGAAACCTGATATCTGGCTAATAAATGTAACCACACACATCTTGTGTTGCCTGATCGGGGATTTTACTTAACATAAGAAATGTCTGACAGCATCTCTTTTAACACAAAACACTGGCTTACAGTTTCAGAAGCAGAATTTTGTTTATTACCTATGTCCTATGTTGAGAACATGTTAGTATGCAATGTTAGTAATAACATGTTAGTAATTTAGATGTGTACCACCATTTGAATTATCTACATGAATTCGTACACATGTACAAATTCACTCCTTGGTTCAGTGACCAGTGGGGACATAGACAGCAGTAAAAACCAGAACGGCATACTCAGAGGTGCTAGGAACTTTTAGACTTGCATGTGAAGTCAAACGAAGGAAAATGTCAAACAAGCTCAATAGCTCTGACAAGGCAGCTCTCACACATGAAGGCTTTCTTCGATGTGCACCCAACAGTAGTTAAAATCATAGAAATATAGAAATGAGCACCAGTCCAAAACCAGAAAAAAGACCCCTAGATAGTTAGATTTTTTGGTAAAAAAAGTCATACAAAAATTGCCAACGTGTTTTGGGGCAACATCGCTCCCCCAGCAACTTTATTGCTGCTCAGCAACTGCTGTCAAGCTGTTACTCCATGAGAAGAGTTCAATACTGGTTCTAATATACGGTAGGTCTGTGAAGTCACTGTTTTTCCAGTCCATCCAAGTTGTATCCTGTATTGAGCTCTGATGAAAGCGGAGTGGTGTTGCCCTTCAAACACATTGGCTGTTTTTATATGACTCTTTCATCTGGTTATGGTCTGGCTCTCCTTTCTGTATTTCCATGGTTTGAGCAGTAAAAACCTAACCGATGTGCTAACCCTTTCCCATTGTATAAAAAAGCTTTGACTGAAACTGTAGTTAAATAATTGTCTGTTTTTCATGAATAGGAAAATCTACTTTTACAAGAGTTCATATTACAAAAAATATATAATTTTTTGTAGAGAATTTTTTCACAGCAAATTTACAGCTATGATCTTTAGGTGTGTTTCTTGATTGTGTAAAGATAGAACGCTGTCTACTGTAATTACTTTAGGATGAGGATTCCAGCTCCTAAATCTGTTTTCAATAACAAGAGTTACATGAATAAGTTAAATCTGTCTTTTGGAGTCATGTAGACTGTAAGCCAAATGTAGACATTTATGTTTATAGAGTGTCGATTATAACAATGTGTCTGATGATTTAGTAGCTATCGGCTTATGTTTTTAACATGTTGTCAACACAGTAGAGGTCATCTATTTTCACAGTACATAGTGGTTTTGTATTTCATTGCACTAGCTTCTCTTTTGGAAAAGGCTATATAACATGATTTTTGTATTGAAGTTCATTATAACTATATTGTCTCTTTTTGCTTTGTAAAGCTCTGAATAAACTATTGGTGCCATAAATTGTAAAGCGTGCGCAAACTGTTGGCGCTGTATAAATCCTGTATAATAATAATAATATATATCCTGTATAATAATTGTAGGTGTGGGAACTACTGCAGTAATAATTTGTATCGTCACTGGGGTGTGTTGGGAGCAAAAATGGGGTAAAGTGGGATTCTCCAACTACTCACATTATAAGAGCAATTCATGACCCAATAGACCAAATTGAATGTGCTGGCCATACAGTATGATTGTAAACACATTTGTTGTAGATGGTACCAATGGTACAAACAGTAATAAGCATGCTGCCTACATGGACTGTTATGGAAACAGTCATTAATTAATATATACGTGCAAACCCATATCTACTGCCCTGAAGTGACTGTTGTAATTTAAAGCACAACAATAGAAAAAAACACTTACCTTAGTTCCCACGTGGTCCTTCGAAAATGCTGGCATCTTTTCACTGGTTTCTTCCAGGTGCCAGTCTTTGGAGCATTCTAGTCAAGTCATTCCATCATACAGGCAGTGTAGATTCTCATGGGATTGTGTACAATTATGTAAGTGTATTTTATTGCAGAAGAGATATGTCCCTGCAAGAGCATGCATGTTTGCACACTTTAGTTTCACTTTAAATGCGAACAAGACTAAGACCACCTTTTCCTTCAAACAATGCAAGACCAGACACCAGAGTGCATACCTAACCTGCTTTAAAATAGGAGCAACCTGAGAGCCTACAGAATCAGAAAAAAACTCTAAATTGCAAAAGGATAAGACTGTTTCACGCTAGTATTTCACAGTGCAATGCTCCAATCAGCAGATTGGAGCATTTTCATGTGGGGGACTTGTTTAATGTAAAGGTTGGTATTTACATGACAGATTCGGGGGGTCCAAAGGAGCTTAAGATGGAAATTTTTTGCTGTTTTGGTGTGTACTGGCACCTTCCTTTTATAACATATGTAAAGATTAAATCTCAACAACTTGAAACTTAAAAACAAGCAATCTAACCACGTTTTTCAGCAGCCAACTGCCCCAAAATCTGACATTTCAGCAATGGTTGAATAATAATACGTTTCACGAATCGTGGACTCCAATAGACTCCCCATTAGTGTGCCTCGCTCGTTCTAAAACCACCCATTAGATGATCAAGCTCAGGAGTTGTTTCAAACATTATGCTGCCTTCTCCTCAGTATTTGAAAAAATCAAGAATAGAGATACTCCCTTGTCATGGCCAGGGCTGGTGGGGAGATTTTGGATCTTTTGTGCTAAGGTTTTCTTACTGGAAGAAAGTCCTAAGAACTCCAGCATACACACAACACTAAAGCGTTGCAAAACTATTTTAAAAATAGGGTTTAGATTCCATTTTTCAACAAGCATATAAAAAGCATATTTAATAAGATGGTGCAAAGTGCAATAATAATGTCCAAAGTGCAGTAACCCACAGCAACACAAGTTCAGATTTCTGACTATCTCCCAGTAATTTGGCTGCTGATATAATTTTTTGCTCTGCAGACTGTGTTAATTCTGTGGAAAGATTTTACAGTTATCAGCATGGAAATTAAAACCACATTTCACCCCACCTTTAAGCTAAAAGACAGCCCTGAAACGACTAATAATTAACATTGGCCAGGATGAGTGAAGCCTACAAAATATATGCAAAGCACCATGTGTCTATGTATGTGAGATAGGGCCCCTAATGGGTGTCACTTTCTCACAAGCCTAGATCAGTGTTTCTCAACCTTTCTTCAATCAAGGCACCCTTTAAAGTTCTGCACAATCTCAAGGTACCCCATTCTAAAAGGCACCCATTGTTTTACTTATCAACAGATGATGTAATTGGCTGCTAGGATGCCAGTGGCTAGAAGGTTGTAATTGTGCACAATGGAAACCTGTAGCTTTATGTAATTAAAAGGCAGGCTTGATCTACCCGCTGGCTTGCATGCAATTTTTGGGCAATTTGTATTCATTTTGCGACGGCACCCCTGAAGAAACCTGAAGGCACCCCAGGGTGCCCGGGCACCCTGGTTGAAAAATGTTGACCTAGATTGCTGCAGAATCTCACTTGCTTATAGCAGTGGAAGGACATCTTACTGATGCAGCCAGCAGTAGTAGTAAAAGATTGGAGGTCTTTTAGTGATCCTGTCTCTGTTGAGTTTTGGTCAGTGGCAGGATCACTCTCCTGACTAGGTTCTAACTTTGAGTATAAGTATCTCAAATACAAGCAAGAGGATCACATCTACAGAGAGATCACATACTACAATACTTTTCCTGCTTCTTTGCCAACTGCTGCAGACTGCTTTTGGTAGTGAGGGTACAAAAAGATATCTAAGAACTTTTATTTGACACATCCCCACAGTAAATATAACAGTTGTTATGGTTGAACATGTTTATCCTACCACAGAACAACCATAGTTGTAACTGAAAAATTGTAATTACATAGTAAGGTTGACTAAAGACACCAGTCCATCCAGTTCAACGTGTGTGTGTGCGCGTGTATATGTGTTTATGTCACTACCATTTTCCATATCTGTGTATATTGCATTATCTAAGATGGCTATATAAATTATAGACACTCCCCACTTACACCATCAACTGTGGAAGGAAGTTCCACATCCTTATGTCTCTAACAGTAAGAACCCCTTTTGCAGTTTAAGGTTAAACCGCTTCTTGTCCAACTTTATTGAGTGGCCACTTGCCTTCTTAAGCGACCTGAGCCTGAATAGTTTTCTTCCTATGCTGGAATCACCAGATATTTGTATATTATGATCATATCTCCTCTTAGATGTCTCTTCTCCATGGGGAATAAGTCTGTAGTAATGGATATAATATAATTTGGCCATATGGAACAGTGGCATAAATGAAGTTGTTTTCTCAGGTCCTTGTACAGTGAAAAAAAAAAAAACACTATTTTGAGGATATCGGAAGGAGGATGATATTGACATTCATTATTGGTCTTGAATGCGCCTTATGAAAAAGTTCAGTTTTTTAGTAGCCTTGTCCACACATTCAGATCTCAGCCAACATTTTCCTGCTGTAGGTTAGAATGTGAAAGTAAGACTTTACCTGGTCCCTGGACAACAAGAGATGGAATTGTGTTGCTATGACTACAGCATCCTTGCCTGCCATTGCACCATTTTGACAATCCTCATCCAAAATGTTTTATTGGATGCACTGTTTTTTTTGTTTTTTTTTTTTGGTTTTATATACAGTATTTTTACCACAATTTAACGGAAGCCCATATTTAAGTGGCCCTAGGACTGAAAAGGAAAAGCTTATGCTCTACAGCTATTCAGCGCTGCCTCTGCTGGTAAAATAAATACCTTTTATCACAGACTACTTATCAGATGGATGTAAAATAATCTGAGGATGTGAATTGTGATTGTAGGTTTAACATAATTTCTGTATTGTTTGCTTACAGTGCAGAGTCTGGATACAAGCCGTGTAAGTGCTGACTTAGAAAGGATTGATGCCTCCATAAACCTCTGGCTTATAAAAGCAATTTTTTCTGCTAAACAGAAAACAACGATAAGCACTGCTAGTGTAGGTGAACTGGTTTCTGGGAGAAAAAAAAAAAGGATTGGGCTGCAGCACCAGCCTTAGGCTGAGAGAGTTAGAATGCATTAAAGAAATAGAAGTCTCTTTTCCCAAAAGGACAGAATAAAGAATTGTACTGTTCTATTTTACTGGGATTTTCACCAATTTTGAGAGAACCTTTTGCCCATAATAATGCTTCACAGAAAAAGGAAGAAATAAATATAAGAGGGCAAAATAAAGTCAAATTTCTAGATAAATAGGAAGAAATGTTGCCATTTTTTAACGACTAGATACCGAATGTTTTTTACTTTCACTTCCAAACATACGGTTCTAATTAGCAGCCGTCAGAGGTGGAAGAAAAAAAGTTTGTTGTGGCTGAAATATTTATTTTCATTTCAAGACGACTATAAGTGTTTGTATATTTTGTAAGCATTTCGGAAGAGAAAATTATTAATGCTTGAAGAGAGAAATGTTTTTGAAAATGTTACATAATTAATCTTTTAATTTAATTTGCAGGTTGAAAATGGGGACGTTTTGCTCCCCCACTTAAAAGAAAAAAAAAATAGAAGTATACATATAATGGAAACTGTATGACTGGGATACTAATATGTCAAATCTAACTCTTCTGATAAATGGTGATTTTTGGTTGCTATGGGGCAGTGTTGGTTTAGGTACTTAGGCAGTCAACTATATGAGGTCAGTTAAACCTTGTATGATGTGATCACCACTAAATTCTTGTTTGATGAATTCTTTACTTCACTGTGGTTCAACTGGTGAAGCTTGCTGTGTTTTATGTGACTTAATGGTCATGTACTTTAATTTTGTAATTGCTCTACATGTTACAGGAACCAGGCATCAAAGGGCAGGAACAAAAAACACAAAAATACAGTAATCAAAGAAGTAGCAAATACAAATTTCCAAATCACATCACAATAATACCTAATAATAGATTATTAGGTATTATATATATATATATATATATATATATATATATATATATATATATATATACAGTATCTCACAAAAGTGAGTACACCCCTCACATTTTTGTAAATATTTTACTATATCTTTTCATGTGACAACACTGAAGAAATTACACTTTGCTACAATGTAAATTATTGAGTGTACAGCTTGTATAACAGTGTAAATTGTCTGTCCCCTCAAAATAACCCAACACACAGCCATTCATGTCTAAACCGCTGGCAACCAAAGTGAGTACACCCCTAAGTATAAATCTCCAAATTGGGACCAAAGTGTCAATATTTTGTGTGGCCACCATTATTTTCCCGCACTGCCTTAACCCTCTTGGGCATGGAGTTCACCAGAGCTTCACAGGTTGCCACTGGAGTCCTTTTCCACTCCTCCAGGATGTTAGAGACCTTCACTACTCCACCTTCTGTTTGAGGATGCCCCACAGATGCTCAATAGGGTTTAGGTCTGGAGATATACTTGGCCAGTCTATCACCTTTACACTCAGCTTCTTTAGCAAGGCAGTTGTCATCTTGGAGGTGTTTTTGGGGTCATTATCATGTTGAATTACTGCCCTGTGGTCCAGTCTCTGAAGGGAGGGGATCATGCTCTGCTTCAGTATGTCACAGTACATGTTGGCATTCATGGTTCCCCCAATGAACTGTAGCTCCCCAGTGCCAGCAGCACTTATGCAGCCCCAGACCATGACACTCCCACCACCATGCTTGACTGTAGGCAAGACACACTTGTCTTTGTACTCCTCACCTGGTTGCCACCACACACACTTGACACCATCTGAACCAAATAAGTTTATCTTGGTCTCAGACCACAGGACATGGTTCCAGTAATCCATGTCCTTAGTCTGCTTGTCTTCAGCAAACTATTTGCAGGCTTTCTTGTGCATCATCATAGACACACTCCTAAACCTTGTGGCCAGCCTTCCCAGAAGAGTTGAAGCTGTTGTAGCTGCAAAGGGTGGGCCAACTCAATATTGAAGCCTACGGACTAAGACTGGGATACCATTAAAGTTCATGTGTGTGTAAATCCCAATACTTTTACAGTGGTAACAAGAGGACTCCACAGGAACGTAGCTCCAGGGGCGTAAGTTGTAACTGTTTTGACCTGAATTTGAGACTGGAATCCTCTGCATTTCCATTTCATTTGCATTGCTTTGTACGCAGATGCTTCCAGTGACCACAGCTTTTCTTAGAAGCATGAGAAACGTTGCCATCATTAGAACCATTTAGTGGTTTGCTGTAGATTTTCTAGACTCGGGTATTGGGTTCAATTCCAAGCAGTACCCAAATCAAATTCTGCTGTTTGCATGGGTTACCTTTGAGACCTCCAGTTTCTACCTATGTTTCAAAATCTAATGGTGTATAATTCGATTTTCCTAAAATCTCTCGCTCTGACCCAGTCACATAGCCAATACAATTTGGCGCTTGTTAAAGTCGTTCAAATCCTCTAGCTTGCCCATTTTTTTCTGCTTTCAATAGTCAGATTCTAGGTGTTATTTCTTGATCCGAGGATAGAATATGAAAACATGCCTCTTTGTGGTTCCTTTGGGAATTTTCCCTTTTTGTTTACTTGGGATACTTGTAGACTAAAAGACTAAAATAATTGTGAAAAAGTATACAACTTTTTTTAAATACAATGTATTTGTGCATTCACTTGTCAATGCATTTCACCTATATTAGAAAATGCATGACCATCTGTCCAGTATGAACAAATTCTTACAGTCATTTTTAGAGCTCACATTTTGACAACACAGTAACTAATTTATTATTACCAGTTGGTACTAGGTTCAGCTAGAAAAATAGTGTGTTCTCTTAATGTAAGTGTTATTTAGATAAATGCACATGTGTTTGTCTTTGCAAAGTGCCGACCCTCTGCTACTTACCTATTTAGTACTCCCCCACTTCTTATTCCTCTGCCACAGCCAGCAACAATTCCCAAAGCTTCTGGATATGAGGGAATGTGTGACCTCCTCTCATGTGACCGTGCTGGGGTCTATCAGAGGGGCCGAGCACTGTCACATTACAGAAGGAGTGATGTTAATGCTTCCCCTAGTAGTAGAAATTGTGCTAGGAGGGGATTTTCTAGGGGGGGGGGAATTTGTGCTAGTAGGGATGTTTGGCAGGCATTTGTGCTGGGAGGGGAAATTTTGGTGGAGAGGTTTGTGCTAGGGTGGGAATTTTTTGGGGGAGGGGAATTTGTGCTAGTAGGGATGTTTGGGGGCATTTGTGCTAGGAAGGGAAATTTGGGGGAGGGGGGGTATTTGTGCTAGTATGGAGGATTGGGGAAGGGGAATTTGTGCTGGGAGGGGGAAATTGGAGTGTGTGTATGTGGGGGGGGGGGGGCTTGTGCTCAGAAGGGAAATTTGAGGGGTAAAGCATTTGTGCTAATGAGAAGATTTGAGCTGGGGGGGTTCTGGGAGGGGGGATTTCAGCAGGGGGGGTAGATTTGAACTGTGAGGAGCGGGAATTTATGCTTAGGGGTAAGCATGCAGATTAGTGCTTGTTTTGTTTTGGGAGAGGGAATTTTTTGCTGACACATAATGTTCATACATCTCGGGGGGGGGGGGAAATTTGGCATGTTCGCCCTGGGCTCTTGATCAATGGTTCTCAACCCTGTCCTCAATTACCCCCAACAGGCCATGTTTTGGAAATTTCTCTTAGATTTAAAGCACCTGTGCAAGATAAAGGAAAACCTGCAAACGTGGCCTCTTGGGGGTACTTGAGGACACTGCTCTAGATTACCTTGTCCCAGCACTGCTTCCCATCATCTTATGCTGCGTACACACAAGCTTGGCTTGCATACACACGATCACACAAAAGTTCGGTGAACTTTCGACCATCAAGAACTCGGTGACGTACAACACTACGACGAGCCGAGAAAATTAAGTTCAATGCTTCCGAACATGTTTCGAATTGTTTCTGAGCATGCGTAGGAATTTTGAACCACGGAATTGCTACAGATGATCAGAATTTCCGATCTGAACTTTTTCCGTAAAATTGAGAACCTGCTCTCAATATTTTGCTGGCTGGAATTCGGCCAGCAAAAGTCCGATGGAGCATACACACGGTCGGAATTTTCGACCAAAAGCTCTCATCTGTCTTTTCTGGCTGAATTTCCGATCGTGTGTACGCGGCATTAAAGTTCGTTTTGACCAACTGTACCTATAGCGGGTGAGCATGTGTAAATTACTGCGATAGCAACATGAAACTGTAAGAGACGTAGCTAGATTCCCTCTCTAGAAGTCTTGCAGAATATGCCAGTAACATATAAATGAGTAAACTAAATAAAAATGCTGACAATCGAGCAAATTTTTGACTTTCATTTACTGTCTATGGATATCTTCGGGCCCATCATGTTTAGGAGAGCTTATTTCTTGACTAAATGTATTCTAGTGTGTGAGATGCCTTGTTCAGCAAATATGGACCTGCAATGCCACAGACATTTTTCTGCAATATTTCATTATAACCTGACACTGTTGTAATCAGGTTTATTTCTATCATATTTATGCTTAGGCCTCTTTTTGTTGCCATTTCTTTTAAACTTTAAAGAAAAAAGGGTACAAATAAGTGGTATTTAATCCCTTTCAGCTAATGGAATTTCTTTCCTGTACTCATTCATGCCTTTAACACAAGTTCCTAATCAAACACACAGAAAACAAACATTTTTTTCTGTCAGATTGTAGTAAACAAAAGGAAGTTTTAATTATCTCAGCTCCATTTCCTCTGGAAGACCAGCATTCCTCAGACACAAGAATCTCTTTTTGTGAGAAAGTGCTTGTGGAAAAAATGCTACTGAATATGTAGTCATTGCTGTGCACTTGCATACCTTTTGTACATCATTGAATTAATTTTGTATTCCTATTTTTTTCCTGGAATACACTATACAAGGGCCACTTCTGCTAAGCATATACTTGTTGCTGCTAAGGAGGATGGGTGGTCAAAATATATACATAAAAAGTAAACCTGGAGATTATAGAGAGTTATCATTATAGCCTTGCCTAGGGCAGTAATACAATGTAACACAGTCAAGGGGGAAAAAAAGAAAACTGGTTCACACCACAATTTTTGTGCTCCACAAATTTTTGCATACACGTTTATATGCATTTTCGATGCATTTTCAATGCGTTCTAGTGCATTCTTTCCTCTTTTTTTTTAACCACTTGCCACCCAAGCCAATTCTGGCATTTTTCTCTTACATGTAAAAATCATAATTTTTTTTGCTAGAAAATTACTCAGAACCCCCAAACATTATATATATATATATTTTAGCAAAGGACCTTCTTCTTCCCTCTGACCTCCCACCTTGTTTGTATATGTAGCAAAGTCCCGGGGCCCCTGAAGCCCAATGGTGACCTCCAGAGTTAAGGATAGCTGACATCCTTCAGTGTAGAGTGGGTTACAAGGCATGGTGGGTGTAATGCAAGATGAACCGGTGAGCGCCAGACACTTTTTGAATCCAAAGAGATTTATTGTCTCTTAAACAGAACTGTGGGAGAGAGGATTAGGGAAAGAACACCCTAGTAGATGCAATGTTAATTGGCAGACTCCAAGACTTCTATAGGTAGACAGCTATACAGGTGAACGCCTCCAGCCGGACACCACTTCCGTATAGGTACCACTACCACTGTCTCCTATGACAACAATCTTGTAGCTGTTTCTAACGGTAAAGGTATTCAAATTTCTGCAATACGAACAGTTCTCTTTACCCCACACTCACTCACTGTGGTTCTTCACACAACAATCTCCCAGTCTCTCTAAGTAGACTTCAGATCCACTAGCCACTGGATCCCCTGAGCTATTTCGCTTTAGCACTCAGTATCTTCCTCAAGCAGCACCCCTGCTTCACTGCTGGGTCCCTGGCTTGGCACTCACATATACTCCTCAAGCTTCACTCCTGCTGACATGTTAGGTCCCTGGCTTAGGACTCCACAAGCATCACCTCTGCGGTCCCACTGGGTCCCTGGCACTTGCTGAAGCTTTCCCACTTCTTCACTGTCCCCGGTTTAATGCCCATTTTTAGTATACACTTTAATTATTTGTATAATGTGAAAGATGATGTTCTGAGTAAATAGATACCAAATCTTTTAAAGGTGATGCTTTAAAAAAGTTCAAAGGTCAGAGGAGGAGGTCTAGCACTAGAAATATTGCTCTCACTCTAACGATCACAGCGATACCTCACATGTGTGGTTTGAACACCGTTTACATATGCGGGCACGACCTACATATGCGTGCACTGTGAGCAAGAGGAGATGGGGGAGATTTATTTGTATTTATTTTTATTGTTAATTTTTTAATTTTTTTACACTTTCCCTTTAATTTTTTTTTTGATCACTTTCATTCCTATTACAAGGAATGTAAACATCCCTAGTAATAGGAATAGGGCAGAACAGGTCATCTTTATGGAGAGATCTGGGGTCTAAAAGTCCCCACATCTTTTCTCTATACTGGAAAGCCTGAAATAAAAAAAAGATCGATCTCAGCCTCTCCAGCAAAAAAATGGCAGTGTTTACATCTGCCAAAGCCGGAAGTGACATCATGACGTCGCTTTCGGCCTTCGAGGGTCATAGAAATGGCCGGGGATCATCTGGTCCTCAGCCAGCTCTATTGTAAACCGGCTGTGACGTTGGATTCATTCTCCGGCTCCCGATCGCACAGGAGAGACTGGAGAAGCACCAGAAAAGCACTGAACTGCGGCCAGAGGGGGTGATGTCCCCTCCCTCCACCTGTAAAAGCAAACCAAATCCTTCTGGGCGACAGCAATCTTTTAAAGTTATCATCAGTGAGCGAACCTTATGCGATTGTGTAAAATGCATTAGGATCAGAGGTATGCAATCTGTTTATTTTGAATTTATTTCTACAGTACACTTCACAAAAAGCAGTATAACATTTTATCTCCCATTGCATAAAGGTATCTAAATAATAATTATAGCTAGATATAATGCACTGTAGCATGTTGTCTTTTATCCTGAAGTGATAAACAGTGGTGCCATGTTCACTACCTATGCAGATCAATAGAATGAGAGTCAGGTCAGAATCAGGTTGTCAGGGAAAGAAATATCTTTTAACAGTCAGATCATAGGTCAACCCACCAAAATTACACAATTCTTTTATCTCTTGGGGATTCTAACAATGAGAGTTAATAGACCTGCCATAGCTTTAGGATGCCAATCAAGAGTTTCTTTTTGGTCTATTGAAGGACAAAGAACATCTTAAGGGGCTATACTGCCATCTACTGGAGCTTTGGCACTGGCAAACACAAAAACTGTAGGCCAGCCCCCATATAACCCCACTCACTATCAGCACGCCTTCGTTTTTTGCTAGTGACATAGAAGGGTGGACAATTTTTATACACCTCTGCTGTGTTAATGCTAATTTTGTTTGTTAGCACCTTGTTTCTACTTCAATCTTTTTCCTTAATACACTTCTCTATACCACTGCTGACTTTTCAATTGCAGTTTTCCAGGACAGTAACTTTCGGCCTAGCATTTGGAGTACCACGTTTGGACCCCGCTGGACTGGATGTGAGGAGAAGCACTGGGTTCCAGGTAGGGAGCTTTCCAGACTTTGTTCTGATAAAAGTAATCTGTGGAACTCTTTTCAAATCCAGAGCCAGTGACATGGCTTTAGCATTTGCCGTCTTTGAAGACTCACTTAGCGAGAAGGCATTTCTGGCCAAATACTGGGAGCTACCTCAATTGCTTAGGTAGTTAGGTGCCTTTATTCACAGAAAAAGTTTATGCTAATGTCATATGAAGGCTGGAGTGTTGTATGCTTCATGCCCTTTTTCCTGCCATATGGTGTCAGGGAAGCATCTCTCCACTACTGCTTCTGCTTGAAGAACCACGTAGAGCTTCAATCTATGATCTATTTCTCCTGCCTGCCTACAGTCAATTCAACCCTGACTGCTATCAGCTGTCTGGGTTTCATGAGTGTCTGAGAACTTGCCTCTTACTCTTGAGCATTTATGTTGCCATACCAACACATGTGTGATTTTAGATGCCAGGGTGGTGGTTTGGAGCAGTTCCACTGCACTGGGTACCCTGAGCTTGTGCAGTATTCTACTGATAGTTCTGGGCCTGCTTTTAACTGCCTAGAATAAAGTCCTCTGCACTTGAAGTCTGGTATAACTGGACCCTCACAGCTGAGGTTTTTAGCATGGGCATGCAGGATTTTTGGCCCAAATCACCTAGTTATTTGCTGGCTCTGATCTCAGTTGCCACAAGTGCACTGCCGAGAAGATTAAATATCTGATTTTCTTGCAGCCTTAGCAGCTTCTGAGCCATTGGTTGCAAAAATTCTGTCTGATTCCGAGTTGCTCCACTGCTTGTCTGAAGCTTGCCCCTGAAAATTCACTGCCTTCTGCTATTACTCTCAAATTAAAGGAGACTGTTTCAGCTTTTATTGATCAAGTGCACACCACTCTAAAATAGAAGATCAGCCTGTTTTTCCAGCCTGGGTCAAAACTTTTAAGGCCACCAAGACTTTCCCTTTGCACCTGCTATTCCAATGTTTTCTCTATGGGGATTGGAAAACATCTTGACAAGCTGTTTGTATCCTCAAAGTTTATTAGCTTTGTATTTGTTTAATGAAGACATTGTGTAAACATGGTCTATCCCCACTGTGAATTCAGCAGTGTCTTGCCTTAACAGGGCACTTGTCTTTAATGGGCCAATCAATAACCAGTCAGAAGACCCTTCTAGAGCTCTGTTCTTATTGGCAGTCCCTGCCTCTCATCTGATCCTAGATGTGACTTTACATTGCCAGACTGTGGGGGAGATTTACTAAAACTGGGGCACTAAGAATCTGGTGCAGCCGTGCATTGTAGCCAACCAGTTTCTAACATTAACATGTTCAATTAAGCTTTGGCAATAAAGCTGATTGATTTCTATGCAGATTTTGCACTCTCCAGCTTTAGTAAATAACCCCCCCCCACAGGTCTGGCTGGTTAAAATCACTTAAAAGAGATCTAACCACTGCCTCGCTTGGAGCGGATGGCTGTAACATTGCATTTCTTCTGCGATGGATCTTTGCCTCATTCTGGATATCAAAGCTCTGAATGTTTTCAATCAAGTCCAAACATTCCACATGGAGCCTACAAAATCTGTCATTGCCTCCCTTAACCAGGGGACTTTTTGGCTTCTGTGGACATTAAAAAGGCTTACTTATATGTCTCCATCTTTCCAGTGCATCAGCAATCTCTATTCTTTGCTGGGGGGGCTTGCACTACCAGTTTGAGGCATTGCCCTTCGGCTTCTTGTCTCCACCCTAGGTATTTACAAGGTGCTAGCTCCTGTACTAGCCCTTCTAAATTGTCATGTCATTCATGTTGTGGGATACTTAGATGGCCTCTTGTTGAGACAACAGTCAGCATGGGCTCTTTTGGACAACGTGAAGTTGACCTTCAAATGTTACAGCAATTCAGATGAATTTCAAACCAACAAAAAACTGATTCATAACTTTATAGCATCTGGGTCTAGTCCTGAACATGGGCTGAAGACAGACTACTGCTCTCACACAGAGGGTAGCAGTCCTAATCTTCACTGTGTGGTTGGAATTCTCACTTTTAAGTCAGCACTGGAGCAGAATTGAATCCAATAAAATCTTGTAAGCCATTTAAAAACAATGTTTTTATGCACTCTGATTCAACATATTTCATTTTGATGAAAGCTACATACAGTCAGGCTTTCTTTTTTTATTTTTACACCTAGGACCATTGAAGACGTCTATTCTTTTAATTAGTATACATGTATAGGACCTATATATTTTGATATTTTTTTATCCTTTTCAATTAGTATTTGTTTGAATTGGTTATCAATCCTGTAATACAAAGGAGGGTTCCTTCTTTTTATATGACATTATGTCACCAACAAAAACTGCCAATAGGATAGGAATGAGGCAACCTAATGTTCTCTGCCATCTCTGATGCTACACACTTCTGATAAATGTCACTTTGTTGAATATTACCACTACTAAAATACCAGCTGGACCCGCTGACACTTTTGTACTTCTAATTTGTAGTGTTGTGAATAAATTAAGGCATTTGCGGGTGACTGACAAGAGAGATTCAGATGGAAGCTCTGAGGTTTAAATAATAGTTTGTTCAAATAACCTCGTCGACAACATCAGCCTATTTGTGTCAATACTGCCGAGAAAAACATTTGCAAATTAGATTCATGCAACTGCTAATAATGTTTAACTGCACAGCAGTACTAGAAACATGTGTAATCTGCATTTAATTTGATAGATGCTGAAGGGATTGCTGCCTGCCTTTGATGTCAGACCCTAGCATTCACACAGTTTAGGGTTGACAGGTTAAAATCATCACAACTTAAAGCAAACTATCTTGAAGCTCTTGTTGATTTCTCAGACTCTTATAGAGCACAAGTGTTATTCAAGCATTCTATTGCTCCGAGTATGTTTGTTCATTTTGAATGTCATGCATCACACAATATAAACTCATCCATTTGTAAGAAGAATACTTTATGTGGTTTAGTAAATTGCCCTACCTTTTTTTTAGATGTAGTAGAATGTAAGTAGAATGTAAGTAGGGGGTTTTAAGAATGAGATATGCTTTTCTGAGATAAATTCTGGTTAAAGCTGAACTACAGACAGCTTAATACACAAAAATAACAAAACAAAACAAAAAAAAAATAATATATATATACTGTATCTCACAAAAGTGTGTACACCCCTCACATTTTTGTAAAAATGTTATTACCGGTATATCTTTTCATGTGACAACACTGAAGAAATGACACTTTGCTACAATGTAAAGTAGTGAGTGTACAGCTTGTATAACAGTGTCAATTTGCTGTCCCCTCAAAATAACTCAACACACAGCCATTAATGTCTAAACCACTGGCAACAAAAGTGAGTATATATATATATATATATATATATATATACATACATTCACATCAGTCCCTGCCCTCCAGGAGCTTACAATCTAAGGTCCCTAACTCAAATGTGTACATAGACATACTAGGGCCAATTAACCTACCAGCAAGTCTTTGGAGTGTGGGAAGAAACCCACTCAGACACAAGGAGAACATGCAAACCCAGGCAGGTTGTGTCATGGTTGGGATTCAAACTGACAACTCGATCACTGCTAGGCAGAAATGCTAAGCACTTAGCCACTAAACTATTGCCCCCCTGGAAGAGTTTAGGTTTAGCTATTTGCCAGCACACCTCAGATCTTCAGATTGAGTCCAAAACAGTTTTTAATTCAGTATGATCACATCATAAACAAGAGAGTGCAATGTTTCTGAGTCACACAGGACCCCTTCATCAGGCTTCCAAAATATTGCATTCTTTTGTGATTTTATGATGTGATCATACTTTATTAAAACAGTTTTGGACTCAATCCAAAGATCTATGGTGTGCTGGCAAATATATACACTTTGACATACATGAGGCAGTTTCAAGCTGGTGGTTTCTGTAGCAAACAAGTAACTGAGAGCCTTTTCCAGGAACGTGTGCAATGTAAATATGGATAGATATCTGGAAGAGTTTAGGGCACACAATATCATGTCTTCTGCTGCGTGTCCTGTGTCCATTTACTAGGTGATATGTCAATACTACAGAAGGGTCATATGGGGCTGCCATTGCTGGCTTCCTTTGAGAATGCTAGTTGCCTGTCTGTATCTGGCTTCAATACTTCCAGGTCTCTGACCCATAAAAACCATCCTTTAAAATGAGTGGGCGCATTCTTCATCTCTACTTGCTTCTGATGTCACAGCATCACCCTGACAGCCTGGAAACTAACTTTCTTAACGGAGAGGTCAGAAATGGCAGTCTACATAATTCTTTCATGATAGGTTTACTTTAAGACCAAAGGCATTCTGCGATAAACCTAACTGGGGAGCCCTAAATCTTGACTGTGAAGTCTTTTGGACAATAAAAAAGCGAATCACCTGAACTGAGATTCTTGGGGGTGCAAACAGAACTCCCTCAGAAATTAGTTGCCCCAGTATTATTTGCCATTACGTTGACAGTTTTAGAAAATCATAGGTACAGGTTGAAAGGGAAAAGTAATTTTAGCAACAATACATTTTATGTGGACTTGTGAAACATGTATTTATTTCATATTACAGTATATTCTTTAGAAAGTTGTTTTCCAATAACTGACACCTCTAAAGAGGTTCTAAACACTAACTGGATGATATTTAGTTGGCTGAAGCACTGTCTATCATAAAAAAACGTATTTTCTTTATAAGGTACTTGTTGCCCCTCTTTTTTAATCCTTTCTTTCATCTCAGTACTGTTGAACTGCAGCAGTGGCTTCTTTTCTACATAAATGCACTCCCAATGATGTCTGTATCAGATTTTTTAGGGTGAGTTTCCTGATGGCAACAACAGTAAACAAACCTGCTGGTGCAATGCATTGCTATTGGGAGACAGTGACAAAGCATTGTCACCCCACTAATGGAAGGACCTGAAGTAGGTTTATAAAAAAGAACTGTCACCAGGTGCTTAACGTATCATGCCTCCATCCCAGTATATAACATAGGCACAAAATGAGGCATAATACAAAAGTCATAAAAAATCTATTTATTGTACAAGAATTGGACACGTAAATGTATAAAGTACACATAAAAAATGTTTGGCACAGCAAGCCAATGGGTTACACGTAACAATATATACTGTACATCAAGCTGATATATTTTCAAGTACATGCTTTACATAACCAAGATGATTGCAATATGAGAGAGGAATGCGTTTTGTAACTTGACGCGTTTCGTGAATACTTTCACTTCTTCAGGAGTAGATGCTTCCAACAACAGAACCCTATAAAACCAGCTTGGAACTTAATAATACATAGTGTCTCCAAATGGTAACCGCTGATCCTTGTCTGACACGGGAGTAGTGGAAGTGAAAGAAGACACCCAGTGGGAAAACCAATGAGGTGGCACAAGAGAGATCATGCCTGTGGTAAAAAAAATACCATAATACCAAAAACCAACCCAGTGTTTGCATTGATGCAAACATTGATGATTCTCCAACCATACAGATAAAGCATGTACTTGAAAATATACCAGCTTGATGTACATGACATATTGTTATGTGTAACCCATTGGCTTGATATGCAAAAACATTTTTTATGTGTACTTTTTACATTTATTTGTCCAACTCTTGTACAATAATTTGATAGTTTATGACTTTTGGATTATGCCTCATTTAAAGTCCCATGAGTGAATATTGTTTGTGTGGAAGCAGGGCCTTTATGCCATATTCACCAGTTATTGTTTTAATGAAAGGTGCATTTAAAAGGCATGAACTCAACTTTTTAAAAGGCATGAACTCGTTAAAGCTTTTTATGAGATTTTAGTGATATGTACATATTCTTTAAATGTGTTGCTTGACTGCAACCCACCTCATTTTTGTCTAACATCCCACCTTTTAAGATGAAAAGAACATTTAAAATCATAATTTTTTAAAGGACAATCAGGAATTTATTAGGTGTGAAGTTAGTGGGTTTATACAATTGACGTTATGCTCTATGGTTAACAAAATAGCAAAAAGGATCAATATTTAATAGTTTGCATTTGTTAATGTTATCCTATTCAATATTATCATTTAGCAGTCAACGATTTTATCAATTTAATAGATTTCTATTGTCTCTTTTACTGGGTTATATTCAGCTTGTAGTTACTAACAGTTATTCGCCACTTTGGAAGCCATCTCAAAGTTTTTACCAAATAAAATTTGCAGAAGCATTTTGCTCCACCGACTTTTCATCTAATAACAAGACAAAGGGAATTGTACTGTTCATTGAGTGACATTTCAAGATAGGATGCCAGCTCAGCTGGACTGTATCTCATTAAAGGGTAATTAAATAGTCATTTTGCAGTCTGTAATCTTATGATCTCCTAACCATATTGCTTTAAATTGGCATTATAGCTTCCATTTGCTATAGTTGCCTCTGTGTCAGGGGTACTGGGGCAAGATTATAGAATGTGACAAGCTTTATAGCACAAAAACAAATGGTTCCTATGTTAGACTTTTTACCTGCTTTTATAAGAGGTTATTATGATGTTTTTTTTTTTTTCTTATGCATCAAGTCAAGTTGGCTTCCTCTTCATGTAACACATCTTTGGGTCAAAAACCTTCTCTATTAAAGGCTACGGATTTTTACAGTCTTAAAAACTGTTTATTTCCTACTTTCAGAGAATCTGTTTTCTTAAACTGTGAGCACAGATTAGCTTTTTCTTTATTACAAACTTCACCTTCTCAGTGGCTCCTTCCAAAGCCACTTTTAATAGAAATAGCAAGTTATAAATCATATAAGCAATTACTAAGACATTGTGCGAGTAAGGCTTGGTTTAGGCTACAGCCCCAGATGTTCCTAGGCTTCAATAATGGGCCAGCCCAGATATTTACAGCTTAATTTCTGTGTAAGTGCACTTGTCTGTGTTTGGCCCCTTTTTCCAGTTATAGTCAAGTAGAAAGATTTCATTTACAATCATGGCAAAGCTGTGAATAAAGGCAACCGTTTGCTCTTTCAAACACACAATAAATCGTGATATTAAATTCATTCTTCTATTTTCCCAAACCACTTTTTTTTTCTGGCTTTACTTTCCCATCATCATATTATTATATTGTAATATTTTAAATTCAACTCTTAATTCTCTTATACAGTACCTATTTCAAATTTATATCTGCGTTCTGTTAGGTGTGTTTATAATTATATCTATATTATGGGTTTGTCTTTCTTGTTAAAATAGGACAAATGTGTTCTTGGTTGAAGTGTTATATTTTTGCTCTTACTTAATTTAAGAGTCATAGTCTTGTCTGCCCATAAAAAAATAAAGCACTCGTGTTTAGCTCTTGTGTCAGCTGGGAAACTCTCTTGTAACATAACTGGATGATATGTTACACGTTGTTCCGTACATTAGGAATTTATCTTTCAACATCATATGACTTTAAGAATTTCTTTTACTTCACTGCATCCTGGCAAAAAGTCACAGGAAATGAAATGGGAAAACAGTAGCGACAGGATAAACATGTTACATATATAATTCCTGTTTCAAGTTTTAGTTACATAAAATGTAATCTTGATCTAAGGAAATAATTACTAAAAACAAGTATTTTAACTTCTTGTACTAACAATAATAATGGCATTTTTTATTTAGAAGCATTTTTTTTTCTCAAAAAAAGAGCATTCTTTGGATGGCCTTTTAGTGGTTTATTTAATTTCTGCTTTTTTAGTCATGTGTGAAAAATAAAGTTGTCTTAAAATGTGAAGTGTATTAAGTTCAGAAGAACAGTACAGTTCATAAATTCTCTAGCGGCCAGTGGATTTTTCATCGGGGAGACTTCCAATAAAAATGATCTATTTTAGAAATAATATTGTTTAGTGGGTTGAAAAGCAGTGTAATAAAATTAGACCTTCAGTCTTCTAAAGTTACTACTCAGACAGCACCCTTGGGAGGCCAATATGGCTGCATAAGCAGATGATCCAGAAGGTTGCATCAGTAGATACATTTGTTAGGCTCAGCTATAGATATAATGTATTCCTATATCTGTAATCCTGACACTGTTACATCCAAATCAAATCAACATGAGGTTGTCATCTTTAAGCAAATATGTTAAGTGTTGTCTTTTGTGCTTTGGATATGAAAGAACGGGGCCCAAGGGAGCCAGCATCATGCAAATGGAACAAATCCCATTTCTTCTGAGCTCTGCTGCCCCCCCCCCCCAGCCCCCCTCCTTCATGGCAGCTGACTGTGTTATCTTTGTGTGTTTCTTTCAGTGCTGACAATTCTTTCAGTGATCTAAGTTAGGGCACATTAGAAAGTGGAAGCAGCTGTCTGCGCTATGCTGAGAGACGTGTTTGCTCTACTGCAAAGATGAAGGACCACGAATCCTTGACACACTCTCCCCCTCCCCCCCCCCCTTTCACTTTCCAACACGATCAACATTCAGAAGCATCCATCGTCTGCTTGGACAGTTTTTTGTTCTGACTGACAGCATCTGGCACAGGCAAATTTAAAAAATACATATTACACCCTGCCTAGAACTTAACCGTTCCTTCCTTATTAATCTTCTGCTTTTTTTTCCCTAGGAACCATTTACATTTTAATGGAAATGGGAGACTGATAATTGTGAAAACACAGTGTAATCCAATGATCAGTAATCATCACTCCTTATGTATACTGATATATGTATTAACACATCAAAATATTGTTCTTAAGTGATTGCTAATACGTTTACATTTCTATTTTCTATCTTATAGTATAAAATATTACAGTTACAAGGTCTTGTGCATTGAAATTTGTGTACTATATGCATTTATTTCCCAAGGCCACAAAATAAGTCATTGGCATGCTAAAAATATATCACTTACGATTAAACTGAGATGTCTTTACATAGTGGCAAAATAATAATTGGATAATTCATTTCTTTGTGAAGTGTTATTTGCATTGTGAGAAAATCCGTTACAATGTTACTATATACTGTATATTTATCATTGATTGTGTTGGAAAATAAATTCTTTTTTTTTGTTAGTAACATGAAAGTGTCATCTAATCAATATGGCACTTCCTCTTTGAATTCAGCTTCTTTTTTTTTTCCCACTTAAATCCGCAGAACATTTTATAGTCACTTAGGATCCATAAGCCAGGTTAGGCAAGCAGACAAGCTTGTCTGGCGTTTATGTAAAAATATTATGAGGGTTGGCTCCAGCCGTCGGATTGTGGACATTGAGACCTAAAAAAAAAAAAAAAAATTCTTTCAGTAGACGTTTCCAGCTTTCCTTGTAACCAGGGATTCAAGTACTGTATCAACAACCTTATCATGTGACATTATTTCCAGCAAAAACAGCACAGTATTTAAACTACAACAAAACGGTGAGAACGGCAAGTGCTTGCGAGATAGATTATAGAATAAAGTATATTGTTATAGCTTCTTGACTGTAAAATATCTCTTGTTATGAAAAAAAAAATTGCATATTTAAAATTTAGTAGGTAAAAGTTATTAGTGTCCAAATAATTTATCAGGAAGGTGATGACCTATGTTGTTTAATACAAACCTATTAAAAAGGAATACACTCAGATGGTAACATTCACTTTGCATATATTTATTATGCAGAATATTCTTGTGGGTTTTTGGTGTGTATGACATATTTAGCAATAAAAAGTGCAATTACATTTTTTACGTAAGGGTTGCTAGAGCAGAAATAACATAAACTGTGTAGGACAGCATTCCTCCCTACTATGAGGAGTGCCGTTCTAAGCAACAGTGACTGCAGCATGTAGTCCAGCAACACACCTGCATGATAGCTTGTTGATTCATGTAATAAATGTGAAATGCTTTTTGTGGCATCAAATTTAGAGAAAATGGACATTTTTTTTTTTTTTTGAGATGTGCTATTTTGCAAACTTCTATAATCATTTCTTATTAAGCTAAATTAATCAAAACAAAGCCATTTGGCATAGATAAGGTTGTCACTATTGTGCTAAAATTTTAAAGGGTTTGCAATTGCTTCTAAATTTTATCATTAAACATATATTTTTATTTACTTTAATTTCCTCAAAAAAAAAATTATATATTTTACAGTTCCAATTTTTTTCAAAGTACACATAATATAGTAAAAGGAGTAGTAGTATAGGAGTAGAGGAGTATAGAAAAGGAGTATAGTAAAAGGAAGCACCGATCTACTTTTTGTGAGTCCTTTTTCTTTTTATTGAGATATCTTTTTTCCAAGACTGGGGTGTTAAAGTTACAGTACAAGCATAGTGTCACATACCTGTTTGTCTTTTTTTCTGAATGATGTTTGGTTCAGGGAGACCACACTGCATTGATATTATTTAAAAAAAATAATAGAAAAATCTGTACTAGTACATTAAATAAAGTTGGTGATAGATTACTGTAAACCAGTAGAATAACCTCAAAAAGACAAAAAAGGTCACACTTACCCAATTACTATATACAGATATATGCATTCAAAAAGAGTCAAACCAGTGTGCTACAAATATTATAACTATATTGAACTATTTCAGATCTAGTTTACTTCTGATAATGAGATATGCCAGCAGAGTACAGACAGGGCTAAATATGGTAAACATAAATCCCCAGCCCCCTCCCTAATGTTACATAGTATGGGAACGCTAGGCAGGATTTATACTAGGGAATCCTATGAGAATGGGAATAAGTAACAAATATATAAGGAGGTGAAATCCCAATTTGGCTAAAAAATTGGAAATACATGTCGACCTGGTGTGGTAGCTTTGGGAATGACACCTAACAATTAAAATATTAATAGAGTCTGTATCTTACCAATCTTTTAAGGTATTTCTAACCATATGGATAAAAAAAAAAGTTTTGATTTTGTGACATAATGCTCTTTTTTATGCAAGTGTTGGTTATTGATATGATATTTATATATGTTGATGTTTGGACTGTTTCTTCAGTTTAATTTATTTATTAATGCATAAGCACAGAGATATGTGTATATATTTTTTATTCCTGTTAATGAGTTAAAATCTTAAGGTATAAGAATAAAAAGAAGAATCAAATTCAAATAGTCATTAAACTTTTATTGGAATTATGGTATTATTATGATAAAATTCCTTTGTGGAAATAAGTGTACTTGGAGTGGGAAAGAGTCTAGATGTCCCAAGTGTAAAAAGCAAGGTTTATCAGTAATGCTTTTAATCTGGACTAGTATGCAATCCAGGAGCATCCACAGATCTGCTGTAGTAATTACCATACCCCCAGTGGCCAGGAAAAAAGACATTTGCCTAAAAACCTGATGTCTTCATTACACAGTTTACATTTTAATTAGAAACCTGAATATTAGTGATTCAGTCAAACAATTATACTTAAATGGTTTTCTTTGGGATTCAATACATTGGGAAGCAGACATACATCTGTTTTGCATAAGGAGAAAAATTTAAGTCAATAGAAAAAAATGCAGACATTATCAACAATACGTTTGGTCTCCTTTTTTGAGATAATAAAGATGTGGTGCATCTTCCTTATTGCAAGAAAAAAAAAAAAAAGCGCCCATAGCACAGTGGTAAGTTTTTGTGTGTTACAGTGGGGTTGATTTACTAAAGGAGTAGACTATGCACTTTGCATAGTGCAGTTGCACTCTGCAAGTTCTGTTGCTCCAGAGCTTAGTAAATGAGGTAAGGCTTCACTTTGCAAAGAGTACCCAATAACGTGCAAAAATGTATTAAAAAAAAATGCATTTTTGCTTGCATGTGATTGGATAATAGATATCAGCAGAGTCTCTGCTCATTTACTAAGCTCTGGAGCAACTGCACTTTGCAAAGTGCACAGTCGTTTTCCCTTTAGTAAATTAACCCCAGAGTCTTAGCACAGGGATGGTTTCCCAGAGATGTTCCACCATTAATATCACCCGGAAAATGACTCAACAATATTGTATATCAATGCTTAGCGCACTTGTCCGCTCATGTCTGTCATTATCATTTCTATATATCAATTCTTACTGCCCATGTTGCCACATGAACTTATAAACCTGAAATTCTTATATCTTCTGGTAATGTCGAGTGTAACCACCACTTCTGAAAATCATCACATTTTATACAGATTTCCAGCCAAATAAATTGTATGGTCCATGAAAAGTTTTAGAGGCCTAATTTAAGGTGAATGTAAATGTATTAATGGATCAAATCCTCTTGTGTAAAATAGAGGATTTGATCGATTAATAAATGTCTCTATTATTAACATTTTTTGCATCAAGATTTTAAGTTGTAGTCCAATGTGTTCTTGATGCTTGTTACTGTATAGTCAAGACCCGCCAAAGGATCCTCTGCTCAGGTTAATGGGTAGTCTGTCTTTGACTTAGTTGGTATTTCAGAGTATTCACCCTATTGATTCATTGCAAAGTAGTGACACTTTTTTACTATGGCATTTATATTATGAGTCTGTATCATACTTTTTTTTTTTTTTTATCCATCTGATTGCAAAAGAATTGAGAACATAATTGGTGCTACATGTTACCTGTGTAACTTACATTGGTGTGCGCAGCCTATTGCATTAGGGTGTGCACCCCAGAGCACAAACACACAAGCATGTATACCAGCAGAGCAGCAGACGGTATCAGTAGAGCAGAGATTAGTGTCAGTAGGGCAGTGGATGGTGTCAGTCATTTTTTTTTTTTTTTTCATTACTTGCAACAATTTTGTTTTTTTTAATAATTTTTTACATTTTTTATTTTTTATTGTTTGTTTACTATTTTTTTAGAGCCCCATTGGGGGGCTTTGATGAAATATCAAAAGGTCTAAACAACCCCTGATTTTTCACTTTTGAGACAGAAAAAAGGACTGAGGACAGAGCTTCCCCAGTCCCTTTCTCTGCAGCCTCAGCTGCACTGGACAGTGAAGAAATGGAAAGTGCTCTGTGCTGAGCAGCATAATTTACTAAGAATGAATATAATAATGATCGGTACAGATCACTCACTGTGTTCATTCAGAAAAGGAAGGGGCCGGTAAATTAAATATTCACCAGCCCCTTCGCCAGCACTTAACCATGAAACTACTCCCCGCAGCAGCCGGAGGGAGAGGAGAGAAGCTGGCAGCACTACAGGGGGGAGACAGGCACACCTGGTACACCCTGTGCGCACGCCTATGGTAACTTCAGTTACAGTGGTTCTCAACCTCAGTCCTCAAGTACCCCCAACAGACCATGTTTGCAGGTTTTCCTTTATCTTGCATAGGTGCTTTAAATCAGAGTCAATGGTTTGGTATTTTGGACAGCTATTTTATCTAAGAGAAATTCCCAAAACATGGCCTGTTGGGGGTACTTGAGGACTGAGTTTGAGAACCACTGACTTACACCATAGGGAGCCATATGCTTTATCTGTGTATTCATCAGTGATTAACCTCTTAACGCTGGCACCTCTGGGCCCTTTAAGAGGTTTATAATGCCTGGAGGTGGGACGGGGCTTAAGAGTGCATGCCGCCATGATTGGCTGTCACGTGATCTGAAAACTCTAGATCTCAAGCATCGATCGGGAGCTTTTGGTTAGGTGCCAATAATTGTGTAGAGAGCAGCACAGCTGTATGGACAGCAATTCAAGCAAATATGCGGCCCCTCTGCGCCTAGGGCCAGGTGCAGAGAGGCCGCATATTTGCGTGCGGCCAACGCCAAGGGGTTAATCTATACAATTAAGAGATTTTAGTAGCATATTTGAGGTACTAAAAATGACATCCAGTCAGTACAAGCCATCAACTGAAACACCTTTTATAATTTTAAAGCCAACAATATACTTCTGATTGGATAATATAGCTTTCTGTTGTTTGCACTTTGCTGTTTACCCTGTTAAAGCTAAATTCCAGTCAAACAGTTTAGAATTTTGCTCTAAGCATACTACTGTGTTGCCGTAATCGAGAAGGAACTAATTTTCATCTAGGCATGCCTCTGATGTACCTAACTATCCTGCTAATTAATTTACTGCCAGTATCCTTTTCTTCTCTAAGGACCTGGTTTACGCCACATATCTTTTTTACCATTTTGTAGCACTCAAAATAATGCATGGATGCTTTAATGCATGCATTCCAGGCCTGTGTGTTCACTGGTTCCAGCAAAACCCTCTCTTGGATTTCACTGCAGCCTTTACCTACACAAGTTAAAGTGTAGCTGATTGTTAGAACAACACAAAATAAGATTAACAACAAGCTGCAGCTTAGATCACAAGCAGACTCACAACATAAAGTATAGGCAGCACAATGACTTAATAGTTAGCACTCATTAGCCTTGTAGCATTCGGATCCTCGGTTCAAATCCCACCCTAAACATATGTGCATGATGCTTGCATGTTTTTTTTTCATGTGCTAACGTGGGTTTCCTCCCACACTACAAGGACATGCTTTTTGGTCAACTGGTTTCTGTCTAACTTGGCCCTGACATGTAGTATGTATGCATGTTAGATAGGGACCTTAGACTTTAGGTAAAGGTAAATAGGTAAATTGTCATTGTTATTCTATAGATTCCTGCAATAAATATATGGGTATTTTGGTGCATTGTCATTCATTCTAAATGGCAACCCAATGCATATATACTGTAAAAAAAAAAAAAAAAAAACTTGTGGTATGACATATTCCCATGCACACATGTGAAAACGCTGCATTGTGGCATACTGCATTGTCAGTAATAATAGTGCAGGTGTGTTTTTTTGTGTGAAACACATTTAGAAATCCACTTGCATTCACACTCACATACATGTTAATAGGTCCTAAAGGTAAACCAAGCAGTCTCTGACTTTAGAATGTTTAGTAATGTTAAATACCATTGTCAGTTTAACAACTGATTTGATTTGTTGCATTAAATTAAAATGCAACTCCAGCCAAAAAACTATTTTTTCAGCTTTGGATAGAGTTGGAAATGGTAGAACCTCTCTGTTTCTGTTGCTGTTTGTGCCTTCAGTGGAGCAGTCTTAACTAGGTTCCAGTTTTAGTGGCCAAAGCCACTTGAACAGGAAAAGGAAGAAGCGCTATCCAACAGAAACGCAAACAGTAATAAGCACCAAAAATTAAGCAGCTTAGTGAGTTAGTATGCCTTTAAATAGTAATGACCAATTTTGTTTTCTTTAAAGTTTAGGCATACATAAAAAGCCTGGTCGAAGGAAAATGATTGCCCTGGGCTGTCTTAAAAATATTAAGAGAGTTTTGTAAAAAAAAATACAATAGATAAATGCATTTTTTTTTAGCCTTCCTGCATTGCTGCTGCTGTGAATGGTGAAGCCCATGTCTTCCTGCTAAAGATTATTAGTAGGGTGGTCTACATTCTGGTCACCATTCTCTATGGGCCAGCTCATGGTAGATTGGTCCACTGGTCTGTAACCAGGAAGATGCTCTTTCTTCTGCCTGTGCAGTTGGTTGTATATAAACCACATTGAACAGTGAGTTTTTGAACACTATTTAAAAGCTGGTTATTTTGCTGTCCTGTAATATCACCTTAACCAGAAAATCGTACAAAGTCTGTTTTTTGCCCCTGAAAAAATTTGAAAATGTATGGAAGAACCTAAGAGCTTGTTGAAAGGGGATTTTAGATAGCAGGCATGATATTTTATTATATATATATATATATATATATATATATATATATATATATATATATATATATATATATATATATATATATATATGTATATGTGTACAGTGTGTATATATATATATATATATATATACACCCCTCACATTTTTTGTAATTATTTTATTATATCTTTTCATGTGACAACACTGAAGAACTGTGTTGTGAGTGAGTGTACAGCTTGTATAACTGTAAATTTGCTGTCCCCTCAAAATAACTCAACATACAGCCATTAATGTCTAAACTGAAAGAATTTGGGCCCAATTAGCCATTTTCCCTCCCCTGTGTCATGTGACTTGTTAGTGTTACAAGGTCTCTCGCTCTCTCATATTGGTCACTGGAAGTTCAACATGGCACTTCATGGATAAGAACTCTCTGAGGATCTGAAAAAAAGAATTGTTGCTCTACATAAAGATGGCCTAGGCTATAAAAAGATTGCCAAGACCCTGAAACTGAGCTGCAGCACGGTGGCCAAGCCCATACAGCGGTTTAACAGGACAGGTTCCACTCAGAACAGGACTCGCCATGGTCGACCAAAGAGATTGAGTACACATGCTCAGCATCATATCCATAGGTTGTCTTTGGGAAATAGATGTATGAGTGCTGCCAGCATTGAGGCAGAGGTTGAAGGGGTCAGCCTGTCAGTGCTCAGACCATACGCCGCATAAAGCATTCAATTGGTCTGCATCGCTGTCGTTCCCAGAAGGAAGCCTCTTCTAAAGATGATGCACAAGAAAGCCTGCAAACAGTTTGCTGAAGACAAGCAGACTAAGGATATTATTACTTAAACCATGTCCTGTGGTCTTATGAGACCAAGATAAACGTATTTGGTTCAGATGGTGTCAAGCGTGTATGGTGGCAACCAGGTGAGGAGTACATTGACAAGTGTGTCTTGCCTACAGTCAAGCATGGTGGTGGGAGTGTCATGGTCTGGGGCTGTATGAGTGCTGCTGGGGAGCTACAGTTCATTGAGGGAACCATGAATGCCAACATGTACTGTGACATACTGAAGCAGAGCATGATCCCCTCCCTTCGGAGACTGGGCTGCAGTATTCCAACATGATAAAGACCCCAAACACACCTCCAAGATGACCATTGCCTTGCTAAAGAAGCTGAGGGTAAAGGTGATGGACTGGCTAAGCATGTCTCCTGAACTAAACCCTATTGAGCATCTGTGGGGCATCCTAAAACGGAAGGTGTAACATCCACCAGCTCCGTGATGTCGTCATGGAGGAGTGGAAGAGGACTCCAGTGGCAACATGTGAAGCTCTGGGGAACCCAATGCCCAAGAGGGTTAAGGCAGTGCTGGAAAATAATGGTGGCCACACAAAATAATGACACTTTGGGCTCAATTTGGACATTTTCACTTAGGGGTGGTTTAGACGTTAATGGCTGTGTGCTGAGTTATTTTGAGGGGACAGCAAATTGACACTGTTATACAAGCTGTACACACACTACTTTACATTGTAGCAAAGTCACATTCTTCAGTGTTGTCGCATGAAAAGCTATAATAAAATATTTACAAAAATGTGAGGGGTGTACTCAATTTTGTGAGATACTGTATATATATATATATATATATATATATATATATATATATATATAGATAGATAGATAGATATATTTTTTATGACACCTTAAAATAAACTTTGCAATGTTTGTTGGTAATAATGAAATTAAATGTAACCAAATAATAGATGCACTTTAGCAGCTAGATTAGTCTCTGATGTTAAACACTAATAGCTGACATTAATCAACTGTCTACACTGAACTGTTCAGGGCGTATGAAGTATATTTTTAGAACACCTTTGCAGACCTCACAATAGCCATGGATGGGGCAACTTTGGAAGATTCTAATATTTGGTTGTTCTCCAAGGGCTCCCACACTGTCTTTATACACAGCAGATTTATCATTTAACTGTCAAACATCAGCAGTCATTTTTTTTATTGTAGTAGGGGGCTGTAAGGCTTTTGGTCAATTAATATATCTATAAAGGGACATTTAAATTTTTCTTAAAAAAAATATATATATATATATATATATATATATATATATATTTGAATAAATAAGCATTATAAGGTACAGTATATACCTGCTGTGTTTGCAAAACATGATGGTCTTTCTAATTTGAAAGCCTATCACTCTAATAGACCTAATAGATCTAAGTATAAATCACCTTGTTGACAAGTATTTTTATTAGGAGTTCTGCTTTTTCTCTGATTTTATTTTAATCGACATGATTGTTCTAGCTTGGCAACTCGTAACATTTTGAAATCAAATACAGACAGACAATTAGTATTTATTAAAGATGGTCAGTAGTGTCAGTTCCTATATCTCTTAGTATTGGTTTTCATTATGGCTTTTCTTTGCATGCTGACATATGGGAAAGGTGTATTCTTCTTTTGAATCAACCATATCACTTTTTAGTACAAAAGCTGCTATTTCACACTTCAGCTAAAGGGCTTGTCCTGAGCTCCTGTTGCTGGCAAGCGGTGATATGACATTTTTATATGCAATAATTAAAGTACAACTAAAGAATCTTGTATGATAGTAATTTTTTTAATGAGATGGCCACTTTGAAGGGTCAATCCACCTAAAATGATGGTTTAGAAATGCATAGCGCCTGGTTAGCCTTTGGCTTCCTATATGCCTTACTCCAACAGATAGACCACCCTGTATCCCAGACTGAGCCAAATTCTCCTTTGTTTGTATCTATTTTCCCTTCCAGGCAATGCAGCCTACAGTGGGAGGGTTGTTGAATGCCTGTATGAGAAGCCTGAGATTATGAAGGTGGCCGGTTGGACAATTGCTGTCCAAGCACCCCTAGAAGCGAAGACAGGACCTTCATGGGTGATCAGAGGGCACAAGTGCCTAGAAACTGATGACTGGAACTTGGGAATGTGGTATCATATGTGGAGGAGAACAGCTGGTAAATAATACACAGAGGATGCACCAAGTTCAGATACAGATGGAATTGGGTCACAGGCATCAGGATCAGTAACAGATGAGTAGTGACCAAATCATAAGCAGAATCAAGGTTGGGAACAATGCATACAGAAAAGCACCAAACCAAAAGATAAAGGGCTCAATCCAAGATACTTTAATAGTTCTGTAGCAATACCATATAAATCAGCCAATGTGTTTCTTGGGCCAAAAGCTCCCTCTTCAGCAGAGCTTAAAGCAAATTTCCACTTTTGCAGCCAAATCGGGATAACTTCCTGCCGTTACGCGCACATGAACTTTAATGGCATCCCAGTCTTAGCACGTAGGGTTTAATATTGAGTTGGCCCACCCTTTGCAGCTATAACCGATTCAACTCTTCTGGGAAGGCTGTCCACAAGGTTTAGGAGTGTATCTATTGAAATGTTTGACCATTCTTCCAGAAGCACATTTGTGAGGTCAGTTACTGATGTGGACAAGAAGGCCTGGCTCGCAGGCCTTCTCCAAAGGTGTTCTATCGGGTTGAGGTCAGGACACTGTGCAAGCCAGTCAAGTTCCTCCACTCCAAACTCACTCATCCACATCTATGGACCTTGCTTTGTGCACTGGCCCAAATTATTTGGTGGAGGGCGGATTATGATGTGGGGTTGTTTTTCAGGGGTTGGGCTTGGTCCCTTAGTTCCATTGAAGGGAACTCTTAAGGTGTCAGCATATCAATTCATTTTGGATAATTTCATGCTCCCAACTTTGTGCAAACAGTTTGGGGACAGCCCCTTTCTGTTCCAACATGACTGTGCACCGGTGCACAAAGCAATGTCCATAAAGACATGGATGAGCGAGTTTGGGGTGGAGGAACATGACTGAGTCCTAACCATCCGATAGAACACCTTTGGGATGAATTAGAGTGGAGACTACGAGCCAGGCCTTCTTGTCCAACATCAGTGCCTGACCTCACAAATGCGCTTCTGGAAGAATGGTCAAACATTCCCATAGACACACTCCCAAACCTTGTGGACAGCCTTCCCAGAAGAGTTGAAGATGTTATAGCTGAAAATGGTGGACCAACTCAATATTGAACCCTACGGACTAAGACTGGGATGCCATTAAAATGCGTGTAAAGGCAGGCATCCCAATACAAAGATATTATGACAATATAGTGTACTTTATATTTGTTACATGTTCTCACTCACATAAGGTAACTTAACAAAAAAAAATGCATATCTAGATTTGGAACCGGAGGTAAATAGAAACTATTGGTAGACAACAGAAACCAAAAGGCAGGTTAGATAGAAGTCAGGTCAGGAACTAGTTCAGGATCGGGGGTCATGGGTCACAGGGATTCAGCTAACAAGACCATTCAGCAAAGTTAATGTATGGCTCAGCCTGCTTGGCCTCAATATCCATGGTGTAAATGCATGCATGTTCCAGCACATGCTAGGTAGGGTTCTAAGTACATAACCATATGCACGCTTTTGCACAAATCCAATGGCTAAAATTATGTTCCTGACTAGGGTTTCATCAACAGAGGTAACGCTGTCATACCAGAAAGCAGTGGGCAGGGCTTGGCGTGGCAAGTGCTGACTGACAAACTACATTGCATGCATGTGAAATAGCAGTAACAATGCTGCCACCTGCAACATTTTTTTTCAACCCACTGTAGTGCAAGCAGGCATGGCTTACATAAGGGTGGCAACACTGCTCTAAATTAAGGAGTTTTTTTGTGGCACTTTGCAGGGGGACTTCAAGAAAACTGTAAGTGTGGATACACTTCTTATTAAGTTCTGACATATACATTTTTCCTAGTTCAATTTGTTTATTGATTTTTTTAGTTATAAGCAATACATTATTGCATACAATGTACAATGTTAGAAAGATTGCCAGTGTTACATTTAGATTTTGGAAAGAACAATGTTTAAATGCAACATGCGAGAGACATAAGATCCGTATTAACCATAGGATCAAAGGCTGCACACATTTTTTAATGGAAGGCCATAGTTTACTTCAAATCTGAACCTGAAAAGTAATAAAATTGAAGATATACAGTATATGTGTGAGTATATAAACTATTGCTTTATGTTAAAGGACTAGGCAATTTTTTTTAAGATACTGGAGTGTTTTAACACCAAACATATTATATCTTTTAAAGCTATGTTAAACTCAACTCAAACATTTATTATCTTGCAGCTTTCCAATTCTTAGATTTGATGGCTGTATTAGTTTTCTTTTATAGCTTTCTTTCCATTATTTTCACCTAGTGACTTGACCATTAAGCCAGTTGTTTTTTTTTTAAACAGAATGTAGTGGTTACAAGGATAAGACAAACCATTTACTAATGACAATTGGCGCTTACAATTATCAACCTTTATTTATTTGTGTAAAACCTCTATCCTAAAAGAAAAATGTTTGCTGTAACTGCTTATAGAGTGTGAACATAGTGTTTGCCTTCAATTTGTTAGTGTATCTAAATCTGCTAATGCATCTAACATACTCCCCCCCCCCACCAAGACTGATAATGCTGCTGTCCAAAGGTACCCCATGTGCTTCCTTGGAGGAGAAAAAGCCTAAAAAAAAAGAAAATGTGCCCACATAAAAAAAAGTTACATAGTAGGCGAGGTCGAAAAAAGACACAAGTCCATCAAGTCCAACCTATGTGTGTGATTTTATGTCAGTATTACAATGTATATCCCAGTATGTTGCGGCCTTTCAGGTGTGTATGGGAATGCCTGAGACTCCAGCATAGGGACAGAGCCAGGAATTGTAAAAGGAACATCTTACACCATGGAATCCTTAAGAGATGTAAAAAGCCAAGGTGTGAATCGTTACAACAAGTTTTACTTAAGACTGAATTTAAAGTGACCCTTTAACCTCTAGCCACCCACGTATGTGTGACAGCAAACAGGGTGGGCTTTAACACCCACATGGTACTATCACAGTGATTGAGCTCTCATAGGCCGCTCCTGGTCTCTAGTAATGATCGAGAGTCAGTGGGACAAGCACTCTCTTCCTATCATCACCACGTACCATGTGGGATTAGTGGTCATTCGGGAACTGGAGCAGATTGTGTGTGTGTGTGTGTATGTATATATATATATATATATATATATATATATATATATATATATATATATATATAATTTAGGATTTATATAGAGCCAACACAGTTGGCGCAGAACTTTACAATGTTAGGGCAGACAGTACAATTACAATACAATTCAATACAGGAGGAATCATAGGGCCCTACTCGTTAGAGCTTACAATCTAGGATATATATATATATTGCTTTAAAAGTTATATAAACCCAATCACTAAAATCCGATGCTGCATCTGTCCCCTGCCGGCTCTAAGGCTGAGAATTGAGCAATCAAACACATCTGTTCGCTTGGTTCTCAGTGCTCCCTGAGCAGAGAGCTGGTGACCATCAGTCACTGGCTCTCTGCTCTGCCCCCCCTCGTGCTCACTGGAGCGCTGGGTTGTGGAGGGGCAGGAGCGGCCATCTTAGCCTCTCAGCGGCTAGCTGAGAGGCTGAGCCGGGTGTCAGTCCAGGCATGTGGGAGGATTCCGACCATATGGTCGCAATCTTTCCCGAGCCTGGACCAGCTCTGAGCGATCAAACACAGCTGATTCTCACTGGAGCTTAGGGCTGTGGAGGGGGCGGCTTGCTGAGAGGCTGAGCCGGGGGCCAGTCTAGGTATGTGGGCGGATTCTGACCATATGGTCGCAATCTTTACTGAGCCTGGATCGGCACTGTAGCATCAGCCGACAGCAGGCTTCATGCCACCATCTGCTGAAAATAGGTCACAGGAGTGCAAAACAATCTGCACCCCTGTGATCAAGCTTTGGCTGTACTTCTCCTTTACTTGAACAAGCTGGAAGTTAGAAGCTGATTGGCTACCATGCACAGGTGCACCAGTTTTAGCAAATCAATCCCACAATGCCTTAGCAAAAAAAATGTCATCCAGTTAGGCCCCTTTCACATGGACGGTCCATTCAGATCCACCTGTCAGTTTTGACGGCGGATCTGAACGGGCGCTCCATGTTAGTCTATGGAGCGTCGGATGTCAGCGGAGACATGTCCGTTGACATCCGACCCAGTCCGATCCGCCAAAAGCAGACGTATGGCTCTACGTCCAGATCCGTCGCTGGCGGATCGGGTGATATCTGATGAAAACGGACAAACTGTCCGTTTTCATCCGATCTCTCCATAGAGACCAGCGGCGCTCGCAAGCCCCTCCCCGCTCAGTGAGCAGAGAGGGACTTGTCATCCGCCGGTTCAGCGGAGATCAACGGAGAGATCTCCCGCTGAGCCGGCGGACAGAGGCGGGCTCCGTGGAAGCGGAGTCCGCCTCGTGTGAAAGGGGCCTTAGGGTTTGTATGAACTTTATGAAGCAGGGGACATGCTTCTGTTGCTTCAAATGGACAAGAAACTATTGCAAAAGCAGTTATTGTACAGTATTTGTTTAGACACAAAACAATGTCTCCGAAAACAAAACTCATGTACACGAACCCCTATACATGTTTTAGATTTTTTTTCTTTTTATCAATTATGTAATTTGCACTGAATAATATGTTAGAGTTTTGCAAGTAGAATTATTTTTTATTTTATTTCTGTTATTATAATCCTCATCATTACCCTATTGCACTATTTATGTCGGAGTTTTAGTGCTAATCATTTAGCATTTTTATTCTTACAGATGACAAAAGTATTTAGAATGGTTCTCAGTCTCTAATTCCAGCATGTACCTGTCAGTATGAGTGGGTTGGAACTACTCCCAGTAGAGAGGCCTCGGCTTCAGCAGAGGTGCCAGTCAGTGACCACTCCTGAGTCAGCAGCATGTCGACGGCTTGAACTGTGCGACAGTCACTCATTCAGCCTCTACCTCCCAGGGGGCAACCGTCCTCCACTTCACTGTGACCCATCTGTCTGCTGCGTTCAACATCTTGAAATGCACCACATTGGTGTGCAAATTCAAATCCCAATTCCTACAAGGAGAACTCACATTCAAGATAATGAGTTGGAGATACAAAGGGTCAATGCACTTTTGATCTACTGAACAAACCTGTAACATCGACTTAGTTGTGCATTCATTTCCATAGTTATGTTTTATATTATCTTCGCATGAGCACTGTAAACTGAGGAATTAGTTTAAGGCTCTCACACTAAATTTAAAAAATCAGCAGAACAATTTTCAGGTATTTTGGTATTTTAACAGTTAACGGTATTTTACAATAGCTTTAGCTGAGGCTAAAAAAATCTAAAAGCCCATCCACATCCGTTTATTAAAAAAATAAAAAAAATAAAAATAAAAGGAAAAACTTTTTAATGCGTTTTCATCATTTATGCTTTACTGTTTTTTTCCGATGCACTGCATTGTGCTCTATTGTTTCCGAGGATACCTTGCATCAGATGCTAACAAACAGTTCAAGAGTTTGTGTCTTTTATACGCTTTCACATATCCTACCACAGTCAAATTAAACATACTTTTTTTTTTTTTTTAATGACATAGCAAAGAACAGCATGCATAATTGCACACATCAACCATTATAATATAAATATAAATACTTCCAGGCTGTGTTATAATTGTAATACTGTTATAATATATATATATATATATATATATATATATATATATATATATATATATATATATATATATATATATATATATACACTGTGTATTTATATATATATAGATATATATATATATATATATATATATATATATATATATATATATACACTGTGTATTTATACACACACACACATTATATATATATATATATATATATATATATATATATATATATATATATATATATATATACACTGTGTATTTATATATATATATATATATATATATATATATATATATATATATATATATATATATATATATATATAGATACATTGTCCCTGATTTTCATGACATTCTCTTTCACAGAATGATCCCAGATCTTCTGCTAATTTTTACCTGGAAATTTTGTCCTTGAAATCCTCATTGATCACTATAACAATAAAATCTTTCTTTTTTTTGGCAGAATGTTACATTCTAACAACATTCTTTAGTTAGAAGAGCCTGCAAGCCAAGGGGACAATTCATGAAAGATAAAGAACAGGACATGGGGAAAAATTGATATTTCCCATAGAGACCAATTGGATTTCATGTTTGATTTTAACAGAAATTAAAATATAAGATCTGATTGGATTGGTCACTATGGGCGATATCTTTGTTCATTTTTCTCCTTTAAAAAAAGACTATTATAATCAAAAACATTCCACCTGAATGCTAAATCAAATTGTAATGTACAGTGGAGTTCTGGACATTTTTTTTTTAAACTAAAACAAAACTAGACAGAGCAGACATGAGCTAGCTTCTTCTAAACTTCCCTTCACTTCCTATCTCAGTGACCAGAAGGAACTGAGGACCCCCCTCATTGTACTCCTAACTGGGAACCTTCTCTGTGATCACCAAGACTAGGTGGTAAGCAGAATTTATTAAGTGGAGTAAAACATTAACCACTTGACCTCCGGAAGATGTACCCCCCCCCCTCATAGCCAGACCATTTTGCTATACTGCACTGATTTATTTAACTGAAAAATGCGACACTATACCCAAATAAATAGAGCTTTCTTTTGGTGGTATGTGATCACCTCTGCGCTTTTTATTTTTTGCGCTATAAACAAAAAAAGACCGATAATTTATAAAAAAAAAAAAAGATTTTTTTACTTACTGCTAAAAAACATATCCAGTAAAAAAAATGAATGTCTTCATAAATTTAAGCCAGTATGTATTCTGCTACATATTTTTGGTAAAAAAAATCCCCAAATCCCCAAAAAATCCCAATAAGTGTATATTGATTGGTTTGTGCAAAATTATAGCGACTACAAACTATGGATTATTTTTATTTATTTTTTTACTAGTAATGGCGGCGATCAGTGACTTATAGTGGGGCTGCGATATTGCGGTGGTCATTCTTGCGGTGGTCATTCTGATTTTAACTGATACTTTTTGGGAACCAGTGACACAGTAATACAGTGATCAGTGCTAAAAAAATATGCACTGTCACTGTACTAATAACACCGGCAGGGAAGGGGATAACAGCAGGGCCGATCAAAGGGTTAACTGTGTGCCTATCCAGCGTTTTACTACACTGTGGGAGGGGCTGAGATGGAAATGATTCCCTTTGCAGGGGCACAAACTCCATCCCCCCCTGTGAAAATGCAGATCTGCCTCTGCAGTTCTGTTTCTCTGCCTGATGATCAGCAGGTGCCGTCGGACATCACGTCCCTGGCACCCACTGATGGGCTACTGATGTGTGTAATGACAGTAGAAGCAGTCGCCGGTGGCCCCCTACCCAGAAGCTTTGTATTACCTATACTGTATATATACGTTATCCAGCACATAGCTGCCACCCTGTAGCAGTAAAACTGCTATAGGGCAGATGGGAAGTGATTAATGAAAACAAATTATTTCTAACAGCATTGGTTGGGATATTACCCTATGTGAAGGTAAATCTGCCCAATTAAAAAACAGAAATTACTAAAAATAAATCCTTTCCTGCGCTATGCAGAATTAAACAATTAGCTGTATTTTTAATTCATGTTTTAACACATATTTAATATATTTATATTAATATATTTAATATATATTTTCTAAAATATCCACTAAAGATACAAATTTTGTTTAGATACACTTTTTCAAAAATATTTTCATAGATAATTAGCATTCCTGATTGCGTTTCTACAGTATATAAAGCTAGAGCCTAGACTTTAAAAATGTTTTACTATTGCCATCACACCCTGTGTTTTTTTGAATTGCTAATGAAATCCACAGCTAACATGTTGTTTATTTTCAGTTATTAATTTACAGTTTATAATCAATAATGGCTTAATGATTACACATTAGCTGTCACCTCCTATGTGTTTACTGTAGCTCTGAAGATATTGTTCCTAGAAGCTACTGATAGAAAGAATGTTGTGTATATTTGGCGTATGTTAAACAAGATCTCATTTTGGCTGCCTATGTTCTTAGCTCATGGGAACAGCAGGCTATTTAAAGTAGAACTATGAGCAAAAACAAAAAAAAAAAACATATAAGTTGCAATCTGTCTGTAACATAGTTTTATTATTTGCAGATTAGATTAGAGTAGATTTTTTTTTTTGGTGACTAGTCTAAGCAGTAATATAATAGGTTTATTTTATCCCAAGTTACTTACATTTCTGGCCAGCTTGGTCTGCATGTAAAATTAGAGAAAAATATAAATGCATGTTAAAAAGGGAATTTATTGCCACCTATCAGTGCCCATCAATGCCACATATCAGTGCCACCAGTGGCGGCTGGTGGAATTTTTTTTGGGGGGGACAAACAGTATGGCGCCCCCCCGGTCGGTAGCACTTACCCCATCACCGGTGACTTCCTCCTGTGGGCGGCAGCGGCCTCCCGTTCTCCTGCTCTCCATCACTGGTGGCTCCCCTTCCTCCTGCTCTCTACAGCAGCGGCTTCCATTACCTCCCTCATCAGCGGCCAATTGGGAGTCTTCTCTTTTCGGCCAATCGGAAAAAACGGGTCTCACACCCGCTTCTGATTAGCCAAATTGAGGATCAGTGTTTCAACAGCGAATATTAATTCACTGTTGTAACACACCTGGGTGGGCTCCAGGTCGCATGCTCTGCGACCCGAGCCCACCCAATATTGAAGCCTATTAGAGCCTCTGGCTCTAATCAGGTTCTTCAAAAAAAAATCCCCTGCCACTGTAATTCATGCTCCCGATGACCCGAAAGGGGCCGTACGCATGAATAGGTGGTGGCCACTGCGGCCATGGATAGATTCATGCTATGCATGAATCTTTCCATTCTCATATAGGGGGTGGCCTGGAGAGAGGGGGTGGCGCCCAGTGCCCCTAATGGACGGGCCGCCACTGAGTACCACCTCATTAGTGACACCTCATCAGTGCCATCAGTGCCCATCAGTGAAGCCTCATCAGCACACATCAGTAAAGGAGAAAAAACACTTAGTTAAAAAATTGTATAACAGAAACTAAGAAAAAAGTTTTCAGTCTTTTTTGTTTGTTTAGCAAAAAATAATAACTCCAGTGTTGATTAAATATCGACAACGGTGAAAGCTAAAAATTGACCTGGACAGGAAAAGTACCCAGTAGGCAAGTGGTAAAAGATTAAAGGGGACAAGCAAATCTTGAAAATGTAAACCTTCCTAGGTCTTTTTTTTTTTTACTTTTTGATCACTTGGGGAAGGGGTAGATCCTCTGTTTAGGTTATTTTTTGCATTTACTACTGGATATAGAGGGGGGAAATAAAAGGTTAACAAACATCCTAGCTTTCACTCATTGACTGTCCAGTCACAGGCTGCATTGACTGTCCAGTCACAGGCTGGGGAGGGTCCAGGATGGGCTCAGAGGTAAATGATGGTTCTTATAAGCCTGAGGACATCTATTGGCACAAACAAGTACTGCAGGGGAAAATGTTGGATTATAAATTAATATTACAGTAAAGGCTGGTTTTGTTATTTTATCTTTTAATGGGCTATTATTAAGTTTTGCTTTAATACTTAGTTCTCCAATACTGCCAATCTGGATTTGGTATCTGCTTTCAAACGGTGCACAGGGATTAAAGCTTTGAAGGTGGCACTTTTTTATTCTTTTTTTTTCTAGAGACTGGGCTACTTTAAGTTCCTTCAACAGTACTATAATAAATTAGTCATTGGCATTTGTTCAAAGCTAATTTTTACCTACAATCGTCTCTTAACCACTTCAGCCCCGGACCAATTGTCAGCTTAAGGACCAGAGGTCTTTTTTCAATTTCGCACTGCACTACTTTAACTGGTAATTGTGCGGTCATGCAATTTTGTAACGAAACGAAATTTGCGTCCTTTTCTTCCCACAAATAGAGCTTTCTTTTGATGGTATTTGATTGCCTCTGTGATTTTTATTTTTTGCGATATAAACGGAAAAAGAGCGAAAATTTTGAAAAAAAAAGAGATTTTCTACTTTTTGTTATAAAAAAAAATCTAATAAACTCAATTTTAGTCAAACATTTGGGCCAAAATGTATTCAGCCACATGTCTTTAGTAAAAAAAAATGCCAATAAGCGTATATTTATTGGTTTGCGCAAAAGTTATAGCGTCTACAAACTAGAGTACATTTTCTGGAATTTACACCGCTTTTAATTTATGACTGCCTATTTCATTTCTTGAGGTGCTAAAATGGCAGAGAAGTACAAAACCCCCCCAAATGACCCCATTTTGGAAAGTAGACACCCCAAGCTATTTGCTGAGAGGCATGTTGAGCCCATTGAATATTTTTTTTTTTAGTCCCAAGTGATTGAATAAAGACAAAAATAAAAAATAATTTTTTTTTTCTTCAAAAAGTTGTCACTAAATTATATATTGCTCACACATGCCATAGTTATATGTGGAATTGCACCCCAAAATACATTTTGCTGCTTCTCCTGAGTATGGGGATACCACATGTGTGGGACTTTTTGGGAGCCTAGCCGCGTACGGGGCCCCGAAACCCAAGCACCGCCTTCAGGATTTCTAAGGGTGCAAATTTTTGATTTCACTCCTCACTACCTATCACAGTTTCGAAGGCCATAAAATGCCAAAATAGCACAAAACCCCCCCAAATGACCCCATTTTGGAAAGTAGACACCCCAAGCTATTTGTTGAGAGGCATGGTGAGTATTTTACAGCTCTCATTTGTTTTTGAAAATGAAGAAAGTAAAGAAAAAAATTTTTTTTTTTCTTTTTTCAATTTTCAAAACTTTGTGACAAAAAGCGACATCTGCAAAATACTCACAATACCTCTCAGCAAATAGCTTGGGGTGTCTACTTTCCAAAATGGGGTCATTTTGGGGGGTTTTATGCCATCTGGGCATTCCATGGCCTCCGAAACTGTGATTGGCAGTGAGAAGTGAAATAAAAAAATTACTCCCTTAGAAAGCCTGAAGGCGGTGCTTGGTTTTTGGGGTTCCGTACGCAGCTAGGCTCCCAAAAAGTCCCACACATGTGGTATCCCCGTACTCAGGAGAAGCAACAGAATGTATTTTGGGGTGTATTTCCACATATGCCCATGACATGTTTGAGCAATATATCATTTAGTGACAACTTTTTGTAAAAAAAATATATATATATTTTTTTTTTTCATTATTCAATCTCTTGGGACAAAAAAAAAAAAATATTTAATGGGCTCAACATTGCTCTCAGCAAATAGCTTGGGGTGTCTACTTTCCAAAATGGGGTCATTTGGGGGGGTTTGAACTGTCCTGGCATTTTATGCACAACATTTAGAAGCCTATGTCACACGTCACCCACTCTTCTAACCACTTGAAGACAAAGCCCTTTCTGACACTTTTTTGTTTACATGAAAACATATTTTTTTTTTGCAAGAAAATTACGTTGAACCCCCAAACACTATATATATTGTTAAAGCAAAGGCCCTACAGATTAAAATGGTGGGTGTTGCATTTTTTTTTTCCACACAGTATTTGCGCAGCGATTTTTCAAACGCATTTTTTGTGGAAAAAATACACTTTTTTTTATTTTAATGCACTAAAACACACTATATTGCTCAAATTTTTGATGAAATAAAAAATATGATCTTAGGCCGAGTACATGGATACCAAACACGACATGCTTTAAAATTGCGCACAAACACGCAGTGGCGACAAACTACATACATTTTTAAAAGCCTTTAAAAGCCTTTACATGATACCACATTAGATTCACGGAGGAGGTCTACTGCTAAAATTACTGCCCTCGATCTGACCTTCGCGGTGATACCTCACATGCATGCTGCAATTGCTGTTTACATATGACGCCAGACCAACGCTTGTGTACGCCTTTGCGCAAGAGAAGGGGGGGCAGGGGTGCTTTTTTTTTTTTTTTTTTTTTTAGTTTTTTTTTTATTTATTTAGCTTTTTTATTCTATTTTTAAACTGTTCCTTCCATTTTTTTTCTTTGTTATGATTTTTATTGTTATCTCAGGGAATGTAAATATCCCCTATGATAGCAATAGGCAGTGACAGGTACTCTTTTTTTGAAAAAATTGGGGTCTATTAGACCCTAGATCTTTCCTCTGCCCTCAAAGCATCTGACCACACCAAGATTGGTGTGATAAAATGCTTTCCCAATTTCCCAATGGCGCGGTTTATATCCGGGAGGGGGGACATTCCCTCCTACTGCTTGTAAAAGCAGTCTAGAGGCTAATTACCCGCTAGAATTGCTTTTACATGAAAGCCGATCACTGGCTGAAAAGAATGATACCAAGATGATACCTAAACCTGCAGGCATCATTCTGGTATAACCATTCAAAGTCCAGCAACATACTGGACATATATTGTAATCTTTTTCCGCGCTGCAACTGAATGGCGCACCTGAAAACAAAAAAATGCTTAACACTAAAACACAGTAAACAAAATTACATACCTGAAAAGCAAGCATGATAAAACATGATAAAACATAATAAAACATTGCAGAATAGAATGGAGTAAAAAAAGAGCAACAATAGAGAGAGAGAGAGAACAATAAAACGACAACTATTTTTGTTTTTTTTATTTTTTTGAGATTCACAGGTAAAAAAGCTCCTGACTGTTAGCGACTGAATCAAAACGCTACCACAAAAAAAATGTTAGCGATCGCAGGGATCAGGCCTGACTCTGCGAACGCTGCAGTTATGTGTGCTTAGTGTTTTGTAAGTGACAGTGATCGATCGATACTGCACTTGGGTGGGCTGGGCTGGGCGGAGGGGGAAAACGCAGGTGCTAGCAGGTATCTGGGCTGATCCCGCTAACAATGCGTTTTTTTGGAACCCTAAACTGCTGGGACGCTAGTATAGATCTGATCAGATCAGATATTGATCTGTTCAGATACTATACCACTAAGGGAGGTGTATGCTTTGCGCGTGGGTGTTTGCGGTACTGGCACTAACCTGGGGCGACGCAGACCTTATTTGACCCTAAAACCTAATTGATATCACCCGCCGGGCGATCAGGGGGTTAAACCGTTATTGGGTAATAAATGGCGGGTGCCCTGACAGTATAAAAAAACAAGCTAACTAACCAGCGTCACCCGTAACAGTAATACAAAAAAAAACTGGTTACCTAGCGACACTAATGCAGGGATCAGAAAAACGATCGCTTAGTGACACTGGCAAAAGGGGGTGAAAGGGTTAACTAGGGGCAATCAGGGGGTTAAACCTTTATTAGGTAATATATGGGGGTACCTGACGCTATATAAAAACCTGACGGGGAACCTAAATAACGAAATAACTAACTGGCTAACCAGCGTCACCAGTGACAGTTATACGGTGATTACTGGTGAAAGGGTTAACTCTAGGGGCAATCAGGGGGTTAAAACCTTTATTTAGGTTGTAATATGGGGGTACCTGACCTATAAAACTATTTATGAACCTATATAAAACATGGCGGTTAAAATAAAAAAAAAATGGTTACCTAGCGACACTAATGCAGCGATCAGAAAAACGATCGCTTAGTGACACTGGCAAAAGGGGGTGAAAGGGTTAACTAGGGGCAATCAGGGGGTTAAACCTTTATTAGGTAATATATGGGGGTACCTGACGCTATATAAAAACCTGACGGGGAACCTAAATAACGAAATAACTAACTGGCTAACCAGCGTCACCAGTGACAGTTATACGGTGATTACTGGTGAAAGGGTTAACTCTAGGGGCAATCAGGGGGTTAAAACCTTTATTTAGGTTGTAATATGGGGGTACCTGACCTATAAAACTATTTATGAACCTATATAAAACATGGCGGTTAAAATAAAAAAAAAATGGTTACCTAGCGACACAATGCAGCGATCAGAAAAACGATCGCTTAGTGACACTGGCAAAAGGGGGTGAAGGGGTTAACTAGGGGCAATCAGGGGGTTAAACCTTTATTAGGGGGGGGTAGGGGGCTACCTAGGACCTAAAACTAACTGCCCTGACAGTTATTACAGTCACACTGACACTAAATGCAGTGATCAGTAAATAAATGATCACTGCAATTAGTGACACTGTGACTGGGGGGGGGGAGGGGGTGATCTGGGGGGTGATCAGGGGGTGACAGGGGGGTGTTTTGTGTGCCTAACTGTACTGGTGTCAGTGTACTGTTGTGCACTAACCTTAACATGTTCGCCGCTCGGCGTCTCCGGTCACATAGACCGGCGCACCGAGCGTGACATCACTTCCGCCTTCCTGTCTATACAATAGACAGGAAGGGGAAGCTTTTCATTCGCCAGGAGCGATCGCGAGGGGGTGGCCAGAAACCACTGGCCGTCCCCTCGTCCCGGATCGCTCCTGAAGCGATGCCGACCGTCCCCGCCGGCGGAGGGGGGTCCGATCGGACCCCCCAACCGCCTAAAGAATGGCACGTACAGGTACGTGGTTCTGCCTGTACGTGCCATTCTGCCGACGTATATCTACATGGGGCGGTCGGCAAGTGGTTAAACATATCAGCTTTTTTTTTGCTAAAACGTGAACAGACACTTGTCAGTATGTAGCGTTTGCACAAAGAAAAGCTTTTCAGAGACACAGAACCTATTGAAAGCCAAAGGGTTCAAGAAAGATTAGGATGTGACATGATTTGGTGAGTTTTGACAAAGCTGTTTTTTTTTTATTCCTCAAAGCCAAGCATGGACAGCCAGAGGATATATGACTACAAGCTACTTTTTACTGTATTAAAGAGTTAATAAAAGTCTTATGCAGTGTATGCCAGCTGACAGAAATGTTCCCACAGGACCACAATAAAAAATGAACACAAACCACTATGGTTTTATCCACTGTATGCTGAGCTTTCCATGGTGAGCATAGTAACACCTTACTATCACATTATAAAGAAAAAAAATTTAGATTTTACTGCAGTTCTGTTTTTTTTCTCCAAATTTTTTAGAATTCCTATCAGTCAAAGATTTTATCAAATATAACATTATTTGAATTATTGCAGACTTTTTGTAATATTTTTAATTATTAATTAGCACAGATGAGGGAAATAATTTATGGAACCAGTGTAGGAAGTCAGTGCTATTAAAGCCGTTACAAATGCAGAAGATGGTGCACTATGGCCGCATGACCTGAGGAACCTCAGGTAGGTAGTGAGCATCTCTTGGTCATGTGTCCACACGACCCCCCATGCTTCTGAATATAATACTAGGATGCAGAAAACCCAAGCACACACATATTTTTGTTTATCATTTATCAAGAGCATATTACCCTTTGTAACAATATACAGTATCTCACAAAAGTGAGTACACCCCTCACGTTTTTGTAAATATTTTATTATATCTTTTAATGTGACAACACTGAAGAAATTACACTTTACTACAGTGTAAAGTAGTGAGTGTACAGCTTGTATAACAGTGTAAATCTGCTGTCCTCTCAAAATAACTCAACACACAGCCATTCATTTCTAAACCACTGGCAACAAAAGTGAGTACACCCCTAAGTTAAAATGTCCAAATTGGGCCCAATTAGCCATTTTCCCTCCCCGGTGTCATGTGTGTTAAATTTGATGTTATCGCTCTCACACTCATGGCAAAGAACTCACTGGGGATCTAAAGAAAATAATTGTTGCTCTACATAAAGATGGCCTAGGTTTTAAGAAGATTGCCAAGACCCTGAAACTGAGCTGCAACATGGTAGCCAAGACCATACAGCGATTTAACATTACAGGTTCCACTCAGAACAGGCCTCGCCATGGTCGACCAAAGAAGTTGAGTGCACATGCTCAGCATCATATCCGGAGGTTTCTTTGGGAAATAGACGTATAAGTGCTGCAGAGCTTGAAGGGGTTGGGGGGGCAGCCTGTCAGTGCTTAGACCATACGCAAACACTGTATTAAATTGGTCTGCATGGCTGTTGTCCCAGAAGGAAGCCTCTTCTAAAGATGATGCACAAGAAAGCCTGCAATTTTCTTAAGACAAGCAGACTAAAGACATGGATTACTGGAACCATGTCCCGTGGTCTGATGAGACCAAGATAAATGTATTTGGTTCAGATGGTGTCAAGCATGTGTGGTGGCAACCAGGTGAGGAGTACAAAGAAAAGTGTGTCTTGCCTACCAGACATGTGCATTTGTTTTCTTCCGAATGCATTTTCGTCCGAATTTCAGGTATTTTCGTTATCGTTTTGACAAACGATAACGAAAGTGCAGAATCCGAAAAACAAAAGATCCGACATAAACAAGTGCTTTATTTTCGTTGTGACAACAGTTCGATATAGATAGGAGATTTGACGCTGACAATAACAATCTGTGTCCATTGAACCTGTGGTCGAATGTGCCTAGCCTTAACTCTATTAGTCCAAGATTATTCTACATAGAGAGGAAAGATTCGACGTAGAGAGGAAAGATTCGACCTAGAGAGGAAAGATACGACATAGAGAGAAAAGATTGCTGCTGGGATTGGATGGAATTGCAGCTAAACTATACAGAGTCATACAGTTTAGCTGCTCCGTCGAGATTCGACCTTAATTCATTTGGATTTTCTCACGAATGCAATTTTTAACGAAAAACTAAATAAATAAAAATGAATTTCGGGAGTAACTAAATACATTTATTTTTCGGACGAAAACGAAATTCCGAAACAAAATATTTCAGTGTGCACATGTCTATTTCCTACAGTCAAGCATGGTGGTGGGAGTGTCATGGTCTGGGGCTGCATGAGTGCTGCCAACACTGGGGAGCTACAGTTCATTGAGGGAACCATGAATGCCAACATGTACTGTGACGTACTGAATCAGAGCATGATCCCTTCCCTTCGGAGACTGGGCACAGGGTGGTATTCCAACATGATAACGACCCCAAACACACCTCCAAGATGACAACTTCCATGCTAAAGAAGCTGAGAGTAAAGGTGATGGACTGGCCAAGCATGTCTCCAGAACTAAACCCTATTGAGCATCTGTTGGGCATCCTCAAATTGAAGGTGGTGATGTAATCATGGAGGAGTGGAAGAAGACTGGCAACTTGTGAAGTTCTGGTGAACTCCATGCCCAAGAGGGTTAAGGCAGTGCTGAAAAATAATGGTGGCCATACAACATTTTACACTTTGGGCCCAATTTGGACATTTTCACTTAGGGGTGCACTCACTTTTGTTGCCAGCAGTTTAGACATTAATGGCTGTGTGTTGAGATATTTTGAGGGGACAGCAAATGTATATGGTTATACAAGCTGTACACCCACTACTTTACATTGTAGCAAAGTGTAATTTCTTCAGTGTTGTCTTGTCACATGAAAAGATATAATAAAATGGTGTGCTCACTGAGATACTGTATGTGTGTGTGTGTGTATATATATATATATATATATATATATATATATATATTATATATATATAGAGAGAGAGAGAGAGAGAGAGAGAGAGAGAGAGAGATGTTTCTCCTGATATATGGTTGATGCCAGCAGCCTTTAAGTGGATGTAGACTATATCCTTTATTCCACATATACTTTGTTTGCACACAAAAGTGGAGCATCATAAATATTTAAAATGGGCCACTCATAAAATGTGCATTTATGCGCTGCCCCTGATTCCCCTAATAAAAAAAAAAAACTGCCTAATATTGCTAATAAAATTATGGATCTTTCAAGTTTCAGCATTTTCCTGGGCTGGGGTAACAAATTTATTCATAGGCAAGTTTCTCGCACATTTGCCTCAATGCCCAGTCTAATGCATGCTGTGCCTATGCACAATATGCTTTCCCTACCTGTACTTCTTTATTGAGTAATCACTTGGGCTCTATTTATCTGATGCAAAGCATAGACTCATTGGCAGGACTAAGCCAGAAGGCATCCTATGTACTATAGACACCCCCATTACTTAATAAGTAAGTAGATGACAGCAAGGGTCCCTGCAGGAACTGATATCAATCAATAGCTGAGGACTGCCACCCTACAAACAAGCCTGCCTGTGACTTGGGCAGCTCAGTATAGGCAGGGAAAGCATGTTGTGCATAGGCACACTGAGGTTTATTTTCTAAAGCTGGTGAGTGCAAAATCAGTCTCACTTCTGCACAGAAACCAATCAGCTTCCAGGTTTTATTTTCAAAGATTAATTGTACAAGCTGAAGTTAGAAGCTACTTCGTTTCTATGCAGAAGTGAGCCTGATTTTGCACTCTTCAGCTTTAGTAAATAAACCCCAGTGTGCATTAAGCCTTGTACACACGACCGGATTTTCCACAGACAAAACCTCAGACTTTTGTCCGAACGTGTGTGCCTGGATTCTGTCTTGCATACAAACGGCAAGGAATTGTCGGCCGACAAACACAAACGTAGTGATGTACTACGTGTTTTTTCAGCTCTTTAGCCCCACCCTTTGGGCACCTTCTGCTAATTTCGTGCTAGTAGAAGTTTGGTGAGTGTTGATTTGCGCTTTTCATTTCACATTTTTCAGTTTGCGCTTTTTATTTTGTGCTTTTCAGTTTGTTTCTGAATGGCCCTTTGTCAACCAGACATGTTGCGGAATCGGAGGAGATAACGTGTTATTTATTATTGGCCTTGGAGTTATTGCTTTGACCCAAGTCCAGTCCAGGAACAGGAGGAGGAGGAGTTCTTGGACCAAAAATTGATTTCTTTAATAATCGTGACCAATTATCTCATATGCCTTTGCTGTGGGAGCTCCAGGAGAATAATCCAGATGATTTTCAGAATTATCTCCGGATGACGGACTCCTGCTTTCACCAAGTCTTGGCATTGTTAACTCCCTATATTAAGAAGCAGGACACATGCATGAGGCTTTTATTTTATTTTTTTGTTGAATACTAATTATTTGATTTGTTATATGTTCTATATTTTTGGATGCATAGAATTCTATTGGCTTTCTATAAGTTCTATTGGCAGATAGCATGTCTAATTTTATTTGTTTTCTTTTTTTAATACACAATAAAAAAAATTGTGGAAAATAATACTTGGCTATGTGTTTTACTTCAAATGACAGTTTGGGAGTAGGCAGTTACATTTAAAAAAAATACAATGTAAAATTGGCAAGGGACACCAACATAGTTGTATCTTTGATCTTAAAAAGTACGGGATAATGGTGTTGTGATAACTTGCCCCATTTTCATTTTCTGAAAATGTGTTTGCAATAACTCCATCAGTATCACCAGCAAAGCAGCTTCATTATTATCCCATTAAAGAAGAAGAGAATGTGCGCTGCATTTCGAGATTTCATAATTTGCCTTGTCACGAATGTTACGAATGTCACAAATGTTAATTCTCTATCACTATTAATTCAGCTTTTCCTTGCTTCTGAGCATGCATGTTTGTACTTTGGACTTTTGTTTGACAGACTTTTGTACACACGCTTGGAAAATCCGACAACAGACATTTGTCCATGGAAAATTTTAAAACCTGCCATCCAACATTTGTCTGTGTAAAATCCGACAATTGTCTGATGAAGCATTCAAACGGTCGGATTTTCCGCCAACAGCCTGTCATCACACATTTCCCGTTGGAAAATCCAATCGTGTGTACGAGGCTTTAGACTTGGTGCTGAGGCAAATGTGCATGGGAAACACCACTGAAACCTGCCTATGGATAAATTTGCCACCCTAACTCAGAAAGAAGATGAAACTTGTTAATATTTTATTAACAATGTCAAGCAGTTGAGGAAAAAAACGGACAGTGAATTAATGCACATTTTATGAGTGGCCCTTTTTTATTATTTATGATTTGACTTTACAAACACTTTAATATATTAAATTCTATACAGCACTCTCAAGAAGGAAAGTGATTTCCAGTGTTGTGTAAAAGAACACACGCTATGTATCCTTCCTACTATAATTTATCATCAGTGATGCTGCCTGTGGCTCTAATCTGGCATGGAGACTCTTAGAAAAATACAGTGCTTTTAAGTATTGGCCAATTTTAATACAGTTCAAGTGGCCAATCAAGGCCTACCACTAGGCCTTAGTTATATAAACAGCCCCTGTTCCCTTAACCCCCTCCACCCCCACTTGTACCACCCCGCATTTTACTCCAATCATACACCACCACTTCACGATTATCTTGGATTATTCATGTATTAATGCATCTTACACTCCTGATCCCGAAACATTGATACCACCTACTTGCCATTATAACTCCTCTATAGAACATCGGCTACTCCGCTCCCCTTGCACAGCAAGTTCCCTCATGGGGTGTAAGGGTAGAGCGGAGGTAGCTTCACCTCCTCCAATAGACAGTTAACTAAACACACCATTTACACTGAGACCTGTGATATATTCCTGTTTGCCATTTAAGGCTACACTACTTTTACAACCAACACGATCACTTGGTTCGTGATCCACAGTGCTTAGTGTAGATTTACACATGTGGAAAGGATTTCTCTATGATACCTTTCTTTAGATTTTCCGACCCTCTTGATACTTTTGTATACAGGATTGAATATTTATGCAGATTGTTTCCTATACATACACTGTCTTTATAGGCTACTATGTACAAGAATGAATAGATCTCCGGTGATATATTGTTTCTGAACTGTTTTCATGTATTTGTATTTGCTTTGATATTTTCAATAAAATATTTGAAACAAAAAAAAGTTATATAAACAGTAAGCAAATATTGACTTAAAGGATACTGTGAACAGCACAGTGGCTTAGTGGTTAGCATGTCTTCCTTGTAGCCCTGGTGTCCCTGGTTCATATCTCAGTTAGGGCACTGGCATGTTCTCTCTGTGCTTGTGTGCGTTTGCTCTAGGTACTTTGGTTTCTTTCCACTTTCCAAACTGATAGGTTAATTGGCGGCTGTCTAAATTGGGCTTTGGTATATGTGTGTATGAATGCCCACAGCTCTATTCGGCCTCTAGGAGTGTAAGCTCTCATGAGCTGAGGATTCACTCTGTGCCCCTATAAGGGCATCGTGGGCCTAAGGCCACTCCATTGGGCCACTGAAAGGGAAAAGTGGTAGCCCTGTATAAACTCCAGGCCTGAGTATTAACTACTTGCTCCTATGATTGTACTGGGTGCCTAAGCTGCTAAGCCCTATGCTGTCACCTGCAGCAGTAGATTGATGCCCCCCCCCCGCCAGAACACTCCAATCAGTGATCTCTGCCATTGGCTGAGAGCGCTGATTGGGAGTCAGTCAGCTACTGGGTTTCCAGCATTAACGTATGACAGAAGCCGCCCGACCGTCCAACATACACACTGTCCACTGAGAGTGCAGTGCGCATGCGCCAGTGATGTCACCGGCTGCTACCAAAGTAGATATCTCCTAAACGATGTACATTTCGGAGAAATTACCCCCCCCCCAAAAAAAATCCAAAAATTGGAGAAGAGGGGAGGAGGAGGCGGAATAGCAGAACACCCCCTTTTGGTGAAGTTTAAGTTTGGCAGTGGTACCTAAATTACTTATGTGTTAATCCAAAATAATTTCATACTGTTATTGCCTGTTAGATATTGACTAATTATATTTAAAGCCTCTGCTGAGCTCCTTAGACTGCATGGGCTCGATAAGAGATATGAGAAAGGCACACAATGTGCGTTTCGATGAGACATTGTGAAAAAAAAACACTGACCATTATGGTAATATGCTGTGATAGATTTAGTGAAACTGGATCGAGACGCCATGTCAACACACTAGGATATTGAGCAAGCAGTTTCTCTGCATTATAATCCACCATCTATAGACCAGCTGTGAGCCAGAGTCATTGTCCGTGCTGTCCACTTTGTTAGCAATTCAGCTTGTTTTCTGTGACAGCGAGGTAAAAAATACCAGCCTCCATTATGGTAGGTAGCGAAAAATATGTATTTCGTTTTCATCCATTTGGCAAATGTGCAATTAGCCCAGGCTGCACAATAACCTTGATAATGTTCTACCTCCATTTTCAGAGTGTACAGATTTTTTTTTCTTTTCCAATAACTTACTGTAGAACACAAAACCCTTGAAGCAAAACAAAGCAATTGTTCCATTTTATCACCTCAGCGAAAAAAGTATCAGGTGGTCATCCGCCCTTCATCAGCACAGGAGACTTTGCCTCCGAATATTAAAATGCTCTCATCCTGGTATGAGGAAGCCGTGGTCAATATCTTGGATGAAGACGTATGACTTAAATTAATGCATTTAGGTTTTTTCTTTGCTTTCCTTTTTTTTTTTTTTCGGCTTTGTGTGTTTATGCTTATTTACATTTTTATTGAAGAGAGGAGCAAATTTGATTTAAGCAGATTTGGGCAGCTATCTGAGATTTTGAGTTTGCGAGACAGAAACAAATTTACCATCCTCTGTTTTTTTATAATACATTTTCATTACCTTTCCGAAAAGTTTTTCCACACTTGTACAACACAACTACAATCTTTGCAATACAACATAACACATGTAAAACATAAAAAAACATAATACAGTTCCTTTCTTAGAGAATTCCAATCTAGAATGATACAGAGACATATGCCAGTGAAAAAGCATGACAATACACACTCAAATGCACACATAAAGAACAGAAAACATATCCTTTAATTGGAAAAGACTGAAAATCTGATTATAACACATTTAACTGTTCACTTGCAGCCAAGTGGCGAGCTTCAGACAAGAGCACTGTAGTGATAAATAGTTACCAATATTCCAGCCCCATCACACTGCTTTAGACCTACTCCTACTAATCTCTAGACTAATGGTGCAGGTTCCAAAAAAACTTGCCTTTACTTTTTATCACACAAAGATACACTGATAAGAACAATACTCCAACCTGTATTCTTCCAAGTCATCCACAATAGGTCACAGCCATTCTGTTTCCTCCCAAATAAACTGTCTCCTCTTTAACATGTTTCACCACATAGTGGCTTGATCAAGAAACTATGTGGTTATGGCTGTAACCTAATGTGGACTTTCTTTTGGTGGTATTTGATCACCTCTGTGGTTTTTATTTTTTGAAAAAAATATATATATTTTTTACAGTCTGCTATAAAACACACCCAATAAAAAATATAAAAAATATAATTTCTTCACCAGTTTAGGCCAATATGTATTTTGCTACATGTTTTTGATAAAAAAATCCCAATAAGCATATATTGATTGGTTTACACAAACGTTATAGCATCTACAAAATATGGGATATTTTTATGGAATTTTTATTTATAATTTTTTTTTACTAGTAATGGCAGTGATCAGCGACTTATAGCGGGACTGTGACATTCCCACAGACAAATCAGACACTAAGTGACACTTTTTGGGGACCAGTGACACCAATACAGTAATCAGCAGTGACGGCTGATTACTGTACTGTAAACAACTCCACTCCCCGAGCAGCCGGCGCCCCCCTGCTGTCTACTGGTCAGTCTGGCATCTAGGCGGGTAGCTTGTGGCGGGCAGCAGGCAGTGGCTCCGTGTCCTCTCAACCATCGGCGGCTTCCAGCTTCCGCTCCTCGTGGGTGTCCAATAGGATCGCATGTCCTTTCAGCCAATCAGGTGACGGGTCTCAAAACCCGCTTTCTGGTTGGCTGTGAGGAGGATCAGTGTTACAATAGCCAATGCTCATTCTCTGTTGTAACACACCTGGGTGGGCTCTGTTTGCATTCCCTGCTCCCCGAGCCCACCCTATTTTGAAGCCTATCAGAGCCTCTGGCTCTAATCAGGTGCTTCAAAAAACTCACCATTGTAATTCATGCGTCCGGCATCCTGCAAGGGGCAGGATGCATGCATAGGGGGAGGTGGCGCTAGATGGGGGGCGGTACCCGTGTGCCCTTAATGGACGGGCCGCCACTGTTAATCAGTGCTAAAAAAATATGCACTCTCACTGTACTAATGACACTGACTGGGATGGGGTTAACATCAGGGCCAATTAAAGGGTTAAATGTGTCACTATGAAGTGCTTTCTAACTGTGTGGGCAGTGCTTGTGGGAAGACAGAGATTGTGCTTAGCAGAAACACAGGATATCTATCTTCCCTTGTCACAGAATGGTTAGCTGCCTTGACCACCGTTCTGCCTCTGTTGGGACCAAACGGCGGCTCCTGGTGGACATCGGGTCAACCGGACCCGCTGATTGGATTCTGTTGTGTCCAATCACAGTGGGAGCTGGTCGCCGGGGGTGCTCATGCATGCCACAAACTGGGAAGTAAAGATCCCATACAGGTACATGATTCCTTCTGTAGGAGCCACCGCCCCCACATTACTCAATTGCGTGGGGTGGTCGGCAACAGGTTAAAGAGACTTGGAATAATACAGGTTGGATCGCATTTTTTATTAATGTATCTTTATGTGGTGTTAAAGTAAAACTATATGCAAAACATTTTTCTTCATTTTGGATAGAGCAAATGAGAGTTTTAACCCATTTTTTCTTTATTGGGATAATTAGTTAAGGTACAACAATTGTTTTTATCTGGAAAAGAAAATTGGAGCGGGAAGGCCCACTCCACACATAGGTGAGTAAGTAATGTTGCAAAACAATACAAGGAGATTGTACAATATCAGGCCTGACCCAAAATTGAGAGGGTCAAGTGTTCAGGGTATTATTTTCTTAAAGAGAGGTGTAAGGGGAATAAGAGTAGGTGAGGGGAAAAGGGAGAAATAAGGAAAGTGGTGAGAGAAGGGATTGGAGAACCATGTAAATGGTTTAGCAATATCAACTTATACTCTACAATGAACAGTTAGCGGTGGCCATTCCCAGAAGGCTCTATTCAGGGCGGGTGAAAATGGGTATAGATGATTCTCTATATAGAGAGTCATCAAGCTAAATATGAAACCCGTCAGATTTTTTTTTTGCCTTCTGTGTCCCATTGGGGAGATTTACCTTCACTTCTTGTCTCATAGCCAAACTGGAAGTGAGAGGAAATTCCTGCAAATTAATGTAATTCCTTGGGGACTCCCAGGTCACTAGAACTAGTGTTCCCATTGGAAGATTTCCCCTCTTAATTTAGGATTTTCTTTTACTTTCACTTTCAATGATACTTGTAAACAGGACAAATAGAGAGGGTGAATCTCCTTAACGGGGGCACAGACAGCAAAATAATACTGGCAGGATTTCTAATTCCTCTCCACTCTATCCAAAACTAAAAAAAAAGTGTTGCCTTTAGTCATACTTTAAATTAATTTTAGTGGTAGGAGAGATCAAATCGAAGAGACTACTAAATGGCTCAGAGAAGACATAGACCAAACCCTGAATGGCTTAGCTATACTGAGGCGATCAGAACCATACAAGCAGTACTAGGCTTTCCTGTCAACATGCTCTGCATAAAGCTCTGCCGAGTGTCACCAATTTAAAGCAGCAAACTCTTGGCATCCACTTTTTTATATATAACTCCACCAAAATGTTTTAATGTGTAATCTGTCCATCCTTCCCTAGTGATTGTGTTCAAGCAAAGCTGCCAATTGGTTGATTGGACATCTTGGCTGATGACAGCAGACACATGACCCCTAGCCGCTGCTAGAGGGAGCCTGGAATGGTTGATACATAAATTAATATACAGATTATTTTGCTGTCTGAACACACACTAGAGGCTTTTTTTTTTCCCTGAGTTAAAAGTTTCCTTGTGAAATAAAGATTTATGCAAATAACTTCAACAAAAATGCAAAACCTTAGTATATAAACTTGTGAACTTTAAAAAAAAAAAACTGACAAAAAATTGGTAAATGTGCATAACCAGACTTTGCATAATTTCACTTACTATGTTTATCCACTTTAGATTTCAAAGTATGACAGGCAGTTGACACCTTCCTGTGAATTGCAGAGGGGGTGCCTGCTGTTTTTTTCCCCATCTATTTGCCCAATCAACTTAAATGGTACACAAGGTTAATTCCTTTCCTTTGTATGTCAAGGTAAACATTATTTAAAAATTAGGCTAAAATAAAGAAGGGTCAGACCAGGGGTGCTCCACCCATGGCCTTTGGGCCACATTTGGCCCTCAGAGCCCTCTGGTGTGGCCCATGACCTCAAACCAGGGAAGCACATGTGATCTGGGCTTGCTGACCCACCATCCCAGAGGATCAGGTTGCAGTGAGCAGCGGAGGGAGCAGGAGCCACATAGGGCTGATGCTTCCTCTGTAGTGCCGACTCCTGTTCCACATGGAGTGATAGCAAGTGCACTCCACCTCTTATCCTTTTTAGAAGCCTGGAGAGGAGGAGTCAGGGCCAAGCCATGGCTTTGTGTGTTTAAGGCAGCTTGGGAATGAGCCTGCTTTTGGGTGCCCCATTCTAAGCTTCATGCTCTGGGGGTACTCGGCAGGAGGGAGGGGCAAAGAGCGCCGATGAGGGATTTGAGAAGAAAAGGATTGGGATGGCTCTCTGCAAAACCACTGCACAGAGCAGGTGGGTATGACATGTACCATATATACTCGAGTATAAACCGAGTTTTTCAGCACATTTTTTTGTGCTGAAAATGCCCCCCTCGGCTTATACAACAGTCAAGCACTTTTCTGCAGCAGAGAATTACATTTTCCGACCCGACTTTGGGGCCCCGTATCTCGGGGCCACTTGGTGCTAGGAACCCCAAATTTGGTGTGCAAACCCAGTGAAACTAGTACTACACATCCAGAGATGGGGTTCCTAGCACCAAGTGGCCTCGAAATACGGGGGGGAACTAAAGTCGGTTTGGAAAATGTCATTCTCTGCTGCAGAAAAGTGCTTGACATTTTCCGAACCGACTTTGGGGCTCCGTATCTCGGGGCCACTTGGTGCTAGGAACCCTGTGGATATGTTGTAGTGCTAGTTCCACTGGGTTTGCACACTAAATTTGGGGTTCCTATCACCAAGTGACCCTGAGATACGGGGCCCCAAAGTCGGTCAACTCTGTCCATCTGCAGCAATGTCATTTCAGGACCCTTTGGGTCCAGAGACTCCAAATTTTGGCTAGGGGGCATCTAGGAACCCTTAACTACCAAGTTTAAAGTTTGGGGAACCTATGGCTGCAAATGGGCACAGTGAGGCTGCAAATGGGCATTGTTGACCCTCTTTTCCACTTACAGTAGCTGCGCATTTCTCACCCTAGGCTTATACTCGAGTCAGTGCTATAAATACGTTTTCCCAGTTTTTTGTGGTAAAATTAGGTGCCTCGGCTTATATTCGGGTCGGCTTATACTCAAGTATATACGGTATGTTATTTTTTATTTTTTAAAGAAAGCCTTTAATATCACTTTAAATGTATTTATTTTATTTTATTATTATTTTTCTTTGGTACTTAAATTCAATAAGAAGTATCCTTTGTGCTGATGAGCGCTCTCTTTTTTTAAATCTTCAGTTTTTTGCCCCCACCCCCATGCATACCCCTGTAGCAGTAGTATTCCAGTGCTGTGGGGTTAATACAAACTGCTGGATCTGTTTTAGGCCCATCCTTCCCACCCCCTTCTCTATGAATGGAGGATGGGCAGATGAAAGAAATGCCAGCCTTCTCCATTCATAAAGTGCTTTTGACTGACGGTCCAGCGGCTCATAGTAACTCCCACAGCCCCCGGTGATTACAGCTGCAAAGGGGTGGGGGTAAAAAGAAGAGTGCAGCCACCGGCACAAGGGACACGTCTCAATAAATTTAAAAACTGCCCCTTGTGTTGCTTTATAAAAGAGAAAAAAACATAAGCTTTAAGTCTATCTATCTAGAGTCCTGGAGAGAGGATTACTTAATGATGTTACTGGAAGGTGTCAGAGGCAACTAATCTTAATTTATAATGGAAAAACCCCCTTTAACACGCTCCCCATGTTTCCATTTTTAATGTACCCATTTATTTATAGGCGAATCATTACAAAGCTGTTTTCAGCAATGGCTGGGATGAACAATTAAGCTTCTGGTGTAGAGAAATTAAGGACGAGCAGAAAATTGGGGGTTGTACGTTATTTTTTTTCCTTGGTGTTAGTGACTCTCCCTTATCCCGGCATTGAGCATTTATCATTACATGCAAACAGACAAAATGTAATTTGTACCTGTCTTAATGAAAAATGTTAAATATGCCCTTATCGCTCCAGCCTTTCAGCTACTGTTTATTTAGACTTGTCTCTACACCACCTTCTGATATATAGCAAGACAAAGGCACATAAATGCTGCTGCTGTGAGCAAGATTCTTTGGTTGAGGTTTTTCATGTCCCACTTGCATTTAAAACTATTTATGCTGGTCCAAAGTTCTGTATATATTCCAAATAGTATTCCTGCATATATTTAATGTTTATATATTATTTTTATTTTTTTTCTTCCACCAAACCCTCAATATGGCACAATTATGTACATGGGTAAAAAGGAAATAATTACAAATTCATTTAAAATCTATATTCCATTATTATGAATGTCATTTAGTAGGCAATGGTGTCCAATAAACAATTTCAAAACCCTTTTTGTAATATTGCATCTTTGTTCCAGTGGTGTTTTATCATAGTTATCTAGAAGACTGTAGTCTGCCTTCCTGGCATTGGCAGTCAATGCAGTCTATTTACATTGACATCAGCTGCCCTTTGTCTACTGTACATGGTAGGCCCTGCTATAGTTGTGCTGTAGTGAATTCTGACTAAAGCCCAATACACACGATCAGAACATCGTACAAAAAATATCACTTTTGAATCGATCCTACGATAATCTGATAGTTAGTACACAGCTTTCGTCAGAAATTTCCGAGGGGACAAACACAAAAAAAATTCTCATACGATACCAGATCCTACAATTTTTGTTTATTCAGTACAGTTTTCATCTGAAAATACAATACAAATACATTACATCACTTACAAAATTTTATTCTGACGTATGAGAATTTTCGTACTTTATTAACCTATTCGTTTTGGATATGGCATCCGAAAAACAAAAAACAATCATTTGTCCTATCGTACTAGGCTTAAGGACTTTGGCCTAAAATATTCTGATATTGGTCTGAAGTGTTTTCCCTCAAGTTAGAGAAGACATACCCTAGTAATAAAGTGAAATTAGTTTCAAACAAACAATGCATAGTTAAATGGAAAACTAGATTACCCTTGAGTGTTAAAATGGATAAAAAGTTAACTTTAAGCTACGGTCATTCTTTTGCAACTATGTAAGGGTTTGATTCCCACTGCATACATTACCATTTAGCACTTTATCTAGGGTTTGATATTTCCTACTTCATCTATGTTTAACCATTAATGTGAATATTCCCATACCCCATGCATTCTTGCATCATGGAATGCTACTCACAGCATACCTCCCAACATTTTGAGATGGGAATGAGGGACACCTACTAACAAACGTATGTAGGCATAGGACACGCCCCCTGTCACACCCCCTTAAAGGAGAATTAACAAAAAAAAAGGTTAATTGATTCCACAAGGACTTATTTTTACCACTACTATTCCATTATATTGGCTTTTAAATTGTACAAATGCAGCAATTTAGAAGTTAGATGAAAGGTTTAGCATTGGTAAACACTTTTTGAAAGATAAAAAGTGCATACATACATTTACATAACTATATAGATCAGACCAAAATGAGGGACAAATGAGGAGGAAAGAGGGACAGAGGGACATTGTTCCAAATCAGGGACAGTTGTATACCTCCCAACTTTCTGAGATGGGAATGACGGACACCTATCAGCAAAAGTATGCAGGCATAGGATGCACCCATTGCCATGCCCCCTTAAAGGAGAATTGTACAAAAAATAAAAGATTGGTTAAACCCACAAGTGCTTTTTTTTACCACTACTATTCCTTTATATTGGCTTCTGGAATTTACAAATGCAGCAATTTAGAAATCAGATTAAAGGTTTAATGCTGGAAAACACTTTTTGATAAAAAGTGCATTTTATATACAAGTATATGGATCAGACCAAAATGAGGGACAAATGAGGAGGAATGAGGGACAGAGGGACATTGCTCCAAATCAGGGACAGTCCCTCGAAATCAGGGACAGTTTGGAGCTATGCTCATAGTACTACTTTATCCTTGATCAGTAGTCAGTTAAGAGTGATCAGGTGAAAATAAACTTAAGAGTAGATATATGGTATGTAACTTTAGCAAAGTTTCTAGAGAACAAATGAATAATACAGTGGTGTGGTTGTACTGCTATAAACATTCTTAAAATATAACTAAAGGCATTTTTTTTTTTTTTTTAGTTTTACATAGTGGAGAGGAAATAGAACACCTATTAGGTTTCTATTGTTGCCTGTACCCCCATCAAGTAGATTCACCCTCACTATTTGTCTTGTTTATCATTATCATTAAAAGTGAAAGTAAAAGAAAATGCCAAGTTTTGGGTTGTCCCCAGAAAAGTGGAAGGGGAAATCTTCCAATGGGGACACTAGTTATGGTGATATGGGGGTCCCCAAGGAATTCCCTTTATATGCAGGGGTTTCCTCTCACTTCCTGTTTTGGCAATGGGATAGGAAGTGAAGGGAAATTTCCGCAATGGGACACAGATGGGGAACAAAAATCTGGCCAGGGTTATAATACTCCCTTGCTCTATCCAAAATGAAAAAAAAAGTTTTGCCTATAATTCTACTTTAAAATATTTTAAAATGTTAACCTTGATTTTTTTTTGTATTAATGTTCTCTTCGTTTTTGATATTTATGTAATTTCTCTACAAGCTCTGTGCTTGTGACATTATCACTGTTTTTAAGATATAAAAAAGCTGTAACTGAATTTATTTTATTGAAGCAGTCAGCAGTTTAGTGGAATAATGCAAATTGCTATATTATGCCAAGATGAAATGGTTACTTAAACAGTTAACAGCTTTGGCACCTGGTATATTTTTAACATCCAGATACTTCGGTATCTAAATAGAATTTATCTGGTCATCTATGTAGCTGTTGTGCAAATCTTGTATGTTCAAGCCTCAAGATTTAAAGAGCCTCAAAATCCCACATTTAAAGAAGAGGATAGCAATAAAATGACAACACGTTTGCCAACCGAGTCACTTACATTGTTATTAAAACCTTCCGTTAACAAAAAAAATGACTGCATGACTCCAACATTGTCATTGATCTTTGAAAGGCTCATGGCAGCTATCTGGTTGTTTTAGGGGCATTCTTCACTGTCAAACCATTGACCCCCCCCCCCATTTCCCCATCAGCACTACAATACATTTTTGACCTGTGCATATTAATTTCCCCAAAATTTCAGCCATGATGACATGCATTGGCATCAGTGGGGAGGGTGAAGTTAAGATGACTTTTGGTGGTTTTATAGGTGCAATGAGCTTAACTGCTCTGTGGCCAAAAAATAAAAATAAAAAATGTAACCACATTAGCATCATTATTATATATTGCTTTCAGAGAAAGAAAAAAAAAAAATAAGGAAAGGTATTTTACAGTGCACAAACAATAAATCAAAAGCACCAAAAAAAAAAAAACACAAACCCCACAAATACAAAGGACACTATGGGGTCTACACATACAAAAATAGTTGGACAAATGTCACAACACTTGCCTAGCCCTCATGAATTCTGGCCAAATTATGCTTAAATTGGTAATTTCCTATTAATGTAACCTCCGTCTAGTGGCCATACTATATATATTTTCCTGAAATACCTCAATCAGATAAATACTGCATTATGGATGAAGCTGACGATCATAGAAAATCAATATATTAAGCAAAATCAGGAAGCAGGATTTGTAAAGGATGCATTTTTTTTTTATACATAGACCCTGTAGGCTTTATCCACATGGCAAGAGCAGGGTGTACAGCTTGCACATAGCATAAAAAGCTGGCATAATAGAACCACAGGTGCAATGTACAGCCTCTTATTGCAATAAATCATTGTACGCTGCTGCTAATTTTGCAGCAAAATGAATTTAACCCAAAGCACTCTGTTCATCCCTAACCTTTAGAGCTCTACGTAATTTGAAGACTTTTATTATCAGTTGTGTTGTTGGAAGGCTGCAGTCTAGATCTAGGGTGGGATAGTTTTAGGCTTCGTGTACACATAGCCTACTTTGACTGCTGGCCTCTGGAAAATGCGGCAAAATCGCGCCGTGATGTTACTGAGATTTTGCTGCAATTTGCGGCCGCCGTTCAAAATGTTCCTATCCTGAACGTGATTTTTCCGTGTTCATGAGAGGGAGGCTGAACTTCCGCTAACTGCAGAAGCTCCTAAACAATCCTAAAAGCCTATGTGTACATTTTTACATAGGCTTTTATGGAGTTGAGATTACGAGCTTTGGCAAAAAAAACACCAAAAACAACAAAAGCTCCTAAACTCAAGTTTAGGAGCTGTAGTATACATGAAGCCTTAAAACTCTGGAAGCCCTAGTACAAAATCTGACTGTGTTCCTTTATATCTCATAGATAAAAAAGACAATGCATTTGAAGCTGAGCTTCAGCTATCAATACTAGCCCCCCAACCCCCTTGGAATACACATCTTTTTTTAATCTTAATACATATCTTTTTTTTTTTTTTCTCTGATGTCTTCGGTCATCCTGCAAGATGTCACTGGCCTTATTCCAATTCTACCTCTGGGGGTGAGTATTTTCTGATTGCTGCAGAGAGTTCTGTGAGTCCAGGGTGGCCTGACAATGTGTCACCAGAGTTCTGGTCCTTTAAATCCTGGGTTCACAGAAAGTAGCTGGGTGTCTTTAGCTCAGAAGAGGACTGGTGTTGGATGACAGGATTTGAGTATTGCGGTGAAAGTTGCAAGGCTATTATTAAATAAGGAAAAAATAATACTTGGAGTTACCTTTAAAGGGGTCGAAAAGTCATTTTTTTTTTTAACTTAATGCATTCTATGCATTAAGATAAAAAGCCTTCTGTGTGCAGCAGCCACCCTCAGCCCCCTAATACTTACCTGAGCCCCGTCTTTATCCAGCGATGTCCCTGAGTCCCTCTGACATCCGGAACTCTCCCTCCTGATTGGCTGAAACACAGCAGCGGCACCTTTGGCTCTCGTAGCTCCCGTAGCTGTCAATCAAAGTCAGTTAGCCAATCAGGAGAAAGAGGGGGTGGGGCTGAATGGCAGCTCCATGTCTAAATGGATACACGGAGCTGCAGCTTGGCTTGGGTGCCCCTATAGCGAGCTCCTAGCTGTGTGGGCAATCGACAGGAGGGAGGGACCAGAAGCAGGGAAGAGGGACCCAAGAAGAGAAGGATTAGGCTGCTTTGTGCAAAACCAACTGCACAGGGCAGGTAAGTATAACAAGTTTGTTGTTTTTTTTTTTTAAAACAAGACTTTACAATCACTTTAAGGCCTATGGCTGTTGATTTTACTACAGTGTTGTCTAGCTTCCTATTTTCAACAAGCTTTTAGAGGCTCAGCCAACAGATACAGATAAATAGATGTAGAGAAAAGTGCCCTTTTGTACAGAATGTGATGTAAGCATATAGCTTACATAGGTGAGGGAAATCAGAAAACCTGGGTAGCACTATTTCACAGGCCAAAGATCAGTTGCACTTGAACCCCTTGTTCTTAATCTATAGCCTGTAATACCAAAACTACACCATCTGAGACAAGACGTTGAGAATAAAATTGTAATAAAGCATTAAAAAAGCAGCAATCCATGTTCTTTCAGTTTTTTCTCTTGTTCCGTTACTCATTTTGAGGCTCATAGCAGATTTTCTCTTTTGTTCGTGTTCCCAGGGAAATGAGGAAAGCGAATTAACAGTTGAAGTCTTTTTGCCACGCTCAAAGTGTTATTACTATGATCCCTTCCAGACATAAACATTTTTTTTGTTAAAACAAAATTCACATTTATAATAGAAATGATAAAAAGGATTGTCTTCTTTAAGATAATGAGTTCTCTTCAGGAACTGCAGGTGACATGAAACACAAATGAGCTCTAAGTGGAGGGATTTTAAGTCCCGCTAAAGCATTTAATTTCTTGAGGATGGAAGTTCAGTTCAAGGTTATACTGTTATTGTGCTACTAGCATCTACTCCTCTTATTCCTATGTGGCTGGCAGCTCCCCGGCACAAAAGACCGTCATTTTTATCTAATACGTGGGGTGGTATTAATCACTGCAGTATTTTACTGAATAAAGCTTTTCATCAAATTCATGGTTTCACTGCTCTTGACAATAATAGGGTGTTTAATTACTCAATAAGAACACTTTATAGATTGCATTTTTCTTCATTGCTGTACAAATGGTATTGATTTTTTTTTCTCTTCGATACAACATGAAGCTAAATAAAACACAATTAGGATTCAGTTGCTAGTTCTCTAAAGTGCATCCTTTAAAGGAACTGGACCTTGAAGTTGAATTGAGAACTGGATTTTAAGGAGCCCACCATTTGCGGCCTGTTTTACAAAAACACTTTCAAGGCAACAGCACTTCTGATTCTGTAAATGTAATGTACTCTTCTTGTATTCAACAATTTCTAAAGGCTCTCTTGTTTGCAAGCCCAGGACAATAGCTGGAATGCCTCATGCAAACAATAACAGAGTGTTTGCTTATAAACGCAATGCCTTGGATTAAGTGGAGGATCTCACTGTAAACAATAATTATTGAACTTTGGTTCATCTGTAATCTATGGTCTGTGACATTTTGATTTGTTTTTCAAAAAATGAGAAAGACTTGGTTACATATTTGTGCTCTTAGATGGATGAACAAAAAATGGAATTTTTGTAGTTTATTTTTCATTTCCAGATTGAATTGTGTGTGTTAATACAAAGATCTCAAAATAACACTGGGCACATCAAACCATTCGGAAACATTTATATTATAGTTTTTTTTAGAGATTTTGATGTTTCTTGTGCTCCTACTCAAGAAGATATTCAGCAAGGAAAGGTTTTTTTTTTAGAATTTGTGTTATGACAGCCAACCCATATTTGGAACACCGCCAATTTTAAGGGCAGACAGATAACAGTTGGGTTGGAAGTTACATTTGGCTAAGGTCTGCATCAGTCAAATACGATGTTCTTCTATGTTAGTTTCTATGATCCTCCAGACAGTATGGAAGTTTGGCGCTAATGCTAAAGACCTTTGTCTCTTAGACTTTGCCATTTCTAAGGATGGCTAAGTCTGATCTTCTCAGCGGCAAGCCTAAGCTCATTGTGAAAAGTTAGTCAAACCGTTTAATTATTTTAAGCCAGGTGTAAATGCTTTATGATGCCCTTTTAAAGAATGTTGACTGTGTTAGTAAAAATTCCACCAGTGAATGAACCTTAGTCTGTGAAATGTCAAGTGCTTGCATGCCTAGTGTCTGTGTATTTGAAATCAATGACGATGAATTTCATAGTAAAGTATTCCTAACAAGTTTAAAGTGGATATAAAACCTAACATAATGACATTCAGATGCTAAAACATGATGTATTATAAACAATCATTTATTTTTTCATAAAATACTGGTTAGCATCTTTTTTTTTTTTTTTTGCATCTAAGTGCTGCAGGTCTCCTGTAGCCTCGTTGCAGCCAATTACTGTCTACATGTACTCCAGTGATGGCTGTATGGCATTTTCTAGATGGGTTTCCTGATGGTGACAACAGTGGAGCATTCTTGCATAGTGTATTTATTTTTTTAATCTTTTTGCATATTGTATGTTAAAACAGCCACTTGTAGTCTTTCTTGGAAGCCCATGTGCCATTGTTATAATTCAGGCTCACAGCTGAGAGACAGGGACAGAGCATTGTGACCCTTTAACAAGCGCCAAAAACAAGGACCTTCAGGGCAGGATCACCAGAAATTACCTTAAAGTAGTTGCATAGGTTTACTGCCAGAAAAGTGCCAATTATATATATTATACTGTTAAGATTGCATGGCAACATGTTCCCAAACTCAAGAGGGAGAGGTAGTTCTTTCATATGGTGACAACACAATGAGGTTAATTTACTAAAGGCAAATAGACTGTGCACTTTGCAAAGTGCAGTTGCACTCTACAAGTGCAGTTGCTCCAGAGCTTAGTGAATCAGCAGAAGGTCTGTTGACTTCCATCATCCAATCGTGTGTGAGCAAAAATGTTTTTTTTTTTTAATTTTCTTTTTACGTGATTGGGTATTGTCTGCCTTACCTCATTTACTAAGCTCTGGAGCAACTGCCATTTTAAAGTACAAATGCACTTTGCAAAGTGCACACTCTATTTGCCTTTAGTAAATCAAGCCCTATTTCTCAATAGATACAGTACAATGCATGAGCATTGTTACCTTAGGACAGGAAATGTGTTACTGGCAGGATTACCAGGTGAAAAAAAAAGAGGAAAAAAGAAGAAAAATAAAACAGCCAACGCATATGAATGAGGACTGGCAAGCTGCAATATAAAAAAAAAAAACGTATTTTTTTTCTCTCTCACAATTCCAGCAGACTAGATATGAGCGATAACTGATAAATTATATTCATTGGAACACATTACTAGTTTAGGTGCCAAAATTCCTTATAGTTTTAATAAAAGCTCATCTCAACCCAAGAACAAACATGTAATTGTTTTTTTGTTGTTGGTTTACTGGCATTGCTGATCTCCGTCATATACAATTACAATTTCTCTTGTTCACTGCTTATTTATTTTTGGTTTAGTGTACCGGTGGGTAACATTTTTCAAGCCGCACATTGATTGAGCTGAAAACATGATAATTTCAAGCTTGGGTACATTGATGCCTATTGATGCTGTGTGTTCACAGGAAGGATTTTTTGCATTTAATGTAAATGGTGTAACAATATTTTCTTTATATACATACATCATGTGTGTACTGACTAGACAAATTTGACTATACATTAAAAATGCACCTCAATGCTGTTTACATTTTTTTTTTTGTAAAATTGTGCTTTACCAAGCAGTAATTTTCAGTTATTATTATTATTATTATCATTTTATTTGTACATTCACTGTATCTGGTCTCCCACAGTATGCAGAACAACTACTACTACCTTTTCTCATTAGCAGTCTATAGCAGTCTTGTGACTTCTACCAGTGTCCAGCAGAGCACTGGTTAAAGCTTGTAGAAGTTTCCATCCCCCCCTGTTTGTCCTATGAGGATGCATGACACCTGACCCTCTCTCTGGACAGTACTGATTGGCCCGGTGCTAATCACATGCACTCTCCCACGAAAAAACAACTCTCCAGCAATGCACATCAAACTGAGCATGTGCAGAGAGCCCACAAGGCTCTGTACCATCAGCAGAAGAATTGGGGACTGTGGAAGAAGGGGAGGATCAGGCAGCCTTTTTACACAATGTGGAGGATTAACCCTTTAGGTTCCACAGTGAGTATAACAATCATGCTTTACTGCATATACAAACTGATTTTACTGTTTTGGGTCTAGTAACACTTTAACTGTACCATACTATATGCAGGACAAAAAAAGGTTCTGGCTAGACCTCTACTTTAGAAAAAGGTTTACTTTATTTACTTTATTTGGGTTAACATATTTCAAGTAGCAATAATCTAATAGATACTGTAATATCACATGTTTGGCCTTATTGAGAAAAGAGATTGGATACTGCTCTCCCCAATACATTCAGTAACTAATTCAAATAGTGCCTGCATTCTACATTGTGTTTTGTAAAATGCACACTGCAGCGTGGAGCCAAGTCATGTATCACCCTTCACCTGCCTTTCTTTTTTCTCATTTAGTAAAATTGTAGGGCTTCACAGTAAGTGAAGCAGAATGCATGCAGCTGTGCTTTAAAAATGTGTTAGAATATTTACTTTTTTTAAAAAACACCAGTACAAGTTTGGTTAGGTCATACTGCTGCCTTAAAAATTAACCCCTTAAATGTTATAATTGGTATGTTTTGAACATGCTTGAGGATCTTTTAACCCCTTCCCATCCATGCTAAAGCCGAATAACGGCTACAACGCGGACCTACATTGCCGGGAGGTCATCAATAGATGTCCTCCTTTTTGCACGCTCCCTGCGTACCCTGTGATCACTGAGTCAATGAGATTCAGCCTCTTACCATGTGATCAGCTGTCAGCCAATGACAGCTGATCACGTGATGTAAACAGAAGATCGGTAATCTTTTTTTTTTCCTCCGCTGACAGCGTGAGGAGAAAATAAAGCCGATCACCAACTTCTGTGAAAGGGACATCGGTCTAGAAGAGGAAGATGTGCAGCCACCTCAACTGTGCTCACCAGTGCTGCCAGCCAGGGCCACCTGCCAATGTGCACCAGTGCATATCAGTGCCACCTGCCAGTGCCCACCAGTGTATATCAGTACCACTAATTAGTGCCACCTATCAATGCCCACCAGTGCCACCTATCAATGCCTACCAGTGGTGCCAATCAGTGACTCATCAGTGCCACATAGCAGTGCTGCCTATCAGTGTAACCTACCAGTGCACATCAGTCCCACCTTTCAGTGCCCTTCAGTGCCACCTATAAATGCCCTTCAGTGCCACCTTTCAGTGTCACCCATCAGTGCCACCTCTCAGTGCCCACCAGTGCTGCCTCATCAGTGCCCACCAGTGCCACCTCATACGTGCCCATCAGTGCCACCTTATTAGTGCCCATCAGTGCAGCCTATCAGTGCCACAATTAATTTCCTGTTTCTAACACAATGAAATGAAAACTCTCTAAGCGAAGATACATATTCTGCTAGATCGTTGTTACCACAAATAATATTCTTATTGAAAGATTTCCTTTCACCAACTGTTCTGGTGACAACTCAGAATTTTGTATTTTCCCTCAACTTCAGTCCTGGGGAAATTGGTCACTGGGAAAAATAGAGAGATTGCAATGGCAGCCCTCATACTTTTCTCGTGACAAAGTCACTTTAGAGTTGTGCAGAATGAATGGCAAGAGGCAGCAGTCCCATGCAGATATATCTTCCATTTCCATTGCTCACTCTTGCTTATTGTAACTCAAATTACAATAAGTGGACTCATGGTGGCACATTTGTCATATTTCCTGAATAGCATTAGCAGTTCACTGAATGATTTTACTGGTAGCCGGGAGTGGAAATTAAAATTAAATTTTTTGCGTAAATAAAGCTTGCCATGTCAATCATAAATGAATCCACTTGTGAAGTCCGAGTTACAAATTAGAAAATCAGAGATAACTAAGGACCTCTCCCACAAGCAACATAGCTTGATAAGAAAATGAATATCGGAATGGCCTGTCCTACTTACTGCAAAGTGCGTTGGCTGTCATTTGCATATTATCATTTGTGTGTTAATTTTCTTAGGAGGCTTTAGGATACTAATTTTCTTTATCACATTTTTAAGAGCTAAATGTGGTATTTAGTCAACAGATATTGCATAAATTAACTGATATATATTTAGAAGCGGAAATTCTGTATTAACTTTAAAATTAAATTAAATTCATTCATTCATTAAAGTTCATATTGAATATAGTATGTCTCACCATTTTAATGTGTTGGCAAATGGATATTTTAAAAGAATGCATAGAATTGGGCAGCTGTGCAAAAAATTAAATAAAATAAAAAAACACAACACATTACATTTTAAGCCAAAACTGGGTATATTTATTTTTAAAATATAAACATATATAATGTGGCAGGGCCATCATTGCTTCACATAGTACAAGCCATTCAATCAATTAGAAAAAAAAATTAAATTATGAATAACAACTACATTTACATCCTATGAAAAATGTTCACGTTTTTTCTTGCCATGGATAAACGCAGTCTTAAAGTGTATTCCCAGGCCAATTTTTTTTTATAGAGTATGGAAGTGTTAAAACCCCTGTATTTCTATTGCTGTCTGTGCCTATGCAGATTTGCCTTCTCTATTTGTCCTTCTGGCCATTGTCTTTGAGAATAAGGACTTTATAAAGCAGTGAATGTGAAATTTCAACAAACATTCAACAAAGACTCATTTAAAACTCACACACACCTGGGAAATTCACCAGCAGTGAATGTTTGGTAAATTTCAGATACGCTGCTTTATAAATATGCTCCAGAAAGTGTTTGAAATATTCTATTTTACAGATATCGCCAGGGCAGGAAATGAGGGAAATCTTATATCAGGGACAGCTGTGAAGATATCTCCTCACTCTCTGTGACAGGAAGTAAAGGGCAATTTCCCAAACCCGACCATACCTGCCCAGAAAAAAAAGAATAAAAAAAATTGACAGGAATTCTAAACATTACTTTTCTGTAGAACCAGTATCACTCACTGTGGAAGTGGATGTTTCCTATTGGCTATAAGCACAGTCCATTGGCAAGGTCCTCACAGGCTCTTGAAAAAAGTGGCAGCATGATGATGTTAGGGCGCAATCTGCACCAAAAAGATCAGTCAGTGCACAAGGATTGTAGTAGTGGATTATTAATCTTCTCTATTGGAAAAGGCATCAAGGAGGATTCTGTGAAGGTGCCCTTTACCTGCCGTGGCTATTTCAATTTGGAGTTTTATATATTAAGGAGAATGCAAAATAAAGTAGACCCTGGCTTCAGTTGAAATAGATGGGGAGAGGCTAGTGAAGCAGGAGCAGAACCAGGACCTTGGGTAATCTTCCCACTGGTACTGACAAAATATTGGAAGACTTTGGGTAATTCAACTTACAAGCACCTACCAAAAACTGAAATATCAGTTTTTGGTCAACTGTGAATGCCTTTGTATGATTGCCTACGGCCATATGTATTACTATAAAAATAATAATTTTAATCAAGAACATAATTTTCTCAGGGAAAAAAAATACCGCTCATTGCAGATCATTTCAAAATGCTCCTCAGCCTCAGCTGGCAATATTAATTTATTCACCTTTTCAACACAGCCTGTGTAGGATCTAGGGAAGTTTTTCTGTAATCTCATTTCGAGGTACACTTTAATATGAATTTCTTAATTATCCTTTAATGCTGTCAAATGAAAAGATAGTAAGGATAAACTATATAAAGTCCTTTAGACTCACCAGCCATCTGATTAATAGACTTGTCAATAAAGAAATCATGGAACAAAAGGATGCTTAACCGGGGTCACTGCCTTAATAGCTTGACAAAATGCACTTTTTTTTCTCTCTCTAGTGCCTTACAACAATTCAGAGAAAATAATAACCCCTTAGTAAGGTTGACTGTTCAAGGAGGTGTTAATATTTTAAGAGAACAAATAAGATTGTGCAGTATGAAGGAAGAATATGGTTTTCAGCCACTACATCTCAAATTACACAATAATAGAGGATTTCAACTAGAAGTAAAAATGTCCTTACTGTTAACACTTGTACTGTTAACTGGTTGCCCACAAGTTTTCAACTACTGAATGGTAAAGTTTATCTATAGCCCCAATTTTTTGTAGGTTTCCAGTGGGGTGAGGTTAGACCCCCCTCTCAGGTGTTTTTAACTCAAGGGAACTTCTGGTTTGATGGAGAGCTTCCTAACCAGAATAATTATACTCAATAATTGATCCAATGACCACCTCAAAGTTTGTGTTATATCCCTTTTAGGTTTTTGATGCTGCCTGTGTCCTTGCTGGGGGATTTACTCTCTTTATTTATTTGTCACTGGTGACAGATGTCTAAAGCTGGTCATACATATTTTAAAATTCAGCCAGTTCAGAAGAAACCAGTTACATTTTGATCCATGTATGGTCATTCCAGTTTATGTAAAGTCATATGGCCATTCCTATTTATGAAATTAAAATATCTTTCATTTATCAATCAAATTCTCCTGAAGGGTACTGCTGGTATATTTTAACCCAATGAGCAGTTGCAGCCAATCAGCTGCAGTGCTAATCAGTGTATTCTGACGGCTGTAGAGTCACGGTATCAGAATAAAATTACATAGTAGAGAAGATTCTCCCATCCACCTCGAATGTGTGGATGGGGAAAAAGTTCCGTTTTTTCATTCAGCCAACTAGCTGAACAAAAAAAACTGAACTATGAATCGTGCCAGCATAAGAGGGTATTTTTCTTTGAAGAAATTTCGAATATCTGTTGTGTCTTTGGAGCAGGAATTGGAAGGAAGTTTCTCTAAACAAATGCAGCTTAAAAAAACAAGGGTTCTAATCATTATCTACTCAATACAAAAAAGTTTACTTTTTACATACACTTTAATGGATGCCCCAAAGACTGGAAGTACATTTACCATAATGGTACTTTGAAAGACAAAGAGTTTCTTTATGTGAATGGGTAATTTTATCCCACGTCAACTGCCACTTGCAATGGACCATATTCTTTTTCATCAACTTCTAATAACTCATGTGATCACTCATCAGCCACTTAGGGCCATGTTCTCAAATGCCACATGTTATTGGTGATGTAATCTCTCAACAACTATCGCTAATTTTGAGTCGTGTCATAGCTCTTCTTTCTCTTGTCTGTAGTCATGTAATATCACATGAACTGCAACTTGTCATGGGTCGGACCATATTTTTTCAACTGTCACTTCTCTCTGGGTCATGTAATATCTGATTAATTGCTACTTGGTTGTGGGTCAAGTAATAATTCATTAACTGACAGTTGTTTTCAGCCATGTAACACCTTATTGACTCATGTTTGTCTTAAGTCATGTATTACAAACAACCATTTGCCATGTGGTCTCTTATCATTTATTGCTGTCTCAAGTACATGTTTAGGTGCGTTTTCTTACATATTTGTGAATGTAATCAGTAATCCGGTGAAAGTAAGATGGACTGTAGCCTATAGATATAATATTTGTTTTGTCTTTTTATTGATATTTTTTCTGATTGTATGAAATAAGCCACTTTATTGGATACAAAATGTTTAACCCATATGCATAGCACACACATTGCTTTGTCTTACCTGATATTGTGTTCTTTTCTTACAGAAACTGTCACATTCTGCTTAGTAAAATGAAATACTATTTAGATAAATGCTTTGGAATTTAACAATTAGGCGCTTAGGTTAAATGACATACAACATTTTTAATATGTTGTGCCGGTAACTTTATGGACATTGACCAAGATTTATACAATTGGTCTTTTTATTTAATTTCTGACATGTTATTTTAATAAATCTACTTTCCATGCAATAAATTAATAATAGCTGTAATACGTTAATTGCGTTAGTAAAAACATATAATTATAACATTTATTAACATTTTAATATCTACTGATTGTTCAACTCCAGAATGTGATCACAGTGTATTAAGGATTACTTAATAGGATTCAGTCTATCAGTTCACAGTAAACTGATGGTGCCTTATGGCCCATTGATGTGATTAGTTCCTAATAAAGTAATAAGCTGAACATTGATGGCAAAATGGCTACCTTCATTGACTGAGTTACAGATACAAAATATAGCTGTTAGTGAATACCTCTGTCATAGTTAACAATCACAGAGTAAATACCAGGTGATCCACCAGCATAGTTTGCATCATCCCACTTTCTGTGGCAATGCAAGCCATGAAAAATGTTAGTGTTGGCTTTCAGACTTTCTCCTGGATGTAGAACAGCAGGGCACTGTGCCAATGCATATTGACATATTTATATATCTTTGGCGGACATATCGAATTATATGCTCCTATAGGACATGGACCTATTTACTTTAGGTGCAATGCAAAGTGCTGCAAAAAAGTAATGGTTTTGAATAGTTTCTTGATTATTGTCCTCTTGAATATGAAAAACTACTAGCTAGAGTATATAGCAAGACCTGGTTAAATTAAAACCTTCATAGACATACTTGACAACAGTTTTCTTGCACCATGCCAATCAATATGTTAGCCCTTTTATAAAAGGTGTCAATGCTGAAACCAAAATATGTTCATCTTAGAAATACAAAGGTGCTTTATGGTGTTTTTTTTTTTTTTTTTTTTTTTTTTTAAGTTTCCTTATAAACAGAGCAGATATTTCCTGGCACATAAATTTGTAGATGATTTTCAGTAAATCCCTTTCTCTCTCATATTTCATTGTGGCTTTACCAATTATTCTAGCAACAATAAATCTCGGGCCACTGGCCTTATAATGCTTATATTTTGATCAGTGTTTTCTGGAATAATTGTTACAGCCTGTAAATATTATGTTACTGTTTTCTTTCTCTCTGTCTTTTATTTTTTATCTTTAATATGTTGCTACATATAGACTTCGCAGGGTGACCAGATTTTTTATTTTTTTTTTATAATTGGAGGTACAGTAAACAGATCTATAATTGTTAACATTGTAAGGATCAGGAAGAGTAGTCTACCTTATTAGCAGACTGAGCGGTGCAAAAAAAAAAAAAAGTTGACCACAGTTGCTTCTGGTGTTCTTTTCCCCAGAACTATTGACCTGTTTTGACTGCAAGGTTTCAGAGTGTGTTAATTGTGCTATTTGTTAACGCGTGCGGCAAGTGTCTAGGTTCTTTATGGCTTTTTACATAAAAACAACAATCAATGCCAGATTGGCTGTTGGAAACTCTACAGATCTATTGATTCTTCATGGCTGCCATATCTCATACTCTGTTAAGTGGATCTAATCTTTGGATAAGTGTTTCAGGAAGACATAAATTTAGCAGTTTTATGTGTTTATTTCTTTTGATATACCATGTGAGGCTTTTCATTTTGGTATCATTATATATGAAGTCTTTATGAAGGGTTTGGAGCAACTGTAACATTATAAAAACAAAAAGGAATTCACTTAATGAGATGAGACAGTGTGAATGGAGTCATTTTAGGGACCAGAGAAACAGCAGGGCTATAACCTTTAATAGCACCACTTCTTGCATAGAAGTTGTGATTAGAGTTAATTGGTTGGACCACATATTTTTCAACCAGGGTTCCTCTAATTATTTTTAGGAATTACTTTAGCAGTGGCAAATTGATATCCTGTCTGAAGTTGCCTGCATAGCTTCAGCACCTACATCCTTCATCAGAACATTAACAGTGACTATAAATTTAAGGGGTCACTACACTACATTCATCATCAAAGTAAATGATATTCTCACCACTGACCACTATTGTAAAAGGACATCCTTTTCAGTGACCACTAGCATAATGGTGCACTTATTTTGTTTACCACCAATGTCAGAGCTCATTTCTTCCACTAAACACCAATGTAATGGGGCCTTTCTCCACTTACCATCAATGAAAGGGGACAGCATTTGTCAGTTAATGTAGGGGAGCAAATTTTCACTGACCACAATGAATCATTTACTTTTCAACTGATCACCAATATCAGGGGATAATACAATTTTCACTATCTGTGTTTCTCTTCTAGTCATAATTATTATTCTTTTTATTTCATGATTGTTTTTGGATATCATTTTTAGTATAAACTAAAAATTTATAAAAAAAATATTAAATCTGGATGTTAAATACATGAAAATAGAACTAAGGGAAAAAGGTTTTTCCCTTTTACTTAGAGTAAGGGAGGTTTATACCCCTGTCAATAATTTTGTCCCATTGGAGAAATTTCACTTAACTTCCTGTCCCATAGCCAAAGCAGAAATTCAGAGGAAATCCCTGCAAATTAAGAGAATCTCTTGGGGGAATCCCAGGTCACTAGAACTAGTGTCCCCATTGGAAGAATTCCCCTCTATTACCTTTCTGGGACAACCCAAAATTTGGGTCATTCTTGTACTTTCACTTTTGATGATCAGAGTAAACCTGACAAATAGAGAGAGTGAATCTCCCTACTGGTGAGGTAGGGAGTGTTACCTGTTTATTATATTTAAGATTTAGTATCTGCAAGATGAGATGTGGATTGAATGAGAGTTCTTTGACCAAGAGTGAACGTTTTAACACAAAAACAACATTTATTAGTAAGTAGTTGAAAGTCTATCTAATACAACATCATCTATCTATAGTCTATACCAAGGAAGAAAAATATTAGGTTAAAATAAGAGAATTACATGAAGGAATACGGAGTATATTCCTTAAAACAATAATCTACAAACATATTTAGTTACAAGTAAAGAGCCGACCTTTCCCATAATTACCCGTTTCTCACCAAGGTTCCATTCTGATGGTTGCTCTCCCAGAAAAGAGAGAGTTTCCTCCCATCTAGTCTGTGTATATCAATACAGGCTGATGTCTCATTGGTTGGCATAGTGTGACTTCTGATTGGTTACAGTAGCTTCCCTATACTTTGCCGAAGTCAGCCCCCTTTAATGCAAATCCTTGTGAGCCAGAGATTGACTTGAATTTTCCCGGGAAATTAAGTATTGGCCTTCCTTCATTGGATATCCCAGCATGGGATCCTTTGAAGTGAGTTTGTGTAAAACAATGAGGTTTGAATTCCATTGTTTGTACACAAAAGCCTGGGCCCCATCTTATCTGGTCTTCTCACAGATATGTGTGAAGATACTATTTTCCGGCCTGCATAGATAAAAAGTTAAATGATATATATTCCTAATTACAATATTTTACAGCTATTAATGGAGATTTCCCATAAACTCATAAGGCAACAGGAGTGACTGCACTGCCAGTCTCCCAGATTTCTTCAGCAGTGTATCCTGATATAGGAGACACTCAGAAGGCAGCCACATGGAAATCTATGAGGCTCAAGGCACATGAAGTCCCTTCTATTATTAGTAGGAATTCAAAAGAAAAGGTAAATTTTTTAAGGTAATGATGGTAATTTCTAGATGATCCCTTCAAGGTAGCAGCTCTTAATTTTTTAAAGGATAGGTTCACCTTTCTGAACATGTTACATGTTACACCCATTTTTAGGATGTAACATGTTAAGCATCTGCCCCCCGCCCCCCCTTCTTGTGACAGCAGACCGATCTTTTCCCTGCACCTGCTGTCACAATTAAAAAAGAGCGTGGACGTGCAGGGCTTCACCCACATGGCCATGTCATTCATTCACAGGTCCCTGTGAATCAATGAACTACAACTACCACAAGCCTTTGCGGCTGACAGCATGAAGTTCTCAATGAACTACCAGGGTGCTGATGAGCTCTCTAGGTAGTTAATTGAGCTTCCTTTCATTCAGCAACTCCCTGTTTATTTTGGCAGTATTTTTTGTAAAGGTGAACTTATCTTTCAGGTCCACTTTATAAGGGATGATCTGATAAACTTTTAAGTAAAAAAAAAATCTTTTGATTTTCAGAATTTTTCAGAATTTTGTGCAATTATTCTTTTAGGCCTCATGCTCACAGACATACAGGGGGTGTAACGCAAATCATGCAAAATTACATTCTCAGGACCCACAGCTGCTGCCTACAGCCACCCATTGAGATTCAATAGAAGAGGCGGCTGTATGCGGTTATGCGATGGGGTTTGCATAAAGCACACGGGCATATGCTCAGATGCACACTATCATTTCTATGAACAGCTGTACATGGGAGTGGATAGTGGGTCCTGAGAATGTCCTTACGCAGGCTCTGCACACTGGACAGCTCCTATAGCTCCATGTGCAGGAAGTCTTGCGCCGCGTACACACGTACATCCCGTGTTTTTTTTCCGACGGATGTTGGCTCAAACTTGTCTTGCATACAGTCGCACAAAGTTGGTCAGAAATTCCAAACGTCAAGAATGCGGTGACGTACAACACGTACGATGAGCCCAGAAGTTCAATAGCCAGTGCTGCTCTTCTGCTTGATTCTGAGCATGCGTGGCACTTTGTGCATCGGAATTGTCTACACACGATCGGAATTTATGCGAACGGATTTTGTTGTTGGAAAATTTGAGAACCAGATCTCAAATTTTGTGCGACGAAAATTCCGATGGAAACTGTCCAATGGAGCCTACACACAGTCAGAATTTCAGACAACAAGCTCTGATCGCACATTTGCCATTGGAAAGTCCGACCGCGTGTACGCAGCTTAAGAGTAAATCTTCATTCTGTATACTGATTTTCTAAAAAAAAAAGGCTTTGCTATTCCCACATGAAAATATATTAACGTCACATGTTCCTTCCTCACGTTCTTATGCTTTGCCTTCTGCAATGTCTGGTGTATGTCAAATATTCAATAAGAAATTTTTTTTTAGTTCCCAGTGATACGCACATAAAGCCTTCAGCTAAAACAAGCTGATTCATGGATAATATGCACTGCATTATATATTGGATTGTGTCCTAGATTTTGTTTTGCATTTATTATTTCTGTTAGTACTTTTTTTCTAGTGCCACTAAAAGGCATATGGTTTATATAACGCTTACTGTCTTAAAGCTGAACTCCAAGCAGATATAAAAAATGAATTAGTTATATATTTATTAAAAATCATTCAATTTATTTTCACATAGATCTTAGTTAAAGTGGCTCTAGCATCAGAGATATGTGTTTCAAGTGCATGGATGATAAGTAATGAGTAAGTGTAAAACTTTTAACTACCTCTCATTGGCTTATTTACTAAACTGGAGAGTGCTAAATTTGGTGCAGCTCTGCATAAAAAACAATCAGCTTTGGGGTTTTATTGCCAAAGCTTAACAAGCTTAACTTAGGAGCTGATTGGTTACCATGCACAGCTGCACCAGAAACAGAGTGCACCTTTTTGTAGTAAATCTCCCCCACAGAGGTCACAGTATTCTCTCTGATGATGCCCTCATATGATTTTTTTCTCAGTAGGATGGTACCATTGTTGTTTAGGCATCACCCAGGATCAACATCTACTTTTTGGACTGCTATGCTGGCTCATATGCTGGAGCCTGTGCAATTCTTGACTGTATTAAAAAATGTCTGACACAACATGCTCTCACCTTGACTTGTTAAAAATGTATATAGTTGCCATCTGATCAGTGGGGGGAAGAGGAGACTGAGGAAATTTCCTCCTGCCTGCAGCAGCCTGGTGTCTTTGTCTGAGACACTTGCTGTAGTTTATGGAGTACGGTACTTTTTAATGGTAAAAGCTAGAGATTTTTGTTTTGACAAAATTATACAGCTGTATATATGCTATAATGGAGGAATTAAAGGTCACCCCCTCAGACTACATCAGCACTAAAACACACTACTAGCTAAAGAGAATTTTAAATCATTTACAAGAAGAAAAAAACTCACATATATATTTATTTCAATTGTGTATTTAACTTTTTGCATGACATTCTGCTTTTAGCATGGTCTTATTTTTCTAGTTTCTTGTTTTATGTCTGAGAGTCTGAGAAGCTTTTCAAGTCTAATTAGCTTGTATTTATGACTTATTCTGTAAACTGATAACTTACTATAGATTGTATGATTATAATTAGGGGATGTCAGAACTGATATTGCCAAGCTGATAAACAAAGGTATTTCTTGGAGTCAAAATGCAGCCAGCATGTCCGTGTGTATTGTATTTCTAATTGCTTTTCAAATAAAATGTACAGTAGATAAAGAAAGCAGAAAATGGTCCCTATTCATTATATGTGCAAAAGAAATTGAAAGTATTGCCCATTGTAATCAATGGCAATTCAGTTTCCCTGTTCATGTAGTTGCTGTTCAAATTAAAGCTGGATTCTGTAGGCCACACTTTTGTTCTGCTATGCACTGGTTGTCACAAATGAGCCTTATGCATAGGAAAAACAACTGCCTCTCCTGGCCTGTTTAGTCAGGAATTAACTTTTTTCCTGGACAATATAAGTATGTACATATTTTTTCTTTTCAAACTTTATGCCCAATGTTGGTTCACTAAGTCTGTCCTAAAATACAATAGAAATTGGAAAAGACCAGTTCATCTGAGGGAACACGTCTCCCACCCCCCAGCCCTTTTTCAAACATAAAGTTTGGTTAATTTGATTTGAAGGAGAACTATGGCCTTCCATTAAAAAAAATATTCCATTAAAAATAATTTACAGGTACATCTGCACCTACAGTTTTCTCTTAGTCTCTTGCAAAGTCCTACAAACTGCTGAGCTTGCTAGTGAAATTCCCCTAATGCAGATTTTTGTGATAGTGTGGCAACAATTCTGCACTGCTCCTTAAAGTGGTTGTAAAGGCAGAAGGTTGTTTTATCTTAATGCATTCTATTCTCATTAAGATAAAAAAAACATCTGTGTGCAGCAGCCCCTCTCAGCCCCCCAATACTTACTTGAGCTCCCTCTTGATCCAGCGATGTTGCACAAGAGGCACAAAGTCCAGGGCTCTACCTCCTGATTGGCTGAGACATGGCAGCAGGAGCCAATGAGGAGAGAGAGAGAGGAGGTGGTGCTGAGTCATGGCTCCATGTCTAAATGGATACACCGAGTAGTGGCCCATAGAAAACTGCAGGAGGGAGGGGCTAGGAACATCAGTGGAGGACCCGAGAAGTGGAGGATCTGTGCTGCTCTGTGCAAAACCACTGCACAGACCAGGTAGGTAGGACATGTTTGTTATTTTTAAACAAAAAAAGAAGACTTTAAAAAAGACTTTAGTATCACTTTAATTCAGAGCAGGGATGCCACTCTCATGTAGGCTGTGCTGGCTTGCACTACAGTGAGATGAGAAAATATTGCAGGGGGTGTTGTTATTAGCTTTGTGACTGCTGGTTCACAAGCCTGTATCTTAGCCACTCCTAGACCTGCCCACTGCGTTCTGGATTGACAGCACTGCCTCTGTTGCTGAAATTCTTCCATTGTGAGATGCATTGTCTGGGAGGGCGACCATGCGAGATGCAAATGAAGGAGGATTTGGCTCAGTCAGGCAAGGTAAAGGAAGTTTTTTTGTCAACTTTAGGAGACTTGTGCATCACATAGTAACTTCATTTGGCCAATGCTCCAAGAAAATCATAGTGCACTCCAATATGATGGAACGCTATGTTCTCTCTACCACAATTCAGGGCTGGTCAAAAAAGCTGAGTACTTTCCTTTTGAGGTGGGGAGAGCGATTCATAGGGGGCTGTGTATGCTCTATGCCAGACCTTATAAATTATTATTTTTTGGGGGTAGGGGGAGCTCTGGTGAGCCAAAGGAGTAGTTGGGGATTAGTTGAATGTATGTACAAGATCTGAAGGATGCCTTCTATCAAATGAATCTGCTAGCTTGCTCTAAATGGGTTCATTCATATTTTTAAATATATAAACTGGAATTTTGTTGCTATGGGTATCACTGTCACTTTATTTTCCACTCATGAATATCTGTGCATGTAGAAACAGTAAACATGAATGCATTCATATATAATACTAGCAGCTGGTATAAAAGTAATGTACAGGTATTTATGTTAGATTGGTAGAAAGTATCACATACAATGTTTCAAGCCTTTGCCCTTTATTAGGCAATTGTCAGCTTTTCTAATCATACAGATTTTGCCTTGGGCCTTTCAAGGAAAGTAGTGTTAGGATGATTTCTATGACTCCTCCCTCGTGACTCTATGTAGATTAGCATTTCAGTTGCAGGAAGTGACATTTCTGAGACGGTCATTAGGAATGGAACTTTTTTAGTCAATGTTTGCCATTGGGTATTCAGAATGTCTTTAATCCTGCTTCTGAAGAGCTTGCATTGTCTCAGAAGTGACAGTTGATGTAATAGAACTGCATTAGGACACATGGGAGGGACTTTGTTCATTGGCTCAATCTCTCTAGCTCTGCATGAAGTGTACATAGGCCCTTACCTTACACTGGTAATCTCTAGGGTAAGGTCAAGCAATAATGTGCACATAAGGGGGTTTGCATTCCTATTCTACTTCAGATCCAGAAACCCAAATGGATAAAGCACTAATCACAGTGTCGAGTGACAGCTTCTGTCTTTGCAATTTAAGTTATTAGAGGCAAAGAGTTTTTGTTGACTACAGTGAGTTCATTTTGAGATATATGCATAGATATGTTTGCCTTGCAGCCAAGAGTCCCTGGAAAATTAATGCAAATGTGAGCATTTGCTGTAGCATGCATATCATTTCTTTAAGTACAGAATGGACTTTTAAGTGCTACTAAGCTAGGAGGTAAAAAGGTAGAATGAAAAAAGAACAGTGTGTGGTGATACATTTTATAGTTGTGGAGGTAAGGTATCTGATATGCCAATAGTCTGTATCTTGGGTTTTATAGACTTACTTACAATTTGTTGATGAATTAAACTATGGAGAAAAGGTAATGTTGTACAATGTCCTAAGAACAGAGGAAGTATCTGGTATATTCTTATTGGAAAAAACTTAATCTGGCAAACAGTAAAGAACTTCATTATACATAATTATATTTAAATGTATATATATAATTTTAATGTAGACAACAACTCACCCAAGCTCTACCGCATGATTGTAGAACGATGATCTGAATAATGGTGCTCAGGCTTGTTGTGTCCCTTAAACATCAAAATAGCAAAAAATGCCGGAAACTCGATTGCTTCTTCTTAAATCTTTATTGAGCACTAACAGCAGTGCGACATCTAAAACGCTAACACTTTTCTGCCAGAGCCTTCCTCATAGCATACAGGTTTACAATAAAATCAAGTTTATATAGAAAAGATATCAATTCGTCCAGAAAAGGGGACGGTACAATCCGATTTAAAATCATTTAACAATTAAAATCATGTGAGGTTGGCAGAACCAGAGAAAAAGGGGAGGGAAAAATGGAAACACAGACTGAAAACTCTAGGGGAAAAAATAACACATTGTGGAATCAAATTGTATTATTTTAAAAACAAATTCACATCCATTCTACTGTTCATTCCACTAGGAAATCGAGTTTTCAATCTGTGTATCTACCACACCTCCAGCTGAATTAGGGTATGGTGTGTATCCCCCCCCCCCATCAGATCTTCTCACCCTTTAGATGTTGCACTGCTGTTAGTGCTCAATAAAGATTTAAGAAGAAGCAATCGAGTTGCCGGCATTTTTTGCTATATATAATTTTAAAGTGACCCAGGTTACCAACAAAAAAAAGAAGCAAAGTATCTGCATTAGAAAAAAAAAATATACTCACTTCTCCAGCTATACATCTGGCCTACTTTACCTCTGTTCCAGTGCTGCATCTTCTGATGGTCTATTTGGCATTCAACACTTTGAGATTGTCATCATCCCCTGCCATGGCGCCATCTTATGACCTCAGAATTTTATAAAGCATTACCATTAGCATTACAGCTGTATAATATTTTTAGAATTGTGTGGCTTGCCTGGAGTTCTCTTGAAATAGCAAATCTAGGCAACATGTGAAAACACCTAAACTACCAATGCTGTATGGAAGACATCTAAAATCAGCATTTTAATGCAGTAGCCACAGTTGGGAGGTCACAAAAGAAGGGAGGATGTTGAAAAACAGAGTAGCTCAAATCTCTGCAAGACAGTGAAGAATAGATTCACCTTCCAGAGATGGAAAATATCCCCGGGGAGGGTTCACAGACCACAGCAAACTATGGAGTATGGGTGAATGTTATAAACTGGTGCACTACGGAATTGCAGGTATGAAAAACTGAAATGCTGAGCAGGAAAGCTGTGCACCCTGTATGCATCTGAATTTTTTTAACAGGAGTGTACCATTTAATAATCCCATGAACTCCTGTGTAAAGGGTCAAATGCATTTTTGGGGCTTTTTTTGCATTAGATTTTGCATGTTTTGTCTATTTTTCTAGCAAAAGGAAATGGCAAACTTTTGTCCAATTTGCTAGGAATTTTATTTCTCCCATGACGCTCTATTATCTCACCAGTCTTTGATTTGCTTCATGCCAGTTTGACCTGAACATTCAAATGACTCTTGCCCCACTGCTGTTTGAGTTCAGGCCTGGCAAATGACTGCTTAGACACCCTGCATTGCATCATGGGGGTAATGGAGAGTATTGGTTGTATAGTATGCTGGTAGGCGGCCAATGGAAGGATAAGTACAAGCAGCATGGGGAATAAGAATGGGCAATTAAATAAACCTTTTGCTTTGCCCTGCGTGAGGAGAGCATAGGTTTATTAAATTTTTATTTAAATGTGAAAAACACATAAGGTCTGTTAGAGAGACTGAACAAATTTGATTATACCACCTTTATGAAAAGAGCATCAAACCTTTATTGTTATAAGATTTAATGTTAGCTAGGTAAAGCTGTTTGATATCTTGTTTTAGCTCTGCCCGTGGTCCTGCTTTCTTGCGATTAGAATATCTTGTGCTACATGTCATTCTTTTTATATTTTATCATCAAGCCTTCTGTCATACTGAGGTTCCAACACTCTTTGACTTTTCATGTAGACAGATTCAATGGGAGAAAACTACAAAACATTTCAAGTGAGGCTGCCAAATGTTATATCTTCAGACTGTTTTCTCTGTCATATGACAAATACATATTTAAATAATTTTAGGCAGTCTCTGTGATTGACATCTCTAAACAAAGCTTATCGACTTTACATTGAGAAACAGAACTTTGGTGACTCTGCTTGTTAACTGGGCTCTTCATCTGTCATTCAGCTTTCCTCCTTCGAGCTTGTCACAATTAAACATAAGAATCATCAAAGTGGTGGGCAAGCATCCCTGTCAAAGAGGCACAAATCAGGCTTTCTCTGTGTGTCAGTGATGTCTCTTCAACAGGAATGTACATCAAACTAAATGATCTTTGGGTGCTGAAGGAAGCACAGATATAATGTATCCATATGGTGTATAATATTTTAGATCTCTGTAACAATGGCTGTATAAATATGTACAAATATCATAGTAAAAGATGAAGCTTAATTTTCTGGCCTTCGAAAGGGTCTTTATTTAGCTTAATTTAGATATATATACATATACAGTATACAAGGAGCCTATAAATGAGCATTACAGAGGGCAGATCTAAATCAGTGTGCCTAGGATCTTATAATGTAATCTAACCTCAGTAACGCACATAGAATATATGCATGTATACTCTAGAAAAGGCTTATAAAACTCAAGTGAAACAGTTTTAATAAATATAATTAAAGTAGATTGCTCAAGATTTCCTGGTGGTGCCTGTGCATTGGTGCCGGCACTTTAATGCCCCGTAAACACGGTCGGAAATTCCGACGGAAAATGTCCTATCGGACCATGTTGTCGAAAAATCCGACCGTGTGTGGGCTCCATCGGACTTTTTCCGTCTGAATCTCCGACGGAAAAAATTTGAGATCCTGCTCTCAAATTTTCTGACAACAAAATCTGATCGGACTTTTTCCGATCGTGTGTAGAGAATTCCGACGAACAAAGGGCCACGCATGCTCAGATCACATTAGGAGACCAAACCTATTGGCTAATAGCCTCTACGTAGTTCCGTCGTACGCAACGAACGTCACCACGTTCAGAATGATCAGATTTTCCGACAACTTTGTGTATGCAACACCAGTGTCGGACAAAATCCGTCGGAAAAAGTCAGACGGATTTTGTGGTCGGAAATTTCCGACCGTGTGTACGGGGCATTAGTCTCCATGAGACACTGGGGGTTATTTACTAAAAATGGTTCACACAGAATCTGGTGAGAGAGGGGAGAAGAAAGCTCTACTCGTTGACAGCTGGCAACCAACTCTGACACCCAGTCAGAACCTATACAATAGGTCTGGCTCCAGTAGCAGATGGACTCATTGATTATAAGGACTTTTGGAACTTTTTAGATCCTGTGTGTATCATCACATAACTGGTCATAGTCTGACATTTCCAGCTGTGCACCAAGCGCTCCAAAAATACCTTTACACAGAATCTGGTGCAGCTGTGCAAAGTAACCAATCCAACTTCAGCTTGTTCAATTAAACTTTGGCAATAAAACCTTGTATACTATGCAGATCTGCACCAGATTCTCTGTGCACCAGTAAATCTCCTCCAGGGTGTGTTAGGGTCAGGATGTGACAATGTGACAACTCAGGAGAGCATTTGTAAGACAGGAACAAAGTGTTGTCTCCCTATAACAGGAGGTCCATGAACAAGGACCTTCATAGCATGATTACCCAGTAATATTTTAATGATAACTGTAGATTTTAAAAGATTGAAAATTTAATTATATTAAAATGGTAAAGATTACAAGAGATGGAGTGGCCTCTCTCACACAGGGGGCCAACAAGTGGTAAAAACAGGCCACTGAGCCATGGTTTTGCTGCCCCCCTCGGCCTCTCACCTACTAACAGCCCGAGGAAGTTTTTCACATGCATCCGCCTTGATGCTTCGCATCACAGCTGCTGAAAATTTGATGCAGCATGCTGAGCTGACAGGCGCCACTGCCTATCAAACATTAAATCGGCTATTAAAGTCAAATGCTTGTGTGTAAATGTGCTGTGCTGAAAAAATGCATAAAGATCTATACAAATATCATATAAAGCATTGCAACAATGTGCAAATAGGTGTGTATAAAGTGACAACAATAGTTTATCCAAAAACAACAAATTTTTTACCCAAAACAGCTGATATGTTACATCCAAATAAATTGGTGAATTTTTTTTTTAAATTAATTTCCAAATGTCCAAAATAAAGTCCAAAAGTAAAACGTCCCAAGTGAAGAAAAACATAAATCTCAGTAGAGCAAAATCACAGTTGAAAGTGAAAGTGTGCTCCAAGTGAAAAGACGTAGTCCTCCACCTTCTCCTAGATGGTAATGGCTCTTCTCCATAAACTGACCCTCACCACAAAGGTCAATTTAGCATGTTGGCAGGCAGCTGGACTCAAAGAACATCTTCAATCTTCTCCAGCTTGTATATGCAATCAATCAGAGGAACCACAAGACCCAGCTTCACAAACATATTACTTAAAGGGTAACTCCACTTTCACGGGGTGAAAAATAGCAAATAAAGAAATAATATAGCTCATATAATTGCAAAATGAATCATTTTGTAATTGAATGCTATTAAAAATTACCTTTTCTTTTCAATCTGCAACTGAAACTGCAACTGTACTTTTCTGAGAATATGTTGCAATATGGCTACCTGGAGTTTTCTGTACCACTCCCCAGAAACATAATTTCCTGCTTGTGTGATTGGCTCACCAATTTCCCCAGAAGTCTGCCTAAAATACAAGTCAGATTTCAGGCATCCTCTGCAAAAAAATAGCATTTTTGGAAAGATACTTTCAATAGGAACCCATCTAAAGGGATGCAGGCCCAGAAGATTTCCTCATTAGTGCCCTGTCAGTTAATTATGAAACCACTCCTAATAGACCCACTCAGAACAGAGGAACAGAGAAACACACAGGGGTTTCTTCAGAATAACAAAAGGTAGGAATCTGCAACAAAGTTTGTTATAATCCTTGCAATGTACTGTATATAGATCAGGGGAATATTTTTTCTCAACAAAAGTGGAGTTACGCTTTAATGAAATTGACAACAAAGTATATCCATCGCTCAAGCTGAAAAGGAAGAGACGCAACCCATAGTGCTCACCATTAGAAAATGTTATGAAATCTATAAAAATACACTCTCATGTAAGATAAAACCAAATAGGCATTTCTGAATGGCCTTAACCAATTTAAGATTCAATACTGTACAGAAGGAGTAGATGCCACTGTGCTAAGACACAGTACTCATGCTCCTCAATCCAGGATCGCTATGGATCCACTCTAGTCAAATCAAATGTTTAGCTTGTGGTTGCAGTGCATTATCCCCCATAATAAAGTGCTGTTTGGCAGAATAAAAAGTCGGAATATAGGAGGTAGCAGGATCACATGCTAGTTTATTTTTCTTTTTTTCTACTTCCTATATTAGGGCACCAAGGCTTTTCACTATGTAGTAGACATGTGCACTCTGAAATATTTTGTTTCGGAATTTCGTTTTCGTCCGAAAAATAAATGTATTTAGTTGCTACCGAAATTTTTATTTATTTTTTTAGTTTCTTTAAAAAAAGGCATTCGTCCGAAAATCCGAAATAATTAAGGTCAAATCTGTCATTGAAAGCTCATGGTGTCTGTCGAATGTTCTAAAAAGATTTGACGGAGTAGCTAAACTGTACGAAGACGCAATCGTACATTTCCGGTAAAATGTTCCGCTTACAAGCTATAGTAGAATTCTAATGTTGTACGACACTAGTAATAATTATATTTATTAATTATTATTACTAGTCAACCAACATTAGAATTCTTCTATAGCCTATGGGCAGAGCATTTGACCTTAAATGTCCGCTCGCGGCAACTGCTTCGTTGAATCTTCATGACAAATCTTTTCTCTCTATATCGAATAATCTTGGACTAATAGAGTTAGGTTAGGCACATTCGACCACAGGTTTGATAGACACAGATCACTATTGTCAGCGTCATGTCGAATCTCTATCTATATCGAACTGTTGCAACGAAAATGTAAAAAAAAAGCATTTGTTTATGTCGGATCTTCCGGTTTTCTGATTCTGCGCGTTCATTATCGTTTGTTAAAACGATAACGAAAATACCCAAAATTCGGACGAAAATGCATTCGGGCGAAAACGAATGCACATATCTACTATGTAGGGAAATTATACAACATCACTGTTACCCTTCCGGGAAGGGAAGTCTTAGGTAGACATTTCGGTTTAAATGGGCTTTAAGTGGGAGACAAACCAATTAAAGCTTAACGTCAACAGTTTTTTAAAATTTGGGCCAAAAAGGTCTAAACAATATGCTGTACATAATTCTAACCTGCACAGATGAACAAGTTTGGGGTGGAGGATGAGCATGGATGAGCAAGTTTGGGGTGGAGGAATTTGACAGTCCTGACCTCATCCCTATAGTACACCTTTGGGATGAATTAGAGCAGAGACTGCGAGCCAGTCCTTCTTGTCGAACATCAGTGTCTGACCTCATAAAATACGCTTCTGGAAGAATGGTCAAACATTCCCATAGACACACTCCTAAACCTTGTGGACAGCCTTCCCAGAAGATCTGAAGCTGGTATAGCTGCAAAGGGTGGGCCAACTCAATATTGAACCCTACGGTCTAAGGGGGTTATTTACAAAAGGCAACTCCACTTTGCACTACAAGTAAGTGCAGTCTCTGTAAATCGCTGTAGATCTGAGGGGAAGCTCTGAAATTAGGGGAAGCTCTGCTGATTTTATCACCCAATCATGTGCAAGCAAAAATGAAGTTTTTTTTATTTTCCTTGCATGTCCCCCTCAGATCTACAGCGACTGCACTTGAAAGTGCACTTGTAGTGCAAAGTGGATTTGCCTTTCATAAATAACCCTCTAAGACTGGGATGCCATTAAAGTTCATGTGCGTCCCAATACTTGTGGCAATATAGAGTGCATACCATTGCAGGTAATGCATTTGATGCATGTATTTTGCTACTTCCTTTCTTCAGAAAACTGGTCCTTTTTGTTGCATATACAATAACCCTAAAATGAGAAAATTATGGTAATTATAGATAAGTAATAATGTAATGTTTTTCAAACATTTTACGCAGTCCACCAGGGAAAAGTGCTATGTTGATGCACGCTAGGATATATATTTTGAACTTTGTGCTAAAAGAGTTTTAGGGCTTTTCTATGGAAATGTGGTGCAGGCCATTTTTAGTTCCTGTTCAGTACTGTATTCCCATAAGACTGTGTTTGCAAAGATCTTATGTGATCCGCAACCAAGTTGGAAATAAAGCTGTATTTTCCTTGCAGCAAGTCATTTATTTCTTGTAAATGATTTAGCAGAATGCTGTATGCATAAATCGAAGTACCATACTGCCTTTTACTGTAAAGGCTTCATATCAAACAGCATCCCTTTTTTACTATGGTGAGGGAAGGATAAATAATAGAACGTAATAGAACAATGATTATAGCAGACGGAGTGTGATTGCCTAATGAATCTAACCATCTGCAGTATTTTCTTGGAGGCTGTCCGGATGGATTTGTATGACAAAGATATGGACTTATTCACTAAGATAGCGCAAATGGTAGTGATGATGTTTTAAGTACAGTAACCCATAACAATCGGTGAAATTATTATTATTTTTCTTAAATAATTTTCTTAATTGGCCACTTTAAAGAATTGGTATCCATATGATCGTAACCAAATATATGAATGTGTATTACACGGCATACATTGATCATGAACAAACAATAATTATCCATTACAAATATATAATACACTGATGATCCAAATTAAAGTAATTAGATCAGTTAAAGGAACAGTGACATGACAATCCCCATACGTCCATAAAAAGTATCGGAAAGGTTATCCATCTTTCAAGATATAATGAGAACCAGAATAAGTAGGGAAAACAGAAGAAAAGGCAAAATTTATACCCAGAATCATGGTGAATTCTACTTCAAAGGGAAAGGGGGCAATGTCGGGTCAGGTATAATACTGAACTTTAACCACTTCAATAGAGGGCACTTATACACCTTCCTGCCCAGACCAGCTTTCTTTTGGTGGTATTTGATCACCTCTGGGATTTTTATTTTCTGCTAAACAAAATAAAAAAAAGACCAAAAATTTTGAAAAATTTACAAAATTTACAAATTTACAAAACTTTGTAAATAAGTACGTTTTCTCACACGGATGGGCACTGATAGGTGGCACAGATGGGCACTGATAGGTGGCATGGATGGGCATGGATAGGCGGCACAGATGGGCACTGATAGGTGGCATGGGTGGGCTCTAATAGGTGGCACGGATGGGCATGGATGGGCACTGTTAGGAGACACTGATGTACTGTAACATGATACTGATGGATGCCAATCAGTGCCAAACAATAATGCCTGCCAATCAGTGATGCCCATTGTGGGCACTGATTGGCATCCATTGTGGGCACTGATTGGCATCCCTGGTGGTCTAGGGTGGCATACCTGGTGTGGGCATCCATGGTGGTCTAGTGTGGGCATCCTCGATCAACACAGACCCCCCCTGTGCAGCCAATCGGCTCTCCTCTACCCACGTCTGATTTACATCATGATTTGCATTGTGATCGGCCGTTATTAGCCATTATTGGACACAGCTGATCACGTGGTAAAGAGGGGGGCGCAATGGCTTAATATCCTGAAGACGTCATATGACGTCTGGTCAGGATATTGAAAGCACTTTGCCGCCATCATTTTGCTATATGGTGGGCGGCAAGTTGTTAAACAGTCCAGGGGTAAATCTATTTAAAATTTTTCAAAGGTACTCTGTGAGGATATGCTTAACTGTGTATCAGTAGTATAGCCAGGGTCTCATAGTCGACCTGAATTTCTCCTCGTAATTCAGTAGTGTGTAAGTTAGAACTTCCATGGTCAAGGTGTCATCCACCTTAGAGAACCATAGGCTCTTAGAGGGTGGATTGGTGTTTTTCCATATTAGCAAGATACATGCTCTCACTGCGTTGAGTAAAAAAATAATATTTTTTATTAGTTTACAGCATTCATTACAGTGGAAGATGAGAAATGTTTGCTTACTTTGAGTTGCTATACTTTATGTTTTGCTTTTTTTTTTTGCCTTATTAAGCAGGACCAAAAATATAAATCCATGTTTATGCATGCAGGATATCAAACCATGTATCAGTTGTTTTTTTCTGCCAGCAGTGAAAACAGCTGCTAAAAAATTGCCCATGATTTTAATCGAATGTTTAAGATGACCACAGCACTCAAAACCTAAAACTCTGCTACCACCCCAAATGAACCCTTGATACCTTTCTTCATCTTAACTTTAATCCCTTTAAGCAGACAACACCCAGACAAAAAGATTAAGTTGAAAAGACATAGACCATTAAAAAAGAAAAGAATAAGCCACATTTTTCTTGCAATACTCATAGCTTCAAATCATAGATTTCCTCCACAGTTCTTTTTCTACTGCTGTGAAAGGAGAAGCAGAACAGTGATGAGTTCATCTCTCTCTGTTAGTCGCTCTCTTTCTCTCTATCAGCATATTTCTTGTTGGTACATAAACTGATTGGCTGCTTGTGCTACCTCTTCCTCTCACACTCCAGGCACTGCAAGACTGCAAAAGGCTGATGATCCCCGCTAATACTAGGTCAAATTCAGGTGCTTGCACTGCTTGTATTTTAGTAATATATAATATATATACAGTGTGTGTGTGCATATATACTGTATATATATATATATATATATATATATATACAATTTTACACAGTGCTTTTACATACACTATATTACCAAAAGTATTGGGATGCCTGCCTTTACACGCACATTAACATTTGATGGCATCCCAGTCTTAGTCCGTAGGGTTCAATATCGAGTTGGTCCAACCTTTGCAGCTAGAACAGCTTCAACTCTTCTGGGAAGGCTGTCCACAAGGTTTAAGAGTGTGTCAATGGGAATGTTTGACCATTCTTCCAGAAGCACGTTTGTGAGGTCAGGCACTAATGTTGGACGTGAACACCTGGCTCCCAGTCTCTGCTCTAATTCATCCCAAAGGTGTTCTATCGTGTTGAGGTAAGGACTCTGTGCAGGCCAATTAAGTTCCTCCACCCCAAACTTGCTCATCCATGTCTTTATGTACACCTTTTGGATGAATTAAAGCGGAGACTGCGAGCCAGGCCATCTCGTCTACATCAGTGCCTGACCTCACAAATGCACTTGTGGAAGAATGGTCAAACATTCCCATAGACACACTCTTAAACCTTGTGGACAGCCTTCCCAGAAGAGTTAAAGCTGTTATAGCTGCAAAGGGTGGGCCAACTCGATATTGAACTCTACGGACTAATACTGGGATACCATTAAAATTTATGTGCGTGTAAAGAGAGGCGTCACAATACTTTTGGTAATATAGTGTACTATTACACTATACATATCAGGTTCTGCCCTTAAAATCTAAGGCCCCCTATCTTACTCATAGTGAGGGTGAGATATACACACTATTACCAATTTTACATAGGAGCCAATCAATCTACCACCATGTCTTTAGCGTGTGGGATGAAACATCACTTGCAGATAGTGTACTGGTTAGGATTCAAACCAAGGACCCCAGTGCTGTAAGGCGGATGTACGAACCGCTGAGCCACTGCCTATATTTAAAAAAAATGTTATATCGATTACAGAGTTGCATTTATTTGTGTATTGTTTAATCTGTCTGAAGTACAGCTTGAACCTAAACCTAAAAAAATATGTAATGAAAATCACCTGAAAATGCAAGATCCCCAGATGTTGTGCTGATCCATTGGTATTTTTACTTTCCATAGCACCAATTTTACGTCTCAAAAATCGCCCAGCAGCTGACATTTTTAGAAGAAGGTAAGCAGTAGGAAATCCCATATTTCACTCAGTACAGGCCTCTTTTTGACTCCTGACATGGAGTTAAAATCCATGTTTACTTTGTCACTGCCGAACAAGATATATGCACTGTTCTGTGCATCAATGGACTCAATTGCCAACAAATGTAACTAACCAAAGAATACCCTAAATTCATGAGCAAAATGGGGCTCCAAGCAGTATAGTATTAGTTTATACATCCACTGTTTTATTATACAGCTCTACAGGGCAGTTGGAAGTTAAATCCACTGTAGCTATAGGATGGTAATTTCTATCACTTTGTTATTATGTGTTCATTTTTTTATGTTTTTTTTTTTAAATGTTTTAGCCCATTAACTGCTGCAGGCAAAAGGAGCTACAGGCAGCAAGTAAAATTATTCAGTGTATGTACATAATTCAAAAGTCCAAAAATGTATTCCATATACCTCTGACCATTATAACAAAACAGAAATTGCTATCAAAGCTTCTGTTTGTGAGTATATATATATATATATATATATATATATATATATATATATATATATATATATATATTAAATTGGCATATTTATCGGCATATAACACGCACAGGCGTATAACACGCGCCTTCATTTAAGAGGGAAGTTTTAGGAAAAAATCAAAAATTTTAGATAAGGTACTTTGAAGCAAAATAAGGGTCTTAGTCCATCAATGCAGCTTGCACAGTGCCCATCAGCAGCCTCTCCAGTGCCCATTAATGCAGCTTCAACATTGAAAATGAATGCAACCTGCACAGTGCCCATCAGCAGCCTCTCCATTGCCCATCTGCAGCCTAACCATTGCCAATTAATACAGCCTGCACATTGCCCATCAGCAGCCTCACCATTGCAAATTAATGCAACCTACAGCATTGCCCATGAATGCAGCCTCACTATTGCCAATCAATGCAGCCTGCACATTGCCCATCAGCAGCCTCTCCATCGCCCATTAATGCAGCCTCACCATTGCCAATGAATGCAGCCGGCACATTGCCCATCAGCAGCCTCTCCATTGCCCATTAATGCAGCCTCCCCATTGCAAATGAATGCACATCCCTGCTCATCTGCAGCCTCGCCAGTGCCGAATTACACAGCGCCGCAATCTCCTGTGTACCTGGCGATTAGTCACATATAGTCCCGCCTCCTGGTCCAGCTCCTCTGATAGATAGAAAAGTGGTCCAATCCTGGGCTAGGAGGCAGGACTGTGTGTCACTGATCGCCAAGTAAACAGGAGATCCCTGCTCTGTGTAACCCGGCAGCGCCCGCCCGCTCCTTCCACTCAGAGACAGCAGAAATCAGCGTATAACAGGCACACACGATTTCCTCCTGATTTTCAGGGGGGAAAAGTGCATGTTATACGCTGATAAATATGGTATATATCCAAATAGATAGTGATGTGTAAATGTGCAAAGTTTTTAAATGATGTATGCACTTATTTCGCATGATTCCCCTTCCCCTTGATGGCCACTTTAAAAACTGGATGAACTCGCTAAACCATATTGCTCAAATGATCTTCTCCCAGCACCATACAGCCTTGCGTTTCACGTCTGTCCTGATGGCCAGTGCACCCCCCTTCCTGCCAAAGCTTCTGTTCATTTCAACAGAAGACCCTTCTGAAAATTTCAAATAAATGGCAACTGATTTGACATTTTGATTTGCTGGAGGTGATTGGGATAATAAAAATAATCAAAGATTTACAACCCATCATAAAAGAAACACTGAAAGACATACTCCAACAACCCCCAATACCACCTTTTAGACAACCACCCAACCTCAGACATAAATTAATCAGCAGGAAATTTCATTCTGGAACCAAGGTAAGAAACCGAGTCTTGAAGGAATCCAATAAAAAGTCACACACACAAAAGGGCCTTCAATATTACAGAGTCATACAGCAATGTCTCCAATAATGTTGTGTACCTCATCCAATGCAAAAAATGCAACAAAGGTTTGTTATATTGTCAAAACAGGACAAAAATTACAAACAAGAATGAATTTACATATACACACCATAAAAGAACATAAGGAAGATGATTCCTGCACATCTGTGGAATATAACAACCATACCATACTATGGAATACATACATGTTTTGGTTTATAAAGAGAACTTCAAAACTACTCAGGAAAGGAAAATGTTTGAACTAAGAATAATAATTCTATTTGACATAAAATATAATGGACTAAATGTGGACTTCAGTTTTCTGAATCACTATCCAACAGCTTTACGAACAAGTTTTAATACTATTGCTGTGTATGTTTGTGTTTTTTTTTGTGTATTATTACTGCTTGGACCTTGATAAAGAGGGTACACCCAGAAAGTGTGTCCTGAAAATGTGGATGTTAGTGCAAATAAAAAAGTATTACAGACAGTACTCAATTATTTTTGATATTTTGATTTAAAATTTAAAAATGTTGTAGTAAGCTGTGCATATTTGCTCTGTAGCTGGAACTTTTCTCCTTGTTCCCTGTGATGTACAGTATGGTGAGACCATCTAATATTTCTAAATAAATACACTACAATTTTATTTATTTCATTCAAATTTTGCAAATTATGTCATTTATTTTTAACTTACATATTTCCATACCTTTATGGAAGGGATTGTACACAAAGAAATATGCTAAAAATGAAAATCTAATCGAAAAACTGTTCATATACAGTAAGCATGAACTGCTAGTAATATAGGTTTTGTTTTAATCAGAGCATGATAACCTTGATATTTCTCCACTAGATAATAATTAGATTTGACATGAACATTACATTATTATTATGTTTTTACACATGTTTTTGCTTGAATTTTTGTATTTTAAAAGGCCATTAATGAAAGCAGCATATTGCATACAGTAAATTATTCAGAAAATTGTTTAAAAACATTGAGGTTTATTTTAAGACTGGGAGCCCTATAATTCTTGAGATTAAATTATTAAAGAATAAACAAGACAATCCAATTTAAACATGAAGCTGTAGCGGTGACCTCATCTTCTGTTACATGGTATCCCATCACAGCTTCATCTCGTTGCCATGACTTTTCTTGTGAGTCCTCCAGTATCATTTGACATAAAGTTGAGTAAGAAAATTGTGAAAATTTAGACCAGAAAATAAAAATATGGAAGAATGCTGATGTGAAAGTGACAGGTTGGAATCACTGCTTTGGAATTGTACTAGCATACATGACCACAACTCAAAATATGCACTTATACAGTTTTAAATAACCATATACTATAAAATAACAATACATGATTCAGTTATAGTTTCTAGGATTGTTGTGCAAGGGACAGTACCAGAATATGTACCTAATTTTTCATTAGGCCAGTGTATTTTTCCTTCAAACAATGGGTATGCCCAGCACAATTCACTTATCCCAAAATAATCTATGGACTGTTTAATCCTTTTAGGTACACCCACAGTCTAAAGCCCCATACACACGGTCGGATTTTCCGATGGATTCTGTCCTATCAGACAATGTTGTCGGAAATTCCGACCGTGTGTAGGCACCATCGGACAGTTTCCATCGGATTGTCCGACAGACAAAGTCCTATCTCCTGCTGGATAGATTTTTTGACAACAAAGTCCGATCACACCAAATCCGATCGTGTGTAGCGAATTCCGACGGACAAAGTGCTACGCATGCTCAGATCACATTACAAGACCAAAGCTATTGGCTACTAGCCTCTACGTAGTCCCGTCGTAGGCAACAAACGTCACCGCGTTCAGAATGATCGGATTTTCTGACAACTTTGTCCGGCCGTGTGTACGCGAAACCAACATCGGACAAAGTACGACGGACATGATCCGACGGACCTGGTCCTCGGATAATCCAAGCGTGTGTATGTGTCCTTTTCAGCCTTCCTACGATAGGAACCTCAGTTATTTCTCTGGGTTATTATGTTCTGTTACCTAGAAAGTTGAGCAGTGACTAATTCTTGGCTTTATAATAATCGGCACAATGGCTTGGGTATTATTATAAGACGATCATCCATGTCTTTATGGACTTTGCTTTGTGCACTGGTCCAAATCCTTTGGTGAGGGGGATTATGGTATGGGGTTGTTTTTCAGGGGTTAAGCTTGGCCCCTTAGTTACAGTGAAGGGAACTCTTAAGGCGTCAGCATACCAAGACATTTTGGACATTTTCATGCTCCCAACTTTGTGGAAACAGTTTGGAGATGGCCCCGTCCTGTTTCAACATGACTGCGTACCAGTGCACAAAGCAAGGTCCATAAAGACATGGATGAGCGAGTTTGGGGTGGAGGAACTTGACTGGCCTGCACAGAGTCGTGACCTCAACACCTTTGGGATGATTTAGAGCGGAGACTGCGAGCCAGGCCTTCTCGTTCAACATCAGTGCCTGACTTCCCAAATGCACTTATAGAAGAATGGTCAAACATTCCCATAGACCTGCTCCTTAACCTTGTGGACAGCCTTCCCAGAAGAGTTAAAGTTGCCACAGCTACAAAGGGTGGGCCAACTCAATATTGAACTCTACGGACTAAGACTGGCAGGCGTCCCAATACATTTGGTATTATAGTGTGTGTGTGTGTATATATATATATATATATATATATATATATATATATATATATATAACATTTAATATTGACTACTTCAAGTGGGGGAGGGATCTAAACCTCAGCACTTCACAAATCCTGGTCGTTATTTATTATTATTATACAGAATTTATATAGTATATAAAGCAAATGATGTGGCGCTTCCTCAATACAAGAAAAGGTGCATAAACTAGAAATAATAAATAATCAACTCTATATTGCAGATACTCAAATGAAGTAACTGTTTCTGCATAAACAATTCCAATGAAATATATAAAGTGCTCCATGCAAAAAAAAAACTGCATAAACTGTTCCAATGAATATATAAAGTGATCTTCAGTGAAAAAATAAATGTTCATAAAGTGGTATCACCATCCAAAGTGTACACATAAATAATGTTCAAAATTCTTTCAAAGTGAAAAGCTTCTATAATCATCCATGATTATAGTGTGCCCCAGCCTCTCAACTCAAGTGAAGACCCCTACAGGTCTAATTAGACTAATCACTACCACCAAATACGTGTCAGGTGCTGACAGTAAATGACACTTGTTTTCGGAATCTAGCAAAAGATCAGAGTGACAAAAATCTCAAGGATTTAGTCCAGGACCCTTCATTCTTACTACAGAGGAGCATGGAGGGGAGGAGATATAAAGTATACATTGGAATTCCCTGTATATATTGAGAAGCTTATGTTTGCTAAGTGTTTCAAGGGGAAGGAGCCTGTGGCTGCTGACACCTAAAGAGTGATAACAGAAGTGTGACTGCACCTGTAGGGGTCTTCTCTTGATGTAAGAGGCTGGGGCACACTATAATCACAGATGGTGGAAGCTCTTCACCAATTTTAAACATTATTTATTTGTACACTTTGGATGGTGACACCACTTTATGAACATTTATTTTTGCACTGAAGTTTTTTGCACAGATCACTTTATATATTCATTGGAACTGTTTATGCAGATTTTTTGCACGGAGAACTTTATATATTTCATTGGAATTGTTTATGCAGAAACGGTTACTTTTTAGAGTTGATCATTTATTTATTTATTGAAGTTTATGCACCTTTTCTTGTATTGAGGAAGCGCCACATCATTTGCTTTATATATTATCACTGTGTGAGAACACTTATTTCATGTTGGCAGCTACTCATTTAATACACACCACATTGGTTTGCGCATTCGTTTATTTACACTTTTAAGGATTTATATAGTGCCAACAGTTTACACAGCGCTTTACAACTTGAGAGTAGACAGTCCAAATATAACACACTTTAATACAGTAGGAATCAGAGGGCCCTGCTCCTTATGCCGCGTACACATGGTCGGACTTTCCTGCAGAAAAAGTCAGACGGAATCTTTTCAACGGATATTCCGATCGTGTGTGTGCCTCATCTGAAAATTCTGACGGACCTAGAAATAGAACATGTTTTAAATATTTCCAACGGAACCAATTCCTATCGGGAAAACAGCTCGTCTGTATGCTGTTCCGATGGACCAAAAACGATGCATGCTCTGAAGCAAGTACGAGACGGCAGCTATTGGCTACTGGCTATTGAACTTCCTTTTTCTAGTCACGTCATACGTGTTGTACGTCACTGCACGGACTTTGGTGTGATCATATGTAGGCAAGACTGTTTCAGCGGAACTTTGTCGGAACTCCGTTGGAAAAACCTTCGTAGAGTGTGTGGAGTCGCTAACCCTGAAAGTCTTGCTTCTTTGACTTGGCTTGGGGGAATGAGGAATTACACCTACACAGTAAGCCCTATATGGGCATGACTTACCTCCTGGAGAAGGGGGAGCATGTGCACTGTGGTGGCAATTCTGCAGAGGCTCTATGAGCTTGCAGATTGTTACCACAAAGGTAAGAAGGTAATACTGACTGGCAGGATCAACTGGTAATTTATATATAAGGAAAGTAAAATTAGAGAAACAAGGGTCACAGAGGTTTTTAAAAAGTACCATGAAGGTATTACAGTTTGTTGTTTTTTTGTGGTCACAACCACTTTAATTGTAAAAGTACACATACCATATTTGGCCAATATAAGGCACAGCAGACCTATTGAAAACTATAGATCACCTATTGAAAATTATTGAAAACTGTAGATCACTCACCCATAACCAACAAAAGTAGGTTAAAAAATAGAAAAGCACATTTGCTCCACCTTTCCTACACAACCATCATTTTGGAAATGTTTAATCTCTTGGGGCCCTCTTACATAGTTACATAGTTACATAGTTAGTTAGGTTGAAAAAAGACACAAGTCCATCCAGTTCAACCACAAAAATGACTCTTGTCATTTTAAGAGTCACCAGGAACACATGAAGGGGATATTTACTAAAGGCAAATGGACTGTTCACTTTGCAAGAGAAGTTACACCCTGCTAAGTAATTTTCCAGGGCTTAGTAAATGTTGTAAAGAATATGTGCAAGGAATAAAAAAAAAAAGCAGCCAGCAGAACTTCACCACATTCTCTAAGGTCTGCCGATAAACTAATTTTAGGGAGTGCAACTGATCTGTAAAATGAGTAGTGTATTTGCCTCTATTAAACCAACCCCAAAGTGTCTACAGTAAAACTATGTGAACGTTTCTTGTATGTTTTCAGGACTCTGTTAGAGAGAGATGTGCATTTTATTCCAGGCCTGTGTGCTTGCTATGATTTTGAAATTCTGTGTTGAATTGGAGATGCTGTAACACACTAGTGTGGGAAGAAACACCCAAAATGCCCAGATGGACAATGATTGTGCCAGGGAGATCTCAGAACAAATATTATCCTAAACAAACTAGAAACCAGACACTGACTTGGTCCCCTGAGCTCCACCCCATAAAATAATATCTAATTTTGCTGAAGTGTGTGATGTACAGGCACATGTTAAAGTAAATACTTTAAGTCCAAAAGTTTAACCTTTTTGTTTTTGTATGTTTTCTGTTTGCCTTTAGAGACCTGTAACCCATTTAAAAAAAATGTATTTTTAACAAATTACACATTCAAATACTTCCCTTGTGTCCAAAAATACCTGTGAGCATTGAACTAAAAACAGGATCATTTTATTCCGTCTCCCAACCAAATACGTACAGTTTATTATGATATTAAAATAGTATCTACTTTCCTAAAATCCACCGTCTCCATCTACTATCTGTTTCTTTCACTGGCTGTGGAGTCCTTTTCTAGGAAGAAAAAAGAGTTTTCATTATCTGGGAAATCAATTTCCTCACTGAAGCTAATGGGATTTTTTTTAAATGGTTTTAACTCTCTTAGGTGTAAAGCTTCTGTCCCTCCTGCCTCATTGTCTGATCTTGTTACTTTCACATTTTGACACATAATGTAGCAAGACAATTCATTCCCAGTTGATCCTGATCAAACAAAATTTAAAACAAAACATGTAAAATTCATGGAGGCATTTGTGATTTATTATAAAAACTTGTAGATACAACTAAATTTCACAGTAACGTGTGTTTTTATGAGTATTTTAAGGGCAAGACCCTTGTTTTGTACTTTAATTGCTTTTATATTAGTTCTGTTAATTTTTTTAAGTAGAACTTAAGGCACGATAAAGTAAGGAAGGGTTATAACCCCTGTCAGTTTTTTTTTTTTTTTGCTATCTGTGTCCCATTGGGGAGATTTCTTTTAATTTTCTCTCCCATAGCCAAAACAAGAATTGAAAGAAAATCCCTCTAAAGTGAGGTAATCCCTGGTTGTCACGAAGGTCACCAGAAATAGTGTCCCCAGTGGAAGATTTTCCTCTATTCCTGTTCTGGTATCAACCCAAAATTTGAGATTTTGTTATACTTTTATTTTGATGATAACAGTAAAGAGGACAAATAGAAAGGGTGCACCTCCCTTATATCTTATATGAGATTTGCTGATTGAGTTTACATATACAATATATTACCAAAAGTATTGGGACACCTGTCTTTACACGCACATGACCTTTAATGGCATCCCAGTCTGCGTTTGGGGTGGAGGAACTTGACTGGCCTGCACAGAGTCCTGACCTCAACCCAATAGAACATTTGGGATAAATTAGAGCGGAGACTGCGAGCCAGGCCTTCTAGTCCACATCAGTGCCTGGCCTCACAAATGCGCTTCTGGAAGAATGGTCAAACATTCCTATAGACACACTCCTAAACCTTGTGGACAGCCTTCCCAGAAGAGTTGAAGCTGTTATAGCTGCAAAGGGTGGGCCAACTCAATATTGAACCCAATGGACTAAGACTGGGATGCCATTAAAGTTCATGTGAGTGTAAAGGCAGGTGTCCCAGTACTTTTGGTAATATAGTATGCTTCTATTACCACCATGGGGTTTCGTTGTTATTTGTTAAGAATCTGTGGCAGTGACATGGAAATCTGTTTTTGTTTCTACATGAAGGGGTCTAAGTTGAATTTGGCATTCTTCTGGCAAATACATCATGGTAGCTAGCATCGTGGAAAACAAAAAAACAATCCACTAAAAAATGTATGTTTTAACAGTGGATTATATATATATATATATATGTATGTGTGTGTGTTTAAATGTATGTATATACATATACAGAATGCTGTATATAGAATATATGTTTCCACACTGTTCTTCGGTATGATTTAGAGGTTGTTGTGTCAAGATTATGTTGCTGAAATCTAACTTTTCCCTAGAATACTGATGAAATTGGTTTCATTCTGATTGCTGCCTGGGGTAGAGTGGAAAAGGTTAAAATCACTAACATGCTAAGATTACAATGCATTAGACATTCTGACAGCAAAATAAGTTATTGTCAAGTTTGAAAATGACTTTTCCAAATGTAATTGCATACACTAACCAGACATTTATGTTGATTTTTATATTAGTATTCACAATTTAAAGAACACTATTAAAGGAAATGAAAGGGTCTCCCTCAGTTCACTCTAATAATTCCTGCTTCACTGCACAGTTGATTGGAAATCACCTTGATAGGATCAGTATTACTAGATTTCAGAGTTGTGCCTGATGCATCCCTCCATATCTCAAATAATTGATGCTACTATAGTGGCTGAGTTAGTCTAGATGTGAGTGAGCAAAAAAATGACTACTTAAGCCAAATGATATACTATAAATTATATATTTGTAGGTGTATTATTACCATTTCAGTTTTTTTTTTAGATCTTTCTATACTTTCTTTAATTGATGTGTGCTGGCCAAAGCTCTGGGTGGGCAAAATTAGAACAACATTTTATTCTTAATTATTGTACTTTTTGATACATGAAAGCCTAACAAAATTATATTGTGCATTAGACAGAACAGTGTTGTTTTATTTTGTGTTGTTTTTGCTATTACTATTATCATTATTGCTATGTAGATGCTGCCTTCTAAAGGATCAGTCCACCAAAACAGATATTTCAGCTTTTGATACATACTGGAGAGTCAACACACCCAAATCATTCTTTCCATTTCTCAGGGATTCTTTTTGCGAGAAATCTGTGTTTGAGTTCCTGGGTATGCCACATCTATTAGCTATTGTGAGGGGTTCCTTGTTTGATTCTTTTGTTGTTTATTATCCTGGAGAATGCAACAGTAGGAGCTGGGACACACAAGGATGGACATGAACACATAAACCACATAGGTTGCCAAAACTGAGCTTTGGGGGCACTTTGGAACTATAGCAGGGAGATCAGAGTGTTGACATGTCCAAGACCATTAGAAACAATCTGTAAATTAAAAACCCCTTTTAGGTGGACTTGTGTTTGTAAAGTATGTGTGTAGACATTATTAGTAGCCAATTTAGTAGCCTATCGACATTGGACAGAGTCTCTCTGCTATTTTAAGTATAATAGTATAATAAATTGAGCCACTATCTTTTATACTACACCATGGGATCTGTCTCTGTTCTTTTTTGCCTCTTGTGCTGAGAGTACAATTCATGATTATTGTGTAATCGTGGTGGTGGAATCAAATATTGCTGTGAGGCAGCCAGGCGCATTTGGTTGTCTTTTTTATGGGATCTTTTGTTCCGGTAAGGAGTATGTCAAACTTGGGGAGTGGGAACTTCATCTCCATAGGGGAGTGTTTTGAAGCCCTATATGTTTTCTGTGTAAACACCAGTGAGGCATTAATTTGGCATATTTAACACTCAAGCTTCCATCACTGTTGGAAATTTCTTTGGGCTCACTTTCAAAATTGTTTGTGTGACATTTTGTTTCTAATTTGTATAAGTATTGAGAAATTTTTTCCTATTTTTCATATGTGATATTTTGTATTGATTCTTAAAGGTGCAACATACTTTATCCTATGTTGTTTTAATTATATATATTATGACATTTTAGATGTGGTGGCTGCATTCATCTTTCTTTTTTTATCTTTCTTTTCAACTGTTGATCTGCCTAGTAAGTTTGTTATTCTCCAACTTCCCAACAGCCCAAGCTGTCCAACAAAAGTGACATTTGGAGAGTTGAGACAAGTCGTTTACCACTAACAGGGTTGTTTACAATGGTCAGCCTTTATTCATTAATGTAAAACCTTTAATCCCCCCATAAAAAAACAAAAAAAAGTTGATGTAACTGCATAGAAAACGTAAAAAAAGTTTTAGTTTCAATTTGTTTTATCTGTTATTTAAATCCATTTAAATCTGCTAGTGCATCTAGAGCCTGGTACACACTAATAGTTTAAAAATGGACAGCTCCAGTCGTAGATGCTGTACTAACAGTTTCCCGTGCTGAGCTGTTGTGTCCTCACAGGGGGACAGCCCCCCACCAGAACACTCTGGTAATCGCTCTCCGCCATTGGCAGAGAGTGCTGATCCGGAGCCAGCCAGCTGCTGATTTTCCAGCATGCTCGTCCAACAGAAGCCAGCCAAAAGCTTCTGTCAGACCAGCTGCCATACACAAGGGCTGAATGTCGGACAGTTTTTATTGAATGTCTCCCAACATTCGGCCCGTGTGTACTAGGCATAACACTATCCTCTCCCTAGACTGACAATGCTGCCATTGAAAGATGTCTTCATTGCTCCTCCATTCAGTGTAGACATAATCTAAGACAGGAAGCACATTACTATCCAAGTCACCAGGTGAAAATAAAGGTTTCAAAACCTAATAAATGGAAAACAAAGGTATCCACCACATTTAAGGATTAATAATAGATTACATTTTTGTTTTTGGGTTTAGAACTGTAATAATTATTCAGAACAGCTTTGTTAGCTGTGTCACACATTGCAACATTGGTACCTACAGCTACAGACTTGGTTGGCAGATTTTGCATCAGTAAACTGCTGTCTGTCCAGTACAGGTACACAGATAGTCTCCTGGTACTCAACTCCAACCCACAGACTCTCTCATTAGTGTTGGATGCAGGCCGATCCCCTGGTGGCTTCCAATCCCCTGGTTTGCTTATGTTGTCTGTCCAGTGGCTCTTTTTTGGGTGACCTATCTCTTTAGGGATGTGGATATGCCCCCAAACTGAGAAAAGACCATATAAACAATTGTAGTTGCTAAATGCAAAGTATGCTGGTTGTACATCTTGTACTGATCTGGTTTTAAAATCAACTTTTCAAGAGAGAACCATAGCAAGCTTTGGGGCTTTCATTGTAAAAATGACCTCACCGCCTGAAGTAGGTATTAGGTGGCCCAAAAATGTGAGGTTATTCAGATACACTCCTGTGAATAAAGCACACGGTGTGACTAATTCTATGTTAAAAGCAATCTTTTGTTATATGTTTTATATTTTATAGAGGCATCTAACAACCGAATGTGAGTACCATATTCAAGTATTTGTGTACTCCTTTGTTTGCACTTACTTAACCTCTGATAACCAAACACTACATTTAAATTCTTTGTAAACTGTAACACAGAACATCTCTTAATTGCTTCCTTTTGGTCTGTTAAACATACCATTAAAAGTGCCTTGTTACATTTATTCAATAAACCTGCAAGAAATCTTGTGAGCTAATAGCTTCTGGTGATCTCTGCCCCTGCTGCACTCTTACTAGTAACATTGCTCCTAGCTATCTCTGTGGACTATCAAACACCTACCCTATTTTATAGAGGAGAACCAAGGGAAAGTTGTTCTGTAGTCTCGAGCTCCTTACTATTCCAGGACTAAAATTGTGTGTTACTGAAAGGATCGCCAGTTAAAATTATTGGGCAAAGGCTAAAGAAATTCAGCCACCACATCTGGTAAAAGGAAATCTATATAACATTTTTGTACTTTGGTTTATATATACTTTAAACACACAACTCCTGTGGCTCTCTGTTATCTTTTTGTATCTCTCCACTCTGTATTTTTTGAGACATCTTTGCACCTTTATCATGTAGTGAATCACTGACTGGGAACAAACATGGAGAACAGGAGCTTACATTTTACTGCATGCTTGTTCCAGGGTAGTGATTCATTAGATTCTGGATAAACATGACGACTCCAGAGTTTGCCCCTGATTGGTTGCTAATGCCCTTCACCTGCAGCACTTTGTTTCCTGCACTATTTATTTATTAATTCTGTTTCCTGCTGGTATTTTATAATCAAGTCTGGAAGTTAGCACTAGATAGTACGTGTACATTATGAATGGTGATCCTTTTGCACTGTTTTCATTTTAAGGAAACGAGACGAAAGATGTCGAAAAGAAAGGCAAGGGAAAGAAGGAATGAATAGGCTAACCCTTTCTACAATGCAAGATGTCTTTATCTTTTGCTATATCTTTGTTAGGATATAGACATTTCCACCTTCTTTACTGCTCCGATGCCAACTTACTCCTGCACATCCCTTAAACTGAGCAAATTATTTTTACATTGTTCACTTTAAAGATATCCTACTTGAACGCAATCAGAGGCTCAATCTCTCCCAGTCACTGGCTCACCTGCGTTCAAGCATTTGACAGAATTTTTCACGGTGCCCTGCTTCTGGGCTTCTCGAAGATGGGACAAGAACCATTGATGGAGCCCATTAACTTTTCAGTGTTTTGAATAAAACTTGACTCTCTGAGACACATTGTACGTTCACTCTCCTACGACTTGCAGGTGTTAACATTTTTCAAATGTCTCCTTTGTAGTTAAACTAGATCATTTGGTAGAATTTTAAACTTCATGACAAGTAGCAACATGGTACATCTAAGAACGTTAAAATGCTATTCCCTTCAAACAGCAAGTTATAAAACAGCAGCGCTTCTTGACATGCCTCTATTTGTGCTACATGATATTTTCCTGCGAGACACAGGTGGTAAATATTAAATAAACACGACTGGGTAAATATAGGCTTTAACTCTCAAAGCAGAGCATGAAGCATTTTAGCAAAGTGTCATAAAATTAATCGACACAGGTTCTGGAATGCATATAATTAACAAATACAGAAGTAACGGCTAAGACTCTATTATAGCAAAGTGTATTACAGTTTATAGATGTGAGTGTAAACTGATTATATTCAATATGGTTCACAATGGTGAATTAACTGGTTTTAATTATTCTAGAATTGGTGTCAAGCCAATTATATGCCCTCAAAACAACTCCATCTGTGCTTTGTCATCCTGTTGATTTTGGGCTTGTTCCAGAACATTAAATAATGAATATTGCACGGCTTTTAAGAACTACTTTCAAGAATCCATGCAGTCCCTCCTCCCCCTTATGTTCTCTCTTTAATTCTTTTTATTGAACCATGGAACTTTGTTTAAAATATTAAGTGAATAGAATATAAAATAGTTGCTCCTATTATATAAGATGAAAACTCACATTGTAAAGCAGACCTTCACTCATAAAGTTAATTTGCTCTCATCTGCATCCCCTCTATCTTACACAATTGCAGATAGTTTATAAATGTTTTAAAAAAGTGAATACTATACAATGTATATATATATATATATATATATATATATATATATATATATATATATATATATATATTATATATGTATAAGCTGTGCAGCTGGCCACTTCCTAATTCCTGGCCTAGGCAAGAATGACAGTGATCAGCCACCCAAAGCCTCCTAAAATGTTCATGTCACACATTATTTTAGAAGGCAGTGTTTCATTGCGCCACGGGTCTCTGCCAGGCCCCAAAATACCTGCGCCAGGTTCTAAATATCTGGCAGAGACCTGTGGCATATACGCACATGTGTGCCAGGATATCTCACACATGCTCAGGTCTCTGTCTGATATTTGATACCTGGTGGGATAATGAGGAAGAAAAAACCATCTCCCCAACCAGGAATACCATGAAGGTGTCACGCAAAGAACTTTGGCCACAAAGAAGACAACGCTTGGCTCTATTGACTTGTATGTTTTATTTTATTATCACACAGGGACAATTGTTAGTGCAATGGAATTTAGTTTGACCCAGGTAGAGTGAAGTTCCTCTTTAAAAGAAATCTCAACATTTCATTAGGAATTTGATATGATATATATAATTGCTATTCATGCTGTTTCGTGATATAGAGATATTAAAAATACCTTTCCATTTCAGTCTGCAGACAGATTTTATTTTCTAAACTGCAAACAATTTCATTTTTTTCTTCCTTGCAGCTGGGGTGACCATGGCAACCCTGGGGCATTCTGTAATCTGTTCAGTACACCCCCCCCCCAGGAACATCATTAGCTACTCGCCTACTGCTTTTCTTGCGTTTATTTTTTTTCCACATTAGGCCTATATCATTCTTGGGATCCTGTCACCATGGACAACTTGCCAGTGCCAGGATCACTACAGAGGTCAGAAAATTCTTACTTCTTTGTATGGCATTGCTCCCTTCCTGGCTGGATGAGCAAGGCATTGCTTACTTGCTGGCAGGGAGATTCTGTAGCATTTCTGTCCGGGAGGGAGCAATATCTTGTTTGTTTGGACAACGAAGAAGAGACACATGGCAACAGGTGAATATTTTGTTCTGCCTTTTTTTAACAATGCTCTCATTGGCAATGGATCAGGATCTCAAGTGTGATGTGGGCCTTATAGCACTGTGACTAATCATGTGACTATAGCAGGCAGACCCTTCAAGTTAGCACTCAGGAAGTTACTTGAATGCATAGAGAGGGGAGTAGTGGCGCGCAGAGAGTTAAATTAAACTAAAATGAGAGCAGGTGAGAGGAGTGATAATTAAATAACTAAAACAGTGGTGAATAAAATAGTAGAGATAAATTCACATAAAAATGTACCAAAAATTGTGAAAAATGTATCACATATTGGTAAAATGCATCAAAACATAATAAACAACACAGTAAAATCAATAAATGGTGGATGGTGACTGTGGTATAAAATCAACGTGAATCTTCAAAATCCAAAAAAACGTGAAGAAATAAAGGTGGTTGCGAAAAATGCAGTAAGGCGATAAAATGCAGTAACCAATAATGGAAAATTGCTTAACAAAATAGATATAAAACCATATCTTTAAAGTGACTTGAGTGAATAATAGAAATGAAATAAAAAGAGTGAGAAAGAATATATTTTTAAAAAAATATATAAATTCAAAATTAGTCGCAAGCTAAAATCGCATCACAGTAAGTAAAAGAATGTCCATATAAACATGGGTGCAGGTAACAGTTCGTTCCCAAAGTGAAGTGCAAGAAAATATTTTTCCAGTTGAATGTGACTATATCGTGCGATTTCTAGCAATGCTCTGTGATCCTGGTGGGGGTGGTAAAGTTGGCCCCTTACCTTACAGCTGTAAGGTTACAGCATGGGTTAAATGGGTCTTTGGGGTCCCTGGTGACCTTCCTCCTTTGGGGGCTCCAATCTGTATCCCAGTTCTTAGCTTTAAGTTGCATCCAATTTGGGGGGGGGGGCTCACATCAGTAAAAATAAGAGGAGGGAAGCAGCCTCATAGTGTAGTATATAAAAAGAATTTTATTCAAATAAAACACAGTTTTTGCGTATAAAAGCAGGGGGGGTACTCACATTTAAAATTGAGTCAGACAGTATGGTACAAACGAGCGGCGAGCTCGGTATTACGTCACTTCCGGTGCGTCAACTAAGCTCAGGTCCCGACGCGTGTTTGTCACCGATCACGTGACTTCTTCAGGGGATCACGTGACTGAAGAAGTCACGTGATCGTGACGAACACGCGTCGGGACCTGAGCTTAGTTGACGCACCGGAAGTGACGTAATACCGAGCTCGCCGCTCGTTTGTACCATACTGTCTGACTCAATTTTAAATGTGAGTACCCCCCCTGCTTTTATACGCAAAAACTGTGTTTTATTTGAATAAAATTCTTTTTATATACTACACTATGAGGCTGCTTCCCTCCTCTTATTTTTACTGATGTGAGCCCCCCCCCCGCCAAATTGGATGCAACTTAAAGCTAAGAACTGGGATACAGATTGGAGCCCCCAAAGGAGGAAGGTCACCAGGGACCCCAAAGACCCATTTAACCCATGCTGTAACCTTACAGCTGTAAGGTAAGGGGCCAACTTTACCACCCCCACCAGGATCACAGAGCATTGCTAGAAATCGCACGATATAGTCACATTCAACTGGAAAAATATTTTCTTGCACTTCACTTTGGGAACGAACTGTTACCTGCACCCATGTTTATATGGACATTCTTTTACTTACTGTGATGCGATTTTAGCTTGCGACTAATTTTGAATTTATATATTTTTTAAAAATATATTCTTTCTCACTCTTTTTATTTCATTTCTATTATTCACTCAAGTCACTTTAAAGATATGGTTTTATATCTATTTTTTTTAAGCAATTTTCCATTATTGGTTACTGCATTTTATCGCCTTACTGCATTTTTCGCAACCACCTTTATTTCTTCACGTTTTTTTGGATTTTGAAGATTCACGTTGATTTTATACCACAGTCACCATCCACCATTTATTGATTTTACTGTGTTGTTTATTATGTTTTGATGCATTTTACCAATATGTGATACATTTTTCACAATTTTTGGTACATTTTTATGTGAATTTATCTCTACTATTTTATTCACCACTGTTTTAGTTATTTAATTATCACTCCTCTCACCTGCTCTCATTTTAGTTTAATTTAACTCTCTGCGCGCCACTACTCCCCTCTCTTTTCTTCTACCTCTGGGTTCAGACATTACCCCCAGTGTGCGCTGCATTAGATTAGTTTTACTCTTTGTGTAAGCGCGAGATTATCCTCTCTTTCATTTTACTTGAATGCATGTGTCAGTTTCTGCGTGTAATTTAACTGATTTCTGGCATTCAGTTTAAAAAAAACAATGCAAATGATCTTTATGACAGAAGTTGAGTGCATATCTACAGCAAAACATAGAAATACTTAGCTGAAATACATATATATGTAATGCATTATTGTACCAGCCTGCCACACTGCATAGCCATATTAATGTCATGTGCATGGTAATGTCATAAAGGTGAAGGGCGGGGCATAAAATGTCCCCTACCCCACCACCTATGAGATCATGACAGACAGAAATGAATTTAAAATTAATAATGGTTTCCAAAAAAATGTAAAAAAATAAATATATATATATATATATAAATATATAAATATATATATATATATATATATATATATATATATATATATATATATAATATATATATATATATATATATATATATATATATATATATCCTTACCTCTGATTAGAGGATGATCAGACAGTTGCCCTAAAAATGGTTCTCTGACACGAGTGGGTACCTATATAAAGAAGAGGATGCGTCATGTAAATGGGCAGAAAGAAGCAAGCAGCAAGACAGCAAGAAGAATCAGAGAAGACAGCTAGCCCCCCCCCCCCCCCCCATCATGGCCCTAGTTATGAGGCGCTGGTCCCTTTATTTGAGAAGGATGTCATGTTGGAATTATTTGTCCCTTTCTTTGAAAAGGGGATGTTATGTTTGAGTAAAGTAATAACTCAAGCTCCAATAGCTGAGCTATAGTTATGGTGATATAAGATGTTAAATACTAAGATATGCGTATCGCTTTATTTAATTTAATACAATTCATTATTATTTTTATTGAAGTTATTGATAATAAATTGATTTGTTTATTATACCTAAAATAAAGAGCCAAGGCCATTCAAACCACAGGTTCTTGAGTCAAGAATATGTATTTATTAAAAGAGTTCTGTCTGATCCCATGTGTCCCCAGTCTTCTAAATTGAATTAAAAAAAAGTGTTAACACTTTTTTCCACTTTCCTCTTCTAAATTGTTTATAATCCATTGTCTTCCATCTCTCAATAACTGAAAGCATGTTAAATTGTAACATGTAACAGAGTTTGTATATACAGTCCATAACCTCCTGCTCTGATTTTTTGGTGTGGTGGATAGTGAGAAGACACTATATAGACTATATGCCGTTAAATATGCAGTATAATAAAATGTGCCAAATAATATAAATATTTTTCATTGGCACACATTAGTATTAATTTGCTAAAACTGGAGCGTGCAAAATCTGGTGCAGCTGTGCATAGTAGCCAATCAGCTTCTAATTTCAGCTTGTTCAATTAAGCTTTGCCAAAAAAAAAAAAAAAAGAACCTGAAAGCAGAGCTGCATCAGATTTTGCACTCTTCACTTTTAGTAAATCAACCCCATTATATACAACAACTCCTAAATGCCTATTTAGCATTATTGTAAAGTTTACCTAAGAAGTAATTTTTACATGATTTACACATTTCTTTGGCTGATATGGTGTGTTTTCATGAAGAATTTTTCACCTGCGGAATCGTTTTTGACAGTGGAATTAGCATCATTGTTGAGCCCTTACTGTGAAAAAATCAATCTGTGCAGCATATTGTTTTAAAAAAAAGTCTATTGACAAAGATCTGTCTACAGAAGTGAGAAGATCAGAAAATGAAATCCCAGTTTTGAACTGCTAAGCAGTAAGCGCTGTGTGTACTGTATATATAATGAACAAACACAACTACTTCCATGTACATATATAATTCAAAGCTAGGTTTTTGAAACATTAATACGTCTTCATAAGATTATTTGCATTGCATTGGATTTTCATTTTCAGTACAACTGAAAATCCCTTATACTGTATGTTCATGGCCTCTCTGTGTAACTAGAGGAATTTACCCCTTCTAGAATACCATATTTTTCAGATAAAAAAATAGAGTTTATACAGCTCAATATTCATTGTTGCAGTATTAGGTGTATGTGCCTGGGTTTTTTATCTTATCAGATGCTTTGCAGTCCTTGTAGAGTGGAGCTCAGACTGGCAGCGGTAGAAGTAGCACAAACAACCAACCATTTTATGTGCTGACAAGGAACAAACTCAGAGAAGGCATAAGCAGAGCATCAAAGATGAGCTTATCACTGTGCTGCTTCTCTTTCACTGTCCAGTTGAAGGCTGGGGAGCGGGTACATGACAGCCAGAGCTCAGAGGATGCGGTTTGAATATTACGCTGTCATTCAACCTGGAAGACTGAGGGCATCTAGTGGTGGAAAACAAGCACTGCGAGGGGAAGTTTTTAATTGAAAGTGAGCAGTTGCAGCAACAACTACCTTGACGTTTACATATTAATGAGCTGTTTTTTATTTATTTTGGTAATGTTATTGGAGTTCGACTCCATTGTTTTTCTTTACAGATTACCCTTTAAGTCTTCACTCCCCATTACAAGATTGTTTGTTTGGTAACTCAGCAGTTAAGGCTATTGGGTTCCTCCTAGATATAGCTGACATTCAAGCAGGTGTGCCAGTTTATAAGGCAGCCAAGAGCAAAAAGGTGTAGTTGGAAACCATGCAAAAAGCTCAGGGCAGATATCAGACAGTAAGGATAGTGGGTCTATTTGAGTTATAGCTGGGGATATCAGATCAGGTAACCTCCTAAAGCATGACCAGGAATTATTTTACTCCTGGTATGAACATTGTATCTTTACTTTCCTGTCTCTCCTCCACTCCAGTGATCTGATCTTGGATTTCTGGCTGGGGCTTACCCAGAGCTGACTGTCTCCAGGCCTAAATATGACAGTATTAGACCAATCACCACGTGCTATAGGACAAACACAAGTTTGCCTTTAACACAAATATTTTTATGCTGTTGCTGTATAAGTGAGTATGAGGCATCAACTATTTTATATATCTTAAATGTAATACTAGGTAAATACAGAATGTACTGGCTGGTATTTAAAGTGGTTCTAAAGCCTAAATAATTCCCTGCATTGATTTTTTTTTTAAAAACACCCCACTAACTATTACCCTCTCTCCCGTCCCTAAACATTTACCTGAGGCAAATGGTGGGAACCATTGGCTCCTGCTGCTGTCAGTCAAATCCTGTGAGGAGGGAGTGGTTCCCGGCATCACTGTGTGTGTCTATAGACGCACACAGTCCACTTCAGGAGTGAGCCCACAGGTGTGCCCCCATAGCAAGCAGCATGCTTTGGAGGCACACAGAGATGAGGAGGAGCCTGAAGTGCCAGTGGGGGACCCCATAATAGGATATTTTGGACCACTCTGTGCAAAACCATTGAACCATTGCACAGAATAGGTAAGTATAACATGTTTGTTATTGTAATTAAAAAAAATATATAGCCTTTACAACTGCTTTACAAATATTTTTTTTCTGGGGATTAGCTTCTAAGAGATCCCTGTCAATTTTTCCTTTCTATGTGTCAGTCCTAGCCCTGCAAATATATTCAGCTCACATGACACTGTTGCGACAGCCTGCATGTGATCCTTATTCAAGGCAATTATATAATTTGATTCCACATGGGGCAATTCCAGCTGAAATTCACTTCACATGCTTATATGGACAGAAATCTCCATCTTAGCATCAGGATCAATGTTTTAGATGACTAAACCTACAATTTTGCCTGTCTCACCGCTGATAATCTCCCCTTTTTAAAAGTCACCGGCAGACGTGGGCTGCCATTAAACTTGAATGCCTGCAGTCAACAGCTTGAATGGCCTTCCCCCCTCTATTTGCTATCCTTTGTGAATGAGGTACAGTGGGGGAATTTAAATTGCAAAGTTACCAACATGCCACTTTGACGCTTTCTGAAGGAATATATTTAAAGATGAATGAAGGGCTAGGAGTGGAAGCACAAACTGGCAAGAAGATTCTTTAAAAAATGCATGTGAAATGTCCTATTGTTATATTTATATTATTTAATTCTAAGGGTGTATAATTTATTAGGATTATCTGGAAATAAGGTGCAGAGAGTAGTTGTGCACAATAATTTATATCAGAAATGTGGTTATTATTTTTTTCTCTTTAAGATTCTGGGGTTTTTTAAGTGGCTACCATGGATTTACCCACTATTAAAGCCCAGCTTTTAGGGGTAATCACATGGGGGGCAGGCTTAGCCCTATGCAAATACCAACTTTAATAAAGCTATCATTTGTAAAGGATTTTTCTGAGGACTTAATTGTCTGATCAAGGTGAAAGTAGGAGCAAGAATCCCATTGTGCCCGCTTCACTGCTTCTTGGTTAGTTTGATTACCTTTGGGACAGTAAAGAGTCATTTTATAGCAGGCTTCCCAGTTAAAACAAAGACTCTGTAATCCAATCATGTATTAGTTTAAAAAATATATATACTGCTATAAGCACTTGCATTTCTGTTTTAATTAGCTATCTGTAATCTCTTGTAGAGCAGCAGCACTCTTGTTAAGAGAGGGTGGGCCAGCATTGTGAGCTGATTGGTGCTCTTTTTTATTGCAGAGCTGTCAGTCTAACATTACAAACATACCTACAGGCAGAGAGCACATGTTAGGCCTCATTAAAGTTAAACATTAGCAACCATTTTGTTTCTATAGTGAAGGGGTTGAAGGCTTTTAAACTGTAGAGGATGACTGCAACTACATGTATATGGTACAGTGTACATGTAAAGGCATAGGAGCGATATTAGAAGTTTATGATTTTTGATTTGCTTTAAACTTTACATGTTACTGCAAAATAAGTAATTTTGCAGGACACACACATCGAAGTGGTTGTAAAGTCAGTGATCACAATTACTGCCTGCCCCTCTGTTATAATAAACTATACTACACAATGTATGTGGTTCTTAAAATTCTGCTGCTAAATACCTTTTTTCACATCACCGATGTGTGGTCACGTAACCGCCCTCCGCTCTCCTTTCCCGATCTAAGGACTATAGATGGAGGGACTGAGATTCCCCCCTGACATCAGCCGGGTGGTCACGTGACCGCACATCGGCGATGGGAAATAAAAAAAACATATACATTGTGTTAGGAATGCAACGATACCATTTTTTTTACGAGTACTTTTTTTTTAAGTACGCGCCGATATCAATTACGGATACCTACCGCAACTGTTTTGTTTTCACTTCAGCTGTCAGCAATGGTACAAAGCATTGAAAAGTTATTTACAAATTAAATAAATAGATTTTTGTTCTTAAGTTTGCGCTTTTTCAATGTGAAATGTGTAAATATATGTTAATATATATGCGCAAAAATTCATTAAGGAAGCAAATAAAAAAAAAGTTTTAATTGTTTATCGTTTATATAATAGACGTGAGCAAAAAAAAAAAAGCAAAATAATAATTAAATGGAGGAGAATAGGGAGTTAATTAAGGCTGATTAGAGTAAATTAAGGGTTTATAAGGGGTTAAACAGAGGAACATTTGTCCATCCCTTTGATCTGCAGATGAAGAAACAGAAAGATACAAAAAGAAACAATGTTTATTTTTATTTTAGTGTTTCAGCGCTGAGCAATGTTGTTAATAAACATTGCCAGCTGCTTTTTTCCCCTCACAGCTTCAATTACTGGACTTCTTTAACACTTTAGCTGTCAACAGGGGAGACCCACTGACAGCTCAAAGAACCGAGCCTGAAAGTATCGGTTTCAGGTATAGGGGCATTGCATGAGTACCGATACTTGTGCAAGTACTCGGTATCAGCACCGATAGTATCGGTGCAACCCTACATTGTGTAGTATATCGTGTTATAACAGAGGGAGAGGGAGGGGTGGGTTTGGAGATCGGCTTACACACTAGGAAGTGACAGGCAGGGAGATTAGAGGGAGAGACTCTAAACACAACGGGATGATGGAGGCACGTAAACTGACCATGGTATCAAGGATCAGCAGCCACGATTACCGCGGTCAGCACACTTAGGGGGGGCACAGGAAAAGGCAGGATCAACCAGGTATTTTACAGCATAGAAAGGGACAACTGACACAGCACAATGTGATTTAACTTGCTTCAAAGGAACAGGATCTTTTTTTTAGGGTTACAACCTCTTTATTATTTGCTCAGTTTATATTTTATTGGTTTAGTTGAAAGGGATTTCTATCTATTTTTGGATGCTTGGGCTTCCCTTTTTGCAGACAAGGATCTGCAACAAAAGATTTCAACTTCATCAGCATTGTGTAGCACAAGGATGAAATAATTATTTTACTATAGACACCATTGTATTTTCACAGTTACATTTCTTCAGCCAAACATTTCTTCAAATGGTGACACCTCTACTGTTTGTTAGTGGACCATTTTTCTAGTTTTCGTTATTATTAAAAGATAACTTATGACTGTGCTCGAGGCCACATTGAAACCACAGCTTTAGAATATATTTGTTGAAATATCTTTATAAAGATTATTTTGCATATTAAATAAAATGATACATTGACTCTTTGCATCTCTCTGTAATGACTTAAAGGGTTCCTCCTCCTGCATCTTCTCTCACTATATCCAGAAAAAAAAAAAAAATTTCATACATTTGTTAATGCCCTATGGGGAATCTCGCGTAGGTTTAGTTTAGTTTACCGACCCCAAAAAAAAGGCATAGGATGGGAGTCCAATTAATAATCACATTATAATAATTAATACATTAAGTTTATTAATAGGGCAATGGGGCAGGTGATCCGGCCGTTTTATTGAATGGAGATATCAGCCTATCATATAATAGGATCCAACGATAATTTAAAGTATGAATGGGAAAATTTGGCAGTACAATTGCAGAAAGACATCTTATATAATTTAGTGACAAGTTAATACTTTAGAAGTAAATGACAACACAATTAATAATTGATAAGTTAACTGTGACACTGTTTAAAATTGTATCTCTTATTCATTAATAATTTGTCTATGAGTGCATTATAAATGTTACTGTAATACCACCTTCTAAAAATAATATTGTTGCTAAAAATAGAATGCTATTTTACAGAATGCTTTGTTTGTTTTGTAGGCATAAAGGATACGTTCACTGTTTAAAAATAAATAAATACAATTTTTTTGTAGGTACTTATGTGCATTTACTATTTTTTTTTCTTTTGGAGTCTTAAAAGCATTACATCGACAATCAGATCACTGGTGCCATGCAGGACTCTTGCAGACTGTCAGTATGAGCTGTCAACCCCTACATCATGCCGGCAGGCAGTTTAACACTCAATAGTAAATTAACTACCACAGCGCTCAACAGCACTGTGGTGGTTCATGGAAAAGTCGACATCCACAAAGACTGTCGGGACGTGTAGTTTCCCATTCACAGAACTCTGTGAATGAATGACGTGGTTGGGCAGAGGATTTTTTAAATTGTGACAGCTAGCGGCGGATTGGGGGGGGTTAGTACAGTGACATGTACCATATGGGGTTAATATGGGTGCAACATGTTACCTAAGGTGAACTTATCCTTTAGGCCAGGTTCACACTATTGTTAATTGGAAGCAGGATCCCCGCATCCAATTCGCAATAGCAGGAGATTGTGACTGGCTCTCTATGGAGCCGGTTCACATATCTCTGATACGGCTCCAGTGCGAATTTGCACAGGCGTCCTGTGTGTCTTTTTGTCCTTTTCAAGTCTGAATTCATCCCAAAATTCGGGCTGAAATCAGACCTAGAATGGTGAACCAGGACGCACAGGACCCCTTCTGGGAGCCGCATTGGCATTAGGTGTGAACCAAGCCTTAATGTGTGGTTTTGGAGCTTATTATTACCCTGAAGGGTCTGGTATGGATATTTGGGGGGAGCCCCACGTCATTTTTTTTTATTTGACACAGGGTTCCCCTTAATATCCATACCAGACCTGAAGGGCCTGGTAATTGAATTTGGGGGGACCCCCATGCATTTTTTATCAATGACTTGCAATGACTTTTTTTTGCATTGATACCTGTCCCCTGGGGCAGGACCCAGGTCCCCAAACATTTTTTATGACAATAATTTGCATATAAGCCTTTAAAATTAGCACTTTAAATTTCTCCCATAGACTTTTACAGGGTGTTCGCAGCTTTTCGAATTTGCAGCAAACACCCCAAATTGTTTGCTGTTCAGCGAACGGGCGAACAGGCAATGTTCGAGTCGAACATGAGTTTGACTCGAACTCAAAGCTCATCCCTAGTAGTGGGCAATGCACAAGTCATATGCAGCACATTAAAATGCATTTTCTGTGCATTGTAGCATGCTGCACTGATTAGAAAAATATTGTGTGTTTACTGATACATTGGTGTGTTGCGGTGCATTGGAAGCCAATTCAGAATGAATGGTTTGCCTGAACACAACACTCATTAACAAGCAACACAACGTGCTAATGTGCTATGGTAGTGCACCACAACATAGGACATAAGTGTGAAGGTAGCCTACAATTTACAGTGGTGTGAAAAAGTGTTTGCCCCCTTCCTCATTTCCTGTTCCTTTGCATGTTTGTCACACTTAAGTGTTTCGGAACATCAAACCAATTTAAACAATAGTCAAGGACAACACAAGTAAACACAAAATGCAATTTGTAAATGAAGGTGTTTATTATTAAAGGTGAAAAAAAATCCAAACCATCATGGCCCTGTGTGAAAAAGTGATTGCCCCCTAAACCTAATAACTGGTTGGGCCACCCTTAGCAGCAACAACTGCAACCAAGCGTTTGCGATAACGTGCAATGAGGCTTTTACAGTGTCCTGGAGGAATTTTGGCCCACTCATCTTTGCAGAATTGTCCTAATTCAGTTACATTAGAGGGTTTTCGAGCATGAACGGCCTTTTTAAGGTCATACCACAACATCTCAATAGGATTCAGGTCAGGACTTTGGCTAGGCCACTCCAAAGTCTTCATTTTATTTTTCTTCAGCCATTCGGTGGTGGACTTGCTGGTGTGTTTAGTATCATTGTCCTGCTGCAGAACCCAAGTTCGTTTCAGCTTGAGTACACGAACAGATGGTCGGACATTCTCCTTCAGGATCTCTTGGTAGACAGCAGAATTCATAGTTCCTTTTATCACGGCAAGTCTTCCAGGTCCTGAAGCAGCAAAACAGCCCCAGACCATCACACTACCACCACCATATTTTACTGTTGGTATATGTTCTTTTTCTGAAATGCAGTGTTCCTTCTACGCCAGATATACTTGGACACACACCTTCCAAAGAGTTCCACTTTTGTCTCATCGGTCCACAGAATGTTGTCCCAAAAGTCTTGGGGATCATCAAGATGTGTTGTGGAGAAATTGAGACAAGCTTTGATGTTCTTTTTGCTCAGCAGTGGTTTTCTCCTTGGAACTCTGCCATGCAGGCCATTTTTGCCCAGTCTTTTCCTGATGGTGGAGGCATGAACGCTGACCTTAACTGAGGCAAGTGAGGCCTGCAGTTCCTTGGACGTTGTTGTGGGGTCTTTTGTGACCTCTTGGATGAGTCGTCGCTGCTCTCTTGGGGTAATTTTGGGCGGCCGGCCACTCCTGGGAAGGTTCACCACTGTTCCATGTCTTCGCCATTTGTGGATAATGGCTCTCACTGTGGTTCGCTGGATTCCCAAAGCTTTGGAAATGGCTTTATAACCCTTTCCAGACTGATAGATCTCAATTACTTTCTTTCTCAATTGTTCCTGAATTTCTTTGGGTCTCGGCATGATGTGTAGCTTTTAAGGATCTTCTGGTGGACCTTACTGTGTCAAGCAGCTCCTATTTAAGTGATGCCTTGATTGTGAACAGGTGTGGCAATAATCAGGCCTGGGTGTGGCTAGAGAAATTGAACTCAGGTGTGGACAACCACAGTTATAGTATGTTTTAACAAGGGGGGCAATCACTTTTTCACACAGGGCCATGATGGTTTGGATTTTTTTTCACCTTTAATAATAAACACCTTCATTTACTAATTGCATTTTGTGTTTACTTGTGTTGTCCTTGACTATTGTTTAAATTGGTTTGATGTTCCGAAACACTTAAGTGTGACAAACATGCAAAGGAACAGGAAATGAGGAAGGGGGCAAACACTTTTTCACACCACTGTATATAATATCTCTGACATGTGCTGGGTGTTTTGCACAGATGTATGTTGTATGTGTGTGGGCATGTGTGTAGGGGAGGGGGTTGTGTCTTTTTGTTTAACAGTTTAGGCCCCCTTGTAACAGTACATACACCAACTGTGACAGGTCCTCTTTGGGAAATATCAGGGGTCTAAACAGATCCCTGATATTTCCCCTTTGAGCTGTAGAAAGACATTGAGGACAGGGAGAACACAATCCCCTCCTCTGCTGCCGTTCAACACTCAGTAACATTGAACTTGGAAAAGCTGAGCACTGAGCACTTTGGAGTTCAATTAGAAAGTGAAAGATCAGCGAACATGAATGACATGTTCACTAATCTCCTGTTCAGGGCTAGGGGAATGCAGGGTTGGGTAGTGGAGGAAACAAGGAGGGAGCAGAGATGACAACCAGGCAGCAAGTGCCAGACAGCAGGACACAGGAGTAGGTCAGCATAATGGGGGACGTCCATATTTTTTGTAAATGGCAATGATCGGCAACCTGTCAGACACTGATTATGTCAATTTGTTAATTTGCAGAGTTTCAAATACTGCCCTGCTATATGTTCAAAGGTTGCAGTTACCATGAACTTACAGAGAATGCATTCCTTTAGGATATAAGGGTTACTAACCTGGCATGCTACAAGCAGTTGTACTAAGCCATAACCCTAACATTGGCAGCAGTAAACTAGGTTAAAGAAGTAGGAAAAAGTTTAAATAACTGTTACCAGCACAAATACCACCTCTAAGTGAGGTGGACCTTACTTGAGAAATTCGAATTTCTAGTGCAGATGACTCACCCTAGAGAACGTTCTGTATATATCTTGTCATTCAGTAGAAACGAGCAGTATTGTAACACTTCTGGTAATGCGCTTTACCTGTCACCTGAGAGGTCTTTCATGGTATTCTTTGGCTTACATTGAGTGTAGGACAAAGTATTTCAATACAGGCTGCCGTGAGATTGACAGAAAAAGTTATAGAGCGCCCTATAATAAGTGTGCTGTGTATTATAAAACATCATCCCAGAACAGATTCTAACCTATTAATCACAGCATGAATTCCTTTAACACACAGACCGCCAGTGCCTTCTCTAGAATAGTATATCATTGAAAGTACAGTGAGAGACACTTTAATCATTCCTAGAGTATGCTGTGTAACCGATTTTGAAAATTCCCAGTTCTCACCAGAGATTTATATTAAAAAAACATGTCCACTTACTGTCTTTCTCTCCAAAACATTACATATATTAAAAAGGCAGTCAAGCTCAACAACAGTTTTTAAGTGAACCATTTAGGGCGTCCTTCGTCTTAGCAGAGCAGACCTTTATCGAGAATGTCATATCTGGTTTTGCTTAATGTAAAATGGCCCATCAAACCTACTTTAGTGTAACTTGCTTCTTAAATATCAATGCATTCCCTCTAACCATGTATGGTCAAGAGTCACTTTGCGAGAATGAAAAGCTTCTTTTTATTTTAGAGTTTTAATAAATGGTGTGATAAATTACAAAAATAGGTTTTTCAATTACAGTCAAGTTCTAGGACAGATGTAGCTCTTGAAGACATTCACGTTTCATGTTTTGATTATAATATTTGAGCTTTTATTGTCACCAACACTCGTATGCATATATTGGTGGTTAACTATAGCTATTTAATATTTAACACATTTATGTAGCACTGACACTTTTCACCATTCCTTCAAAAATATTCGATCATTCAGTATAGGTCCTTGCTCGAAAAAGAGCTTAAAGTGTTACTAAACCCAGGAACCTGAATTCACTATATCTGGTCTCTTACAGTACACTGAACATGGAAATGCAATTATTTTAGTAAATGTAAACTGCTAAATACCTTTACTAACTAACAGTTAGAGCAGTTTTGTGACTCCTATCAGTGTCTGGTTAAAGCTTATAGGAGCAGTTTTCATTCTCCTATGGTTGTCCTATGAGGATGCAGGGCTCCTGACCCTCTGTCTGGACAGTGCTGATTGGCCCTGTGCTGATCACATGCACTTTCCCAAGAAAAAAAACTCTCTAGCAATACACACAAAACCTAGCTTGTGCAGCTTGTCCCCTACCTCTGTAATATCAGGAGATATATTGGGGGCAGTGGAAGAAGGGGAGGATCCGAGGAGACAGGATCAAACAGCCTTTTTCAACAATGCAGAGAATGAACCCCTTAGGTTCCACAGTGAGTATAACAAGCATGTTTTACTGCATATACAGACTGATTTTACTGCCGTGGGTTTATTAACACTGAAGTAAACCTTTGGTTGTGGCGGTTTTTCCTCCTATTTTCACCTGGTGATCCTGCGGGTCACACACTTCCTAGGGTGACAACACTCACTCACCTTACTGTATGGATTTGTCACTCTAGGACAGGAAGTGTTTACACCTATCCCTCTCTACATCTCCATACGATAAGTGGCAGGGGTTTTAAGATTAACAGAGCAGGACTGGGCAGGGATTATAACAATGCTTGACCACTGTGATTTGGTTCCCAATCTATAGTTAAAAATTTAAAAAGATGGAGCGCTAGAAACACAGCTAGTGCCATATGGAAATAGTTCCATGGTCCAGGTGTGCCAGTAGACAAAGTCCATTCACTGCTGAGACCAGACCAGGGTTTAGGGGTTCTGGTCTGTATCAGTGTGGACAGCCAGCTGTAGAGAGCAGAAGCGACTCTGTGGATATGGGTGAGAGAGAAAGAGGAGCCGCGCCACCCTGAGTGCAGTATGTCAGTTAAAATTCAATGTTTGATAAATGTTAGATCAACTCACATTTTGGTGAGATATAATGTGCATGGCATAAGTTGCTTGGGATCCTGTAGTCCACCTGGTTAGTGGTGGTGGTCATCAGTTCCAGGTGGCTCCGGTGGATTCCAAGGCTCCGAGGCTGAAGTGGTCCACTGGATATGAATGTTCATAATATAACTTTTTTTCAGGTGTGGATCCTTGTAGAGGGTTAGGGATGCCTAAAAACATTTATTGTCTATGATGCATTGATGAACTGCGTGTTTTTTATGGAATTTTAATGACAATGACAAAAAGCAAAATATGATCTGAGAGAGGATTACTGACTCAGAATTTTATGGAACCTTTTTCCTTTCCAGTTGGTACTCTCCAAAAAGTCACATTATAATTTATTTTTCCTTATTGTTTTTGACATTTTAAGATAAGCCTGAGATTCTCTTCCTAATTTTCTGTTGGGTGATAATCAAAACAAAAATAAAACCACAAGATGTATACATGAGGCCCAGCCTAACCTGCTCAATGCTTCATTTTTTCCAGGCTATAACGTAGTTCCAAAGTTCATTCCTGTCCCTTTTGTCACTCATTTTGTAAACTGAAAACCTCTGCATGTAACATTAGGGAGGAATTCCCCAAAACATCAAGCATTTTATGGAGAAAATGGGGAAATAAGGGAAGGAAAATGGGAGTGGCGGGACTTTAATTGAAACTTATGGGTACAAGGTAAAACATTATAATTAATTGAGTAATATTCATATTTAATAGTTCATAGCCAGGGTATATTATGGTAATAATACAGAAACCCAATTCGATTTATACATGGTAATGATACAAAATCGAACAATATGCATGATTGAACATATAAAAATACAGTATAGACAATTTAATCCGGGGCCTTTCTTAATCCCCAACATTGATGATACACAAGATTATACAATAAGGCAATACAGAGTCCAATGGGTCACATACATACACACACACACACACACACAATCATGCCCCATTGTGGAGCCTCATAGATCCTTATCATAGATACTAGTTAAAACATCCCAAGAGGGATTGACACGGACACCCATGGAACCTATTATCTGAGATATTAAACATAAAGTAGTTGGAATGGGTATGAAGAAGTACACAGCATCTGTAGCTCAACGCGTTTCATGGCTGTGGCCAATCCTTTAGGAGCAAAGCACGTGAACAGGATAGGGTGTGTAGTGATGGTGTGGCACTGAAGGTCGCGAATCACCCAGAGAAAGCCATTTCCGGGACAACAATCAAGGTGGGTATAGATCAATGATAGTGGTTGGGTAGATGAGTGGGAGCAATCAATAAGGGCCTCTGTGTGGTGACTGTTGAAGGCTGAGATTGCCTTGTTCCAGGATATAAATCAAGGTCCCATGTGATACTGATATCCAATGTGAAAAAAATTACATGAGTGCAAAAACCACCCTGGACCGATCCCACATGGCCAACACTGCAGCACACCACTAACTTCATGCAACCGTGCAGAGTGCTCTGCCCCCCCCCTCCCCCTTCTCCCACACATGCATGTAAAAAATGAGCCTGAAAAAATCTGAAATCATGGCTGTGTGCTTGCATCTAACTTCTCCGTAAAGCTCTCTGAGGGGCAAGCATATGTGAATATAAGACTTGGGGGCTTTCTGTAGGTGGGAAGGAGATCTTTTAGAGGATAACTACACTAAAAGTACAGTTATCCTTTAATCTATTTGGGTGGTAACATGTAAATTCTTCCAGTCTTATATACACAAGTCCCATTATGAATACTACAACTAAGAAAATTAGTTCCTGCTTATACTGTAATCGTGAGCATTAAGAAAACATAAATCTCAATGGTGAAGAAGTAAGATATCTGCTTTACATTAGGCACATTATCATTACTGAATTTTCAGTGCTAGATAAGTAATTTTTATGCTGGAAGCGAGAGACGCCTGTACCTTTTTAACATTTTGTCTACCTCACAGAAAAGCTCATTTGATTTACATTTGGCCGCTGTAAAATGGAATATTTATTGATAATCTTTAAAATGCTTATAACAAACCATCTTTTTTTATCATGTAACATTATGTTGTAGTTGAGGACACACAATATTCATGCATCTGCAAATTTAATGTTGCAATATATTTTATTCTGTAAAATATACTTTTTACTTATGGAATATATTAAGCCGATACTCAGTATGCTTTTTTATTTAGCAAATGTTACCAGTGTAACTTGCTGAGCTAAGCAATATCATTGTCTTGCATGCATTGCATATAGTTTGTTGTTGAGTTGAAAAAGACTTGATTTGAACATTAAAATGTTCTTTCCATTTGTATTTAATAAACCAGTGTTTTCCCAACCAATATTCCTGGTAAACATAGCAGACGTAAGAGGCCAGTTCACATTTATATGCATTTAACAATATGTTTTTACAAAGTGCTTAATTCTTATTACTATAAAGCATTCAGGCTGCATATATAATAATAAATATGGTGGTATTTTTGTTTGTTTGTTTCATCATGAAATGCTACAAAAAAATGTTCTAAACGGACTTTACTGGTACCATCCGGAGACTTAAATTTAAAATACCTTAACTTGCATTGATATTAATATTTACAATACATTAGACCAAATCACCCAATAATGCAAAATATCGTTTCACATATATATAGATTTTCATTCCTCATGGAAAGCCTAAGATCTTTGGCAAATTAAACATACATTACAATTGTCAGTTATAGATAAACATCAAATGGGAATGTTTACATACTGCATGTGAATAGACATTTTTTTTTTTTTTTTGCATTGGTGGGTGATTTTTTTAAGGGCTATTCAGTCCAATGTCTGTTAAATATTGATATCAATAAAAGTTATGGTATTTTAAATTCAAGTCCTTTGGTACTGATAAAGTCAATTGAACCAGTTTTCTTGAGGTGCTTTAATATATTTAGGGATATGGTACTCAACTGGCCCACACTTTATTATATGTTAAGATTAAGTGCTGGAGCAGAGGTTAAAATACCCTGTGCTGGCAGCATGTTACAGAATCAGACCAAAGGGTATTTTAACCTTTGATCTAGCACTTAGAAAATAAAACAAAAAAGACCAGTATATTTATTACAGCATATGCAGCCTGAATGAATTACAGTAAGGCTGGGCTCACATTGATGCAAATTGGATGCGGGTTTACCCGCATTCAAATTCACATGACAGGAGAGTGTGACCGACTCGCAATGGAGCTGGTTCACACAACTCCAGGGTGGCTGTGAAGCGGATTTCACAAGGGTTCTGTGTGTCTTTGGCTCAATTTCTGGTCTGAATTTAGGCAAAAATTTGGGTCTGATTGGTCCCTGAAATGGAGAACAGGGACGCACCGGACCCCATGCTGTGAGCCACATCCGCACACAGTGTGAACCCAGCCTTTGGCTTCCTGCCCCCCTGAAAAATTCTGTGGTGGATCACTTTTTAGAGGACAATGAAATTAGGTTTTCAAGCATTAAAGGAGCAGCTTTAGTAGCAGCATTAAAGCAGCATGTTTTTTTTTATTTTTTTAAGGAGCTTAAGTTTTTCATAACAGAAACATGCCCCATTCTGCATGTGGTTGCAACATGACCCCATTAACTTACAGGAGAGAGTTTGACAGGCTGTGCCACCTGTCAAACTCTGCCTATAGTGTTAAAAGTGTTGCAATGACATGTCCTACAGTCACATTTCTCTAGACTTGCACTGACTGATCATACACTGGTACAGAAAGTCCTGCTGGAGCAGGATAAGAGGGGTATGATTTCCTGGATCTATTCTATACTCCTTTCTTCCTCCCATGATGCTTCGATACTACCATATAGAAGGGATTGGGAGAGGGGTTTGAGACCCATTCATGGGGATACTTGGAGCTCTGTTTATCCTCCACCCCTTTAAATTAGATCTCAAAAACATTCACAATTATATCTCTTGCACAGGGCAAACAGCCCACTAGTTCAGTTGTATCGATGGGGAGGTAGGAAAGCAGCATAGAACCCCCCCAAATAATTTTACTCTATATGGCAGCCTTAGTTAGATGTGCCGGGCCTTGCATTGCATCAGTGGGTAATGTACAGAATTCTCAAGGGTTAGCCCTCCTATACGGGTTTTATGGAATATGTAGCTAACAACGTGTGTTGGCAGCACCCTATCCCATAATATGTCAATCAGTTCAGGATTTTTTCCTTTTTCTTTCTTTTAATTTTTCTTCTTAATGTTATACGGTCACTATATTGTCTTTACATAATTGTCAGGTATGTTTGCAATTCATCTATTGGGACATCTCTTGTATTGTTTATGTCTCCATTTTTATTCTTTACTGATGGTACATGCAACACCAGTGTCTGTATGATTATATCATTGCTTATTTTTTATTCTCTGTACCTGCTGATTAATAATAAATGTTTTTCTTGATGAAAAAAGTGCGGCGACAATGTTTTAACACCGAGCGGCATCATGTCCACATGTAGGTGGGTGTTTTAAGGATTGGAGGGTAAAAACCCAGATCGATCAACCTTCTGTTTTAACCATCCCCTGGCCATCTGTGAAAGGAACCTAATAGTGATGGTTCAACTTGGATTTAACCCAAGATTTTAATTCTACCCAATGTTACTGAGTGTGTTTTTATGAAAGGTTGATTAAGGTCACTGTCCTAATGGCAGGAGTTTCACAAGAGAGGAAGAGAGGAAGTGGGGGGAAATCTGCAGCAGGTACACAGAAAGCAAAACTTTTTAATGCCCTGTTCATGTGTAAATCAATGGGACTAGTGACTGGTTAGTTGTGACTGAGCACTACACTTAGAGAGGAAAGGGAGAAAGTCAGATAAACTCCCCCATAACCAAAGACATAGGGGTTGATTCACTAAAGGCAAAAATACCGTGCACTGACGTCCATCATCCAATAATGTGCAAGCAAAAATGCTTTTTTTTTTTTCTTATTTTCCTTTGCATGTGATTAGGTACTCTTTGCAAAGTGAAGCTTTACCTCATTAACTATGCTCTGGAGCAACTGCACTTGAAGAGAGCAACTTCACTTTGCAAAGTGCACAATCTATTTGCCTATTGTAACCCCATTGTATACATTACCGTTTTCTTTTCAAGTGTCACCGTTTTTTAGGGCCCATTTACATTGGTGCAATGTGGTAATGTGTGTCATGCCATGCATTAATGTTTGTTGCATTAAGGTAGTCCATTGAAATCAATGGGCTTCAGATGCACCAAAATTTTCCAAAAATAAGACGTCACAAACTTTTTGTCACATTTCTATTTTCAATTATTGTAAGATATGTGTGTTGTCTTAATGTATTTCGGTACTATTCAAAATGAATGGCATTGCAATGTCTTGTGCATTTTAGTAATGCTCTCTTTAACGTAGTAGATAGATGTTAATTGGTTCTCATATGCATTTTATCCTTTCATATTACAGTAAAGTAAAGTCTACAGATTGCTGCGAGCCTCACAGTGCTGCACTGTTTATAACTAGCAGCTACACTCTGGTTGCAGTAGTTCCAGATGCCGCTTCATTCTACATCCCTATATGTTCTATGTCTACCATATACACAGTATGTCTATGCAGATAAGTCATAGCACACAACAAGATAAAAAAAGAGGGGGACACTATAAGTCAAACCTACAAAAATAAATGGAGATTATTACACATAACTGAGAAAATTATAGAATAGACAGCAAATATGTTAGTTACACTTAAAAAGGTGACATTTCTCCTAAAGGGATACAATAAATGACTAATTTGGAGCCACATCTGTTCATAAATTTAGTCAATTAAATGACACCATATTTTATTCTGTTTTTCGATTATCAATGGAAAGAAAAAAATGTGAATAGCCTTAAAATAGAAATAAAAAAAAAGTCTTCATCGTCCCTGCTGTCTCTTTAATGAGATAATGGCACTCGGTAATAGGAGACTGTGCTTTGTATTCTGTTAATAGAGGCCTCTTGCTTATGAAGGCTATTCCCTCACCATGGGGAGCTGGCAGCCTCATGAGGCCAACTTCTTCTGAGAGAGAATAACACCAATCGCCTTCCTTGTTCAGAGTTTCTATAAAACCAATCATGGACACGTTGGCTGGGACACAGGCCATCATTTTTTCCGTTTGTGGGGCTATCTGCAGCTTGTCTCACTTCTTCTTTGATCTCTGCTCTCTCACTACATCTGCAGAAAGTGCACCGAGGATGAACCATTGCAGATTTAAAAGCTGCGGAAAAGAAGAAAGATGGGAAGGCAAACACACAGATTAAAGATAAAATCCACTTAGATGGCAGTTAGAGAAATGTACCAACATGCACTCAAAAAGTAGTCTAAAGCAAAGTATACACAGACAGTTTTTTTTATTTTGTTCAACCAGTAGGTTGAATTTAAAAAAAAAAAACTATCACATCTCCGCATCCACACAAGAGATGTGGATGCAGAGATCTCCCCGGCTGCGTTATTGTATTCTGAGGGTGGATACTTCCCCCCCAATGAAAAAACTGTTAGGTGCTGCAGCCCTTGGCTTTAGGCTAATTTGAATTCTGGTTTTCAAGCAGGATCGTTTGACAGAAGCCATTCTATCAACCAGCATTTGTTGAACATACAAGGTATACACATCCTGAAATTCAACAGGTTCCTGTTGGACCAACCGAGTTTTGATACATATACAACCTGCTTACATTTTTCTATCTATCTATCTATCTATCTATCTATCTATCTATCTATCTATCTATCTATCTATCTATCTATCTATCTATCTATCTATCTATCTATCGATCTATCTATCTATCTATCTATCTATCTATCTATCTATCTATCTATCTATCTATCTATCTATCTATCTATCTATCATTCTCCAATAGATCAGAAAACATTTTGCATATAACCAGTATATTGCCAATTTTATTTTTCAGTGTGAAACAGTTGGTTTTTCTAGCTCACTTAAATCCAACATGCTAACGAAGAAATTTAACCAGAAACTAGGAAAGAAAATTTAAATCCCTCATTGTGTAAAAGGTGGTTAAAATCATGAGTTATCATAATCGTTTATCACAGAAAGGGGAAGTGCAAGTAAGAAATGGTAGCTCCCGTATTTCTCTCATGAGAGGTTGCTTTAAGTCGTTAAAGTGGATCCAAAGATGAATTTAAGTCTTTCCTTTTAAGCCTCCCTGCTACCTACTATCCTATTCTAGTTCTGTCACAGAACTCAAGCAGAGCCAGTCAAGCAGTGGCTTTGCCAACACAGGTCCTCTTTATAGATAGTTCATATTTGACCCACCTTAGACAAATCACAGAGCTGCCAAAAGTAATTTTATTTTTTATTTTTAGATCACAACATAGCATGTTGGGGGTGTGGCTTTGCTGCCTTTTAAAGTGGACCTAAAGATGTGGTGTGTTGTTTGTTAAATAAAACTGTATTAATTCATATGGCTTAGTTGAAGATCATATACTATCTTGGGAACTATCCATGCAAGAATTTAAAAAAGTGTGATTGTGTGTTCACAAGCTTTTTATTCTTCTGACAGCAATTACCAATGCTACAAAGCAGCAGAAATGGTTCATATGCTTTCATTTTAATGTTTGTTCTTTAATCATACCAAACAGAAGAAATGTGACTGTGCTATTCAGCCACCAAAAATGTTAAATGCCACTCTTGACTCTTGGTTCTATTTGTCTACCATCACTTGTATGCACTTCATTCATGACCCTTCAAGACAATTTTCAGAATTTGTTTCTCTGACCTAATAACATCCTCTCTAAACCATTAGAATCCACTTAGATCTCAACTTTCACCTATTTTGTTAACTTTCTGAACTCATGACCTTATCCATTCTTACCTCCTTCAATGCCTAGCCTCTGTAATACCTGTGGTAGCTAATCTACTTCCATAATTCATCTCAACTGATTACCTTTTGCTTTCATGGATGGGTCACACCAGCGCTTTAAAAAAAAAAAAAGAGCCGTTGACTCATCACACTTGTCAACCACTAAACATCTAGAATGGTTTATTAAATTAAATATCTTTTGTATTCTCAGCATTAGTGAACTTATGGGTTTTTTTCTAGTGTGGTTTCATACACATTACTTGAAAGAGGTGTATGGGTTTATTCCCTGGTCTCATAAGCTTATAAGTTCACATGTCATTCTACTTTGCCACTTAATTTCCCATACATTTTAGTGACTAGAATTTAATGTTATAGAAAAGTTATCAATTTGAACAAACATTGTCTCATCCCCAAAGCTTTTATAATTGACTTCCTAGACACAATGCTACTAAATAAAGGGATGATTACCTATGTCTGGTTGTATTTCTAAATTCAGTTTTTAGGGTTAAAGTAGAACTGTTACAAAAATATTCAGTTTTGTAAAGTACTTTATGTAAAACAGGACTGCATTTTTTGTTTTCCCTTACTTTGTCATATTGTTTTTCTCTTCACTGTGCACATCCTGTAGACCAGTGTTTCTCAACTCCAGTCCTCAAGGCACCCCAACAGGTCATGTTTTCAGGCTTTCCATTATTTGCACAGGTGATTTGATCAGTTTCACTGCCTTAGTAATTACCACAGCCATTTCATCTGAGGGAAATCCTGAAAACATGACCTGTTGGGGTGCCTTGAGGACTGGAGTTGAGAAACACTGCTGTATACTCATTATGAAGGTTTATACCTTCATGCAAAAATGTTTGTGCTCTAGCTGTAGTTGTAGTTGTTAGCAGGTAACAAGGTACCATGGGATATGAAGTTCTTAGAAATTGAAAATAAACCCAAAAAATTAGCAGAGGAGAGGCTGCAAAGTATGCAGGGAAACCTTATCATTATAAGAAACAGGCGATGTGGCTCCAGAGGGAGGGGGGTTGATCCTGTTGCGCTGTGTGTTTCTTGGTCTGGTGGCGCCGGTGGTTTCCAGTGTCCCAGGCTTTAAACTGCAGAGTGATGTAGGATAGTATGGTCCGCGGAGTCACCGTGTAATGATGTAATCGTCGTGCACGCGTTCTGAGAATGTGTGCTCCTTCTTCAGGCATCTGGGGTTGATCAACAAAAGGAAAAAGGGCTGTTCACTTGGCAAAGTGAATTTTCACTTTACAAGATATTTTACGTTAGCTAAGTTAAGTTAAAGCTCTGCTGCTGATTACCAGCATCCAAACATGTGCAAGCAAAAGTAGTGTTGCTGTTTTTTTTTTTTTTCCTTGCACGTGATTGGGTATTCTTCTAAAGTGAAATTTCAACACATTTAGTAAGCTAAATGAAAACTCCCTTGCAAAGTGAACATTTACTTTGCAAATAGAACATGATATACTCCTTTATTAAATAAACCTAACAGTCTCTACACATTATCTATTTTTTTTGTTTCTCAGAAATTGATAAAAAACGAATATCTTCTTTGAAAAAATATTCAGTGCCATGGTAGTCTACTGTTTAGTTCCTTTCAAGTCAGACTGTGCAACTTACCTCTTTATAGTCCCTTCAGTGTTGATTTCTAAGATTTCATTATGACAGCACTAAATGTGAAAATCAATGCAGCACCAGTAACACTTTTCAAATTACATTCACACTGAGGATTGACTGTTAAGGGCTCATTACTGTTATTTTTCTAGAGAGAGGTTTATTAAACACAGTTACCTAATAAGCATCTTTGGTGGTGCAAATTGCTGAAAACAGTAATGAGTCTGATTAGACTTCATTTCAATTACAACGACTTGTCAAGCAAGGAAAAAAAAACCTTAGATGTGACTGAATTTGGCCACAAAATGATTCAATGCTGAGAAGGAGAATGGAAAGGGTAAAAAAGGCTATACTCTTTGCTTCCTTCGCAGAGCAGCATAATGAGTAGAACATTGTCCTAGTCTTAGGGCAATTAATGCACTGGAAAATTGGATTGAAAAAGTAAAGCACGCTGAAAGTTTTCATACAAAAACAAATTGTGTCCTAAAAAGAAAAAAAAAAAGCCTATTTTGATCATATACAATTGTTACAAAAATGGACCAGTGTTTGCAAATTTACATTCTTAACAATGCAAGTGTGTTTAGTAAATAGTAAAAAATTATATAATCTACAGCATGTCTATATATACAATGTATGCAAAATGTTTTTTTATGATTGTGTTAACATTTTTTATAATTTATGTCTTCATCTACTTTCCTTGTCTCTACATTATTCCTTTTACAGTAAAACCATAAAATAATTCATCATTTGTATTATGCATATACATCTTATAAACATGTTCCATTGCTCTAGAATTTGTAAGATAATATTTAATAGATATTATACTCAATTTAGGTGTAAAATGTAGGTTATTTAACAACGTTAAATGCCTAACCCCCATTAAATTATTCTGAGACATTGCTACTCAAAGTGGAAAAAAACTCTGTTAATGTGAAATGCTTTATGGTGATTAAGCTGTCATTTTTCATCAACCGGTTACTTTAGTAAAATTTTAATGCTTTAGCAAGTTCTACGGACACCAGAGTCAGTGTTTTGTGCCGTCTTCAGCATATGTCTTCTGATAATGCTGTTTGACATTGAACTAGATAAAAGAATTTCTGAAGTAGTGTAGGGTAATAAAATGTGTGACAAAAAAAATAGATAAAAGAACTCAAAACAATATGTGCTGAGTAATAGCAGAAAGAATGATAGGTATTCTATTCTAAGGGGGTATAGTAAAGAGTGACAGAAAATTAATTTTCATTTACGATGTATATTTATACTTCCTATAAATATAAATGTATATACAACTTTGTAAAGCATATTGTAAAATTTAAAAATTAGAAAAAACTAAATAAGAAAGAATAATTATGGTTAAGAGTGTTGGCCATTTTTCTTAAACTAGGTTTATCACAAACGTAGGCAGTTCAAGCTGAGCATATGATGAAATAATTCATAAGAAGAAGAGGGATTAGCAAATTGATATGGGTCAGAACTCTGGTCAGAGCTGGGATTCGCCAGTAAGTGGCACATTTCTTTGGCAGTTTATCTGTTTTTGCCCAAGTGCACTGGTAAAGGGGTACCAAACACAGCCTACTTTCTAGCTATTGAGGCTTTCCATCACTTTAAAGAATCAATAAGACAGCTTAGTTAGGAGGTCAGAGGATTACGAGTATGTCAATTTTTGTAGGAAAAGGCTGGATTTGAGTGCATTTCCAACAGGGAGCATATTATTACCATTTCCCCTCCAATATTCCATGTAGTAAACCCCACAGGACTTCCAATAGTGCAGTTTTTAAATACTCTGAATCCTTTCTTACCCATTACATTGCTTTCACTTCTAGCAGTTACTGCTTAAAGAGACATTGTCTACCTATTGCCCAACCCCCACGCATGTAAATATATCTAGCCACATTCCTTCACCACCTCTTTGTACAGCTGGAGCTCTCACTAAGTAAGTGGGGCTTCTGTGTATGGGAAACACATGGCCTCACTTATGTGAGAGTGCTCAAACCTAAACTGGGTCACCAGGCCTGAACACTGTCAGGTTAGAAGGCAATGACATCATTCTCCTGCTTAAGCTCTGATACAGGCAGGGATGCTGCAGCAGACATGTGGTGATGGAGTGGGGTTGGGTGAGTATATATGCCTGGGGGGAGTTAAATGCAAAGCATCATTCAGGGCAAATCAACAGTGTCTCTTTGCAATATATGTAAACTAAAAACGTTTCTTTTTGAGCGGAATGTGGAAGTGTTAGAACCTAGAGTGTTAGAGTGGTAGAACATTCTTCTTGCTGTCTGTGTCCTTGTTAGGATGATGCACCATACTTGTTTGTTCTAGTGGATATTGTTGTCTCTTGAGCTCTTTTCTAAAACACAGGAAATTGGAAGGCAGTTAAGACCCTTCACTGTACACAGGGGGATTGCAAAGAGTGGTCCACTCTTTGTACAGCAGGTAAAAGAAGAGCTTCCTAAAACATGACTGACCAGAATAAAGGCTCACCATAACTCAGTTTTTGAATGGAGGACAGACCATGTATAGAAGTGTGTTTACCATCTTAAACGCTCCAAAATGTTTGATAAGTTGGAAGGAGAAAGGTGGTAATGCCTTTATAGGGAACCTACGGTGAACAAGATAAGCACACACAGTCATTGTCACCCAATGAGAATACTGCTTTTCATGTTCCTGAGGGTTATGGTATGACAGTATTTACTACTATGATCTAAGTGGTCTAACAAGGAATTTGTATATTTCCTTATTAGGAGCTATCCAAATAATGAGATATAGAACTGTAGACATTCATTCAGGTCAGAAACAGAGGTACAAGACTGAGAATCAGACAAGCTGGAAATCTGTAATGAGCTAAATTTTCAGTAAAAAGTAGCAGATTAAGTTGGGTGTGATGTAATTTTTGGCAAACTACAAACCTGGAAAAAAATGGAATCACATCCCAAAAAATGATTTTTTCATTTCTAGACTAAACAGGCAATTTTGAGTACATTGTAATTGCTGTTGGCGCTTCATACACAAGAATTTACACACTTCAAGCCTAACTTTGATCAGTTAAAGTAGAGGCCCAGTCTAAACCTATGTAAGCTTAAAATTGCCCCCACCCTCATGTTATGCCCCATACTAACTAGCATGTAAAGGAAAGATGTGTATAGTTACCCGTATCAAAGGATGCTACAGTCCGGCCATGTGATCTCACCAGTGGCCAACTTCAGGTTAGAGGAGAGAGTACTGTCAATAGCTTCAGTGCCTGGGTGATGACATCACCCATATGCTTACTATGGGGCATTCGTTGTCTCTTGGGAGCCAATCATGTGACCCTTAGATTAGGTAAGTACCATATGTACTTGAGTATATGCCGAGTTTTTCAGCAAATTTTTTTTGCTGAAAATGCCCCCCCCCGGTTATAAGCACTTTTCTGCAGCAGAGAATGACATTTTCCAAACTGACTTTGGGGCCCTGTATCTCGGAGCCACTTGGTGCTAGGAACCCCATTGGATATGTTATAGTGCTAGTTAAACTGGGTTTGCACACCAAGTTTGGCGTTCCTAGCTCCAAGTGGCCCAGAGATACGGGGCCCCAAATTTGGTCAACTGTGTCCATCTGCAGCAATGTCATTTCTGGAACCTTTGGGTCCAGAGACCCCAAATTGTGGCTGCTGCTAGGGGGCATCTAGGAACCCTTAACTACCGAGTTTGAAGTTCAGGGGACCTATGGCTGCAAATGGGCACAGTGAGGCATGCAAATGGGCACAGTGAGTCTGCAAATGGGCACAGTGAGGCTGCAAATGGGCATTGTTGACCCTCTTTTCCACTTACAGTAGCTGCGCATTTCTCACCCTAGGCTTATACTCGAGTCAATACGTTTTCCCATTTTTTGTGGTAAAATTAGGTGCCTCGGCTTATATTCGGGTCGGCTTATACTTGAGTATATACAGTATATACATCTTTCCCTTAAAGGCTAGTTAGTACAGGGCTTAGAATGGGGTTGGGAGCAGGTTTAAGCGTAGAAAGGTTTAGACTGGATTTCTACTTTAAGAAATTATAAAAATGGCCTCTCACCTCCCCTTGCACATAGAAAGATCTGTAGCTTGTTTTCTCAAGGAGATGGGTAATGGTAACTAATATTTTTTAAAACCTGCAACCCCACAAAGGCTGGCATCCAGTTCCCTTCTTTTAGCACTGGAATGTGAGCAGGCACTCCTGCCAGTGGCCACATTCCATCCTGCAGATGTGGCAGCTTGTACTGCATAGTTCATGATAATGTTATGCAAGGGATGGCACAAAGACTGGTAAAAGATTGGCAAAAAGAGTAACTTTGGGGGAGCCGTCACCACAAGCAGAATTGTCAGAGAGGAAAATTACAGGACCCATGAATTCAGGTGAGTTTTAGTGTGTATTACCCATTCCCTAGAAAACATGAGCATTAGCATCTGGTGGATTTGAGGGCCATTTTCATTTTTCTTCTGATCTGCAGAAAGTTAGGCTTTAAATACCTGTATTAGCTTTAGGGAACGTCCATTGTAAATTGTGCACACCCCTATTGTTGTAGTATGGTTGTAGATGACATCTAAGGTCACAGTGCAGATACCTGGAGCTTGCAAAATTGGTTTCCAGACAGCAATCCCTGCCACTTGGCTGTGATCAACTGCTTTGTCCTAACACACTGCCTTCTTACTCATCCAGTTGTTGAAACAGAGAGGGGCAGACTGTGGCATTTAACAAGACAGACAGAAAGATAATAATATTTAAGATTTTTATTTTTTTAAGACAGTAGTCTTTCAGTTGTTTGGTTCTGGCAACACAGTGGGCTGGGAAGCTCTTATTTCAAGCATGTCTTTTTTTCCCCAAGCAGTATAGGGAGGTAGTTTATCTTCATATACAGCTTTGTGTGAAAGAACACAACATTCAGCCCACACAAATGAATTTTATATGTGCTGTGTCCACAGCCATCAGATGGGGGACTAAATTATACAGAGGTCTCCAGAGTGAAGGACACAGAATTAATGCACTATGTCACCCTGTCCTATCAAGATTTTTTTTTATATGTTTCATTGTAAGATACTTTTTATTGGTACATTAATCATGTATGCCTTATCCATCCAAAATATTCTCTATTGTTCTTGAATGTAACACAAATAGGACAATGTATTTATAAGATTACATTTTATTTTTACATTTTTTTAATGATCTAAATTTTTCTTTATATATATCTCTTGTCCTTTAAATTCTGTGCTGTTCCATTTTACTTGGGAAGTCAAAAACAGAGAAGAGGCATTTAAGAGCAAGGATGCCTTGTTCATTCGAGACTAAGGCCTGCAGTTATTAGACCTATAAATTTGTTTTTTGACCCCTGTTAGCCGAGACTATTGGGTCAAAATTGAGTACAGCTTCTTTCAAATGTACTCAAATTGATCTTTTCCTTGATGGAATACTAAAAACCAGCCCTATATGTGCGAATGTATGTGTTTTGTATATGTGTGCAGGTAATGTGCACATTGTATTTAGGCAATACCGTGTCAGATAAGGAGCATGTAATATCCTGGTGATAATGCCAGCAAATATACAATGTTATCACGGAATGTTGCTTTTCTGCCTGTGGAGACACATTTACAATATATAGTATAGTGTGTTTTTTTTTTTTTTGGCTTCAGTCTGTTTGTATATATTGCCCAAGGATGTAGTTATCCCTGACTGTCATGTTATTTGCAATGCTGAGAGTTATAGTTCAATATTAAGAAATATAAATATTTTTTCTTATTTCTACAAAACGCTGAAAATAGAAAATACATAGAAAAAATAGTACAACTTAAACTTGCATATAAGGTTAATATAACCAAATATCATTCTGCATTGGTTTACATCTATTAAAAATAATTCAGAATCCTTGCCAATATACAGCATACAATTACAGTCTGCATGTGGTGTATGTGCATTGTGGTGAGCTGACATTCATTTAGAATACCTCTCCAAGGCTATACACAGTATAAACAAACCAACCTGGCTCTTAGCAATGCATTTCTAAAAAATAGTGTAAGTGTTTTTATTTGTTATTTTGTTTTTTGTGTTGAGGCCCATTGAAAACCCATTCAAATGGAATGCCTTAAAGCAAAGAACATCAACGCACAAAAAAAAAGCATTCATACATGTGTTGGTGTGAAGAGGCCCTTTAAAAAAATAAGATCCAGGGAAAATGAACTGGTAAAATATTGCATTAATGTTTTGATATTGCTTTCACTAATGACTGTAGTACATACAGTTACATCACAAAATCACTGTTAAGCACTTCTAGGGCAGTAAGTGATGTGATTGATTAAAGAGGGGCTTATTTCTAAATATTTCCTTTTTTATCTTCCTTATATGTGCTTATTTTATATGTAGCAGAATTCAGGTTAAAGTGTGTGTGTGTGTGTGGGGGGGGGGGGGGGGGTCCCTGGTGAGGGGGGATCTTTCATTAATTCTCTAGGTTTAATGGTCCAAAAGTTGGTACCCCGTGAATGAGGAGGCTTTTTGTGAATTGGTTTAACCACTTCCAGCCCAGGTCAATTCTAGCACTCCTCTCCTACATGTAAAAATCATAATTTTCTTGCTAGAATTACTGAGAACCCCCAAATATTATATATATTTTAGACCCTAGAGAATAAAATGGCGATTGTTGCAATTTGTTATGTCACGCGGTATTTGCACAGCAGTTTTTCAAATTACATTTTTGGGGAAAAATACACTTTAATGATAAAAAAAAAAAACACAATATTTACCCCAATTTTTGTATAATGTAAAATATGATGTTACGCCGAGTAAATAGATACCTAACATGTCACACTTTAAAATTGTGCACACTCATGGAATGGTGCCAAACTTCGGTACTTAAATATCTCCATAGGCCACGCTTTAAACAAAATTCAGGTTACCAGTTTAGAGTTACAGAGGAGGTCATGTATGAGAATTATTGCTCTTGCGCTAATGTTAGCGATGATACCTCACATGTGTGGTGTGAATGCCGTTTACATATGCGGGCACAACCTACATATGGACTCGCTTCTGCGTGTGAGCATGAGGGGATGGGGCACATCAAATTTTTTTTTTATTTAATATTATTTAATTTTACATTTTTTTAAATGTACACTGTCCCTTCTCTATGTAAACATCCCTTGTAATAGGAATAAGGCATGACAGGTTCTCTTTATGGAGATATCTGGGGTCAATGAGACCCCAGATATCTCCTCTACCCTGGAAAGCATGAGATTAAAAAAAATATTGATCTTTGCTTTCCAGTAAAAAAAAACTGGCAGTGTTTACATCTGTCAGAGCTGGAAGTGACATCACAACATCGTCACAACATCACTTTCGGCCTCCCAGGCTCATAGAGATGGCCGGGCACCTTCTGGTCCATGGCCAGCTCTATGGTAATCTGGCATCCCCTCCTGCTGCCTGTAAAAGCAATCCAGTGGCTGAATAGCCATTAGGACTACATTACAGGGAATCGCCAGCTGAAAAGAAAGATATCTGAATGATGCCTGTAGCTGCGGGTATCATTCAGATATTACCATTTCAACCTAAGGACCTCATATGATGTCTTAAGGGTGGGAAGTGGTTAAAGAAATAGCTGAAAAATGTATAAAATCTATTAAGTAGAATTGCAACTATAACATTATGGGGCAGCACCAATACTCGGCCTAATGTCAATCCATCACAGAAATCAATTGCCTGGTTATAAACCGTTCAATCAACTTTGATTTTCAATGCATGCTGTTTCTATGCTTTCTAAATGTGTTAAAACCACTGACCGCTGCATAGCAATTTTTTTTTTAAAGGAATTAAAATGAAAATGATGGCGACTCCACGGCCCTGAATTGACAATGGAGTTTCCCTGGGTACAATCGTTAAAAAAAAAAAAAAAAAAACAGGGCTGTATCCTGATATTTATGATAGGTGGGATTTTTGAAGGTAATTAAAACATGAAATGCAGTTTTGTTTAATCTTTGTAAATGGCCCCCTTTGGGAAACTTCTGTCCTGCTTACATCTGTTCTTCCTACAGAAATATCAAATGTTTTAGTTTAACTCTTTTGTTGATACCCTTTGTGCTGTATGTGTTAATTTCCCTATAATTCCACATTATTAATAAGAATAAATAAAGATAAAACTTTTTAATAGAAACTTAAATTTCACATCCTGCGGATGTGGTTTGGCTCAGTGAAACCGAGCACTGGTGTTATTAAGCATTTTGTCGATTGGCTAAGCACTCAAAATATTTAATAACTGTTTTCAAAACAAGAAGCTGCTAGCCAAATTGTCAACCGCTTTACATTGCTTGCCATGCAGACATCTTATTATCACTTGCTCTCGTACAGAGATTAACAGAGGGCTTTCCTTAATGTCTCCTATTAGTAGTCTGTCGGCAGAATGACATTTTCAATGTTTCTCCCACCGTTCTCGGCTCTTGTGCCATGTGGCAGTTTTGCTTTAATTGCACAAAGAAAAGGGCAACTCAGACAAAAAAACCTACTTTGATAAAGGCATTAAAGGGCAAAAATACCTGCATGCGGCAAGCCATCAGTGCGGAGCAGAGGCTAGTCGCCACGTTGCGTTACTTGGCGACGGGGGGAGAAGCTTGCAGGACCTCAAGTTCACGACAGGCATCTCCCCCAGGCTCTGGGGGTTAAAAATAGATTTGAGAAAGAATAAGTGTATAAGGCTGTTTGAGGGGCCCACGTGTTCCCGAACGGAAGTAGCGAGCGCTCTGTACGAAGGTAAGTGTTTTCTAGGATGCATTACTGTGTTTTTTTTGGGGTTTTGGGCCAGCATTTTTTAAGGATATGTGTGTGTTGCTGCCTGTGTGGATGTGTTGCTGCCTGTGTGTAGGGGTTGCTGCCTGTGTGTAGGGGTTGCTGCCTGTGTGGATGTGTTGCTGCCTGTGTGTAGGGGTTGCTGCCTGTGTGGATGTGTTGCTGCCTGTGTGTAGGGGTTGCTGCCTGTGTGTAGGGGTTGCTGCCTGTGTGGATGTGTTGCTGCCTGTGTGTAGGGGTTGCTGCCTGTGTGTAGGGGTTGCTGCCTGTGTGTAGGGGTTGCTGCCTGTGTGTAGGGGTTGCTGCCTGTGTGTAGGGGTTGCTGCCTGTGTGTAGGGGTTGCTGCCTGTGTGGATGTGTTGCTGCCTGTGTGTAGGGGTTGCTGCCTGTGTGTAGGGGTTGCTGCCTGTGTGTAGGGGTTGCTGCCTGTGTGTAGGGGTTGCTGCCTGTGTGTAGGGGTTGCTGCCTGTGTGTAGGGGTTGCTGCCTGTGTGGATGTGTTGCTGCCTGTGTGTAGGGGTTGCTGCCTGTGTGTAGGGGTTGCTGCCTGTGTGTAGGGGTTGCTGCCTGTGTGTAGGGGTTGCTGCCTGTGTGTAGGGGTTGCTGCCTGTGTGGATGTGTTGCTGCCTGTGTGTGGGTGTGTTGTGTAATGTTTGTTAAGAAAAACTGGTTGTGCGTTTTAAGTAACATTTGTGTTTTTGGTCTTTTGTATTGCCATTACTAACAAAACAGAAACAAACATGTCATCACCCCAGTTGAATCCATTCAAGGACCAGCAGTTCATGTCCGAATTCATTGCCCTGTACAGAAAAAATACCAACCTGTGGCAGCTCAAGAACCCTTTGTATGGCAATAGGGATGTCCGGAAGGCAACACTGGGGCCACTTGTGGCTTTTGTGAAGACTAAAGTCCCCAACGCAAACACCAAGTTTGTGGAAGCCAGAATTGCAAGTTTAAGGCACATGTACAAGCGGGAGCGCAAGAAGATTGAGGAATCAGTCAGATCAGGAGCAGCAGCAGAGAATGTTTATGTACCCAAGCTGTGGTACTACAACCAACTGACTTTTATAGGTGACCAGATGGAACCCAGGGAATCACTGTCGACTCTTCCCTCCACCCTTCCCTCCACTCTTCCCTCCACTCTTCCCTCCACCCCAGCTGAGGCTTCCACGGAAGGAGAAGACCCCTCCACCTTGGAGCAGGCTGATGCGCCCAGCTGGAGCCAGGTATATATTTAGTAGCCTAAATTGTGATTGTGTGAATATTAATGCTGTCAACGTTAAAATGTGAAACAATTAACACCCTGAACTCAGAATTGTGAAAAAAACTGACAAAAATTATGCACACTTCTAAAAAGTGTTGGTGCAACATATCGATACATATATAGTGTATACATACATCCAGTAGTGGCAAAAAAAGCGTTAGACAACATTGGTGATCTGCTTGGAAAATGCAGGGGTCCAAATGATAGCCTTTTGGATCTTTTGGAAAATTTAGATGCTCGTTCCTAAGTTTACAATTGGATGATTGAGTAGGCCAGAAACCACAAAACAGGTGTTTGATTTTTGTTTTTATTTGCACACAGGATGAGCTGACCCAGGATGATGCCGGGACAAGTGGTATGGAGGAGGAGGAGGACATGCCCAGCGAGAGCCAGGAGGTGGCTGGGCCAGCACGAGCCAGAGTGACAGCCAGACCCAATTAAGAAGTCTACCTCGACCCCTGCCCTTACCCCCAAGAAGGCCCAGGAGGATGACCATTGTGGAGGAGGAATCACTGGAACTGATTCGGAAGGCGAGTGCGATTCTCGACAAACCCCCCCTTCCAGAAGAGGGCTATGCCAGCTACGTGTCCAGCAGGTTGCTGGAAATGGAGAGGGGCCAACGGCACCTGTGTGAGGGCCTAATTTCTGAGGCAATTAGGGGGGGTTTGAGGGGTGAATTACGAGAATCCACCCGCCTGACCCATGAAGGCCCGACACCAACTTCTCCTCCTCCTCCTCCTCGTCTTCCTTCTCCTCCTCCTCCTCCTCCTCCTCCTCCTACTCCTCCTCCTACCACAAGTCAGCCTCCAAGGAAGCGTGCAGGGAAGACTGCAGGGAAGAGTGCAGGGAAGCGTGGTGCGAAGAGTCGGAAGTGATTGCCTGGCTTCAGTCTGGTCTCACAGAAGACACAGGCTGTTGTAGTGCCACAGCTTGGGGACATAGATGTCATCTGCTGCTGTTCCTGGTCTGTCTGATTCCTGGTCAATCTTCTTGTGCTCCCTATATTGTATGAAATGTGCCCAAGCTTAATTTTTGGCTTCACAAACTTGGTGTCTGCCGTTGGGGCAAAAAGTCTTCACAAAATCTACAAGTGGCTCCAGTGTTGCCTTCCTATTTTGTTTTGCCTTGTTTGTTTTAACCAGAATAAATGGTCATTTAATTTTCATCAAATAATGATATACGTGCTTGTTATTCAAAAACATAGTTTCTTTAGGAGTAGGCAGGTACATGTCTAAACATTCATTTGACAATACAAGTGTAAAGTGCAACTTCAATGGAACTGCAAGTGCAGTCGCTGGAAAGGTGAGGTTTAAGATCGGAATTAAGGGCAAGCTCTGCTGACTCCACAATTGTATCATGTGTAATAACTAATCCTTTTGATAACCAACAAATAATAAAAAATATCTATATAGAGATATATGTACATATATAATATATAGATATATATATATATATATATATCTATATAATTTTATTTTTTTACACGTATAGATCTATATATCTATATATATTTATATATATATATATATATGTAGATATCGATATATATTTTTTTGCGGTTATTGAGAAATATAGATATATTTTTCATTTGGTGATTTGGATATCTATATCTATATCTATATCTATATCTATATCTATATATATATATATGTACTTATAAGAGTATAGGAGAAAAAAGTCCCAGAATGCTTTTCCTTTTTCTTAAAGTTATTTGCAGCTTCTGTGTTTAAAGGGGGCTTCGGTGAAAACTGGAATTCCCCTTTCTTCTTAAGAAAACGATATGTATAAAAAAAAAAAAAAAGAAGAAAACTGTATGTATGAACTGTTGGATACTCCCACACTGCCATGATTTTATGATAGCCTAGGTGTGCACAGCCTATTACATCAAGGTGTACACCCCAAAGCTCAAACACATATGCGTGTGTGTGCAATTGTATAAATACTGACAGTGTCAGTAGGGCAGAGATTGGTGTCAGTAGGGGAGTGGACGGTGTCAGTATTTTTAAATTTTTTACATTGTTAACTTTTTTATTTTTTTTACAATTTTAATATTATTATTTTTTTAGAAGCCCTGTTGGGGGGCTTTGGTAAAATATCATGGGTCCAAACAGGGGGAAACTGCACCACACGGGGTGATTAGGTTGTGCCCAGGCACTCCAGGCACACCCTGTGTGCATGACTATGGATGAAAGGGAATGTAAAATTTCATCCTCAATGACATTTTTTTAATTACTGGTATACAATTTTCATTTTAGAAATAAATATTTACTGCAGAGTGTTTCCATAATATTGATCTTGCAGGGCAATCTTACCTTTCTTTTAACATAGTTCACAAGTAGATGCTTACCTTTTGACTGTCTCTTCCTGTTTGAGACTTTCTATAGAGCTTTATGAAGCTGTAAAATACAATTGTGTGTTCTGAATATAGAAAACAGCAGGGGATCAAGTTACACACCAAAAGTAAAGTACTGAAAATAAAACTTCATATGTTGTGAACAAGCAAGCTATCGCTTGTGAAACGCGTCAACTGCCTGTCCTGTGCTTGTCTGATACACTTGTGACAATAAAGGTACATCAAGCAAGTTTTTTTGGAAATTCAGAGTGCGACCATTTCTTCATTTTATTCGCATTGGACGGTGGTGATCCGGGGTTTTCACCTGTATCCATTTGCACCTGAAGTTTTGCCTGGAGCGGTGTGTGCTCTATTTTGGTTTTAACTGATAAAAGCCAATGAACTACAAGATGCGAACGCATGTACTCCGATAACATCATAGGGTTATCAAGTTGACGCGTTTCGGGGTGCACCTCCTTCCTCATAGCTAGGTAGCTCCTGTCACCTTTTTTCTCTTGGTGTCAGGAAGACTTGTCAGAAGTGATTAATGCTGATAGCAGGGGAACAAATCAGCAGACAGAAATGGCACTTAGCGCTCTCAATTGAGACAAGTAAACGCTATAGAGGAGTGGTTCTCAACTTCTATCCTCAAGACCTACTGGCAGGCCAGATTTTAAGTATTACCTTGGAGAGATGCAGAGTAAAATACTGCAATCATTGACCATAAAATTATATAATCTGTGATGTATTTAAGTTACCTTGCAAACCTGGCCTGTTATGAAGACAAGAGTTGAGAACCACTGCTATAGAGGGATATGCTTTGTCCATATTTACAACCACTTTAATCTGAAGAAAGAAGCGTCTCCTGATGTCACTGTGAATTTTTAAATTAAAGGTTGATTGTTAATTATCCCAGCCAGTCAGGTAAACAAAAAATACTAGAGAGAGAGAGAGGTAATATATTTATCTCTCTGAAGGCCTGCGCCTCCTACTTCACCCATATTTCATCCACACCAAGACCACTGTATCATACTGCAAAAGCAGTGAAAAGAGCCTGCATACAGTGCCTTGAAAAAGTATTCACACCCCTTGAAATTTTCCACATGTTGTCATGTTACAACCAAAAATGTAAATGTTTTTATTGGGATTTTATGTGATGGACCAACACAAAGTGGCACATAATTGTGAAGTGGAAGGAAAATGATAAATGGTTTTCAAAATGTTTTACAAATAAATATCTGAAAAGTGTGGTGGGCATTTGTATTCACCCCATTTACTCTGATACCCCCAACTAAAATCTAGTTGAGCCGATTGCCTTCAGAAGTCACCTAATTAGTAAATAGTCCACCTGTGTATAATTTAATCTCAGTATAAATACAGATGTTCTGTGAAGCCCTCAGAGGTTTGCTAGCGCAGTGTTTCTCAATTCCAGTCCTCAAGGCACACCAACAGGTCAGATTTTCATGATTTCCCTCAGATGAAATGGCTGTGGTAATTGCTAAGGCCGGCTTCACACTGGGGCGGTGCGGGCGGCGACGGTAAAGCAGCGCTATATTTAGTGCTGCTTTACCATCGTTTTAGCCGCGGTATGCGGCCGCTAGCGGGGTGGTTTTAACCCCCGCTGGCGGCTGCAAAAGGGTTAAAAACCTCCGCAAAGCGCCACTACAGCGGCGCTTTGCCGGCGGTATCCCTGCGGTGTCCCATTGATTTCAATGGGTAGAAGCTGTATAGGAGCGGTGAATACACCGCTCCTTCACCGCTCCAAAGATGCTGCTAGCAGGACTTTTTTTACCGTCCTGCTAGCGCACCGCTCCAGTGTGAAAGCCCTCAGGGCTTTCACACTGGAGACACAGCAGCAGCTGTTTCGGGTCGGTTTGCAGGCGCTATTTTTAGCGCAATAGCGCCTGCAAACCGCCCCAGTGTGAAAGCAGCCTAAGGTAGTGAAAATGATCCAATCACCTGTGCAAAATGATGGGAAGCATGAAAACACGACCTGTTGGGGTGCCTTGAGGACTGGAGTTGAGAAACACTGTTTTAGAGAACCCTAGTAGGCAAACAGCATCATGAAGGTCAAGGAACACAGCAGACAGGTCAGGGATAAAGTTGTGGGGAAGTTTAAAGCAGGGTTAGGTTATAAAATGATATCCCAAGCTTTGAACCTCTCATGGAGCACTGTTCAATCCATTATCTGAAAATGCAAAAAGTATGGCACAACTGCAAACCTACCAAGACATGGCCGTCCACCTAAACTGACAGGCCGGGCGAGGAGAGCATTAATCAGAGAAGCAGCCAAGAGGCCCATGGTAACTCTGGAGAAGCTGCAGAGATCCACAGCTCAGGTGAGAGAATTTGTCCACAGGACAACTATTAGTCATGCTCTCCACAAATCTGGCTTTTATGGAAGAGTGGCAAAAATCCATTGTTGAAAGAAAGCCATAAGAAGTCCCTTTGCAGTTCGCGAGAAGCCATGTGGGGGACACAGCAAACATGTGGAAGAAGGTGCTCTGGTCAGATGAGACCAAAGTTTAACTTTTTGGCCAAAAACTAACACTGCACATCACCCTGAGCACACTATCCCTACAGTGAAACACAACATCGTGTTGTGGGGATGCTTTTCTTCAACAGGAACAGGGAAGCTGGTCAGAGTTGATGGGAAGATGGATGGAGCTGTATACAGGGCAATCTTTGAATAAACTTGTTAGAGTCTGCAAAAGACTTGAGACTGGGGCGAAGGTTCACCTTCTAGCAGGACAACGACCCTAAAAATACAGCCAGATCTACAATGGAATGGTTTAGATCAAAGCATATTTATGTGTTAGGATGGCCCAGTCAAAGTTCAGACCTAAATCCAATTGAGAATCTGTAGCAAGACTTGAAAATTGATGTTCACAGATGCTCTCTATCCAATCTGACAGAGCTTGAGATATTTTGCTAAGAAGAATCTGCAAAAAGTTCACTCTCTGCATGTGAAAAACTGGTAGAGACAACCCCAAAAATACTTGTAGCTGTAATTGCAGCAAAAGGTAGTTCTACAAAGTATTTACGGTTTTGGTTGTAACGTAATAAAATGTGGAAAATTTCAAGGGGTATGAATACTTTTTCAAGGCACTGTATGTAATAAGTAAATATGACTGTCTCCATCTTTATAATAAGGTATAAAACATGTTTATAATTATTTTTTTTTATTTACACTGATAATATGGAAAAACGTATTTACTTTACAAGCTGACATTTTGTATAAGTTATATCTAACCATCTAAAGGCAAAAAAAAAAAAAAAATCTATCTAAGTTATATTTAACACTGACTATGCATTGGCTAAAAGGCTATGTTTCAAAACTAGAACATTAACTATGTCTGAGATTAGCTGCTTACTCCTGTGCCTCAATTGTAGCGGCAGCTTGGTGATGTTGCCACATACAGCTTGACAGCCAAGGCCCTGTGGGGCCTTGTTTAAAGATTGCCAAGCGAAGCTGCTCCTAGAAAGAAAATGTGCCTGATACATACAGTGGTTATAGTTTGCAAATTGATTGTTGTACATTCACTGTTCAGTGTTTTTTTGTTGCAGCCATGCTGTGATGCCTCTCAGTCCTATCATATATACTGTATCTTATAAACTGAGATTGACCAACTTGCATAAATTGGAACTATGAGCAAGACAAAAACATGACATATATGATGCAGTCTGTCAATAACATTACCATACCACTTTTGGGTACGGTCAGTGTCCTGAGTCTTCCTGTAACATTGTTTTAGTACCTGTCAATCCTGCCAGTAAGAGGGTTGATACAAACCATTTACTACTGACAAGGGAGCTTGCAAGGGTTAACTTTAATAATTTATTTTTAGATCCCTTATCCCAAAAGGAAAAGGCTTGTTTCTGTAACTGCTTAACCACTTCCATGCCAGGCCAATTCTGGCACCTACATATAAAAATCCTAATTTTTTTTGCTAGAAAATGACTCAGAAGCCCCAAACATTATTTATATATATATTTTTAGCAGAGACCCTGGTGAATGAAATGTTGATAGTTGCAATTTATGTCACACGGTATTTGCGCAGCCATATTTCAAATGCAATTTTTATGGGAAAAAATACACTTTAATGAATTAAAATAAAAAAACACAATATTTACCCCAATTTTTTGTTTAATGTAAAAGAGTAAATATATACCTAAAATTTCACTCTTTAAAATTGTGCACACCGTGGAATGGCAACAAACTTCGGTACTTAAAAATCTCCATAGACAGTTTCCATCGGAATTTCCATCACACAAAGTTTGAGATCTGGTTCTCAAATTTTCCGACAACAAAATCCGTTCTTGTAAATTCCGATTGTTTGTAGACAATTCCGATGCACAAAGTGCCATGCATGCTCAGAATCAAGCAGAAGAGCAGCACTGGCTATTGAACTTAATTTTTCTCCGCTCGTCGTACGTGTTGTACGTCAGCCCGTTCTTGATGTTTGGAATTTCCGACCAACTTTGTGTGACCGTGTGTATGCAATACAAGTTTGAGCCAACATCCGTCGGAAAAAAAACATGGGATTTTGTTGTCGGAATGTCCGATCGTGTGTACAGGGCATTAGAGTTAATGCTTCTTATCAAGGAATTTTGTGGACAAGGATAAGGAGGGCTCACTGCTGGATTAGATTGGTTATATGTAAAGCTTGGCCACAATATGCAAAAAACAGCACTGTATTTTACACTGGTTCTGAAAACAGAATAAAAACCTACTAGTTTAACATGTTGATATAATTGTATATAGCTTTGTGTTAAAAGTGCATATAAAGCCAAACATCTTTTTTTTTTTGCCATCTGTGTTCCAATGGGGAAAATCACTTTCACTTCCGGTCCCAAAAACACAACAGGAAATGAGGGGAAGTCTTTCCAAAGTAAGGATAATCCCCTCTTAGATAACTGTCATCAGAACCAGTGTTTCAATTAGAAGCGTGTCCCTATGTTTGTGTTGCAGTGACGATCCAAAATATTGGATTTCCCACAATGAAAATAAAACAACCAAATCACTCTTGTAGAGAGCAATATAAAAAAAAACGGTAGGTGTTTTAACCTCTCTACTCAAAACGTAAAATAAAAATGTGTTTGCATACATTTTAATAATAAAAAAATTGCCCCTTCAATTGTAAGCAGTGGTGACAGCATGTTTACTAATTTACATCTTCAATTAATGCCGACAGCATTACTGAATTATTTACCGCCCTCATCTACTGTTGTCTCATTTCATTGGTTTAAGCCCATAACAGCAATGGTAGGTTTTGATTCTTTTTTTTACTGAAATCTTGTAAATTAACACAATTAGTAGAGCATCTTCCCATTAATTAACTGGTGTGGTTCTGCTATGGAAATTTTGAAAACAAGACGAGTCAGTGGGGAATCGACTTGCCACATTGTTGGCAAACTGTCTCTTGCTTAAGATCATGTTGTGTGTCAAGTGAAACATTAATGATTTTCAGCTGAACAGATGAACAGCAAAAGATTTAGGAAATATCAAACTGATTGTTATGGGCTATCTGCAAAGTGATTTAATTTAAAATAAGCCAGGGGACAAGGATGTGTGTCACTTAGCAAATCAGCTGAATACCATGCAATTTATAACAAGACAATCAATTATTCAAAATTTGGTCTATAATATTTTCTATGTCCTTATATAAATTGGATTTGTGTTTGATATATAACAGCCTCAAGAAACATCCCTTACATTACGGGCTTAAAGCTGAACTCCAGATACGAAAGATGATTATAGCAGTTCTGTGGTCAATAATACATTAATAGATGTTATTTTTTTAAATGCAAAAAAAAAGTATAAGCACCTGAATTTATTGTGATGTCAGCCTCTTGCAGTCTCTGCACAACAGAGTTCAGACTGGGTGAAGGAAAGAGGGAAAAGCATCACAAGGTGAGAATCAGATGGGGGGGGGGGGCATTTAAAAACCAGAACATAATTAGCATTTCCTGGATCTGGCCAGACTATGGAGTTGATTTACTAAAACTGTAGAGTGCAAAATCTGGTGCAGCACAGCATAGAAACCAATCAGCTTCCAGGTTTTATTGTCAAAGCCTAAATAAACAAGCTGTAGTTATCAGCTGATTGGCTACCATGCACAGCTGCACCAGATTTTGCACTCTCCAGTTTTTGCACATCAACCCCTAATGCCCCTTTCACACAGGCTTTCTGATCAGGTTTGCCTGTCAGTTTTTCAGGCAGACCTGATTGGAGGCTGACACCCGCTGCTTTCCGATCCGATTCTTTCCAGACAGATGGTGATCCTATTTTCCATTCGGATGGGATCAGATGAAAACGGGCAGGTGGTCTGTTTTCATCCGATCTCCCCATAGAGGAGAGCGGGGCTCTGACACTTACATCTCTGCACAGTGAGTGGAGACAGACCTGTCATCCGCATGCTCAGCAGGATCCCCCCGCTGAGCAAAGCGGAGTCCCCCGGGCAGAATGCCCGTGTGAAAGGACCCTATGTCTCCAGTTTACAGTATTGAGCTTTACAATTTTTTAATTTGAGTTGTTTCCCCCCCCCCCCCCATCCTCTGTTTAGGTACAACAGGCTGGACTTTACTGGACTTTTTTGGCAAATTACCTTGGCCATCTGAGTTTTCTTTACCTCTGTATGGAGAATCCACAAGAGGCCACAGGGCAGGGATAAACGGAACCATGTGCCCACTCCATAAGCATTTATGATTATCTGAGAGTTGGGACAACAGCTGTTAAAAATTTAAAACCTAAGTTTCATTTTTTTTTTTTAAGATCAGATAATACTTACATTGAATGAGAAGTTTCCCATTCTTCAGGTGGCTGCTCCCTTCAGTTGAAATGTTCTGCCCTCTGCTCCCCCACATACGACTGCAGTGGTATTTTCTAGTGCTTTGGGGTTTAATACAAGCTGCTGGACCGGTCACAGGCACAGGTTAAGAGTGGCAACTATTGCACGCTTCCTGCCCTACTTCTTCATTCATAGAAACTGAAATATAGCTTTCAGCAATGAAACACACTCTATAAATGATGGATGGGTGGATGAATAAATGTTCCCTCTCCTGCATCTTGGGTCTGGTTGTACAGGGATGTCAAACAATTTGGTAGCAAAAATATAATTCCAGAAGGCTTGAACTATTGGCCATGTCCACCAGATATGAAGGTGTGTACCTCGTTCCGAACAACCTCTAAAACAGAGAGCTGAGTAGGAGGGGGCAAATTTGGCTATTCTTGAAGGCACTAGGTACCAGTGGGTCAGTACTTTATAATTGGCTTCTATTGCCAGGATATTTGGTGAGGATGATTTAGTTGTTGACCATATCTCAGACCAGTCTGCGATGTCGAGGGTGCGTCCAAGGTCCTTCTCCCATTTCTGTGTGTATTGAGGTTTATCCGAGTCAGACATAACTAAAAGTTGGGAGTAAAGGGATGAGATAAATCCTCTAGTGTGTAGTTTATTGTATATATTTTATACCAGAAAGTAAAAAACATTGTTGTTTTTTTGTTTACAGCTCAATAACTAAAAAACGCAGAGGTGATCAAATACCACTAAAAGAAAGCTCTATTTGTGGAAAAAAAAAATCATAAATTTTATTTGGGTATAGCTTTGCATGACTGTGCAATTGTCAGTTAAAGTGATGCAGTGCTGTATTGCAAAAAATGGCCTGGTCATGAAGGGGGGTAAATCTTCTAGTTATTAAAGAAACATTTTCAAAAACAGAAAATATTTGTACATAGGTAACCACTGTATAGTGAGAGTAATTTAGGATATTGTTTTCTGTTTGAATGTTCTTATAAATGTTTGATTTTAAAATTTAGTTGGATCTCACTTATAAGAAAACCTGTTCTAAATGTGCCTAGCTTTGCTGTGGCTAGAGACTTTGAAATCAATGGCAAAAGACTTTCTTTGTCAGAACACCTTCTTTTAACCTCAGCACATTTTGAAGTGGATTGAGTAGCACAAACAACATATTATTCTTTATACAGATTCATTTTTCCAGCTTTTAGCTGTTTGACCAGCAGTGGAAAGTGATGCCATAGCTTCATCTGTTTTGGTCTCCCTCTGAGTCTATTTAGTTACAGCTGCAGCATGAACCAGCAGGGGAATCGTTAATTGTTAGGGTACTATAACTATAGTGATTGTAGTGACAGCATCTGCAGGGGACAATTGTGTTAGAATCTGCCATGCAGCCTGGGCCCCTGAAAACGAACCAAGCTCCAGATGTGTGCATGTACTATGCTGCTCATAATCCAGCATTGTAGAAATCTTTGGAGATCTGGACACAACTGTTTACATTTCAGGTTGGCAATATGTTCTGTGCAATTTACTAATACATTGCCAGCATTTTTGGATTTTAAAAAAATGTAAAGCCCCTAGGTTTACTTGTCAGTGTAGTAAAACTGGTTTTCAACAATGGCTGTAGAATAAATCCCTTCTTTCATATGGATTCATTTTAATTCTTTTTTCTGTTAATAATCAATAAAGATAAATGGCATTTCTTTGCCATTTTCCTTCCTTCCTTCCTTACTTCCTTCCTTCCTCTGGTCCTTCTATTCTCCTTTCTCTGGTCCTTCCCTTCTATTCCCTTAATTTTTATCTGTTCTTTACCTTCTTTTTCCTTAATTTTTATCTGTTCTTTCCCTTCTTTATTTTCTGTTCGTATTTTTCTTTTATATCTTTTTTATTTATTTATTTACTCTGTTATTGACAAGCAGCATTTAAACTGTAAAAGTGATTTAGAGTCCATTGCATTGATTTACTAAAGGCAAATAGGCTGTTCACTTTGTAAGGAAATTTTCCCTAAGCTTAACCTCCCTGGCGGTATTCCTGAGTCTGGCTCGGGGTGGAATTTCAGAACCAAAAGCGGTAACCCCGAGCCAAACTCGGGATCGCATCGCAGGATTCAGGAAGAGCTTACTTACCTTGTCCCCTGGATCCTGCGATGTCCTCCCCGCAGTGATTCATCACGGAGTCGGGCTCCGTTCCCTGCGAGCGCTGTGACACATGGGGACGGAGAGCGGCACCAAATTCAAAAAGTGAAACACACACTATACATACAGTATAATGTAATCTTACAGATTACATTACTGTATGAAATTATGTCAAATCCTGTTTGTCCCTAGTGGTCTGTCCAGTGCCTTGCATGAAGTTTTATATTATAAAAACTGTTCTTTCTGCCTGGAAACTGGAGATTGTCCATAGCAACCAAAACCGTCCCTTTACATCAAAAGTGGTTTTAGACCAACTAGAAAACAGCGATAATAAATTAGAATCACTTGCAGAATTGAGCGACAGAGATTTGTGGGGAGATCCATCATCAAACACTGAAAAGTAATGACAGCGACAATTCTGCAACTGAGCAAATTTCAGTGTTTTTGATTTGATTACATTATTGAATAATTTTTTATTATTATTATATTATTATTTGGTATAATTATAGTTATTTATTATATTATAATTTATGATTTTGTTTTTCAAACTTTATCATATCGGATGTCTACTAGACTCTGGTTTGGACAGATTTAAGTGAGTTATTCGTAAGAATTACAGGCCTACAATATAAAACGCCAAATTTACATGCAAAATAATGGTACCGCTTTCAGCACCAAAAATCTGAATTAATCATACCACCAGGGAGGTTAAAGGATAAGTTCAGCTTTCATAACATGTTAAAAATGGACCCGCCTCCGCACCCCCCTGCTCCCCAGCTGTGACAGCTAGCGGGATCTTCGCCCCTGCTAGACATCAAAATAAAAAAATAAAAAACACAGCGGGGCTCCACCCACCCATTCAACTGCATCACTCATTCACAGTGTTCTGTTAATGGAAAACAACAAGGTCCGGCAGTCTTTGTGCCTGTCGGCTTGTAGTTTTCAACAAATTACCAGGGCGCTGGGGTAGCTTATTGAGTCTTCCTGTCAGAATGTATCGGCTTGTACGAGATATGAGCAGGCCAATACACTGACAGATCTGCAGGAGACCTGCACGGTCTTGGCTATCTGCTGATCGCTGGTGCAATGCTTTGCAGGCTCCCAAAACAAAAAATACTAAATGCAATTTTCTTTACCTGCAAAAAAAAAAGTGCATTTATTCATTTTGGTCAAAAAGTGAACTTATTCTTTAATGAATGAGGTGAAACTCTGCTGATTTCTATCACATGTGCAAGTAAAAATAAGGCCCCTTTCACACATGCTGTCTGATCGGGTCCGCCTGATCGGATGCTCTTTTCACCCCTATGGAGTGACAGATGTCAGCAGTGACATGTCCGCTGACATCCGGTGCTATCCGATCCACTAAATCCAGATGGATGGAAACCCTATTTTCCATCTGTCCAGCGGATCTGATGGAATCGGATGAAAACGGACAGGTGGATCCATTTTCATCCGATCTCCCATAGAGGACAGCAGGGCTCTGACAGGTCCATCTCAGCACAGTGAGCCGAGACGGGCCTATCATCCACCTGCTCAGCGGGGATCAATGAATCGATCCCCTGCTGAACAAAGCAGAGTCCGTCAAAACGTGCATGCCATGTATGAAAGGACCCTAAGTGTTTTTTTTTTTTTTTTGCAAAGTGAATTTTCACTACATTTGCTACACCAAGAATAAATTCCTTTGCAAAGCAAGCAGCCTATTTGATTTTAGTAAATCAACCCAATATTCTCTTGGAGAGTGTCAATGGTGGGCTTTTATATATATATATATATATATATATATATATATATATATATATATTTTACAATTTTATAACTTTATTAGAAGTAATAGCAGCAGCAGCAGCAGCAACTTTTACAATTTGCAGTGGCAGAAATTCCTCTTGAGTTCTGTGCTATTTAGTGCTGTTTAATACCTGCACCCTAGAGATGTGCTGGAGAAACAATCCAACACACAAGCGTTACTTGTTTTTTCCCAGCAGTTTGACAACAGAGCAGAAAGAAAGCAGTTGTAATTCATACCAAGTTGTAGGCTTTGTGTGATGAAAGCGACAGACCGCTGCCTAGGAGATTGCTTTGCTGCACTCCACGAAGCAGATTTGAAACTGTCGTGGACCACTTTAGATGAGAGTTGGATTATGGAATGACCTGCAATGTCTGTGTCATATTGTTCTGCACAGGGTGCATTATGCTGTGCTAACTAGGTGTTCAGCACCAAATAAGAGAGGTATCCTAGATGTGATCTGTCAGCTGTGTCTCATATTTTTAGATTGGAGGAAAAAGGAAATATAAAACTGAAAGTGATATTGTAAAGACAGAACAGCTGCATGCAGTAAGGTGTCAGAGAATTGATGTATTTCTTATATACAGTATTTCTTATAAATTATGTTTTCTAAATACATTTGGGATCCTAATTATAAAGTGTGGCAACATTTTTTTTTCACTACATTTTTCCTTATTTTAAAATTTGAAGCTAGTATTGTCAGTGTCAAAGTGCATTACTGTCAAGTGGTAAAAAATGTTTACAATCTTATCAAAAATGTGCCAAAATGAGGCAAAAAATGTTGAGAATAATGGCTTAGAGCTGTGTTTAGGCTGTCAATATCACTTGGCAAAAAACATATACAAATTTTTGATTCAAAATAGGTTTTACCGTTTTATTGTTCACAAACAAAATTAGCTTTATGAAGATGCAAATACAAAAAATCTAAAATGCTTACCTTTAAGCTATATAGATATGCCCTTATACCATTAAATTTAGAGCTTTTTAAGTTTAAAAAAAAAATTATATTCTTCACTGGTTTAATGTTTTTTTTTTAACTGAAACCTGATTGGTTGTTATTCCCTACTGCAAATTAGCATTGCTTTTTGTAACACCTAAATAAAAGTATGTTGATTTTTTACGATTGTGTTTTATTTCTTCTACAGGCTTGAAGATGCAGTGGACGCCAGAGCATGCTCAGTGGCCAGAACAGCATTTTGATATAACTTCAACCACTAGGTCACCAGCCCACAAAGTTGAAGCATATCGAGGTCACTTGCAGCGTACCTATCAGTATGCCTGGGCCAATGATGACATCTCTGCTTTAACAGCATCAAATCTGCTAAAGAAATATGCAGAGAAATATTCTGGAATTTTGGATGGTTCCATGGAACGGCCCATTCTGAGTAATTACACCGAAGCTCAATCAGGTCTTGTAAACGGCCGGAAAAATGAAGGTGAATCTTGGCAGAGTTCCTTGAACCCTGAGGGTGTATATCCTATGAACTGTGTTGCTGATGTTATTGCAGCAAGCAAAGCTGGAGTACCTCCATCCGATGTTTCTGCCAGCATAGGTAGTTCTCCTGGGGTGGGAAGCAACCTGACAGAATCTAGTTATTCCAGTAGTACATGTGGAAGTCACACAGTACCAAGTCTGCATTCAGGGCTACCATCTCAGGAATATGGAGCAGGATACAACGGATCCTACCTACATTCAAGTTACAGTAGCCAGTCTGCCTCTGCACTGCCATCACCTCACCCATCTCCACTTCATAGCTCGGGACTTCTACAACCTCCTCCTCCACCTCCACCTCCACCAGCTTTAGTGCCAGGCTACAATGGGGCCTCAAACCTATCAAGCTACAACTATCCGCCTGCTGCTTACCCCCCGCAATCCAGTGTTGGCTCAGGCTATAGTCCTGGAAGTGCCCCTCCTCCCTCAGCTTACCTCCCTTCAGGCATTCCTGCTCCTACTCCTCTTCCTCCCACTACTGTACCTGGCTATAGCTATCAGACCCATGGGTTGACCCCGATAACACCGTCTTCTTTGTCAAACAGTTCTGCCAGCTCTCTTAAAAGAAAAGCTTTCTACATGGCAGGGCAAAGTGATTTAGATCCCAGCTATGGAAATTATAGTTACAGCCAACAAAGAACCTCACATAGCCCTATGTATAGAATGTCTGACACAAGTATTTCTAATTCAAATAGGGGAAATGGCTTTGATCGAAGTTCTGAAACAACATCATTAGCCTTCAAGCCAACAAAACAGCTGGGACCTGGTGACCAGCAAAGAAAATTTACCAGTCAGTCAACTAGAGCTCTCACCCCACCTTCATATAGCACTGCTAAAAATTCAAGATCAAGTGAAACTTTTGGAAAATACAACTCTTCTGCAATTAGTGAGCACAGTGATGACCACAGGCAAATGCTCCCACACTCTCTGCAAGGCACTGGAATTCATACAGCTACCTCATCCAACCACTCTGTGGACGAACAGCTGAAGAATACCGATACACACCTCATTGACCTTGTAACAAATGAGATTATCAGCCAGGGACATCCAGTTGATTGGGATGAAATTGCTGGCCTTGATTTAGTGAAGGCCTTTATAAAAGAAGAAGTTTTATGGCCTGTAATTCGGTCAGATGCATTCAGTGGACTCACTGCTTTGCCTCGGAGCCTTCTTTTATTTGGACCTAGAGGGACAGGCAAAACTTTACTGGGCAGGTGCATAGCTAGTCAGCTGGGTGCCACATTCTTTAAACTTTCTGGCTCGAATATTGTCACAAAGTGGATAACTGAAGGTGAAAAGATTGTTCATGCAACATTCCTTGTTGCAAGGTGTCGGCAGCCCTCAGTGATTTTTGTTAGTGACATTGACATGCTTCTCTCTTCCCAAGTGAGTGAAGAACATAGTCCTATAAGTAGGATGAGAACAGAATTTCTTATGCAGTTAGATACTGTTCTATCTTCTGCTGAGGACCAAATAGTTGTAATCTGTGCCACAAGTAAACCTGAAGAAATAGATGAATCTCTACGGAGATACTTCATGAAAAGACTTCTTATTCCCCTTCCTGACAGCACAGCCAGACATCAGATAATAATACAACTGCTATCACAGCACAATTACTGTCTCACTGACAAAGAGGTTTCACTCCTTGTCCAGCGCACAGAAGGTTTTTCTGGACTGGATGTGGCTCGTTTGTGTCAGGAAGCTGTGGTAGGCCCTCTTCATGCCATACCACCTTCAGAACTTTCAGCCATTATGCCTGGCCAGCTGCGACCTGTAACATATCAAGACTTTGAAAATGTATTCTGCAAGATTCAGCCTAGCATATCACAAAAAGAACTTGATACATATATTGAATGGAACAAAATGTTTGGGTGCAGTCAGTGACAGACTTGAAATGCTGGCACACAAACATAGATGATATAGGGAACTAAATCCCTTTTTGGCAGTGGCCTAACTGTTTAAGGTACCAAGACAGCCCGAGTAACCTTGCATCTGCAGAGTGATGGTAGACTTGAAATAAATGTGCATCAAACAGCCAATGTTCTTAATTGAATCACATGGGACAATGGGTATGTGTTGATGCTTAGTTGTGTTCAAGCAAGCCAACACTCCGAAAGACGTAGGGTGGAAGTAGGTTGGCATTGGAAGGACGTGAACCTGTTTGTTGATTCCATTCTGCTGTTCTTGAGATTTAGTTGCTGTCAAGTGCCTAAACTGGTGCTTTATTTTATGTTTTTGTTTGCCTCACAATTACATTGGTGGCATGTGCTAATATGAAAAGCTTTAACTTCAAACATTACTGGACTATAGATGAACAACTGAGTTAAAAAACAGAGAACCAGATTTCTGCCATTGTACGAGCAACAGTATTCCTCAATCCCCTCTGTTCTGCGGAACAGTAAAACAGGGAAAAAAAATAATCTGGACCTTAATTTCTGCAGTTTCTTTATGTTAATGTTCTGTCTGCAAAAATGACAAAAAAAACCTCAGGAAAGTTGATTTGTACAGTACCTCAAAGGAATGTGTTGAAAGCACTATTTACTGCTGAGCAAGATGGTTGGTGTCATTGTTGCTTTATATTATAATGTATGTTTACCTCAAAAATTGGAAAGTGGCATGGAAAATTACTTTGAATGTATTTGGTTGATTCTAAAGAAAAATGGCTGATGTATTGTCATGTTAATTTGTAGCTCACGTCTCCCTATGTAAATTAAACCTTATTAAGAATTGACAGTTATTATATTAAATCAAAGACATTTTCTAAAGTCAGTTGAGAGGATGTTCTTTATTTGGATTTTACTTTTATGGTTCAAAAGAAAGTGTCCTAAATTAACTCAGCTTCAGTCTAACAGCTGTAAAGATAATGGTGACTGGCTTTATTACCTGAATTATTTTTACAAATATTTACTGGTAAGCTTTGACACTGTAGATAGCCTTTGAATTTCTTGGCTATATATTAGTTTCAACATCATATGTTGTGTAAACCAGCTGCCACATTGGTCAAGAAGACCAGCAAATTGGTTGTAGTCTATCTAATCATTAGGCACATTGAAGAATGTTAATTTCAATTTAAGTAAAATACCTAAACAATACAATATGTGTAATACCTAATTATTAAGGATTAAGGGTGGTATGCAAAGCTGCAAAGTTCCAAAGTCTAATTCAGATAGGCTGAATCGTTCTTAATCAAGACACTGCAACCAAAAACATGGAAAGTAAATAACATTTTAAGAGGTGTTTTGTATTATTTGTTTTCTTTTTAAATAAAAATTGTAATATGGGGATCTTGTTGCTATGTGTGGTTCAGAAGACATACATTTTTAACATGTTTGACCATCATTAGCCAACAAGAGAAATCTTGAATTGCACGAATAGACTTTGAAAGTCTTAATAAACCATATGCCCTTTCATCTCTAAATAACTATCTTGCTGATGCTCTTTTTTTTCCGAACTGGAAAAGTTAGCTTTATTGGATAATTTTAATTTTACAAATATACCACTTTGTTTTATATGTTAATAGTGAAATATATTGTGTGAAAAATGCCCCAAGTTGCTATTTTTTTAAGACAGCCTCTATAGGCTTCAAAGAGTCAACCCTTGTTTTTAATAGTTGTATTATTTGTATTATTTTCCTGTGTACATTCACTGTGTATTTTACCTTGTTTGAATGCTGTCTAATACTTATGACATTTTTTCCTTTTTTTTTTTTCTATCCCTGCTAACTTTTACCATCCTCAATTGTGTCTTGGTTTTGTTTATTTTTGTGGTTTATTTGTTCACTACTTATAATGACAGCTAATTGATGTTGGGTGATGTCTCTGGTTGAGGAGCAGTGTACAGGCTTACAGATGTCCATGCCTGCCAACTCATGAACAGAACAACCTGGCTTTTTTGAATGTAATGTTTTGTTTACTTTAAATGGAGACAGTAACAATGCTGTTTCAAAGCACTGGCTATTGATGTACATTTAAGAAATTAAATAAATGCACTGAACGTCGTAAAGAAGAATTTACATTACATTTTTTGGTTCTTTTGTTTCTGCAAAAATGGGTTTAAACTAACTAAACAAACTTCATCTTGCACATCCAAAGAAACAATCACTTTGAAAATTGAATCTGTTTTCCAAAAATAAAGGGTACCAATAATATTATTCCGATTGCATGTTTTTTGTCTTTTTTCTTCAAATCCTAACTTTATTAGCAACTTTTGAAAGTGTCATCTTGGACTCTATCAATGCAGACCACTCAGAAACGTTTTCATAGATGCCTAAAAAAACGTTTTTTTTTACATTTTCATCAGACCAAATGTTACAAGTTTTTCTAAAGGCATTTTGGCTAAAGGTCATAAGAAACAAAAATGATTAACTATTACCATTTGAGCATGTTAACATTTCTCACACTACAGTCAGAGATTGAAAGGATTACTTATTTACAGAATTTTAGGGTATACAACTAGAAAGGAAAAATAAGAGCCATCTTTAACAGCGGAAGATCTGACAATAGGCCTAGTATAATTATATTAGTGGGTTTGTTAAAATGTTGTAAGAATGTGTAAAGACTTTGCTAGACTGATAATTCTGTGGTATGGAACTATAAAAGAATACTTATCTCCTCTACTCACTCTCAAGTCCCCACAAAATATTCAATGTCATATTATATTAAAATTGAGTAATAAAGATAGATATACAGTAAAACCTTGGATTGCGGGCATCGTTTTTTCCAGAAGCATGCTTGTAATCCAAAGCACTTGTATATTAAAGTGAATTCCCCCTTAAGAAATAATGCAAACTTAGATGATTGGTTCCACAACCATTTATTCATAAGTCCTTTAGGTTATAGTTCATATAAAAAGATTATAGCAATGTGATTGTTTGTGTAACCATAAAATGTCCATCCACAAATGGCAGCCTCCACAAAGGGGATTGGAAGCAAAATCCAGCAGGAGCTACAGAGTATAAAAGATAAGAGAGGCGCCTCTAAGTGTAGCAATATGGTTACATTTAATGAAGGCACAACATTTAGCAACTCACATGGTTGATGACTAAAAGAGGCACATCTAAGTATGCAGGCATCCGGGGTAAAGCTCTCCACATTGACCATCCTCCACACCACTGGCTTTCACCGCTGTCAGTCTGCAATCGTGACCGGGAAGACTACCCTGCAGTAGAGCAATCTGAAAGCGAGGCTTGAAGCACTCGCGGAGCACAGCGTGGAAGGGATGACATCAATGGCGGTGCGAAGGACGGTCTATGTGGACAGCTTTACACCAGACACCTGCATACTTAGATGTGCCTGTTTTAATCATAAACCATGGGAGTTGCTAAATGTTGTACCTTCATTAAATGAAACCATATTGCTACACTTCGAGACACCTCTCTTCTCTTTTATACTCAGTTGTGACATGACTCTACTTCTATATCAAGACATCGCTCGTTTATCAAGTCAAAATTTATAAAAATTGCTTGTCTTGCAAAACACTTTTAAACCAAGTTACTCTCAATCCAAGGTTTTACTGTATTTAAAGTGCACTTATTCCCTGACTGTGGACGTTAAATTATTTTCTTAACAGGCAGAAAAAGAGCTTCAGAGCCACTAAAATAAGAACTCCTATCTACTTTTTTTTCCTATGGTGGAATTGATTTGGCAGCCTACCAGTCTTCTATTAAAAATAAACAACAGGTGTTGTATGCAGTTAAAAAAGAACTAGAACATGACTCCAGAACTGTAAATTTTGAGGATGTATTACCCTACACTGCCAGCATCTACAAATGTCAGTGATGGCTTGTTTTAAAGATCTTTTAACGATTACGTTTACAGTATATTAATAATTTATTGACAATAGTCTGGTCACATGTGCACTTTAAAGTGGTATTGAACTCGAAAGTTTAAAAAAACACTCTGTCATGCAGTTTTCTTTTGACAGAAGAGACCCTAATGCTGTCCTCTCTCAAAAAAGCTTCCCCCTGTCAACAGTAAGGTACACCACAGCTCAGTATACTTTATGGCACCCGATCTGTGCCACGGTGATGTGACTTCCATGCCCATGTGTGGGATTGACATCACCAAGGCCTGGCCCTTCAAGTGGCCGAATACACAGAACCTGGAAGGAAGACTGGGAGAAGATGGAAGCACCTGGAACCCCTGGGATTGGTGAGGAAACAGCATTGGAGGGCACATTATGAGGGCTAATATGCAGTGCATACTAGCTCATTTTGGCAAAACCCACCTGGGGGCCCATTTAGGTAAAAAAAAAGGGAGTTTATTAATGCTTTAAGAGTTATTGAATATTTAAATATTTTAAAACAACATTTTTGTGATGGACTTATAAGGAGAAATCAACAAATATTAGGTTCTCCTTGCATTTAATTGCATGTAGGATTAACCAAAGAGATAGAACTTGATCTATGAAAAAGGTTTTCCAAATATGCTACTGTAACTGATAACAGGAACAACAAATCAGATTGTGCTTACAAAAAACAAAAGTAGAAAACACATCATTGTTGTCTCTAGGCTAAATATATATTTTTATTTTATTTCTGATATTTTTTTGGGCTTCAGCTTTTAAATTTTGCATTTGACCTATTTATTACCACTTTATATCATAATTAAAGCCCTTAATTAATGCTAAACATCCTGCCCACGTATGTACATAAATTATTTGAAAATAAGGTTGAAATAGAGATTTTTCAAATGACTAAATGTCAATAGGCAGTCGTATGATGACCGTTACAATGGCTTAGGGGATAGATGGCTAATCAGCGGCTTTGCCCTCTTTCTGAAGTTTACAACACTGTATGGTTTTTTGTGTGCGTTCCTTGGTGCAGCTGTGCATGGTAGACAATCAGCTTCTAACTTCAGGCTGTTTAATTAAGCTTTGACATAAAACCTGCACTCTCCAGTTCTAGTAAATCAACCCCAGAATGTCTGCATTTAGTGGTGTACATCCATATGCAGGTGCCTTTTTAAGAAAGTAACGGCATATATCCTCATACAGGCATTGCTTTCTATTGATGGCCATAGGTAGCATCTGTGGCTCTGGATGAGGAAATATGCCACAAAAAGGGGTAAAAGGGACTCATATGACCCTAAAAAACAAAAGTTGGACATGCCTGCCCTAAAGTGAGTCAGTAACTCCTATCCTCCTGCCTATACTTACCCTTGAAGTAAGTCCTTAACACACAAACCATCCCAACCACTTAAAGTAAGCCTACCACTAATCTAACTTGACCCCACAATTAAGCCCCAACCTTGATTCACCTCATCCTGTGGCAGGAGGTTCTGTGCCAATAACAAATCTTGCACTGCAAAGATCCCAATGATGATAAATAAATAAAGCATTCTATATCTTCAGTATATATATTCTGCTCTAAAGTCCTTCTAACGGCCCCCGTATGATAGCTTAAATAGGTCCTGAATCCAGGTACAATGTGATGCACAAGCTTCATAAAGTAAAAACAAAAACGTCCTTTAGCTTCCCTGGCTGTGCCAAATCTCATTCATTTATGGCTTGCACACAATCCCTCCAAGACACTGTAGTTTTAGTAGCAGAGGTGGTGTTGGCAATCCAGAAAGCAGTTGGCAGGACTAGGTCTGGGCAGCTGCTGATTGACAAACAATAGGCTTGTGAATCAGTTGTGACAATCCCAAGCCACCTGCTGCGTGCAAGCGGACACAACCTACATGAGAGTGACCACTCTGTTCTGAGCAGTGCAGCAGCATTGTCAGCCCATCACCGGGATGTAAATGAGTCGGCCTTCACTGGTAAGATCAAGCAGGTATTTGTAAACCTTGGGAGGGGAGCTAAAAGAAAACTGTAAATGCAGATGCTATTACAATTAAGCATAACATATATATATTTTTTTAAATGGGGGGTTATAGGTCTCTTCAATAAAAAAAAGTCTACACTAGATAAGGTTTCAAAACCAATATAATTCATAAGGATATGCTGTTGTTTAGGAATGCCCAGAGGCCTATTTATTGCATGTACTGTATAACATTGAATCACCAGCAGATTAAATCAATGACATTTCATCTGAAGTTTACACCTTACTAAAGTCTCTTTTTTTTTTTCTTTTGTGAAAAATAACAAACATGTCATACTTAACTGCTCTGTGTAGTGGTTTTGCACAGAGCAGCCCAGATCCTCCTCTTCTCGGGTCCCTCGCCGACACTCCTGGCCCGTCCCTCCTGTTGAGTGCCCCCACACCAAGCAGCTTGCTATGGGGGCACCCAAGCCTAGCCGCTGCTCTCTGTGTCTATTCAGACATGGAGCCACGGCCTGACGTAGCCCCCTCTCTCTCCCCATTGGCTCACTGACTTTGATTGACAATGGAGCTTTGCTGCTGTCTCAGCCAATGAGGAGGGAGAGTCCCGGGCAGCTGAGTCTCTCGTGCAACATCGATGGATCGAGATGGGGCACACAGAAGGCTTAGAATGCATTAATATAAAAAAACTGCCTTTACAACCACTTTAAGGCTAAACTCCAGGCTGGTAATAAAAATGCAATTTAATGCAATGTTTATTCTTTTATAAATAATGTATTTGTATGGTTCACTTGGAGTTCAACTTTAACCAAATATTTAATTACAACACATGATCTACTATTCAAATATTTATTTATTTACCAAACTTTTAAAGAGTTTAATAAGTTTTATGTACAAAGGTATACAATTTAGACCATAATGATTTCAGAAACCATCTTATGGCACACAGCGCTTTGTATGTTCCTCTCTAGTAGCTATTAAGAAGTTGTGAATAAGGATGAGCTTGTGTTTTTCCCAATGGTTTTGGGTCTAAAGCTGGACTTGTGGACTAATAAGCTGTGAGTATGGGTATTTCCTGCCCTGCAGCTTATGTACAAAAGAGGGCAGGGATGCTCACAACATCTTTCCATGAAAGCTGGGAACTGATGTGATGACATTCAGCTTTATTAGCATTTCTGCACACACACACCTGACATTAGACATGTGCATTCGTTATCGTCCGAATGCCCGAATTTCGGGTATTTTCGTTATCGTACATCAAACACATCAAACAATAAAGATTTGACATAAACAATAACAATATAATAACAATAACAAACAATAAAGATTTGACATAAAGATTTGACGAAGCAGTCAGCGCGATCGGACATTTATGGTCAAATGCTCTGTCCATAGGCTATAGAAGAATTCTAATTTCATACAACATTAGAATTCTACTATAGCTTGTAGGTGGAACATTCAACCGGAAATGTATGATTGTGACTTTGTACAGTTTAGCTGCTCCGTCAAACCTTCTTAGAACATTCGAAAGACACCATAAACCTTCAATGACAGATTTGACCTTAATTATTTTGGATTTTGTATTTTTAACGAAACAAAATAAATAAAAATGAATTTCGGGAGTAACTAAATAAATGTATTTTTCGGACGAACACAAAATTCCGAAACAAAATATTTCAGTGTGCACATATTTACCTGACATATTGGAATCAAGTAACAGCTGACAGCCAGTCTTCGAGGCACTAGGACCCTGTATCCTCTATTGCTCCCTTATATGTATGGCTTCACCATCCCCAATAACTAGCCTGACAAAGGAGTGCGCATGCCCAGGACTGGCATAGCGCAAACTCAGAAACACATCAGGATCCCCTGCTCTTGTGACATCACTCCTAAGTGCTGCAGACCATGCAGCATTCTGGCACCATCAGGACTGATCAGCTTCCCCCGGGAATAATTCTGCCCGGCCTCCACATGCAGCAGCGGACCCTGGGGGTCCTTCCACAGACATCCAGTGCTGACATCCCAGATTCTCTGCATGACAAGCCTGTTTTTATCCTGCTCCATGTGAGTTGCCCCTTGTTATTGTGATGTCCAATAACCTCCTCATATTGTCATACTGTCTTTTGTGATGCTCTTGACATCACTGACCTAATATGTCCACATGGCCATGCAGACCTAAATCCAATTGGAATGAATACAAGCTCATTCTTAGTTGTAAAAAGGCAAAACTTTTTAAAAGCTTTGGATAGAGTGGGGAAGCAATATAACTTCTAACTAGGTGTGTATTGCTGTCTATGTCCCTGTTAGAAAGATTTCTTCCAAAGTCATCTACCAGTACCTAAAGTGGACCCAAAGTGGACAGTGACCAACCCGCGTCTTGCCATCTGGGGATACAGACAGATCAAAAACCTGATGGAGGCTTAAACCCTTCCCTACTATATCCAAATCTAAGAGAGAAAATGCTGCTCTTCTGCTTTACATTTGTTGATTTGTATTATTTTTCATATAGCAATATATTCATACATGTCTTCACTTCAATAACCTTATTGTTTTAATGTTTATACAGAAGATGTAGCATTTTTCAGCTAATTATTTCAATATTTGTCAGGCAGGGCCCTGCTCTCCTGTAAATTAAGAATACATATTAAAACTTACTTCAAGTCACATAAATACATATACATTGAGATTGACATTGTACCAACAACCTTTATTTTTACAGTTTATTTTCCACTTTACTGTTTCAACAGGTGTGCAGTCTAATGGGCAGACCCATTGCACTCAGTATTCCTTGCAAATCTGGTAGACCCATCCCTCTCTGTGTCTGTAATACCATAAGTCCATAGGAAGAAGCTTGTGCTGAGGGGTTGTGACTGTTACTCAGCTCTGCCATCACAGCCCACTGCAGTGTGAGGGCATGTACCCACCCCCATCTATTTATAGTCCTAGACTGAGGCATTACACTCGCAGTGTGAGAGCACATAAGCAGCATTTTCACTGAAAGAAAACATATTGTAAAGTATTTCCAAGCAAATATCAATCAAAAATTACAACATATGGGTTACAGAAATATAAAGAGATAATAAATACAAAGTTTTGGACCTCAGTTGGGCTTTAAAAGTGTTTACTTTTTATTCATTGTTTATTTTTTACTACATGTAGGCCAAATTCCATGCCATGGTATTGTATACATTGATATTGTGTCATGACAAAAACACGTATACTTTGGTTCTGGAATGTTAGAAGATTGTTATAGGAAAATAAAAAATGTTCAGCTTTACCTTACAGACACATCCCAATATTTCTGAAACAAAGACAGGATGAACGAGAAAAGTGCTCTAAAAACCAAAAAATAAAAAAAAATGAACTTTCTAAAGGGTTCAGATATTTAAGGCATCAAGGTGCTTAGATGTTCTTCTTTTGGTTAAAAGCTTTTTTTTTTTTTTTTACTGGTATTGCTTGAAGATCTATGTCTATAGAAATCACAGTATAAGAAAAAAATACAGTTTTATTTTATGACTGCCCTTTTTTCCTACCATTTAATGGCACATGCAGTATATCTAATATTTTTATTTTATTTTTTAAGTGAATGTAATTAATGTAAAGGAACAAAAAAAGATTAAGATGTTCAGTGCAATATGAGTGGAGAGTGCAAAGTTTTTTCCTTTAAATGTTAAGGAAGTTATTTGGTTTGTATATATATATATATATATATATATATATATATATATACATATATAAAATATGTTTCCCCTAATTGCTAATTGTACAAACATAATGAAAGGGGGTCATTTTCAAATTCAGTTGCCAAGCAAGCAGGGTTCCTAGCCTATTGGTGTACATATGGTCTGTGATGTTTTTCAAGACATATAAACTCATCTTGAAACTTGACATAATGCTTGTCTTACCAGCTTGGACTTTCTGTAAAATACTAAAAACATTTTTAATTCCCACACAGACGCTTATCTAACCCCTCCTTTCCATCCTCAGCTGCATAGTTACCTAGTTCTGCTTCTAGTCCAGCTGATTTTTACCACAATGCTTACCTTGAGCCAGTCAAGTCTTTGTACTCTGTAAGTGCACAGTAGAACTCCATAGACTTTTATAGGGATTTATTCTATATTTCAGGATATTTGCAGGCAAATTTAGGAAGAGGCCCTTCTGACCAAAAGTCAACATCATGACGGAAAGCAGCTGTACTTGAGAACTACAGCTGTGACCAAAAGTTTTGAGAATGACACAAATATTAATTTTCACAAAGTGTGCTGCTTCAGCGTTTGTAGATCTTTTTGTCAGATGTTACTATGGTATACTGAAGTATAATTACAAGCATTTCATAAATGTCAAATGCTTTTATTGGCAATTATATTAGTCAATATTTGCAATGTTGACCCTTCTTTTTCAGGACCTCTGCAATTCGCCCTGGCATGCTTTCAATCAACTTTTGGGCTACATCCTGACTGATGGCAGCCCATTCTTGCATAATCTTGCATAATGCCCATGACTGGGTTTTTTTTGTTCACCCACCTCTTGAGGATTGACCACAAGTTCTCAATGGGATTATGGGATGCCAAGTTTCCTGGCCATGGACCCAAATTTTAGAAGTTTTGTTCCCCAAGCCACTCAGTTATCACTTTTGCCTTATGGCAAGGTGCTCCATTATGCTGGAAAAGGCATTGTTCCTCACAAAACTGTCTTTGGATGGTTGTGGTTGGGAGAAGTTGCTCTCAGAGGATGTTTTTGTACCATTCTTTATTCATGACTGTGTTCTTAGACAAAACTGTAAATGAGCCCCCTCCTTTGGCTAAGAAGCAGCCCCGCACATGAATGGTCTCAGGATGCTTTACTGTTGGCATGACACAGGACTGATGGTAGTGCTCACCTTTTCTTCCCCAGACAAGTTTTTTTCCAGATGCCCCAAACAATTGGAAAAGGCAATTTATCAGAGAACATTACTTTACCCCAGACCTCAGCAGTTCAATCCCTGTACTTTTTGCAGAATATCAGTCTGTCCCTGATGTTTTTTTCTGGAGAGAAGTGGCTTCTTTGCTGCCCTTCTTGACACCAGGCCATCCTTCAAAAGTCTTCACCTCACTGTGCGTACAGATGTACTCACACCTGCCTGCTACCATTCCTGAACAAGAAGACGGTCCTGGCGCTTGCTGGACTTTTTTTGGGCACCCTGAAGCCTTCTTCACAAATGCAGTGGAAATGTTTTTTATGGGATTAAGTTAATTTTCATGGCAAAAAGTGACTTTGGAATTAATTGCAAATCATCTTATCACTCTTCATAACATTCTGAAGTATATGCAAATTGCCATCATAAAAACTGAGGCAGCAGACTTTATGAAAATGAATATTTGTGTCATTCTCAAAACTTTTGGCCACGGCTCTAGGAAAGCTTGCAAGTGAGGTGTGTATTTGGGGTAAGAGGGCAAACATGGTATGGATTTTTGTTTTCTTACCTTTAAGTTAGACACAGCATGGCAATTAGCATTTTCTTCAGGATACCAGCAATGGTGGCCAATGAACTTTCCTTTTTGAAGGTGTCACTTTAAATGTTCAATGAACAGGTAAAAAAATAAGAGGGCATTTCTAAATGAATTGCCACCAAATTGTCTCAATGCATGGATCATGTAACAGAGCTACTCAATGATATTGCTGCTGAGAAAGAAATAGATCTGAAATCTCAGCACCCAGCAAGTTGTGAAGTAAGTGCCCCTATTTTTTTTAACAACCTGCCGGAACTGGTTTTGAATGAGCTGTAGATAGGTTTCAAAGTTTCACCATGGGGGCTGCGAGTTACTTCTTTGTATTTCCACTCGGGGGGGGGGGGGCAAAATTAGTATTTGAATCTCCTTGCAAAAATACAATGTCACAGTGGGGAGATGTGCTGATGCAGGGATGTGTCAGTTTTTTTTTCCCTTCAAAACTGTGCATGTGTACCCAGCTTTATCCCAGGGATCCATATCTATCACCCATTGAAGTCAAAACAAGATGATAGACTTTTACCACCAAGAGCACTTATTTGGATTTGTAGCCTGCATTAGAAAATTGTCTTCAGACATTTTTTCATCTTATATCTTTAGGTATGTTTGAACTGAAACAATGAGTTTGACTTTAAATGCCTGTTTTTTTGCAAACAATGTACATACATTGCATCCAGCATTGCTAGGGACAATCAGGACTTTTATAAAATCCCTAGAGGGAAAAGACACAAATCTTCACACTTAATGGGAAACCTCTGTGTAGGTAGGCACCATTGTTTGCTTATCAACAAGATTGAAGAAGAACATTACCACTCCACTCTTAGCATGCCAGCCAACAATTCTGATTGGCCAATGTTGTGATGCAAGATTGGCAAAAGTCTTGTTGCCCATTATAGACATCTGCACATATATATAGCTGACCTTACGTTTCTTTTTGCAATTTGAATACTATACACAATTTGTTTTAAAACCAAAAGCTCCCATGGGAATCTGGTGATATACTGTATATTGTTTATGTTGTCAGTGTTCTGGGAGCTTTTAACTGGTCATCACCATGTCTCAGTATGCCAGTCTGCTTTACTGATTTATTGTAGATGATATTGTTCCAAAATCATTGTTTTTCAAACCTCACCAACCATTAAGCATGGCAGAGTATGATTAACATCTTTCCAAATTTTAATAACTCCCAGCTGTAAATTCTCTCAGCTTAATTACTTCAGCCATTACAGTTTTCCAGTCTTCATCTAACCCCACATAATTGTCTGATAAGCCCAGTTTGACCATTTGTACAAAATTTAAATAGTCAGAGAACTGTTGTATAACATGATAACTAAATGCATCTTGTGTTATTTTTCAAAACATTTCAAGCTGTGTTAGATTGACATCTAACATATACGTAGCTCAAAATAAAAATATGCACAGTTACACAATGCTAACTAAGGTTATGTATAAAAATATGTGGAAACTTCCAACACCCATGAAATATTGTCCCCATCGGTCTGCCCTTTTGGAAGTTCTTGCATTATCCTAAGAAGTATGCAAGTGCCTTTAGCAAATCAGTGTCAGTTCTCAGAAGATATTTTGCAGTAAACCGTCGGCTGGTTACACTTCATCCCCAAGTAATATAGGGAACATTAAACTATGTAAGTTGAGGAGTGTCTACATTTTAACAACCCCTTCCTGGAGCTCCCTGACATTGTTTTTTTTTTTATGTGTTTGTTTTACTATTACTGGAATATTACTGGTACATTTTTTTAGCAGGAGTTCAGCCTTAAATTCTTAGAAAAATATTTTCCTGCCATTTTCCCAGGCTTTATTTTTTTTAAAAACATAGAAACGTTTTTATTTTACATTTAATTCCCTTCTGTGTATGTTTACTTATTCCACCAGTTTCAAAATCATTATTGTTGTGCTTTATTTTGCATCTGCTGCAACTAAATGTATCATCATTGCACTCATTAAAAATGAAATAGTCCATTTCTCTTGGAAAAAAAAGACAAGCTTTAGATGATGAAAGCTTAAATTATCCATCACTTGCAAAATGAATTCATATAATTTGTGGACATTATTAATGTAAATGAGACATTTCTGCTTAGATTTTTATGTTGATGGAATCATTAGATGATTGATCATGTGTATGTAGAAAGCTGCTGTACAATTAACTTGGAGATCTGAAAATGCTTTTTGTCCCTGTAGCTACAGTTTCAATTGTAATTCATTGCATCTCATTTTCGAAGGTGTCGGCACTGTAATATAAAAACATAAAATCAGAGCTTGGTATTGTAACTAACTGTCCCTACTGAATATTCTTTTCATAAATATGTGCTACTACTGTTAAATAGTTTTTGTCTCTTTTTATATCCATTTAATTTAAAAAGTAACAATTGAGAATACTAATAATTGGTCTGAGGCACATATTTTTATGATTTTTTTTCTCTACTGTATAAACATGTTGTACACGGTTATGCTATTATGGAATAAAAGAAAACAAGCATACCTCAAATAAAAATGATTCTGCATTAAATTATATTGGATTGGATTGCTTTTGAAATGTGCATTGTTGACACAGACCAGACAATAATAAAGGGTAAATTCAGGTGCAGGTAAAAAAAAGCAAAATGATCCCACACAAAGTATTTATATACCGTATTTGCCGGCGTATAAGGTGACCCAGCACATAAGACGACCACCTACTTTTCGATTTAAAACTTTGGTTTTGTGCGGTACTCACTGTATAAGACGACCCCCTTGTGCGGTAATACCGTATGTTCAGAAACAAAGTTGGCGCCGGGTAACATGCTGTCTCACAGTATACATACAGTATAATGCCCTGAGCCAATCACGGCGAGCTATGCATTCTATTATTGAATACAATGCCTGCTCGGATTGGCAGAGGCTGTAACATCATCAGCCTGCGCCTCTGACTCTCACAGCCAATCCGAGCAGGCTACTGTATGTAGCCTGCTCGGATTGGCAGAGGTTGTTACTCCAATCCGAGCAGGCGCTGTATTCATTAATAGAGTACATCGCTTGCCAGGATTGGCTCATCGATGTATACTGTATGTATACAGTATTACCGCACACTCCGGAGGGCTTAACATCCAGCGGGCGGCTGGCATATGGTAACCCCAGCTTTATATCTGTCGTATAAGATAATCCCCGCTTTTTGCCCATTTTTTACTGTAAAAGGTCGTCTTATACGACGGAAAATACGGTATGTATATATATATATATATATATATATATATATATATATATATATATATATATATATATATAAAACAAAAGTGAGTACACCCCTCATTTTTGTAAATATTTTATTATATCTTTTCATGTGACGACACTGAAGAAATTACACTTTGCTACAATGTAAAGTAGTGAGCGTACAGCTTGTAAAACAGTGTACATTTTCTGTCCCCTCAAAATAACCCAACATACAGTCATTAATGTCTAAACCACTGGCAACAAAAGTGAGTTCACCCCTAAGTGAAAATTTCCAAATTGGGCCCAATTAGCCATTTTCCCTCCCCGATGTCATGTGACTCATTAGTGTTACAAGGTCTCAGGTGTGAATGGGGAGCAGGTGTGTTAAATTTGGTGTTGTCGCTCTCACTCTCTCATACTGGTCACTGGAAGTTCAACATGGCACATCATGGCAAAGAACTCTCTGAGGATCTGAAAAAAAGAATTGTTGACTACATAAATATGGCCTAGGCTATAAGAAGATTGCCAAGACCCTGAAACTGAGCTGCAGCATGGTGGCCAAGACCATACAGCGGTTTAACAGGACAGGTTCCATTCAGAACAGGCCTCGCCATGGTCGACAAAAGAAGTTGAGTGCACGTGCTCAGCGTCATATCCAGAGGTTGTCTTTGGGAAATAAACATATGAGTGCTGCAGCATTGCTGCAGAGATTGAAGGGGTGGTGGGTCAGCCTGTCAGTGATCAGACCATACGCCGCACAGTGCATCAAATTGGTCTGCATGACTGTCATCCCAGAAGGAAGCCTTTTCTAAAGATGGTGCACAAGAAAGCCTGCAAACAGTTTGCTGAAGACAAGCAGACTAAGGACATGGATTACTGGAACCATGTCCTGTGGTCTGATGAGACCAAGATAAACTTATATGGTTCAGATGGTGTCAAGCATATGTGGCGGCAACCAGGTGAGGAGTACAAAGACATGCATGGTGGTAGGAGTGTCATGGTCTGGGGCTGCATAAGTGCTGCCGGCACTGGGGAGCTACAGTTCATTGAGGGAACCATGAATGCCAACATGTAATGTGACATACTGAAGCAGAGTATGATCCCCTCCCTTCGGAGACTGGGCCGCTGGGCAGTATTCCAACATGATAACAACCCACAACACACCTCCAAGACGACCACTGCCTTGCTAAAGAAGCTGAGGGTAAAGATGATGGACTGGCCAAGCATGTCTCCAGACCTAAACCCTATTGAGTATCTGTGGGGTATCCTCAAATGAAAGGTGGAGGAGCGCAAGGTCTCTAACATCCACCAGCTCTGTGATGTCATCATGGAGAAGTGGAAGAGGACTACAGTGGCAACCTGTGAAGGTCTGGTGAACTTTATTCCCAAGAGGGTTAAGGCAGTGCTGGAAAACAATGGTGGCCACACAAAATATTGACACTTTGGGCCCAATTTGGACATTTTCACTTAGGGTGTACTCACTTTTGTTACCAGCAGTTTGGACATTAATGGCTGTGTGTTGAGTTATTTTGAGGGGACAGCAAATTTACACTGTTATACAAGCTGCACACTCACTACTTTACATTGTAGCAAAGTGTCATTTCTTCAGTGTTGTCACATGAAAAGATATAATAAAATATTTACAAAAATGTGAGGGGTGTACTCACTGTACATGTATATATACTATGGTATGTGCACGTTTCTTTGAATGCATGCATGTGTGTGTGTGTGCATATATATACACATCCAACAATCCAAATAGTAAAATGCCCCATATACCCATATAGAAAAGACATACAGCAATTATATACAACCACCCTCAAACCCAAACTCTAATTTATAAAAATAAATACAAATCCTATTCTCAATTTAAACCCAAAGGTTTAGGTATCCAATATTTGGATCTTCATAGCTTCCTTTTTTTTAAGTAATTCCCTATCACAACCTCTCTTCAATTTCGGAATAGAGTCTATCACAGTATATTTTAACTGGAACAGACTCTATTCCGTAATTGGCTCCTTTTGCCTCCTTTTTGCTCCTTTTGCCTGCTGACACTGCTACTGTACATTTGTGCAATTTTCCTTGCTACAGCTTACATCTTACAATGAGGTCTTTGCAATTTTATACATTGTGTTTAGAGCAAGTCTTTTTCAGAATGGCAATGTTGGAACATAGCAACAAACCTTGATGAAAAAGCTGTATTAAGGATGAAATGTATTGGCAAACAAATATTTTTTTTATCAAATAAAGCATTTTTTTTACTTCCCTGTGTCACTTAAAGGATAAGTTCACCTTTGGGAACATGTTACATATTCCACCCATTTGTTTCCACTCCTGCAGGCTCTCCCCAATCCTCTTCCTAATTGTGACAGCGAGCTGGTGATCTTCTGCCCATCACTCACTGTCACAATTTGAAAAGAACCTGGCTGTGTGGGGCTCCGCCCACACAGACGCATCATTCATTCACAGGGTTCTGTGAATGGGAGAACTACAACTACCATCAGTCATTGCAGCTGACAGCTTGTAGTTCTCAATGAACTACCAGGGCACTGATGAGCGCTCTAGGTAGTTCATTGATCCTTTCTGTCATTTAGTAAATGCCTGCCTGAATGAGTTATGGGCAGACAGCTACAATGATGGTATGCAGGCCTGAGATTGCACCTGGGATCTGCTGATCATGGGTGCAATGCTGTACATGCTCCTAATAAAAAGACTAATACATTTTTTTTACCTGCAAATAGATATGCATTTATTATTTTTTTTATAAAGGTGAATTTTTCCTTGAAGCCCAGACAATTAAGACAAAAGCTTGTACATTCAATACATCAAATATTCATGCAAAGTGAAACTAACTTGCTATATGCCAATAGCATCGCTATGGGGGTGTGGGGGGAGCGGACCGCACCCGGGTGACACCCACCGGAGGGGTGACACCATCAAGTAGGAAGTAGGGGTGGACTTGCCATTTGGGCACTGAACGAGGGCCCCATCAGTGTTGCCATTCCTCTGTAAAAATAGAGATGTTGGCTGCATCTGTCACATGGCTGAGTGTCTGTTTTCCGTTCTCACTGAGCTTGGACATCAAAGTTCCCCTCTCCACACGAATGGGAGAGGCTGTATCTGCTCTGCCTCTTTCTGCCTCTCTCTCCCTGTTCCTACCCACACTGTATGCAGCCTGTGTGCTGTGTGTGAAGAGGATGTGTGGGTGGGAAAGTTTAAATCAAGCATCCAACAGCCACATTGTAAATATTAACCCTTTCACACCTAATGCCACGTACACACGATCGGACTTAGTCCGGCGGACCAGAATCCGTCGGACAATTCGATCGTGTGTGGGCTCCAGCGGACCTTTTCTTCCCAAAAGTCAGACGGACCTAGAAATCATACATGTTTCAAATCTGTCCGACAGACTCGAGTCCGGTCGAAAATCTGTGTGCTAGTCTGACGGACGAAAACCAACGCTAGGGCAGCTATTGGCTACTGGCTATAAACTTCCTTATTCTAGTCCAGTCGTACGTCATCACGTTCTAATCCATCAGACTTTTTGAGTGATCGTGTGTGGCCAAGTTTCTTTTTGTGGTAAATTGTAATGGATATCTCCTGATTTTTTTATTATCAAAAGAAAACTGGCCCAAAATAGTAAAAAAAAATATTTTATTAAAAATGTAGCTGTATATTCCTTGCTATTATCATAATTTACCAACAAAGAACAACCCAAAATAAATTCTCCTGCTCCTGATGATTGCAGTGATACCGCATATATGTATGTTAGTTGTTAGTTTGCACTCGTAGCACAGCCCAGAATCAATGGTGCGCATTTTGCATTTTTTTATCCTGCCTAAAACACACTGAAACTAATGCCGTGTACACACGATCGGACATTCCGACAACAAAATCCCATGTTTTTTTTCTGACGGATGTTGGCTCAAACTTGTCTTGCATACACACAGTCGCAAAAAGTTGTTTGGAAATTCCGAACGTCAAGAACGCAGTGACGTACAACACGTACGATGAGCCGAGAAAAATGAAGTTCAATAGCCAGTGCTGCTCTTCTGATTGATTCGGAGCGTGCATGGCACTTTGTGCTTCGGAATTGTCTACACACGATCAGAATTTCGGACAACGGATTTTGTTGTTGGAAAACTTGAGAACCAGATCTCAATTTTTGTGCGACGGAAATTCCGATGGAAACTGCCCGATGGAGCCTACACACATTCAGAATTTCCGACAACAAGCTCCGATCGCACATTTTCCGTAGGAAAGTCCGACCGTGTTTACGCGGAATAACTGACACTGATACCAATTTAAATAAAATAAAAAATTCTACCCAAAATATGCTGATAGTGACCTTTGACCCTGACAGTGACCTTTGACCCTGATATTGACCCTAACACTTACCCTGGCAACCTTAAAGTGTTTTAGGTCTCCCGCAGTACACAGAACATGGAAATGCAATTATTTTATTAAATAAAATAATAAAATAATAGCAGTCTTGTGATTTCTATCAGTTCCTGGTAAAGCTTGTAGGAGGAGTTTAATACTGCACTGAGCTGTCCTATCAGGATCCAGGACCCCTGACCCTCTGTCTGGACAGTGCTGATCAAACAGCTTTTTTACACAATGCATAGGATTAACCCCTTAGGTTCCACAGTGAGTGTAACAAGCATGCTTTACTGCATATACAGACTGATTTTACTGTTGTGGGTTTAGTAACACTTTAATCTTGTTATTTTTTTCTTTATTTTGTTAATTTTTTACATTTTGTTTTTGTTTTTTTACACCAGGGGTAGGCAGCCTTTTGAGCACAGTGTGCCGAAAAATGTCTTCAAAGAAATTGAGCGTGCCGATTTTATAACAAAAAAATGTCAACTTCACACTCTTAATCACGAAAAGGATTTTTTATAAAGTAAATGCTGTAAGCTACTTTAGTAGTAGGAAATTAATATCCTGCACTCAGGCCTCAGATCAGCCCCAATACCTGCACCTTCACACCTCAGATCACTGTCCCCCCTGAAAATCTGCTTCACCGCTGTAACCCCCTGCTCAACCCCCTGCTCATCTGACCCACCACTGTAACCCCCTGTACATCTGCCCCACAACTGTACCACCCTGCTCATCTGCCCCACCAATGTACCCTCTTTCTTCTCTGCCCCACCAATGTACCTCTTTCTCCTCTGCCCCACCACTGTAACCCCCTGCACATCTGCCCCACCACTGTAACCCCCTGAACATCTGTCCCACCACTGTAACCCCCTGAACATCTGCCCCACCACTGTACTACCCTGCACATCTGCCCCACCTCTGTTCCCCCCTGATCATCTGTCCCACCACTGTAGCCCCCTGTACATCTGCCCCACCACTGTACTACCCAGCTCTTCTGTCCCACCACTGTAACCCCCTGCTCATCTGCCCCACCAGTGTTCCCCCTTTCTCATCTGCCCCACCACTGTACCTCCATGCACATCTGCCCCACCACTGAACCCTCTTCTCCTCTGTCCTAACACTCCATCCAATGCTCCATCGCTCTTTTGCTGGCGGAATTTCAGCCAGCAAAAGATTGAGTGCAGGTTCTCTATTTTTTGGTCGGGAAAAGTTCCTATCTGTATGCAATTCGGACATGCAAAAATCACGCATGCTCGGAAACAATTCAAAGCATGCTCGGAAGCATTGAACTTCATTTTCTCAGCTTGTCGTCGTGTTGTACGTCACCGCGTTCTTGACGGTCGAAAGTTCAGAGAACTTTTGTGTGAACATGTGTATGCAAGACAAGCTTGAGCGGAATTCCGTCTGGAAAAACCATCCAAGATTTTCCAGATGGAAATTCCACTCGTGTGTACACGGCATTAGAACATTCTTTTCCTAAGAATTTTTGTTTGAAATTCTGCCGTCTCTGGCCAGCTTTGCTTTTACTTACCATTCATTTGCATTTTGCATCAGTATTTTTGGTGTTGTATTCTCATGGTCATTCTCAATTGTCTCCAAACTATTGTGTAAGATGACTACTTTACCTTGGATAATTTATTTGAACTGCTTTTAATTAAAGGGTAACTCCACTTTTATGGGGAAAAAAATAGCAAATAAAAAAAAAATAATATAGCATATACAATTGCCACACAAGTCATATTGTAATTGAAGGTTACTAAAAATGACATTTCCTTTTCAATTTGCAGCCGCCATAATTTTATAAAAATGCAATGCAATATGGCTACCTGGAGGTGTTGTGTACACAGATGGTGTACAGTCGGGATGGTTCGATACGCACCAGAACATGCGAACAAGCAAAAAATTTGTACGAACAAGCGACCACCGTTAAAGTCTATGGGACACAAACATGAAAAATCGAAAAGTGCTAATTTTAAAGGCTTATATGCAAGTTATTGCCATAAAAAGTATTTAAGGACCCGGGTCCTGCCCCAGGGGATATGTATCAATGCAAAAAAAAGTTTTAAAAATTGAATTTTTTTTCGGGAGCAGTGATTTTAATAATGCCTAAAGTGAAACAATAAAAATGAAAAATTGCTTCAAATATCATGCCTGGGGGTATCCTTAGTATGCCTCTAAAGTAGCGCATCTTTGACGTGACTTCAGAAGGGGACAGGGTCACCCATTAAGTCACCGGGTGGCCCCACCCTCAGCTATATAACAGCTGGCATCGCGAAGAGGCTTCCGTCAGCGGGAGCCTCCCATGGAGGCGCAGTTGTTGCATTTTTTTTCTCGGTCCGTCAGCGATACCCATTCACATGGGGGGGCGGGATCTGGGGGTCCCCTTGTTAAAGGGGGCTTCCAGATTCTGATAAGACCCCCACAACCACCAGGCAAGGGTTATGGGGATGAGGCCCTTGTCTCTATCAACATGGGGACAAGGTGCTTTGGGGGCGACCCCAAAGAATCCTCCCCATGTTGAGGGCACGTGGCCTGGTATGGTTCAGGAGGGGGGCAGTTCAGGAGGGGGGCGCTCTCTCACCCCCCCTTTTCCTGCGGCCTGCCAGGTTGCGTGCTCTGATAAGGGTCCGGTATGGATTTTGGGGGACCTCTACGCCATTTAAAAAAAAAATTACTGCAGGGTTCCCCTTAATATCCATACCAAAGGGCTTGGTAATGGACTGGGGGGGCTTTCCGTTTTTTTTCAATGATTTGTATCTGTATTGCCGGGATCCGACAATTCATTACAGCCGTGAGCAGTTTTAAATTACTTTTTTCCTTTAGAAATGTAATTTTGCTGTGGTATTGTTCTAAACACAGGAAAAATTCAGTACTTTACAGGCATACTAAGGACACCCCGAGGCACGATATTTAAAGGAATATTACATTTTTATTGTTTCACTTTAAGAATTATTAAAATCGCTGCTCCTGAAAAAAAATCTTTTTTTTTGCATTGATACATGTCCCCTGGGGCAGGACCCGGATCCCCAAACACTTTTTATGACAATACCATGCATATAAGCCTTTAAAATGAGCACTTTTGGTTTTTCACACTAAGATGCAAGTCAGATTTTTGGCATCCCCTGCAACAAAAATGTAATTTTTGGTAAGATACTCCCAATAGGAAATAACGTCTAAAGGGATGCATACCCTACAATTTTCCTCATTAGAGCCCTGATTCTGCAGCAGCTGGTTGATAATTATGAAACCTCTTCCATTAGGCCCCTTTCACACTGGGGCATTTTTCAGGCGCTACAGCGCTAAAAACAGCGCCTGTACAGCGCCTGAAAAAACCGGCCCCATTCACTCCAGTGTGAAAGCCGGAGGGCTTTCACACTGGAGCGGTGCGCTAGCAGGACGGTCAAAAAAGTCCTGCTAGCAGCATCTTTGGAGCGGTGAAGGAGCGGTGTATTCACCGCTCCTATACCACTCCTACCCATTGAAATCAATGGGACACCGCGGTAATACCGCGGCAATACCGCGGCAATACCGCCGCAAAGCGCCACTGCGGCGGCGCTTTGCGGGGGCTATAACCCTTTTTCGGCCGCTAGCGGGGTTAAAACCGCACCGCTAGCGGCTGAATACCGTGGCTAAAACGACGGTAAAGCAGCGCTAAATATAGCGCTGCTTTACCATCGCCGCTGCTCCTGCCCCAGTGTGAAAGGGGCCTTAGACTTACTCAGCACAGGGGCACAACAGTGATTTCTTCAGAATAACAAAAGGTAGGAATCTGCAACAAATTGTGTTAAAATCCTTGCAATGTACATAGATCACCCAGAGGGGAATGTTTTTTTTCTTAACAAAAGTGGAGTTACGCTTTAACTCTTTTTGAAATAAGCAGTGCTGAAAAGTATTGGGTGTAAGGGCAGCTGTTGTGAGGCCTACATTTTAAAATTATAAAATACTCACAGCAGCACCTCCACTAACAATCAATTTACCTTATGAATAAGTTAATAAGCTGTGAGTTGTAGACCACTTTTTCCCATGAGATACTTCCAACAGTAACCAATCAAATTCCAGGTATTAAAGAATATATATATATATATATATATATATATATATATATATATATATATATATATATATATATATTGTCATCAACTGCAAAAAACAAATACCCGATTAGTTAATAAGGGCAACATCACTGTTTTTCATTTTTTAGCCTTCACAAAGCCCTGATGTATCCTTTTTGTCTTTCAGAGCCCTCTCTTCTGCAAGGAAATGAGAATTCATCATTACTTTACATGATTTTCACAATATGTATATACTGTTCAGAACTCTTATCCCGAGGCCCTGTGATTTTTTTTTTTTTTAGTCAGCTTTAAGATTTACACAAGGCAATTCTTCATTTTTGATAAACTTCTGAAGGCTCCCACAGTAGCTGCTTAAGGTTCATTAAAATGTAATTAATTAATGATTTGCTGCTGAATAGCTGCTGACTGTGGTTTTCTTTTCACTTGTCCAACAGCGTGAGTCACAGTTGCCAAGCCGACACTAGAACTATTTGCAGACTGTAGCACCTATTGATGGGTTTTTCAATCTGCAGTCATTTGCATAGAAAAGATGCTGGATCTGTGTTTGTACTATGGATACCTATACAGGCGCTAATGACTTGCTGCTTGTGGTCTTTTCCCTCTCTGTTCATGTAATCTATGTTAACACTATGCAAATCCGGCCTAGATGCTCAACATCGTATAATGATTCAGACTCTTATGTGGCTAATTGCACGCTGCAAGGCCAACAATTAACAATTGCTTATTTTTGTTCCTCTGGCACTGTTTTCTGTTTGTCTCTCTCTATTTTTTGTCCTTTGAGATATAAATGGCCTATTATGAAAAGACCTCTTCACCAACTGTACTTTTACAGGCAACATCATGGTAATATGTTGCCTTGCAAAAGCAAGGTTGTCGATTGTTACAAACACTTCGAGGGAAAATTCATTGCAGTCACATAATTTGCTTTTTAAATGCTTAGACGAACAGCAGAGAGAAATAACGAGGATTGGGTGACTGTTTTTTTTTTTTTTTTATCTAAAGGTTTGCATTGCTATTTATTAAAAGTAAACTAATCAAAATATAAAAGTTCCTTCTAACTTCACTTTCTTTATTTACTCGATAATAATTACAGGGCAGTAACTCATGTTATAACCAGAAATAGCATTGTAGTTGAAAAAGTAGTATAAGATATTTGTAGCAATTTACACATAATGGTTGAATTACTAATGGAAACTAGGATACATAGTTACATAGTTAGTCAGGTTGAAAAAAAGGCAAATGTCCATTTAGTTCAACTAGAGCTGCACAAATAATCATTAAGACTTGCCACAACACTGCAACAGGCACTGGTGCTGGTGCCCCACTGCAACACGGCCCTCACAGAGACTGTACTTGGAGCACAGCAGTCATCACACGTGTTGCGAAGCATTTTTTTAAAAAATTGTAAGTACACGCCCCTGTTTAAACAGGGGCTGAAAAATTGTGCCTTAGGCACTGGTGCTGGTGCCACAACACTGCAACACGGCCCTCACAGAGACTGTACTTGGAGCACAGCAGTCACACGTGTTGCGAAGCATTTTTTTTAAAAATTGTAAGTACACGCCCCTGTTAAACAGGGGCTGAAAAATTGTGCCTTAGGCACTGGTGCGGGTGCCACAACACTGCAACACGGCCCTCACAGAGACTGTACTTGGAGCACAGCAGTCACACCGTGTTGCGAAGCATTTTTTTTTAAAAATTGTAAGTACACGCCCCTGTTAAACAGGGGCTGAAAAATTGTGCCTTAGGCACTGGTGCTGGTGCCACAACACTGCAACACGGCCCTCACAGATACTGTACTTGGAGCACAGCAGTCACACGTGTTGCGAAGCATTTTTTTAAAAAATTGTAAGTACACGCCCCTGTTAAACAGGGGCTGAAAAATTGAGCCTTAGGCACTGGTGCTGGTGCCACAACACTGCAACACGGCCCTCACAGAGACTGTACTTGGAGCACAGCAGTCACACGTGTTGCGAAGCATTTTTTTAAAAAAATTGTAAGTAAACGCCCCTGTTAAACAGGGGCTGAAAAATGTTGCCTTAGGCACTGGTGCTGGTGCCACAACACTGCAACACGGCCCTCACAGAGACTGTACTAGGAGCACAGCAGTCACACGTGGTTGCGAAGCATTTTTTTTTAAAAATTGTAAGTACACGCCCCTGTTAAACATGGGCTGAAAAAATTGTGCCTTAGGCACTGGTGTGGTGGCATGGATCATTGAGGAGGAGGAAGAGGATAGTCAGTGAACATAAGAGGACAGTCACTCAGCATCAGCATAGGCAGTCTTGAAGGGATGTGACATTAAAAATTATTCGGTTATATCCGCCTCAGGTGCCTGGTAGCTGGTGGTGATCCAAGACTGATTCATTTTGATGAATGTCAGTCGATCAACCGAGGCGGTGGACAGGCGCACCCTATGATCAGTCACAAATCCTCCAGCAGCACTGAATGTGCGTTCGGAAAGAACGCTGGAGGCAGGACAGGCCAGTAGCTCAATTGCATACTGTGCAAGCTCTGGCCAGTGATCCATCCTCAGGACCAGTAAGCCAGAGGATTTTCGGTGGGAAAGGTGTCCAAGTCTGACCTTGCCCCAAGGTATTCCTGCACCATGTATATCAGATCAGCTGGCGATGGTTGCTGGAACCGATCATACCTTGGGCTGCGGACTAAAAAATTGTCTGAACGCATCGGTCAGACGTCCACCTTCCCCACCGCTCCTTCTGCCACTGACCGAAGCCTCAGCAACTCGTCGCCCAGGACCAGGAGTTTGTAGCCTCCCAGTTTCTGGGAACGCGTTGCACAGACCTTTCTGCAAGGCCTCCCTGAGATGTCTCATCCTCTGCTCCCTCTGCGACGGCAAGATAAGGTCCGCAACCTTACCCTTGTACCGCGGATCAAGGAGAGTGGCCAGCCAGTAATGGTCCCTCTCCTTGATCCGAAGAACACGAGGATCCTTCCGCAGGCTTTGCAGGATCAGGGAGGCCATGCAGCGTAGGTTAGCTGAGGCATTCGGTCCGGAGTCTTCTGGGTCACTGAGGATGACATGATCGCCAGCCACCTCCTCCCAGCCACGTACAAGTCCACTGGCTTGTTGGGACTGTACATCATCCCTAAAAGACTGCTGCTGCTGATGCTGAGTGCCAGGCTCCACCTCCATGCTCACACAATCCTCCTCCCTCCTCCTCCTCCTCCTCCTCCTCATCCTCTTCCTGTGTGATGGGTGGGACAGAAGGAACACTGTCCGGATAAAGGGGGCCTTGAGAGGCAAGGAAGTCCTCCTCTTCCTGCCTCTGTTCTGCCTCAAGTGCCCTGTCCATTATCCCACGCAGCGTATGCTCCAACAGGTGGACAAGAGGGACAGTGTCACTGATGCATGCACTGTCACTGCTCACCATCCTCGTGGCCTCCTCAAATGGTGAGAGGACAGTGCATGCATCCCTGATCATGCTCCACTGACGTGGGAAAAAAAAACCAAGCTCCCCTGACCCTGTCCTGGTGCCGTAGTCGCAAAGGTACTCATTGATGGCCCTCTGCTGCGTGTGCAGTCGCTGCAGCATGGCCAACGTTGAGTTCCACCTGGTGGGCATGTCAGATATTAGGCGGTTCTTGGGCAGGTTCAGCTCCTTTTGCAGCTCAGTCAGCCGAGCACTGGCATTATAAGATCGGCGGAAATGCACACAGACTTTCCTGGCCTGCCTCAGGACATCCTGTAAGCCTGGGAACCTGCCCAAGAACCGCTGCACCACCAGGTTGAGGACGTGAGCCATGCAGGGCACATGGGTGAGCTGCCCCTGTCGCAGGGCGGAGAGGAGGTTGGTGCCATTGTCAGAAACGACCATTCCTGGCTTAAGCTGACGTGGCGTCAACCACCTCTCGGCCTGCCCCTGCAGAGCTGCCAGAAACCTCTGGCCCAGTGTGGCTCCTGTCCCCCAAACACACCAGCGCAAGCAAGGCATGGCATCTTTTTGCCTGCGTACTTGCGTAGCCCCTTGTACGCCTACGGAGCACCGCTGGTTCCAAGGACAGAGCACTGGAGGAAGAAGAAGAGGAGGGGGTGGAGGAGAGAGGTGTGTCACAACCAGTAGCAGTAGTCGCGTTTTGGAGGCGTGGTGGCGGGACAACCTCCAACACTACTGCACCTTGTCCTGCATCCCTCCCAGCTGCCAATAGAGTGACCCAATGGGCCGTGAAAGAAAGGTACCGTCCCTGTCCATGCCTGCTGGACCATGAGTCAGCGGTAATATGCACCTTACCGCTGACCGCCCTGTCCAGCGAGGCATGGACATTGCCCTCCACATGCCGGTAGAAGAGACGGAATCGCCTTCCGCGAGAAAAAGTGGCGTTTGGGAACCTGCCACTGAGGAACCGCACATTGAACAAACTCACGGAAGGGGGCCGAGTCTACCAAACTGAAAAGGCAGCATGACGATGCACGACCACGTCCACGTCCACGGCCACGTCCACTAGAAACAGAGCCTGCCTGCCCTGTGTTCTTGGCTCTGCACGCTCTGGCCTCCCCTTGGCGGTCTTCCAGCCATTGTAGTCGGTAGTCCTGTGGGTGCTGCTGAGAAGAAAATATAGGAGCTCTGTGTGATGCCACTAACACACTAGAAGTCCTATGGGTGCTTCTGCAAAGAAAATAGAGGAGCTCTGTGTGATGCCACTAACACACTAGAAGTCCTATGGGTGCTTCTGCAAAGAAAATAGAGGAGCTCTGTGTGATGCCACTAACACACTAGAAGTCCTGTGGGTGCTTATGCAAAGAAAATAGAGGAGCTCTGTGTGATGCCACTAACACACTAGAAGTCCTGTGGGTGCTTCTGCAAAGAAAATAGAGGAGCTCTGTGTGATGCCACTAACACACTAGAAGTCCTGTGGGTGCTTCTGCAAAGAAAATAGAGGAGCTCTGTGAGATGCCACTAACACACTAGAAGTCCTATGGGTGCATCTGCAAAGAAAATAGAGGAGCTCTGTGTGATGCCACTAACACACTAGAAGTCCTGTGGGTGCTTATGCAAAGAATATAGAGGAGCTCTGTGTGATGCCACTAACACACTAGAAGTCCTATGGGTGCTTCTGCAAAGAAAATAGAGGAGCTCTGTGTGATGCCACAAACACACTAGAAGTCCTGTGGGTGCTTATGCAAAGAAAATAGAGGAGCTCTGTGTGATGCCACTAACACACTAGAAGTCCTGTGGGTGCTTCTGCAAAGAAAATAGAGGAGCTCTGTGTGATGCCACTAACACACTAGAAGTCCTGTGGGTGCTGCTGAGAAGAATATATAGGAGCTCTGTGTGATGCCACTAACACACTAGAAGTCCTATGGGTGCTTCTGCAAAGAAAATAGAGGAGCTCTGTGTGATGCCACTAACACACTAGAAGTCCTGTGGGTGCTTCTGCAAAGAAAATAGAGGAGCTCTGTGTGATGCCACTACCACACTAGAAGTCCTGTGGGTGCTTCTGCAAAGAAAATAGAGGAGCTCTGTGTGATGCCACTAACACACTAGAAGTCCTATGGGTGCTTCTGCAAAGAAAATAGAGGAGCTCTGTGTGATGCCACTAACACACTAGAAGTCCTGTGGGTGCTTATGCAAAGAAAATAGAGGAGCTCTGTGTGATGCCACTAACACACTAGAAGTCCTGTGGGTGCTTATGCAAAGAAAATAGAGGAGCTCTGTGTGATGCCACTAACACACTAGAAGTCCTGTGGGTGCTTATGCAAAGAAAATAGAGGAGCTCTGTGTGATGCCACTAACACACTAGAAGTCCTGTGGGTGCTGCTGAGAAGAATATATAGGAGCTCTGTGTGATGCCACTAACACACTAGAAGTCCTATGGGTGCTTCTGCAAAGAAAATAGAGGGAGCTCTGTGTGATGCCACTAACACACTAGAAGTCCTGTGGGTGCTTATGCAAAGAAAATAGAGAGCTCTGTGTGATGCCACTAACACACTAGAAGTCCTGTGGGTGCTTATGCAAAGAAAATAGAGGAGCTCTGTGTGATGGGACTAACACACTTCAAGTCCTATAGGTGCTTCTGGGAAGAAAATATAGCTCTGTGTGTGTAATGGACTAACACACTTCAAGTCCTATAGGTGCTTCTGGGAACAAAGTATAGCTCTTTGTGTGTAATGGGACTAACACACTTCAAGTCCTAATAGGTGCTTCTGGGAAGAAAATATAGCTCTGTGTGTGTGATGGGACTAACACACTTCAAGTCCTATAGGTGCTTCTGGGAACAAAATATAGCTCTGTGTGTGTGATGGGACTAACACACTTCAAGTCCTATAGGTGCTTCTGGGAAGAAAATATAGCTCTGTGTGTGTAATGGGACTAACACACTTCAAGTCCTATAGGTGCTTCTGGAACAAAGTATAGCTCTTTGTGTGTAATGGGACTAACACACTTCAAGTCCTATATGTGCTTCTGGGAACAAAATATAGCTCTGTGTGTGTTATGGGACTAACACACTTCACGTCCTATAGGTGCTTCATGGAACAAAATATAGCTCTGTGTGTGTGATGGGACTAACACACTTCAAGTCCTATAGGTGCTTCTGGGAAGAAAATAAAGCTCTGTGTGTGTAATGGGACTAACACACTTCAAGTCCTATAGGTGCTTCTGGAACAAAATATAGCTCTGTGTGTGTAATGGGACTAACACACATCAAGTCCTATAGGTGCTTCTGGGAACAAAATATATGCTCTGTGTGTGTGATGGGATAACACACTTCAAGTCCTATAGGTGCTTCTGGGAAGAAAATATAGCTCTGTGTGTGTAATGGGACTAACACACTTCAAGTCCTATAGGTGCTTCTGGGAACAAAATATAGCTCTGTGTGTGTGATGGGACTAACACACTTCAAGTCCTATAGGTGCTTCTGGGAAGAAAATATAGCTCTGTGTGTAATGGGACTAACACACTTCAAGTCCTATAGGTGCTTCTGGGAAGAAAATATAGCTCTGTGTGTGTAATGGGACTAACACACTTCAAGTCCTATAGGTGCTTCTGGGAAGAAAATATAGCTCTGTGTGTGTAATGGGACTAACACACTTCAAGTCCTATAGGTGCTTCTGGGAAGAAAGTATAGCTCTGTGTGTGTAATGGACTAACACACTTCAAGTCCTATAGGTGCTTCTGGGAAGAAAATATAGCTGTGTGTGTGTGATGGGACTAACACACTTCAAGTCCTATAGGTGCTTCTGGGAACAAATTATAGCTCTGTGTGTGTGATGGGACTAACACACTTCAAGTCCTATAGGTGCTTCTGGGAAGAAAATATAGCTCTGTGTGTGTAATGGGACTAACACACTTCAAGTCCTATAGGTGCTTCTGGGAAGAAAAAATAGCTCTGTGTGTGTGATGGGACTAACACACTTCAAGTCCTATAGGTGCTTCTGGGAAGAAAATATAGCTCTGTGTGTGTAATGGGACTAACACACTTCAAGTCCTATAGGTGCTTCTGGGAAGAAAATATAGCTCTGTGTGTGTAATGGGACTAACACACTTCAAGTCCTATAGGTGCTTCTGGGAAGAAAATATAGCTCTGTGTGTGTAATGGGACTAACACACTTCAAGTCCTATAGGTGCTTCTGGGAACAAAGTAATAGCTCTTTGTGTGTATTACTAATGGAAACTAGCTCTGCCTGGATACAAAATATAGTTACATAGTTAGTCAGGTTGAAAAAAAGGCAAATGTCCATTTAGTTCAACTAGAGCTGCACAGCCTGGCTCAATAATCATTAAGAATCTAGATCACGACCCCCCCCCCCCCCCCCCCCCCTCGCGATCTTAACAAAGCAATTTCCCAGTTCTATGCAGAGAAAAACTGGCAGTCTGCCAATTTTCAAAACATTCCTCATCCACTGAGCTAACTATAAACATTGTAACATTTTGTTCTTTAGATCAAAGGAATGAACTTCGGTCTGTAAATGAGAGAAGTTTAACCACTTAAAGACTAAACCTTTTTGTGATGTGTTTTGGTTTCAAGTTAGAATCATACTTTTTTTGCTAGAAAATTACTTAGAGCCCCCCATATATATATATATATATATATATATATATATATATATATATATATATATATATATATATATATATATATTTATATATATATATATATATATATATATATATATATATATATATATATATATATATATATATATATATATATATATATATTTATATATATATATATATATATATATATATATATATACAGGGCTTAAAATGTCAAGTCCTGAGCTACTAGCCAGGCCTTAAGTGTTACTCGTCACCAGTTGCCCAACCCAATCCCTACCATGCACCGCCCCTAATTCCGCCCCTATACACGCCCTCATAAATGATCTCATGAAATTACACTTAAATGTTCTATGCAGAATTAAGTTGCAAAAATAAATATTAACAACAACTTTATCAGTGCCCACCATTGCAGCCTCACCTGTGCCCACCATTGCAGCCTCACCTGTGCCCACCATTGCAGCCTCGCCTCACCTGTGCCCACCATTGCAGCCTTAGCTCACTGTGCCCACCATTGCAGCCTCAGCTCCCTGTGCCCACCATTGCAGTCTCAGCTCCCTGTGCCCACCATTGCAGCCTCAGCTCACCTGTGCCCACCATTGCAGCCTCGCCTCACCTGTGCCCACCATTGCAGCCTAGCCTTGCCTCACCTGTGCCCACCATTGCAGCTTCGCCTCACCTCACCTGTGCCCACCATTGCAGCCTCAGCTCACCTGTGCCCACCATTGCAGCCTCACCTCACCTGTGCCCACCATTGCAGCCTCACCTCACCTGTGCCCACCATTGCAGCCTTAGCTCACTGTGCCCACCATTGCAGCCTCAGCTCCCTGTGCCCACCATTGCAGTCTCAGCTCACTGTGCCCACCATTGCAGCCTCAGCTCACCTGTGCCCACCATTGCAGCCTCAGCTCACCTGTGCCCACCATTGCAGCCTCGCCTTGCCTCACCTGTGCCCACCATTGCAGCCTCGCCTTGCCTCACCTGTGCCCACCATTGCAGCTTCGCCTCACCTCACCTGTGCCCACCATTGCAGCCTCAGCTCACCTGTGCCCACCATTGCAGCCTCAGCTCACCTGAGCCCACCATTGCAGCCTCACCTCACCTGTGCCCACCATTGCAGCCTCGCCTCACCTGTGCCCACCATTGCAGCCTTAGCTCACTGTGCCCACCATTGCAGCCTTAGCTCCCTGTGCCCACCATTGCAGTCTCAGCTCACTGTGCCCACCATTGCAGCCTCAGCTCACCTGTGCCCACCATTGCAGCCTCGCCTCACCTGTGCCCACCATTGCAGCCTCGCCTTGCCTCACCTGTGCCCACCATTGCAGCTTCGCCTCACCTCACCTGTGCCCACCATTGCAGCCTCAGCTCACCTGTGCCCACCATTGCAGCCTCACCTCACCTGTGCCCACCATTGCAGCCTCACCTCACCTGTGCCCACCATTGCAGCCTCAGATCACCTGTGCCCACCATTGCAGCCTCAGCTCACCTGTGCCCACCATTGCAGCCTCACCTAACCTGTGCCCACCATTGCAGCTTAGCCTTGCCTCACCTGTGCCCACCATTGCAGCCTTGCCTCACCTCACCTGTGCCCACTATTGCAGCCTCACCTCACCTGTGCCTACCATTGCAGCCACACCTCACCTGTGCCCATCATTGCAGCCTCACCTCACCTCACCTGTGCCCACCATTGCAGTCTCACCTCACCTGTGCACACCATTGCAGCCTTCCCTCACCTCACCTGTGCCCACCATTGCAGTATCACCTCACCTGTGCAGAGGATCATCATGGGGAAGAGGAAAGCCGCCAGCTCAAGATAGCCTGCTGTTACAGTTTACATTGCAATCGCCTCCGCAGCTGCCAGGGATTGGGGGGCGAGTACCGCCGGCATGCAGGGTTGAACAGAAGCCGTTCTACCATTGATTGGCCCAGGGGGAAGAGAGCACGGATCACAGAGCGATAGCCTGCTGTTACAGTTTACATTGCAATTGCCTCCGCTCGTGATTACACACAGCCCCGCCCCCTTCTGACCCCAAGCCTGTTATAGACACTGTGATAGACAGAACATGTCCCAGAATTGTACTGACATTCTGTCTTTTTGCGTGACAACACTGGAGAAATTACACGTTGCTACAATGTAAAGTAGTGAGTGTACAGCTTGTATAACAGTGTAAATTTGCTGTTACCTTAAAATAACTTAACGCACAGCCATTAATGTCTAAACTGCTGGCAACAAAAGTGAGTAAACCCCTAAGTGAAAATGCCCAAATTGGGCCCAAAGTGACAGCACTGCCTTAACCCTCTTGGGAATGGAGTTCACCAGAGCTTCACAGGTTGCCACTGGAGTCCTCTTCCAAACCTCCATGATGACATCACTGAGCTGGTGGATGTTAGAGACCTTGCGCTCCTCCACCTTTCGTTTGAGGAAGCCCCACATATGCTCAATAGAGTTTAGGTCTGGAGACATGCTTGGCCAGTCCATTACCACCGTTACCCTCAGCTTCTTAAGCAAGGCAGTGGTCGTCTTGGAGGCATGTTTGAGGTCGTTATCATGTTGGAATACTGCCCTGCGGCCCAGTCTCCAAAGGGAGGGGATCATGCTCTGCTTCAGTATGCCACAGTACATGTTGGCATTCATGGTTCCCTCAATGAACTGTAGCTCCCCAGTGCCGGCAGCATTCATACAGCCCCATATTTCATTATATCTTTTCATGTGACAACATTGAAGAACATTGAAGAAATGCCACTTTGCTACAAAGTAAAGTAGTGAGTGTACAGCTTGTATAACAGTGTAAATTTGCTGTCCCCTCGAAATAACTCAACACACAGCCATTAATGTCTAAACCGCTGTCAACAAAAGTGAGTACACCCTCAGCAAAAATGTCCAAATTGGGCCCAATTAGCCATTTTCCCTCCCCTGTGTCATGTGACTCATTAGTGTTACAAGGTCTCAGGTGTGAATGGGGAGCAGGTGTGTTAAATTTGGTGTAATCGCTCTCACTCTCTCATACTGGTCACTGGAAGTTCAACATGACACCTCATGGCAAAGAACTCAGAGGATCTGAAAAAATAAAATTGTTGCTCTACATAAAGATGGCCTAGGCTATAATAAGATTGCCAAGACCCTGAAACTGAGCTGCAGCATGGTGGTCAAGACCATACAGCGGTTTAACCTGACAGGTTCCACTCAGAACAGGACTCGCCATGGTCAACCAAAGAAGTTGAGTGCACATGCTTAACATCATATACAGAGGTTGTCTTTGGGAGATAGATTTATGAGTGCTGCCAGCATTGTTGCAGAGGTTGAAGGGGTGGTTGGTCAGCCTGTCAGGTGCTCAGACCATATGCCACACACTGCATCACATTGGTTTGCATGGCTGTTGTCCCGGAAGGAAGCCTCTTCTAAAGATGATGCACAAGAAAGCCACAAACAGTTTACTGAAGACAGTGAAAAGTGTGGCATGCATTTGTATTCAGCCTCCCTGAGTCAATACTTTGTAGAACCACCTTTCGCTGCAATTACAGCTACAAGTCTTTTTGGGGATGCCTCTACCAGCTTTGCACATATAGAGAGTGACATTTATGCCCATTCTTCTTTGCAAAATAGCTCAAGCTCTGTCAGATTGGATAGAGAGCATCTGTGAACAGCAGTTTTCAAGTCTTGCCACAGAATCTCAATTGGATTTAGGTCTGGACTTTGACTGGGCCATTCTAACACATGAATTTGCTTTGATCAAAACCATTCAATTGTAGCTCTGGCTGTATGTTTAAGGTCATTGTCCTGCTGGATGGTTAACCTCTGCCCCAGTCTCCAGTCTTTTGCAGACTCCTAAGCCCCATACACACGGTCGGACTTTTTCATCAATTTGGTCCGATCGGACAAGGTTGTTGAAAAATCAGACCGTGTGTATGCACCATCGGACAGTGTTCGTCGGTTTGTCCGTCGGACAAAGTCTTATCTCCTGCTGGAAAGATTTCCCGTCAACCCGGTCCGATCACACCAAATCCGAGCGTGTGTACGCTTGTCCGACGGACAAAGTGCTACGCATGCTCAGAAGAAATTCTGTGACGGAAGCGCTCGGTCAGGTAAAACTACCTTTCCTAATCGACACAGCACATTCGTCACGCTGCAATGTTAAAATGTCTTTAATGCAGCGCATTCTCTTTTTCTTTACAATGCAACAAGAATGACATCTTTTAGCTGCTCCTATTCACCCGCACTTCTCACAAACTTACTTCTTTATTACTTTGCAGCATTTATACACTACATGTTTATTTTTACTCAGATCGTAATACAATCTTTCTTATTTTTTTACCCAGATTTGTTTTTTTTTTTTTTTTTGGGGAATACATATTTGAAGGAGATTATTTTTTTTTTTTTGGAGGGGGTTTGTATGTCTCAACTTAGCAAAACCACATTATTAACATTTGTATTTCTTGCTTACATTTACTAGGAGTTTGTTGGTTGTTGGTGCCCCTTGTTAATTCTACTTTAGGATTAGTGAAATGTACCTGCCTACTCAAAGAAAAACTGTCATTGTAGAAAAGTAAAACACAATAGTCAATGATTATTTCAAATCAAAAAAACCTTTATTTAGGTCTCAGCAACAGACCAAAGAGGAACGCAGCCATGGTGAAACTTGGGAATTTGCAAAGCCTTGGACACCCATGGCAACCATCATTTTACATACTTAAACAATTGGGGGCATGAAGACTACCTATCTAAATAATAAGGGAGCGCAATCTGGTCCTGAAGTCCAAAACATCCGGAACTGCAGCAGATGCCATCTAGGTCCCCAGGCTCTGGTACTACGAGAGGCTCCATCTTCTCTCAGACCAGACTGAATCAAGGTCATCACTCTCTTGTCTTCCTTGTACGCTTCCTTCCACGCCGTGGTGCTGGTGCTGGTGGGGTGGCAGAAGGAGGAGGAGGAGGCGGAGCAAGGTCACTCTCGCAAACATGTGTGAGGGGAGTCATCTCCCCAGCCATCCCCTCATTTAGTATTTTGAGGATGACCTCCTCACACATGCTGCGTTGCCCCGCCTCCATACCCGTAAATTTACTTGTAACCAAGGAGGCAAAGGCCTCCTCGTAGGTGGGTGTGGCATAGAGGGAGGCTGAGGCATCTTTTATCAGCTGGAGCGCTGACTCTCCCACCTCCCCCATGTTTTTCGCCCTTCTGTAGGGAAGGCGGAGGGGAGAGACTTGGGAGACAGTCAGGCTCCTACGCCTACCCCCCTGTTGGCTGCCACTACCCCCTGCCTCCTCCTGACTGCCACCTTCCACAGCCACCTCCTGGCTGAGGTCTTCCTGTGTATGAAAAAGGGACATAGTTTCAGTTATTTGTTCATCAAACACACACAATTCTCATCTAGTGACTGTTGCAAAATGTTTTCAAATACAAAACCATACAATTCTCAGCCCTGCAGTTTAGATTCTTCCCAAAAATGTCTCCCACACCACTGTCTGTTGATATGTCAATCACGTTAGGAAATAAGCAATTGGGGATCCTGAATTAACTGAACATCATTCATTATTCAACAAACTGGTTCCAAAACTACTATACCTGAAACAAGCTGGGCACCTGCACATATTCCTGACTGGAAGGCCCAGGTTGCTCCTCGGAAGCCTCATCAGGGGTGGCGTGCGTGGAAGGACGCGTGCAAGGAAGAGTCGAGAGTGACTTCCTGACAGTAGCCTGGTCTTTGAGAAAGTGGAGCCTGTCATAGTACCAGAGCGTGGGGACATGGACATCAGCTGCTGCAGCTCCAGATGCTTGTGACTTCAGGACCTTATTGCGCTCCCGGAAATAGGTAGTCTTCATGTTGGTGATCTTCACTTTTAAGTTTGCGACGGTTGCCATGGGCAGGGTAGGCTTTACAAATGCCACCAGTTTCAGCAGGGCTGCGTACCTCTTTGGTCTGTTGCTATAATCCCTGTGTTTTGCCTGCCATAAGAGGGGGAATTGCCGGTATTTATCAATGAAGTGTGGGAGAAAGCTCACGTTGTAGAACGCCTCCATCACCTCTGCAAGACACAACGCCACACAAAACAATATAAATAATGTCAGCCTAAACTCTCCTAATCTTCTCCATAAAGAAGCCTCAAGTTCTAATCAGTCTAGGCTAGTTATGTACCAACGTCAAATTGTACCTTCGTTTGTAGCGATCGTCTCGTGCGTGAGCTTTCTCCCCCCTCGTCTCCCAGATCGTGGCTACGACACAGGCGTGTGACGTTTTATATACAGTGCGCATGCGTCAAACTCCGCCCGCCCCTGACGATCTTTCTCGTTTATTCTCCACCCCTTCTCTTTACGGCGCAGTGGGGAGAGCACATGGTGGGGACACAGCAGGTGCGCCCCAAATATCCCCCCAACGAGGAGGTGGACGAGGAAAGTCCGGAGGCACAAACGTCCCGATCCCGGAGCCTGAAATTCAAGGCCTCCAATATGTCATTTGGAGAAATGTTGGAGATGGTGGACATATTAAAGAGGAGCGACTATGATGGGAAGTATGGGCCTTACCTCAACCCCAATGTCCGCAAGGCCAAGATCATGTCTAAAGTTGTGAGAAGGCTGTACAATCATTTTGGGGTACAACGATCCAAGGAGCAACTGAGGAAACGCTGGTCATACCTGAAACTGAGGGAGGCCGATCAGTACAGAAAGATCAAGAGAATTCTTCAAAAAAGTAAGTAGTTGTGTTTTGTGTTTGATTTCTTGCTTGCATACTGCTCCATGTGGTTTGATTTTTACAAAGTTGTACATTCCAAAATGGCCACTTTCATGTTCGTCTGTGCATTCGATCGTACTCAGCCTCGATCTTTCTGCCACTGTCATGGTTGTGTGTGTGTCCATTCGATCGTACGCAACCTCGATCGTGCGGCCACTTATAATACAATGTTTGGTGTTTTTTTGGGGGAAAGGAAGTTTGTTCTCCCTAGAAATGTCATCCAGAATGTAAAGCCAATTTATTCAATGTAAAGGAGAGGTCACCCAGTAGCTGTTTACCCATCTGGACTCGAGAGCACTAGTGCTGGGACACCCAAACCCCCTTTTTATTAGCCTTTTCCACACATGTGCTCCAGTGGATACTAGAGGGGGGTCTCCATCACACAAACTTCTACCAAAAAGCTAGTCAGTTTAGCACCTTTACAAAGTGACTACATTCATGTAGTTGACATTTGTAACTGGCCAAACTAAAATAGTGTCCGTCACTTTCAAGCAATGTTTGTCATTTCCTATTTCTGCCCTCAATAGTTTGTGTTGCTAAATCTTCCTTTTGGACATTCTCATAGGGGAGCGAAAACTTGGGCCGTCTGAGGAAACCCCCAAACCAACACCTCCCAAAAAAGGGGAAAGAGCAGAAGCAGAGGAGGAGGAGGAGGAGGAAGGAGAGATCATCGAACTTGGAGAAATTGTCACCACAACAGGTGAGTGTGGGAGAACACAGCTACTGGTAAGCTAATCCATGTATGGCTGCCTCATTTCCAACACCCCATTTTTGTTTGTTTGTGGTTTTTAGGTGACGTGGATGTTGTGGAAGAAAAATCGCACTTTACCACAGAGAGTGCCCACGTACTCATCGGAGAGATAATGGTCTGCAATCGAGATCTAGATTACATAAAGCAAAACATCAATGATGTTCAACAAAAATTGAAGAACATCATTGATGTTTTAGGAAAAATATGAAAACGCACCAAGTAATTAACACACATTTGTGCCTGCTTCTGAACACATTTGCAACTTAAAAACTGTCTGAAATTTGGAACATGCACACATTGTGTCCACATGTGCTAGCTCCCACCATGGTGGATGAATGGCAACGTTTTTTTGGGGGTGCAAACACTTTACGAACTACGAAAGTGGTTGTGGTGAAGGGGTTGCACCCCCAAAAACGTCCATTCATCCCATGATGGAAAATGGCACTTTTGAAGCTTCTAGGCATGTGTTTTCCCATCTAATGACCATTTTCAGACCCAAATTTTGTGCATGTTCCAAATTTCCACTTTTCGGGGGTGACCCCCCCATGTGATGAAGGCAAGATCAAACACACTTTGAACATATAGTCATGTCTGATCTTGTCTTCACTTTACAAAGTTGAACTTTCCAAGTTCCTAGGTTCTGTTTTGCTCCATGCCTGGTTTTACCAATTGCGGAATGTTTGTAAACAATGTTGTAAATAACCAAGATGTTGTCAGTTTTGGCGTGAAGATTGTAAACGCACTTGGGAATGTTTTCCTAGTAAACTTTTATTTTTCTAAATGTGTGGCTTCCTTATTTAAAAAACACAATGCATTATGTATGTAAAATGAAAAGGATATGGGGGGCAATGGGTGTTATTTACTAAAGGCAAATCCACTTTGCACTCCAATTTTCTTTCCCTGTGAACTTTTTCAATGCACTTGTAGAGCATAGCGGATTTGACTTATGTAAATGACACCCACAGTGCTTTGTACGAAAACACGGAGCACAGCATTTTGGAGAATACACACATGTCAGACCTGGTGATGAAAAGGAGTATTTTGGGTGTCAGTTAAGCAGTACAAACCTTCTCTAGACCAAAGATTAGGTAGCAAACACACAACATGAGAATAATCTTTTTGGGAAGAAGAGACTGTTACCTCCTTTTGCCCAGAAAGTGCATTCCCACTGTCGAAGGCAAAGGGAAAAAATGTCAAAGTAAAATAAGCTAAAAAGAAGACTGAAATGACAAGAAATCATAGGTTGGTTAAAATATCAGATTTATTAAAAAATGCCTCTCACACATCGTCAGGCAGAGCAATGGCCCCCCTACCCACAAAGTACTCCATATATTGGTCCCGGACAACACGGGCATTTAGAGGGGGCAAGCCTGGACGTGCCACTCGAAGGGCTGTGAGTTCCGCATTTGGAGGGCCCTCCACATCTGGGCCAACGGGCACCACATAGTTCCTGTTATGTCTTTTGAGGAAGTTGTGCAATATGCAACAGGCAAGAACTATGTGGTTCAGTTTGTATTCCGCCAAGTTAAATGCCGTCAGGAACAGGCGGAAGCGGCTGGCCAGGATGCCAAAAGCGTTCTCCGCAACTCTTCTGGCTCTGGACAGCCTGTAGTTGAAGACCCTCTGGTCCGGGGTGAGGGTCCTCATCGGGAACGGCCTCATCACATGGGGAGTCAACGCAAACGCTTCATCTGCGACAAAGACGAAGGGGAGTCCTTCGGCATTCTCCTCTGGAGGTGGCAAGCACAGACTGCCACTTTGGAGACGCCAGTAGAACTCTGTGTGCGTAATGGCCCCACCATCCGATATCCGGCCGTTCATCCCCACGTCCACATACATAAACTCGTATGTTGCCGACACCACCGCCAACATCACTACACTATTAAACCCTTTATAATTATAATAGTAGGACCCCGAGTTGGGCGGTGGGACGATGCGGACGTGTTTCCCATCAATTGCCCCTCCGCAGTTAGGAAAGTCCCAACGGCTGGCAAAGTGGGAGGCCACAGTCTGCCATTCCTGTGGCGTGGAAGGGAACTGTGGAGTGAAACAAGAAAAAAAAATTAGTCACTTTGCACCTAAACATTGCAAGCAGATTAGACAATCAACATCTTGGAACAAGAGCATTGTATAAAATTGGAGGCTGGAAAGTATTTGCACAGAAAAGTAGAGGCTCCCCTTCACAGATTACTCACCCCCCATCAATCCCCCCACTTCTGATGGGACATTGGCAATAACTAGGGTTTTGGGGGGGGGTGGTGGACAGCTAACCCTCTGCACTTCATTGATTGGCAAATGGCTCAATAATGTGGGCTAGTTTGGCCAGACCCTCTGTACTTAACACTATTGGCAGGCCACAGGAAAGATCAAATAACATTTCACCCCCCCCCCGACCCCCCCCCCCCCCCCCCCCAAAAAAGGCAGGCACAGTGTGACATTATTAAATTACCAAGCAAGCTAATAGGAGGGAAAGAAGACAAAAAAATAGGAAATGGAATGTATGGAGGCAGCCCCTTGCACTACATGCTTTGCTGAATTCATCCCTAAAGATGCGCACTATAAAGAGGTAGGTATATAGTGTGTATGGACCTTGGGAAAGCCAGCAGATAAAGGATTGGTACCATCTGACAGAGCAGTTGGGGGAGGGGGTTCCTAATGAGTTTGCCCCCCCCCCCCACCAAAAGAAAAAAAAAGGGGGCTCTACATGAAGTAAACCACACAGCAAACATTTGTGCATATTTTAGGGGGTGTTTTGGGGCAAACAATACTATGCAGCAGACAAAAGACATTGCTTAAGTGACTAGGCCATAGGTGTCTATTGAGGCAGAAGAGCATGCTGGTGAGGTAAGTGAAGGGAAAAATGCATGAAGGAGAAAAGGGGCACAGCATATTAGAACATATTGCAATCATGGTAATTAGGGAAGGAGGTCAAAAATACAAGTCATTAGCAAACAGAGCATACATAGAAGGGAATAGTAAAGTATAAATGTTACCTTAATATAGTCCTCCTGCAGGACCTGAATGATGGCAGAACAGGTCTCTGGAATAATGATTCCCAGGGCCTGGGGAGAGATACCTGAAGAGAACTTCAAATCCTGAAGACTTCTCCCTGTCGCCAAGTACCTCAACGTGGCAACAAGCCTCTGCTCCGGAGTAATGGCTTGTCTCATGCAGGTATCCTGCCGGCTGATAAAGGGGGTCAGCAAAGCCAAAAGACGGTGAAAATCGGGGTCCGTCATCCTGAGAAAGTTCCTGAAATCATCAGGATTATTCTCCCGGATCTCACGAAGCAAAGGCATGTGCGAGAACTGGTCACGCTGAAGCAACCAATTCTTGGTCCACATACTCCTCGTCACTCTGTTCATGGACGGGTCTTGGCTCAAAGCTAAAAGCCCGACACCAATTCCGCGTACAGCACGAACTCGGCGACGAGTACGCACGGGAAACATCGCTCAGAAGGTCACAAAAGGTCGGCTGGTCAGAACGGACAAACAGAAAGCACCGATAAACAGCAAGGCCTGAAAGAACGAAGTGAATACCAGCAACGAGCAGACAATAAGCAGTGCAAATCAAAGCGTCCTATATCAAGATATAGGCCGCAATGACCAACAAATGCGAACTGACTACACGCACTAATAAACAGATACGCACGACAAGCACAAACTGAAGAGCAGTAACGATCTGAGTCAGAAAACTGAGAAGCGCGAATCTTAAGTCACCAAACTTCCACTAACTCTCGATAAACACGGGATCAGCAGAAGGAGCCCAACGGGTGCCTGACGTGGTGCTGAACTTCCCTTTTGTAATCTCGTGGACGACGACTTACGTCACGACGTTCTTCCGGACCGGATATTCCGACAACGTAGTCCGACCGTGTGTACGCAACGCCAACATCGGACAAAGTACGTCGGACAAAGTCCGACCGACCTGGTCCGCGGATTGTCAGAGCGTGTGTATGGGGCTTAACAGGTTTTCTGCTAAGATTGCCCCATATTTGGCTCCATCCATCTTCCCATCAACTCAGACCATCTTCCCTGTCCCTGCTGAAGAAAAGCATCCCCACAACATGATGCTGCCACCACCATGTTTCATGGTGGGGATGGTGTGTTAAGGGGATGTGCAGTGTTAGTTTTCCAGCACACATAGCGTTTTGCTTTTAGACCAGAAAGTACCTTCTTCCACATGTTTGCTGTGTCCCCCACATTGCTTCCCACAAACTGCAAACAGGAGTTCTTTGTCTTTCTTTTAACAATGGTTTTCTTCTTGCCACTCTTCCATAAAGGCCAGATTTGTGGAGTGAATGACTAATCGTTGTCCTGTGGACAGATTATCCCACCTGAGCTGTGGATCACTGCAGCTCCTCCAGAGTTACAGTTACCATGGGCCTCTTGGCTGCTTTTCTGATTAATGCTTTCCTTGCCCAGCCTCTCAGTTTAGGTGGACGGCCGTGTCTTGGTAGGTTTGCAGTTGTGCCATACTCTTTCCATTTTCAGATCATGGGTTGAGCAGTGCTATGTGAGATGTTTAAAGCTTGGAATATTTTTGTATAACTCAACCCTACTTTAAACTTCTCCACAACTTTATCCCTGACCTGTCTGGTGTGTTCCTTGGCCTTCATTATGCTTTTTGTTCACTAAGGGTCTCTAACAAATCTCTGAGGGCTTCACAGAACAGCTGTATATATACTGAAAATAAATCACACACAGATGGACTCTAGTTACTATCTAGGTGACTTCTGGAGGCAATTGGCTCCACTAGACTTTACTTAGGGGTATCAGAGTAAAGGGGGGCTGAATACAAATGAACGCCACACTTTTCACATATTTATTTAAAAAAAAAAATGAAAACCATTTATCATTTTTCTTCCACTTCACAATTATGTGCCACTTTGTGTTGGTCTATCGCATTAAAATCCCAATAAAATTCATTAACGTTTTTGGTTGTAACGTGATAAAATGTGGAAAATGTCAAGGGGTATGAATACTTTTTCAAGGCACTGTATATATTAAGGAAAATTGTTGCCCATACTTACCGTAATTTTCCTTTCCTGGATCCTCCCCATGTCAGCCTACTATGGGTCAGCTCCGCCCCCTCTGACCCCTCCAGAACCACCTTTTTTCTAGCCCATAAAGGGCAGCTGTCTGCCCCCACCAGTGTTCAAAAAATACTCGCCTCGCGATGGATAAACTGGGTGGGAATCCTCCGGCTGACATGGGGAGGATCCAGGAAAGGAAAATTACGGTAAGTATGGGCAACAATTTTCCTTATTCCTGGACCTCCCCATGTCAGCCTACTATGGGATGTACCAAGCAACATTAAAAAGGGAGATAAGACAAAAAATCAGCTAAACCCTCAATGCAATGGTACTCAAATTTTTAATGGGCAACAGCCGCCGTAATAACCATAGAGCCAAATGTTTCCTCAGGTGGACAAGCCAAATTAAGCTTGTAATGCCTAATAAAAGGTGTTGGGCGCGCTCCAGCTTGCTGCTCTGCAAACTACCTCAGGGGCGACCTTTACGTATGCTGCCCAGGATGCTGCCATACCCCTCATTGAATGTGCTTTGATCTCTGAAGGAGGAGGAAGGCCCATCGTTCTGTATGCAATATGTATGGTCATTGACAAATCCGGAGGACACAATTCTGGATGTTGCCTGTATACCCTTTTAGGGCCCATTGGGAAAAACTACAACTGATCTGCTTTTAAACCATTCCAGGTAGGTTGAAACCGCAGAGGCCAGGGCTAACCTATTCCACTCATCAGCTGTATCTCCCGGAAAGGCTGGGAGAATGACCTCCCAGTTCCTACGAAATTATATGGCAACCTTAGGTAGTAAGCTTGGTATCGGCCTAAGGACTGTCTTGTCTGGGAGCACCAAACAATATGGTTCTTTAGATGAAAAGGCGCACAACACAGAGACTCTTCTGGCCGAGGCAACGGCTAGTAAAAAACAAAAACTGTTAAAGGTAAAAATGAACAAGAGAAAGCTTGATCAAACGGAGGAACCAGCGATGTTCCCAAGACTAGTGTTAAGTCCTCTTTTGGAAAAAATGATTTCAATGGACGTCAAATTTCTATGGCTGCCCCTAAAAATTGGATCACCAACTGATGTAGAGCATATCTTGTACATGACATAGCCGACAAAGCGGGGATTTGACCCTTCAGGGAATTATAAGCTAACCCTAAGAGACCACTCTGCAGAAACTCCAAAATGTTAGATACCGAAGGAGATCCAAGGCCCCAAACCCTTTCTGTAGTATTCCAGATCTGGTAATAGGTCACAATCGTGGACCTCTTACGAGCCTGTAATAATGCCTCCACTATACTGCCCGAGAGACCCAAGCCAGATAAAGCCTCCCTCTCACTTCCAAGTTATTAACTTCATCCTCCTGTGGTTCGGGTGCCAGGCCCCACTCCGCAAAAGGAGATTTTGACAAGGAGGCAGTGGGATTGGTGAGCCCAACTTTATCCTGCAAAGCAAGATGGAACCACGGCTGCCTGAGTCACTAAGGTAAGACTACTATTGCTGTGATCCTTTCTCGCTGAATCTTCAGCAGGATTTTGGAAGCGGCAGGAACACATATACCAAGGGGAAATTCCAAGACCTGGACAGAGCACCCCAACCCAACGCCTGTGGATGCCAGGTCCGGGAGGAGAAGCAAGGCGGTTGGAATTCTCCTTCCAATGCCATAAGATCTATCGATTGAGGCCCCATTTGTTGTGATCCCCAAAGCCTCGACTCAAGTGATCTGCTAAAACATTCCCAGGCTCTGGGAGATAAGATGAAGTAAGAGAGCCGAGATTCTTCTCTGCGCATAGGTAGATTGACATGCCACCTGAAGGAGAGGGCGACTTCTTGTGCCCCCTTGATGAGACACTTAAGCCCCCGTAGTTGTTCAAAGACTCTCGACAGCTCGACCTCGCAACATAGGTTGGAACGCAAAGAGAGCGCGTCTGACAGCATCCAATCCCAGGAAACTTGAACTCTTCACCCCACAAAAGTTCCATCGGCCTTGAACCTGCTGTCCCAGGCAGTGTACCCCGCAGCCTGCCAGACTGGCATTGGCCGTCACCACTATTGGTTCTGAGGCCTTCAATGGAACTCCGCGGGAAAGATTGCGATGTACTGACCACCAAACCAGGGACCAGATTATCAGAATTGGCAGATAGATTTTTCTGGAACAAGGAGTGACGATCCCACTGAAGAAGAAAGTTGCATTGAAACCTCCTTCTGCACCACCTGACCCACGGGACTACTGGAACTGTGGCTGATAGAACTCCCAGATACTGCATGCATTGCTTCACCATCATAGACGGCCTGGCTATCACTGCTTTTGTCTAAGACTGAATCTCCTGGACCTTCCTCTGAGGAAGAGAAACACCACCCTGATCCGTGTGGAATTGTACTGCCAAATACTCCAACATTTGGGTCGGATGCATCTGGCTCTTCCGAGAGTTGGACAACCAACCGAAACAAACTAGTGCTTTACAGGTGAAATTCACATCAAGTAGAAGGAGCTCATTTGACGGACCCAGAAGTAGCATATCGTCTAGATAATGGAATATTTGCACTCCCTTGACCCTGAGAGTCGTGATGACAGCAGACAGTAGCTTTGAGAACATTCTCAGAGTCGTGCAGAGACCGAATGAGAGACATTAAAATTGAAAATTAGAGCATTCCCCGGAAAACCTGAGAAATCAATGTAGAGATGCATCTATGGAAACAAGAAGATACGCACCACCAGATCGATGGAAACCATCCAGTCTCCTGAGTCCAATGACTCAATTTTGAAACCCCCTGAAGCCTCTGGGACCAAAAGCAGAGGGGAACATACTCTTTGAGTCTTGCTCCTACTCGAGAGGGTCAAGTGGAGACACCTTCAGAAGGACCTATTTGAAGCATTAGGAGCTTCGTTGGCCCTGGGCTTGGAAGGTTTCAGGAAGGTTGAACCGGCTCGCTTCCACTGTCTGAAAAACTGTCTGTAAGCACTGGCCTCTGAATCCTTCTTTGGATCTCTTGTTAAACCGAAAGGGCTGCTGTTGTCTTTTTCTCTTCTGCAGGATTAGGCTAGATCTGCCGCTGGAAACCCGCTGAATTGCTGATTCTAAGTCTTCAGGAATAGTAGCTTCCAGCCGAATGGAACTTAACATACAGTGCCTTGCGAAAGTATTCGGCCCCCTTGAACTTTTCAACCTTTTGCCACATTTCAGGCTTCAAACAAAAAGATATAAAATTTGAATTTTTTGTGACGAATCACCAACAAGTGGGACACAATTGTGAAGTGGAACGAAATCTATTGGATTTTTGAAACTTTTTTAACTAATAAAAAAATGAAAAGTGGGGCATGCAAAATTATTTGGCCCTCTTGCGTTAATACTTTGTAGAGCCACCTTTTGCTGCGATTACAGCTGCAAGTCGCTTGGGGTATGTCTCTATCAGTTTTGCACATCGAGAGACTGAAATTCTTGCCCATTCTTCCTTGCAAAACAGCTCAAGCTCAGTGAGGTTGGATGGAGAGCGTTTGTGAACAGCAGTTTTCAGCTCTTTCCACAGATTCTCGATTGGATTCAGGTCTGGACTTTGACTTGGCCATTCTAACACCTGGATACGTTTATTTGTGAACCATTCCTTTGTAGATTTTGCTGTATGTTTGGGATCATTGTCTTGTTGGAAGACCAGTTTCAGATCTTTTGCAGACTCCAACAGGTTTTCATCCAGAATGGTCCTGTATTTGGCTGCATTCATCTTCCCCTCAATGTTAACCATCTTCCCTGTCCCTGCTGAATTAAAGCAAGCCCAAACCATGATGTTGCCACCACCATGTTTGACAGTGGGGATGGTGTGTTGAGGGTGAGGAGCTCTGTTGCTTTTACGCCAAACGCCACATGCATTGTGGGCAAAAAGTTAGATTTTGGTTTATTCTGACCAGAGCACCTTCTTCCACATTGTGGAAGTTTGGTGTGTCTCCCAGGTGGCTTGTGGCAAACTTTAGACAAGACTTTTTATGGATATCTTTGAGAAATGGCTTTCTTCTTGCCACTCTTCCATAAAGGCCAGATTTGTGCAGTGTACGACTGATTGTTGTCCTACGGACAGACTCTCCCACCTCAGCTTTAGTTCTCTGAAGTTCATCCAGAGTGATCATGGGCCTCTTGGCTGCATCTCTGATCAGTCTTCTCCTTGTCTGAGCTGAAAGTTTAGAGGGACAGCCAGGTCTTGGTAGATTTGCAGTGGTCTGATACTCCTTCAATTTCAAAATGATCGCTTTCACAGTGCTCCTTGGGATGTTTAAAGCTTGGGAAATCTTTTTGTATCCAAATCCGTCTTTAAACTTCTCCACAACAGTATTACGGACCTGCCTGGTGTGTTCCTTGGTCTTCATGATGCTCTCTGCGCTTTCAACAGAACCCTGAGACTATCACAGAGCAGGTGCATTTATACAGAGACTTGATTACACACAGGTGGATTCTATTTATCACCATCAGTCATTTAGGACAACATTGGATCATTCAGAGATCCTCGCTGAACTTCTGGAGTGAGTTTGCTGCACTGAAAGTAAAGGGGCCGAATAATTTTGCACGCACCACTTTTCAGTTTTTTATTTGCTAAAAAAGTTTAAAATATCCAATAGATTTCGTTCCACTTCACAATTGTGTCCCACTTGTTGGTGATTCTTCACAAAAAATTAAAATTTTATATCTTTATGTTTGAAGCCTGAAATGTGGCAAAAGGTTGAAAAGTTCAAGGGGGCCGAATACTTTCGCAAGGCACTGTAACTGTGCTTAGAAGCTTTATCAGCTGACCAATGCTTCAACCATAAGGCTCTGTGGGCTGTGACGGAATGAGCCAATATCTTTGCTTTCATTTTTGAACCAGCTCCCTGACCTGGTCAACAGCCACTTCAGCCACAAAATCTAAAGCAGTCTTGAAAACTGCAAAAGAGAAGAACTGCCACTTCCCAGACTTTCATCTGAACATCCATCCACCAGCTCCGCTACGCCCAGCCTAAGGCTGGATTCACACCCATGCATCCCTGTATTCCGCAGAGCTGCACCACAGAACACGTCCCCCCAAAATAAATAAATAAATAAAAATAAACACGCACAGGTGTGAATCCACCCCACTTTTATCAGGTCTGCATTTATTCTGTGATTCATAGGATCCCTAAAGGCATCCGAATCCTCCAGCGGAAGTGGAATGTGGCAAGCGAATCTACGCAATGAAGTATCCAACTTAGGCGTAGTGTCCCAAGGGTTACAGCCTCGATACTCTATTATGCACATTGAGCCCCTTCTCAGGCCCCGCCCACTCATCATCAAATACATGGAAGGAGAGAGTGCCAGCACCTGCCTAACGAAGGTGTATACAGTAATTTATACTGTACCATACAATCCCAGCACCACGGGAACCCACACTCCTCGGGAGATTTACAGCCCATCTGGGGGGGTCTTCTGATCCGGGAGAGGCTTAACCTGGACAGGATGGATGGTGGATGGAGAAAAAAATAAATAAATACATAAGTAAAATAAAAATAAATATATGAATAAATAACTAAAATTAAACTTTAAAAGGCGTCCGGAGCAAGGACGAAAAAAGAACACTGGTGTGGGCAGACAGCCGCCCTTTATGGGCTAGAAAAAAGGTGATCCTGGAGTAGGCTGACATGGGGAGGTCCAGGAAATATATATATATATATATATATATATATATAACTGTATATATATTATCCATGTGTATCTGTAAAACATTATACAGGGGGTCCCCGACTTACAAACACCCGACCTACGAACAACTCCTACTTACGAACGGGGTGCTGCGGGGACCCTCCGCCATTTTTCATTCTTTTTCGGCGTCTTTTGGCCATTCTGCGCATGCGCGGCCATACGGAGCTTCGGAAAATGCCGGAAATGTCCGTAATTTGCTGCGCATGCGCAGAACGGCAATAGACGGAACATCGGAAATGTCCGGAAATCTCCGTATTTGTCGGTCTGCGCATGCGCGGCCGACTTACGAACATTTCCGACTTCCGTACAGGCGGGCAGTCCCTAACGAGTTCGTAACTCGGGGACCCCCTGTATATCTCAGATAAAAAAAAATATCAGCTCTAAAAAACATAATATTAATAGTTCAAAACATACATATCAAATAGTCTTCCCCTCAAAAGAGGTTTGAAAATATTGTCGGACACATTATTTTAAATACTAAATATTTTTGTTTATTTTACATGATTATTTTTTTTAATCCCTTTTTATCAGTGCCGAAAATTTGGTAAATATTGCTTAAATTTGTCACCAAAATGTCTGCGTTGTCAAAACATGTTTTTTTCTCTGTTAATACGCAGGGCCCCAGTGAGTATAATTTAAAACAGCAGTTGTTCTATTGCTTGGGGTAGCCAATAAAGAAACAAAGCCTGCAGGCAAAGTGAATTCTATAAACATCAGCCAGGCAGCTGTCCCATCACGGCTTGGCTAGCTACAGGACATTTTCTGAATGCAGCTTATTACCAGCTGGGCAGAGGTGAAAGCACCTCCGCTTATGTGCCGCACGGAATAAACTTTTTTGTTTTCTGTTTTCTCATAATCACTAAGCATTAGTTATCCATCCACTTGACCATAAGCAGCTGTGCATGTGACACCGTCAAATAGAGAAGGAAAGGGGATCCATTCAAGTGTAAATGTCACTGTGAAATCACTGTTCTGATAATGTCAACAAGTGCTGGAAAAAAATCCTATTGTAGATTTTTACCAACAGTTGTGCCGTATATGCCAAGTATATATGCAGGATATTAATGCATGCCCACTAGCTGTAAATCTGGTGCAGTGCAGGAAATGTGCAAGTCCAATTTAAATAATTGCAACTGTGACTATTTGTGTCTGGCTTTCACAACTGCATAGTTTCCTTTCCAATGACAACAAAAGCCAGTTTAATGTGGATTAAATATACTTGGATTTAGTACTTGGAAATTAAATAATAACTAAATGTGTCTTTACATTCTCTGGTTTATCGATAACACTGGTATTTGTCAAATTTCCAGTTATCTGAACAGTAGAATAAAAAACATGTGTTGCTGCCATGCTAAAAACCAGCTGACAGAAGAATTCTCTGGAGGTGAACAGTAGTCCGACGGACAAAGTGCTACGCATGCTCAGAAGAAATTCTGTGACGGAAGCGCTCGGTCAGGTAAAAATACCTTTCCTAATCGACACAGCTCATTCGTCACGCTGCAATGTTTTAAAATGTCTTTTAAATTCTTTTAGCTGCTCCTATTCACCCGCACTTCTCACAAACTTACTTCTTTATTACTTTGCAGCATTTATACACTACATGTTTATTTTGACTCTGAACGGAAAAGAATCTTTGTTATTTTTTTACCATGATTTGTCTTGTTTTTTTTTTTTGGGGGAATACATATTTGAATGTTTTTTTTTTTTTTGGAGGGGGGTTGTGTGTCTAAAATTACCAAAAACACATTATTTCTTTATTACTTTGCAGCTACATGTTTATTTTGACTGTGAACGGAAAAGAATCTTGGGGAATTTGCAAAGTCTTGGCCCCCCACGGCAACCATCATTGTTCAAGCGTAGAAAATTGGGGGCCTGAGGAGTACGTATATTAAGGGGAGTGCAATCTGGTCGTGAAGTCCAAAGTATCCGGAACTGCAGCAGATGCCATCAGGTCCTCCTTCCACGCTTCCTTCCACGCTGTGGCTGTCGTGCTGGTGGGGGGTGGCAGAAGGAGGAGGAGGAGGAGGAGGATGGAGGATGAAGAATAGTACCAGAGCTTGGGGACATAGACCTCATCTGCTGAAGTTGCAGTTTCCTCAGGACTTCACGACCTTCTTCAGCTCCCTGATATACGCACTCCTCAGGCTGCCAATTTTCTTTCTAATATCATCAACAGTTGCCGTGGGGGAACCTTGGCTTGACAAATTCCACAAGTTCCTCCAGGGCTGCGTGCCTCTTTGGTTTGTTGGTGTAATGTGGGTGTTTACCCTGCCACAATATGGGAAAATCCCTGTATTTGGCAATGAAGAGGGGAGAAAACTCATGTCGTTGAATCCCTTCATATCAATCTCTGCAAGACACAACAACACACAAAACCCTCTAAATTATGTCAGGCTAAACTCTCCTAATCTTCTCCATAAAGAAGCCTCAAGTTCAAATCAGTCTAGGCTAGTTATGTACCAACGTCTGGACGTCAACCCCAATGTCCGCAAGGCCAAGATCATGTCTAAAGTTGTGAGAAGGCTGTACAATCAGTTTGGGGTACAACGATCCAAGGAGCAACTGAGGAAACGCTGGTCAGACCTGAAACTGAGGGAGGCCGATCAGTACAGAAAGATCAAGAGAATTCTTCAAAAAAGTAAGTAGTTGTGTTTTGTGTTTGATTTCTTGCTTGCATACTGCTCCATTGTGGTTTGATTTTTACAAAGTTGTACATTCCAAAATGGCCACTTTCAGGTTCGTCTGTGCATTCGATCGTACTCAGCCTCGATCTTTCTGCCACTGTCATGATCGTGTGTGTGCATTCGATCGTACGCAACCTCGATCGTTCGGCCACTTATAATACGATGGTTGGTGTTTTTTTTTTGGGGAAAGGAAGTTTGTTCTCACTAGAAATGTCATCAAGAATGTAAAGCCAATTTATTCAATGTAAAGGAGAGGTCACTCAGTAGCTGTTTACCCATCTGGACTCTAGAGCACTAGTGCTGGGACACCCAAACCCCCTTTTTATTATGCTTTCCACACATGTGCTCCAGTGGATACTAGAGGGGGGTCTCCATCACACAAACTTCTACCAAAAAGCTAGTCAGTTTAGCACCTTTACAAAGTGACTACATTCATGTAGTTGACATTTGTAACTGGCCAAACTAAAATAGTGTCCGTCACTTTCAAGCAATGTTTGTCATTTCCTATTTCTGCCCTCAATAGCTTGTGTTGCTAAATCTTCCTTTTGGACATTCTCATAGGGGAGCGAAAACTTGGGCCGTCTGAGGAAACCCCCAAACCAACACCTCCCAAAAAAGGGGAAAGAGCAGAAGCAGAGGAGGAGGAGGAGGAGGAAGGAGAGATCATCGAACTTGGAGAAATTGTCACCACAACAGGTGAGTGTGGGAGAACACAGCTACTGGTAAGCTAATCCATGTATGGCTGCCTCATTTCCAACACCCCATTTTTGTTTGTTTGTGGTTTTTAGGTGACGTGGATGTTGTGGAAGAAAAATCGCACTTTCCCACAGAGAGTGCCCACGTACTCATCGGAGAGATAATGGTCTGCAATCGAGATCTAGATTACATAAAGCAAAACATCAATGATGTTCAACAAAAATTGAAGAACATCATTGATGTTTTAGGAAAATATGAAAACGCACCAAGTAATTAACACACATTTGTGCCAGCTTCTGAACACATTTGCAACTTAAAAACTGTCTGAAATTTGGAACATGCACACATTGTGTCCACATGTGCTAGCTCCCACCATGGTGGATGAATGGCAACGTTTTTTTTGGGGTTGCAAACACTTTACGAACTACGAAAGTGGTTGTGGTGAAGGGGTTGCACCCCCAAAAAACGTCCATTCATCCCCATGAATGAAAATGGCACTTTTGAAGCTTCTAGGCATGTGTTTTTACCATCTAATGACCATTTCAGTCCCAAATTGTGTGCATGTTCCAAATTTCCACTTTTCGGGGTGACCCCCCCATGTGATGAAGGCAAGATCAAACACACTTTGAACATATAGTCATGTCTGATCTTGTCTTCACTTTACAAAGTTGAACTTTCCAAGTTCCTAGGTTCTGTTTTGCTCCATGCCTGGTTTTACCAATTGCGGAATGTTTGTAAACAATGTTGTAAATAACCAAGATGTTGTCAGTTTTGGCGTGAAGATTGTAAACGCACTTGTGAATGTTTTCCTAGTAAACTTTTATTTTTCTAAATGTGTGGCTTCCTTATTTAAAAAACACAATGCATTATGTATGTAAAAATGAAAAGGATATGGGGGGCAATGGGTGTTATTTACTAAAGGCAAATCCACTTGGCACTCCAATTTTCTTTCCCGGGGAACTTTTTCAATGCACTTGTAGAGCATAGCAGATTTGACTTATGTAAATGACACCCACAGTGCTTTGTACGAAAACACGGAGCACAGCATTTGGGAGAATACACACATGTCAGACCTGGTGATGAAAAGGAGTATTTTGTGTGTCAGTTATGCAGTACAAACCTTCTCTAGACCAAAGATTAGGTAGCAAACACACAACATGAGAATAATCTTTTTGGGAAGAAGAGACTGTTACCTCCTTTTGCCCAGAAAGTGCATTCCCACTGTCGAAGGCAAAGGGAAAAAATGTCAAAGTAAAATAAGCTAAAAAGAAGACTGAAATGACAAGAAATCATAGGTTGGTTAAAATATCAGATTTATTAAAAAATGCCTCTCACACATCGTCAGGCAGAGCAATGGCCCCCCTACCCACAAAGTACTGCATATATTGGTCCCGGACCACACGGGCATTTAGAGGGGGCAAGCCTGGACGTGCCACTCGAAGGGCTGTGAGTTCGGCATTTGGAGGGCCCTCCACATCTGGGCCAACGGCCACCACATAGTTCCTGTTATGTCTTTCCAAGAACTATGTGGTTGATGATTCCGCCAACAGGAAAGGCGGAAGCGGCTGGCCAGGATGTGGCTTGGACAAGTTGAAGACCCTCTGGTCCGGGGTGAGGGTGGATTCAACGCAAAATCTGCGACAAAGACGAAGGGGAGTCCTTACTTGGCAAGCACAGACTGCCATTTAGTACTTGGCCCCACCATCCGATAAATGTCCACATACATAAAATGTTAATACACTACTAATAGTAGGACCCCGAGTTGTGGGACGATGCGGACGTGTTTCCCATCAATTGCCCCTCCGCAGTTAGGAAAGTTTGGAGGCCACAGTCTGCCATTCCTCGTGGAAGGGAACTGTGGAGTGAAACAAGAAAAAAAAATTAGTCACTTTTATCAGATTAGACAATAATCTTGGAACAAGAGATGTATAAAATTGGAGGCATCTAAGATGCTTTACAGATGAGCAAGGATAAAAAAAAAGACACGGGGGGGTGGTCCCCTGCAGGACCTGAATGATGGCAGACTTATTTTTTATTTTTATTTTTTCATGTTACAAGTATTAGCAGTCGAACGTTAAACTCACTTGTTAGATGTCTGACCAGTATCCAGGTTAGTTTTTTGTTAAAATCTGCACAAAGCAAACAACTGAGTTTTAATTTTGCTTGTTCTTTTGCTTTAAAAAGCAAACAACTGAGATTTAATTTTGCTTGTGGGCATTTGAAGCCCACAAGCAATCACTTCCTGTTCCCTTTCTTTAGAACTACCAGCATGCCTTGCTGGTTCCCGCGCATGCGCACTGGCAACATCGCCGATCGGCGTAAACATGTTTTCTTGGACATAGAAGTTATGAGATATCATTTTAAAGTAGAACTAAAGGCAAAACTTTTTTATTTTCATTTTAGAGTAAGGAAGGGTACGCATCTGCACTGTTCTCACAATTCGATTACGATTATCCTGTCAATGATTTGATTCTATTCTGCGATGCATCACAATGCATCATGATTACTGCCCATGCGCCATTTTTTTTAATTTTATCTGTTCTTAAAAAAAAAGACAACACTCTCTGCATGTAGCAAAGTCTAAACTCAGCAGACAACTTAACCACTCGCCGACCGGCACACGACGATGTACGTTGACAGAATGGCACGGACAGGCATAAGGGCGTACAGGTACGTCCTCTTAAAGATGCCGCCGTGCCATCGGGCGTGCCGGTCGGGACCCCGATCGTCTCACGGGAAGGCTGAACGGGGAGATGCGGAAATAAACAGCATCTCCCGTTCTGCCTAGCAACTAGTGACACCGATCTCTGCTCCCTGTGATTGGAGCAGAGATCAGCATTCACTAGCTGACAGCC